>CM068377.1:66221489-68634914 GCA_034770075.1 Aralia elata
GTTGTTCCTTGAGTTGCCTGTTGAATTTTTTAGCATCTCCCTCTCTGTGTTTTTTTATTGAGCTTGCAACACTTTCATTTTGATGACTGAGTTCCTAGGCTTTTGTGGCTTGAATTCAACTCTGATTTTCCAGCCTTTAGTAACTGTTTTAAATGATGTAAATATGTAGCGCGCTCCCTATCATTGCATAGCTGATATGAAGCTCAGAAGAGGATATATATATCCTCCATTCAAGAAACCCACGTAGCCAAGCTCTGACAAAATGCCAGCTCAGATTGCACTGAAAATATGTCAGATTGCACTCAGGACTGCATTGGCGCGCCCACGCAGCGCCTGGCACACACGCGTCCAACGCCTTGTTGGCACACGTTGGATGCCGCACGCCCACACGCCGGCTGCCGCACGCCGACTGCCGCACGCCCGCGCAATCTCCCCCGCACCCACGCCCTGGCCGCCCGCCTGGCGCCCCGCCTGGCGCTCGCCTGCTGCTCGCCTGGCGCTCCCCGTGCGCGCACCCATGTGCCCGCGCCCAGTGCCTGCCGAGCTTGCCTGCCTGCCGAGGCTGCCGAGCCCTGCCGAGGCTACCGAGCCCTGCCGAGTCCCGTGCGCGAGCCCGCGCCCATCGCCTGATTGGTTGCCCACGCCAAGCGCCTGTCTGGCCGCTCACCTACTGCTCGTGTCGCGCCCCGCGCATGCGCCTGTGCGCCCGTGCCTGTTGCCCTTGCCTGCTGCTCGTGGCTTGGCCGACACAGTACGTCGTGCAAGCTTTCCAAGCATGGGCGTGGATATCCAAGCACGGGCATTGAGTAACTAAGCAATCTTTATTTTATTCGGGCACGGATATCCAAGCACGAGCATTGAATCATTGCAAACAACGATTCGAACAATCTTTATTTTAATTCCTACAAACATAATGAAAATATATCAAAGCAACATAAAAGATGTAAAAATAACAAAAAACTAAATTATCTAGAAATAAGATAAAAATATCTAAAAATCATATAAAATTCCCAAAAGCTAACAAATTAATCAAGATCAAATGTACCCAAATTGTGGTGTATAAAACACACTCATCAAATACCCCCCAAACTTAAACCTTTGCTTGTCCTTAAGCAAACTAGAGATAGAATAACTCACTGAAATAAACACAAAACGACAACTAAATTAAAAGGAAAACGACTCAAAAATTGGCCTCAAAGGAAGAAGATCAAAAGGGGCCCAAGAACAGCGTAAAAGTGACAATTTAACAAAATTGCTAAGCTCACAACTATTCAAGATCTCTGCAATGTGTGTGTGTGTGGTATCTGTTTATGCGGGTTAGGAGTGAGCTAATGCATGTACTCAAGTTAATGAGGGATTATACTATAAATCTACAAACTCATCATTACTCCTCGATAAATAACCAACAAGATGACCATATAAGAAAGGGGTTTCCCAGGGGATTATTGCAGTAATAAGTAATCACAATGATGAGTGCGTTTTACGCTCCATCTCACCTTAAACTTATGTGCATGACCATGTAATGTCTAATCATATTAGGCTATTCAGAGCTACCCATGCAACGAGTGTTTGATCAAGGACTCCCAAACCAGATGGCTTTAGGGCATTAGGTGTAAAACACCCCTAAGGATCTATTAACTCGAGTAACAAAGGCCACACAATTAAACTTAGTCAACAAAGCATAAGGTTTTTTTTAATTCCCCCAAACTTATATGATAGTCTAAAATAGGCATAAAAGGCTGTTGACGTGATTTCAGTACATTTCAAGGATAATCTCCCAAGTATTTAAGTAAATAAGATTTCTCAATACTAACTAACTAAACAAGCACGCTGTGAATGTGAAGAGCTTAAACGACCAAGAGTAAGGTGGTTAGCCAAAATGTTAAGAAGTAACTAAGCATGCTCAAGCCTTACTTTAGATAAAAACACGTTAACCCACAAAATATCATCGCCCATTCTTGTAGCACAACACGATTAGACAAAATAAGAAAACTAAATTAAACTACCACACAACACAACACGACTAGACAAAATAAGATAACTCAATTAAAACTACCACACCCCCAAACTTAAAAACAAACATAGTCCTCGATGTTAATGTAGACAAAATTTAAACAGAGAACTTCACTGAGGAAATTAAGCAGCATCATCCTCATTATTTCCATTTGCGTTATTGCCTCCATTTGCATCATCACCCGAATCAAGGTCATACTCTGGGAAAATAGGTGTCATGGGAAATTGGACTGCACTGGGGTCGGTATTGAACTCACTATCATTAATCACCTGTGCGGTTGCATTGCAAAGTATAAATGCACAAAGAGTTGACTTGTTGAATTGAATGATCAATGCGCCAGGTCATGCGCCTATTTTCACGCTCCCTCTCCCGTGCTTCCTTTTGTCTCTCATTTGCATTCCGTTGCATTTCAGCCCACAACTCTTGATTTTCACGTCGGAGTTCGTGCATTTCGGTAATAAGCAAGTCAATTGATGAGCTAGATGTATCGGTGTGCTCAATGCTAAGTGCTAGATTACCAACGTCTTCCTCAAGCTCGTGAGGATGCTGCAAAGGTAAAAATCCAGCTCCATGCTCCTCCGGCGCTACACCCTTGCATACTTTGTAGTGGCGCATAGCCTGGCTATCAATAGGTGTCAAGGGGGATTGAAGTATCTCATTGGCGTTCCACTTGACTTTTGCCCATTTGCACAAACCACAGATCAGTGATAGGTATGGCAATCCCACCTATAGACTTCCTTTTAACATTTTGGATAATGGAGTTGCGAATCAGTCTTCCAACATTTATGCTTTTGCCCTGTTACCAAGGTAAATAAGATAACTGCCTGCCCGCATCGGGATCACCTCTGTCGTGTGGGTGGATGGCCATAGCTTGGCATTGATGAAGTACAACCATGCTTTCCCATATTTGCTTAAATTCATTCTGGCAGAAATGCATTGGCTCTCCATTTTTCATTGTCCAACGAGCACCTGGTTTGCATAAAGTTGTAATGATTTTATCCCAATCAGGCTTCTCGTTCCATACTTGGTAACCGCATCCTTGCCATGGCTTCTAGGAGGGTTATAATATTCTTCAATGCTCCCGTTTGCCAAATGACACAGTTTTGCCGCCCGAACCATAACCACATAGTCTTCGGCTTCTATAACATTAGC
The DNA here is from genome assembly GCA_034770075.1 of Aralia elata. Lineage (NCBI taxonomy): Eukaryota > Viridiplantae > Streptophyta > Magnoliopsida > Apiales > Araliaceae > Aralia > Aralia elata. The sequence continues at coordinate 66,224,656 of CM068377.1, forward strand.
ATAAAATTCCCGGACAATAGAAATACATGTTGGCTCAGGTTGTGCGGTGAAAGTCTGACATCCCCTTTCCTCAATCATGTTTGCGATGCCAAAATTATCTGTTTCGTCTGGTAGAATACCCCTCTTAGGAATCAATGATTTTTGTAGCCATAATAGTGTGGTAGCCACTCGGATGGCTTTCACACTAACAAACGTTTTTCTTCTCATAGACCTTGGGTTAGCTTGGAAGATGAAGATTCACCCCGTTAATGCTTGGGATCCATACCAGAAGAGGCTTCAAGCAAAATCACCCAAAATAGCAAAGAAATCCCTCCTCAGACAATTTATCGAACAGGTGGTGTGCACTCTTTAAGGTCAACATTTGTAAGTGTAATGGAGACCAAGCCAAACCCTCCACAAAGCCTTGCAATGGGAGATAACTAATGTACCTGCTAAGCAAAACCACCAAAACACAGCACCCAAGCAAGTAAAATTTGAAATTTATAGCCTTTTTTACCTTTCTTGGAAAACTTTTGAAAAAAAAACATGGAAATACCTTCAAAAAACTGTCGAATTCTTATTTAAATCCAAGTTAGAAGATGAAAATGATGATGAGTTGCCGAAATTGGATGTCAATTTGAAGTAATAGAGCTCAAATTTGAGTTTGGGGAAGATGCATGCAAGTTGGCTTCGGAGTGGGAGGAGAGAGATATAAGGATGAAATGAAAAATGAACTGATGGGTTGCATTTAAGTTGCTGTCGCCCGACATGGCGCGCCCGCGCGACCAGTTGTGCGCCCGCGCTTATCTGCTGATTGTTGCGCCTGCTGCACCGCGTGCTCGCCCGACTTGTCGCGCCTGTTGCTAGGCTCGTCTGCTGCGCCTGTCTGCCGCAGCTGCTGCGCAACGCAAGCCCGCGCGATGCCCACTGCGCCCGCGCCCAAGCCGCCTGACTGCCCGGCTGTGGTACTGCTGGTGTGTTGTTGTTGTGCTGACATGGTTAGCTCAGTTGCCCAATTAGATAAAAACGCCTATATGTAGCAACAAAATTAGAAATATTAGAAACAATTAATGATAAAAATTAAAATAAAGTAATTTTTTTTTTTCAAACTAAAACTAATGAAATTAAATTAAAATTGGGTTACCTCTCAAATAGCGCTTGAGTTAAAGTCCTCACAGCCTGACTACTTCCTTGTTTCATTTAGGATCTTCAAAGATAACTGAGGTCTTTTGGCGTTCAATGTCACCAACCCAATAATGCTTGATTCTTTGCCCATTTACCTTGAACAACTGATTGTCTTATCGTCCCTAAGCTCAATGGCACCAATGCGAAAAAACATGACTCATACAAAATGGCCTTGATGAGTCGATTTTATACTTATAAATTGAGTATTTTTAGCTTGATGATTTGTGAGTTTTTGAGTAATATTCCTTTTTATGTGTTTTTTATCTTATTGGTCTCTAGAATATGTCTTTGTATCATTTTTATGTATAAAATTTACTTTGTTTTATAGGAAAAAGAATAAAAAGGTGTTTGGATCATTTTCCAGAATTTTCCATTAACATAGCAGCCCCTTGAGGCTCAATTTAGTCCTTGATTCAACTTGTATCTCTCAATGCTCAAAGAAGGAAAGTTGTAGAATCTGTTTCTTAGCTTTCCAGAACAAACATCTTGAAACGCCTAAATCAGAGCTCGGACGAGAGAGTTACGGCCAATTTTGCAACAGACGTCGAAGGCTGAATATTCCAGAAAATTGCTCGGTTGGACAGATTGACCTCTGGAGCTTCGCTTGCGATTTAGATGGTGTTAAAGTTTCCAAACGAGAATGTGGTTTTCTTGAAGTTTTTAGTGGACTTCTCAAGCTTTACGGAATGGTATATTGAGCAAAAATTCGAGTTCATTTGGACCTCCAAATAGTGTGATAAAATGAACTGATCTGAATCCCGCCTGGACTGGATTCCTGTTCAGACCAGTTAGAGTATTTGGGCCATAACGTGAGCTTCCCAACTCCAAATTAGGTGATTTAAAAGCCCAAATTTATTAAACAAATCTAGGGCTATAACTTTTATTCTTTGCCCAAGTCCAAAATCGGTGGTTTGCTAATTCAAAATTGGATTACAAGGTGCTGATCAGTTTACTTATTAGATTTGGACTATTTGTGCATAACATGGACACATTTTTGGGTGGCTTCTTCCTTGGTTGGCTGATGCACATGAGTAGATTGGGTATTTGATCTTGGTTTATGATGATAGGTTAGCACACCATGAGTTTCCTATAAATACCAAGTGAAACTTGACTTGTATTGTTTGCGAATTCACACATTAATTCACACACCATTCTCCATATTCTCCAAATTCTAGTGTAATTTAGTAGGGAAAGAGGATCACCTCCATAGTGAGGTTTGTTGTCCTCACCCCTTTTATAATTTTAGTAGGGAAATAGGATCACCTCCATAGTGAGGTTGTCGTCCTCACCCCTTTTATAATTCAAGAAAGTATTCATTGGACTTATTATGTTAGGCTAGTTCCTTATTCAGTTCGAAGGGGATGTTGAACCTTGTTTGCAGGTAATGGTTTGATTAAGTATAAACTATTTATTCCTTCTTACATGAAGTTCATTCTTGATAATCTATTTTAACTGTTGAATGATATTTATTCCGATTGGTTTAATGTGATCGGTTAAGTCAATTTGATTAATCTCATCTGCTAGATTAAGGGAAAGTATTACGTGTAATTGATAGTATTCCTAATCATAAGTAGCAATTAGTGGTACATGATTATGGTCAAGCTCTTGAGTATTGTTATGATTATTGGAAGACAAGTTAAATAATCCGAACTTGTGTGATTGTTGCTTGGATTAGTCTAATTCCCTAGTTTTTAATGTTGCTATTATATTAAATCTAGAGAGCTTATTCTAAGTTATATAATGGTTAGAATCTTGTGAACAACTTGTTTTATTAAGTGATAATCTAAGGGGAGTTTTGGGTAGTAGAGGTTGTTGCTACCTAAGGCTATTAATTTCATTGAAGGATAAATATTGTCATACTTAATTATTCTATTGTTGTAAAAAGGTGATACTGAACCAGAAGAACTGAAATCTTTAATTAATTGGTTATTCTTATCACTTTAAATTTTGTTCTTGATAATTAGTGAAATTAAATTATAAATCCCATCCCCCCTTTTTCGTAAACAAATCATAAATTTAGACTAATCATTCTCTGTGGGATCGACTCTTACTTGCACACTGCTACATTATTATCTTTTGCAGTAAGGTTTTATTTTTGGTTGCTTGCGACAGCACACCATGCCCTGACCATCTTGATTTGAGTTTACCCGAAAAAAGCTTCAACCGGGAATTATAAAGTAGGACGAATTGTCCAACCTCAAATTTTCGATCGATTATCTTCTTATCATGCCACCTCTTGACTTTCTCCTTGTAGAGCTTTGCATTCTCATAAGACTGGAGACGGAACTCTTTCATCTCATTAAGTTGCAAAAGGCGTTTTTCTCCCGCAACATTCAAATCAAAATTAAGCCTCCAGATGGCCCAATATGCACTATGCTCTAGTACCACCGGAAGGTGACATGCCTTCCCGTAAACAAGCTGATATGGTGACATCCTGATAGGAGTTTTATATGTCGTCCTATTATACGCCCATAAGGCGTCATCAAGCTTTAATGACCAATCCTTTCTATTCGGGTTCACCACCTTCTCGAGAATCATTTTCACTTCTCTATTAGACACCTCCACTTGGCCACTCGTTTGAGGATGATAAGTCGTAGTAATTTTATGGGTTACCCCATATTTAGCAAGAAGGGCATTAAAGTTCTTATTACAAAAATGCGACCCCTCATTGCTAATTATTGCCCGTAGAGTTCTGAATCTTGTGAAAATGTTTCTTCGAAGAAACTTCAGCACAACCTTGGCATCATTGGTGGGCGTCACGGCTGCTTCGACCCATTTTGACACATAATCAACAACCACTAGAATATACAAATTGTTGAACAAAGAAGGGAACGGACCCATGAAGTCAATACCCCATATGTCAAAGATCTCAACCTCCAAGATTGTGGTTAGAGGCATCTCATGACGCCAGGAAATGTTCCCCACTCTTTGATAATGATCACATTTCAGTACAAAAACACGGGCATCCTTGAACAACGTTGGCCAATAGAAACCCGATTGAAGAACCTTCGCAGCTGTTCTCTCTCCACTAAAATGTCTTCCAAAAGATGAAGTATGAGACTGTTACAGAATACTTTTCATTTCAGATTGAGGTACACATCTTTTGATCAGCTGGTCCGCACATTGCTTAAACAAAAATGGTTCGTCCTAAAAATAATGTTTCACACCATGCAGAAACTTTCTTTTCTGTTGATAGCTCAGCTCGAGGAGAAGCACATGACTCACCACATAATTCACATAATCAACATACCATGGTACTTCCTGTGTGATAACAAAAAGTTGTTCATCGGGGAAAGACTCATTGATCATGACATCATCTCTCACCTTTTGGTCTGCATTTTCCATCCTTGAAAGGTGATCTGCCACTTGATTCTCGGTTCCTTTCTTATCCCGAATCTCAAGATCAAACTCCTAAAGCAATAAAACACATCGAATCAAGTGTGGCTTTACATCCTTCTTTGTTATCAAGTATTTTATGGCTGAATGATCAGTATACACAATGACTTTTGTGCCAATGAGATAAGCACAAAATTTGTCAAAAGCATAGACAATAGCAAGCAATTCTTTCTCCGTAGTTGTATAGTTAAGTTGTGCTCCCGATAGAGTTTTGCTAGCATAATAGATCACATGGAACACTTTGTCCTTGCGATGGCCCAAGACGGCGCCAATTGCAAAGTCACTAGCGTCGCACATCAATTCAAACGGAAGATTCCAATCCGGGGCCATGATGATAGGAGCACTCACAAGCTTCTTCCTTAGTAATTCAAAAGCGTCTAAGCATGCTTGATCAAAGATAAACAGAGTATCCTTCTCAAGAAGGCTGCATAACGGCTTTGTAATTTTGGAAAAATCTTTAATAAACCGCCTGTAAAATCCAGCATGTCCAAGGAAACTACGAATGCCCTTAGACGTTAGATGGTGGTGGAAGTTTCTCAATAGTTTCAATCTTGGCCTTATCAACCTCCAACCCCTTTGAAGACACTCTATGCCCCAAAATAATGCCTTCTTGCACCATGAAGTGGCATTTTTCCCAATTTAGCGCTAGATTTATTTCAACACATCGTTTCAGCACTTTAACAAGGTTTTCAAGGCATAAGTCGAATGAATCTCCAAAAACTGAAAAATCATCCATAAAAAACCTTCAATCCTTGTTCAAACTATATCAGAGAATATTGCCGTCATACATCTTTGGAAAGTGGCGGGTGCATTACATAGCCCAAACGACATTCTTCTGAAAGTAAATGTCCTATATAGGCAAGTGAATGTCGTTTTCTCTTGATCTTCGGGAGCAATAACAATTTGGTTGTAGCCCGAATACCCATCCAAGAGACAATAAAATTCATGTCCCGCCAACCTATCCAGCCTTTGATCAATGAATAGGAGGGGGAAATGATCCTTGCATGTATCCTTGTTCAACCTCCTATAGTCCATGCAAACTCTCCATCCGGTGACAGTTCTAGTTGGGATCAACTCGTTGTTTTCATTAGAGACCACTGTAATGCCTCCTTTTTTCGGAACGCACTGCACTGGACTGACCCATAGACTGTCCGAGATGGGATAAAGGATGCTTGCATCCAACAATTTGATAATTTCTTTCTTGACCACCTCCTTTATGATGGGCTTCAATCTACGTTGATGTTTAACCACATGTTTGGCTTCGTCCTCCAATATGATCTTGTGCATGCAAAAAGTAGGGTTGATGCCCTTGATATCGGCAATGGACCACCCTAGAATGGTTTTGTACTCAATAGCACTTTTAGCAATTTATTTTCTACATATCATTAAGTGAAGCAGACACAATAACAGACAAAGTACTAGCATTACCCAAATACGCATACGTCAAGTGGATATGCAATGGTTTGAGCTCCAAAGTGGGTAGCTCCTCCCATGAGGATTTTGCAATGGCACTAGAACTGTTTGATCAATCTAACGATTCAAACTGTTGCTTAAACTTAATAAAATGTGGGGGAACATTCAACAAATTCACCATCTCATTAAGAAAAAGAGCTTCACTCTCAAGTGACTCGCCAAGCAAACCTTCAAAAGGATCAACTACATAATTTACTATGAACACCTCATTCACTACTTCATCGATCAAGTCCATCCTGAAGCATTCATCCTGCACATTAGGGAATTTTATTACTTTAAAAACATTAAAAGTTACCTCTTGGTCTTGGACACGCATGGTTAGCTCTCCTTTTTGCACATCAATCAATGTTCTGCCTGTAGCTAAAAATGGTCGCCCAAGGATAATAGGTATTTCCCTATCTTCTTCAAAATCAAGGACAATGAAATCTGCTGGAAAAATAAACTTGTCCACTTTGACAATCACATCTTCTACTATGCCTCTTGGGTACGTGAGAGACCTATTCGCAAGTTGTAATGTAACATTAGTAGGTTTTGCCTCACTTTGTCCCAACTGTTAATAAATTGAGAGTGGCATTAGATTGATGCTTGCCCCCAAATCACATAGGACTTTTTCCGAAGAATTGGTTACCAATTATACATGGAATTGTGAAACTCCCCGGATCTTTCAACTTTGGTGGTAACTTTCTTTGTAACACAACACTACATTCTTCGGTTAGTGCCACCGTCTCGAAATCCTCAAGTCTTCTCTTTTTTGACAAAATGTCTTTCATGAACTTCACATAACTAGGCATTTGTTCCAATGCCTGTATATTTATGTGCAATTTTTTGAAGACTTTCAATAACTTAGAGAATTTCCTGTCCAACTTTAATTTATGCTAACGTTGTGGGAACGGGCATGGTGGATACATAGGGCCTTGTTTGCTTCCCTCTGATTTTGAAACTGGCTCTTTTTCCTTCTTTTCTGTTTCTTTTCTCTTTTCTTGCTCTTTCTCTGTATTCCCATCCTCAACAACCGTTTTTGACAAAACTTCTTTCACAACTTCGGATAGTTCCTTCCCACTTCTCAAAGTCACGACCTTACAATGCTCCTTACCTTCTCTTTTTGGGTTGACTTCCATATCACTAGGCAATGCACCTTGAGGACGGATATTAAGAGCACTAGCTATTTGTCCTAACTAAAGCTCTAGATTCCGTATTGAAGCACTATTTTGTGTAATTGATTGAGCCAATAACTCCTCCACATTAGGCTTTTTCTCCTGTTGAGGCAAGGGTAGGTTTGAGATTTGTTGGTGTGATTGAGTTTGGTGAGGTGGTTGAGTTTGGTTTTGAAATCCTGGAGGATATTGAGATCTAGGAGCTGAATATTGATTTTGGGTGTTGTTGTTATTACTCCATGAGAAATTTGGGTGATTCCTCCATCCAGGATTGTATTGATTGGAGTGAGGGTTGTTTTGGTGCCTATTATAATTACCAACGAACTGTACGGATTTTGCATTGATTGCACATTTCTCGGTAGGATGATTCCCAACACACAAGTTACATGTTTCTGAAATGCTCTGCACAGATTGAGTTCCTAGAGTCTCTACTTTCTCTGTAAGCACGGCTATTGTAGTGAAAGGATCAATTTTCAATTTTCCTGCTGCCTTTTGTTGCATTCTCCTCTTCGATGGCCATTGATAATTATTGGCAGACATAGTTTCCAATAAGTTATAGGCATCGTTAAAGCTCTTTCCTATTAAAGCACCACCTGCAGCTGCGTCAACACTTGATCAGGTGGGATTGGTCAACCCGTTATAGAAGGTCTGAACTTGCAACCATTGAGGCAAACCATGGTGTGGACATCTCCTTATTAGGTCTTTAAATCGTTCCTAAGCTTCATACAAGGACTCAGAATCATATTGAGTAAACGAAGTGATGTCATTTCTCAATCTTGTAGTTTTGGCGGGTGGAAAGAATTTTGCCAAAAATTTCTGGGCTAAGTCATTCCATGTAGTAATCGAGTCCGAAGGAAGCGAATGCAACCAACTCTTTGCCTTATCACAAAGCGTGAAAGGAAATAATCGGAGTCTGATAGCATCATCGGTAACTTGAGTGTACTTAAATGTGTCACAGATTTCCAGAAAATTCATCAAATGAGCATTTGGATCGTCATTAGGTAACCCACCAAACTGCAAATAGTTTTAGACCATCTGGATAGTGCCTGGCTTTATTTCAAAGTGGGTGGCCTCAATAGCTGGCATGAAAATGCTCGAGTGTAAATCTGTAACAAGAGGCATGACATATTCCCTCAAAGACTTAGGCTCCTCCTCAACCATAGTATTTTGATTGGGTATACCCCGAACTCGTTCTCTTCGCAGTCTTCGAATATTTCTCTCGATCTCAGGATCGTAAGGAACTAATTATCGACCTTGAGAGCGTGACATAAAAATTAAGAGTACTTACAAAACAAAAGTAAATTATATACAAGTCTAAAATAAGACCAAGTCGATTGAAATTAGTATTGGTAAAATTATTAGAAAATAGTTCCCCGACAACAACACCAAAAACCTGTTGGTCGATTTAGCAATCGATAAACGCACACATGCAAGTATACACGGTCCATAAGTAATATATTGATAAGACATGAGTCGAACCCACAGGGAATTGTGACGAATAAATACCAAGTACCAATCGTATATCAATTTGATCTTGTTTAAACAATGAAGATTTGAGTTTTATTGATTAGTCGAGTTCAAAAGACAAGTAATGAATAAAATACGGTAAAATATCAAGATAGAAAGATCTAAGATTAAAATTTCCTCCAACGCGTCATTTGAATCTCCTAACTCTCTCTGTTTAATCAGTTAAAACATACGAATTAACAACCGAGAAATCAAAACTTTATAAGAGCCTCTGTCGATGGTCAATCATGAATCTTCCTAATGCGGTGCATAGGTATATGTCTATCCTATACACTATTAAGAGACCAATTTCAAGAATGATTAATAAGACACGTGTCACTAAATCTCGTTAACTGTCCCATCAATTACCAACTTTTGCATAAGAAGTCATTAAGACTATATTCTCTATTGGATGCATGCGGTAGTTAGGTATATGTCTATTCCAACTACTATCAAGTTACCTATTTATGCGGGTAATTAATAAGACACACATCACTTAATCTAATTAATAACCCACAATAATCTTTAACTCTCGCATGTTATCATAACTAGGTCTTAACATATAATCCGTTCGTCAAGTTCATATAGGTTCCCAAGGTAATTACGGGCCAAACAATTAATCTAAGTAGCAAAGGTTATGACAATCAATTCACAAATGATTAACTAATATCAAAGAGAGAGAATTCAATTCAATTTAGGTGTTGAGTTCCATTGAAATCTTAGAATAGAAAGTTAGTTCATGATACCTACAATAAACATCAATTTTAATTTATACATTGTCAAATTCAAATTACAATAGAGATGAAATTCTAGAAATAAAACCACTTTTGAAGCTATTCAGCTGTTCTCCCTTGGGTTGCTGTTAATTTCTAGCTCTCCTTCTTGGTTTTGCAATTCTTGATGACTGAGTTCCTTAGCGTGTGCCTTGATTCAGCTTGATTTCCAGCCTTTAGCACTATTTTATGATGTAATATGTAGCCTCCATATCTCTGCAGAGTTGATATAAAGCTTAAAAGAGGATATATATATAGCCTACTTCAAGAAACCCTAGCCAAGCTCGGACAAAATGCAGCTCAGATAGCACTGAAAATACGTCAGATCGCACTCAGGATGGCTTCGGCATGCCCGCGCGGCGCCCATGGCCTGGTTGGCGCACACTGGCTGCCACACGCCCACGTCGCCCGCCCACGCCCTGACCGCCCGCCTGGCGCTCGCTTGTTGCTTACCTGGCGCTCGCCTGCTGCTCGCCTGGCGTTCCGCGTGCGCACGCCCGTGCGCGCGCCAATGCGCCCGAGCCTAGCAACTGTCTGGCCGCTCGCCTGCTACTCGTGTCGCGCCCCGCACGCACGCGCGCCACACGTCATGCACGCTTTCCAACATCGTGCACGCTCAACTTCTAAATTTCATCAAATTAAACATTGAGCGTCGCCAAACACTAATTTCCACCGTATTACCATTCAGGCACGGATATCCAAGCACGAACATTAAGTCATTGCAAACAACGATCCGAGCAATCTTTATTTTAATTCCTACAAACACAATGAAAATGCATCAAAGCAACATAAAAGATGTAAAAACAACAAAAAACTAAATTATCTACAAATAAGATAAAAATACCTAAAAACCATATAAAATTCCTAGAAGCTAACAAATTATCAAGATCAAAGGTATCCAAATTGTGTGTATAAAACACCTTCATCAAGTCTTTTCAGTTAAGTTTTTACCCATTGATTGTTAGTTGTTTATGGGTTATTATGTGATTGCTAAAATCAGTTGCATCTTTCAGTTAGCTTTTTCATAAATTTGATATTCTCGGAGGGATTTTGTATTATGTTCTTGTTTGAAAGAATCTCTTTTAGAATAAATCATATCTTGAAGCGTTGTGCAGTTTGTTTTTTGAGTTGGGTTTTTTTATAGGGTTGCTTTGGACAGTATGGGTGGAAGGTTTGTTGGTTCGGAGGGAGTGTCGATCTATGTATGTGTGATTCTGCGTATGTTTGTTTCTCTAATGAAGTAGTATTTTCTTTGTTCTGTTTTCTGCGATGGCATAAATAATTGTACTAAAAAAAACCAAATGAGGCACACCCATGAATTGTCATCTATTACCGAAGAAATGAATTGGTATCTTGTTTCCTTTATATTATAAAGATCTATTTTTTCTCATGTGTGATTTGATTTATTAAAGTATACTGTATAACTAATTTCAGTTTCGCATTGGTTGCAAAAGTTGAGAAATTTGAGAGTAAGGGAAAATAAGTAATTAACTGTGTGACTTTGTTTTGTTTTTGAAGAATGGAAGACTCAACTGCGCTACTTGGAACCTATAGAAACGTATAAATTAATTGGAGTTCAAGATGCTTTTAGATTTCAGCCATGGTGGTGATTGATGATAATATCACCTCTACCGATAAATTATTATCTTTGATTTAGGTTCATGAGATTAGTAACCTTAACATGGGGTGAGATTTTTCCTTTTAGTGAAATTATGTTATTTGAGCTTTTACTACTAAATAGAAATCTGAAATTTCTGAAGAAGATATGCATGTATATATTTTATAATTATCAAATCTTTCAAGAACACACAATGCAGAAAGAAGAAAAATATGGATAACATTATTACAAGAGGAAACATTTACTAGTGTCATAATACTCCTTTTTGTTTAAAACATGAAGATCTCATTTTAACTACTTAACCTCCTTTTAACCATTTTAAGGTATGCACACATAATTCTTCTAATAACGTTTTTCAATGTTAAACTTTATTATTAAAATTTGCTTATTAGAAAAATAAATGATAGAATTTCTTGTTAAAACTTAGAAGGGTTAAAACATAAAAAATTTCAAAGATTTCTGTTGGTAACAATTTGGTTTGTTTATTAACATCTGTTTAATTTAGAAGAAAATTGTCCTTGTTAACTTGTCAAATTAGAACCTCTACTATTTCCTAGATCCTCAGCTATAGAGAGAGAGAGAGAGAGAAGAGATGTGATAATATTTACCCATGTAATGTTCATTATTTTTAGTAATCTACCCATGTAATATGATATTTATTTGGTGGGGTGCCTAACATGAACAATAAATTTTTTTAGAAATCTTTGTTCATCTTTGCTCATATTGTATTACGTGTTTCTTGATCCATTTTAAGGACTGTCGTTCTTTGTAATAGTTCAAAGAGAATATTGTTTCAATATTTAAACTTATCATTGTGATTATTGCATTTGCATATTTTCCATATAGTTTAGGAAGCTTACAAACCCGTTCGAGATTCACTTAATAGGAGTGTTACCTAATTTCTTATTAGCACTTAACACGCAAGTATACACGTTCGTTTGTAATAATTAGTAAGCAATGATATCGGAAATAGATTAATATTTATCAATTACCAAATTTTAATTCAATTAATCCTATTTAAACTACGAATAATGGTTGCAAATTGAAAATTAAAATTAACAAAATTAATTACTAAAATAAAGTTCACAAGAGTAAATACAGATTTAATAAGTTAAGATTACAACTTCCCTTGGTATTTCATTTAAATCAATTTACTTCCAATTTTATTTAATTAATTAGCATGAATCATTAACTAAGAATTCTTTACAGTATTCACGCACTTCTTCCGAAAGTTGCGTAAACAAATCCTCCTAAATCCAATCCCTAAGGGACAAAATTACAAGGAATAAACTAGTCAATTAACTCACTATATTCCTATGTAAATAAAGGTAATTAGGGTTTTTAGGCACAAATTCTTTTAATAGTTACAAAAGACACATATGTATATTCATATCCTACATGTTAATCATATTAATCTTATTCAGATTATATATATGAACAAATGCTATCATATCCAGATCTAAATCTATACTCCACTTTCCAACTTTATATAGATTATCACAGTAATTGTTAGCCAAACAATTAATCAACAAGCATAAGATATAATAAATGATTTAATGATAACTAACTTGCACTAAATAGAAAGTATCAATTTAAACTACATACCAAGTTCCGTTGCAATCTTAATTGAAATTTAGTTCATAATGAATAAGGAGAACATCATCCAGATAATAAATAAAAACATCTCAGAGATTACAAAATTTAAAGATAAAAGAAGGGAATATAAGAAACTATAGTGGTTGCTCCCAAACTATCTTTTGATCTTCAAGCTCTGCAAATCTCCTTCCTGTTCTCCCTTGTAGTCTATACAATCTCTTCTTGTTACATTGTTTTCTGAAGTCTTTTCCTTATAATATTCAAAACCCTCATTCAGATTCCTAATTAGCTTCCAATTCCATCCAACAACTGCAATTTTCTATCTTTAACCGTGCATGAGCTCCTAAACGCTCAACCTAGTACAATTCCAAGTGCTTACGCAAGCGACTAGGACCTCAGATTTACAAAAATGGCACCAGCTTATTTTTTAATGCTTTTAAATTCTTTTCTTCAACAAAATGACTCTTATGCCCCTCCAACTCTATCATGCAAGAAATAAACACAAAAAAAATAAAATGATGCTAAAAACACTTAAAGATAACAATAATTAAGCTCATCGATACCTGATTCGTAGGTATGAAACTCACTCATCAAATACCCCCAAACTTAATCAATTGCTTGTCCCCAAGCAATGTAATGATACAAATGCAAACTAACTATATACCTACGAATCAAACAACCCAAATAACATAGCATCCAACACCAAGCCTCTAAGATAACATATAATACTCAACTAGAACATCTAACCAATGCAAAGTTTCTAACTCGAACTAATTAGCCAAATTACACTTGTCATCACCCATGTTGTGTGTATGTGTGTGTAAATCAACTATTTTAATCAATCACAACTCAAATCGCTCACATAATTAACTTATTAGAAAGAAACTCCAATTTTACTTAACTCCATCAGTAAACACAACCAATCCAACTAACGCAAGCAATTACTAAGCATAGGGGTATCACCAAGGTTTATTACAAACATACTTTATTATTTCACGAGTGCATTTTATGCTCCATCTCGCTTTTAAACTCAACTTGTGCAATGTTTAGTTTCCTTAGGCTTTACAAAGCTACCCATGTATCGAGCTTTCGACCAATGACTCCCAGACCAGTTGACTTTAGGGTACTAGGTGTTAAGACACTCCTACGGATCTAATAACCTGAGTAGCAATGGACACAAAACTAAACTAGTCAAATTAGATTATTTATTCCTATTTTACTTTATTATTTTTTTTCTCTTTGTGATTTTCTGATTTTTTTTCAAGATATATGCACCTCAAGATTCCCCCAAACTTAGTTTCTTGCTTATTTTTGCCTTCATAGATGTTTTACTACTTTTATCAAATTTTATCCCAAATTTTCTCACCAGAAGCAGACTATGTAAGGATTTGAATCAGATTGACCAAACATTCAATAATGTGCTTTCTTTGCTAACATGAGTTTCAGACAAGCATAATTAACTTCACAGTTTAAGTCATCACTCCACATTATATTTCAATCATATTCGAGTTAAAACTATCAATCAAGTCTTATCATTTGCCAAAAAATTAGACACTATATCATTCGCTGCTTGATTCATGCAACTAGATGCATAACACAACCTAAAAATGCACTCACATATTACCACTATCATGCAACATGCATACTATAATGAAACATGCATAAGTAACATAAATAAACATAAGTAAACTAAACAAATATGCTCGTACTCTATATGCACACAATATCAACTACTAAACATAATGCACCCCCAAACTTAACTAACGCAATGTCGTCATTGTGTGAATAAAAAGAAATTAGAAACTGAGGACTTCCTTGATCAACATTTTACTCCTTGCCTTCATCATATTCTTCATCTTCATCACCATCATCGACAGTAGGTAAGTCTAGAGGTGGGTAAACGGACAGAGGTGGAGGTAGTGGAAACTGGTAAGGAGTCGCGGCTGGATTCATTCTGCTAAACATATATATCTACCAACGTCGTATTACAATTGGTGTTGTAGGAATAAATTTCTGCTTGGCTCTGGGCAAGACGAGACTACTGATGATCCATTCGTTCAAAACCCTATTGTATTTGTATATCCAGTAAGTCAATTCGTCTCGTATAATATCGTAGCTCCCGACGAAGATCCTCAACCAAATCAGGTGGTGGCATGAAACCCCCGTCATCAATAGGATGCTCAAAGGGCTACTCCATAGGTTGCTCAACGTGCTCCGAGGGAGCAATAATAAATCCCAGTCCCCATGGATGTGATTCGCCCCAAATCTTGTATCGCACCATCACAGAATGGTCAATCGGAGCTAAGGGAGCTTGTAATGCTTCGTCGTTATCCCACTGAACCCTAGTTGTCGACATAATACGGTAATTAAAGATGGGTGAGGCAACCCACAGGAAGTACCCCCTTCAATTCCTCGCATAATATACTCATGGATAACTTCCCCCAACATCTACAGTTTTTCCTTTGGCAATACAGAACAACAAACCAGCCCTCTAATTGATCAAAAAAACCATCAACAACAACCAATACTTTCAACGACCGTATTTTCCGGTCGCTAATTGTAGTAATAGCGATCGGACTTAAATCTAGTCATTAGTTAATATCAGCGACCGCTGATTGGTCGTTGATTGAATTTTGCCACCAAAATATTTGGCCCAATTATTGGCAGGGAGGTTTATTGCGACCACTAACTATCACAACGGTCGTTAATCACTTTTAATCTAATCAGAACTAGGTAGTCGGTCGAGCACCAGCAAATAAAGGAAAGAAAGAAAAAGAAGATAGAAGAGAGGGAGAATATGGAGCCCCCGCCGCCGCCACCGAATACCAGCAAACGAAAGAAAGAAAGAAAAAGAAGAGGGAAGAGAGGAAGAAGAGGGAGCCCATCGCCGCCTCCACCGCCACCGCTGTCGTCGACCACGTCATCTGATTAGGCATATATTTCCTTTCTTTTTGATACTAATAATTATACAATGATAGTAATACATAAAAAACATGTTTTGAAGTTATGTAATAATATATGAATCTTCATATGTTTGGGTAAACTGATTTTAGATTTTGGTTTCATACTAAAATTGATTTGGGTAATTTGATTTCGTTTGAATAATCTGACTTGGGTTATTTGATTTGGTTTGAATAATCTCATTATAGTTTGATTTGATTCATTTTGTTAATTTGGGTAATCTGATTTGGTTTGAGATTTTCATTGCAATTTTTGAAATCTTATTTGGTTTGAGATTCTTATTGCAATTGTTCTTATTTATAAGTGTTTTTGCAAAATGGGCATCATAGTGATTTGATTCATTTTGTTCAATATTGCATTAGTACCAATTGTTCTTATTTAGTGTTTGTGCAAAATGAGTGTGGTAGTGATTTGTTTTGTAATGACTATCAAATATTGCTTGAGTTTAATTTTGAGATTCATTATATATATGTATAGTTAAATCAAATATTGTTGTTGTTGTTGTTGTTGTTGTCGCTGTTGAATAAATTTTAATTATAGTTTGTTTAATCAAATTTTGAGATTCATTATATCTATGTTTAATCAAATATTGTTGTTGTTGTTGTTGTTGTTGTTGTTGTTGTTGTTGTTGTTGTTGTTGTTGTTGTCGTCGTCGTCGTTGAAATAAAACAAATAAAATAAAATAAATAATACAAAATAAAATAAAATAAAATAAAATAAATAATATAATGCACTAAGTAGTATTTACTTAGTTTTTCAATACTAAATAAAATAATACAAAATAAAATAAAATTAGATAAAAAATTAAATAATGAACTAAGTAGTGTTTACTTAGTTTCTCAAAACTAAATAAAATAATAAAAATAAAATAAAATAAAAGAAATAAAATAAAATAATACAAAATAATACAAAATAAAATAAAATAATGAACTAAGTAGTATTTACTTAGTTTTTCAATACTAAGTAAAATAATATAAAATAATACAAAATTAAATAAAATAAAATGAAATAAAATAAATAATACAAAATTAAATAAAATAAAAAATAATATAATGAACTAAGTAATATTTACTTAGCTTCTCAATACTAAAGAAAATAATATAAAATAATAAAAATAAAATAAAACAAATAAACATGATTTTGAGTATATAAAAAATGGGGTTGGTAAAGTTTATAAGAGACTGTTGAGTTTTTAATAAAAGCATACTAAGGGGTTATGCAAGCTGGACTGTAAATGACATGGTTCATTATAATAGTCCAATAGATAGAGAGTTCAACCATATATATAGAGCTAGCTCTTTCACCCCCACAAAGTTGTTAGTGTATTGTAATAGAACTAAGGAAGTAACAGTCCAATAGATAGAGAGGAAGAGAGGGCCACGACTGAGAACTGTAAGGGAGTGGAGCATCAAGGGGCCACCATTCTGATAACCATTCGAGACTAGATTTTGGTTGCCTATACCTTATATTAAGCTGTTCACTCTTTTCATTATGGTTTGAACATGTATGGTTGGGGCTGTGTTATTGGTTGAATACCCTCAAACAACAATAACTTACAAATATGCTTAAATGTTAATCATATGCTTACAAATATGCTCAAGTCATATGCTTACAAGTATGTTGAAATGTTAATCATATACTTATAGTATGCTGAAGTTATATTTTATAAGTATGCTTAAATGTTAAACATGTGCTTACAAGTATGCTCAAGTTATATGCTTACAAGTATACTCAAGTCATATGCTTACATAAAGATACATCTATATGTATTTATACGCATCATAAATGACATTGGGCTGAATTGTAAATCTCTAACAAGGGAAATACAATAATTCTTGTCTGCAGTCGGTATCGTGGTATCATGGACCTCTATTCAGACCATAGTTAGATGAGACGACGAAAGTCAAGTGTCCAGATAGGTGCTACAACTAAATTTAGAACTGGCCACCAAGTATTTCTCGATTATGCGTATAGTCGCCCGGAATGTGTGAATGGTCAGAACAAGATAAGATGTCTTTGTTTGAAGTTTAAGAATATAAATTATATGGATAGAGACATGGTAAACTATCATTTACTGGTTTCTGGGTTCATGAAAAATTACGAAGAATGCTGGTGGGCACATGGGCAGAGAAGAGATAGTGGCATCGCACAAGTACACAATCCAGGAAGTAGTACCCATCGTATGAATGACATGGTTCATGATATTGTCGGTCCGCATTTTGATTGGGAATAAGGTAGAGAGCAACTTATGAATTCGAATGCTAAAGCATTCTTTAAGTTGTTAGACGAGGGTAGCGAGCCGTTGTGGCATGGTTGCACCAAGCACACTATATTGTCTGCATTGACGACATTACTTAATATCAAGGGTGATCACAATATGAGCTATGAGTGTTTTGCTTCGCTCTTGAAGGCCATTAAGAGTATGTTGCCTAACGGTAAAAATTGCCCGATAACTACTACTACTGTAAGAAAATGGTGAAGAAGTTGGGTCTTGGATACCAAAAGATCGATGCATGTCCGAATGATTGCATGTTGTTTTATAAGGAAAATGAACAAAAGTTAAGGTGCACATTTTGCAGTCATGATTAGTTTAGGCCAAATAAAGAGGGCATGACTACAAAAAAACAAATATACCTTTTAAGATTTTAAGGTATTTTCCAATTACACATCGATTAAAAAGATTGTACATGTCTTCAAGAACAATTGAACATATGACTTGGCATGCAAAATCTCCAACTAAAGATGGAGAACTAAATCATCCCGCAGATGGGCAGGCTTGGAAAGATTTTAACTTAGCACATTATGGGTTTGTAATGGAACTTAGAAATGTGAGGCTTGGATTGTCCATTGATGGTTTCAACCCGTTTGGCCACTCAGTTGTTCCATACTCCTGCTGGCCTGTGATTGTTACTCCGTACAACTTGCCTCCTTGGATATGTATGAAACAACCATACTTGTTTCTTTCACTCGTGATTCCTAGTCTCAAGAGTCCTGGAAAGAACCTAGATGTTTACTTGAGACCTCTTATAGACGAGTTGAAGGTATTGTGGGAGGATGAAGTACAGACTTGGGAAGTTTCCACGAAAACAAATTTCAACCTTAGGGCAGCGGTTATGTGGACTATAAGTGACTTCCCTACTTATGGTATGTTAGCTGGATGGAGTACACACGGGAAGTTGGCTTATCCGTATTGTATGGAGCATACAAAGTCTTTCAATCTATCAAAAGGTCGAAAGCCTTATTGATTTGACTGTCATCGTTGTTTCTTGCCGGTAGATCACCCGTTTTGAAGAAATAGAGAACACTTCAGGAAAGGAAAAATAGACAATGATATGCCTGCACCGCAATTGTCGGGGACAGAGATGTGTGACCGTGTGATGAGAGTGTCGATCATCTCATTCGGTAAGATTGTTGCCTCAAATATAATCAATGGGTTTGACGAATCTCATAATTGGGTTCGGATAAACATCTTTTGGGAACTGCCTTATTGGTCTATAAATTTGATTCTTCATAATCTAGATGTGATGCATATTGAGAAGAATGTGTTTGACAATGTGTTTAACACCGTGATGAGTGTTACGGGCAAGACGAAAGATAATGATAAGGCATGATTGGACATGAACAATATTTGTAAGCGTCCTGGATTAGAACTTTATGAATCTCCTAATGTTAAGATGGTCAAACCGCATGCAAGGTACACATTGTCCAAAAAGCAGGTTGAAGATGTGTGCACATGGATAAAGTCTCTGAAACTACCAGATGGATATGTGTTAAACATTGTAAGGTGTGTTACAGGTGAGAAATTGTAAGGGATGAAGAGTCATGACTGTCATGTGTTCATGGAGAGACTCATGCCTATAGCATTTCGGGACTTGCTTGATAAACCAATATGGGATGCTTTAATTGTACTTAGTCATTTCTTCAGAGACATATGTTCAAAAATGTTAAATGAAAATAGCATGTCTGTACTTGAGAAGAACATCATTGAGATCACGTGTAAGCTTGAAAAAAATATTCCCACCTAGTTTTGTTGACTCCATAGAGCATTTGCAAATTCATCTACCCTATGAAGCTCGTGTTGGTGGTCTAGTTCAATATAAATGGATGTACGCTTTCGAGGGGGTAATGGGAAACCTTAAGAGGAAGGAGAAGAATAGAGCTTACGTTGAGGGTTCGATATGTGAGGCATACAGTTTCGATGAGATATCTATGTTTGTCTTAGACTATTTTCCTGAGGAAGTCTTGACAAAGGCCAATCGAGTCCTGAGACATGATGATGGGGGCAATGTTGAACTAAATGGTCGCCTTTTTGTATTTGGTCTACTGGGCCACACTTATAGAAAAAGGAAGCGTCTATTCCTCTTTGAATAAGAATTACATTATACATATACTTGCATTCTTCTCAATTACGAGGAGATTGACGAATTTGTGAGGTATACATGTAAAATTCATATTTATTGGACCTATATCTTAACCTACAATCTCATACATTCCAATATGTTAATGTTTATAAAATTGTATAGATCATACGATGACGAGTTAAAAACTAATCAGCCTGACATTACTGATAAAGATATTCAATCAATCGTGATAAAAAATTTGCAGTTTGGCTAAAGGACAAAGTAAGTTAAGTTAATTAAGCACGGCATATATACTATTAATTTATGAATTCATTTAATTTAATAGAATTTTTGTGGCTCTTAATAAGGGAATTATTCCTCCAAATGTACAAGTCCTATCTATGGGCCTAGACAGGGACCAAGTCAGCTACAATGGTTACAAAATAAATGGCTGTGAATTTCATACAAAGACATGCTTGTGGTAAAAGAACTAACATTAGAGTGTGTGTTTAAGTAGATTGTTACAATGAGCTTAGTCGTGCCTTTTATGGGGAGTTGGAGGAAATCATCGAGTTGTCGTACAAGGGTAGTTATGTGGGTCATATTAACTTGTTCAAGTGTCGTTGGTTTGATTCAGAAAAAGGGACATGTGTCGATTGATATGGAATCGTCGATATTGACCTCCATAGGTCCACGTACGTCAACACACCATTTGTGTTTCTAGCTCAAACAGTACAAGTATACTACACTCCTAGTCCTATTAGGAAAAGGGATAGATCGTCTGCAGATTAGCAAGTTGTAATTCATACTCCCGCGCGCAGTCGTGTCCAATTAGTAGATGAGGAGTTCTACCAAGAGGAGATACTTCATAAACCTCCTATAATAAATGTGGAGGATAACAATGAAGTAATCCAGTTAGAGGGTGGAGATGAACCTGATGAATTGGATCCCGAGTCAGTACATGTCCCAGATGACATTGATACTGACGAGGAAGAGTTATTGACTGACACTAACACTGAATCTGAAGAAGATGATGGTTATGAACCTCTAATACGTGTACAAAATGATTCTGACTAAGACAACGATTTTCATTAAAATGTATGTTTAGTTTTACTTGTATTACATACATTTATATCTTATATCCTTCTTATTTGGTGATTATAATAACTATAAAATAAAATTACCTGACAATTATTAGTCAATTATTTAATATCAAATTACCTGTCATTTTATTTATATATTTAATATCATATAATTCATAATAACATCCTAAAATTTTTATTTACAGATGTCTTCTGAAGCAGCGCAGAGAACGCGTGGCTTGGGTCAGGGGCCTAATCATGTCCCGAAGGCCCCGACTAATCCGGATGAGCGAATTTTGATACAGATTAGACCTCCTCCGGACAACACGTATGTTATCTACCTATTATCTATAAGCATTTTATATTACCATTGTTGTAGATATATACTAATGTAAATTACTTTAAATATTAAAATAAAATTACTTATTTTTAATGTACATTGTTCTATATTTTAGTGATTTTTCAGATAGCAAGATTGTCAAGTGCATTTCATAGCTTTGTTTGTAGAACTGGCCTACGCCAGTGATTACGTGGGCGAGCACACCTCTCGCCCACAAGAATGCAGTTTGGGCTGAATTTCAAGTATATTTTTTTAATTCTTGCATATAATATAATTAATAAACTAATATTGTTTATATAGTAGTGTTGGATTATGTTAATATCACCGTTTTAATATTATTATTGTTGTTTTATTTGCAGAAGAGGTATAGATAGGACGACGCGCAAACAACAGTTATTCAAACACTGTTTTGGCAGAAATATGTCGTCAGAACCAAAGATAATTTGAACAAAGAAAGATAAAAAGCCCTGCATAATGTAGAGATGGACCATCTAGGACAGGGTGAGCAGTACATGCATGAGCATAGCCCCTGGTTGTGTGCGCAACCCATATGGGCTAAGATGTGTGACCAGCAAAGAGCTGAGATTTAGGTCAAGAGACACAAGACTATCGCCTCGAATAGAGCTTCAGGTGCACCTGAAGGCAGCAAGGCAAAAGGCACCTATAAGGGCATCAATATCTCACAGTTGCAGCATATTACTGCCAGGGTACGTATGAATAACAAACTTGTTGGTTTAATTATTTTTTTATGTTTACAGTCCTGGTTTGTAGAATATCACATGTTTACATATTAATATGAGAGTATATTTTGTAGGAGGCTCAATCTTAGGGTTAGCCTATCTATTGGTTGGATGTGTATGTGGCCACCCGCGATGGTATGCCTGAAGTTGTCCAGATAGCGGTAATAATTTTTTATAGCTTTGATATGTTTATAAATTTTTACGTTATTCTTTAGCATTTTATATTTAATTTTAACTATTTAATTGTTAACCTGCTGACAGGACACTTATAAGAGTTTAATGAACGACCTTTATCCAGTAGGCACCCCGCGTCCGCTGATTGATCAAGAATTATGGGAGAGGGCGTCGGTTGTGAACAAGAACTATGTCAAAGGCCAAAGACAACGACAACGCCCGACCTTCAGTGGCACAGGCAGCTCCGCTACCTAGTCTACACAGTCATCGGGTCATCCATCCTATCATACTCCTGTTGACTATGTGAGAGTGATCTGTCGAGATCGTGAACTTCTGCGTATACTGGGCAGGCATCTGCAGTCTCTAAGTCCTAATGAGTTAGCAGATGCAGTGGTAGCAGCAGCACGACACGAGAATGGCGACGAGGTAATCTTCGTACCTATTATAGTCAAAATAGTCACTTAATTTTATATATACATATCTATTGTTGTGTCTTACTTATGTTTAAATAATTTCTATTGTTTAGCTTTCCCTCAATTTACTTTGTATAAGTCATACCAGTATCAACATATATATTCTATATGTAACATGTTTTATTCCTTTGTTAATTAAGGGTCGTACTAATTTGGACGATGATGCATGAAAAGCTAGGTTTGTTTTCTAGATATTTAAAGCCTTGTACTTTTATATTCATTCTTTAGACAACTGTATGTTAGTCAAAGATGATATTTGTATATATTTCTTTAGTTCATATTGGTTTCTTAATGTTTATATAGTTTATATTATATTGGTTTATATGCTTGCATATGGATGGATGTTTATATATACTATTGTGCATGTGTTCGGATATAAAGCATGGATGAATGTTTATATGGATGTATATATTTTACTGCTATGTGTTGGGATATAAAACAGGTACAAAGCAGGTATAATTTTTTTGGGAAATCCACAAAACAAACATCATTTATTTTTTTTTGAAATACGAATCGGCGATCGCATGCGGTCGCTAATAACTATCACTGACCACTGATGGCATTAAGGTATTAGCGACCATCCGCAGTCGCTAATGGTGGTCCCTGCCACGTGTCCACATGGCCCATGTAACCCCTGAAACCTGACATGCCATGACTCAGCTCAGCGACGAAAGCGGTCGCTAAAAGTCGGTCGCCTTTGGTCGCTAAAAGTAGTTGCTGATGTCCAACTAGCGGCCAAATTATATGCGACTACTATCAGCGACCGCAGTCGGTCGTAGATGGGTATCAGCGACCGATAACGGTCATTAATATGCGGTCACAAATAGACTTTTTTGTTGTAGTGATATGCCTGCACGACATCAACTTAGCGTAAATAAACGCATGTCAAGCTTTTCGGTATCGGCTCAACTTTGTAGAGGGAAAGTGAACTGCTTCTTGGCTGTCAGTCAATTTTCATTCAGTCCATGGTTCACCAAAAACTGCAATCACCTCACTATAATCCAAGTCTTGTTGCAAATACTTTATATACCCATTTCCACGAATCTTTTCCAATCCATAGTAAGCATTGATTGCCTTTCGACTAACATTTACTGATTTCCACAGATCATCACTGGATTTCCCTTGGCCTTTTTAGCGTTTGCATAGAACTCTTTTACAATTTTTAACACTACTAGCTCAGGTTGAGTAGTAAAGGTTATTTACTTTCGGCTTCTAATCATTTGAGCAACTTCCCCATCTTCACTCTCATCTGGTAGCAAGCCACGTTCAGGAAATTAAAGACTTCCCAGACAACCATTTGTGATATCTGTCGGAACCTTGATGACTTACAAATCTTTTCTTGTTAACCTTGCCAAAAGTTCCTAAACTTTCCCCTCTGTGCCTTTTGGGAGCCATATGCAAACTATCTCTATCAAGTCCTTGCCCCAAAATCAGTAAACAGTAGCCCAATAAGTGGAAAACATCTTTGTGGTAATTTATCGAACATTTGGCATGCAAGGTTACAAACCCTTATGTGAAACCTTCCCCCAAACTTCTTTTAGTCCAAATCTGTTAACAAATCAATGCACAATGCCCCTCCAATGCAGTAGAACAATAAATTAGAATAACCCAAACCCAATTGAGCCAACACAAACTCAATTGGATAATCAAACAAAACAAACTAAACTTCTTCAAATTACTAAGTTATTCAACTCCATACAAGCAATTCTAAGTAACTAAAGATGAAACTTTGCAAAACTTACTTGTTTATGGCAAGATATGATATTTCATTCATATTAGATGCATCAATTTGGAAGATGAAATTCTTATTTCAAATTTGTGTGTGCTTGATGGATGTTGAAAACCGAGATGGGAAGTGTAGAGAATGAGATGAAGTTTTTTTTTCTTGTTGATTTTTGGTAGGAGATTAGATTTTTGGTTTTGATTTGGATAGGGGAGGAAGAAATGTCGTGGTTTTGTTTAGGAAAAGCTGAGAGTTTGCTATATATTAGGAGAAGGAAAAGAAGTTGAATTGGGTTTGTCTGGAGTCATGCCCGATTAGGGCTTAATTTTTTTTTAATTGCACAGGTATAGCGCCTAGGCGCTTGGACTTAGCTTAGATAGAGCACTTAGGCACTTGGCGACAGAACTTGATGGTGCGGTGCAGCACCTAGGCACTTGAAATGACTTGAGTTGGGGCGCTTAGGCGCTTGGACGTGATGGGCTTGTTGTAGGTGAGCGCCTAGGCGCTTATCCAAGGCTTAAGTTGGTCACCTAGGCGTTTAAGCCAGACTTAGCCAATTTCAAGCCTCCTTCATGCTGTTACCTGCAATCCCATAAACCCAATATCAAAAATTAATTGCAAAGAGCTTTTCAATGAATGTAAAAACTAGACTAAGGTAAACATAAATACTAAATAACTAAATAAACTCTACTACTAAAACAAAGTACTTGAACTAAAAATAAAAGAAATTAATTGGAAATATGGGTTGCCTCCAAGATAGCGCTTAGTTTAACATCTTCAGCCCGACTATATCGTTTCATCTTAATCGGGCTCCGTTGGGATATTGCGGATGCTCTTGAACTCAGCTGCACACACCCAATAGTGTTTCACCATTTTCCCTTTTCCACACACTGTTTATTTTATATTGTGCACTTCTTCACCAAGTAGAGTTTTTAAACTAACATTGTCCTGAGGATCTTCATGAACTACAACATTGCCTTCCTCGACCAAGTGACAATCCTCAACGTCGTTTGGGAACTTGATCGCTTTGAACACCTTGAACTTTACTTCTTAATCGTTTACTCTCACAGTTAATTCCCCATTCTGCACGTCAATTAATGTTCTTCCGGTCGCCAAAAATGGTTTTCTTAAAATTATTGGAATCTCCCGATCCTCCTCGTAATCCAGAACCAAAAAATCTACCGGAAAAATTAATTTGTCGACCTTCACCAGTACATCCTCTACTATACCCATCGGATACGTGATCAATCTATCTGCAAGTTATAAGGTGACATTTGTTAGCTTTGCGTCTGTTAAACCCAGCTTTTTGTACATGGAAAATGGCATGAGATTTATACCTGCTCCTAAATCGCACAAAGCTCTCCCACCAAATTGATTTCCAATTGAGCAAGGGATGTTAAAACTCCCCGGATCCTTCAACTTTGGTGGCAGCTTTTCTCGAGAATCGCACTACACTCTTCCGTTAGCGCCACAGTCTCAAACTCCTCTAGCCTTTGTTTCCTGGATAATATCTCTTTCAAGAATTTCATGTAGCTCGGCATCTGCTCTAATGCTTCGGCAAATAGAATATTGATGTGTAATTTTTTAAAGACCTCTATAAATTTTGCGAACTGATTTTTAAGCTTCTAACTTTGTAATCGTTGAGGGAAAAGCACGGGAGGCACCAATGCATTCTGTTTTTCTCTTTTCGAGCTCACCTTTTGGCTTTCATCTGTTTTCTTCTCCTCAACTCTATTCTCATCCTTATTTCATGAATCCCTTGGCTCCTTTAATTGCTTGAGTTTCAATACTAGTCTCTAATAATTCTCTTCCACTTCGAAGTGTGATAACATGACACTTTTCATTGCCATCTCTCCTCGGATTCTTCTTGGTATCACTTGGTAGAGAACCTTGAGGTCGATTGTTTAAAGCGCTTGCTATTTGCCCTATCTGATTCTCAAGATTCCTGATTGCAGCTGATTGGTCTTTCGTGGTTACTTCAAACTGCGTTGCCAATCTTGCTAACAATTCCTTCATTTGTGACAACTTATCAGTTTGTTGGGGTTGTTGTTGTTGTTGTTGAGGCTGAAATCCAGGAGGATATGCATGCCTTAGAACTTGAGCTTGAGGTTGTGACTAATTATTACTCTAAGAAAAGTTAGGATGGTTCCTCCATCCTGGATTGTAGTTATTTGCATTACTGCCCTGTTGTCGATTGAAGTTGGACACAAACTGAACTGATTTTGAGCTTATTGCACATTGATCACTTGAGTAGTTACCCGCGCATATCTCATAAACCGTTTCCATTCTCTGAACATTCTATACCCCAAGTGCATCTATCTTCTTTGTAAGAGCAGAAATTTGAGCTGTCATTTGAGCTGATAACGCTGTCATCGCATCCACTTCATAAACCCCTACTGGCTTTGGTTGAGTCATTCTTGCAGTTAGCCACTGATAATTATTAGCTGTCATTGTCTCAAGCAGCCGATATGCCTCATCATAGTTCTTGGCCATAATAGTTCCACCTGTTGCAACAACTATACTTATCCTCACCGTACTACACAATCCATTATAAAAAGTCTGCACCCGAAGCCATTTAGGAATCCCATGGTGTGGGTATCTTCTCAACAAGTCCTTAAACCTCTCCCAAGCTTTATATAATGATTATGAGTCGTGTTGAATTAAAGAGGTGATATCATTCTGCATCTTTGCTGTCTTTGTAGGCGGGAAAAACTTAGCAAGAAATTTCTGGGGTAGCTTGTTTCACGTAGTAATCAAGCCTGGCGGTAGTGAATGGAGCCAACTCTTAGCTTTATCTCTAAGGGTGAAGGGAAACAATCTGAGTCTTATAACGTCCTTCGTCACTCCATGGCACTTGAACGTATAGCAGATTTCTAGGAAACCAACCAAGTGATAGTTCGAACCATCATTCGGCAACCCTCCAAATTGCACAGAGTTTGGAATCATTTGTATTGTCCCTAGTTTAATCTCAAAATTGGTAGCAGTAATGGCAGACCTCGTGATACTAGACTGAATTTCAGTAACTTGCGGCATGGTATAATCTCGTAATGACTTTTGCTCCTCTTCAGCCATTTTATCTTGTCTATCTAGTTTCTCTCGCGTTTCTTTAACCCACTTACGCAATCTCTGAAACCGTTTTTTGATGTCGTCCTCGTAAAGCAACAACTCTGGCTTCTTCGAACGAATTTGCATACAGAAGACAAGAACACCTGAGACGAACAGAAAAGAAAAGTTTAAATTAAGATTAACTTTGTCAAAATTAATATTGACAAAATATTAAAATAATTTCCCTGGCAACGACGCCAAAAACTTGTTGTTTAATGTTTTATTAGCACTGAACACGCAAGTATACACATTCGTTTGTAATAATTAGCAAGCAAGGATATCGTTCTCACAAGGAAATAGATTAATATTTATCAATTACCAAATTATAATTCAATTAATACTATTTAAACTACGAATAATGGTTGCAAATTGAAAATTAAAATTAACAAAATTAATTACTAAAATAAAGTTTAGAAGAGTAAATGCAGATTTAATAAGTTAAGATTGCAACTTCCCTAGGTATTTCATTTAAATCAATTTACTTCCTATTTAATTTAATTAATTAACATGAATCATTAACCAAGAATTCTTTACAGTATTCACACACTTCTTTCGAAAGTTGCGTAAACAAATCCTCCTAAATTTGATCTCTAAGGAACAGAATTACAAAGAACACCCAGTCAGTTAACTCACTATATTCCTATGTGAATCAAGTTAATTAGGATTTTTAGGCACAAATTCTTCTAATGGTTATAAAAGATACGTAGGTATATTCCTACCGTGCATGTTAATCATGTTAACCTTATTCAGATTATATGACAGATGCTATCATATCCAAATCTAAATCTATACTCCATTTTTCAACTTTATATAGATTATCACACTAATTGTTGGCCAGATAATTAATTAACAAGCACAAGATATAATAAATGATTCAATGATAACTAACTTGCACTAAATAGAAAGCATCAATTTAAACTACATACCAAGTTCCGTTGCAATCTTAATTGAAATTTAGTTCGTAATGAATAAGGAGAACATCATCCAGATAATAAATAAAAACATCCCAGAGATTACAAAATTTAAAGATAAAAGAAGGGAATATAAGAAACTATAGTGGTTGCTCCCAAACTCTCTCTTGATCTTCAAGCTCTACAAATCTCCTTCATGGTCTCCCTTGTAATCTCTGCAATCTCTTTTTGATACATTGTTTTCTGAAGTCTTCTCCTTATAATAGTCAAAACCCTCATTCAGATTCCTAGTTAGCTTCTAATTCCATCAAACAGTTGAAATTTTCTATCTTTGACCGTGCATGAGCTCCTAGGCGCTCGACCTAGTATAATTCCAAGCGCCTGAGCACTTGACCATGACCTCAAATTTACAAAAATGCCATCAACTCATTTTTTAATGCTTTTATATTCTTTTCTTCACCAAAATGACTCATATGCCTCTCCAACTCCATCCTGTAAGAAATAAACACAAAAATAAATAAAATGATCCTAAAAATACTAAAAGATAGTAATAATTAAGCTCATCAATACCTGATTCGTAGGTATGAAACCCACTCATCAAGGAGTGAATCTCGAATAGTTCCCATTTTGGGATTGTTCCTAAATGTTTTAATCCCACTTAAGTCGGTGTTAATAGCTTGAGCACGTCATTATATTTTAAGAATTTTTGGTGAATATCTCTTGATGTTCTTCGGGTGCATATTTAGACTACGACGTGGTAGTCTATTTTGTGTACTTGAAGACCATGAGGAGGTGCTGCCAAAATTTCTTAAAATATAAAGATGTGTTCTTGTTGTTGGCATCAAGTGGGGCAACGCATTCGGGAATAGGATAGAAGCCTGACCCGTTAGAGTGGAGATGAAGTTAGAAAACTCATATGTATGCATATACATTAACCCTCCTATAATTTGTTTTGTTTTTCCTCATATATAGTAGCCCGTGATGCGTAGACCAAGATATCTGTTGATCGAAGTTGGATGGAATATAGGGTAGCTATTGATAAGAGTGGGCTTAGCTCTGAGTACCGTAGTAGGGTTGAACCGTTTCTCAATTTTGCATTTGAGCAAGTCAGCGACGATGAGATCAGATGTCCTTGTAAGAGGTGTGTGAATGAAGTGTGGAAGGAAATGAGTGATGTTATGTGCGACTTATTTGCGTATGGGTTCAAGCAGGGTTATAGCACATGGATCTATCATGGGAAAACCTGGTTGAATGAACATGAATCCGTGATGGAATCCAGAGGTGACGAAACCTTTGACTGTACTAACATGATAGTCGAAGCTGTTGGTTCATTCTTTCAGTGGAATACAAACAGGGATGACGATAGCATCGAGCAAGAGCCGAATGACGGGGCTAAGGATTTCTATCAGTTATTGCACAAATCAGCGACGCCACTGTATGATGGACACAAAAAATACACCGTCTTATCCACAGTGACTAAGCTTTTACACTTCAAGAATGAGCATGATTGCAGCGAAAAGGGTTTTAATGAACTGCTCAACATTATGCAGGAGCTCTTACTGGCAAGCAATAAGTTACCGAAATCGCACTACAATGTGAAGAAACTGGTCAAAAGGCTTAATCTAGGGCATGAAAAGATTGATGATTGTGAGAATGATTGTATGTTGTATTACGGTGATGACAATAAAGATAAGAGGTCATGTGATATCTGCGGTACAAGTAGATACTATGAATAGTGTAAGAGAGATCATGTGCCGAGAAAGATCTTACGTTACTTTCCTATTACACCAAGGCTTCAAAGGTTGTTCATGTCAACACATACCGCCGAGTATATGAGGTGGCACTCAACACAGGATATAGTCGTGGGTCAACTAACGCACCCGACAGATGGGTTTGAGTGGAAAATTTTTGATAGTAAGAACCTCTCATTTGCTAAAGAGGTTCGGAATGTTAGGCTTTGACTTGTTACGGATGGCTTTAATCCATTTAATGGGCCTTACACCAAGACCTACTCAACATAGCCAGTGATTATTGTTGTGTATAACCTCCCACCTTCGATGTGCATGAAAGATGTCTACATGTTCACGCCTTTTACTAATTTCGGGTGATAAGAGTCCAAGTAAAGACATCAATATCTACCTCAGGCCATTAGTTGATGAGTTGAAGATGTTGTGGGATAAAGAGGTTCAACCTTATGACGTATCTCTTAAACAGAACTTCATGAGGGCAGCTTTACTGTGGACCATAAATGACTTCCCGACATTGGGAATGATCAGTGAATGGTCGACCCACGAGAGCTTGTTATGTCTCGTGTGTATGGGGTCAGTTAAAGCTATGAAGCTCAAACATGGGGGGGGATAGTTTCTTTGCAACTTCCAGACAGGTTTTGCTAATTAACATCATTATCAAAGGCTGACTAGATAATTCAATCAGAAATCAAAGAAACCTCAAGTACCTAACTATCTTTCTGGTACAACAGTATTGAGTTGGATTAGTAGCTTGAATTTTCTACCTCCAAGGAAGAATCATATATTAGAGCGAGCTTTTGGGTATGGTAAGCTTCACAACTGGACACATCGGTGTATGTTCTTTAAGTTCCCTTATTGGGCTTCACCACAACTGGAGCAGGTGGTGTGAGTGGATCGGGTGTTGGCCTTTCATTATCCAACGATTTCTTCCGGCGGATCATAGAGGGGTGCATGGAGAGCAGTGCTATACAATCAGGTGCACCATCCCACCAGCACATCTACCAGCTTGCTTAGGAGGTCGTCCACGACTCCATAAATCCGGAGGCATCTGCCGACGAAATAATGGGTCTGGTCTGGGAGGAGGTCGTTCGCGTATGCGCAGTTGTCTTACCCAACCTCTTTTCTCCATATATTCGAGAGGTAAATACAATTATTGATGTATGACTATATTTAATTCACGGGTTTTGCAATTATATTGGTTATATAAACTGTCAAGCATATAGTTCTCGAACTTATTGTCGAACTTATATAAATTAACCTTAGAAAATATATGAAAAAGAGACCAAAACCCGTCCCGGGCATTGAAACGACACGAAACCATAAACATAGTACCTCATAGATATTTGAAATTTGTTACAACTTACGGGACTCAATTCTGAGATCCGGAGGCCGAGTTATCCACTCGTTTACCAAACTTGCATAAATTAAAGAAAACTTAAAAATATATACGAAAAAAGACCATTACGCATCGGGCGCCGAAACGATACGAAACCATAGACATAACACTTTATAGATATTTAGAATATGTTACAACTTACGGAACTCGATTCTGAGATCCGGAGACCGAGTTATCCGCTCGTTTGACGAACTTATATAAATTAAAGAAAACTTAGAAAAATATACGAAAAAGAGACCAAAACCTGCCCTGGGCATCGGAATGATACGAAACCATACACATAGCACCTCATAGATATTTGGAACATGTTATAACTTACGGGACTCGATTTCAAGATTCGGAGGCCGAGTTATCCGCTCGTTTGCGGAATTTGTATAAATTAAAGAAACCTTAGAAAAATATACGAAAAAAAAGTAAAACCCGCTCTGGGTGTCAAAACGATACGAAACTATAGACATGGCACCTCTTAGATATTTGAAACATGTTACAACTTACGGAACTCGATTCTGAGATCCGGAGACCGAGTTATCCGCTCGTTTGCCGAACTTGTATAAATTAAAGAAAACTTAGAAAAATATACGAAAAAGATACCAAACCCGCCCCGAGCGTCGAAACGACACAAAACCATAGACATAGCACTTCATAGATATTTGGAACATATTACAACATACGGGACTCGATTCCGAGATTCGGGGGCCGAGTTATCCGCTCGTTTATCAAAATTGTATAAATTAAAGAAAATATAGAAAAATATAGGAAAAAAGACCAACATCCCCCCCCCCGGCGTCGAAATGATACAAAATTATAGACATAGCACTTCATAGATATTTGGAACATGTTACAACTTACAGGACTCGATTCCGACATCCAGATGTCGAGTTATCCGCTCGTTTGCTGAACTTGTATAAATTAAAGAAAAATTAAAAAAATATACAAAAAAGAGACCAAAACCCGCCCCGGACGTCGAAACGACACGAAACCATAGACATAACACCTCATAGATATTTGGAATATGTTACAACTTATGGGACTCGATTCCGAGATCCGGAGGCTGAGTTATCCGCTTGTTTGCTGAACTTGTATAAATTAAACTTAGAAAAATAGTCGAAAAAAAGATCAAAACCCGCATCGGGCGTCGAAAGAACACGAAACCATAGACATAGCACATCATAGATATTTGGAACAAGTTGCAATAAACGGGACTTGATTCTGAGATCCGGAGACCAAGTTATCAGCTCGTTTGTCGAACTTGCACATATTAAAGAACACTTAGCAACATATAGACCAAAACTCGCCTCGGGCGTTGAAACGACACGAAATCATAGACATACCACCTCATAGATATTTCGAACATATTACAACTTACGGGACTCAATTTCGAGATCCGGAGGTAGAGTTATCTGCTCGTTTGTCGAACTTGTATAAATTAAACTTAGAAAAATAGTCAAAAAAGAGGCAAAAACCCGCCCCGGACGTCGAAATGAGACAAAAACCTTAGATATAGCACCTCATAGATATTTAGAACACGTTACAACTTACAGGACTCGATTCTGAGATTCGGAGGCCGAGTTATCAGCTCGTTTTGCCGAACTTGCACATATAAGAGAACACTTAGCAAC
Source organism: Aralia elata (assembly GCA_034770075.1). Classification (NCBI taxonomy): domain Eukaryota; kingdom Viridiplantae; phylum Streptophyta; class Magnoliopsida; order Apiales; family Araliaceae; genus Aralia; species Aralia elata. The sequence goes on from CM068377.1 coordinate 66,257,948, forward strand.
ATATAGACCAAAACTCGCCCCAGGCATCGAAACGATACCAAACCATAAACATAGAACCTCATACATATTTGGAATATGTTACAACTTACGAGACTCAATTCTGAGATCCGGAGGCTAAGTTATCAGCTCGTTTGCTGAACTTGCGCATATTAAAGAACATTTAGCAACATATAGATCAAAACTCACCCCGGGCATCAAAATAACGCAAAACTATAGACATAACACCTCATAGATATTTGGAATATGTTACAACTTATGGGACTCAATTTTGACATCCGAAAGCCGGGTTATTAGCTCGTTTGCCGAACTTGTATAAATTAAACTTAGGAAAATAGTCGAAAAAGAGATCAAAACCTGCCCCGGGCGTCGAAAAAGCATGAAACTATAGACATAGTACCTCATAGATATTTGGAACACGTTACAACTTACGGGACTCAATTCCGAGATCCAGAGGTCGAGTTATCAGCTCGTTTGCTGAACTTACACATATGAAAGAACACTTAGCAACATATAGACCAAAACCCACCCCGGGCATCGAAACGACATGAAACCATAAACATAGCACCTCATAGATTTTTGGAATACTTTATAACTTACGGGACTCGATTTCGAGATCTGGAGGTCGAGTTATCAGCTCGTTTGCCCAACTTGTATAAATTAAACTGAGAAACATAGTCGAAAAAGAGACCAAAACCCACCCCAGGCGTTGAAACAGAACGAAATCATAGACATATCACCTCATAGATATTTGTAACATGGTACAACTTACGGACTCAATTCCAAGATCCGGAGGTCGAGTTATGAGCTCGTTTGCCGAACTTGCATGTATTACAGAACACTTAGAAGAATTATTTAAATATGCTCTCTTTTGAACTTCATAATTATTTTAATTTTGTAGGGTCTTGTTGATGAGCCTCGTGGGGGTGGAGGCAGCGGCGAAGGCAATGACCGTAGAGGAGCTGGCGAGGGCCCTAAAGGAAATGGTGAGGACCGCCGAGCTGATGCTGATGATGCTACGGATGGTGGGACCGGTGGTGGCACGATAGATGGCGATGATGATGCTGGTACTCCTGATCTGGAGATATAGTTAGTTTATGTTTATATTTTTACTTTCATGTATATAGTTATACAGTTTTTGGGTTGTACATACTACGATTTTGTATCTAGTTAGGTTGATGGTTTATGTTTCTAACTAAATTGTATCTATTAACATTTTATACCTTATGTGACAATCCGAAATTTTGCGATTTTTTTTTATAATAATGAAATAAGGATTTATTAAATTAAATATTGTATGTAAATTGTTAGGAAACAAATTATGGGAAGAATGAGATGATTAGAATTAATTATACAGTTGTATATGCTAAATAAGCAAATTTAAATATAGTGAGTTTGTCTCACTAAATAAGTTATTTTAAATAGATTTATTCCATTTAATTAAAGAAAGAATTTTCATAATTATTATTATGCATAATTGTTTTTTGGAAATAATTGGATTACGTGTTTATATAATATGACATTCCGCGATATGTATGGAATGTAATGTGATAAGTATATTAAAAATATATATTTATTGCGTAAATAATTTTTGAAGTAAATTATAATGCGTTAAAAGTATCTGTGTGAATATTATAATGATTTATGGTAAATAGATTATTTTAATATAATAAATTATTTATTAAATAAAATATTTTTATTTAATAAATAATTTCCATTATTATGGAAAAGATTTTTTGAAATTTTGATTATAATTTTTAAAGTGCATCATGTATATTAAATGTGATTAATAGAAGACGCGATTTGTACGTATGATAAATATATGTATTATGTATGTATGTAATACATATATATGTATGTATGTATGTTATATGTATAATATATATATATGTTATCCGTATGCATGTATATATGTAATATAAATGTATGTACTATATGTATGTTATGTATATATATATAATCTATATATGTACGGTATGTATGTATGCATGTATATGTTATATATATGTATCCAGCTGCAGAAGAAGTAGCCTCCAAGCAAAACTAGCTAAGCATGAGAATAAGAAAGGAAGCAGGAGCTGTATACCTATTATACCAATAGACCTCAAGCTCAGCTATGCTATAGTTCGTAAGGCGCAAGGAATTATTGTGCAGAGCAAGAAATGAACTTCTCTCTCTCTCTCTCTCTCTCTATATATATATATATACACACACCCAAGCCATCCGTTTCATCCCTTTTCTTTCTCTCAAACTGTCAACATACAATTACTCAATAAATTGAAGAAGTAACCATAGTAATCTGGGAACTTAAAATAAGACCAAACAAGAGGAGGATTGAGATCAAGCAAAAAAACAAGAATCATCAATCAAGAGGTATTGTATTATTCTTAATATGATTCTGTTAATTTGAAGCGTTTCTAAGAAATCAATTAGGAAAAGTTTATTGAAAACTGATTGTTATATTGACTGTGAATGATTTCTAATTGAAATCTGGATTGAAGCATGTGCACTGAATTATGAAACCTGAGTTCATGTAGAATGCCCACATAGTGTTTGATTAAAATTTTCCAAATGAGAGTCAATTTTCAAAATCTTAGAAATTAAAGAATTCAAAGCTTGTATGTAGTATTTGGAATGTGTAATGGATATAGAAGCATGTTTTTAGTATTCTGAATTCATGGTATTTCAGCTTTGAAGCATTATAATCGAAATAGGTTTTGAATTTGAGGTTCTGCAGGAAGCAAAGCCTTATTTTTGTCCTGTCACGAAGTGGCGCGGCCGCGCCACTTGACCAGTCAAAACCAGCGCGTCCGCGCTGGTTCCCAGAATTCAAAAATTATTTTCTTTGTGTTCTAAAAGTTCTGGGCAGGTATAATGAAGTTATATATGCATAAAAACAAGTCTGATATAGTGTTCGAGGTTGCTTTGCATAAAACAAGTTGCCTTAGCATGGTTAGTGTAAATGTTTTTCCAATGAAAATCTAATAATTTTGAAAATAAAAATTTATACAAAGGTCCTGAACATATTTAAAGCTGTCAACTCTTGTATATATATGTTGTGTTTATAGTTAAAAGGTCTTATATGATATTTGAACTGTTTAAGCCTGATTTAGAGTAAATTTGCAAACTAAAAAAAAAAATGAATTCATTTTGCAATATAAATAATTTATTCAAATGAGAGTCTAAACTAATACTCTAAGACCTGTGTTTGTATAACATGAATAAGCCTAGTGTAATAGGGCTATTTCAAGCTAAGGTTACCAGAAGGAAGTCATATTTTATATAAAAAGCAAAATGAAAAGATTATGTGAATTCAATTTACATGACTGAGTAATAAATATGTATAGTTGATATATGTGTGATCATAAACTGTGTAGGATTTGTGAAGTGACGTTAAACTAAAACTATAAGTATAATCTACGAGCAAGGCAAGTATCCTAATCTTATTTACTTTGAGCAAGTTTTCTAACTTTATTCATACATTGAACGCAAGTATTCTAAACCTCATTCTTATTAAACATGAACTGTTTAGACAACAAGTCTAAGCCATTTGATATGGCTAGACTAATATTCCTTTACTTCTCAATTACAAGTCTTGAAATATTATTGATGATAGGTAGAGCTGTCCAACTGAATCGTTTTAGTTTGGACTCAAGTCTGAGTATGAACTACCCTTATTTGGGAAATTTTTATGCGCCAAAGGCGGATGATGAACGCAAATGTCGTTCCAGTAGCTAGTGTTGATCAACGCAAGGCATAACGGGCTGATCACCCACCGTGCCCGTAAGTCAAACGGTTTACAGATGAATTTCTGTTCAAACCTTATTATAAATTTGAAAACACAAGTTCTTGGTCTTGTGACCACTCAGCATCAATAGTCTATATGTTGTTTCAAAAATATGAACGTTTTGCTATATTATTTAGAATTGGTTTCAGTTACTTCACAACTATCGATTCGTTGTAGAAGTATATCTTAAAGAAAACATTTAATCCTTTTACACAATGTTTATTAACTACTATTACTTGTTGAGCAATCGAATGCTCATTCTTGCTTTGAAATTAAATGTTTTCAGTTAAACCTGAACAAGTAGAAAGGTCCAGCAAGGACAAGGGCAAACGGAAGCTGAACGAGTAGTCGGACATCGTTGTTTGTAATAGTATAGTTTGATAATACTTTATCTATCATGTAATGAGATATTTAAGGGTTTTTCGTACCTGGGATAGCAAACTTTAATGTAAACTTTTATTATTTAATATAATAAGCAGATTGAATGAATGGATCGTGTAGCACCAAGTACGGGTTTCAAGAACCCGGATTTGGGGGCGTCACACCTTATCTATGTGATTACGTTATTTACGTATTTGATGGTTGATAGCAAAAGATTTGATGGTTATTGATTTGCGTTTGTAAAGAATTATTTATATTTTTTAGTTTATAACAGTTACAATTATGTATATGTAAATGAAAAGAGGGTTTTGCAATTTTCCAAAATATTTTTTTTTTAAAAAATATCATTAGCGACGGGGTCATTAACGACGACAGGAACGTCGCTAATGACCTATAACGATGGTTTCAGCAACAGATTTATACTATATTAAATAATAAAAATAAAGACCCATTGCCGATGGCTTACAGTTATTGGCGATGGGAAGATCGTCGCTAATGACCATTTAACAAATAAATATGTATAGTCATTGGCAACGGACAGTACGTCGCCCAACTGTCGCTAATGACTCATTGGCGACGGACGACCATCGCCAATGACCCCATTATCGACGGCGGTCGACGGGAACCAAGGGCGACAACTTGTGGGGCGACAGGAATGGCGACGGACATTGTCGTCGCCAAGGACCTCATTGCCGACAGCAGAGAGGTCATTTGCGACGGCAATGTCCGTCGACAATGACCCTTTTTTGTAGTGAATTGTAATTCGATACATACTCGATTGATACATATTGGATTAGATATTCGATACATTCTCTTATAATATATACAAAGTTAAATCAAATTAGGAAAATTAATTATTACTCACTCCGTCCCAGGATAAAAGTCTTCCATTGACTTGTATGGTCAAACTGACCATTTTTCAAATCAATATATCTTATTATTTTTTTATATATGTAAAAAACCTATAAATATTATAAACTACATATAATTTAGTATTAATCTCAATGTTTGCGTTTTTGAAAATCTAAATATATATGTTTAATAGTTAATTTTAAAAATGGTCAATTTGACTACAAAAGTCAATGGAGGACTTTTATCTTAGGACGAAGGGAGTATTATTTTATTTTGTTTTTAATTTTAATTGTGATTTTATATTTGTAAAGTGTAATAGTAAATATATTTTCTCATTTCTAAGTAAAATAACAAATTCAATTTATAATTATATTTATTATAAAGCTAGTTATTATGTGGAGACTCAAATTCGAACTTGAATTTAAAGCTCGTGAGTAGTTTGAATATAATTCGATCCAAGTCGGATCGAATTTGAGTAACAAAATTTTCTATTCGATTTGAATCTGACTAAAAGTTTTCAAATACAATTCGTATTTGAGTCGAATTCGAGTATGGATTTAACGTAGTCGAATTCGAGCAGCTCTCTATTCGTTTCGATTCAACTCGTTTACGCCCTTACTTCTTGTGTATTTGTAGGGCCTCCTAGTAAGTGATTATGTGCCTGACGCATGTTTGAGTCATGTGTCTGGCATCCGTCCTCATGTAAAATTTTAGGAATATCTTTAGTTGTCCAAAGTGATGCTCAAATCGTCTTGTCTTTCTAGCCGCCAATCTAAATCACTCAACCATTTTCTATGATGAGTTGCCTCCATAAGTCTGCTACCTCGAAACTCACGGAGGTCCTTCTCAAGTTTTCATATATAAGGTCTTGTTGTCAATTCACGTTGATATGGGCTTCTTTCTTCATTCAAACACCATATGACTCGAATTCATCGTCGAAATGCTCTGGAAGATCTCAACACAACCTCAGGGTGGCCAGGCCCTAGGGGTTGAACTTTAGGGGGAGGGCCGAACCCTAGGGTGGTCCACCCCTAGGGGGCCAAACCCTAGGTTCGTGTCTCCTTCGATATCCTTTATTCGTCTTGGTCTTTCTTGCTCAGTTTTCATCCTTTTCTCGTAATTCTTGATCCTGTAAGAAGCTCCTCTTGTCATGAAGGATTCAAGGAAAATCATTCCCAAATCCTCAAGAGTTTTCTTGTCTCTTTTCTTAGTTTCAAACTTGTTATTCCGTCATTGGACCGCACAAGACTCGTGTGGCATGACATTCGGTAATATGAAGAGGTGTGCCTCCCAAGATTCCAACCCCTAGGGTGGTCGAACCTTAGGGTGACGAGGGGGTCACTCTTGTTTTTCTTCCGTTCATTTTTCTTGTTCCGTCCTTGTTTCGTTTCGATAGTTCAAATCAAGTTCAATTGGAAAAGTCGTTGTCGAAATTTGTCACAAGGCGGGACCACCTAGGGGTGGTCGAACCCTAGGGTCGCCGAACCATAAGGGGCCAAACTCTACGTGTTCCCCCTTTTGTTCATTTATTTCCGTCTTGTTCATTTATTTATAACTTTTTCGTCTTTCATTCAATTCTTTAGGTCACATGTGAACCATAATTTGTACTTAGGCTCACATAAAGTTTATATAAATTTAAAATAAATTTACTTATGTGACCTGTTTTGTTTTGTTGGTTAGCTTGGTCTTCTCTTTCAGCGCTGCTTGGTTTAGATATTTGAAGTATTTTATTAAGAAATGGTAAGACTAGAGGGTTTTGGTTTTTCTTGGCATAAGATTATGAACAATTTGAGGGTCAAACTTGCACTATTTGTGTCATTCTGCTTGAGGATTTTCTTTTCATTAATTTCCTCCATCTGTATTGTTCATTTATATTCTCTTTGATCTTCAATCTTGTGTTGAATAATTTTTACTTTGAAATTATCTTAGATGACTACATGTTTCCCCTGTTAAATGAACTCTTGAATTGGACTTTGTGAAACTCTCTTGAACTCTTCTTCTTCTTTCATTTTGCAGGACATTGGAAAGATTTAGCTAAATTAAAGGGTTTGCATGGATTGTAACAAAGATTGTATGTTTGTGGGATTCACAAACCTTATTAGGCACTTTTGTGGTTTTTTAATGGTTTTGTAAGATCAACTTACTGATTAGTGATTTATTTGTTCATTTGTGAGATTCGTGGATTTATGATTTTGGGTATAACAAACTTAATTTTATTGTTTTTGGACAAGTTGTAGAATTGTTTACTTTTATAATTTGATTCATCATTTGATATATTTAATTGTATTATATTTATGCAACAAAGTTGAAGCAGTCAATATATATGAATATGTACATATATTAAAAATCTTTTTTTAAAATTATGTATATTGTTTTGGTGATGGTTCCAAACCGTCACATATGTACAAATATAATATAATTAATTTGAGCGTTAGTGATGGTTTACAAACTATCACCAATAAAATAAAAAAAGAGGGACTTCATAAAGCATTCATGCCAAAATTGGCTTTTGTGACGGCTATAACCGTCAGCAATGCCAAAGAATTTAGCATATCACTTTTTAATTTTTTGTGACAGACAATTATAAGTTTAGTGACGACACTGAACCATCTCGAATAGTCAAGTATGCAAGATCGAACAAATGCGACGATTTCAAAACAAGCGTTGCTTATAGTTTTAGAGACGTTTTTGAACCGTCACAAAAAACAAATAAGATACCTCTAAATGTGACAACACGAAATCGTCGTTGAAACCGTCGCCAATGTATACGCGACAGTTTTTCACCTTTTAGAGACAATTTTCGGACTATAACAAAAAACCTTTTTTTGTAGTGTTAGCTCTTACACTGTGTTTGTGAGTTTAAAAAGGAGAGAAAAGAAAGGATAATGTTGTATGAAAACTTACAAAAGAAGCCAAAAGTCTCTTATTTATGGGTTTTTGAGTAGAGAAAAGAAAGGAGGAGAGATTTTTAAAAAAAATCTTTCAAAAATTTTACCCCAACTTGGGAAGATTTGGAAGAAAAATTATTAAAAACTTTGATGACATTTTAAAATATCAAAACTATCCTTATAATAGTTCTCAAATATAATATCATAAGGATAAAATAGTAATATACTCTTTTAAGTTAAAATTTACTTTCAAAACTCACAAACACAAAGAAAGAAATTAAATTTCTTTTCTTTCTCTCTTTTTTCTCATAAATTTTAAATTCTTATTTTTTTCATGTTTCTCCAAACTCATAAAAATAGTGTCAATGTGACGCCTCCAAATCCGGATTACCTTAACCTCGGGTATGGTGCTCACGGTACAACACAACTAACTACTAACTCATCATTAAATAACATAAATAATTGATAAAGTCTCGATTAATTAAAACTTTACATCTTTTTATTTTTGAATCGTAATATTTACATCTTTCTTAACATCCACAATATTGGTCAATAATATAATATAATATTTACATACCAGTATTACATTATCCCAGGTTTTCTAACCTTTAATAATACAAATCATCCTTAACTCAGAGTAATACATCAACTATTTCATTAATAGCATTAACTTCTAAATACATTAAGTACTAATATGTCAACTAATATTCTTTACAATGTTAATCTGTACTAATATTACAATTAATACAAAACATCTTCAATCACTAACTTTTCCTTTGTCTATCCCGAATCTTTCGGTTCACTTTGGCTTAGTTGAAAACATTTAATATCGCAAGGGTGAGCGCGACGGCTCAACAAGTTTAACAGTTATCACATAACACCTAATTCATATATCATGCATGCTTAGCAATATATCCATGTATTACATTTATACACGTGGACATATTAAAACGTAACCCATGATTCATACTATCGTGCTTTTCATCCTCACAAGTATATAGATCAACAAAAGTAATTAAACTTCCATTAACAGTTTAATAATAATAGTCACGGCAATTTATTGCATAAAAACACATTACACATGTTTGCACATAAAAGCATTTCACAGATGGGAGCCAGTTCTGAAAAACTTGCATTTACCATTATACCAACTTCTTCGTTCCTTGCACAACCTACATTGTATGTGGGATGGATAACAAAACACATTATCAGTTAAAGCTTGACTATTAGTTTGATCTTATATAAGACCCTAACCTTAATTCATCTTCCTCTGTATTGCCATTCAAAACCTCTAAGTACACTGAACCCCTAAAGGAATTCGCCTCTGTAGTATCCAACTTGGACAAGGCATCGACAATAGTGTTCCGATCCACTCTTTGAAAAACATACGAGCTGAAATAGTGAAGCCGATCTTTAACTTTGGTCAAGTATGTAATCATCTTTACCCTCGGGCCTCATCTTCTCCTAAAATTTGTTTAACCACCACCTGAGAGTCGTTGAAGATGATCAACCTCTGAACTTCCAAGCTCTTTGCCAAATGCAGCCTGACCAATATCGCCTCATACCTTGCCTCATTATTTGTCACCTTAAACCCGAAACGGATAGCCTACTATACCTTGAATCCTTCTGGATTTGTCAAAATTACCCCTGCTCCATTAACATCTGAAGTATATGATCTATCCAAATAAAGCGTCCAAGAATTCTGAACCGATTGAACATCTGAGACCGACCCTAGCACCTCTGTTGTCTGACCGACAGTGTCAAGTTCAGAAAAAGAACATTCCAATACAAAGTCGGCCAAATCCTGACCTTTAATCGTTGTCTGAGGGTGGTACTCCAAACCAAACTATGTTAATTCCATAGCCCAAGCTGCAAGTCGACCCGATATATCTGGCTTATTCAATATCTTCTTCAGAGGCTGATTTGTGTATAACTATTAACCGACCCTAAAAATAATGCTGATGCTTTCGGCTACCTATTATCAAGGCATAAGTAAATTTCTCCATATTCGGATATCTGGTCTCCGTATCCCGAAAGGCATGATTAACATAATAAACATGGAACTACTTTTCTCCAATCTCTCGAACCAACACTGCTTCAACCGCCAACGAACTTGCCGCCAAATAAAGATATAAAGGTTCCGAAGGAACCGGCTTTATCAGAAGAGGTTCCAATGACAAATACCTTTTGATCCCTGAAAGGTATCCTCACGCTCCAAAGTCCACTGAAATGTCTTCTCGTTCTTCAGCCCCTTCAACGTGTCATAAAATAGTAAACACCTTTCTGCTGACTTGGATATGAACCCCCTTAACGTTGCAATCCAGCCTGTCAACTGTTGTACATCTTTAAACGATTGGGGAGATTTTATATCTAGAATAGCCTTGATTTTCTCCGGATTAGCTTCAATACCCTTTTGCTTACCAGATAGCTAAGGAATTTACCCGAACCGAGGCCAAAAGTGCACTTCGTCGGGTTCAGCCTAATGTTATAATGCCTAACATTCTGGAAATAATCCTCTAAATCATCCAAATGCTCCCAAACAGATAAGCTTTTGAAGATCATGTCATCTATATATACCTCCATGCTTCGGCCTAGTTGCTTTCGGAACACATAGTTCATCATCCTCTGGTATGTTACTCCAGCATTCAGTAGTCCGAAGGTCATCTTCCTGTAAACATAGATCACTCGATGTGTGATAAAAGCCATCTTCGGGATATCTACCTTATGAATCGATATTTAGTTGTACCCTAAAAAGGCATCCATGAAACTCAACAAAGCATACCCCGATGTAGCATCAATCAACTGATCGATGTGTGGAAGCGGATAGAAGTCCTTCGGACACGCCATATTCAAATTAGTATAGTTAATGAAGATCCTCCATTTTTCATTCTGCTTCTGAACCGGCACCACGTTCGCCAGTCATTCAAGGTGATTAATCTCAAATATGAAGTCGGCCACTAACAGTTTGGCCACCTCGTCATCAATTATCTTCTACCTTTCTGGAACAAAGATTCTCCTCTTCTGTCGGATAGGTTTCCTAGCAGGATCCACATTCAACTTATGCACAACAACGGACTCATCAATCCCTAGCATATTGTTAGGCACCCAAGCAAATATATCCGCGTATACATGAAATAACTCGATCAACGCAGTCTGAAAGGGTTCCTGCAATCTCAACCCGATCTTAATGGTTTTATCCTTTTACCCCGAAATTAATTCAATGTCTTCCGTCTCTTTAGCTGGCAAAGCAAGGGGCTCGGTACTTCCTTCGGTGAATGGTTCCACCTCGATCGACATCGCCTGCCTCTGCTTTCTGATTCTGACCCTAGATGATATCAGCGAATTCCTGTAGCACCTTCAAGCCATATCCAAATCTCCCTTGACCTTGCTAACTCCGCTCGGGGTAGGGAACTTTAGCTTAAAATGAGAATAGAAGTCACCGCCTGTAATGTTGGGAACGTCGGTAGTCCAAGAATAACATTATAGGCTGAGTCCACATACACAACAAAAAACCTAACATTAATTTCCACTTGTTGAGGAGCCATCCTAAAGATGATCGACAACTCAATAGTTTCTATTACCCGAACTGGATCTTTGTCGAATCCGTACAAGCGGGTTCCTGTACCTCCATCTTCTTCCCATCCATGTCCAGCCTCTGATACGCATGGGCCTACAGTATATCAACAGATGAGCTGTTATCGATCATAATTATTTTTATCTCCATAGTCCTGACCTGGGCCAGTGATAGCTAAAGCTCCTTCGTGTGGCTCGATAAATTCCGATGGGTAATCCTCATTAGTGAAAGAAATTACCGTGTCGGGGAACAATCGATCCCTCCTGGAATGTTGTTTAGATACTGTCAGAACCGCATCCAGTAGCCCACGCCTCATCTTTTCAGTCATCTTTCTAATCGAGCCACATCCAGCACCCATCGCCTAGCTGCTTGTATCTATTCAGGTTATGGCTGAGGGTTCTGTTCCTGATTATTATTTTGCCTTATCCCCAAACCCTATCTCCCTACAATGTATTGGACCAACTCTCTATGTTGTACATTCTTCTCGATCAAATTCTTCAAATTTCTACATATTTTGGTGGAGTGTCCAGCAACCTGATGGTAATTGCAATATTTATTTCCTCGCTCGGACGAGTGTTATTTGGGCAAGGTTCATAGAACGGTTTGTCTCTTATCTGCTCCAGTATCGTTGCCCGATCCATATTAAGCGGGGTATACACCTTGTTAACTCTTCGGTTCGGGAAGGGCGGTCGGCCTCTCCCGAACCCCCATTAAAATTCTTCTTCGGCTAGTTGTCTGTCCTATTATTATTACCCGACCTAGGATGGTTACTCCTATACCGATCCTTTGGTTTTTCCATCGCATTCGGCTTCAGACTACCCATGGCTTCCTCAATTGAAATGAATTTTTCGGCTCTATCATAAGCCTCAGCCAAGTCTTTCGGGGCATTAACCATCATGTCTTTCACCAGCTTCTTTGACTTCACGACATCCAACCCCGTGGTGAAGTATCCGAGGGCCTAAGGGTCGTTCAGGTCCATTACTACTCCGACCGCCTCTCAGAACCGTTTCACGTACTGGCCCAGGGTTTCGTTTGAATACTGCCTTATCTGCATCAGAGAAGCTGTCGGCTTCCCTCTCCTTTTATTACTCCCGAACTAGCTATGAAACCTATCACAGAGCTCTTTCTAAGATGAGATTGAGTTCGGGGCTAAAGACTTCATCCATTGTCGAGCCTCCTTCCTCAAAGTAATCATAAAACTTCATCAGCCAATTATACGCCTGGCTATAATCATATGGATCTCCTATTTTATCATAACCCTCCATGTGTGGAACCTTCTTGTTAGGATCCGCCCGAACCTGATCAATCTCCGGGGAGAACGGTGATGTTGAGTCAATCGGAGCTTCCTTCTTCTGATTGGCCTCTGTAAGTTTCTTCTCCAGTTCCGCTATCCTTTGGGCAAGTGCCTCAGACTCATCCCTCTGGGGGGATGACTCTCGTCTATCCCGATCTCTAGGTACCGGAGAGGCAACCCGCCTTCTCTATTTGGACCTTCCCCTACCTTCGCTGCTTGCTTCTAGGAGTGGCTTCGATGCCTACTTCTTTCCTGAGAGCGGCTTTTGCGCTTGCTCCTTTCCTGAGAGCAGCTTTAGCGCCTGCTCTTTTCAAGCTGAGAATAGTCCGAATGATGTATCCTAGACTGGTTCCCTGGCGATACATCCCGACACCGATTATGGCTGGAAGATACCTCTTCTCCACCCATCAACAATGACAATTGTTCATCCAGTTCTTTGCGTTGAAGGCGTAGGGCCTCCGCAGCATCCTGATTCTCTTGCATCTTCTTGGTTAAGATCAGCTGTCTCTCGTCCCGACCATCTTGCCTGGAACTTCGATCTTCTTGTGTGGCCGAGAATAGCTGTCTCCTTACTGGCGCCGTCTTCGTTTTCAATGGGCCCACAAATTGGCCATGGGACCCCAGCCTATCGGAGATATGAGTGGAAGGACCTAGTCGGTCCTTGGCCAAACCCCTAGGTTTAAAAGAGGTTTAATAATTGAGGCTTAATGCTTTAGTGCTGAAAATGACATTACCTGTCAATTTGGGTTTTGTCTTGTATTTATAGTGATCACACGTCCTCCTTCATGCCCATCCTCATATAGAATAAAACTCCTCGTTATGATAGATACCTTAATGGGATAAAAGTGAATCTCCTTAAAGAGAGGAAGTCAGACACTATTCTGACTCTTTCCTTAGGAGTTAGAAATTAAATATAGTTAGAAATCCTAGATTCCTTAAAATTCTCCACTACCTAAAACAGATTTCTATGTGGGGAGACTTCCTCCACGTGGACTATGGTCCATCAAATCACCTGGGCCTAAATAAACACGCCCCCACAGTTGAGTTTGAAAATCTCAATTGATGTGATTAATTTGGAGTCCATAAATGTTGAATGTATGAGTTGAAGGTTTCACCAAACTAGTTGTGTTGGTCATTGTTAGGTTGGCGTAGATGATGGTGATAGATGATGATGGTGATAGAAAAGATGGTAGTAGGTTGAAAGCATATTTCTTTGTGTTTTTTTCAGATTTGAAGGCTAAATCCTTTTCTCCTTAATATTAGGCATATTCCCTCTCTTAATTTCAAGGATTAACTCATGCACGCCAATTGTTCGTTGAAGTGCCTCCACTCGAAAAATAGAGAGGAGGGCGAAATAAAGAGAGAAGATTTAGGAAATTGAGTTAGGGCTTTGGATTTCATAGATAACGAGGGAAATGTTTGAATTTGGAGAGAAGGATTATTGAAATTGGTTTTTAGATTCTAAGTTTTTGGGGGAGAGAGTTGAACTTTCTTCTGGGCCATGTGAGTCAATGGTTGCTTATTTTTTTTCCACATCATTTTTCTTTTTATTCCAGTTGGCCACGTAGGAAAAATATAATTTAATTTGGATAGCCGTTTGATTAATTTGACAAAATGGGAGAATTGTTTTCAATAGTTCAATTTCCTAATTGCAGTTTTTTTTACTTTAGTGGGCTACTGCACAAAACATGCCAACTTGAATAGCTTTAAGTTTATTTTTTCCCAAAATTAGTTTTATTAAAATTTCGTCTATCATAATTTTTGTTTTTTTATTTGATCTCCAAAAATTTGATAAAACTCCTGTTATATCTTTGCGATAATTGCACACGCAATGTGTGTGCTATTAAGACTAGTATTTCATTAAATTTGAGCATGACTTATTTGTTTAAATGAAATAAATATGCTTTAGTTGTTAACATCAGCAAAATGGATTTTTCCAAAGAAGTATAAAGTTTATCACTGTGTATGTTTATCCTTCTAATTATTTCATCGTTCTATGTACTAAGGGCCCGTTCGGCAATGACTTATTTTAAAATAACTTAAAGTTAAATATTAAGTTGACTTATAAGTCATGTTATGCTGTAACTTATAAGTAAAAGCATTCGGCACTAGTTTGACTTATAAGTCAAAAATTAAGTTAAAACTAGTTGTAAAGGTGTTCGGTTGATAATGACGAATAAGTTAAAATAAATTTTAAAGATTACTAAAAAAGACATTAATAAAAAATACATTGATTCAATATCATATCATAACAGTCACCATTTTTTCATTAAATAAAATAGTAAACAAATTTTCTAAACATAACAACTACAATCTTATTCTAAGTTAGAGATTCTTAAGACAATATTATCTTTCATTGCTAAACATAATTATTAGGGTATCATGGTAATTTAAACATCCTGTTAGAGATTAACAACGCAATGAAAAACAATAGCAAAGAGAAAACGAAAAGAAAACAATCACACAAGACACAAAATTTATGTGGTTCACCCAAAACGTTTGGGCTAGTCCACGGTCGACGGCTGACTGTTTCACTATCTCTAAAAAATACGTACATAATATATTGCAAAATCCTATTTTTATATAACTCAATATAAGTAACCTTAATTCACCCGAAAGTACAAATTATCCCTCCAGTTTTGGGTTAGGGCACTACCCCCAATAACTTATTCGCAGCGTCAATCAAACGATGATTATGCTTGTGAGGGCCCGCTCCTTCTGCTCCAGGCCGACCGACCCTGCGCTCCAGGAACGAGCCCAATTACCTTTTTGGATAACTTTACAATCACTTTTGAATTAAAGTTTAGATCAGACTTCACCAATAACACACCCAAACTTTCAAAGTATATTAGAATTAAACCACATTATACTACGATATAATTTAAAATTCTCTATGTATTTGTATATTCTATTTTAAAATATATTTTTTGGAATCCTTCTATATATTGCAAAAGTTTTCAATCAAATTATGATTGTTACGTATGTGCATACGTGGGATAGGTAGGAATTAAAAAGGGTCTCACTTTAATTTATTCTATCTCATCGCATATGTTTCTATGTTGGTCGCAATCCAACTTCATCAAATATTTATCGACATGTATATCATTTTTCTATTTTTTATTGTAGAAAGTATAAATGAGTTTTTGGTATGTCTTATATCCATGCCAAAAGCGCACAAAATTGTCTAATGAAGGAATAGAAAGGTGTTATACAGAAATAATTTTTTTATTGCCTATGTGAGTACTTTATACGGCCCCTAGATTATATCAGTTCGGTTCAAGTTCGATTCGAGTGATTCAAGAGTAACTCGTGAGATACTCGAGTATTTATAATATTTGGCCTAATTTTTTCTTCAGTACATTGATGATGTTCGCGAACATGGTGATACTCGACTATGTTCCCGAATTATTCGCGAACTGGAGCATGTTACTTCACAAACTGTTCACGAACAACTAACGATCCGAACTCGCACACGTGTGTTGGTTCGATTGTGTTACTCGAACATGTTCAAATTCGACTTATTGTGTTCGAGTTCGGTTCGAATTCGTCAAAGTTCGGATCAGATCGGATCGTTTGCAGCTCTATAGTTGTAAACCTGATATTATGGTCATTTCTTTCATGTTACAAGGTCATATGAACAGAGTGTCTGTTTAAAATGGATACTAAATGAAAATTTTGTTTGATAATTGATCTGTATAAAACATCTGAATAGCAGTATTTTACCAATTTAACCCTGTAAAACCTTTTTGAATAATTTAAACATAATTAATGGTAGAAAAAATATATAATATGCACTATCAAAGTATTTGATTCGGTTTAAGAATTCTATATATTTTTTATTAACATTATTTATTTATATTTAATTAACTAATTATTGTATGTTTATTAATAATTTTGTGAAATAAATTCTTTTATGTGGGATGAGGCAATTTATTTATTTATTTGGAAGTACACCTTTCATTTATTTGACGTTAATAGACCCGTTCAAATAAAAAATATTAATGCGGTACAAAAATAATTTATGTTAATAAAATAAAACTAGCCAAAAAATACTACAATAGTACAACTTCCAAAATTTTAAAAGAGTAAATTAAATCATCCGATCCAAAAGTCTTCTTTCATTTTATACTATTGCAGTATGTGTACCGAGTCGAGTGTAGATGTGAGGGACAATAAAGGCATATGATTGTCTCTTAACAACTTAGATTTAGGTTGAAGTCTGACTGAAAAGGATGGAAAAAAGTCATCTAGAGTCATCAAAAAATTTGTTAAACAAGATTATGCTCTTACTGAAAAAGAGACTATGCTAGACAAATGCGTTCAGATACAAACGAACACCACCTTAGTATCTAGAGGTATAAGGGTCACAATTGTTACCACAACCACCATTAACATGCATCCCCAATTAGCCAACTCCATAAACATTGAACACATTTATATGGACCCTTCAGAAGGTGAAACTCCCAACACCATTGATGACTCGATTGCCTTTTTCAAGCTCAGCGTCTCAAAAATTTTGCCCCATATCAGTACCAAGCAAAAGACTAATGGCCACCCTATAAAAGTCCTGGTGTATGATTCACTAATGCCATGGGCTTTGGATATAGCCCACGAGCTTGGAATACGAGGGGTTTCATTTTTCACTCAATCTTGTGTTGTTTGTGCCATTTTTTACAATATTCATCAAGGGACATTGAGGATTCCTTATGAAGGGTCTAATTATGTGTCATTGCCTTCAATGCCATTGTTGGAGATCAAAGATTTGCCTTCTTTTGTCTACAATATCGGCCCGTATCAAGGATTGTTGAGCCTGTCTGTGGATCAGTTCTCGGATATGAAGAAAGCGAATTGTGTTCTATTTAATACTTTTGATGAACTTGAATATGAGGTTAGTAATTTCTTAACACTACAATTATTAATTTTGTCTTTTTGTCTATTTTTTTGCTATCATTAAATATATCTATGAAGGGTTCTAATATTTGCACACCCAATTATGCTAAACTAAGTAAATGACCCTTAATAATTGAAAACTCTATTACATTAAATAAAAGTTGCTAGATACTCTTAGGTGCTATTTGTTTGCCTCTTAAGAGGTCTGAATGGACTGCCTCTTATTCGCTAAGAGGCAGTGTGTTGTTTGTTTTTTTTTTTGCCTCTCAATGCCTCTAACCGGTTAAGATATAAAATCAAGTCTAAATAATTAAGAGGCAACTCTGAATAAACATTGTTATTTTTTCGACAAAAATACCCTCGTTAATATTATCATTTTCTTTTCCTATCCTTCTGCCACCACCACCACACCATCACCAAACACCACACCATCATCACGCCACCATCAGATCTGGTAGGAAGCAGACCATGGAGAAAATCAAGGAAAGTTAATATATGAATGCTTATGATAAATTAATCATTAAGCATAGTAATCAGCCAATAGGTTAAGGATACAAACTACTGGATTGGGTTTTACTGAAGGGTGCCCCCACCATATTTTTTGGTGGAAAGTTTATTATTCCCATAGAGAAAATGATTTTTTGAAGATTGGAATGGTAGGAATCAGACCATGGAGAAAATCAAGGAAAATAGTATGTGAAAACATGATGCTGAGATGAAAAGGGAGAGATGGGGGAGGGGAGGGGAGGTGGGCGGCGGGGCAAGGGAGGGAAGGGGGGAAGTAATATTCCGAACCCTAATAAGATTTGTATATGTAAATTATGTGTTTATTAAATGAAATTTCTTGTTCCGACTTTGTATTATGTGATTGTGTATTTTATTAAACAATTGGGTCAAATAAAAAATATTTTGCCAAGCAGTTGTGTCGTGCTTAATCGGACAAAATGATTTGTCGTGCTTCCGGCGAATCCACCGAGAAGCGTCTCGACAAATTATTTTTGTAAGCTGTTGTGTCGTGCTTGGAAATGACGAAGTGCTTTGTCGTGCTTCGAAGTTAATATAATATAATATTAACTGATAAAAATCTAAAATAAGTTAATTAGGGTTAAAATGTTAAACTGAAATAAAAACCCTAATTTGAAAACCCTAATTGGTAATAGTTGTCTGAATTGATTCAATTAAAACCCTAATTGCAATACTAGAATCTTAATTGATATAATTAGATTCTAAATAATGAATCATAATATTAATTATGAATCATTAAGATTAAATTAAACCCTAAACGAAAGATTAAAACCCTAATTGTGGAATTAGGAACCCTAAACCCTAATTATGAAACCCTGATTCTAATTAGGTTATCTAAACCCTAATTTATGAAATATAAAATCTTAATTATGATATATAAACCTAATTAAGGTATTACTAAACCTAAATTAACATCATAAACATGATTAGCAAAAATCTAATTTTAATTAGTAAGTAAATAAATGAAAAATCAAATTTAAACCAATGAAAATTGAGCTAGGAGTGTACAAGCTTGTGCTCAACACACTCCAGCACAAGTAGGTTACTAAGGTCAGATGGAGAGCAGCACAAATCCCAAGCCTAGATATTTTTGGAGGCAAAAACTTGGAAACTAGCCTAGGAAACCCTAATTTCACATTGTTATAAATAGAATGAGATGCTGGTCAGCTAAACCACGAAATCCTCAAAGCCTAAACACTTATAAACATACCATATCAAGCCCCTGCAACCACAAGCCCAGAATCAAAAGCCAGAAATCAAAAATTTGAAGAAAAAGGTGCATAAACCCTAATTTGTTGCTAGATCTTTAAGTTTGAATTTGATGTTATGTTTTAGTGTTTAGGAATACTTATTAACATGTAATTAAGTGATCTGGGCGGTTAAATCACGTTTACATAACATCTAGATATGAAAATCAAGCCAAAATAGCAAACTGTTCTTGGCAGTCAAGAACAGTCTGACAAGCTATTTTGTCAGAGCTTTTGATCGGCTTAAAATATTTGTTTGATGTGTTTTAAAGCATGAATCAGTAGTATGCCATGTTATCTTTAATCTCCAATTGGTAGAAGTCCAAAATTATTTCACAGTAGGAAGATATGGCTGGTCAAAACCCGTTGACCGACCATGATAGACTGTTTCTGGGTAACCCAGAAACTTGAAGAACACTCTGACAGTGTTCTGACAACTTTTCAAAGCACCCAGATCGTGCCTAGATGATATTTAATATGTTGTTTCTTGTTTTAAACATGTTCTTTGGTATGTAAACTACAACCTTGAAGCATCAAAATACATTTAGCAAACACAAAATCAAAGTTATTAATGGTCAAACCACGTTGACCGTTATGACTGAGTGAGTTTCTGGGTTACCCAGAAACTCAAGAACATTTACGAACCAGGTAGTTTGACCATGAGTTTAGAGCATGATATGATATAATTTGAGATAAAATTTAACATGTCGTTATACCCTACCATGTTGGCTATAACAACAAACAAAAATCAAACACAAATAATAAACGAGCTGAGAGAAATTTGAGGTCAAAAGTCCCAACTGGACATTGACCAACTGTTCTTCATTGAAGAACACCTTTAGCGACGATATTCATCCCAAACCCGGAAACCTATGAACACATGCAGATCGTCGCTAAAGCCCTTTAGCGACGGATTTATAAATAAAAAAATTAATAAAAATTAATTAAATAAATTATAAAATATTAAATAATTATTAAATAATTATAAATAATTAATAAATATATTCAAAAAATCATTTTTACTTATAAAAAATTTATTTTTAATATTTTTATATATTTATGAATTATTATTTAATTTAATTAAATAATAATAATAATTATAATAAATCATTTAATAATTATTTTAATTATTTAAAAATGATATTAAATCATTTAATAATTATATTAATAATTTAAAAATGATATTAAGGTAAATAAAATTATTATCTATAATAATTAAATAAAAATATTAAATATTTAAATATTATAAATGATAAATAAATCATTTAAATAATATATTAAGTATTTAAAAATTACTTTAAATGATAATTAAATCATTTAAATATTAAATTAAGTTTTGAAAATTATTATAAGTAATAATTAAATTATTTTCATGATAAAATAAATTTTAAAAATATTATTAATGATAAAATAAATCATTTAAATAATATTCTATCTTTTTAAAAATATTATAAATGATAAATAAATCATTTAAATAATATTTTAAATATCTAAAAATATTCTAAATGATAAATAAATTATTTAAATAATATATTAAATGTTTTAAAAATATTCTAAATGATAATTAAATCATTTAAAAATATTCCTAAGTTTGTAAAATTATTTAAAAATAATTCTAAGCTTCTGAAAATTGTTTAAAAATAATACCAAGCTTGTAAAAATGTTATAAATAATAAGTAAATTATTTAGACTAATAATTAAGCTTCCAAATGAAGTTTTATCGAACAATCTATGTGTTTAGCCATTAAGGACGCGACCGAGATACCGAATCAACGTCGAACCTTAATGAAACTTGTCTAGAGATTAGCATAATACATGTTTATATACATGTTAACGCTTATTATTAGTATACGTAGACTACGTACGTTGACCAACTGTCTTAGATTTTAACGAAACTACGTTAAGGCAAGTGTCCTAACTTTTCTCAACTTATATTAAGCAATTCATTTATGTCTTGCTATCAATTATTGTGAAGTTATTGCTACTTGTTCAGCATAACTTAAGAAATAAAATCATTTATTGATTGTTTGAGCTTAAATTATTGTGTCAAGCCAAATTGTTTTGGTATAACATCTATACTGAGTAAAAGGGACACCGTGGATGGAAGGTGGTCCGACAAACCTTCAAATAAGGTTTAAATTGGCAATTAAATGAATTGACCAAAATTGGCAATTAACTTAAATTGACCAAAAATGTGGTAGGATGATATGCATACTCCTAGGATATTAGTGAGGCTGATCACCTACCAGATATCCGAATTCAAAAGGTTCTAAGTCATTGAAGACTGACAGAACAAATTGAAATATATGGTTCCGGTACAGAACCCTCAGTATCAATTATACATCACCTGACATCTTTCAAATCAAACACACTGTGTTTATATTTTTAAATGAACTTGCTGAGCATTTGTAGCTCATTCTTGCGCATATCTTCTTTTGCAGCTTTAAATGATATCCCTGGTACTTCTGGGACAGATAAAGGAAAAGGGCATGTTTACTAGTTTTATTAACTGCTTTTGAATAATCTAAGTCTTTTAAAGGCTTTTGTTGTAATAACTTAGTACTGAGAACAATGTAATCGAACCAAATGATATGTAATGTATTATGATCCTTTATTTCATCGATTGCGTTATACTCTGATCTTTATTTTATTTAGCATAGTTGTACTAAGTTAGATACAGTATCTATACGAACTATACATCTGAATGAGGGTATTTAAATGATGTTGAAAGTCCTATAAGCCCTGGGGTTACACTTAATAAGCGCCGGTAAGGTGCCATCTTTACCGGAATGCGCCCCTCAGTTCTATGGATAATCGTATCATTAATACTGTGAATGTCAGATAGATAGGAAATATAAATATGAAAGAGGTATTCATTAGATATGAATCTATACATCCAAGTGAGGGTATCCAAACACAGACAACGTTCTGGCCGGAACTAGTACCTGTTATGGGATACTGTGAACCTTGGATAGATAGAAGTCATATTTTATTGAATATTTATAGTTGTATAGTTTCACGTGAGCACCAGATCTGCTACAGGGGAGTTTAGAGATTTGGGGGCGTCACAGGTTGGTATCAGAGTTGTAGATTATAGCTCTAAGGTAGTTAGAAAATACCTTAGGATATAGTCTTTGAGTCCGTAAATACTTAATCATACATAAAATAATCTTAAAAGCTTTACCTTATGTGTAAATTTGTTTTCCCATATTATTAAACAAATTAAAATTCTTTTGTAGGATGACAGGAATAGATCAACACATGGTAGGATGGCTATCAGACAGTGAGCCCGACGAGGTGCCTGATTATGAGCCGGCTACTCCTGAGCTAGATTTAGAAGAGGACCCAGAGGAGGATCCAGAGGAGGAAGAACTCCTACATGACCAAGAAATATTAGAGGCTGAGGATTCTAATTACCCTATAGACGGACAGCTGATAGATCTAGAACCCGATGAAGTAATTGGAGCGTGGCAGATGATGCGTGTCGACAGACACGAAGAGATAGTTATTGGGTTAGTTCAGCAGTCAACGGAAGAGTTAGAGGCTGCTAACTCTCGAACAGGCATAACTGCAGGTTTATTGGAGAGTGAGAGAGATACGACTCGTCGTCTGAGGACCCTTCTTCAGAACACCCAGAAGGAGAAGCAGGATGCACAAATGCAGGTGTACAGAGCTGACAAGAAGTGTAGGACTGCATTTGAGGGCCTGGAACGAAGGGTATTTAGGTATCCTGTAGAGGAGGAGAAGGATGATTATATGATCGATAGAGCGGTGGTTGGTCATATGATACGGGATGCTTATAAGGGAGTACGTGATTGATTAGATTAGTATAGTACTTAGTATACGTTTTGTAGTTTGTAATATATAAATTTTGAGGTTGTAAAATAGTGAGTTCTTTGTACTAACTAGTGGTAGTCTAAACCACTAGTCGAATATGTAATCATTTTGCATGTTATATACAAATTGTGTTTGTACAATCAAAGTGTTAGATCTATGTGTAACATATCCTTGTATTTATACATGTTTTTCTTTATTTATAGAATCATGGCGTCAGGAAGGAGAACCCAAGCTAGAACTGAACCTAACGAAACCAACCCCACACAACAGTTGGTAGATATACTCTTAGGAGCTTTACAAAACCATCCACCACATCAACCTACCACAGTTAATCCACAGAGTACTATGTTCAAAGACTTTAAACTGGTAGGACCGCCTGAATTTAAGGGAACCGCAGAACCTATTGAAGCACAAACTTGGGTTACTGAAATAGAAAAGGTTTTTGTGGTAACTAATGTCGGCGAAGATCAAAAGACGGTCTTTGCCACTTTTTTCCTCAAAGGTGAGGCGAACCATTGGTGGGAAAATAATAAAATTCGTGCGGGTGAAAGTATAATTCCTTGGACTAGATTTAAGGAGCTATTCTTCGAAAATTACTTTCCCCAATCAATGCAAGATCGTATGGAGGTACGATTCCTAGAATTGAAACAAGGGGAGCTTACTATATCCCAGTATACGGCTAAGTTCAATGAATTAGCTAGGTTTGCCCCACATCAGGTTAATACAGAGGTAAGGAAAACCAGAAGGTGCGAAGAGGGATTGAAACCCCAAATTCGTAATAAATTGTCGGTGTTTCAAGTAAAAACGGTTCCTGAAATACTCGAGAAAGCTATCATAGCTGAAAATGAGAATGAAGCTTTGATAAAATTGCATAAAGAGAAAAGGAGTCTGAATGAAGGAGGAAAGTTTAAAGGAGAAGTTAGTACTGGGGGTACTAATAATAACAAGAGGAAGTGGGATGCCACTGTTCCTACAAATTTTGTAAGGAGGGGTAACAATTACAACAATAATAACAATAACAGAAACCAGAACAATAATAATAAGATGGTACGTTGTGTTATATGTGGAAAGAATCACACGGGAGTATGTCGCCACAGAGTGATTACTTGTTACCATTGTGGACAAGAGGGACATTATTCCCCTAACTGTCCCAAAAAGAGTAATGATAATACTCGTCAGGGTAACCCGAATGTTACCTGTTATACTTGTGGTGCAACTGGACATGTGTCTAGAAATTGCCCGAAGAATAGAAACCAACTTGGGGGAGGAAATCAAGTCCCAAACAATAACACCAAACCGACAGTAGCAGGAGTTGGGGGTCCAGGTCGTCCAACCGCCAGAACGTTTAATATGACGATGAGGGATGATGTTGCTGCACCGGACGTGGTAACAGGTAGCATCCCTATCAACACTTTAAATGCATATGTGTTATTCGACTCTGGTGCTACTTGTTCTTTCGTGTCTAATAACTTTGCTAAAAACTTGAAAATGCAATGCGAAGATTTAGACATACCTTTTAATGTGGAAATCGCAAACAATGAGATAATTCCCGTCAAAACCATATATAAGAATTGTGCCATAGATATTAAGGGACACAAGTTTCTTGTGAACCTCATTCCTATACAACTAGGGGAATTTGATATAATCTTAGGCATGGATTGGTTGGTTAATCATAATGCAATGATTGACTGCCATTTAAAACGTGTAAACCTGTTGACTGAGTCGAAGTCAAAGGTGATGTTCAACGGTGGTTGCTCACCTAAGCGATCTCGATGTTTGACAGTAATGCAAGCAGAGAAATTGCTTAGGAAGGGTTGTACAGGTTATTTGGCATATATAGTAGATACTCAAAAGGAAGGAGCAAAGTTAGATCAAATACCTGTAGTTAGAGAATTTTCGGATGTGTTTCCAGATGATTTACCAGGTTTACCTCGGGATAGAAAGATCGAATTTGTTATTGATCTTGCACCTGGTACAGCGCCAGTTTCCAAAGCACCGTACAGGATGGCACCGGTGGAGTTGAATGAGTTATTTGTGCAGTTACAAGAACTCTTAGACAAGAAGTACATACAACCTAGTGTTTCACCTTGGGAGCACCAGTGTTGTTTGTAAAGAAGAAGGATGGAACGTTAAGATTATGCATTGACTATAGAGAATTAAATAAGTTAACCATAAAGAACAAATATCCTTTACCACGAATTGATGATCTGTTTAACCAGTTGAAAGGGGCCGAACACTTTTCGAAGATCGACCTACGATCAGGTTATCATCAATTAAAGGTAAGAAAAGAAGATGTGCCGAAGACAGCGTTTAGGACACGCTACGGACATTATGAGTTTCTTGTGATGTCTTTTAGATTAACAAATGCGCCGGCAGCATTCATGGACTTGATGAACCGAGTGTTTAAACCATGTTTAGACAAATTTGTCGTAGTGTTCATCGATGATATTTTAGTATACTCGAGAACAAAGGAGGAACATGCTGAACACTTAAGGAGCATATTGGAGATATTACGCAAGGAACAACTTTATGCAAAGTTTTCCAAATGTGAATTCTGGTTGGAACGAGTCCAATTCTTGGGTCATGTGATTGACAAGAATGGAATAGCGGTAGATCCAGCAAAGATAGAAGCAGTTGTGAATTGGGAACAACCAACGACTCCAACAGAAATAAGAAGTTTTCTCGGTTTAGCAGGGTACTATAGGCGATTTATACAAGATTTTTCAAAGATAGCAACCCCGCTAACCAATTTGACTCGAAAGATGGTAAAGTACGTCTGGACAGACAAATGTGAAGAAAGTTTCCAAGAGTTGAAGAAGCGGTTAAGCATGGCACCAGTGTTATCTTTACCAGATGATACATGCGGCCTTGTAGTTTATAGTGATGCGTCACACAAGGGATTAGGTTGTGTGTTAATGCAACATGGGAAGGTAATTGCATATGCATCAAGACAACTCAAAGATTATGAGAAGAGGTATCCTACGCATGATCTTGAGTTAGCCGCCGTAGTATTTCCCTTGAAGATTTGGAGGCATTACTTGTACGGAGAAAAGCGTGAAATATACACAGATCACAAGAGTCTAAAATATATTTTCACACAAAAGGAGTTAAACATGAGGCAGAGGAGATGGCTATAGTTGATAAAAGATTTCGACTGTGAAATTTTATATCATCCCGGAAAAGCCAACGTCGTAGCAGACGCATTGAGTCGAAAGAACCAAGAGAAGTTAAATGTAATGGCCAATAACGAAATATTGATAAAAGAGTTTGACAAACTTGAGATCAAGGTGGGAGTTTCAATTAACTCTACCGAGAAGTTATTCGTCATGGAGGGTAGTTCAACTTTATTGGATAGAATCAAAGAACTACAGGAGACTGATGCAGAATGTCAGAAGTATAAGGCAGAAATGACTCATAAAAAGAATGTTAAGTTTAGAATGGATAAGGATGGAGTACTAAGATACGAAAATAGAATTTGGGTACCTTCAGTACAAGAACTAAAAGACGAAATACTGAATGAAGCCCACAGTTCTAAATTCGTTGTACATCCAGGGAGTACAAAAATGTATAAAGACTTGAGCCAACATTTTTGGTGGTCTAACATGAAAAGAGAGATAGCGGAGTGGGTAAGTAAATGTTTAACGTGTCAAAGGGTTAAAGCTGAACATCAAAAACCAAGTGGATTATTACAGCCCTTAGAAATTCCTGAGTGGAAATGGGAGCATATTACCATAGATTTTATAGTTGGACTTCCAACCACACAAAAAGGTCACAATGACATGTGGGTAATTGTAGATCGTCTTACCAAATCAGCTCATTTTCTACCCATAAAAGTTAGCTTCAGTCTTGACCAGTTAGCCAAACTTTACATCAATGAGATTATTTCTAGACATGGAGTCCCTGTTTCTATAGTATCAGACCGAGATCCACGATTTACTTCAAATTTTTGGACAAGTCTCCAGAAAAATTTAGGAACTCAGTTGAGACTAAGTACAGCATACCATCCATAAACTGACGGTCAGAGTGAGAGAACCATCCAGACATTGGACGACATGTTGCGCTCTTGCATCATGGATTTCAAGGGAAGTTGGGAAGATCAATTACCTTTGGTAGAATTTGCCTATAACAATAGTTACCATGCCAGCATAGGAATGCCACCATTTGAAGCCCTATATGGAAGAAAATGTAGAACACCTTTATGTTGGGATGATGTCGGAGAGCGACAAATTTTAGGACCTGAAATAGTGCAACAAACCGTGGAGGTAATTCGAATTATACGAGGAAGATTACAAGCAACACAGGATCGACAAAAGAAATATGCTAATCAACACATAAAGTTACAAGATTTCGAAGTCGGTAGTCACGTATTCTTAAAAGTATCTCCGTGGAAGGGAAAAATACGTTTCGGCAAGAAAGCCAAATTAAGTCCAAGATTCATTGGACCATTTCAGATACTGAGAAGGATAGGTGAAGTAGCTTATGAGGTAGCCTTGCCTCCTGAGTTAGAACATATTCATAACGTGTTTCATGTGTCTGTGTTACGACCGTACAAACCCGATTATAAACACGTTATCGATTATGAACCCATTCAGATCGAGAAGACTTATCTTATGAGGAAGTTCCTATCGAAATCATAGATAGGAAAGAACAACATTTACGAAATAAAGTGATCCCTTCAGTCAAAGTTATTTGGAGAAATCAACATATAGAGGAAGCTACGTGGGAGCTTGAGAGTAAAATGCGAGATAGTTACCCACACTTATTTGTATAATCTGTACAGTAATTTCGAGGGCGAAATTCTTATTAGTGGGGGTGAATGTAATATTCTGAACCCTAATAAGATTTGTATATGTAAATTATGTGTTTATTAAATGAAATTTCTTGTTCCGGCTTTGTATTATGTGATTGTGTATTTTAATAAACAATTGGGTCAAATAAAAAAAAATTTGCCAAGCAGCTGTGTCGTGCTTAATCGGACAAAATGATTTGTCGTGCTTCCGGCGAATCCACCGAGAAGCGTCTCGGCAAATTATTTTTGTAAGCTGCTGTGTCGTGCTTGGAAATGACGAAGTGTTTTGTCGTGCTTCGGAGTTAATATAATATAATATTAACTGATAAAAATCTAAAATAAGTTAATTAGGGTTAAAATGTTAAACTGAAATAAAAACCCTAATTTGAAAACCCTAATTGGTAATAGTTGTCCGAATTGATTCAATTAAAACCCTAATTGCAATACTAGAATCTTAATTGATATAATTCGATTCTAAATAATGAATCATAATATTAATTATGAATCATTAAGATTAAATTAAACCCTAAACGAAAAATTAAAACCCTAATTGTGGAATTAGGAACCCTAAACCCTAATTGTGAAACCCTGATTCTAATTAGGTTATCTAAACCCTAATTTATGAAATGTAAAATCTTAACTATGATATATAAACCTAATTAAGGTATTACTAAACCTAAATTAACATCATAAACATGATTAGCAAAAATCTAATTTTAATTAGTAAGTAAATAAATGAAAAATCAAATTTAAACCAATGAAAATTGAGCTAGGAGTGTGCAAGCTTGTGCTCAACACACTCCAGCACAAGTAGGTTACTAAGGTCAGATGAAGAGCAGCACAAATCCCAAGCCTAGATATTTTTGGAGGCAAAAACTTGAAAACTAGCCTAGGAAACCCTAATTTCACATTGCTATAAATAGAATGAGTTGCTGGTCAGCTAAGCCACGAAATCCTCAAAGCCTAAACACTTATAAATATACTATATCAAGCCCCTGCAACCACAAGCCAGAATCAAAAGCCAGAAATCAAAAATTTGAAGAAAAAGGTGCATAAACCCTAATTTGTTGCTAGATCTTTAAGTTTGAATTTGATGTTATGTTTTAGTGTTTAGGAATACTTATTAACATGTAATTAAGTGATCTGGGCGGTTAAATCACGTTTACATAACATCTAGATATGAAAATCAAGCCAAAATAGCAAACTGTTCTTGGCAGTCAAGAACAGTCTGACAAGCTATTTTGTCAGAGCTTTTGATCGGCTTAAAATATTTGTTTGATGTGTTTTAAAGCATGAATCAGTAGTATGCCATGTTATCTTTAATCTCCAATTGGTAGAAGTCCAAAATTATTTCACAGTAGGAAGATATGGCTGGTCAAAACCCGTTGACCGACCATGATAGACTGTTTCTGGGTAACCCAGAAACTTGAAGAACACTCTGACAGTGTTCTGACAACTTTTCAAAGCACCCAGATCGTGCCTAGATGATATTTAATATGTTGTTTCTTGTTTTAAACATGTTCTTTGGTATGTAAACTACAACCTTGAAGCATCAAAATACATTTAGCAAACACAAAATCAAAGTTATTAATGGTCAAACCACGTTGACCGTTATGACTGAGTGAGTTTCTGGGTTACCCAGAAACTCAAGAACAGTTACGAACCAGGTAGTTTGACCATGAGTTTAGAGCATGATATGATATAATTTGAGATAAAATTTAACATGTCGTTATACCCTACCATGTTGGCTATAACAACAAACAAAAATCAAACACAAATAATAAACGAGCTGAGAGAAATTTGAGGTCAAAAGTCCCAACTGGACATTGACCAACTGTTCTTCATTGAAGAACACCTTTAGCGACGATATTCATCCCAAACCCGGAAACCTATGAACACATGCAGATCGTCGCTAAAGCCCTTTAGCGACGGATTTATAAATAAAAAAATTAATAAAAATTAATTAAATAAATTATAAAATATTAAATAAATATTAAATAATTATAAATAATTAATAAATATATTCAAAAAATCATTTTTACTTATAAAAATTTATTTTTAATATTTTTATATATTTATGAATTATTATTTAATTTAATTAAATAATAATAATTATAATAAATCATTTAATAATTATTTTAATTATTTAAAAATGATATTAAATCATTTAATAATTATATTAATGATTTAAAAATAATATTAAGGTAAATAAAATTATTATCTATAATAATTAAATAAAATATGAAATATTTAAATATTATAAATGATAAATAAATCATTTAAATAATATATTAAGTATTTAAAAATTACTTTAAATGATAATTAAATCATTTAAATATTAAATTAAGTTTTGAAAATTATTATAAGTAATAATTAAACTATTTTAATGATAAAATAAATTCTAAAAATATTATTAATGATAAAATAAATCATTTAAATAATATTCTATCTTTCTAAAAATATTATAAATGACAAATAAATTATTCAAATAATATTTTAAATATCTAAAAATATTCTAAATGATAAATAAATCATTTAAATAATATATTAAATATTTTAAAAATATTCTAAATGATAATTAAATCATTTAAAAATATTCCTAAGTTTGTAAAATTATTTAAAAATAATTCTAAGCTTCTGAAAATTATTTAAAAATAATACCAAGCTTGTAAAAATGTTATAAATAATAAGTAAATTATTTAGACTAATAATTAAGCTTCCAAATGAAGTTTTATCGAACAATCTATGTGTTTAGCCATTAAGGACGCGACCGAGATACCGAATCAACGTCGAACCTTAATGAAACTTGTCTAGAGATTAGCATAATACATGTTTATATACGTGCTAACGCTTATTATTAGTATACGTAGACTACGTCCGTTGACCAACTGTCTTAGATTTTAACGAAACTACGCTAAGGCAAGTGTCCTAACTTTTCTCAACTTATATTAAGCAATTCATTTATGTCTTGCTATCAATTATTGTGAAGTTATTGCTACTTGTTCAGCATAACTTAAGAAATGAAATCATTTATTGATTGTTTGAGCTTAAATTATTGTGTCAAGCCAAATTGTTTTGGTATGACATCTATACTGAGTAAAAGGGACACCGTGGATGGAAGGTGGTCCGACAAACCTTCAAATAAGGTTTAAATTGGCAATTAAATGAATTGACCAAAATTGGCAATTAACTTAAATTGACCAAAAATGTGGTAGGATGATATGCATACTCCTAGGATATTGGTGAGGCTGATCACCTATCAGATATCCGAATTCAAAAGGTTCTAAGTCATTGAAGACTGACAGAACAAATTGAAATATATGATTCCGGTACAGAACCCTCAGTATCAATTATACATCACCTGACATCTTTCAAATCAAGCACACTGTGTTTACATTTTTAAATGAACTTGCTGAGCATTTGTAGCTCATTCTTGCCCATATCTTCTTTTGCAGCTTTAAATGATATCCCTAGCACTTTTGGGACAGATAAAGGAAAAGGACATGTTTACTAGTTTTATTAACTGCTTTTGAATAATCTAAGTCTTTTAAAGGCTTTTGTTGTAATAACTTAGTACTGAGAACAATGTAATCGAACCAAATGATATGTAATGTATTATGATCCTTTATTTCATCGATTGCGTTATACTCTGATCTTTATTTTATTTAGCATAGTTGTACTAAGTTAGATACAATATCTATACGAACTATACATATGAATGAGGGTATTTAAATGATGTTGAAAGTCCTATAAGCTCTGGGGTTACACTTAATAAGCGCCGGTAAGGTGCCATCTTTACCGGAATGCGCCCCTCAGTTCTATGGATAATCTTATCATTAATACTATGAATGTCAGATAGATAGGAAATATAAATATGAAAGAGGTATTCATTAGATATGAATCTATACATCCAAGTGAGGGTATCCAAACACAGACAACGTTCTGGCCGGAACTAGTACCTGTTATGGGATACTGTGAACCTTGGATAGATAGAAGTCATATTTTATTGAATATTTATAGTTGTATAGTTTCACGTGAGCACCAGATTTGCTACAGGGGGAGTGTAGAGATTTGGGGGCGTCACAACGAGGGGAGGGCGGTGGGGTAGGGGATGGGGAGAGGGGCGACGGGCGACGGGGATGGGGGAGGGGAGGGGGGGCGGCGGGGGGAGAGGGGACGGGGAGGGGGGGGGGACTGGGAGGGCAGGGGAGGGGGAGAGGAGGGGGGCGGCGGGGATGGGGGAGGGGGTAGATGAAGAAGGAGCAAACTCCTTTCTTCTTTTCTTTTTTTTTTAGTTTTGTTTCAAGGGTTAAAATGGTAAAATACTTTTATTTAGATATTTTGAAAAAAAATTATTATCAAACAATATTTTTTTCATTCAGATACAATTTTATTCAGATGCTCTATATTATTCAGATGTCTAAACTATTCAGATCTTAACCATCAATTTTATCAAACACAACCTTACTAACTTAGGAAACTTCATATTGATATTTACGTATCCAAATATAGTACCTTTACATACAAATATTTTTCATTATTATTTTACCTATAATTACATATAAAATAATTTTTAACTTTGTAAACGTCACATTTGTGCTAAATTATTTATAAAATAATAGTCAACTAAACGTCTTTTTATAAAACTTAGGTTCATTAATTACATAGAGATTTTAAGACAGTTCGTAACTATAAGCACTCATATAAAGATACCATAGTGTACCGATCGCGATGTAATTATATGTGACGTACCATGTAGTCGTATTCATGCCATCAACCGAAACAAATCACGTTTCAATCAGCATTGCACTAAAGGTCGCTTAATAAATGGAAAACCAATTAGTTAACAGGTTCGCTTAAACATATTCTGGCATAATGGGTGAGCAATTATTGCTATAGGATATGTAGATATCAACACTCTTTTTGAATGCGCATATTAGTTGACCTAATTAGATTTAAAAAAGGAGGAAAAAAAAACAACAAAGTGCATTAAAGGAGACTAACAAAGTTAGGCTCCAAATCCCATGTCTCGTACAAAGATGATATTGAATCATGGGCCAAACTTTTTTGGACATTGTGTAGGCGGAAAAAGGGACCATGCTCCATATCATACATAGATAAGTACAATGCAAATATTTGTTTCTTGTCGAGCTAGTATCCTCTTGTGCAAGAACATTCACGGAGCAGATACATATAAGACAGAAGAGGAATAAATCATGTTCAATAAGGTTAGATTCGTAAACCAAAATGTCAACTGATTGACGGACACCTACAAGAAAATCAAACCCTATTAAATGGCGCTGTTATGAGAAAGCTGGCACTCCTCTACTCCTTAGCCTCCCCAATGATTCCGCCGCTCGGTTATGTTAGCAATTAACAACGGGACGAAACAAAATGACAGAAAAATCAAGAGAAATAAAACAAAAAAAATGTGGATCTTTAGATACAAATTATTCTCACTACCCAAAAAAACACACATAAAAAGTTGAAGATCGCTTTTTTATATACTTCGATACAAGAAAACATAATTCATCTAGAAACTATAATACCTACCACCCGACCTATATATAGGCTCTCCATTCGAGAAAAGATCATGTTGTTAACTGGGTAGCTTTATCGACTCTCTGTGAATTAATGGAATCGGACTTCACCGACAGTTTATACTTACCCCATTCTTTTTATAAACCTTATTGCTTCATACCACATAAAAATCCTCCATTTCAGTGAGAAAGATGGGAGTGGAGAAACAAGAACTGATCAAGAAACCCCATATTATGGTAATGTCTATGCCCTTTCAAGGTCACATTAATCATATGCTGCAATTCTCCAAATGTTTAGCATCAAAAACCTTCGAGTCACACTAATTGCCACCACCAACACCATCAAACCCATGGAATCCCAAGCCTCAAGCAACATAATCAACATTGATTACATTTCCTACAAAAATGGCGAAGGCCAAAAGCCACAAAGCGTAGATGAGTACATAGAACATATCAAACACAAGGTCTCAGAAAACTTGCCTATGACCTTGGACAACCAAAACAAAAATCGCTACCCTGTGAACGTCCCGGTGCACGATTCCATTGTGCCCAAGGGCGAAGTTAGGATTATGATTTGGGGTAACATTCACTACATACATTTTCTTTTTAAATTAAACCATATATTAAGATAACTGTATATGTCATAAAATCACGTAGCTAATTGAATAATAAACAAAATCATCTCTAATTCACTATAACATTAATAAAATTTTGATAACGAACGTACGTCCAAGACATAATAACATACTTAGTCAAATTGCACTCTTCACTCTTGAATAGAAGTAAATTTTGTAATTATTAAGTCTGCATCATAGTTCTCAGTTAACTCCTTTTCGATGTGGACAATCATGTTATCAGCTAAGAAGTCATTCTCCATCTTGTTGCGCAACATTGTTTTGATACGTTTCATAGCTGAAAATGATCTCTCTGTAGTTACTGTGGAAACCGGCAAAGTAAAAACAAGACGAATTAACCGATCAATCATTTGATATGTCGTTGATTTTTTTGTTTCAAATAATCTTTGGCATAACTCAGCAAGAGTAGTAACATTCTTGAGCATATCATCATGAGGTACATCAAACTCATAAATCTCTAGTCTCTGTATTGTTGATTGACTTGATTCAACTATAGGAACAGACTCTCTGTCAGTATCTGATGCAAGTCCAAACTGTCCAGTAGGAACAAACTCTCTAGGCTAGAGTATAGGAGAAGGAATATGTTGATGCTTATCAGATGCAAGAGGTGCACTGCTATTTAGCCTATTCCGTTCAATTGACTGAGCTGAATCTTTTTTCTTGTACCATGTACTAAAAAATTTTGCTTTCTTGGCTTGTCGATCATGATCAGACATGTTTTGAGTACCTAATCATTGTTAATTTTCAATCAACCATGTATTATAGCATACAAGTAAATCATATAGTATAACAACAATTCACAAAACACAAACGTTCAGACCTTAAGACTCATATGGCCATATGGCCATATATTGATATATAATCCCAATTCAACTAGCAATGGGAATCAATGAATCATGATATCTTATTGAATTCAAATCAAATTAATCAATTTCCTAAAGGCCATCAATCAATTCGTACCCGGTCACTGAAGAGAGAAGAGCAGCTGCTTTAGAAAGGCAACGGGTAAAAAAAGAAGAGGAAATGTTGACCTAATTCTGTCCAATTATTAACTGAATTACTTAATAAAAAGAAATAATTTATATTTGATAAAAATATAAATGAATTAGAACAACATATGGGCTAACTGCTAAGTATTTAAATTTGGGGTGGGCTTACTGGGCTAATTTTTAATTTGGGATGGGTTGTAGCCCAACGTAGCCCGTGTGTAGCTACGCCCTTGATTGTGCCATGGGCTATAGATTTGGGACACAGACTTGGCCTAAAAGTAGCACAATATTTTACTCAAGCTTGTACTGTTTGTGCGATATACTATCATGTGTACCATGGGAAAATTAAGGATCCTCTTAAGGAATGTTCTGATCTGATATCCTTGCCTTCATCACCGGAGCTTGAGATTAGGGCGCTGCCTTCTGATCTTTATATGGACTTGTATCTGGGTACATCGGCTTTTTTGGCTAGTCAATTTTCACATCTACACAAGGCAGATTGGATCTTCTTCAACACTTTTGTTGAGCTTGAAAATGAGGTTAGTTTTTTTTTTTTTTACCAGAAGCTAGTCTTATTATAATTGTTATTAATTGTTTACATTAGAACTTGAATTATGTTTTGTGGTTATATTTGAAATATCTATATTCTAGCTAGTTGGTTAAGTCTCTTGATTAGTTAGGACATAGGATTCATAGGCAGGGTTATAGGACTTGGGACAAGACTAATATTATGTTAAGAAATGTTGTGATCTATTGGAATTGAATGTTTATTTCCTCAAATAACTTCAATGATCCGGTTAGCAATTGAAGATCGAAAATATACTTGGTGGAGGAAAGGATTTGGATTGAGGAACATTTAGTTTTTGGAGTTCATTTGCTTGGCCAGATGCTGATGGATCCAACTACAATGAAGTTTAAATGTAAAGGATTATTGGAAAATACTGCATCTGTAGCGTATAAAAGTTATAAACTTGCCCTTTATTCTACATTTTATAACGAATTATTACAAACACAGAAACCAACTATAGAAATTGAGGTTAATTTTAGCCAAAAAATGAATAAATTTGGTGGGGGGGGGAACATTGTATGCAATTCGGTAGTTGATGTAACAGAAGTGTTAGCCCAATTAGTTTAGGGGCTAAATTATGAATTAGATGAAACTTCATGTGACAGAAGTGTATTTAGTCCTTCAAAAGGCTAGAAAATGGTAACAGAAGCAATGTTCTCAGATCCGAACCGATCATCGAACCGGAAAAATTATCAAGTGGATGGGTCACTGGTTCAACCAGTGGTCGAACCATTATTGAACTCGTGACATCATAAATATATAAAAATATATATTATTAGTAATTAATAAAATTTTAAAAAATCTCATTTTTTATGAACTAAAACATAATAAAGTTGAGTTACAATATTACTTAAAGTGGTTAATTTTAATATTAAAAAAATTGGCACAAAAAATATTAAAAAATAATTAAAAACTAGTTCATTAGGTCAACTTAACCGGTTTTACCGATTAAACCACCGATTCGACCGGTGGTCAACCTGTTCAACTGAGTTTTGACCAAAATTGGATAATTGGTCTAACCCAAATCGGAGTGTCGACCGGTTTCGGTTTTAACCGGTTCAACCGTTGATCCGATCCGAGTTTCATAACGATGAACAGAAGGTCACATAAACCCAATGATCCAATTCTCAAAGAGTTTAGCCTCAAAAGGTGTATGGGTCATACTCGTCGCTCCTAAGGGCCTTAAAGTTTCCATCAAGCCCAATCCAGCCTAGCTAACAAATATTGAGTATTTTGTACAAATTCGAAGAAAATGAGGCACCAAATAGCACTGAATCCTACCTAGGATATATCAAATTCAGGTTGTGTTTATTTACATCTTAAAGGCTCTTAAGAGCGCTATGTCTAATTCGGTAAGACCCTCAAGTTATTTGGTAAAAAAAATTACCCCTCTTAATGCCTTTAAATTGGTAAGAGAAAAACCCAAATCCAAACCATTAAGAGTTGTCTCTTAACGAAAATTTAAAATCTATGGACAAAAATAGTCTCAATAAATATTGTACTCCTTCAATTCCAAATTTTAAGATCATTATTAATTTTTAAAAAGTCAATTTGAGATATTTTCAAATTTAAAATTAAAATGATTAAAAATTATGAAACAATAAATATTGCAATGAGTATTACTTTTTTCAATATTTTTCAATATTCATCAATGTATAAACTAAAATCAAAAAAATTCATGTCAATTATGTGTTTAAAAATATCTTAAATTGACTTTATGAAGTCAACAATGATCTTATATTTTGAAACGGAGGAAATATAATTCTTATATTGAACTATTACGTTATGTTGTTGTTCTATTAAACGTGACACATTTTTTTATTTAATGTAACAGTCATCATTTAATACATTGTTGCTAATTTTGTTAGGTGGTTTGTTTAATATTTATTCACTAGAGTATATAAATATTTTTATATAAATACATTTAACAATATTATTCACTCATTTTCTTTATTACACTGCATATTTAAGATTATCAAATAAAATTTTTAAATAACTCAGCGGGTTAAAATGGTAAAATAATGTCATTCAGATGTTTTATACTTTTTAGTTACCAAACAATTTTTTAGATTACGATGTTATTTCACTCAGATATCTAATTTATTAAAATATACTAATCATTCAAATTTTAGTTATTCAATTTTATTAAACACCACCTCAAGAGTCCTAAAGACCTTACATGGCCTCATTAAGAAGTAAAAACCCAAAGGGTACCTTGTCGAAGTCCTAGTGTATGATTCACTTCTCTATTGGGCTTTAGAATTGGGCCATAAGCTTGGGCTTTAGAATTGGGCCATAAGCTTGGGCTACAAGCTGCTCCATTATTCACTCAGGCTTGTGTTGTTTGTGCAGTTTATTGCATGTTGAGCATGGGAGCTTGAACCTCCCTCTTAATGGGCTTACGGTTTTGTTGCCCACAGTGTCGTTGATGGAGATTGATGATTTGCCTTCTACGGTTCATGATGGGTTATATTCAAGTTTGTTGGAGGTTCTTAAAAGGATTCTTTGATCATAAATAAAATAAAATAACTCTCCATCCCCATAAAAAGATGACCTAGGTATTAAAAATAATTATCATATAAAAGATGTTTAGAGTACACTAAAATATTATACAAACACTATTTTATCTTTAAAAGTACGTAGGTGAGATCTATTAATTTAAAGAAAGAAAAGGATTAAGTTTGATACTTATTTGATACTCTCTGCTATAGTATAAGTTTTTTTATTTATTGTTTAAAAATGGTACGTAAATCATTTTTTCTGGAATGAAGTGAGTTTCTATTATTAAGGTTAGTGAGGAAAACATAGAACTTAATTAGCTTCCACCCTAGAACAATTAGACCTCTACGGGGTTATGAAAGAGGGCTATTAGACTTGAATTATTGTATCATTTTGTGAGAGAAAGAAAGGTGCAACTTGTCAAAGAAAGAAAGGTATAACTAAAGTTAGAGTTCATTAGTTAATTATTAAAATCTCGTGTATGTTGGCCTCATTGATTTTAGCTTTTGAAGTTGCATGCACTTGAAAATCTTGATCATGGCAGAATAATCGTATGTGAAGAAGGCTCGCTAGATCGTGTGAAGAGGCAAAGTGATTTTCCCATACCCAAATGATAAATGATGTAAAATCAACTTACATGAGTGAAGTCTATTTGGAACATGTTATAAATGCCTAACTAAATTTATTAATAGTAACTTTAGCTATTGAATATGATTTGCAGGGCCGTTCTTAAGCACGGGCGGGAGGGTCTTCGACCGTTCTGGGCCCCCGATCAGGGGATTCCAAGTTATATATATATATATATATATATATATATATATATATATATATATATATGTGTGTGTGTGTGTGTGTGTGTGTGTGTGTGTGTGTGTGTGAAATTAAAAATATAAATATATATTGATATAGGTATAGGTATACAAAAATAATTTTCAAAACCTAATAAATTTTTAAGGACTCAACTGGAGTTTTTAAAAGCTTTGGATTATTTTGCTAATGTTTCAATTGCTTACAGGGTATTACTAACTATTCTTGTGACGATGACATCTTCTGAAAGAAGTTTTTCGAAGTTAAAATTATTGAAAAATTACTTGCGGTCGATTATGACACAAGAAAGGTTAAATGGGTTGGCAACATATGCATTGAGAAGGATATGTTGGACAAGTTTGATTTTGAACATTTGATTGAAAATTTTGTCTCTAAGAATACTAGAAAAAGTATCTTTCAATAAATGTATTCTCATATACTTTGTTGTAGTCAAACTATTTAGTCAAAGTTCTCATATATTTTGTTGTACTCGAACTACTATGTTTTAAGCTCCGAGAATACACTTTTTTAGATAAAGCTTATACTTTTTATTTATTTATTTATTCTTTTTTGTGAAAACAATGTTTTGAAAAAGGGTCTCGTTTTCATTTTTTGCCATGGGCCACCAAAATCTCAGGAACAGTCCTGATGGTTTACAACTCTTTCATGATTCCTATAGGACGTGGCCAACAAGAATAAAATATTGATAATCATAAAATAATAGTAACAACAAATACAATTAAGAGGAAATAAATTTTAAGGACAGAGAGAGGATAATACAATGATACTAAAAATGAGAAAAGAAAAGTAAAACAGAATTGATACTTTTACAAAAAAATATGATATTTTTACATGAATTTTTTTACATGAATAATAAATAAGTTTCTACTACGCAACTATATGAGTGAGATTTATGTAAAAATATTATATTTTTGTGTAAAGATCATTTTCTAAAATAAAAATCTTGCATTTACTAGGAGGCATATAAAATTTTTACAAAAAGAGGGAGGAAGAAAACAGAAAAGGAAGGTGACATTTTACCGATTACAGCCTGTAACCTAGAAGCCTAACAGGAGTCACCGCTAGAGGAGTAGAGGGTGGGTACATGGCAAATTCTAGGCCTCTTATATACTCTCCTTCCTCTTCTAAAAACTGGTTTAATTTAATTTTTTCAATCAAATCGACCATTTTGTAATAAAAATTTATACTATTTTGTTTTATTAATATAGATAGAGAAATTATAGTCATAAAAAATTATATTGAATTTACTATTACTTTTTAATTTTAATGAGTTTATAATATATAAATAAATATAATTAATTTTTAATTTTAAAATTAATCAATTTGATAAAAAAAAAAAAACCAAACGAATGACTATGATCTTTTTTTTTAAATTCGACGATAAAAGTATTCTTGGGTCAATCGAGACTAAGTATCTCGAGCCATCTTTAAGCATCCTCCACAAGTCACAAGTCAAAGTAAAAAGCAAACATTTTTAACCACCATACCAACTCTTAGAATTGAATGACTATGATCTACACGTGAAACATATGTCTTTTTCAAGCATTAGTATGTGGGTCACACCTTGCAAGAAGTTAATACTCCTCTAAGGCTCTCTAATCACCACTCATTCACATACGTACTCCTCCAAGGCTCTAATTACCACTCATTCACTGTCCTTCGCCTTACCTTATTCCCCTCTCTTATGAATACTTCCTTTCTTGCTAAAATTCTTCATCGAGAACCACAAGAAAAACAGAGCTAAAAGAATGGAGAAGCAAACAATGGCAAACAAACCTCACATTATGACAATCCCTTTCCCATTTCAAGGCCACATGAACCCAATGCTCCAATTCTCCAAGCGTTTAGCCTCGAAAGGCGTGCAAATCAAGCTCAATAAATATTGGGGCATAATTTTGTGGGTCCCAGGTGATTAGGTGGGCCCTACCTCATGTGGAGGATTCTTTTCGACGTTGCGGTATATTCTGATTAGGAAAATTGATTCCCAGAGAATCCACAATCTTAATTATTGTTAACTTCCAACTTTTATGAGAACTATCAAGATAAGCTTCGACTTCCCATCTTTGAGGAGATTTACTTCTATCCTGGTATGATAACTACCATGATAAAGAGTCCTATTCTAACTCGGGTACAAAGCGATAAGGAGATGTGATAAGCTATAAATACAAGAGGTATGATCAGCTATAAATATAAGGTTATACCCTAATTCACAGGTAATATCACTTTGAGCACTAAAGCATTAACCCTCTATTGTTAACCTTATCCTCCAGCTTGTACTTATTCTCACATCGGAGCTATCTCCCGACGGCCCAGACCGTCAGTCTCCTCAATGTGATCTCATTTCTATGCAGGATTCGGTGCCTCGTTTGTGTTTGTACAGGTCTACAATTAAACAGGGCGCCGGAGTTAAAAATGCAACTTCTGCTATAACTAATTTATAGAACTTATCGATGAAAGTTATGTGACAACTTCACCGTAACCGGATCCAAAATAACATAATGGTGTTACATGTGGCAATAATTAAGATGTGGGTTTCATATGATAGAACTAATGAAAATAAATTAGGTTTGACAACGGGACATGTATGGTTTGGAGAACCCTTCTCCATACCGGCCTCGCCAATGTGTAACTCTCCTTAATACCCGCCCCGCCCTGAAAACATATACCCTATACTCGCTCTGCCCCGATTTCTCCAAATTCTTCCCTTTTTTTCAAATTAAATTCTTCAAACAAAATTTATAATACTTTTGTACAACTATTTTTAAAATTTAAAATCAAACAACATGCAATATTTTTACTAGTGTTAATTAACACCTTGTATTACTAAATGTGATGAAGTTTAAATGAAATAACTTAAATAGGTACGTGCATAAATTACTAAACGTTAAGAAATTTAAATGAAATAACTTAAATAGGTACATAATTAAATATACAAAAGGCTAATTTTGAAATCATTTATATATAATTGGGTGGAGTTAAGTCGGAGCAAGAGGGTATATCTCATATCTAGCCTTAACCCTATAAGATTTTAAAATTGTGGCCCATTAGGATCGGGATTGAGTAAGCCTCGTCGGATTTAGAAAAAATTGCCAGGTCTAAAAATAACATTTACGAATATAATTTTTAAATGAAAGAACTAAAAGAATATGAATATTTGCTTTTTGATCACCTTTTGTTTTTTAACACATCACATACTACTAACAACCTGTAACCTATAAGCCTAACAGGAGTCACTGCTAGAGGGTACATGGCAAATTCTAGGCCTCTTATGTACTCTCTTCCTCTTTTAAAAACCGGTTTAATTTAATTTAATTTAAGTTTTTCAATCAAATCGACCATTTTGTAATAAAGATTTATACTATTTTTTTATTAATATTGATAGAGAAACTATAGTCATAAAAAATTATATTGAATTTACTACAGTATTACTTTTTTTAATTTTAATGACTTTATAA
Source organism: Aralia elata (assembly GCA_034770075.1). NCBI lineage: Eukaryota > Viridiplantae > Streptophyta > Magnoliopsida > Apiales > Araliaceae > Aralia > Aralia elata. The sequence continues at coordinate 66,300,523 of CM068377.1, forward strand.
TATAAATAAATATACTTAATTTTTAATTCTAAAATTAATCAATATCATCAAAAAAAACACTAAACGAATGACTATGATATTTTTTTTAGTTCAACGGTAAGAGTATTCTTGGACCAATTTACGCGTCAATTTAGACTAAGTTCCTCCTCGGGCGAACTTAAAGGTGCACCCTCCACCACGGTCTGGTGAATTCAAAAGATTTTATTTTGAGTGCTAGGTCCAAAGTTTGAATTCATAAAATTAAAGTAGACAGCAAACCTCCTTAACACCAGACCAACCCCCTCTAGGATTGAATGACTATGATCTACACATGAAACACATGCAAGTACGTTGTTTATTTCAACCATTAGTATGTGATCACACCCTGCAAGAAGTTAATACTCCTGTAAGGCTCTAATCACCACTCATTCACATACGTACTCTAAGGCTCTAATTGCCAATCATTCACTATCCTTTGCCTTGCCTTATTCACTATCCTTTGCCTTATCTTATAAATACTTCCTTTCTTGCTAAAACTCTTCATCGAGAAGCATAAGAAAAATTAACAGAGCCAAAACAATGGAGAAGCAAACATTGGCAAACAAACCTCACATTATGACAATCCCTTTCCCATTTCAAGGCCACATGAACCCAATGTTCCAATTCTCCAAGCGTTTAGCCTCGAAAGGCGTGCAAATCACCATCCTCGCCACCAATGACATTAAAACCTCCAAGCTAGCCCAAACAAGCTCAATAAACATAGAGTATATTTCCTATGAAACTGAACAAGGAGATGAAAGACTAAAGCGTGAAGGCCACATAGGCTTTATCACTCACAAAGTCTTAAAAAGGGTGCCGGGCGTCATAGAAAAGCATAAGGCCAGTGCATCCCCCATTAAAGTTATAGTGTATGATTCACTTATTCATGGGGGTCTGGAGTTGGCTCGTAAGTTGGGGCTACGCGGAGCGTCATTGTTTACGCAAACGTGTGCAGTTTCTTCTGTTTATTATCACGTTCAACGAGGGAGCTTGACGCTCCCTCTGGAAGGGCATACGGTTTCGTTGCCCTCAATGCCGGTGTTGGAGATCCAAGATCTGCCTTCTACGGTTCATGACAGATTGTATCCCGGTTTGCTTGAGAATCTCAAGAAGCAATTCGTTGATCTTGAAAAGGCTGACTGGATTTTCTTCAATGTTTTTGACAAGCTTGAAGATGAGGTTAGTTTTTCAGTTTCTCTTTTTATGAATAAAACCAATATGACTTTTGTTGTTATTAGAAAAGTTAAATAAGTTACGCAGTTATGAAACGAACCACCAACCACCACTTAGGATCAAGATTCATAAATATGGTGTAATTGCTCAATCTTTGGTAGTTGGTAGGATATTTTGGATAGAAGCATCCAAGTGAGTGGGCCATTTCTGTAAAATTGGCAAGACAAAAAAGGAAATGCGGACCAAAGTCCGGATTGTTATTAACATTTTGGAAACTGATATTTTAACATTAAAAGTGTCGCTATATAAATCCTATAGCGACGGTTTTTCCCCGCCGCTATACATCTATAGCAACACTTTTTATGTGAAAATATCAAAAAAATATTGTGTAAGTATCAGTTTCCTAACATTTTTGGCACTTAATTTTATATCTTGTTTCATTTTTGTCACCCATTTTTTAATATTTTTTGGGGTCAAAAAACATCACCAAACATTATTATCAAATGTTGGTGGCTTGGTGCACATAGATAGGGGGACTATTATTACTTCATGCAACCATTACCAGTCATTTTAGTTGACAAAAGAAAGGAGTCCTATAAGTCCTTTGATAGGGATAGCTATCTGCTTAGGACTTGTTTTGTGGCAGCTGGATGTGTCAAATTATTCAGAGTTAAATTATTAAGGAAGACTCTTTCATCCAATAAATAGATGGCTTTATAGTACCCCAAAAAAAATTCCGTCATAATAAATGGTTTAAGTACGATAGAATATTGAACAAAGATTAATGTGTCTTTAAAAATATTTAGATAGGGTCTACTAATTTTAAAAAGAAAAAAAATTACTCTCTTTGTAGGATGAACAAAATATATTTCTCACACATATTAAGAAAAATAAAGTAGAGAAAAGAGAGTAAAAAATGTTCCAAATTTATTCTTAGTGTCCCCATATGATTATATAAAGTGAGGAGTACTTTTATTTTTTTTTATACTAATAGACCCCACTAAATGACATATTTACCTTTCACTTTATATACCTTAGCCCATTCTTTTAAGCACAAAAAAATTGTACCTTTAATTATCCTTCCGAGAATGGAGAGTATCTAGTGTATAATATGTAAAGTCTACCATGATCAAAAATATAACTTATTTGGGAAAAAAATTTAAATACAGTTTTTAAATTTTTAACAGTTTTTCAATAAGCTGAATTTATAATTTGAAGCAGTTTTCTTAAATAAATTTTTTGTTATTATAAGGAAAAGTAACCTTTACCTAGCTTTTTTATACGTGTACTAAACTTTTAGATTACATTTTTTTTGAAACAAAACTTTTAGATTACTTGAAATAAGTTGTGTTTGGTAATCCAATAAGTTCAAAAATTATTTTTGTTTTACCAAAAAGACTGTTAAAATTATTCAAAACAAACTAGGACTATATCTTAATAGAATAATACTATGTTCACCAAAAAATTATTTTACTGAATAGCCACCAAACAGTTGAATGTAACATAAGAGAATGATGCAGTTTGATGTGGTTGGAAGTCCAAACTGCACATGAAACCACTTGAGTGCGGTTTTACAATTCTAAAATTGCACATGACACCGCTTGTGATTGGTGTGGTGCGATTTTAAAGCTTACGATGCTATTTCATTTGGTTCGATCGGATTCGGTTCTAAAACCATTGACATAGTTAATAATAATATTAAATAAATCAAATTCATTTTATGTATAAGAAATCATACATGACATTAACAAAATAATTAACATCAGGCAACAAGTTTTAGGTTTGAAATATGTTACTCATGAATACTTCAACATTGCTAAAACTATTACAATTCAATTAGAAATATTTCTAGCCACAAACAAAAAGTTTAAAAGTGCATAACATAATTAAAATTGTCTATTATATTTTAAAGAATTTGCCTATATAACTTCTGAATATATATAAATATATATATATATATAATAAGAGTGGTGCGGTGCAGGAGCCTCCCAAACCGCACCCAATCTGTATATATAGTTTTCTAACCATTTTAAAACCGCCATATTCACCGGAACTATTGGTGTGGCTCAATTGGTGCGGTTTGGTCGATTTTTAGTGCGGCTTCGGTGTCAATTTCAGTTCTTTGCTCAACTATAGTTCAATGTATAGGAAAAACTGAAAAATGATACTCCATATCTATATAATAAAACAAAACTCATTTTGAATCTTTTTTTATTATAAGCACAAAGACGGTTCAGATCTCATTTCAATTTTTTCAACTTAATCTAAAGGCTCACATTTCATCTCATACAAAAAAATTTCCGCCCAAATATATCTCTCTTCCTTCTCTTTCTTTCTCCTCTACTCTTTCTTCTCTCTTTCCTCTCTCCTCTCTCCTATTTTCTCCACCTTCTCTCTTTCTCTCTCCTCTTATTCTTACTCCTCCTTTTCTTTCTCTCTCCTCTCTCCTCTCTCCTCTTCCTAAGTCTCTCTTCCACTCTTTCTTCATTTACTTAATTAATTATTATTTTAATATTTTATTTTAAATTCTAATAATTTTTTGGAGTGTATATATATATATATATATGCATACATTTAAAATATATAATACAAAAAAATTTTGATGGTAAGAAGACAAAATTAAAAACAAGATCATAACTTACTTATAAAAAAAAGCAATTACGAAATAAATTCTTTTTCTTTTTTCTAGATAAGGAACAAATAAAAAAGATTGTCAACTGTTATCATTTTTAATCCTATTCTTTTCTCTCTGTTTTTACAATGGATCCCGCCTAAATTATATTGGGCTAATGATAAAAATGTCTCCCCAAGTTTGGACGAAAATCAATTAATACCTCTAATTATTTTAATGCAACAAATGTGTCCCTTTTGGCCAGACCAACCAATTTTTCGCTGAAAATTGTCACGTGTCAAGGAGGGAGAAGAGAGAAAAGGAGCAGGAATAAAAAAACATATTATTTTTTCTTTTTTCTTCTTTATCAAATTTCTCTCTGTTCCTTCTCTTTCTCTTTTCCCCTCTTCCTCCATTTACTTAATTAATTGTTATTTTAATATTTTATTTTAAATTGTAATAATTGTTTGGAGTGTATATATATGTATACATTTAAAATGTATAATACATAAAAAATATTAATGGTAAGGAGACAAAATTAAAAACAAGATCATAACTTATTTATAAAAAAAAAGCAATTACAAAATAACTACAAAATCAAAAAATTAAATAGATTCTTTTTTTTAGACAAGGAACAAATAAAAAAGATTGTCAACTGGTATCACTTTTAATCCTATTCTTTTCTCTCTGTTTTAACAATGGATTTGGATGTTATTGATTTTATAAAATTTTAAGTTTCGTTTTATGTATAACGTTTGATTTGTCAACATATTTTTTGTTTGTCTAATTTAATATTACTTATTTTTTTATAGTGTGATTCCGTGTATACAATTGAATTATTGAGAAACTATGATTTTTTATTTTTTTTACCAGTTTTGTAGTTGAGCGTTTTAGTTTGTTAATCTTAATGTTGCTTTGTAGCCTTTAAGCTTTTGTTCTGATATATAATTTGAATCTTTTGTTGTGTCTCATTTTTTAAAACTCTAAATTTGTTTGAACATTCCATAATTTGAAGTATCGATCAATATTGAAATCTCAACCTTTTCCAGTAGTTTGAAGTATATATTGATCTTTTTTTATAGTATACATTTCAAGTTGTTAAATTCAATATGCTATTGATCGAGCATATTATTATAGAGCAATGTGTTGGATGCAACTGTTGGTATGGTATTTTATTTTTGCATCAAACACAAACTTTATTATAATTATAATGTTGATAAATGGTTGGGTAGATATATAGTTCTGTTAATGCAACACTTTATTGTCATGTTACCTCAAGTTGCTATATATACAAAGTGGAAAACGATACGATATACGTTAAATCAACAAAATAATAATTAATTCTTTATGAGTTTGTAAAGTTAACTACTTATACATGATTATGGTGATTTTGGATATGGAATGATGGTTGTTTTGATGGTTTGGATATGTATTGATGATTGTAAGTTTTGTAGACAATTTTTAAATTTTTTTGGATATCTATTGTTAAAGGAAACTCTGCCAATTTTTTTTGAAATTAGTAGCGACTAGCTTGATGTTTTGGTGATTGGATATGTGTTGATAATTGAGTATGTATTATTTATTGTGGTTGTATGCTGAATTATGATAATTGTTATGTGTTGTAACACCCCCAAATTCGGGTCTCAAAATACCCGGATTCGGTCATCACGATCCAATACAAACATTCACCTCCAACAACATACAATAACTAAATGCGGAATATAACGAACATATGTTGTTCATTCAAAAGGTGTTACTAGTCCCAAGATACGATAACCTTAATACATAACACAAAACATACCCTAAATGGTAATCAGGGTTCAAATTACATTAATAGCAAATTAAACTAAGCATAAAATAAAGCCAGCTACGTGAAGCCTATCACTTCATCTTTTCTTTACCCTTGCCCTTCCCTGAAGTCTCGGGTTTAACTGCAATGAAAGTCATGATATAGCAAGGATGAGCAACGAGTTTGCTCAGCAAGTTTAAACTATGACAATAAAAGATATATCATGATGAATGGAATATAGAAAGAAAAAAAATTCAACAATATAAATATCAGAAGCAAGAACGATTATTGCTTTTAGAACAATTGATAGTCAAATAGACTTTGAACGATAACTTCCAAAGGAGTCAATAGCTGGTTGACCCTCTGGTTACTGGCTACAGAATAACGTACTTGAGGGGATCAGCCTCGCGTACCCTATGTATATGCATAACATTTAACTCTGCTGTTTGTACCTTATATCCGGTACCTGGGGTACTCCCCTATAATAAAAGGGGTGTCCATTTAGTCTAAGAATCCTTACCATCGATTGGTTCGGATAGCTTTTATAAATTCTCAAATACTTGCCTGACCGAACAAGGGTTCAGACTTAACCATGAATAGTTCACAAATTTCTGAACTTAAATAAATATACGAATTCAAATGCACGAGTGCGAATGTCAATAAATACAAAGACGTGGAATAATTTTAAAAGTAATTAAACCACTTAAAGCATGCTTGGAGATAAGATTCAAGCTTAAAGAATAACTTGCAACAATATATACCTTTTTGCACGAATTAAAAATAATGCATAAGGTTTAGAAATTTGCTCAATATAAAAGTTGAGTAAGATAGAACTTGCATTCAATATACTGAAAGAATGAAGTTAGGGAACTTGCAATAATGTAAGAAGTTTAGGGTTAGGAACTTGCCTGTTTGCTCAGCTACAAGTAATTCTAGCTTTAACTAATTGGCCTTAAAGAACCTAACATTGATAACGTCGATCTACCAATTAGTACTGCGTAGTTGTATATCGATACGCTTACTTATGCTATTTATTTAACAATTAAGCAAATCACATAGCACACATAAGTTAATAAACTATCATAAATCCTATAAGACACTTAATATTATCAATCCTGATAATATTTAATTCACCTCTTGGTATTATTAGTCCACTAATAACACTTTTATTCGTTTACTAATGTTATTAACATCTTAATAATATTTTAATCATCCAATAATACTTTAATCTAATATTATTAATCTCTTAATAATATTTTAATTCTCATATCATTAATAATATTTTAATCTAATATTATTAGCCATTTTAATAACATCTTAATCATTTATTAATGCTTAAAACAAATATTATTACCCATTCAATAATATTTCCATGAAGTTTTAACCTTAATATTTCTTTGTTTACTAAAAAAATATCGAATTCTTATATTACAAATATCATAGTAATATTTTAATAAGTTATTAGGCGAATAAACAATTTATTCTAATTGTTTTACCCTTTATTAAACAACTCCTTTACTACCCATAAAAGGTCATAAATATTATTTCTCATTAAATATTACCAAAATACCCCTCAATAGTTAGAATATATAATATTAGGAGTATCCAAGCTTAAAAATCATATTTTCCTTATTTATGACATCATTTAACCATTTATTTTCTTTTAACCATAACTATAACATTATTATGAAAAATAGCAAATAGGCTCTGAAAATTATTATCCTCTGGATCTGGATAGTATATTATCCAACAATGATCCACCAATTTTCCTGGAATTTTAGAAAGTGATTTACTATATTTAAAGTACCCAAAACCTCTAAATCGTGTTACATTTTTCATAAATCGAGTTTTGCTCAGAAAATTCTGAAATGTTCAGGGTACACTCTCATACTATACATAAACATACTGTAAAAATTTCATATGTTTTCAAGGTATACACAGTGAGAAATCAGGGTATAAATATTTAGGAGTCCTTCACGGTAAAAGCCATTACACAAAAACTACACATCAAAACGTGTTCGTTCTTTTTCGTACTTGTAGATAACTTCTTAAGGTACCTCTGTGATTTTTCCCAGATGTTTAAAAGATTTATAACTGGCCGAAACAACCTTTGGAAAAACGAGGACAGCAAGCTTTTAGGGTTTTAAAGTTTTAAGTTTTATAGCTGGACTATTTTGGGAAAATAGCCCCCAAGGCTTCAAAAATTATTGGATTTGTGTTCTACCACTTGGGTTTACTAGCTAACTCATATATCTAGCACCCTCCTTCGACGGATCATAAATCCAAGTTATAGATCTCAAGTTATGGGTGATCCAAGTGAAGAAAAGCTAAGGTTTTTACCCTTTAAGAACATAAGTTCCTTTTCTTCCTTTGAATCTCCATTCTAACACTCAAGAGGATTAGATCTATACATAAAGCATGAATATCTAATGATTCTTGAGTCTTAGAACAAAATCTCTCAAAAAATATAAACATAAAACAATGTAAGAAAGAAGAAAATGATTTAGGGTTTCACCTTGATCTTGTAGCTACTCTCCTTGATCTACCAAAGTATGTGATGAACTTAGGATGCATGAACTATGCTAATCTCACTCTCTTTTTCTCTCTAAGCTCTCACTTTGTGTTCTTGCTTGGGAGAAATGAAAGAAGGAGATGAAAAGAAGAAATGAACTTGAAATGAAATGAAAGGATAGAATACTTGCAAGTATAATGCTAAATTAGAATTCATGCTATTATCCCCCACATCTTTCTTACCCATTGGATATAAAAGTTCACCTTATCCCTTCCATTTAGCCTTAATCTTATCTTTAAGTGTGCTAATTAGATTTTCCACCAATGGAAGCTTGACAACCTTGTCCTTTGTGTAAGAGTTACCAAATAAAGCAAGTTGATTGACATAATTTCATGCCTTAAAAGGCTTAATAGGGCTTAATAGGTAATAAACATAGTTTAACAATTTTAATATGTATTACCCTAATTGTTTATTTAGGGTTTCTATTTCCAATCTTATGGAATTTAATTACTTACACATATCTCTTTAACTTGTAACCTAATTAGGCTAATAAAATCTAAATCTATTTAATGCAATATTGGGTCATTTAATTTAACCCAATGATTGATTAATTAATTTGCCACACTATTAATTACTACACCCATGATCAAATAAATAATCGGTCTTAGTTCCTTAATTAAATAAGCTAATCAATTAGAAATTGATTACTAATTGAACTATTAAATTTTATTATTCAATGTGACAATATTCTCATTAATTAATACTTTTATTAATTAATTTACTCAATTCAATATACTAAGTATATTCAATTTACTTGCATGATTAATTAGTAACTACTTTATCAATTTAATTGATATTAAACCTTAAGGCTTGTTCACTAATTTAACTATACTATTAGTGACCCCCTTTACTCAACTTAAAACAATTCATCACCTAGTCATGTAGGCTACCAATGCACACAAAAAGTTCAAATAAGCACACAAACTAACTCATTAAAAATTTAATTTATATATTTAATTAATAATGACGTTTAAAATTCACGGGCACTACATCCCTCCCCCCTTATAAAAATTCCGTCCTCGGAATTGCAAAATAAGGTTACTCGAATAGAAAAGGATAATTTGTTTTCATCTTCTCTTCGAGTTCCCACGTAGCTTCTTCGACTGCGTGAATCCTCTAGAGAACCTTGACGGAATAGATGATCTTATTCCTCAGTTTCTGTTCCTTCCTATCGAGTATCTGAACAGGAATTTCCTCGTACGATAAGTCTTTCTCGACTTGGATTGGTTCATACGAGATAACGTGCTTGTAGTCTGGTTTATACGGCCGCAGCACTGACACATGAAACACGTTGTGAATGTACTCAAGTTCAGGAGGTAACGCTACCTCGTACGCCACTTCGCTAATTCGCCTTAATACCTCGAACGGTCCTATGAACCTAGGGCTCAATTTGCCCTTCTTCCCAAAACGGATCTTCCCTTTCCAGGGAGATACCTTCAAAAACACAAAGCTACCAACTTCAAAGTCTCTCTTCTGACGATGTAAGTCGGCATATTTCTTTTGGCGATCCTGAGCTGCTACCAGACGATTCCTGACCAGTTGTACTGTATCTGTAGTTTGCTGCACCAATTCAGGTCTCAACAGTCTTCGCTCTCCATATACCGATACTAGCGTGATAGCTGTTGTTGTAAGCGAACTCCACCAGTGGCAATGGTCATCCCAGCTGCCCTTTAAATCTATCACGACCGCCCGAAGCATATCTTCTAAGGTCTGAATCGTTCGCTCGCTCTGGCTGTCAGTTTGAGGATGATACGTTGTACTCAACCTCAACTGTGTTCTCATTCTTGCCTGCAGACTTCTCCAAAAAATTAACGTGAAGCGCGGATCTCTGTCCGATACAATAGATACCGGCACTCCATGACGCGATACAATCTCCTTGACGTAAAGTTTTGCTAATTGTTCCAGATTGTACCGTATCTTAATTGGCAGAAAATGAGCAGACTTGGTTAGACGATCCACAATTACCCAGATAGCGTCTAAACCCTTATGAGTTAGTGGCAGTCCCACCACAAAGTCTATTGTGATGTGCTCCCACTTCCACTCCGGAATCTCTAATGGTTGAAGTAATCCGCTCGGTCGTTGGTGCTCTGCTTTAATCCGCTGGCATGTCAGACATCGGCTGACGCACTCTGCCACTTCTCGTTTCATATTCGGCCACCAAAAATTTCGTCGCAAATCCTGGTACATCTTTGTGCTCCCGTGATGTACTGAGTACTTCGTGCTATGAGCTTCCTGAAGGATTTCTTCCCTCAATTCCAGATCCAACGGTACCCAGACTCTCCCTTCAAACCTTAGCAATCCAGTGCTATCAATCTTTTACTTAAGCTCCTCACCTTCGGCAATTCGCTTCTTTATTGAATCACAATCCTCATCCTTTTCTTGAGCCTCCTTAATCTGATCCAATAGGGTCGGGCTCGCTGTCACTGTGAATAATTTCCCGTCCACCTCCATCGGATACTTAACCTCCAATTCCAGACGTTCGAACTCCTTTATCAACTCTGCTTGAGTCGTGAGCCTCATTAATTTCTCTCTGCCTTTCCTACTCAGGGCATCTGCCACTACATTTGCTTTGCCCGGATGATACAGAATCTCACAGTCGTAATCCTTGATCAATTCTAACCATCGGTGCTGCCTCATATTCAGCTCCTTCTGAGTGAAGATATATTTCAGACTTTTATGATCTGTATATATCTCGCACCTCTCTCTATATAAGTAGTGCCTCCAAATCTTCAAGGCGAATACTACTGCTGCTAACTCCAGATCATGACTCGGGTATCCCTTCTCATAGTCCTTCAGCTGACGTGAAGCGTACGCAATGACCTTGCCATGCTGCATTAGTACACAACCAAGGCCTTTGTATGACGCATCACTGTATACTACAAAACCCCCAGTGTCGTCCGGTAAAGTCAACACTGGTGCTTGGCTAAGTCTTTTCTTCAGCTCCATGAAACTCTCCTCGTACTTCTCCGTCCAAACGAACTTTACCGTCTTTCTGGTTAGATTGGTCAACGACGATGCTATCTTCCAAAAAATCCTGGACGAATCTCCATTAGTATCCCGCTAACCCTAGGAAACTCCTGATCTCCGTCAGCGTCCTCGGCTGCTCCCAGTTGATAATGGCTTCCACCTTTGCTGGGTCTATCGAAACACCATCCCGGTCAACGACGTGACCTAGAAACTGCACCCTTTGCAACCAAAATTCACACTTTGAAAACTTCGCATACAACGTCTCCCTTCTTAATGCCTCCAAAACAATCCTTAGATGTTCAGCATGTTCTTCCTCTGTCACTGAATATACCAAGAAGTCATCGATGAATACTACCACGAACTTGTCCAAGTACTGCTTGAACACTCTGTTCATCATATCCATGAATGTCGATGGTGCATTTGTTAGTCCAAATGACATTACCAGAAACTCGAAATGTCCATAACGAGTTGTGAATGCCGTTTTCGGGATATCCTCCTGTCTCACCCTTAGCTGATGGTAGCCTGTCCTTAAATTAATCTTTGAAAAGTATTTCGCTCCCTTGAGTTGATCAAATAGATCGTCTATTCTAGGTAGCGGGTACCTGTTCTTAATCGTAATCTTGTTCAATTCCCTGTAATCGATACTGAGCCTTAACGATCCATCCTTCTTCTTTACGAACAGAACTGGCGCTCCCCATGGTGACACGCTCGGTCTGATATAACCTTTATCCAACAGTTCTTGCAATTGAACCATTAGCTCCTTCATTTCTACCGGTGCCATGCGATACGACGCCTTCGATATTGGTGCGGCTCCCGGCACCAAGTCAATTACAAATTCTACCTCCCTATCTGGCGGTAATCCCAAAATTTCATCTGGAAAGACATCTGTGAATTCCCTTACGATAGGTATCTGACTTGGTTCGCCCTCGACTCGACGAGTATCAACTACATGGGCCAAATAACCTATACAACCCTTCTTCAGAAATCTCTTAGCTTGCATCATCGTTAGACAACAAGATTGTCTCGGCGATTTACTACCATAGAATACTACCTTCGACTTATTAGAAGTCTTCAGGTGTACACACTTCTTCTTACAATCGATGACTGCTCCGTGAATCGATAACCAATCCATTCCAAGGATCACATCGAACTCCCCCAAACGAATCGGTATCAAATCCACGCTGAGCTTAAATCCTCGCAATTCGGCACAACAATTCCTATGAATGCATTCTACGGGGATAATTTCCTTATTTGCTACTTCTACGTTCATAGGGTTTTCTAACTTTTCACGAGGTAAGTCTAACATTTTAGCAATTCTTCAGAAACAAAAGAGCAGGTAGCACCCGAATCGAATAACACATAAGCATTTATATCATTGATTGGGATGATACCTGACACCAACGTCCTTGGACCCCACGACATCCTTCCTTGTGACCATCATGGCTTTTCTGATCTTGGTTGTACTTTGTCAACGCTTCATTTCCTCCTCGGCAACGATTGCTTCCTTAAGTAACGTAGGAAATGTGTTGATCTGCAAAACCACAACCTTACTATACGCCCAGGGCTTCAACCCTTGATCAAATCTCTTCGCTCGCCTAGCTCCGGTGTCCACTTGGTGTGGATCAAACCTAGCTAGTTTGTTAAACTTCATTGCGTACTCTGCTACCGACATATCATCTTGCTTCAGATCCAAGAACTTTATCTCCATACTTGCCTGCGTGCTTTCTAGAAAGTAATTTTTTTTTTTTTGAAAAATAGCTCCTTAAAATGAGTCCACGCAGTCGCACCTTCCCCAGCTCGGCTTCTATTCGCCTTCCACCAGTAATTTGACTCACCCTTCCTCATGAAAGTGGCAAACGAAGTCTTTTGTTCCTCGGTCACTCTTGCGACCTTGAAAACTTTCTCCATTTCTTCTACCCATGTCTGAGCTTCACTTGAATCCATATTCCCACGAAACTCCGGTGGTCCTAGTAATTTGAAACCCGTAAAGTTTGCCATGTGATTTCATGGCCAAACAACCGCAATGGCTGGTCTGCCTTGCATCGTTTCCTCTAACAAGTTCGCAAAGGTCCTCTTGGGGTCAGTCTGACCCTCCTCGTTATTCACTGACTCTTCCACCCTCGTGTATCGGGTTGTCTCCTTGACAGCATTGTTTGTTCTAAACAAAACCTTACATAAATCCTTCTTGTTTTACACATCGTGCAAAATTCTACTGATGTTATCATTTAAGAGTCAAGGCACAAATCGATCACAATCAATCATGTAATAATAATACCACATTTATATTCATACACCCCTTAGTGTGTCAAACACTTATAATTCCGGCATATTCCTATAAATGTTAACTATCCCATTAAGACACAAAAGATGGGATTAATAAGAACTTCATTCCCCTAGATCTGAAAAGTGGGGATGTATCATCATCATCATATCAACTCAAGGCACCTTTAGTAAATACTAATAAGCTCATCTTAGTACCTCGTACTACTTACATCATATAACATTCCTGATATCCACTTATCCCTCTGTTACTAACAACAAGATGGGATTCACATAACTACTCCACAACTTACACAAAATTGGGACTTACAACAGATATACTGCTAACTGTACAAAAACTGAGATTCACATTTCTTACATGCATAGGTATACTAGTACATATACATTGACTACTATTCTTTATTCATTACGACTCACAAAGGTCTTATAACTCTCAGACTTAATCTTTCTTTCTTTCATTTCCTCCACTTATTCCTTATATTGGCTCCAATTGATCCTCCTTAGGGATTTCTATTATCTCATCATTCAGTTCCATCTCTAGATACTTTTTCCAGATCAGACACTAAATCTACCCTCGGTTCATTTCTTATAATCTCTCCGTTGTCTCTCCTTTCTAATCATCAAAACAATCTAAATTGCCATCAGTCATCTCTTAAATTTTTTTTTTTTGCATATAAAATCATTCATCTTAATACTCTCAACTTTTGCTTAACAACTCTATATGAGTTCATTACCTTTGTCTCACCTGGCATTCCACCATAAAGCTTAATAACTTAACTAACACTTCAAAATATCGATATATTCATTATTTATCGAATTAATCATTTCCTTCTTGCAAACCTTAACCCAACAGATTCTAAGGTACCCTCTCTTCTTCACAAAGAAACTCTATACCACATCACTCCAATATCTTATCTAATGAATAGCCACAAAAATTGATCAATAGCCACAGAATTGATCAATAACATCAAATGATTAATCTAATTACCTCGAATATCTATAACTCCAGCTTACAATGGATCGTCCATACTTAATGGTCTTCACTTTACCATATTATCTCATCAATACACATTCCTCAAATTATCCACAAGCTTAATAACACCAACGTATGATCCAAATCCTCAATTTTAAGATCATAATAAATTTCTACCCAAAAATAACTCTATATGAGTTCTATCCTCTTCTATTCCTCTATATTCTCTCAGGTTATAGCCTAAGGACTCTTTCTCCTAAGGGTTATAACCTATAGCTCTGATACCAACCTGTGACACCCCCAAATTCGGGTCTCAAAATACCCGGATTCGGTCATCACGATCCAATACAAACATTCACCTCCAACAACATACAATAACTAAATGCGGAATATAACGAACATATGTTGTTCATTCAAAAGGTGTTACTAGTCCCAAGATACGATTAACCTTAATACATAACACAAAACATACCCTAAATGGTAATCAGGGTTCAAATTACATTAATAGCAAATTAAACTAAGCATAAAATAAAGCCAGCTACGTGAAGCCTATCACTTCATCTTTTCTTTACCCTTGCCCTTCCCTGAAGTCTCGGGTTTAACTGCAATGAAAGTCATGATATAGCAAGGATGAGCAACGAGTTTGCTCAGCAAGTTTAAACTATGACAATAAAAGATATATCATGATGAATGGAATATAGAAAGAAAAAAAATTCAACAATATAAATATCAGAAGCAAGAACGATTATTGCTTTTAGAACAATTGATAGTTCAAATAGACTTTGAACGATAACTTCCAAAGGAGTCAATAGCTGGTTGACCCTCTGGTTACTGGCTACAGAATAACGTACTTGAGGGGATCAGCCTCGCGTACCCTATGTATATGCATAACATTTAACTCTGCTGTTTGTACCTTATATCCGGTACCTGGGGTACTCCCCTATAATAAAAGGGGTGTCCATTTAGTCTAAGAATCCTTACCATCGATTGGTTCGGATAGCTTTTATAAATTCTCAAATACTTGCCTGACCGAACAAGGGTTCAGACTTAACCATGAATAGTTCACAAATTTCTGAACTTAAATAAATATACGAATTCAAATGCACGAGTGCGAATGTCAATAAATACAAAGACGTGGAATAATTTTAAAAGTAATTAAACCACTTAAAGCATGCTTGGAGATAAAGATTCAAGCTTAAAGAATAACTTGCAACAATATATACCTTTTTGCACGAATTAAAAATAATGCATAAGGTTTTAGAAATTTGCTCAATATAAAAGTTGAGTAAGATAGAACTTGCATTCAATATACTGAAAGAATGAAGTTAGGGAACTTGCAATAATGTAAGAAGTTTAGGGTTAGGAACTTGCCTGTTTGCTCAGCTACAAGTAATTCTAGCTTTAACTAATTGGCCTTGAAGAACCTAACATTGATAACGTCGATCTACCAATTAGTACTGCGTAGTTGTATATCGATACGCTTACTTATGCTATTTATTTAACAATTAAGCAAATCACATAGCACACATAAGTTAATAAACTATCGTTAAAATCCTATAAGACACTTAATATTATCAATCCTGATAATATTTAATTCACCTCTTGGTATTATTAGTCCACTAATAACACTTTTATTCGTTTACTAATGTTATTAACATCTTAATAATATTTTAATCATCCAATAATACTTTAATCTAATATTATTAATCTCTTAATAATATTTTAATTCTCATATCATTAATAATATTTTAATCTAATATTATTAGCCATTTTAATAACATCTTAATCATTTATTAATGCTTAAAACAAATATTATTACCCATTCAATAATATTTCCATGAAGTTTTAACCTTAATATTTCTTTGTTTACTAAAAAAATATCGAATTCTTATATTACAAATATCATAGTAATATTTTAATAAGTTATTAGGCGAATATAAACAATTTTATTCTAATTGTTTTACCCTTTATTAAACAACTCCTTTACTACCCATAAAAGGTCATAAATATTATTTCTCATTAAATATTACCAAAATACCCCTCAATAGTTAGAATATATAATATTAGGAGTATCCAAGCTTAAAAATCATATTTTCCTTATTTATGACATCATTTAACCATTTATTTTCTTTTAACCATAACTATAACATTATTATGAAAAATAGCAAATAGGCTCTGAAAATTATTATCCTCTGGATCTGGATAGTATATTATCCAACAATGATCCACCAATTTTCCTGGAATTTTAGAAAGTGATTTACTATATTTAAAGTACCCAAAACCTCTAAATCTTGTTACATTTTTCATAAATCGAGTTTTGCTCAGAAAATTCTGAAATTTTCAGGGTACACTCTCATACTATACATAAACATACTGTAAAAATTTCATATGTTTTCAAGGTATACACAGTGAGAAATCAGGGTATAAATATTTAGGAGTCCTTCACGGTAAAAGCCATTACACAAAAACTACACATCAAAACGTGTTCGTTCTTTTTCGTACTTGTAGATAACTTCTTAAGGTACCTCTGTGATTTTTCCCAGATGTTTAAAAGATTTATAACTGGCCGAAACAACCTTTGGAAAAACGAGGACAGCAAGCTTTTAGGGTTTTAAAGTTTTAAGTTTTATAGCTGGACTATTTTGGGAAAATAGCCCCCAAGGCTTCAAAAATTATTGGATTTGTGTTCTACCACTTGGGTTTACTAGCTAACTCATATATCTAGCACCCTCCTTCGACGGATCATAAATCCAAGTTATAGATCTCAAGTTATGGGTGATCCAAGTGAAGAAAAGCTAAGGTTTTTACCCTTTAAGAACATAAGTTCCTTTTCTTCCTTTGAATCTCCATTCTAACACTCAAGAGGATTAGATCTATACATAAAGCATGAATATCTAATGATTCTTGAGTCTTAGAACAAAATCTCTCAAAAAATATAAAAATAAAACAAAGTAAGAAAGAAGAAAATGATTTAGGGTTTCACCTTGATCTTGTAGCTACTCTCCTTGATCTACCAAAGTATGTGATGAAACTTAGGATGCATGAACTATGCTAATCTCACTCTCTTTTTCTCTCTAAGCTCTCACTTTGTGTTCTTGCTTGGGAGAAATGAAAGAAGGAGATGAAAAGAAGAAATGAACTTGAAATGAAATGAAAGGATAGAATACTTGCAAGTATAATGCTAAATTAGAATTCATGCTATTATCCCCCACATCTTTCTTACCCATTGGATATAAGAGAGTTCACCTTATCCCTTCCATTTAGCCTTAATCTTATCTTTAAGTGTGCTAATTAGATTTTCCACCAATGGAAGCTTGACAACCTTGTCCTTTGTGTAAGAGTTACCAAATAAAGCAAGTTGATTGACATAATTTCATGCCTTAAAAGGCTTAATAGGGCTTAATAGGTAATAAACATAGTTTAACAATTTTAATATGTATTACCCTAATTGTTTATTTAGGGTTTCTATTTCCAATCTTATGGAATTTAATTACTTACACATATCTCTTTAACTTGTAACCTAATTAGGCTAATAAAATCTAAATCTATTTAATGCAATATTGGGTCATTTAATTTAACCCAATGATTGATTAATTAATTTGCCACACTATTAATTACTACACCCACCCATGATCAAATAAATAATCGGTCTTAGTTCCTTAATTAAATAAGCTAATCAATTAGAAATTGATTACTAATTGAACTATTAAATTTTATTATTCAATGTGACAATATTCTCATTAATTAATACTTTTATTAATTAATTTACTCAATTCAATATACTAAGTATATTCAATTTACTTGCATGATTAATTAGTAACTACTTTATCAATTTAATTGATATTAAACCTTAAGGCTTGTTCACTAATTTAACTATACTATTAGTGACCCCCTTTACTCAACTTAAAACAATTCATCACCTAGTCATGTAGGCTACCAATGCACACAAAAAGTTCAAATAAGCACACAAACTAACTCATTAAAAATTTAATTTATATATTTAATTAATAATGACGTTTAAAATTCACGGGCACTACATCCCTCCCCCCTTATAAAAATTCCGTCCTCGGAATTGCAAAATAAGGTTACTCGAATAGAAAAGGATAATTTGTTTTCATCTTCTCTTCGAGTTCCCACGTAGCTTCTTCGACTGCATGAATCCTCTAGAGAACCTTGACGGAATAGATGATCTTATTCCTCAGTTTCTGTTCCTTCCTATCGAGTTTCTGAACAGGAATTTCCTCGTACGATAAGTCTTTCTCGACTTGGATTGGTTCATACGAGATAACGTGCTTGTAGTCTGGTTTATACGGCCGCAGCACTGACACATGAAACACGTTGTGAATGTACTCAAGTTCAGGAGGTAACGCTACCTCGTACGCCACTTCGCTAATTCGCCTTAATACCTCGAACGGTCCTATGAACCTAGGGCTCAATTTGCCCTTCTTCCCAAAACGGATCTTCCCTTTCCAGGGAGATACCTTCAAAAACACAAAGCTACCAACTTCAAAGTCTCTCTTCTGACGATGTAAGTCGGCATATTTCTTTTGGCGATCCTGAGCTGCTACCAGACGATTCCTGACCAGTTGTACTGTATCTGTAGTTTGCTGCACCAATTCAGGTCTCAACAGTCTTCGCTCTCCAACCTCGTCCCAACACATCGGGGTTCGGCATTTCCTTCCATATAGCGCTTCGTACGGTGGCATACCGATACTAGCGTGATAGCTGTTGTTGTAAGCGAACTCCACCAGTGGCAATGGTCATCCCAGCTGCCCTTTAAATCCATCACGACCGCCCGAAGCATATCTTCTAAGGTCTGAATCGTTCGCTCGCTCTGGCTGTCAGTTTGAGGATGATACGTTGTACTCAACCTCAACTGTGTTCTCATTCTTGCCTGCAGACTTCTCCAAAAAAAATTAACGTCAAGCGCGGATCTCTGTCCGATACAATAGATACCGGCACTCCATGACGCGATACAATCTCCTTGACGTAAAGTTTTGCTAATTGTTCCAGATTGTACCGTATCTTAATTGGCAGAAAATGAGCAGACTTGGTTAGACGATCCACAATTACCCAGATAGCGTCTAAACCCTTATGTGTTGGTGGCAGTCCCACCACAAAGTCCATTGTGATGTGCTCCCACTTTCACTCCGGAATCTCTAATGGCTGAAGTAATCCGCTCGGTCGTTGGTGCTCTGCTTTAATCCGCTGGCATGTCAGACATCAGCTGACGCACTCTGCCACTTCTCGTTTCATATTCGGCCACCAAAAATTTCGTCGCAAATTCTGGTACATCTTTGTGCTCCCGGGATGTACTGAGTACTTCGTGCTATGAGCTTCCTGAAGGATTTCTTCCCTCAATTCCAGATCCAACGGTACCCAGACTCTCCCTTCAAACCTTAGCAATCCAGTGCTATCAATCTTTTACTTAAGCTCCTCACCTTCGGCAATTCGCTTCTTTATTGAATCACAATCCTCATCCTTTTCTTGAGCCTCCTTAATCTGATCCAATAGGGTCGGGCTCGCTGTCACTGTGAATAATTTCCCGTCCACCTCCATCGGATACTTAACCTCCAATTCCAGACGTTCGAACTCCTTTATCAACTCTGCTTGAGTCGTGAGCCTCATTAATTTCTCTCTGCATTTCCTACTCAGGGCATCTGCCACTACATTTGCTTTTCCCGGATGGTACAGAATCTCACAGTCGTAATCCTTGATCAATTCTAACCATCGGTGCTGCCTCATATTCAGCTCCTTCTGAGTGAAGATATATTTCAGACTTTTATGATCTGTATATATCTCGCACCTCTCTCCATATAAGTAGTGCCTCCAAATCTTCAAGGCGAATACTACTGCTGTTAACTCCAGATCATGACTCGGGTATCCCTTCTCATAGTCCTTCAGCTGACGTGAAGCGTACGCAATGACTTTGCCATGCTGCATTAGTACACAACCAAGGCCTTTGTATGACGCATCACTGTATACTACAAAACCCCCAGTGTCGTCCGGTAAAGTCAACACTGGTGCTTGGCTAAGTCTTTTCTTCAGCTCCATGAAACTCTCCTCGTACTTCTCCGTCCAAACGAACTTTACCGTCTTTCTGGTTAGATTGGTCAACGACGATGCTATCTTCCAAAAAATCCTGGACAAATCTCCAATAGTATCCCGCTAACCCTAGGAAGCTCCTGATCTCCGTCGGCGTCCTCGGCTGCTCCCAGTTGATAATGGCTTCCACCTTTGCTGGGTCTATCGAAACACCATCCCGGTCAATGACGTGACCTAGAAACTGCACCCTTTGCAACCAAAATTCACACTTTGAAAACTTCGCATACAACGTCTCCCTTCTTAATGCCTCCAAAACAATCCTTAGATGTTCAGCATGTTCTTCCTCTGTCACTGAATATACCAAGAAGTCATCGATGAATACTACCACGAACTTGTCCAAGTACTGCTTGAACACTCTGTTCATCATATCCATGAATGTCGATGGTGCATTTGTTAGTCCAAATGACATTACCAGAAACTCGAAATGTCCATAACGAGTTCTGAATGCCGTCTTCGGGATATCCTCCTGTCTCACCCTTAGCTGATGGTAGCCTGTCCTTAAATTAATCTTTGAAAAGTATTTCGCTCCCTTGAGTTGATCAAACAGATCGTCTATTCTAGGTAGCGGGTACCTGTTCTTAATCGTAATCTTGTTTCAATTCCCTGTAATCGATACTGAGCCTTAACGATCCATCCTTCTTCTTTACGAACAGAACTGGCGCTCCCCATGGTGACACGCTCGGTCTGATATAACCTTTATCCAACAGTTCTTGCAATTGAACCATTAGCTCCTTCATTTCTACCGGTGCCATGCGATACGACGCCTTCGATATTGGTGCGGCTCCCGGCACCAAGTCAATTACAAATTTCTACCTCCCTATCTGGCGGTAATCCCAAAATTTCATCTGGAAAGACATCTGTGAATTCCCTTACGATAGGTATCTGACTTGGTTCGCCCTCGACTCGACGAGTATCAACTACATGGGCCAAATAACCTATACAACCCTTCTTCAGAAATCTCTTAGCTTGCATCATCGTTAGACAACAAGATTGTCTCGGCGATTTACTACCATAGAATACTACCTTCGACTTATTAGAAGTCTTCAGGTGTACACACTTCTTCTTACAATCGATGACTGCTCCGTGAATCGATAACCAATCTATTCCAAGGATCACATCGAACTCCCCCAAACGAATCGGTATCAAATTCACGCTGAGCTTAAATCCTCGTAATTCGGCACAACAATTCCTATGAATGCATTCTACGGGGATAATTTCCTTATTTGCTACTTCTACGTTCATAGGGTGTTCTAACTTTTCACGAGATAAGTCTAACATTTTAGCAATTCTTCGAAAACAAAAGAGCAGGTAGCACCCGAATCGAATAACACATAAGCATTTATATCATTGATTGGGATGATACCTGACACCACGTCCTTGGACCCTACGACATCCTTCCTTGTGACCATCATGGCTTTTCTGATCTTGGTTGTACTTTGTCAACGCTTCATTTCCTCCTCGGCAACGATTGCTTCCTTAAGTAACGTAGGAAATGTGTTGATCTGCAAAACCACAACCTTACTATACGCCCAGGGCTTCAACCCTTGATCAAATCTCTTCGCTCGCCTAGCTCCGGTGTCCACTTGGTGTGGATCAAACCTAGCTAGTTTGTTAAACTTCATTGCGTACTCTGCTACCGACATATCATCTTGCTTCAGATCCAAGAACTTTATCTCCATACTTGCCTGCGTGCTTTCTAGAAAGTAATTTTTTTTTGAAAAATAGCTCCTTAAAATGAGTCCACGCAGTCGCACCTTCCCCAGCTCGGCTTCTATTCGCCTTCCACCAGTAATTTGACTCACCCTTCCTCATGAAAGTGGCAAACGAAGTCTTTTGTTCCTCGGTCACTCTTGCGACCTTGAAAACTTTCTCCATTTCTTCTACCCATGTCTGAGCTTCACTCGAATCCATATTCCCACGAAACTCCGGTGGTCCTAGTAATTTGAAACCCGTAAAGTTTGCCATGTGATTTCATGGCCAAACAACCGCAATGGCTGGTCTGCCTTGCATCGTTTCCTCTAACAAGTTCGCAAAGGTCCTCTTGGGATCAGTCTGACCCTCCTCGTTATTCACTAACTCTTCTACCCTCGTGTATCGGGGTTGTCTCCTTGATGGCATTGTTTGTTCTAAACAAAACCTTACATAAATCCTTCTTGTTTTACACATCGTGCAAAATTCTACTGATGTTATCATTTAAGAGTCAAGGCACAAATCGATCACAATCAATCATGTAATAATAATACCACATTTATATTCATACACCCCTTAGTGTGTCAAACACTTATAATTCCGGCATATTCCTATAAATGTTAACTATCCCATTAAGACACAAAAGATGGGATTAATAAGAACTCCATTCCCCTAGATCTGAAAAGTGGGGATGTATCATCATCATCATATCAACTCAAGGCACCTTTAGTAAATACTAATAAGCTCATCTTAGTACCTCGTACTACTTACATCATATAACATTCCTGATATCCACTTATCCCTCTGTTACTAACAACAAGATGGGATTCACATAACTACTCCACAACTTACACAAAATTGGGACTTACAACAGATATACTGCTAGCTGTACAAAAACTGAGATTCACATTTCTTACATGCATAGGTATACTAGTACATATACATTGACTACTATTCTTTATTCATTACGACTCACAAAGGTCTTATAACTCTCAGACTTAATCTTTCTTTCTTTCATTTCCTCCACTTATTCCTTATATCGACTCCAATTGATCCTCCTTAGGGATTTCTATTATCTCATCATTCAGTTCCATCTCTAGATACTTTTTTCAGATCAGACACTAAATCTACCCTCGGTTCATTTCTTATAATCTCTCCGTTGTCTCTCCTTTCTAATCATCAAAACAATCTAAATTGCCATCAGTCATCTCTTAAATTTTTTTTTTTTGCATATAAAATCATTCATCTTAATACTCTCAACTTTTGCTTAACAACTCTATATGAGTTCATTACCTTTGTCTCACCTGGCATTCCACCATAAAGCTTAATAACTTAACTAACACTTCAAAATATCGATATATTCATTATTTATCGAATTAATCATTTCCTTCTTGCAAACCTTAACCCAACAGATTCTAAGGTACCCTCTCTTCTTCACAAAGAAACTCTATAACCACATCACTCCAATATCTTATCTAATGAATAGCCACAAAAATTGATCAATAGCCACAGAATTGATCAATAACATCAAATGATTAATCTAATTACCTCGAATATCTATAACTCCAGCTTACAATGGATCGTCCATACTTAATGGTCTTCACTTTACCATATTATCTCATCAATACACATTCCTCAAATTATCCACAAGCTTAATAACACCAACGTATGATCCAAATCCTCAATTTTAAGATCATAATAAATTTCTACCCAAAAATAACTCTATATGAGTTCTATCCTCTTCTATTCCTCTATATTCTCTCAGGTTATAGCCTAAGGACTCTTTCTCCTAAGGGTTATAACATATAGCTCTGATACCAACCTGTGACGCCCCCAAATTCGGGTCTCCAAATACCCGGATCCGGTCATCACGATCCAACATACACATCCACCTATAACAACATATAGTATCTAAAATGCGGAATAAAATAAACATACGTTGTTCATTACAAGGTGTTACTAGTCCCAGAATACGATTAACCTTAAACATTTTCACAATCCATACCCTAAATAGCTATCAGGGTTTAAATTACATTAGCAGTAATTAACTAACACATGCATCTAAAGTCTGCTACGAGAAGTCTATCATTTCATCTTTCCTGACGTCTCGGGTTTAGCTGCAATGAAGTCATGATATAGCAAGAATGAGCAACGAGTTTGCCCAGCAAGTTTAAAGTATGACAATAAAGATATATCATGATGAAGGGATATTAAAGGGATTTCAACAATAGAATAATCAGAAGCAAGAACATTAAATGCTTTTAGAACAATTGATAGTCAAATAGACTTTGAACGATAACTTCCAGAGGAGTCAATAGCTAGTTGACCCTCTGGTTACTGGCTACAGAATAACGTACTTGAGGGGATCAGCCTCGCGTACCCTATGTATATGCATAACATTTAATTCTGCTATTTGTACCTTATATACGGTACGTGGGGTACTCCCCTCTAACTAAAGGGGTGTTCATACCGTCTAAGAATCCTTACCATTGATTGGTTCAGATAGCTTTTATAAATTCTCACATATTTGTCTGATCGAACAAGGGTTCAGACTTAACCATGAATGGTTTATAAATTCCAGAAATTTAAATATACGAATTTCAAATGCACGAGTGCGAATGTCAATAAATATACAGATGTGGAATAATTTTGAAAGTAATTAGACCACTTAAGGCATGCTTGGAGATAAAAACTCAAGCTTAAAGAATAACTTGCAACAGTATATATATACCTTTTTGCACGAATTAGAATACTGCATAAGGTTTTAGAAGTATTGCTCAATGTAAAAGTTGGGTAAGGAAGAACTTGCAATAATGTAAGAAGTTTAGGGTTAGGAACTTGCCTGTTTGCTCAGCTACAAGTAATTCTAGCTTTAACTAATTGGCCTTGAAGAACCTAACATTGATAACGTCGATCTACCAATTAGTACTGCGTAGTTGTATATCGATACGCTTACTTATGCTATTTATTTAACAATTAAGCAAATCACATAGCACACATAAGTTAATAAATTATCGTAAATCCTATAAGACACTTAATATTATCAATCCTGATAATATTTAATTCACCTCTTGGTATTATTAGTCCACTAATAACACTTTTATTCGTTTACTAATGTTATTAACATCTTAATAATATTTTAATCATCCAATAATACTTTAATCTAATATTATTAATCTCTTAATAATATTTTAATTCTCATATCATTAATAATATTTTAATCTAATATTATTAGCCATTTTAATAACATCTTAATCATTTATTAATGCTTAAAACAAATATTATTACCCATTCAATAATATTTCCATGAAGTTTTAACCTTAATATTTCTTTGTTTACTAAAAAAATATCGAATTCTTATATTACAAATATCATAGTAATATTTTAATAAGTTATTAGGCGAATAAACAATTTATTCTAATTGTTTTACCCTTTATTAAACAACTCCTTTACTACCCATAAAAGGTCATAAATATTATTTCTCATTAAATATTACCAAAATACCCCTCAATAGTTAGAATATATAATATTAGGAGTATCCAAGCTTAAAAATCACATTTTCCTTATTTATGACATCATTTAACCATTTATTTTCTTTTAACCATAACTATAACATTATTATGAAAACTAGCAAATAGGCTCTGAAAATTATTATCCTCTGGATCTGGATAGTATATGATCCAACAATGATCCACCAATTTTACTGGAATTTTAGAAAGTGATTTACTATATTTAAAGTATCCAAAACCTCTGAATATTGTTACATTTTTCATAAATCGAGTTTTGCTCAGAAAATTCTGAAATTTTCAGGGTACACTCTCATACTATATATAAACATACTGTAAAAGTTTCATATGTTTTCAAGGTATACACAGTGAGAAATCAGGGTATAAATATTTAGGAGTCCTTCACGGTAAAAGCCATTACACAAAAACTACACATCGAAACATGTTCGTTCTTTTTCCTACTTGTAGATAATTCTTAAGGTACCTCTGTGCTTTTTCCCAGATTTTTAAAAGATTTATAACTAGCCGAAACAACCTTTGGAAAAACGAGGACAGCAAGCTTTTAGGGTTTTAAAGTTTTAAGTTTTATAGCTGGGCTGTTTTGGGAAAATAGCCCCCAAGGCTTCAAAAATTATTGGATTTGTGTTCTACTACTTGGGTTTACTAGCTAACTCATGTATCTAGCACCCTCCTTTGACGGATCATAAATCCAAGTTGTAGATCTCAAGTTATGGGTGATCCAAATGAAGAAAAGCTAAGGTTTTTACCCTTTAAGAACATAAGTTCATTTTCTTCCTTTGAATCTCCATTCTAACACTCAAGAGGATTAGATCTATACATAAAGCATGAATATCTAATGATTCTTGAGTCTTAGAACAAAATCTCTCAAAAAATATAAAAATAAAACAAAGTAAGAAAGAATAAAATGATTTAGGGTTTCACCTTGATCTTGTAGCTACTCTCCTTGATCTACCAAAGTATGTGATGAACTTGGGATGCATGAACTATGCTAATCTAACTATCTTTTTTCTCTCTAAGCTCTCACTTTGTGTTCTTGCTTGGGAGAAATGAAAGAAGGAGATGAAAAGAAGAAATGAACTTGAAATGAAATGAAAGGATAGAATACTTGCAAGTATAATACTAAATTAGAATTCATGCTATTATCCCCCAAATCTTTCTTACCCATTGGATATAAGAGTTCACCTTATCCCTTCCATTTAGCCTTAATCTTATCTTTAAGTGTGTTAATTAGATTTTCCACCAATGGGAGCTTGACAACCTTGTCCTTTGTGTAAGAGTTACCAAATAAAGCAAGTTGATTGACATAATTTCATGCCTTAAAAGGCTTAATAGGGCTTAATAGGTAATAAACATAGTTTAACAATTTTAATATGTATTACCCTAATTGTTTATTTAGGGTTTCTATTTCCAATCTTATGGAATTTAATTACTTACACATATCTCTTTAACTTGTAACCTAATTAGGCTAATAAAATCTAAATCTATTTAATGCAATATTGGGTCATTTAATTTAACCCAATGATTGATTAATTAATTTACCACACTATTAATTACTACACCCATGATCAAATAAATAATCGGTCTTAGTTCCTTAATTAAATAAGCTAATCAATTAGAAATTGATTACTAATTGAACTATTAAATTTTATTATTCAATGTGACAATATTCTCATTAATTAATACTTTTATTAATTAATTTACTCAATTCAATATACTAAGTATATTCAATTTACTTGCATGATTAATTAGTAACTACTTTATCAATTTAATTGATATTAAACCTTAAGGCTTGTTCACTAATTTAACTATACTATTAGTGACCCCCTTTACTCAACTTAAAACAATTCATCACCTAGTCATGTAGGCTACCAATGCACACAAAAGGTTCAAATAAGCACACAAACTAACTCATTAAAAATTTAATTTATATATTTAATTAATAATGACGTTTAAAATTCACGGGCACTACATTGATGCTTATTTGTAGA
This sequence comes from Aralia elata, assembly GCA_034770075.1. Lineage (NCBI taxonomy): Eukaryota > Viridiplantae > Streptophyta > Magnoliopsida > Apiales > Araliaceae > Aralia > Aralia elata. Next base: position 66,328,215 of record CM068377.1, read on the forward strand.
ATTTGATTTGACGTCTTATTAACTGATGAATGATGATGACTTAGTTAGGATCCATATGAGCTGATTTTGAATTAGAATTACTTTGCTTGGATACTTGAATATGAGATACATGATTACTTGATTGAGTTATTTGTGGGATTATACTTTGTGCACTGATCTTATGATTTAAGACTTATTTAGTTGCTTATGTTGTTTACAGAACCATATGAAAGAAAAAATTAAAAAATTATGAAAATTACAGAATAAAAAAAAGTGCAAATGTCTTATGGTGGGTTGAGAAGAAGCGTAAAACACATTCACGTATAAACACATGCAGCGAGAGGGAGCGTAAAACGCACTCGTTGGGAAGCAATTAAGTGAGATAGAGCATAAAATGTACTCACTTGAAAGAAAGAAGAATATGAAAGGTGAAATGGAGCATAAAATGCATTCACCTAAGGAAGTGAAAGTTACAGGTTCTGATGTTAAAAGAATTGCAGGATAATCAGGTTTTGAGTTATGAGTCAGTGTGCACAGTTGTTGTTCCATATTAACTAAGTTGGGTATTTGTGTTGAGCACATGATAGATATTTGTGTGGATGGAGTTCTAATTTGGAAAAAGTTCTGTGGGGAATGATAGAGTTGTTGTTGTGAGTTGGTTAATGAGGTGTTAGTCAGGGTTCTGTGCTTGATATTACTATTCTATGATGTTTATTTGAAATTGAGACCTTTGAAATTTTGTTTGTATGAGTCAGATGTGACAACGCAAAAATTCATAAGATTTATTAATAAAATCTTGAATGATTAAATAAAGGTTAAAAGATAAAACCTAGACTTGGAAATAGAGGAATGATTAAAATTTTCGAGAAAAACCTAAATGGTTTACTCTTTGAAAAAGAATAGAGAAAATATGGGTTATAAAATTTCAACACCCTAGAAATGAAATTATATGTGCTTGAAGGAATATTATGGATACGGTATTACAATACCTATAAATTTGATGTGAACTAAATGGTGTAAGAAATTTTATAATGATACAAGTAGAAAATTTATTAAGAAAATAAATTTTCAAATGAAAGGATACTATAAGGTTAAAGAAAAGGTGTATTGGTACATATATATACCTAGTGATGTGCTATATATATTGTAGCAAGATGAGTGATGATGATAAATAGGTATATTTATTGCGCATGAATAAATTGTTATGAAACAATTTATATTACGAAGCGAAATCATTAGTTTAGTATACGGAAATATTGTATACTTTAAATAAAGGATATTAAAATAAATTCTAGCATTGAATTATTTTAATAAAGAGGAAATATTATTTTAATTGTAATATCTTATTTATTGAATAAATTTTCATTTGTAAGGAAATATGAATGAATATGTGTTATGTGAATTAAATAAGTTAATAAATTTATTTAATTTAACTGACAAAGAAATGAAAAGGAAAGCTATGTAATATATTTATAAATATTATAAATATGAGGAGTTAATAAACTTAAGTGTTATATTAATAGTCCAAGTAATAAGTAAATACTAGTGGACTAGTCCAATTGGTTAAATAACCAAGCCCACTCATTTAATTGATTATGAACTTGGATAATTAATATGTAAACTTACTAACTTAGCCCAATTGGAATGTTTAGCAAAACATTTAATAAACTAGTAGCCCAAGTGATGGTCTAAAAATGCTTGAGTACTAGTGGCCCAAACAATTTTAAATGAAAGTCCAATTAATGGTCACTAGTAAGTTAGTTATTCTAATAATAAAAGGGAATTAAAGAAAGTTTGGTAGCCTAATATTATAATTTAGGCATTGGAATTAAATAACCTAAAAGGTTATTTTTATTTAGTGGTCTTGGTATTTTAATTATATACTAGTGACCTAATCTAAGAGATTTACTTTATTATCTCAATGTATTAAATTATTTTGTATGAATATGTAAGTAAATGAATATGAATATTATGTGTTTGTTTATATTTTTTATTATAATAAACAAATAAAAGGAAACTAGTGTAACCTAATCATTATATATTGGGTATGAAAATTAAATAACCTAAAGGGTTATGGTATGGGAGAATGATAGTATTTAAAATAAATACTAACCCTAAGAGATTTATTTTATATATCTCAACTAATTAATTTTATAACCTAATTAAAGTAAGTCTAATTAAGTTAAGAAATTAAATGTACATGAGTAAGGATTTAAATTACAAATGAGTGGACTAGAAATCCTAATTAAATAATTAGGGTAGAATAATATTAAATGTATTGGACCTATGTTACTTTCATGGCCCAAATGAATTAAATGGGAGCCCAAAACTTAGCCCAACTTGGGAGGGACATTTAAGTCATTTGTTTAAGCAAATTTGGCAATTAAAATAAAGTAAAATTTGGGCAAGAAAGGGAGGAAGTATATGGATGGAAAGGAGGGAGTATTAGTAGCACATGGGTGAAATCATTACTTCCCCCATTTGTCAAAATTACTTACACACACAAGCCACGTGTCATCATTTTATTGGGCCACTTTATATTGCAATCTAGATAAAGAGATAAGATAAGATAAGAGAGAGAGAAAGGATAGATATTGCAAGATATGTTAGGAGATTAAGAATAGATATACCACTTATATCTATACATATTTACTTTATTTCATCTCTCTCATCTCCAAACCCAACTAGCCAAAAAGAAAAACAAAATACAAAGAGAGAGAGGAAGGTGTCCAACCGTGGGCTAAGGAGGGAGGAGGAGAGAGAGTTTTGTAAAGCTCCATAGCCATCTTGGAAAGGAGGAGAAGGATAGCACATAAAAGGTATAAAATCCTAACTTTAAGTTATGTAATTTATTTTGATTACTTTCAATCAAAACTTGGATCTTTGATTTCAAACTTAAAAACTCTTGATCTATATGTTAATAAGTGTATTATGCATAGATCTTACAAGATTGGGTGTTGATTTGTTGAAAAGAAAAGAAAAGAAAACTTAGTTCGTTTTAAAATAAGTTAGAAAACCCTAACTTTTGGTCACTTTAATTAGTTACCATTTGTAATCTATTCACTCTTTTTGCAATCCGTCAAAGAATGGTGCTAGATATATAAGTTAAGTGTTAAACCCAAGTGGTAGAACTCAAAAATAATGAGTATAAAATTCCTAGGGACTGTATTGATAAAAATAGTTCGGGTTTTTCAAAAAGGGAAAGAGACTGCTACAGGCTAGTCCAATTCGGGGGTATTTTCGTCCACTTATTTTACTCTAAAAATTCTAAGAATCTTTAGAGTGATAATATGAGAAGTTATGTGAGTCCTGTAAAAAGTTGAGAATTTTTGGCCTTGTAGAATGAAAGTTATGGATTTTATGGCGAAGGACCTCAAATCTGGAAACGGGACACAATCCGCTGACCTCTAGTTTTCGTGCATTGTTTTGACCCCTTGGAAGGTGAAATAAATTCAGACCTTTTTGGCACTGAAAATATAGGGAGTTAGGTAGCTCTTGTCCAAAAATCGCCACATTCCGACTTGTAATGAAGAATCTACGGCTAAAATAAAAACGTAGAGTTTTTCGACGAAAACGGTTAAAATTGGAGTTCTATAACTCCGATGGCCACGAAACTTTAACTGGAATCTCGTGTTAATATGTATAAGATTCTATCAAAAATTTGGAGTCATCGGAGTTGTGCAAGATAGTGATCATTTTTCTTAGTTTCGAAAGCTAAAACGGACGTTTGAAAAATGTTAAAGGAAATTGAAAATTTTCATAAGGAAAGTATTTTTGAGTATGGAATATATGTACTTATGTGTGGCAAGACTTGAAGAAAATAAAAATCGATTCTTAAAAGAGGATAAGTCATTTTAAGAATGCAGCTTCCAATTCGGTTTACTGTATTCATATTTGGTTTGCTGTTTTAGCATTCGGTTTGTTGTATTAGCATTCGATTTGCTGTAGTATTATTTGGTTTGATGAATTAGAGATTTGATATGTTAAAAAGGGCTTACAGTTTGAATCCAGCTTGCTGGATTGTGGTATTCGGCTTGCTGAATTATTGAATCCGGTTTGCTGAATTGGTGGATATGGTTTGCTGAATTAGTGAAACCAGGTTACTAGATTGTAGGATAGTTTGAATCTAGGTTGCTGGATTGGATGTAAGTTTGAATCTAGGTTGCTGGACTGGTATGTTTAGATAATCCAACTTGCTGAATTAGGTATTCAGGCTTAATGGATTGTAAAGAAGAACTTATAAAATGAAAGACTTAGTGTTAAGTCATAAGGTTTATGATCAAGTAGTAGTACAGTTGTGTTCTTTAATAGTTGATGTATAGTGGCTGAGCTAAACGATTTCTTCAGGGAGCGGAGGTATATACGAACTGTGACACCCCCAAATTCGGGTCCCAAATGCTCGGATTCGGTCATCACGATCTAATAGAAACATCTACCTCTAAATAACATACAATAACTAAATGCGGAATATAATAAACATATGTTGTTCATTCCAAAGGTGTTACTAGTCCCAAGATATAATAACCTTAATACATAGCACAAAACATACCCTAAGTAGTAATCAGGGTTCAAATTACATAAATAGCACTTAACTAAACATGAAGTAAAGTCAGCTACGTGAAGCCTATCACTTCATCTTTTCTTTACCCTTGCCCTTTCCTGATGTCTCGAGTTTAGCTGCAATGAAAGTCATGATATAGCAAGGATGAGCAACTAGTTTGCTCAACAAGTTTAAAATACAACAATAAAGGATATATCATGATGAATGGAATATAGAAAGAGGATTTAACAATATAAATATCGGAAACAAGAACAATTATTGCTTTTAGGACAATTGATAGTCAAGTAGACTTTGAACGATAACTTCCAAAGGAGTCAATAGCTGGTTGACCCTTTGGTTACTGGCTACAGAATAAGTACTTGAGGGGATCAGCCTCGCGTACGCTATGTATATGCATAACATTTAACTCTGCTGTTTGTACCTTATATTCGATACATGGGGTACTCCCCTATAAATAAAAGGGGTGTTCATTTTAGTCTAAGAATCCATACCATTGATTGGTTCGGATAGCTTTTATAAATTCTCACATGCTTGCCTGATATCGATGTGGATTAATTGTAATCGGATAGCTTTTATAAATTTTAGTTCAGACTCATTCTTAAATAGTTCGTGAATTGCCGAACTTTAATAAATGTACGAATCCAAGACTGTACGAATTCAAAATGCACCGAGTGCAAGTGTCAATAATATCGATGTGGATTAATTGTAAACTGATTAAACCACTTAAGCATTCTTGGAAATAGAGTTTCAGGAAAAGGGGACTTGCACAACATATACCTTTTTGCATGAAATGACTAGTGCATAAGGTTTAGAATTTGCTCAAATATAAATTGAGTTAAGGAACTGGCGTAATACATCACGTCCTGCTTGAATGTAAATTGAGTAGGGTTTAAGGAAACTTGTCTGTCTGCTCAGCTACAACTAATTTTAGCTTTAATTATTTGGCCTTAAACGACCTATCATTTGATAAGGTCGATTCATCAATTGACATTGCATAGTTATATATCAACACACCCTCTTATGCTATTTATTTAACAGATAAACAATTCATATAGCATATAAGCCAATAGACCAGCCTAAATCCCATAAGATACTTAATTGATCTGTAGACCGAGAAATTATTTACTAACAATGTTTCTCTTAAGTGATAAGCATTTATTAACCATTAACATTACTCTACCAATTCCATCAACATTCACTTTCTATCTGACAGTAGTTAAAAAGAATCTAATTCATGTCCTCTAGTTATTATTTTAAACAACTAGTCATGTTTATTTATTACTCGACTATTCAAATTAGAAACCTTACTTGTCTCTAATTATTGGATAGTAATCCTTATTTATTATTTATAAAATAATTAATAATTTATTAGTGCATTTTGGTTTAATAGCAACTAAATGATAATTGATCACTTATTTAGTTTTATTTGCACTTACTTACTATTCACCTTTAAGGGTAATTAAGTAATTATTTCCCCTTATTCCTTATTTAACATTAATTAAATAATTAATGTATTAATTCTACACATACTTAATTATTATTTAATATTAATTAAATAATCATTAAGTATTTATTATCTTTATTAGCTTTATTCATACTTAATTATTATTTAATATTAATTAAATAATAATTAATTATTTGTTACCTTTATTTATTATTTACGGTAAACAAATAATTAATTTAATTAGTGCATTGTTAATTCAAATAATAACCAATAATCAAGCAATTAGACTTCACTCGTTAGTTATTTTGTTTGAACAAACCAATGAATTACACAACCAATTTGGAAGATAATTCAATTATTGTATAATTTTACTCATGATAATAATTATATGTTCATTCCTTCCTGCCAAAATCAACAACCACTATTATCACGATATTATAACAAGCTCCTGAAACCCTACTAACCAAAATTATTATTCAACGCAATAGACAAACTAATTTCCAAACAGATTCATAGCAGTATTGGTTTTGGTTTCCATGAACAGCCAAAGGCTGAATTTCACACGAACAGAATTGTTAACAGAGCACTTAACATCAAAATGGAACGCAAACTGGTTCAGGCATTACATCAACCACAGGCTGGGCATTCTAAGCCACATCACTGGCCTATTTACTATACACATTCATGCTGCCCGAACCTTTTGGTTCTTCAATACCAGAGTTCAACACAAACCCAATACAAGAAACACACAATACAATCCAAGCACAGCACTAAAGAAAAGAAAAAAAATAAACCTAAATCACAAGAAGACTATCACAGCTCGGTATACCTCAGCGTTGGGTCGGCACGAAGATGGCTTCTAGCTGCTGTCCTTCTCCTTCTCCCAAAGTAGGTGACCAAGCCGGACATTCACAGCCAATTCCCTTTCGAATTTTTCCTTCTCTCTTCTGATTTCTCTCTCTAATTTGGCTCATAATATCGGCAGCTTTGGTTAGGGTTTAGGGCTTCAATTTATAACGAATTATTTATCCAATTACCTGGGTAATACCTTAATCGATCGAGTCAAGGACCAACAGTAGGAGGGGGGTAGGCGACCGATCGTTCACATCAGCCCCATCAGTACCCAGCTAGCTTTGGCCGGCACCCTCGAGCCGCGTAGTCCCGTCGGTCGAATCGCCGAATGCTTAGAACCCTTGGTCCGTTTGTAGTTGCTCGGTCGCCCATGTCGAGTCCATGAATAACCACCGGTCGCTAGGCTCGTTCCCTGCTATTGCCGGCACTTGACATCTCCGCTTCTCTCCCGTTCCGTTTGATTGAAAGCCCTATGTTGCTAGGTTCGGCTCACCCCTATTCCCTCTTCTCGGTTTGGTCTGATTTGAGGTTTGGAATCCCTTTGCTCGGCTTTCCCCAATTCACTTACCGATTGCCCAAATCAATTAGGAATAGATCCAATCCGTTTGCCATGATTCAACCCGACTGGAAAAAGGGGATGGACTCAGCCCAATTGATTTAGCTTGACCCAGTCCACTCGGCTAAGAGGGAAATGGGCCAATCCAAATGAAAGAAAAGTGACCCAATTAAATTATTAACCTTATGTTTCTAATATTTAAATTAAATAACTAATTCAATTAATTAATTATTTAAAATGTTTGTTTTAACAATAATTCCTCATTCGAATTATTTAATCCGATAATGATAAAATGAAATTATTTACTTAAATTTTTCCCAATTTTTTCTTGCCAACCAACTCTTAGGGTTAAATCACTAATTTATTCAAACTATTAGTGAATCCCTTTATTGCAAAGAAAATTATTAGATCATATGGTTATATAATTTAATAATAATACTCCACATAGATCTAATTAAGTCCGTAAAATTAAATTAAATAAATTTCACATATCCAAATAAATTGGTAACAAGGTTTAAAATTCTTGGATATTACATCCTCTCCCCCTTATAAAAATTCCGTCCTCGAAATTTCAGTCTAAGGTTACTCAAATAACGGATAACTTGCCCTCAACTTCTCTTCGAGTTCCCACATAGCTTCTTCTACCGCGTGATTCCTCCAGAGAACTTTAACGGAATGAATGATTTTATTCCTCAGCTTCTGCTCCTTCCTATCCAGTATTTGGATAGGAATCTCCTCGTACGATAAGTCCTTCTCGACTGGAATTGGCTCATAGGAAATAACGTGCTTGTAGTCTGGCTTATACGGACGTAACACTGATACATGGAACACGTTGTGGATGTGCTCAAGTTCAGGAGGTAACGCTACCTCGTATGCCACTTCGCCTATTTTTCTTAATATTTCAAAAGGTCCTATGAACCTAGGGCTCAATTTGCCCTTCTTCCCAAAACGGATCTTCCCTTTCCAGGGAGATACCTTCAAAAATACAGAGCTGCCCACTTCAAAGTCTCGTTTCTGACGATGTAAGTCGGCATACTTCTTCTGACGATCCTGAGCTGCTACTAACCATTGTCTTATTACTTTAATGATTTTCACGGTTTGCTGTACCAATTCTGGTCCCAATAATCTCCGTTCACCAACCTCATCCCAACATAACGGCGTCGACACTTCCTTCCATATAACGCTTTGTATGGTGGCATGCTGATGCTAGCGTGATAACTGTTGTTGTAAGCAAACTCTACTAGTGGCAAGTGATCGTCCCAGCTGCCCTTTAAGTCCATTACGACAGCCCTCAGCATGTCTTCCAAGGTCTGAATAGTTCGCTCGCTCTGGCCATCAGTCTGAGGATGATACGCTGTACTCAACCTCAACTGCGTTCCTATTCTTTCCTGTAGACTTCTCCAAAAATTTGACATGAAGCGCGGATCTCTGTCAGATATAATAGATACCGACACTCCATGCCGCGATACTATCTCTTTTACGTAAAGTTTCGCTAACTGCTCCAATTTGTACCTGATCTTGATCGGTAGAAAATGGGCAGACTTGGTCAACCGATCTACGATCACCCAGATGGCGTCTAGACCCTTCTGTGTCATTGGAAGTCCTACCACAAAATTCATTGTGATGTGCTCCCATTTCCACTCTGGGATCTCCAAAGGTTGCAACAACCCGCTCGGCCGCTGGTGCTCAGCCTTGACCCTCTGACAAGTTAAACACCGACTGACGTATTCTGCAACTTTTCCTTTCAAATGCGGCCACCAATAATGCTGATGAAGATCTTGATACATCTTGGTGCTACCCGGATGTACCAAAAATCTCGTATTATGGGCCTCCTGCAATATTTCTTCCCTTAAGTCTAGTACGTATGGTACCCAGATCCTTCCCTCGAACCTCAGCAATCCTGTGCTGTCAATCTTGTACTTCAACATTTTTCCCTCCGATAGTCGCTTCTTAATGTCAATGCATTCTTCGTCAAATTCTTGAGCCTCCTTTATCTTATCCAGTAGAGTCGGACCTGCTGTTACGGTAAACAATTTTTCGTCCGTCTCCATTGGAGACTTAACCTCCAATTCTAGACGTTCAAAGTCCTTTATCAACTCCTCTTGAATTGTCAGTTGCATCAATTTCGCCTTGCCTTTCCTGCTTAAGGCGTCAGCCACTACATTTGCTTTTCCCGGATGGTACAGAATCTCACAGTCGTAATCCTTGATCAATTCTAACCATCGGCGCTGCCTCATGTTCAGCTCCTTCTGTATATATTTCGCACTTCTCCCCGTATAGGTAGTGCCTCCAAATCTTCAAGGCGAAAACTACCGCGGCTAACTCCAGGTCATGAGTTGGGTAACCCTTCTCATAGTCCTTCAGCTGACGTGATGCGTACGCAACGACCTTGTCGTGCTGCATCAGCACACAGCCAAGACCTTTGTGTGACGCATCGCTATACACTACGAAACCCCCAGTGTTGTCCGGTAACGTCAACACCGGTGCTTGACTGAGTCTCGTTTTCAGCTCCATGAAACGTTTCTCGCATTTCTCCGTCCACACGAACTTAACTGTCTTCCTGGTGAGATTGGTCAACGACGATGCTATCTTTGAGAAATCCTGTATGAACCTCCGATAGTATCCTGCTAATCCTAAGAAGCTCCTGATCTCTGTTGGCGTCTTCGGCTGTTCCCAATTGATAACTGCTTCTACTTTTGCTGGGTCCACCGAAACACCATTTTTGTCGATAACGTGACCCGACCCAGAAATTGCACCCTTTGTAACCAAAACTCACACTTAGAAAACTTCGCATACAACTTCTCCCTCCTGAGAGCTTCCAATACAATCTTCAAATGTTCAGCATACTCCTCCTCTGACGCTGAATATACCAGGATGTCATCGATGAATACAACTACGAACTTATCCAAGTATTGCTTGAATACTCTGTTCATCATATCCATGAATGCTGCTGGTGCATTCGTCAATCCAAATGACATTACCAAAAACTCGAAGTTCCCATAACGAGTTCTGAATGCGGTCTTCGGGATATTTTCCTGCCTCACATTCAGCTGATGATAACCTGTTCTTAGGTCGACTTTTGAAAAGTATTTCGCTCCCTTAAGTTGATCAAATAGATCGTCAATCCTAGGAAGCGGATACCTATTCTTAATCGTAACTTTGTTTAACTCCCGATAGTCGATACAAAGCCTCATCGAACTATCCTTCTTCTTTACAAACAGAACTGGCGCTCCCCACGGGGACACGCTTGGTCTGATATAACCCTTGTCTAACAGTTCCTGCAGTTGAACCATCAACTCTCTCATTTCTGCAAGTGCCATTCGATACGGCGGCTTCAATATTGGTGCGGTTCCCGGTACCAAATCGATTACGAACTCAATTTCCCTGTCCGGTGGCAATCCCGGAAGCTCATCTGGGAAGACATCGGCGAATTCCCTCACGATTGGTATTTGACTCATCCCCCGACCTGTCGAGTATCAACCACATGGGCCAAATAACATACGCTACCTTTCTTAAGCAATTTCTTTGTTTGCATCATAGTAAGATAACAAGATGGTGTTAGTGATTTACTACCATAGAATACCACCTTCGACTTATTAGGAGTCTTCAGGTGTACACAGTTCTCCTTACAATCAATAACTGCTCCGTGAATTGATAGCCAATCCATTCCCAGGATTACATCAAATTCTCCCAATCGAATTGGTATCAGATACACGTTGAGTTTAAATCCTCGCAATTCAGCACAACAGTTCATATGAATATATTCTACGGGGATAATTTCCTTGTTTGCTACTTTTACGTTTATAGGGTGTTCTAACTCTTCACGAGGTAAATTTAACTGATTGGCAAATTCTTCAGAAACAAGAGAACGGGTAGCCCCCGAATCGAATAACACATATGCATTTATATCATTGATCGGGATGATACCTGACACCACGTCTCTGGATTCCACCGCATCCTGAACGGTCATATTGAACGTGCGTGCTATTGGTCTGTTGGCTTGACTGGTTGGTGCCCCGTAGCTCAGCCGGTTGTTATTTCCGTTGTTGTTGTTGTTGCTCCTGTTGCCACTCCCGACGTCGCCCTTCCTCTTTAGACAGTCCTTGATCTGGTGGTCGGGTGATCCACAAGAGAAACATCCTCCTTTCTGCTTGTTTGGACACTGAGGAGCCATGTGCCCCGGTTGTCCATATCGGTAACAAACGCTCCTTCCCTTCATGCACTCCCTAGAGTGATTTTTCTCGCAGTTGCTACACTTCCCACTCTTCTTAGCCTCTTCTCCGGATTTATTACTCTCGGACGATTGACTTTCATTCCATTTGCGCTTATTGGGTTTGCTGCGTCCGCTGCTCCCCGCTTTGGCTACTTCCTGACTCTTCTTTCTGTCTTGGTTGAACTGTGCCACCGCTTCATTGCCTCCTTCTGCAATGATAGCCCTCTCCAGCAGTTCCGAGAAGTTCTTAATCTTCAATATTGTGACTGACTTCTGCACCCACGGCTTCAATCCTAATTTAAACCTTCTTGCCTTCCTGGCCTCTGTGTCCACCTGATGCGGGGCAAATCGGGCCAATTCGTTGAATTTTGCCGCGTATTCTGCGACAGTCATACTCCCCTATTTCAGTTCTAGGAACTTCACTTCCATGTCCTGCTGTGTATTCTCCGAAAAATAATTTTCGAATAATAGCTCTTTAAATCTTTCCCACGAAATGACTCCCTCACCTGCTCGTCCCTTATTGGCCTTCCACTAGTAGTTGGCCTCACCCTTCAGCATGAAAGTGGCAAATCCTATTTTTTGTTCCTCGGCCACCCGTGCGACCTCGAAGACCTTCTCTATTTCTTCGATCCAGGTCTGTGCTTCTATTGGGTTAAGAGTTCCCTTGAACTCGGGTGGTCCAACCAGTTTGAAATCTTTAAAATTGGCCAAATAATGCGCTGGCTCGGGTGCGGGTTGGGTCCCTACAGGTGGCGGTCTTGATTGCATGGATTCCGCCAGTATCTCCGTGAACATTCTCATTGGATTGGGTTGATCCCCAACCTCGCTTTCTGATTTTTCAACCCGCTGGTTACGCGGTCGTCCTCTCGGCGGTATGATCTGATAAAGGAAAACCGTTGACTTTTACTTATAGTATTATGTTTTACACAATATGGCATTGAAATCAGCAATTAAGAGCAGAAACATCTATCAAGCACACTTGATTTAAATAAAACGTTTGCATTTATATTCATATACCACTGTTTCGTTACAACCAGACTCAACCTGTGGCATACTTCTATAAATGTGCTACTGCATGTCCTATCAAACACCAATCATCCCCTAAGACAAAAAGTGGGGAATAATAACTTTCCACCCCTCATAACAAACAAAAATTGGGGTTTAACTGCTACCCCAATCATGCTACAAAATATAGGAGTTTACAACACGAATATGTCCCTAGTATAACAAAAGGTGGGACCTACTGCACCTATGACAAGACAAGACACCCAAACTAACATGTCACTATATGTTGTGACGAATCCATGCCTGCTGATTTGAGGAAAATGCTCCACCCATGACTCGGCGATGAACCGAGCGACTAGATTCTCCCACCTCAGTCCGAGGCCTCCTATAGGCTGCATCCAGAGCTAACCCTACGGTCTCTATCCTTACTGCTCCTGCCTCCAGCTTGTCTTCCAGCATATTAACTCTCCTTGCTGCTCTGACCCAGGCGTCTCTAACCCGGATATTTTCAGCAATCTCTACACTAAACTCGAACTTCATAGCCTCATGCTTGGCCTTCAGCTGGGCGATCTCCATATCCTTCTGTTCCAACTTCTCCCTCAGCTCAGCATTCCTGGCCACCATCTGATGTAGTAGTGGTCTAATCTGCTGTGCTGAGGCCTCATACCCCTGTAGCTGTACCTTTAGCAATCCCAACTCATTTTCTAGCTGGTACGCTAACTCCTTATACTGATCCTCCATGGCCCGATGGGTCTGGTTCTGTTCCTCCAGATGGGCTACCCTATTCTCGAGCTCCTCGTTCCTACTCGACAGTCCTTCAATGATATCATCAGTAGTAGAGCCTATGCCATCTATATAGGCAGGTGGCTCATCATCCTCAGTCTCTGGGTCCTCCTCGCCATCACCTGGCTATCTCAGCACCCTACCAATCACCGGCTCCTCCTCAGAACCATATTCAGCCTCATCTTCAGCGTCCATCTTTGGCTCACTCGGCTGCACCTCGACTAAACCCATCGGGTCCACGGGTATGTCCGTGAACTCCATCTCTCTAGCAGGACTGGGTATTCCTGTGCCAGGCATCCTACAACCACAGATAGAGACAACAATTAACCATATGTCAGTATCATAATAAAATATGTTCATTGATAAAATGAAATAATATTTTATCATGTACAACTCGGCTCGGCAGATTTCCACAATCCACCCCTAGACAAGGCCATTATCCGAATCTCCTCGATTCATATCCTAGTGTACTCAATACGAGTTTAAAACTAAGGTCATAACCTAGGTTTTGTGGTCCTAAAGTTTATAACCTACAGCTTTGATACCAACCTGTGACACCCCCAAATTCGGGTCCCAAATGCCCAGATTCGGTCATCACGATCTAATAGAAACATCCACCTCTAAACAACATACAATAACTAAATGCGGAATATAATAAACATATGTTGTTCATTCCAAAGGTGTTACTAGTCCCAAGATACAATAACCTTAATACATAGCACAAAATATACCCTAAGTAGTAATCAGGGTTCAAATTACATAAATAGCAATTAACTAAACATGAAGTAAAGTCAGCTACGTGAAGCCTATCACTTCATCTTTTCGTTACCCTTGCCCTTTCCTGATGTCTCAGGTTTAGCTGTAATGAAAGTCATGATATAGCAAGGATGAGCAACTAGTTTGCTCAACAAGTTTAAAATACAACAATAAAGGATATATCATGATGAATGGAATATAGAAAGAGGATTTAACAATATAAATATCGGAAACAAGAACAATTATTGCTTTTAGGACAATTGATAGTCAAGTAGACTTTGAACGATAACTTCCAAAGGAGTCAATAGCTGGTTGACCCTTTGGTTACTGGCTACAGAATAAGTACTTGAGGGGATCAGCCTCGCGTACGCTATGTGATGAGGACATCCATAATCCAGAAACCCGTGACACAACCCGAGAAGACCCATTGCAATTGCCACTTGGACCCGTTACTAGAGCCCGAGCTAAAACCTTTAAAGACAGACTTAACAGAATGATCCACGAACTATGGAACGAGATTGGATCAAGTATAGAAGTCATGGAGGTGGAGTCCAAACGTATGAAGCCCGTAAACATGTTACGAATGGACGTGGCGATCAAAACGATGAAAGAACACAGTTTGCATGGAACAGTCTAGCTCGCCCCGGCGAGATTTTCCAGGCCTTTTTTCTCGCCCCGGCGAGAAATTGCAGTTCAATTTTCTCGCCCCGGCGAGGAGCTCGCCCCGGCGAGAAACTCCAGTTCATTTTGCTCGCCCCGGCGAGAACCTCCTGGATGCAATTTGTTATTTTTTGACTTTCTTGATTTTTGAACCTTCTTTCATCCAAAACATGATATCAGTATTTAGGATCAATTACATGTGTTTTGATTGTAACATTTCCATATTTGTGTGCTTGTATTTCAAAGAGTGTGTGCTTCTAGAAGCTTCTAGTTTGTTTCTAAAACTAGTATAAATAGGTGCTATTGTAAACTTGAAATGAATTCATTAATATTCAGATTATCATCATTATTGTGAGTTTGTTTCTCCACTTGTGGTTCTTTGAGAATTCCTAAGTGTTCCTTAGTTCTTCTTTGAGATTCATAATCGACTTATCATACAACCAATCATAGTTGTGTGTGGCGTCTTCTACCGCATCAATCGTCGATTGTACCAAGATTACCGCTTCAACATAAGCGAGGGGTCGAGGTGTCGTTGGTGTCCATCCTACACAAACTTCATTTGCAAGCAATTGTACCAAGGTTACCGTCTACATATAGGCGAGGGGTTAAGGTGTTGCAAGCTATCCATCCTATCAACTTGTTAGAAACGATCCGGGCGACGACCACCTCACGCAAGCGTGCCGTGGAGTCTATCATTTGGTATCAAAGCTAAGTTTCCTATCAAGTTACTTATCTTTACTTTTGTTGTTGAATTATAGTCAAAAAAAGAAAAAAAAAGAAAAAAAACTGCATAAAATATATAGCAGAAAATTTGCATTGTGAATTGCTATCATTAGGGATTTTCATTTACAAGAATCATATTTGGCGGTTGGAAGTATTGTGAAGAGTCGTACTTTCTATATTGTGTTCTTGATAAGTTATTATTGGATTGTAATTAGAGAATTGAGGTAATATTTGTGAGAATTCAAAAAGAACCTATTAGTGAAAACTACGAGCGGAAAAAGGCAAGAGTAGTAAGTTTAATTGAGAATAAAAGCCTAATTGTGTGATACACGAGCGTTTCCTATTTGTGTGATATATTGTTTGAGTGATACACGTAAGGGAGTGGGAAGGAACTATTTTTCTGCTAATCTTTGTTTTGCAGGAAATATGTCTAACATAAGAGATAAGACAATTGAAAATGAACCTTCCACATCGAATTTTGACCCAAAACTCATGATGGAGGCTATGATGAAAGAATTTTCTAGACAATTAGGGATGACTATGGAATAAGTGCATGATCGCATCGATCAATTGAGTGACACTCGAGGGGAACGAACTCAAATCCCTCCGGGTGGGCGCCCAAAGGGAAAGACCCAACAAAAGGAAGCAAGGCTAGAGGAGGCAAATTACTATGATGAAAGGTTTAGTGAGGAAGAGGATCGAGAAACTGACTTTATCCTTAGGAGACATTTTGCAAAGGATAGAGGCGGCCGACATCGAGAGGATAACAATCTTGATAGCATCAAAATGAAAATTCCCACATTCCAAGGCAGAAGTGATCCCGAGGCATATTTAGAATGGGAAAGGAAAATGGAGTGGATCTTTGACTGTCACAACTACTCGGATCTCAAGAAAGTTAGAATTGCAGCTACCGAATTTTCAGACTATGCAGTTACTTGGTGGGATCAATTGATGATCAGCCGAAGGAGGTGCAGAGAACGTCCTATTGAGACTTGGGCAGAAATGAAAGCTGTAATGAAAAAGAGGTTTGTCACAAGCCACTATTATCGAGATCTGTTTCGAAACTTACAAAATTTGAGACAGGGAAACAAAAGTGTGGAGGACTATTTCAAGGAAATGGAGATGCTAATGTCTAGAGCTGACATCGACGAGGATAATGAGGCAACCATGGCCCGATTTTCAGCAGTTTTAAATTGGGACATTGCAGATTTGGTGGAGCGTCAACATTATGTGGTATTGGAAGATATGGTGCACATGGCTATCAAAATAGAGAAGCAACTTAAGAGGAGAGGTGGCCAACGAACAAATCCTACCACAGGTTCATCATGGAAAGCCAATAATGTGAAGCGTGAGGAAAAGCCAAATGTTTTCAAACCAAAGCCAGAAATCAAGCAAGGAGCGGCTACTCAAGTAGTGCAAGGTAAAACTAATACACCTTCTACTAGTCGTAATCGAGATATTGTATGCTTTAAATGTCAAGGCAGGGGACATATTGCAAATCAATGCCCAAATCAAAGAACTATGTTATTGCTTGATAATGGGGATTTGGAGACCGAGGGAGAAGATAGTGACCATGACTCTATGCCACCATTGGAGGAAGATAGAGAGGTTGCTATGCATGGCGAAGTGTTGGTCACACGGAGAATGCTTAGTACACAGGCAAAAGAAGAAAGCAGCGAGCAAAGAGAGAATCTGTTTCATACTAGATGCATGGTAAATGGTAAGATTTGTTGTGTTGTAATTGATGGTGGGAGCTGTACAAATGTAGCGAGCATCACAATGGTAGAGAAATTGGGACTTACAACATCCAAACACCCTCACCCATACCGATTGCAGTGGCTCAATGACAGCGGCGACATCAAAGTTATCAAGCAAGTATCTGTGCCGTTTACAATTGGGAAGTATGTTGATGAGATCCTATGTGACGTAGTTCCTATGCAGGCAGGTCATTTATTACTTGGGAGACCTTGGCAGTTCGATCGGCGAGTCAAACACGACGGTTTTACTAATGAGTACTCTTTTGTTCACAAGCAAAGAAAAGTTACCTTGTGTCCTATGTCACCAAAACAAGTGCATGAGGATCAAATACACTTACAGAGAGACCATGAAAAGAAAACAAAAGAGAGAGAAAAGAAGAAAGAAGAGAGAAAAAACAAACATTTTTGCTAAAAGGAGTGATGTAAGGCGAGCTTTGGATTCTAAAAAGCCAATGATCATACTTCGGTATAAGGAGGCACTTTTAAATACTAACGCTAATAATCCTTCTTTGCCTAGTGTTGTTTCTGCTCTTTTACAGGATTATCAGGATGTATTTCCCGAGGAACTTCCACAGGAATTACCACCAATTCGGGGAATTGAGCATCAAATTGACTTTGTCCCTGGCGCGACCATCCCAAACCGTCCGGTATACCGAAGCAATCCCGAGGAAACAAAGAAATTGCAAAGGCAAGTTGACGAGCTAATGGACAAAGGTTTTGTGAGGGAAAGCATGAGTCCTTGTGCGGTTCCTATTATTTTAGTACCTAAGAAAGATGGGAAGTGGCGTATGTGCATTGATTGTCGAGCGGTAAATAACATCACGGTAAAATATCGGCATCCCATCCCTAGGTTAGATGACATGTTAGATGAATTGCATGGATCTTGTGTGTTTTCTAAAATAGATTTAAAGAGTGGTTATCATCAAATTAGGATGCATGAGGGAGATGAATGGAAAACTGCTTTTAAAACAAAATATGGATTATACGAGTGGTTAGTCTTACCTTTTGGTTTAACTAATGCTCCTAGCACGTTCATGAGACTGATGAACCATGTTTTGCGTTCCTTCATTGGAAAGTTTGTAGTTGTCTACTTTGATGATATCTTGATCTATAGCAAAAATTTAGTTGAGCATGCATTGCATATAAAGTCTGTCCTAGATGTACTTCGAAAAGAAAAATTGTATGCTAATATGGACAAATGCACATTTTGTACGGATCGAGTTGTGTTTCTTGGTTTTGTTGTTAGTGCACAGGGAGTACAGGTTGACGAAGAAAAGGTACGTGCAATCCAAGAATGGCCAACTCCTACGAATGTCAGTCAAGTTCGTAGCTTTCATGGACTCGCGAGTTTCTATAGACGGTTTGTAAGGAATTTTAGCGAAGTCACAACACCACTCACCGAAGTAATCAAAAAGAGTGTAGGATTCAAGTGGGGTGATGCACAGGAAAAAGCGTTTAATTTGATTAAAGAAAAATTAACTAACGCTCCTTTACTTGTATTACCTAATTTCACTAAAACCTTTGAAATTGAATGTGATGCTTCAGGTTTAGGCATTGGAGCTGTGTTAATGCAAGAAGGAAAACCAGTTGCATATTTCAGTGAAAAATTGAGTGGAGCAGCTTTGAACTATCCTACTTATGACAAGGAATTATATGCTTTGGTTCGATCATTGGAGACTTGGCAACATTACCTGTGGCCTAAGGAATTTGTGATTCACACGGATCATGAATCGTTGAAATATTTGAAGGGCCAACACAAGTTGAACAAGAGACATGCACGATGGATGGAGTTCATCGAGACATTCCCATATGTCATTCGGTATAAGTAAGGTAAAGAGAATGTCGTTGCCGACGCTCTCTCAAGAAGGTATGTGTTGTTAAATACTCTCGACACAAAATTACTTGGTTTTGAACAAATCAAAGAATTGTATGTTAATGACCATGATTTCTGTGAAGAGTTTAAAATTTGTGAAAAGAATGTTGTAGGTAAGTACTTCAAGGTGGATGGATTCTTGTTTTGTGAGAATCGATTGTGTATACCTGCAAGTTCTTTACGTGAACTATTGGTTCGTGAATCACATGGAGGTGGTTTGATGGGACATTTTGGTGTTGATAAGACCTTATCTGTATTAAAAGAACATTTCTACTGGCCCCATATGAAACGAGATGTAGAACGAATTTGTGATAGGTGCATTACCTGTCGTCAAGCTAAATCTCGTGTTCAACCCCACGGGTTATACACACCATTGCCAATTTCTAGTGAACCTTGGATTGATTTGTCTATGGATTTTGTATTGGGATTACCTAGATCTAAGTATGGTCATGATTCTATATTTGTGGTCGTAGATAGATTTTCAAAAATGGCACACTTCATTCCATGTCATAAAACTGATGATGCATCCCATATTGCTGATTTATTCTTTAGAGATATTGTGCGTCTGCATGGCATGCCCCGAACAATTGTCTCGGATAGAGATTCTAAGTTCTTGAGCTACTTTTGGAAAACTTTGTGGTGTAAACTAGGAACTAAACTGTTGTTTTCAACTACTTGTCATCCACAAACTGACGGTCAAACGGAAGTAGTAAATAGGACTCTATCTGCATTATTGAGGGCTATCATTAATAAGAATATTAAGCTTTGGGAAGAATGTTTACCTCATGTTGAGTTTGCTTATAATAGGTCTGTCCACTCGGCTACTAAATTCTCACCTTTTGAAATTGTGTATGGTTTTAATCCTTTAACACCATTGGATTTAGCACCTTTACCTATTTCTGAGTATACTAATATGGATGGCAAAAACAAGGCTGATTTTGTTAAGCAGATACATGAGAAGACAAGGCTTAACATTGAGAAAAAGACGGATCAATATGCTCGACAGGCCAACAAGGGTCGGCGTCAAGTAATCTTCGAACCCGGGGATTGGGTATGGCTACACATGCGTAAGGAAAGATTTCCTGCTCAAAGGCGTTCAAAATTACTTCCGAGAGGAGATGGACCATTTCAAGTGCTTGAACGCATTAACAACAATGCTTACAAATTGGATTTACCCGGTGAGTATACTGTTAGTGCAACTTTCAATGTTTCTGATCTAAGCCCGTTTGATGTAGGTGAAGATTTGAGGACAAATCCTCTTCAAGAGGAGAGGTATGATGAGGACATCCATAATCCAGAAACCCGTGACACAACCCGAGAAGACCCATTGCAATTGCCACTTGGACCCGTTACTAGAGCCCGAGCTAAAACCTTCAAAGACGGACTTAACGGAATGATCCACGAACTATGGAACGAGATTGGATCAAGTATAGAAGTCATGGAGGTGGAGTCCAAACGTATGAAGCCCGTAAACATGTTACGAATGGACGTGGCGATCAAAACGATGAAAGAACACAGTTTGCATGGAACAGGCTAGCTCGCCCCGGCGAGATTTTCCAGGCCTTTTTTCTCGCCCCGGCGAGAAATTGCAGTTCAATTTTCTCGCCCCGGCGAGAAACTCCAGTTCATTTTGCTCGCCCCGGCGAGAAACTCCAGTTCATTTTGCTCGCCCCGGCGAGAACCTCCTGGATGCAATTTGTTATTTTTTGACTTTCTTGATTTTCGAACCTTCTTTCATCCAAAACATGATATCAGTATTTAGGATCAATTATATGTGTTCTGATTGTAACATTTCCATATTTGTGTGCTTGTATTTCAAAGAGTGTGTGCTTCTAGAAGCTTCTAGTTTGTTTCTAAAACTAGTATAAATAGGTGCTATTGTAAACTTGAAATGAATTCATTAATATTCAGATTATCATCATTATTGTGAGTTTGTTTCTCCACTTGTGGTTCTTTGAGAATTCCTAAGTGTTCCTTAGTTCTTCTTTGAGATTCATAATCGACTTATCATACAACCAATCATAGTTGTGTGTGGCGTCTTCTACCGCATCAATCGTCGATTGTACCAAGATTACCGCTTCAACATAAGCGAGGGGTCGAGGTGTCGTTGGTGTCCATCCTACACAAACTTCATTTGCAAGCAATTGTACCAAGGTTACCGTCTACATATAGGCGAGGGGTTACGGTGTTGCAAGCTATCCATCCTATCAACTTGTTAGAAACGATCCGGGCAACGACCACCTCACGCAAGCGTGCCGTGGAGTCTATCACTATGTATATGCATAACATTTAACTCTGCTGTTTGTACCTTATATTCGATACATGGGGTACTCCCCTATAAATAAAAGGGGTGTTCATTTTAGTCTAAGAATATATACCATTGATTAGTTCGAATAGCTTTTATAAATTCTCATATGCTTGCCTGACCGAACAAGGGTTCAGACTCATTCTTAAATAGTTCGTGAATTGCCGAACTTTAATAAATGTACGAATCCAAGACTGTACGAATTCAAAATGCACCGAGTGCGAGTGTCAATAATATCGATGTGGATTAATTGTAAACTGATTAAACCACTTAAGCATTATTGGAAATAGAGTTTCAGGAAAAGGGGAGTTGCACAACATATACCTTTTTGCACGAAATGACTAGTGCATAAGGTTTAGAATTTGCTCAAATATAAATTGAGTTAAGGAACTGGCGTAATACATCACATCCTGCTCGAATGTAAATTGAGTAGGGTTTAAGGAAACTTGCCTGTCTGCTCAGCTACAACTAATTTTAGCTTTAATTATTTAGCTTTGAACGACCTATCATTTGATAAAGTCGATTCATCAATTGACATTGCATAGTTATATATCAACACACCCTCTTTTGCTATTTATTTAACATATAAACAATTCATATAGCATATAAGCCAATAGACCAGCCTAAATCCCATAAGATACTTAATTGATCTGTAGACCGAGAAATTATTTACTAACAATGTTTCTCTTAAGTGATAAGCATTTTGTTAAAATGAAGACTCTCAACTTACATTTCATATATTTTCATTTCTTAGATAGCTTACAAGGTTACCTACTTATACAATTGGAAGGAAGAATCAAGACAAAACATGTTCCTTAATATAAGGAAACATGCTAGCTAATACAAGGAAGAAAACATGGGAAAGGAAACATAAAGTAAAACATAAGGAAGAATATAGGGAAAAAGTGGAGGAATAATGGAATAAAGTGAAGAAAAATATTCTCCACTATTATTTCTAACACTCCCCCTCAAGCTGATAAATAGAAATCTCCTATTTCTCAGCTTGGAAAACAAAAGGTTCAGTTGGATGGTCGGTACATGAACAAACCGGTTCAAGTCGGTAATTGGACAAAACTCCGTTTGTGAATAGCAATTCCGGCAGTTAACAGTACTCCGTCTATGAATAGCAATTCCGGTAGTGAACAGTACTCCGTCTATGAATAGCAATTCCGGTAGTGACCAGTAACTCCGTCTATGAATAGCAATCCCGGCAGTTTAGACAATACTTGTAAAAACCTCCATCTCCTTACCAGCACCAATCGTCATCTTCGTGAGACGATCCTTTACTATAATAAACTTGGGATGGTTGTGGTGTGTTTGAGTTTTACCCCAATCGCAGAAGGGGTTTTCTTGTTGAAAAATCATCACTGGAGTAGAATCTGAAGTTTCTAATTTTTCGCCCATTTTTTTTTTAAAGAACTGTGGGTAAGTTTCAGAAAAAACAGGTTGTGGGGTACAAACTGTAATAGGCAGTTTCAGAAAACTGCATAGATGGTTGCCGGAAAAGTTGCCGGAAAAGTTATCGGAAAAGTCGCCGGAAATATGCAGTTTAAAAAACTGCACAGGTAACTGTTGGAAAAAGTCGCCAGAAAAAGTCACCGAAAAAAGTCACCGGAAAAAGTCGCCGAAAAAAGTCACCGGAAAAAATTCGCCGGAAAAGGTCGTCGGAAAAGATCAGGCTCTGATACCATGTTAAAATGAAGACTCTCAACTTACATTTCATATATTTTCATTTCTTAGATAGCTTACAAAGTTACCTACTTATACAATTGGAAGGAAGAATCAAGACAAAACATGTTCCTTAATATAAGGAAACATGCTAGCTAATACAAGGAAGAAAACATGGGAAATGAAACATAAAGTAAAACATAAGGAAGAATATAGGGAAAAAGTGGAGGAATAATGGAATAAAGTGAAGAAAAATATTCTCCACTATTATTTCTAACACATTTGTTAACCATTAACATTACTCTACCAATTCCATCAACATTCACTTTCTATCTGACAGTAGTTAAATAGAATCTAATTCATGTCCTCTAGTTAATATTTTAAACAACTAGTCATGTTTATTTATTACTCGACTATTCAAATTAGAAACCTTACTTGTCTCTAATTATTAGATAATAATCCTTATTTATTATTTATAAAATAATTAATAATTTATTAGTGCATTATGGTTTAATAACAACTAAATGATAATTGATCACTTATTTAGTTTTATTTGCACTTACTTACTATTCACCTTTAAGGGTAATTAAGTAATTATTTCCCCTTATTCCTTATTTAACATTAATTAAATAATTAATGTATTAATTCTATACATACTTAATTATTATTTAATTTTAATTAAATAATCATTAAGTATTTATTATCTTTATTAGCTTTATTCATACTTAATTATTATTTAATATTAATTAAATAATAATTAATTATTTGTTACCTTTATTTATTATTTACGGTAAAAAAATAATTAATTTAATTAGTGCATTGTTAATTCAAATAATAACCAATAATCAAGCAATTAGACTTCACTCGTTAGTTATTTTGTTTGAACAAACCAATGAATTACACAACCAATTTGGAAGATAATTCAATTATTGTATAATTTTACTCATGATAATAATTATATGTTCATTCCTTCCTGCCAAAATCAACAACCACTATTATCACGATATTATAACAAGCTCCTGAAATCCTACTAACCAGAATTATTATTCAACGCAATAGACAAAAAAATTTCCAAATAGATTCATAGCAGTACTAGTTTTGGTTTCCATGAACAGCCAAAGGCTGAATTTCACACGAACAGAATTGTCAACAGAGCACTTAACATCAAAATGGAACGCAAACTAGTTCAGGCATTACATCAACCACAGGCTGGGCATTCTAAGCCACAACATTGGCCTATTTCCTATACACATTCATGCTGCCCGAACCTTTTGGTTCTTCAATACCAGAGTTCAACACAAACCCAATACAAGAAATAACATAATACAATCCAAGCACATCACTAAAGAAAAGAAAAAAAATAAACCTAAATCATAAGAAGACTGTCACAGCTCGGTATACCTCAGCGTTGGGTCAGCACAAAGATGGCTTCTAGCTACTGTCCTTCTCCTTCTCCCAAAGTAGGTGACCAAGCCGGACATTCACAGCCAATTCCCTTTCGAATTTTTCCTTCTTTCTTCTGATTTCTCTCTCTCTAATTTGGCTCACAATATCGGCAGCTCTGGTTAGGGTTTAGGGCTTCAATTTATAACGAATTATTCACCCAATTAGCTAGGTAATACCTTAATCGATCGAGTTAAGGACCAACGGTAGGAGGGGGTAGGCGACCGATCGTTCACATCAGCCCCATCAATACCCAGCTAGCTTTGGCCGGCACCCTCGAGCCGCGTAGTCCCTTCGGTCGAATCGCCAAATGCTTAGAACCCTTGGTCCGTTTGTAGTTGTTCGGTCGCCCATGTCGAGTCCATGAATAACCGTCGGTCGCTAGGCTCGTATCCTGCTATTGCCGGCGCTTGACATCTCCGCTTCTCTCCCGTTCCGTCTGATTAAAAGCCCTAGGTTGCTAGGTTCGGCTCACCCCTATTCCCTCTTCTCGGTTTGGTCTGATTTGAGGTTTGGAATCCCTTTGCTCGGCTTTCCCCAATTCACTTACCGATTGCCCAAATCAATTAGGAATAGATCCAATCCATTTGCCATGATTCAACCCGACTGGAAAAAGGGGATGGACTCAGCCCAATTGATTTAGCTTGACCCAGTCCACTCGGCTAAGAGGGAAATGGGCCAATCCAAATGAAAGAAAAGTGACCCAATTAAATTATTAACCTTATGTTTCTAATATTTAAATTAAATAACTAATTCAATTAATTAATTATTTAAAATGTTTGTTTTAACAGTAATTCCTCATTCGAATTATTTAATCCGATAATGATAAAATGAAATTATTTACTTAAATTTTTCTCAATTTTCTTGCCAACCAACTCTTAGGGTTAAATCACTAATTTATTCAAACTATTAGTGAATCCCTTTATTGCAAAGAAAATTATTAGATCATATGGTTATACAATTTAATAATAATACTCCACATAGATCTAATTAAGTCCGTAAAATTAAATAAAATAAATTTCACATATCCAAATAAATTGGTAACAAGGTTTAAAATTCTTGGATATTACACGAACTAGCGGTCGATCTAACTCACTGTGAAAACAGTGTAGGCGAGACGGAAACTAGTTTGTTAGTTGTTTGTGGGAAACCACTCAGCATACTATATTGAACACCGTTAAAGACTCGATGTGTGCTAGTTTTAGAATTATGAATATGTATGGTATTAATGTGTTATCTAATATTTGATTATGTGCTTAAATATTAGAAGTAGTGTTATGAGGTATAATATGATATGCTAATTGAAAGATCAATCTTATTGTTCTATTTTTCGTGCAAGTGTCCTCACTTGTACAAATTGTTATAATTATCGTGAATTCAAAATTCTTTGACATGATAAGTTTTGATACATACTATTAAATTTCGGTATGTATACATGATTTAAAGGTTGTCTAAGCTATTTGACTCGGCTAGACATAGTTTGAAATGTATTATTGAGTATGATGGTTTACGATAAAGTCATCCAACTGAATTACTTAGGTTAGGACTCCAAACCGAGTATGAACAACCCGAAATGAGAAATTTTTATGCGCCAAATGTGGTGGTGATGAACGCAAATGTCGTTCTAGCATGTAGTGTTAATTAATACAGGGCACAACGGGGCTGATCACCCTTTGTGTCCATAAGCCAAACGGTTTGCAGATGAATTTCTGTACAAACCATTTCAAACTTGAAAATAAAAGTTCATGGTCTATTGACCGCTTAACATTCATAGTCACTACGTTGTTTTAAAAATTGTAAACGATTTGATATGTTATTAAGAACTGTTTCAAATGACTTCACAACTATTGATTCGTTGTAGAAGTAGTCCTCAAAGAAAACATTTACTTCTTTCAGCTAATGTTTACTAATTGTTATTACTTGCTGAGTAATTAAATGCTCATTCTTGCTTTAAATTAAATGTTTTCAGCTAAGCGAGATCGGCTAGAAGGCTCTGACAAAGACAAAGGAAAGGGAAAGCTTAAAGAATAAGTTATAAGGTGTAATTTGTAATATTTAGACTTTTGTATGTTGATAATATAATATCTATCATATTATGAATGTAATTAAAGGTCGTGTATCTGGGGAATAGACAACCCAGATTTGGGGGCGTCACAACTTGGTATCAGAGCTTTAGGTTAGAAACCTTAGGTGGGGGATACCTTCGGCTATAACCTTAGGCTAGGTAGAAGCGTTGAAAAATAAATAAGTCAAATAGAGTTTAAAGGAAATGAATTAAGGAAATTCATTATAAAATGAAATAAAAGTAACTTATATAAAAACTATTGCTTGTTATGTGTATATATTATGTACTAATCAAGACAATTTGTGCATAAATGTCAAGTAAGAAAGGATTAGGAGACTTTCATGTCGTGAAGAAAGAGCAAATCACTCCGCCTGAGCAAATATCTAAGCCAATAGCTGAAATGGATGCTCACGTTGAAAGCAACCTAGATGAGGGAATCATTTTGGGAAATATAGTACCAGAACCAGTATCAGTGGTGTTGGCAGATAGTGATTCGGACACGGAAATTGGAGCTGACCAGGCATCAACGGAAGTACAAAATTTGAAGAATAAGGTGTTATCTTTGGAAAAGTTGTGGGAAATGGAAAGGCTACTAAATAGTCAATTGCAAAAGGCGTTAATAGAAATAATGGAAGAATAAGATAAGCTAAAGGTTCAAATTGAACAGATGTGAGCCAAATGCAGCAAATCGTGTGCAGCTCCAAGCAAAAAGGGGAAAAGAAAGATGAATAACCGTGATAGAGAAAAAAATTCTAACCAAAGGAACGTTAAGAAAATAGGAAGGTGTACAAACTATAACAGAAAGCATGAAGGCGTGTGTATGAAAGGGCAGAATGTATGCTATAATTATAATACCTGTTCCTTTCCTTATCCCACATCGCCCAACTACTAAATATCCTCCCCTTTCCTTACCTATATATATATATAAGTAATATTTTATTTTATTTATTAAACAATAAGAATTTTCTTATTTTAAGAAAAGACTTTTTGTAAAAGGGACTTTTTAGTAAGTACCTCCTTAGTTAAAAATTTTCAGTATCGAGGGCGTAGGCAGACTGCGAACCTCATAATTTCGGGTACGTTTTTTTTTCTTTTGTATTTATTCAATTTAGTTTTCTGTATTATTATTTTATAACTTTAATTAGTATATTGTAGTTAGTTTGTTAGTTAATATTTTGGTATTATTTTGGCTAGATATTATGTATCTCTTTAATATTATGGAGGGTTCAATATATGCATACAAACTATTAATACTAATATTGTAGTATTTAATAAAATGTATTATTTTGGTGAATAGATTATATTGAGCGAGTCTAACCAATTGCATCTGTAATTGTGGGTATTGTATTACGTACTCCAGGTACGGATTTTTGTACTCTTTCAGCGATACTCCTTTAATTTTAATTTGTTCGTTTTGTTCCTCATTCAGAATTCAAATATTTTTTCGATATTTTGTTCATAGTTAAATTCATATGATAGATTTGTTTGATTTTAGATATTCAAAAATTCGTTATTTGTACTCTTTAGACTTATTGAGCATGTGTAGTATTTATTTTTGTAGAAACGTACATGCTAAAATATTTTGGGAGATTTTGTGTCAATTCGTTTCGCTTTAGCATGTGTGTATTAGAACCCTTTTGTTGGTATTATGTCGCTTATATTGTGACATGATATTTTTTTAGATGATATCGTAGGGTGTACCTTGAGCTAACCACATGTGGGGGTACCACAGGCATGTCGTCTTGGCACAAGAGACATGACACTTCCATGGAAGTGTCATTAGTCCACGGCGTCTCTGTTTTGTGCTTCCATGAGAGTTGGCCATTTGATGATTTGTTGTAAGAGGCGTATGGGTCGGCCCTAGTTTTCTGTTCTGTTCTGCGGATTGCTGATGTTGTGCCAAACACACTTTCCGATTTTGCATGCATTTGGATCTGCAGTCCAATGTGTGATTTGTCTATGTGGCATTATTTGACTTGTCTATGTGGCAAGCTATATTTCTGAGCTCGGTATGAAATAACCTCAGCCATTCGATTCAGTCGATTATGTTATTCAGTTCAGTTCAACTATGTTATTCAGTTCAGTTCAGTTTAGCTATGTTATTCAGTTCAGTTCAGTTCAGTTCAGTTACGTTATTATGATATTTGTTATTCAGTTTAGTTCAGTTCAGTTATGTTATTGTGATATTTGTTATTCAATTCAGTTCAGTTCAGCTATGTTATTCAGTTCAGTTCAGTTATGTTATTGTGATATTTGTTATTCAGTTCAGTTCAATTCAGCTATGTTATTGAGTTCAGTTCAGTTCAGTTCGACTATGTTATTAAGTTCAGTTCAGTTCAGCTATGTTATTCAGTTCAGTTCATTTCAGCTATGTTATTGAGTTTAGTTGAGTTTGATTTCGTTATTCAGTTCAGCTATGTTATTGAGTTTAGTTCAGCTTGATTTTCTATTCATTTGGGTTCTCATTTCGGTACTTTATATTAGTACTGGGCAATTGGCTCATGCTGTGTTTTTCTTTCGGCAGGTATTCAAGGGGTTCAAGGGCAAGTGTGAAGAGATGTTCCTTTTAGTTTGATATTCTGCTCAGAGTTTGTTCGTACGTGACCTCCCTTTCCTATTTTGGGAAGGGGGTGTTACAATAATTGTGGACATGAGGGACATATTTCTTCTCATTGTCCCAATCCAAAGCAATGTGTATGTTTTATATGTGGGTTGGTAGGTCACCAGGCAAAGGTTTGTCCAGGATCTAAGGAAGACATAGGAAACGAGTAGGATAGGTATTCTAGGATTATGTATGGTAAACGATATGTATAGGTGTGTAATGTACTACCTCCCAACTTTGGTGTAAGTTATAGTAATGAATCCCGACTTTTATAGTCACAAATGGATAGTAAGTGATGATAACAACATGCACTGTGTAAGGAAAAGTACTATGTACTGTTTGAATGAATATGTATATAAATGTAATGTTATGATTATATGTTTGATTTGTAAGTAAATTGTACGGATTAAGATAGTATGTTGTTGAACTGATAATTCGTTAATTCGGCAAGCTGAATTTAGGAATCCAGCAAGCTGAATTGGGTAATTCAGCAAGCTAAATTCATGAATCCAGCAAACTGAAATGGACAATCCCGCAAGCTGAATTAATGAATCCAGCAAGCTGAATTGGTCTGAGTTTAGAATTTTGTGTTAAAACTTTTATGATACCACTAATAATATGTGGCATAATGGTATATGAAAGACGAAATAATAATTTAAGATTTTGTTTATTCAGACAATGCCACCAAGAAGAGAACAACGACACCGAAGAGTAGATGAATTAAATAATAATGAAGGAGGTTAAGCAGACCCAATGCAAAACTTTGTTAACATAGGAAATCTGCCAGGGAATCAATTGGCCAACTTTAAATACTTCAAGGCAGTAGGACCGCCTGAATTTAGAGGGACGATTGACCCTATAGAAGCCCAAACATGGGTAAAGGAGATAGAAAAAATATTTGTGATTGCTAGGATAGCGGAGGAGCAAAAGACAGCTTTTGCTACCTATATGATGAAGGGGGAGGCGAATTTCTGGTGGGAGGCAAATCAAACTAGAGCCGGAGCAAGAGTGGTGACATGGACAAGGTTTAAGGAACTGTTCTTCGAGAATTACTTCTCGTCCAGTATGCAGGCTAGGATGGAGGTTAGATTTCTAGAATTAAAGCAGGAGAATATGACCGTCTCGGAATACACCGCTAAGTTTAACGAATTAGCTAGGTTCGCTCAACACCAAGTGGATACTGAAGCAAGAAAGGCACGAAGGTTTGAGCAAGGCTTAAAACCTTGGATCTACAACAAGGTTGCGGTATTACAGATTGATTCTTTTGGATCACTATTGGAAAAGGCTATTATAGCCGAAGGAGGAAGTGAGGTCATGAGTCTCTACAACAAGGAAAAGAAGAATAAGGTCAAGGTTACGGGAAGTAGTGTAAGTGGAAATGAAAAAAGGAAATGGAACAATTCAGGAAATACTGGTAACAGTCAGGGAGAAATAAAGAAGCAGGTTAAGAAGTGTGAAAATTGTGGGAAAAATCACTCGAGAGAGTGTCTGAAAGGAAAATTTGTGTGTTATAAATGCGGGCAGGAGGGACACATCTCTCCTAACTGCCCCAATCCAAGGAAGAATAGTGCGTATTTTATTTGTGGATCAACTGATCATATGGTGGGGGATTGTCCAAAAAGAAGGACCGATGGGGGAAATGCTAACATAGGGAATAACAGCGGGAAGCTAGCGATAACTTATCCAACTCCGACAAACAAACCAACCACAAGGACCTTCAATATGATGGTTCAAGATACGGTAGCAGCCGAAGATGGAGTTCCAGGTTTGATTTGGATATAATTTATTTTTATCTGTACCATGAGGTACGTTTACGCTTATAAACCCCAGAATCCTTGAATATAGTCATACGAAAAGAACTTTAGGAAAAGACCTAGATTAATAAATAAATAATATATAAGTATAATAATAATTCGTTAATAAAAGGAATTTTGAAGGAGGAATTCGAGTTGTATTGGAAATCAGATTCCGTTTAATCAGATAGATAAGTTTTATGCTAAATAGTTAAAGATCAATTCGATCGAATCAGATCGGGATCTACTTGCGATGAATGTATGTTAATTACCCGCATGTGTTTAAGTTTTGTAACGGTGATTCCCGGGCCGAAATCCTTATAGGGGGGAATGTAATAACCCAAGTTTTTCGATATTAATTTAAATAAGAAATTTTGCGAATAATTTTTTTTATATATAATATTATTTTTATTATGCACCAAAATAAATATGGGAATACGTGCAAGGTAAAGCATATGTGTATATGTGATAAATTTATATTTGTTTATCGCATGAATGATTTCAAATAAATTTTTCGAAAAAGGAATTGTTGATTATTATAAATTATATTCTTATAATAAATCAATTTTGTAGTAAAAATATTTTATTATTTATTTTTCATGAAGATATGATTAATGTATTATTTAAATAACATATGTATATTTTACGAATAGATCTTTAGTATTATTATTATTGATATGATTATTTCCTTATGATATGAATTTAGCAAATTAGTCAGTTTATTTATTTTAAATTGACTAAGAAAGGTAAATGAGATAGAGTGAAACAATTGATCAAAACCCTAATTTGATCTGTGAATATGGATTTGAATGTTAAATACATTTATTGTTATAATTGTATTTAAAAGTATGTATGTTTGTATTATGTAATATATATATTAATCTAAGAGATTAATTTTATTATCTCAATTTATTGTTTATTTTAAACCTAATTAAAGCAAGTCTAATTGGGTTATGAAATTAAATTAATTTGAGTAATTATTTAAAGTCCAAAATAAATGGACTAGAAACCTTTATTAAATAACAATGGTAAGGAATTTTATGAGTTGGGCATGTGCTAGCTTAAGTGGCCCAAATGATTAATTAGAGAGCCCAAAGGAATTTATGGAAAGCCCAAACTTAGGCCCAAATTAAATGGACTTTCTAGTAGCTATATTAACTAATAAAATATTATTAATAAAAATCAAAAATGAGGGAAAAGGAGGGGGATGTATCCGGGCAAAAAGGAGGGAGTATTAAGCACATGGGTTTTTAATTTATTTTCTAGCCACCTTGCATATCTATGCGGTGACTCACCTAGGCTACTAATAAAAGAAATCCCTAGCCTTTATCTCCTAAGATTTCTAAAGATAAGAGAGAGAGGAAGTTGGGAGAAATATGTGTATATAGAATATGTAAGTATACATATATACTAGCTTTTATAAAACTTCTCTCTTATTAGTTATTAAAAGTTTCTTCATTTTATCAAAAATTAATAAAAGAAAATAAAGAGAGAGAGAGAGAGAGAGAAAGATAGAGGAGAGGTCACAGACAAGAGGGGAAGAAGAAGAGAAGGGAGTTTGTTCATGCACCCCAAGTTCATAACACTTAGAAGGAAGTAGAAAGAAGAACATACAAGCAAAGGTATATAAAAAAAAAAACCTAGCGTTGTTTTTATTTTAATTTTTATGGTAGAAAAGTTATCACTAAGATTTTTGTACTTAGAACTATGCTAAATATGTTTATGTAGGATGTCATGCGGTTTTAGTATGTATTAGTATGCGTTTATGTAGAAAAGTTAGCAAAATGCTTGAAAACATGTTAATTTTAAGACGAACAAAACGTAACTTATTCGAATAAATTACACATTTGGAAATCTACAAATTATTTTTATGATTTTTATTTTTCAAGTATATTATGGATAAGTTATGAGAAAAACCTAGTTGGAATCGTTCAAAAAGAAGTTAAAATGAAAGAGATATGCAATTTATACCAAAACACCCCAACTCTTGAAGGGCTGTGCATAACAGTCCACTTGCGGACTATATTCAGTGACCAAAACATGTCTAAATCTGGATTTTGATGATGGAAAATTATAGTTCGAAAAGATACGAATCCAACGAGACTGACTAGACCTCTTTTCGAGTTATAGATTTAATTTTATTCACGTTTTCGTGAAGGACCCTAAAACTGGAACTAAAGGAACTTCTTGCAGGATTTTTTTTAAAGAAAACCGGTCCGGTCTGGTTTTTTTGTAAACTTTGAAACGACCGGTTCAATAGGTTCCTAGCCGGTTCTTATGTCGGTTTTTAGACCAAATTTTTTCTAAAATCATGAAGAATATTATAATATTTAATTTGGAATTTTTCAGTGTAATTAAGTAATTATTAGTGTAATTAATGTTTAACTCTTTTTAAATCATTTAAAATTTCTAACTAATAAATTTTTAATGCTACTAATTGATTATTAAACTAATTAAATATTGTTTAAGTGTTATTAATTATTTAATTATTATTTAATTAACATTAAGTAATAATTAAATACTCATTATTTGATTAACATTAAATTATAAGTAAATACAATTAGTTATTTTATATTCATAAATAATAACTAAAGGTAATTAATTAATTACTATTTAACTAATATTAAATAGTAATTAAACAAACATAGAGTTGATGAAATAAAGAGAATTTAAATAATATATTAATTAAACAATTATAATAAAATTGTTTAAGGGTTTAATAAGTGTTTATCACTTAAGGAATACATTATTTATTAATTAAATCATTGATCTAAGCTAAATTACATGTCTTATTAGATTAATGATAGTATATTAAATTATGGGTGTTATGTTATTGATTTATTTACTAGATAAATATCATAAGTAAGCATATAGATATGCAATTATACTCTATACTAATTGATAGACCAACGTTATTAATGCTAGGTCATTTAAAGAGTATTAATTAAAGCTAGATAGTTGTAGTTCGTCAGACAGGCAAGTTCCCTAACCTCACTCAAATTTATATTGAGCAAGTATCTAAACCTTATGCACTACTTTTATTTCGTGCAAACAGGTATATATGTTATGCAAGTTTCTTAACTCAATTTCTTATTGAGCAATTATCTTAACCCTTGCATTTACTTTATGCAATGGATCCATATGTTATGCAAGTTTCAATACTCTTTTAATGTGCAAGTATTCTTGAACTATATTCAGGCTATCTATTGATTTCAAATATCTCGATATTGTCTCATGTGATGCATTTATAATCAAAATTGTTCTTTTCTTCGTGCAAGTGTCCTCACTTGTACAAATTGTTATAATTATCGTGAATTCAAAATTCTTTGACATGATAAGTTTTGATACATACTATTAAATTTCGGTATGTATACATGATTTAAAGGTTGTCTAAGATATTTGACTCGGCTAGACATAGTTTGAAATGTATTATTGAGTATTATGGTTTACGATAAAGTCGTCCAACTGAATTGCTTAGGTTAGGATGCCAGACTGAGTATGAACAACCCGAAATGGGAAATTTTTATGCACCAAAGGCGGTGATGATGAACGCAAATGTCGTTCTAGCATGTAGTGTTGATCAATACAGGGCACAACAGGGCTGATCACACTTCGTATCCGTAAGCCAGACAGTTTGCAGATGAATTTCTGTACAAACCATTTCAAACTTGAAAATAAAATTTCATGGTCTATTGACCGCTTAACATTCATAGTCACTACGTTGTTTCAAAAATTGTAAAAGATTTGATATGTTATTAAGAACTATTTCAAATGACTTCACAACTATTGATTCGTTGTAGAAGTAGTCCTCAAAGAAAATATTTACTTCTTTCAGCTAATGTTTACTAATTGTTATTACTTGTTGAGCAATTAAATGCTCATTCTTGCTTTAAATTAAATGTTTTCAGCTAAGCGAGATCGGCTAGAAGGCTCTGACAAAGACAAAAGAAAGGGAAATCTTAAAGAATAAGTTATAAGGTGTAATTTGTAATATTTAGACTTTTGTATGTTGATAATATAATATTTATCATGTTATGAATGTAATTAAAGGTCGCGTACCTGGGGAATAGACAACTCTGATATATATATATATATATATATATTAAGTTTATAATGTATTAAACAGTTGGAATGAATGGTATCGTGTAGCACTAAGTATGGGTTTCAAATACCCGGATTTGGGGGCGTCAAAACAAGTGTTGATAAATAGACGAGAGGTCTATGAGACGAAGATGCATAAGAATCGTATAACATGATTGAAGAGAAAAGTGAGAAGCTCGTAGGACGATCGTAGGGTAAAGAATATCGCAATGTAAAACGATTGTAATAAGATCACAACGTGATCAGATTGAGTTATGGAATGACATATAGTCTGTTGAATGATTGAAAAGTTATAGCTTGATGTTATATAGCGATAAAGTACTATGAAATAATACGAGAAAAACTCAAGAAGAGTTAGAGATGATAAATACGGATTAAAGAAAATTTGTATTGAGCAATGAAGAGACTAGAATTTTGTGGAATTTCAATTGAGGACTCGTGTGGTAGCTGAGTTATACAAATCTTTGTATGGCAAGGGTTTTGTGCTTGGTTTAACGACTGCTCAGTTTATCATATTGATAATCGTTGAAATGTTGGTATTACGATATCAGTATATGTATGATGAGAAGGTGATTCATTTCTCATATCTATGTTTGATGGTTAGAGAATATTATGATTAGGTACGAGTTCTTGAAACTCATGTTTATAGTAAGTTTGTGACTCATAATCATATGGTATGTTTTGAGCCCTTAAGCGTATGGACAGTCTCTGATTTGTTTTTGGACTACGTATTGTTAGGACAAGTTCTTAACTCATATTATTGTGGCAAGTTCCTGAACTCATAATGTGGGGTAAGTTTGATGAACTATATTGGGGTATATAAAGGTTGTGGATTAAGAAATGAGAATTCTTAATGTGATGAGCATTGATGATGTTAGAAGTAGATATAATTATTAAGTAGTGGAGAAATGGAGAAAAATTAGTGTTGGTGGAGGAACATGAATATCAAGGGGTAAGTGCCATGGTGGCCACTCAATGATTCCTTCATTCAATACGGGTAATTCATGTAAGAGGTAAGTGCCATGGTGGCTACTCAGTGGTTTCATGCAAGGGGTAAATGCCATGGTGGCCACTTAGTGAGTCCTTCATTCAATACGGGTAATTTATGTAAGAGGTAAGTGCCATGGTGGCCACTCAGTGGTCTCATGTAAGGGGTAAGTGCCATGGTGGCCACTCAGTGGTTTCATGCAAAGGGTAAGTGCCATGGTGCCCGCTCAGTGATTCCTTCATTTAATACTGGTAATTCATGCAAGAGGTAAGTGCCATGGTGGCCAGTCAGTGATTCATACTGCTTCACAATTATAAAATAATTGTTGAAGACTCTTGAAAGATATTCCATTATTCTGGAAACTGATTATGAAAAGGGTAATTTTCCCTAAAAAGAAGTAGTCGCAGAATGCGATAATTCCAAATATTTCCTAGAAGAAGCGGATGAAATTCCTAAAAGAAGAAGTGAAATTCTTAGAGAGGATGATGAGTAGAATGAGTAGAGATGAATATGTTATAATTTCGAGGACAAAATTCTTATTAGAAGGGGTGAATATGATATCCCAAATGTTTATAAGTTAGTAACTCATGATATTAAATTATTATGATGATTTTGGCATACAATGATCCTTAGAAAAGGGAATTGATGGGTTAAAGAAATGATAATACTCAGTATATAATTGAGTTTAATAAAGGTTATGGAATAAAACCTACAAGAACTGTGAGGAAGATGGAATAAATAGGTAATGTAACACCTATATTATAGTAATACGTTGAAATGTTCAACTATAAAATTTTGGAAGAAGATTTACACGGACCGAATAAGGATGTTTCGGTGATTCCGAGGACGAAATCCTTATAAGAGGGGAAGAATGTGACAACCCAGATTTTCGAGTATAATATTGAAATAATGATTTAATAAAATTCTTATTATGAGACATAACGTGTTAAATGTAAAATATATGTGTTATATATATTTATGTGATTTATGTGATAAGAGAATAAATATATGTGTATTATATATTTATTATGGATTAAGTGATGAGATGAGGTCCAATAGTTAGCCAAAGCTAATTAATTTAATTAGTATGGACTAACTGACGAAGCGTATAATTGTATAGAAGGAAGTCAAAACTTGAATTTAAGTTCGGAGTGAGCTGTAATGATGATGATGAAGAAAGAAAGAAGAATATAACGATCGTGAGTCGTGGGTAACTTGGTAATTCGAGCTTATGAATATTATTGAATAAAATAGACTTTTATTAATAATATTATGTGTTAAGCGTTTAAAGGTTATATTATAACCTAGATTATGTGTATGTTATGTTTATAAGTGTCGTAGTTTTGCATAAGCGAATAAATTGATTTCGCATAATATCGCTAAATTACTATTCACGCCAAAATATTTTTTTCGTCTTTTTCGATTTCTAAAAATTTCGTTAAAGTGTGTATACGAAGGAATAATTTTTTCGAGTGTTGAAACTTTTATTTGAGCTCAATGATGATTTAATTAATAGCCCAAATGTTTATTATGGGTGACCTATATATATTGCCCAACCAAAGATTTATTATTAATGACCCAACCCATGACCCAAGACTTGACCCATGTGGAAAATGGGTATAAAAATCAGCATATTGGTATTAGAAGGAAGGAGTTACAGGTAGAAAGGGAGAGAGAAACCAAATTAGAGCATTAAATTTGGTGTGTTGTTCAAATAGGAAGCAAGTGAACATTCTAAGCCAATAGGAATTTAGGAGGGGACATTTGAGCCAATGAGATGCAAGGAGGGAACATGAATTAGAGGGAGTAGTTGGCAAGCTCATGGAGCAAATAAACTTCCCACAACTCCGTGTATAAAAACTTGAAGTAACCAACATTCCCCCTCTATTTCCATTCCAAGAAGCCTTGAGACACTCCATTGTCTCTCCCTCATTCCATTCCATCCGTGCATTGCTCCTCTTCATTTCAAAAAAAAAAAATCATCAACTCATTTCCAAGTTGCTACGAGAGAAGAGAGGAGTTTGTAGAGGAGAGCCATCGGGAGGAAGAAGAAAAGTTGCAGAGGAGAGTCTGGGTATAACAAACCCACTCCATTAATTTTCTTACCATTTCCATTTGCTCCATTCTTCGTTGTTCGATTGCTTCCATATCAGTTCATTTGCAAAGGAAAGGAGCAAGAAACAAGCAAGTTGCAGAAGCAAAAAAGAAAAAGAAACAAGAGAGAAGAAGTTCTAGAGAGAAAGAGGGAAGTGGGTCCATGGGAAGGAGAAGGAAGGAGTCAAGCCAAGAAGAAAGACTTAAGCCAAGCCCTAGCTGGTCTTCTTAACATCTAGGAAGGATTTACAAAGGTACATCATCAACTTAAATCCATTTCCATTTGATTTGGTTAAGGTTTTCCAAGTTTTCATGGTTGTGGAGCTTTTATGCTTGTGGGTTGGTTTTGTTGCGATTCTTATTGTTGTTGGTTGGTTATGAACGGTTGATAATGTTGTTAAGAGGTTATAT
The DNA here is from genome assembly GCA_034770075.1 of Aralia elata. Taxonomy (NCBI): domain Eukaryota; kingdom Viridiplantae; phylum Streptophyta; class Magnoliopsida; order Apiales; family Araliaceae; genus Aralia; species Aralia elata. The sequence goes on from CM068377.1 coordinate 66,366,847, forward strand.
AAACCATTAATAACATTAAAGTGGAACAAAAATGAAAGAAATCCATACCTATGCATAAAGGAGGACACAAATGGACATTTTTGGACTGTTTTGGACCTTAAAACGTGTATTGATTGCATGTTAAGTTTAAACGAATCTGTGGTAAAGATTTGAACGAACTAAGTCTTAATAAGAAAAACCTTAGATGAACACTATCCGTTAAAGCAAGATTGGTACTGATGTGTTGTGTATTAAATTCTAATCTTCTGGGTAGTTGTATTACACTGATTTAGGAAGCCATAGGCTTTGGAATGAACGCATTTCGACCTCGGATGAGAGAGTTATGGCATTTAGGAGAAAAGGTGTCAAGTCTATCCAAAAACGCAGAAAAACCTAGTCTTGGGGGACTTTCGGGCCAATTTTGCGGCCTAATAATGAGCCTATAAAATTATGAATTCATGGTGGTTTTAGAGAGCATGTTATAAGCTTTCCATAGCCTCCAAAATAGCCTAATTCCGACTTATAACGAAGGAGTTATGAAGGTTTGAAGTGTGTCAAAACAGAGCATATTGGAAATTCGGGGAAGAACAAAACTAAGTTTAGGCGTAGAGACGCTGGATTTATGCCGAAGTTCTGCACTTGGGTGTAATGACGCCACCTAAAGGCAAATTCTGGGCGTAGCTACGCCGGACTAAGGTTAGGCTAGAGTCAGCGTTGACCTCATTTAGTAAAATAGGAATAACTTTCTCATACGAACTCGGATTGAGATGATTCAAGATGATTCGGAACGAGAAAGAGTAGACCTACAACTTTACTTTGATAAGTGTTTACATTTAAGGTTGGGAGCAATTTCAAAATTGGTCATCTTTAGGACTGTTGTGCATTCAGAAGCAATCAGAGGGCGTTGGGCATGCGCGTATGCAACATGTAATGCTTCCGACGATAAAAGATATTATTCTAAGTTCTAAGATATGAACATTATGTATTATAATGATGCTTATTATTAACCATTAAGTATTAGACAATTCGAATGGGCGTGTTAAGCATATGCAAATGCGTGTCGCTTGGGCGTTCGAGTAGACAAGTTTGGCGTATGGGCGTGCAAGCGTCATAACGCCGTAACAAGTGTGTATAATCTTGTTTAATATTTTGTTTCTAATAGGAATGAAACATTATGGTGTGTTGTAACCCAATGTTCGCTTCATTTGAATCAAAACACTATTTAAGTTCATTAACACTTTACACGGCGTTATATACCAATAAGGATTGATGATGATGAGGGTCGTAACGTCTTCAAATGACGCGACTCCGAGAAATGTTTTAGAGTTAATCGTGTTAATTGTTTATAATACGCGAACAATATGAGATAAGAATTATTATAATGCGAACCAATATATGAAGCTTTTTAGTGGTTAATTGGTATTTTATTGTTAAATAATTATGTAGGATATTTGAAGGACGAGCCATCATAATTTGGCAAGGAACGCTTAAGACAAGTTCTTTCAGTAACTTGTTGACTTTTTTAAATGTATTGATGTACATGAATTAATTGCTAAACATTTCACCGGTATGTGAACTATATGCGAGCATGATTAAAGGGTGCACGTTGTGCGAGTATGGAATTATGTTGTTCTATGTGAAACTTGGAATATTGTAAATATGCAGTAGGGGATATATGATGTAAATGAAACTTGCATGTTAAGAGATATATGATGTATATATAGATGCATAACATGAGATTTATGATACATGAGTAAGATGCATAGTATGAGAATCATGATGCATGAATAAAAATACAAACTTATGTGTTACGTGAAGCATGAAGTGTGAAAACTGTTAGTTCTTGCCGAGCCGTCGTGCTCATACTTGCAAACATAAAACTTTATAAATTCTAGATGCAACGAATTCTCTTGATATCACGTTGATAAGGATTAGAGGAGAAGGTAAAAAGGAAAGTTGTATTATTTCCTCATTATAATTATTTGGCCGTGATAACGGTATACGATGCATGTGAACTAGATTACGAAAACCTTGAGTTAAAAATAGAGGTTATCCATTATAGTAGTTATGATGCGATAAGGTTAGTTACTTGTTATAGTAAATAAGAAAGATGGCGATGATGTATAAAGGACATTTATAACGAATGTATGGTTATTGAATAACTCTACGAATATTTTCAGAAAATGACTACAGTCAAAAACTGAATCTTATGTTTGCTTATAAAGTTTTGAAAAGGGATCATGGTATTTATTCCACCTTGATCATAAGTGTAGAATTTAAAGGTTACGAAATCTGGAATTGAGAAAAAGAGTGTAATAGTAAGTTTTAATACTTATCGTTGTAAACTATTATATATAACATGAATAGAATTGAATTGTAATGATTATTAAATGATGTATTAGTAAAGGTCTTCGTACTTGGGATTAGATGAGAACATGTTGTAATAATATCGTAATTACATTCATGTAATAAGAATATGTTGTATGGGTAGTACCGTGACGCACCGAACCCGGCCTAAAGGCAAAGACCCAGATTTCGGGGAAGTCATAAGCATTATCTATTAGTTGTTATATACTAGTTACGTTATGTTTTAGTTATAGTTTCGAGGCTTGGGACGATAATATTTATATTATATCAATGCAAATATTTTTATTATTCCGCAATGAGTTGTTGATAGTATGATGTATGAGTTGCATAGTGATGCACCAGATCCGAGGTTAAGGTGACTTAGATTTGGGGGTGTTATAAACCCTCTCTAGCCAAAATTCACACTTGCTGAATTTTGCGTATAACTTCTCCCTCCTTAGTGTTTCTAACACTATTCTTAAATGTTCCGCATGATCCTCTTGTGTCTTTGAAAAGACCAGGATATCATCTATGAACATTACTATAAACTTGTCTAAATACTGCTTGAACACCCTGTTCATCAGATCCATAAATGCGGCCGACACATTCTTCAACCTAAATGACATCACCAAAAACTCGTAATGCCGTAACGAGTCCTGAATGTTATCTTCGGTATGTCCTCTCCTCTAACCTTCAATTGGTGATACCCCATTCTTAAATCTATCTTAGAAAAGTATTTTGTCCCTTTCAACTGATCAAATAGATCGTCGATCCTGGGCAATGCATACTTATTTTTAATCGTTACCTTGTTCAACTCCTTATAGTCAATACAAAGCCTTAACGATTCGTCCTTCTTTTCAACGAACAACACTGGTGCTCCCCATAGAGACACACTCGGTTGAAGATATTTTGTATCTAGTAGTTCTTGTAATTGTATCATCAATTCTTTTATTTCTACTGACGCCATCCTATATGGAGCCCTTAAAACTGGTGACATCCCTAACACGACGTCTATCACGAAATCTATTTCCCTATTCGGCGGAAGACCTGGTAACTCGTCTGAAAATACATCCGCGAATTCTTGTACGATCAGTATCTGTCCCAATTCTGCTCCCACTTGACGGGTATCAACAACGTGGCACAAATAACCTTCACAACCTTTTCTTAATAGCTTCTGTGCTTTCATCATCGTCAGACAACGTGAACATTTCGGTGATTTACTACTATAGAATATTACCTTAGACTGCTTCGAAGCCTGAAGGTTTACACTTTTTTTTTGACAGTCTATTACCGCCCCGTGGTTAAACAACCATTCCATCCCCAATATTACGTCGAATTCTCCCAGTTTGATCGGAATTAAATCTACCAATAACTTATGTCCTCTAAATTTGGAGCAATAATTCCTATGAATGTGTTCAACATGAATTATCTCCTTATTCGCAACTTCTATGTTCAAGGGTGACTCTAGTTTCTCTAGAGGTAAGCTTAAACGTCTAGCAAAATCACAGGATATGAAAGAACAGGTCGCTCCTGAATCAAACAATACATATGCATTAATATCATTGATTGGGATGATACCTGAAACTACGTCTTCAGATGTCGCGACATCTTGGACCATCATATTGAAGGTCCGGGCAGTTGGTCTACTTGGTGGGGCTGGACCAGTTATGGTCAACTTACTACTACTGTTTTCTTTGTTGTCGCTCCCCCCATCGGCTCCCTTCTTTGGGTAATTTCTTGCCATATGGCCTGTCGCTCCGCAGACGAAGCATCCGATGTTCTTTTTTGGGTTGGGGCAGTTAGGAGAGATGTGTCCCTCCTGCCCGTAGTTGTAGCATGCTGACTTCCCCTTCAGGCAGACCCCAAAATGATTCTTCCCGCAAGTCTTGCATGGTTCTTCCCTCTTCTTTGGGTCCCCTTGTTTAGTTCCGGTATTCCTAAAGTTGTTTCACTTCCTCTTGTGGCTTCCTCCACTACCACTGGCTCCTTCAGCCTTACTTCCCCTGTCACTCTTATTCTTATTCTTTTTCTCCCTATTGTATAGGCCTAGCGCTTCGCTTCCGCCTTCGGCTATAATAACCTTCTCCAAGATTGATCCAAAAGAACCAATCTGCAACACACTCACCTTGTTATAGAGGTAAGGTTTTAGGCCCTCCTTAAATCTCCTCGTCTTCTGCTCCTCGGTGTCTACCTGGTGTGGAACGAACCTAGCCAGTTCATTGAACCTGGCGGTATATTGGGTAACTGACATATCCTCCTGCTTTAACTCTAAGAACCGCATTTCCATACGACTTTGCATGCTCTAAGGGAAATAATTCTTGAAGAAAATCTCCTTGAATCTTTCCCAAGCAATAACCCCCTCTCCGGCCCTATTTTGGTTGGCCTTCCACCAGAAATTGGCCTCACCCTTCAGTAAATAGGTAGCGAAAATAGTTTTTTGCTCCTCCCCGACTCCGGCAATAACGAATGCCTTTTTTACTTCTTTCACCCACGATTGAGCCTCTATAGGCTCGATAGTCCTCCTAAACTCGGGCGGTCCCACACTTTTAAAGTCCTTGAAGTTGGCTATACGCGCAACTGAAGGAACTACGGGTGTTACGGTAGGGGCTCTGTTTAAGGCTCCTAGTAGTAAGTCTATAAACTGTTGCATCGGGTTCTCCTGACCCCCACCCTCATTTTCATTATGGGATTCTTCCTCTTGATTTATTTATCTTCTTCTTGGCGGCATCTTTTTATTAAATCATAATAAGATTATGTTATTATTAATCCATTATTCGTTTTTTAACACATTCTCATTAATACTAACTCATACACATCAAAAAGCACATTTAATAATTTTTCTTATATATATATATATATGCTTCGTAATATAGCTTACTAGATAAAACTTCAGCTGTTTACATATTATCCCTCTATTATATATAAAAGATGGGATTTACTTAACTACTCCATAACTTAACTATAGTTGGGACTACACAAAAGATATCCCGCTACTAATATCAAAAGCTGGGATTCACGTCATTACACATATATATACTTATACATCATCTAATTAATAACTAGACCTCACCTAATGGTGTTGGCATACTCGTCATCTGCTATGTCCATGACTAGGCTCCTACTGATGGTATGCCTGGTTTGGCCCTCCTCTGCGGGATAGTAGGTCACCCTACGCTGGAATCGCCCATGCGAAGACCTGAACGCATAGTTAGACCTATCAATCGTTATCTTTTTGACCCTCATCTCCTCTTCCAGGTCAAAGACCTGATCTTCAGCCAAGATCCTATCATCGATCTCGGCCTCCCAGTAGGACACTATCTCTTGGAGCTCCTGCACTCTTGCTTCTAGGGCTTGCACTCTACCCCTCAGCGCGACATTCCTGTCGAGCACCGCCATGAACGGATTATTCAGATCTGCAGGCACTACTTCCTCCTCCTCTGAAGGTATAACCTCAGATGATGTATCGTCAGCCTCCTCCTCATGCTCAGATGGATCCTCCTCAGTGGGATCCTCCTCCACAAGTACAGCTTCCACTGCTGTCGTCCCTAACAAATCGGCAACTGCCCGTCCACCTAATGCCCTAATCACGCTAGCTGGTAGTGTCGAACCCTCCTCGGGTTCCTCCCAATGTTTGGATGGGTCCTCGTCAGAATCGAGGTCCATGTCTGGGTCACTATCGGCAATAGCTTTTACCTTGAATGTCGGTTCGGGTATTGGCTCAGGTACTAGAGCGATCAGCTCCTCGCTTACAATGTGGATATCTCTAAACACGACTTCTTCAGACATCCTACAATCAAAATTTTAATAGACAGATTAGCACATAGCAACAAAATATATTTATTATTATCACCTAACAACTATAGTTTATTTTAAGTTTACTTTTGCTATAATTTTTTTTTTGATGAATCTCCTTAATTCATCCCTTTAAACTCTATTTGAGTTCATCTTTTTACTAACTTCTCTAATTAACTCTTCTAAGGTCATATTCCTAAGGTATTTTCCCCCATCTAAGGTTTATAAGCTACAACTCTGATACCAACCTGTAACGTCCCCAAATCTGGGTCTACCTTTAAACCTGGGTGCGTCATAGTATTACCCATTCATCACAATAATATTGGCATAAATGTAATTACTATATTATTACAATATGTCTTGCTCTATCCTAGGTTTTATAACCATTACATCATTCATTGTCGTAATAGTAATAAATATTACATCATTCATAAAAATAATAAATCCTTCATAGTCTAAACTATTACATATTAGGATATTATAATCATACTCATTAACTTTTCCCTTGCCTTTGTCCCAGTGGGAACCTTCGACAGTCTCCAGCTTAACTGAAAGTATTTAATTTAAAAGCAAGGATGAGCATTTAATTGCTCAGCAAGTATAAGAGTTCAATAACAAAAAAATCAAGAATCATTTCATCATTATTCAGCAAACTGAACAATAGTTGTGAAACATACTGAATAAACAGGAATCATACTTTACTTTTGTTTGAAATAATATTTGAAACGACATGCTTAAGAGCACTTCTATGTGATTAGCCTATAGTACTCTATGTTGATCAACACTCTACTTGTAAACGACTATATGCATTTGGTTTAGGCGCCTGCAGCCTTGTCGGAATATCTGACTAAAAATTTTCCTTATTATTAGGGTTTTCATTTCATACATGCATTAGAATCCTAACCGAAACAATTCAGTTGGATTGCTCTACTTAACATCAATAATATTTCAAAGATTTATAATACAATCGAGAAAATATTTTAAATTTATGTCTAGCCGAGTCAAATGGCATCGATAATCATCACAAGGACGCCATTCATATTTTTTCCCATTTCTTCATGTGGCGCTGCGGTGCCAGCTTTTTATCCTATAACGGCACTGCAGCGTCGGCAGTTAGAGAGCAACTTTTTCATCTTTTGAAAATTTTCATTTCGCCTAACCCGCTCCTGAATGTCGTAATTTCCTCATCCGTTATCGGAATGAGTCTGTTATGGAACCCATTTCTAGCTCTTAACATCATCTATAACTTCATCGAAATAAAATAATTTTTCTAATCCTTTAACAAGCGTAAAATTGGCTCAAAAGTCTCTCGTGGTTCGTTACGTGACGTTCTTGACGTCGGATTTTTCAAATTACCAGAACTCGCTCATCCGAAGTTGGATTGAACTCGTTCCCGAGCCTGTGGCTCACATTTTTCATGGCCTACGAAAGCCCTAACAACTTGAACTTTTGCGGACACATAATCTACTTGCTAACTTGGCCCAAAGTGGTTCCAAGCTAGGGTTTTTATTATTTTATATTTTTTTCAGAAAATTTCGCCATAACTTTGTTATAGCTCGTTTTTATTCCATTCCACTTGGAACATTTCCATAACTTACATATGTTTACTTCTTTCTTCTTAAATTTTAATAACTAACATGCAAACAATGGTTTTAAACTTGTCCATCAACAACATTAGAACCTTTTTCATTTTCCCTTTGTTTTGGTTCTTTATTAATGTTATGTTCTCATTTAGCATGGATTTACCGGTAAGTATTAAGCCCTCTACGATCATCCTTATTTCACCAAGATCCTTCAATGATCTATCATATAAACAACAACCACCAACAATACATGTGATAACCCGAGAAATCGAATAGCCTTGTAATTAGGATTTCGATGTAAATATCTAATAAAATAAATTTTTATGGCTATTATTATGGGTAAATGTGTTTGTATATGTTTAAAAGTTGATTAATGACCTAGTTTACGTGTTATGTAATTAATTATGTATGAGTGTCAGAAGTTTTTGGGAGAAAATAAAATTTTTGGGGAAAAAGACGAAAAAACACTATTTACGCTAAAAACTTCTTTTTTTAATTTTTTGAATTTTTGAATTTTTGAATTTTTAAATTTTTAAATTTTCGAATCATGGGATAACGTTTATTTGAGGTCGGGAGACGTAATCTCTAATAAAATCGACGAAAGAAATTTCACAGTTTTCACATATTGAACGAGTTAGGTGGTGGGTATGTATTATATATAATGTACAGTAATATATATCCATATATATATATATACATATGTTGTGCTGAAAAGTAGATAATATATATATATAGGCATTATGTGTGCAAGTAATATCAAATAGCATTATTTAATTAGTACAATACAAGTATGTTGGGTACCAAGTGAAATTTGTTGGCACATGTTGTAAACATAAAATAATAAGTATATTATGGGTGGTAGCAGCAATAACAACAATGCACAGAAGAGGAAGTGGAATAACAATACCAATAATATAATTAATCAAGGAGATCCGAAAAGGAAGATAGAAACATGTAGTAATTGTGGAAGAAATTATGCGTGAATTTGCTTGAAAAGAAAGATGACTTGTTATAAATGTGGTTTAGAGGGACATATCGCATCTAATTGTCTCGGTTAGAAGAATAATGCATGTTTTATTTGTGGATCGAGGGAGCATCTGGCTCAAACTTGCCTGAAGAAGATGATGGAAGGAACAAGCGGAAGCCGATGAGCTAACAACAGTGGCAAGTTGACCATTAGGACACCAGTGCAGGCGACTCGACCAACAGCTCCAACATTCAACATGACCGTTCAGGACGCTGTGGAATCTAAGGATGTGGTGTCAGGTATTATTCTGATCAATAATATGAATGCTTATGTATTATTTGATTCGGGTGCTACTTGTTCATTTATATCCGATGAAATTGCTAAAAAGCTAAATTTGCCTCCCGAAAAATTAGAATATCCTTTGCACATAGAGGTCGCGAACAAAGCAATAATTCCTGTCGAGTACGTGCACCGAAATTGTCATGTAAATATTAGGGGACAAGAAATGTTTATGGATTTAATTCCAATTCGACTTTGAGAGTTCGATGTTATCTTGGGGATAGATTGATTATATAACTACGGGGCAATAATTGATTACCAGAAGAAGTATATAAACTTTATGTCTCTCAAAGAAGTGATCAAAGGTAACATTTTATGGCAGCAAGTCGCCTAGACAAGCATGTTGTCTGACGATGATGTAGGCCAATAAACTATTGAAAAAGGGGATGTACAGGGTATTTGACTCATATAGTCAAAACGCAAAAGGTAGTGTTTGCTCTAAAAATTTGGAGGCATTATCCTTACGAAGAGAAATGTGAGATATATACGGACCATAAAAGTCTGAAGTATATTTTCACACAGACAGACTTAAAAATACGACAAAAGTTTTGGTGGCCGAATATGAAACGTGAAGTTGCAGAACGTGTTGCAAAGTGCCTAATTTGATAGAGGATTAAAGCGAAACATCAAAGACCAAGCAGTCTGTTACAACCTTTGGAGATACTAGAATGAAAGAGGAAGCATATTACGATGAATTTCGTGGTAGATATTCCAACTACTCAAAAGGGTTACGACGCGATGTGGGTCATTGTGGATCGATTGTCAAAATCAGTGCATTTCTTGCCAATCAAGATTAGATTTAACTTAGATCAATTGGCAAAGTTGTATATTAAAGAAATTGTTTCAAGGCATAGAGTACCGGTATCGGTTGTGTTAGATCGAGATCCTCATTTCATGTCAAATTTATGGAAGTCTTCAAGAGAGAATAGGGACGTAGTTGAGGTTAAGCATAACATACCATCCTCAGACAGACAGACAGAATGAATGAACCATTTAAATGTTAGAAGATATGCTAAAAGCATGCGTGATGGATTTTAAAGGAAATTGGGATGATTATTTGCCATTAGTAGAATTCGTGTACAACAATAGTTATCGCGCGAGTATTGACATGCAGCCGTATGAAGCCTTGTATGGGAGAAAATGTCGAGCGTCATTGTGCTGGAACAAAGTAGGCAAACAAAAACTTCTAAGATCGAAATTAGATCAGCAACCAGCCGAAATCGTCAACATCATTAAGGCTTGATTGATAGCACACAAGACTGACAGAAGAAATGTACCGACTTGCATAGACAACGTAGAGATTTTAACGTAGGCAGTTATGTGTTTTTGAAAGCATCTCCATGGAAAGGTAAGATTAGATTTAGGAAGAAAGGGAAATTATCATAGGACCGTTTGAAGTCTTAAATAAGATTAGCGAAGTGGCATACGAGGTAGCTCTACCTCTGGAAATGGAGCACGTTCACAATGTCTTCCATGTATTAGTATTGCGATCATACAAACCCGATTATAATCACGTCATCACATATAAGCCTATCCAGAAAGATAATAATTTGACGTGTGAGGAAATTCCTGTATAGGTAGTTGATAGGAAAGAATAGATCTTAAGGAGTAAAGTCATACCGTTAGTAAAAGTAATAGGGAGAAATCATGATATAGAAGAGGCTAGATGAGAACTCAAAGAGAGAATGATATTACTATCCCCATCTTTTTGAAAAGGTTTTATTGTGCGATTCCGAGGAAAAAATCTTTATAAGGGGAGAATAATGTAATATTCGAGGATATTGCACTGTACAAATTTGTGAATAAAATAAAAATTTTATTACGAAATATGTTATTTGAATAAAATTTTGATTAAGTGTAATTATAAAAATAATTATGTATGTGATATATGAGACTATTCATGTTGTGAGATTACTTGGGATTGAGAAATGAAAGTTTAGTACGAAAGAGATTAACTTATATTAGTTAATCATTTCATGTAGACAAGATATTAAATAACTTAATAGTTAATGTAATAATTAAATAATTAGTAATTATTTAATTATATAAGAAAGGAAATTAGATTGAATGTGAAAGTTTTTACATTATAAATACGTCAAGTGAATTACTTGATATGTATATATTTTTTTAATTTAATTGTTTAATTGTCCAAATGAAAGTAATAATAGGACAACATGAAACAAAAATGTAATAATAATATATAAAATAAACTACATATAATATATGCGGTGGGTATGTATTATATATAATGTAGAGTAATATATATACATATATATATACACATATGTTGTGTTGGAAAGTAGATAATATATATATATATATATATATATATATATATATATATATATAGGCATTATGTGTGCAAGTAATATTAGTATTATTTAATTAGTACAATACAAGTATGTTGGGTACCAAGTAGAATTTGCTGGCACATGTTATAAACATAAAACAATAAGTATATTATGGGTGGTAAAGTAGAGCTCTAAAACCAAGCAAGTAAGCTGACTATTAGAACAGTTAACCGAGCCTTGAGTACTGAAACTAAATATACTAAGCTAAGTATGCTGCAAATGAAATTAAGTGGGTTTTGCTGATTCAACTAGCAAGCAGGAGGTGGCATGATTTGGAAGCCTTAACAATACACTAAGCTAAATATAGCATGAGCTGGTATGATTTGAGTTAATTAGGAAGCCACTAACTATTTGGTCTGATGATTAGAAGGTGAAACTATATCAGAGCATGCCCATTACCAATCCTTCCTATTCTAGTATTCTACCCGTTCCATTACATTTCGTTACTCTCAAAACTACTGAGCATATACACCTTCCATTTGGACCAAACTAAGTCCATAACTCCCTAAAATTTCTTAAGTTCGACTAAGAGAGAGAGAAGACTTAAAGGAACTGAATTTGAAGATGAATTGGAGGCTGTTCGTGGCATCTAAATTAGATTTAAGCATCATCAATTTTAAAGAGTTCAACAAAACAAAAGGTAAGTTATGAGTTTTATGAAATTTATAGAAATTAGTTGGTTATTAGGGTTGTATGGTCAAATTGAACTATTAATTGGGTTGTGATAATTGGGATTTAGTAAGAAGGAGATTAGTTGTTGTTGTGTGGAGTAATAAGGGAGGAAAACATGGTTTGAAGGAAGTATAAGTCCCTATAAAATCTGTTCCAAAATGGACTGCACACAAGGTGTTTGTAAAAATGCTACAAGGAAGCTATTTTACTTAAAACATAAAAATTAGTTTAAGCTTTGTGCTAGGTAGTGTTCATGCATGAATTAGAAGATAACTTAAGTTGGTTAAGTGTATTACAACAAGTCCAAGAAGAATTTTATGAAGTTTCTATAAAAATGGGTTTGGCAAAACTCTGTGTGGCAGAGCATCTTTTGAACCTCAGAATGGATGTCTTAAAGAATTCTTTTTGGGGATGCTATATTTTTATAAAATACTATGTAGTACCATGTATAACATATTAAAATCTGGAAAGCAATCAGATTTGTGAATTGAAAGCTACAAAATCACAAAGTAGTTGTAAAAATCACGAAAATGCTAGAAAATCTGGTCAGCTTACTCCAGATCCTGATTTATGCTTAATTATGGTTCTGCCACTGAGTATTTAATTAGTTAAAAATCAATAATAAAATGTGTTTTAATACATAAGTTAATCTATAAATTGAGATAATAACCTAACATGATTACTAAGCTGAAATTATAAAGTTAATTTTTGAAATATGGAAATTTAATCCATATTTATAGAATATATTACCGTTAAGCTATGTACTGACTTTATTTACATTACATAAGTATACGTAAGATACTAGCAACATAAATAATCTATAATTAAACTAATAAATCGAACGAAATTAGTAAATTTAAGATTAAGTTATTAAACTTTGAAAATGCAAGTTTTAATTGAAACTTGTAGAATGCGTATACATTGAACTATGTAATGATTCTAATTACACTAAATAAGCATATGTGAGATATTAGCAAAATAAATAACCTCTAAATTGGATTAATTAACCTAACATGGTTAATAATGTGGAATTAATTGTTAATCTTGAAGTATATTCAAGTTTGGTCAAACTAAGAACGCATTGCGTGTTAAGCTATGTAATAACCTTTATAAATATTACGTGGGAGATTAACAATATGAATTATTCGGATCGGATATAAGTGACTTAAGTTTAAATCAAAGTTAGTGAAATGAGTATACATAAAGCTATAGAACTATTCATCCATAAAAACTTATGTTGTATATTTAAAATATAACAAATCCAATGAAGTGGATAAAAAGGGAGATTGAGATATTAAGCTTAAAAGATACAAGTTGAAATTTATGAAATGTGTTAACATTAAGCAATGTAATAATCTTATGTGTATTACATAGGTGCTTTGTGAGATCATAACACTTCGAGTTTGCGTAATCGCATATAATCGGTAGCTTTGCATCACGAAGGCAAGTATATCAACCTTTCTTCCTTAAGTGAGTTTATGTTGCAAGTATATCAATTTTCTCCATAATTGAAGTTTTGTTCAATAACTAGTTTGGCTGCAAGTATTCTAACTCTCTTTTCGAATTGAAACCTTATTACAAGTATTCCATAAATGAAATCCTATTGTGAGATTTTGTTCATCCCTATTTCCCTTTCGAATAGAAATCTTCTTTGTGAAGCTCGTGTTTAGTAGGAATTTGTTAACTTGTCGTACATGTTCTTGTATCATGGATTGCGAATATGATTAAAAATCTCTTATTCAAGCTTGAATGATATTACTAAAGTCCTTTCTTGTGAATTGATATTGGGAACCTAAACTATTGATTCGGCTAGTACATAGTCGATGTGCGTTCTAAAGATTTCGCGTTTACCTTGAAAAGATAAACCAAACCAAATTGCCTTTGGTGCGGATTCCATGATAAATTGAGAAGAACAACCCTATAAAAGGGGTACATGTTATCGGAGAGTATAGTTTCGAGGTACGCTTATGCGCTAATATGTTTTTGCACAATACATAGGTACAAAGGGCTGATCACCTAGAGTACTTTAATTAGGTGTTTGATGTCTTTTGACTAAAGGTTACGGTAGAAATACTAGAAAACCTGGGACATAGTTCGTGGTCTTGTGACCCTCAGTATATATTTGAATTTAATATCTATTATTTGCTTCGAGAGTTGATTATTCCGATGGACTTTCCAGTTCTTAAATGATTGATAGTTGATTTCGATAACGTTCTCTCATTCTGTTGTAAAACATTCAATTATTATTGTTATAAGCTGCCTTGTTATCAGTTGTTATATTTGCTGGGCAATTGTTTGCTCAATCTTGCTTATCACATTTTAGTTAAGAACGAGAAGCCAGGGAATGCGCCTATAGATAAAGGTAAAAGCACAATGCATGAACAGACGCCGACTAGTCTATCTTTTGTTTTGATATGTATTAAGTAAATGATGTAAATATTTGCTTATAATATGATGTAATAGTAAAGGTTAGAGAACCTGGGAAATGACTATGTTTACGTAATATTTTGTATTGTTTATTATGTATGAAGTATGTTATCCTATATAATGGGTAGAATAGATGAATATATGTATTGGATCGTGAGCACCTGATCCGAGGGTTATGGTACCCGGATTTGGGGGCGTCACAGGTTGGTATCAAAGTTGTAGGTTATAAACCTTAGGTGGGGAAACCTTAGGATATAGCCTTGCAGGAAATCGAGAATATAGCAGTTGGTGAAACTCGTATCGAGTTCTAGGTGATGAATTGAGGAAATTCATTAAAGATAAATACTAAAATGATTTATGTGCTTTGTGACATTAATAGACTTATGTTTTCATGGATAGTAATTAAAATTGAAAAATTTGTGGTGACAGGATGTCTGAGATAGGAGGACCCAGTCAGACTAGAGAAGAAGAACCACGAGATGTTCGTACCGTTTGGGAGCAGTTGGCACTGGTAGAGCCGACTCCATTAATTACAGTAGAAGGTAGTGAATTCGAGCCTGAAATGGATCCAGAAGAAGATCATGTGGAAATAGAGGAAGAAAATAGGGAAGAAGAAAACTCGAATGAGGTACCCCCTGCCCCATTCGAGGAAGATTTGTTGGACGAATTTTATGATCGAAATATAGAGCTATAAGACCATGTAGAAGAATTAGAAGGTCAAGTGGCAGAGCGACAAGCAGTGGTGGAACAAAAAGAAGTAATAGTTCAAAATCTTTCCACTCAAAATGCGGACAACAAGTTGTAGAGCTGCAAACTGAAAAAGAAATCATTGAGGAATAGTTAATAGAAGAAACAATGGAAATGATGAGTGTGACACCCCCAAATCCGGGAACTTCATTTCCTCATGATTTGGTGTTCACAATCCAAAAACATCACATCACATCTAACTACCCATTCAAATATAAATGAAAATACTTGGATAGAAATAGAAATCTCCCATTAGAGGGTTACAACATCATTCATAAACAAATCCCAGGTTATCTAACCTTAATTAAACATCAGTGCGGAAAACATAAATCAAGTCTATTACAGAAATAACAACAAAGCAAATACGACAAGTCTTCATCACTTATTTGCTTTTCCTTTGCCCTTACTAGTAGATGGCTCGTCAGTTCTTTCAACCTTAGCTGCAGTGTTATTATGCAAGGGTGAGCAATGATTGCCCAGCAAGTATAACAACAACAATAATAATAACATGCGAAATAATCAAACGGATATCGAATAATTGAAGATTTAGCTTTGAGTCAAGAATGTAAAACAAGATTCAAAAGAACATCTGAGGGTCTTAAGACCACGAACTATGTCCCAGGTTATCAAGTATTTCTACTTTAAACCTTTAACAGTCGTGAGACTATATGGACCTTTCTTCTCGTAACTCAGGGGGATCAGCCCTTTGTACCATGTATGTGCACAACATCTTAACGCTAACGCATAAATAATATCCCCTGTATAAGGGTTGTTCATCTCAGTTTGACATCGGAGTCCGCACCAAAGGAAAGTTTGGTTTGGATTTACTTCAAATAATGTTTCTAGAATTTAGAACGCTCATCAAACTATGGACTAGTCGAATCAATGAGGGTTCGCTAGTCAATCAAGGTTCAAAAGGTATAATTCGAGAATCAAAACTAAATCTCACAAAAGGTACGATGAATACGTTTTATATAACTGAAGCATTACAAAGAGGAAATCAAAAAACATCTCATTGAATCCATGAAATTGAATGGAATAGAAACAATAACTTGCTTAAGAAGTAATAGCATTATGAAGCTTGTACTCTATGATAAAGAAATTTAGAAACTTGCGTAAACGTAAAAGTAAGGATAAGATACTTGCCTCGTGCGTAGACTAAAAATTTAAAACTCACGTTTCTCTAATCAACCTATACATTCCGTTTATAAAACAGTAACAATAATTAGTTTATAGTATTATAAACACGTCAAAAACTAATTCAAATCTCATTTCAATAGCTCAGTTGACCCAAACAATCAATGGGCTTATGCTACCACTTTTCACAGTAATTTAACTTTCATTATATACATTAGCCTAAGCTTTAGGTATAACCACGATTTCATCATACATGATCACAAAGAAAGAATAAAATTTCTAACTCTCGTCTTTTTACTCTTTTTTTTTTTTTTTTTTTTTTTTTTTTTTTTTTTTTTTTTTTTTTTTTTTTTTTTTTGTTCCCGCCGGGGCGAGAAAAACCTTCACAAAAATCTCGCCGGGGCGAGCTCCTCGCCGGGGCGAGGAATCCCTTCACAAAATTCTCGCCGGGGCGGTAGAGGAGAAGAGAATTACGAATTCCAGTTTCTGCAGTTCGCGCGAAGAACGCAGAAAAACATGCCAAAATTTCCCATTTTGTTACTCTAAATCGTCAAATTAAACATACCCAGACACTATATTTCATAGATAATTGTTACCCAAGCCTTCTAGCATGTTTTCCTAACAATTTTAAATGGCATAAATCATGAATCTAAGAATCAAATTTAAGGTTTCTTATCATTTTTATCAGAGTTCTTCAATAATCATGAAATCACACATAACAAGTTCATTATACAACCAAATTAATCCGTTTAAAACTTGATTCCTTCATTTAAACATGCATAATCTAAGTAAGTTATCAATTTAATCAATTAACATACAAAACCATTATCAATTTTATACTCACTCAACCCATGTTCATACACTGTATTACTCTGTAACTTTCTGAATTCTCATTACAAACATAATTTCACCGATTAAAATTACTCTAAATCATATTTAAATCGTATAAAAACACTTAAATACATGCTTATTAACATCTAGCATCAAATTATATAAAGATTTAGCCATACAATTTGGGTTTACAGAGAAACTCAGAACATGCATTCATGGAGAAAATTAAGAAAACGTAAATCAAAGGTTAAAGTCTAAGAATTACCTTTGATTTGGTGATAGATTTTTGCAACTAGATGAATAATTTCCTTCTTCTTCATTCTCAAAATTCTCACAAATTTTCTCTCCTTTTCTCTCTGGTTCTCTGATTTAGACTTAGGAAAAAAAAATATAAAAGAATACGTGAATATAATTAGTCTGATGAGTGAGTGTCAGTTAATCCCATCATGGGTTAAACTGACTCCAACCCCCTCTAAGGCTTCGTTTGGTAAGTCCTTATAAATCCTTCTTTTGGTTTATTTTAATAAATAGCTTATTACATAGTTTCATGTCCACACTTTTTAATCAACTAAATAACCTTACTAAAATCAAATAAATAAAATAGAAATAATTCTTCATTAAATCACATAGTCATATAAATAAAATTCTCATTTATTAATAAATGACCATTTACTAAATATCTAATTACTAATTAAATTAATTAGAAATAACATTATACTTATTTAAATAATGTATTTAATCAAATAAATTCAATTAAACACATACTTTAAATATAAAAATTCTCCACATTAATCTAATTAATGTAACACGTATAATTAAATTAATCTACCACAAATTCATCGATTAATCAATTAATTCAACAATCAAATCATCAAAAATATTTATTTAATCAATAAATATTTAAAATAAGTTACAAAAATTCTCGTTCGTCACAATGAGGATGGAGAATGCATGGGTTAAAGCCGCGCGATGGGTAGATTGTGTGGAAAGAGAGGTTAGATCTAAGAATGCCTAAATAGATGAGATGGAATACGCCTTTGGAACTACAATTAGAAGGGCTCAAGACTTTGTTTATCGTTATCCGACACACTTTGATTATCCCTAGTTCGTCATGGATCGAAGGTTAATGATTCACATCATGGACCAGGAATATGATGATGCGGTACGACGAGGAATGCTTCCTTAGATAGGAGATAGAGGGGTCTAATGATGTATATATGTAAATATAATGCAAAATCCTAAATTTTGTTGTAAATAGTAGGATATAATGATGTAGTCCCAAATTTTGTTATAGTAAGCGGGACAAATGATGTAAATATCGAATACACTATATGTACTAAATGCAGCGTTTGTATATATAATCATGTTTATATAAATATGACTTGTGATAAATACGTGTGTGAGATGAATTCTTATATGTTCTCGATAAATGAATAGGGATCTAATAATATTAATGTTAAATAGTAAAATGCCACCTAAGAGAGAACCTCAGGCTCGGACAACACCTGGAGAATCTACAGAGGGTAATGGAGAAACAAATGCAGACCCCATGCAACAGTTTGTGAATTTGTTAGTAGGGGCACTGATGAACCCTGCAACGACTGTTAGGTTTGTATAACGCGAACATGCAATCAAATTACATAAATATAGCGGAAGCGCGATAAAATCAGATTTTAAAATTTTATACAAACCATCACCATGATCTTTCTTTATGCATAATTATTAATTAAACGAAATAGATAGAGATTAAGAAATTATACCCTCGTAGAACCGTGTTTCCTCGGGTACAAGTTCAACTCCAATTCCTTCGTGTTCTCCTTGAATTCCACCGATTAAATTCCTTCATTTGATTAATGTTAGCCACCCAAGTGTTTGGCCTCTAGAGGTGATCCACCAAGGAATAATATCTATTCAAGAAGATGGGTGTTGGCAAAACCCTAGTTTCTATCTCTATAGAAATTGTAAGTACTTTTCACAATTATTATGCAAGAGTGTGTAACCCTAATCTATGATAAGACTTCTCTTATTTATAGATGTAGGAAAACCCTTCCCTAAACTTTTTAGGATTAGGGTTTCTATTCTAATTAAACTCTTTTAATTAATTCTGCTCCTAATCCAATTAGGAATTCATGAGAGAGTACTTCTATTAATTAATTCTCAATCCCTATTAGGAATTAAATAATAGCAATAGTAATAATAATAATAAGACTCCTCTTATTAATTTATATTTAATATTTCCAAAATATTAAATAATAAATATTAAGCGATTTAATTTATTCTATTTTCATAGACTAAATTAAATACACATAACTTATTATTACAATTATGCCATTTACTTCTTAAATAAATATTTTCCTTTTGCGGTGTGACCCTTTAAGTTCTCCATATTAAACCGGTTGCGAATAAATCAATTAGAACAATTCTAATCTTATTTAAATAAATAAATTAAACTATTTAATTCATTTAAATAAATAACATTTATTCTACAATAAGGGTAAGCCCCTTAGCGATAAACGACTTTCTAGATAATATAGATTTCAACATTAATCATAAAAGAACCTTTCAGTGAATAGTTACCGTACAATTCAATCCTTCTATCATACAATGTCCCAATTAAATATAAGACATGGATTTACTGTCAAGTCTTATTTTATTTAATTATATGTATTTCGATTCCCAAATGCACAACTCTAAACAATGCAAATTAGAAACTCCTTTCTAATTTCATTCTGCCTTGGCCAAGGACTACTGAGCTGTCATTTATCGAATCACATAGGACAATGACATCTTTTACTAGACGTGGTAGATTCTTTGTTGATCATTCACCTATCTCCATGCACAACTTATTATACCCAATCATACCCTTTGATATACCCCAAAGGTCTTAAGGGACATGTCAAAGTATAACTTATCATACACAAGATACTATGATGATCTCAAGTACAAGGATCACTTGTACTACTATCACTAGAGGAATTCCTATTGACAGGCGAGTAAAACTCCATTAGGTATTCCTTAGCGAGCCATGTTCAGTGAACTTATTCTCCAATAAGCACCTACATACTTGCTTTAGTGTCTCCACACAAATGATTATGAGACCAATCATCCTCTTCCTAAGAGCAAGCAACGTATGTACTAATCTATCCGGATTCACTAATCCCCTTTTTAGTAATCCAACGATTAGGAACGATTTTAGTTTGTGAGCTATCTTAAATTTATATCTCATTAGCATGATCACCATCATGATTCTAAAAGCATTGCTCAAAACTATGGATTTATCACATTTAATATAACAACACTATGTAGATAATGTAATATGCCTTTTAAGATAATTAATTCTTTTATTAATAAATGAATAAGATTATAAAATATATGATATATCATATCAAATATGATTGGCTTGTGTGCATACTACTTTCAATCTCCCACTTTCACTAAAGCCAATCGCCATAGTATCTAATACCCATCTTCTCTAAGTGACGATCAAACTGATGTTGTGTTAAAGCTTTAATAAATGGATCTGCAATGTTGCCTTGAGAGTCCACACGCTCTAGGGTGACATCTCGTCTTTCAATGATCTCTCTAATCAAATGAAACCGCCGCAACATGTGTTTGGATTTCTGATGAGACCTGGGTTCCTTAGCCTGTGCAACAGCTCCGTTGTTGTCACAGAATAAAGGTACGACTCCTCTAATCCTAGGAACCAGTCCAAGTTCAGTTATGAACTTCTTCATCCAAACAGCTTCCTTTGCAGCTTCACTTGCAGCTATATACTCTACCTCTATCACTGAATCAGCAACTATTTACTACTTGGAACTTTTCCAACTCACTGCGCCACCGTTTAAGGTAAACACGTACCCTGAAACGGATTTACTGTCATCTTGGTCCGTTTGAAAACTTGAGTCTGTATAGCCCTCTAGTTTCAATTCAGACCCACCGTAGACAAGAAATACATCCTTAGTTCTTCTTAAGTACTTTAGGATGTTTTTCACTGCCTTCTAGTGCTCTTCTCTTGGATTCGACTGATATCTACTCGTTACACTAAGTGCATGAGCAACATCTGGTCTAGTACATATCATACTGTACATGATAGATCCTATTGCGGAAGCATAAGGAATCTTACTCATACGGTCTCTCTCCTCAAGTGTCTTTGGGGCCTGTTTCTTAGAGAGATGTATTTCATGGCTCATCGGCATGAGACCTTTCTTGGAATCTTTCATGCTAAACTTCTTTAGCATCGAGTCAATGTACTTTCCTTGGGTCAAGCCTAGCATCCTTTTAGATCTATCTCTATAGATCTTTATCCCTAAAATATAGGATGCCTCACCCAAGTCCTTCATGGAGAAGTGTTTAGATAACCAAATTTTGATCGACTGTACCATAGGAACATCATTCCCTATCAGTAATATATCATCAACATATAATACAAGGAATGAAACAACGCTCCCACTAACCTTCTTGTACACACAAGGTTCACCCTCATTTTTGATAAAATCAAACCTTTTGATTATCTCATCAAAACGGATGTTCCATCTTCGAGAAGCTTGCTTCAATCCATAAATGGATTGTTGTAGCTTACAGACTTGGTTTGTTCCAACCGTTGAAACAAAACCCTTTGGCTGTATCATATATACATTTTCCTCAAGCTCTCCATTGAGGAAGGCCGTTTTTACGTCCATTTGCCAGATCTCGTAGTCATAATAAGTTGTAATTGCAAGCAAAATCCGAATGGACTTGAGCATAGCTACTGGTGAGAAGGTTTCATCATAGTCAACTCCTTGTCTTTGTTTGAAACCTTTTGCAACCAGTCGGGCCTTATAGGTCTCTACCTTGCCATCCGCTATAGTCTTTCTCTTAAAGACCTATTTACACCCAATAGGCTTAATGCCCTCAGGTGGTGAAACCAAAGTCCATACTTGGTTTTCATACATGGAGTCCATCTCGGATTTCATGGCTTCTAGCCATTTCTCTGAGTCTTCACTACTCATAGCCTCTTTGTAAGTCAATGGATCATCATCATCTCTGATGCGTACCTCATCATCATCCTCTATGATGAATCCATACCTATTAGGTATCTTCGGTACTCTTCCAGATTTACGAATAGGTAGTGGTACAGTAGGTTCTTCTACTTAGTCAGGTACCTGACTTTGATCCGTAGTATTTTATGGTTCTTGAACTTCTTCAAGATATATCTTACTCCCACTAACCCCTTCAAGGATAAACTCCTTTTCCAAGAAGGCAGTGTGTTTCGCAACAAACATCTTTTGATCAGTAGGATGATAGAAATAATATCCTAAACTTTCTTTAGGATATCCCACAAATCTACACTTACCGGATCTAGTGTTCAGCTTATCATGCTCAAACTTTTTGACATAAGCTAGACAACCCCAAGTCTTAACATGCTTAAGACTAGGTTTCCTCCCTGTCCATATCTCATATGGGGTCTTTGGGATGGATTTGGTAGGTACCTTGTTAAGTAGGTATGCAGCCGTTTCTAGGGCATAACCCCAGAAGGATATTGGAAGGTCGGTAAAACTCATCATGGAACGAACCATGTCCGACAATGTTCGATTTCTCTTTTCAGATACACCATTCAACTGTGGCGTCCCTGGTGGAGTCCATTGTGAGATTATACCATTTTCTTTGAGACAATTGAGAAACTCATTGGTCAAGTATTCCCCTCCTCGATCCGATCGAAGAATCTTAATACTCTTACCAGTTTGCTTCTCTACTTCACTTCTGAATTCTTTGAACTTTTCAAACGATTCAGATTTGTATTTCATTAAATACACATATCCAAATCTAGAATGATCATCAGTGAAAGTAATAAAATAAGAATACCTTCCTCGTGCATTCGTTGTCATAGGTCCACATACGTCTATGTGTACCAACGCTAACAACTCTGTAACTCTTTCTCTTTTTCCACTAAAAGGAGATTTAGTCATCTTACCCATGAGACAAGATTCACAAGTTGGATATGATTCGTAATTAGATAGCTCTAAAAGCCCATCTTTATGCAACTTGGTTAATCTTGTTTCATTGATATGACCGAGTCTACAGTGCCACATAAAGGTATAATTAACATCATCTCTTTTTCTTTTCTTAGTTTGTTCAATTTGAAGTATATTTTCATGCAAGTCAAGTATGTAAAGTCCATTCAGTAGGTTTCCAACACCATATAAAACATTTTTATTATAAATAGAACATCTATTGTTCTTTATTATAATATCAAAACCATCCATATCTAATACAGAAATTGAAATAATGTTTCTAATTAGTGTTGGAACGTAATAACAATCATTTAAACTAATGAACTTGCCCGAAGGCAGTGCTAAACAATAAATCCCTACAGCTAATGCATCAACCTTTGCTCCATTTCCCACTCGTAGGATGACTTCATCCTTGTTCAGCTTTCTACTTCTGCTTAGTCCCTGCATATTATTACATATATGAGAACTACAGCCGGTATTCAATACCCAAGTAGAATTTTGACTTTCAGAAAAATTAATTTCTATCATGAACAAACCTAGATTGGAAGTCGAAGGTTCTCCAAGCTTCTTTTGGTTCGCAAGATATTCCTTGCAGTTCCTTTTCCAGTGTCCCGGCTTATTGCAATGGTAGCAAATTCCTTTGCTATCTGGATCAGGTTTCTTTTTATCCTTTCTCTTCGCCTTGCCCTTAGCCTTTTTGTTTTTCTTCTTTTTTGAAGATACCTTAGGCCTCTTCCTTTTCTTGGAAGAATCATCCACTAGTAAGACTTGGTTCTTGTTAGATGAGAAGTGACCTTCAGAAGTTTTCAGCATGTTAAGTAACTCAGGCAAGCTGACGTCCAACTTATTCATGTGAAAATTCAAAACAAATTATGAGAAGGTGTCTGGGAGTGACTGCAAGATCAAATCTTGGCTTAACTCCCCATCCATCACGAACCCTAGCTGTCCAAGTTGTTCAATCAGATTGATCATCTTAAGGACATGAGTCTCAACGACAGTGCCCTTGGTCATACGAGTTCGGAAGAGCTCCTTAGATATCTGATATCTAGCAGTCCTACTTTGCTCACCATATAACTCTTTGAGGTGCAACAATATAATAGGAGCATCCATAGTTTCATGCTGACGCTGAAGCTCGTTACTCATGGATGCGAGCATGATGCATTGAGCCAGGATTGCATCATCTTGCCACTTTCTGAAAGTAGCAATCTCTTCCTCAGAGGCTGTTTCTGCAACACTTGCAAGGACTGGAGAATTTAGGACATAAGAAATCTTTTCAGCAGTGAGAACATTCTCAGATTTCTTAACCAGTCCATGTAATTCGGTCCGGTCAGTTTGTTAGCATCAAGTATGCTACGCAGTGATAGTGAGTTTGACATTTTTAAATTCTGTATGTGAAAATAGACAACATTTTAGCATACATTCATTTAATTAATTACCAAAGTAAATTAGGTCTTTATTTAAATTGTTATCTCCCGCTATTTTCATCAAACTATATTACCCTCAATTTATAGTTCGGCAAATCTAATTAAAGATTTGCTAGTGAGAATAAGGATCCCATTTCAAATGTATATAGCCTTGTGTGTGCACAACAAACTATATATAAATAAATAGGCAGACAACTATTGTCAATTCCATCACTATGTAACTCCTTGTATTTTGCCTCTTAGATTATAATGGTCAAGTGTATCCACATCTGAACTAAAATAATCTAAGTTAAGTCCAACCTAGTACTTCCATATATGTGAAGAGAAAAAGACCGCCCTTGTGTGTGCACAACAAAGCAGAAATATTCAATTTCTTAATAAGCATCAAATGTGATAAAACAACATCTTAAATATTTAATACTCACCTTGTGTGTGCACAACAAACTCATATTAAATATTTAGTACTCTATTGTTTTACCATGCTAGAAGGCGACGCTCGATATTCCTAATATCTTTGAACGCTTAGGACTTAATATTATTTCTTTGAGGGGTTTGTTATTATTAGTCTCATCTTGTTTAGCGCGCATGCACATATATATATAAAATACGCGTCATATTATTTAACATGCGAAGCATGTTGTATATAATATATATAATATATATATATATATAGTAATCATGCACATATAGAATACTATATTCTACCCGAATTGATTATCGACTTTTATTCTAGTTTGGTTCACTAGAGCCACCAAGTGAACCAAAAGGTCAAACCTAGGGTGCAAGAGCTAAATTTAAATATAACTATTACATTTAAACCCGGGCTCCATTACAAACGGGTCATCATGCGCTCCTTGCTCCTCTGTCTCCAATTCTTCAAAATCAATTCTAATTAGTCCTATTACAAAAACTATTTACAATAAATAGAAACCTTGATCAGCAGTCAAGGGAAGTACATAGGAGGAAGATAGAATTTACATCAAGAAAAATAAAAGAAGACAAGGTACGCAAACCCCATTTATAAAAACTCATTCATTCAAGCATCCTCTAAAATAAATCCAATTACTCATTGGTCAATAGTCCATAATCAATCCCTATTTATTATCATACATATCTCTATATGCATCAATAAATAATATTCATCTCATGAATAATAAAATCATTCCATATATGCATTGATATCATTTAATGGGCAATATTAGTTAGTATAAAATCCAATTTCAACTCCAATTAGTTATCATGGAATCCAATTCTAACTCTAATTAATTATCATGAAATCCAATTTCAATTAAAATAAACTTCTTTATTTTAATCATATTCCAAATCAAAATAAACTCTTTTATTTTAATTAATCCAATTTTGAATAAAAAAATAAACTCCTTTATTTTTTAATCAAATTCCAAATCAAAATAAACTCCTTTTAGTTTAATTTACAAAAAATAAAAAAAATAAGAAAAATGAGGTCAACCCTTGATCATAAACCTTTAAAAGAAATAATCAAACAAGCCTTTAAGTCAAACTTCAAACCCAGAATTATATAGTTTAAATATTAAACATTCTGATTCATAATCAAAAGTGATTCTGGTGTAGTGACAAGGCTTCTAACTTATGACCAATAGGTCAAGGGTTCAAAACCTTCTAGCTCCAAATTAATTATTTCATTTTTAAAGGTTGACCAGTCAGCGCCACGTCAGCAGTCAACAGTTGACCAGTCAGCGCCATGTCAGCAGCCAGTGCCACATCATCAGTTGACTAGTCAACGGTCAATGTTTGACCGTTGACTTTGACCAACGGATTTTTTTTAATAAAAAAAATAAAATAATTTTACACAAATAGTTATGCCCAATTAAATTGTTCTAAACACATATCAATGTATATACAGAATCAAAACAATTAATAATTCGCATAAAGTTTGGCTTTGATACCACTGTTAGGTTTGTATAACGCGAACATGCAATCAAATTACATAAATATAGCGGAAGCACGATAAAATCAGATTTTAAAATTTTATACAAACCATCACCATTATCTTTCTTTATGCACAATTATTAATTAAACGAAATAGATAAAGATTAAGAAATTATACCATAATAGAACCGTGCTTCCTCGGGTACAAGTTCAACTCCAATTCCTTTGTGTTCTCCTTGAATTCCACCGATTAAATTCCTTCCTTTGATCAACGTTAGCCACCCAAGTGTTTGACCTCTAGAGGTGATCCACCAAGGAATAATATCTATTCAAGAAGATGGGTGTTGGCAAAACCCTAGTTTTTATCTCTCTAGAAATTGTAAGTACTCTCCACAATTATTATGCAAGAGTGTGTAATCATAATCTATGATAAGACTTCTCTTATTTATAGATGTAGGAAAACCCTTCCCTAAACTATTTAGGATTAGGGTTTCTATTCTAATTAAACTCTTTTAATTAATTCTGCTCCCAATCCAATTAGGAATTCATGAGAGAATACTTCTATTAATTAATTCACAATCCCTATTAGGAATTAAATAATAGTAATAGTAATAATAATAATAATAATAAGACTCCTCTTATTAATTTATATTTAATATTTCTAAAATATTAAATAATAAATATTAAGCTATTTAATTTATTCTATCTCCATAGGCTAAATTAAATACACATAACTTATTATTACAATTATGTCATTTACTTCTTAAATAAATATTTTCCTTTTGCGGTATGACCCTTTAGGTTCTACATATTAAACCGGTTGCGAATAAATCAATTAGAACAATTCTAATCTTATTTAAATAAATAAATTAAACTATTTAATTCATTTAAATAAATAACATTTATTCTACAATAAGGGTAAGCCCCCTTAGCGATAAACGACTTTCTAGATAATATAGATTTCAACATTAATCATAAAAGAACCTTTCACTGAATAGTTATCGTACAATTCAATCTTTCTACCATATAATGTCCCAATTAAATATAAGACATGGATTTACTGTCAAGTCTTATTTTATTTAATTATATGTATTTCGATTCCCAAATGCACAACTCTAAATAATGCAAATTAGAAACTCCTTTCTAATTTCATTCTGCCTTGGCCAAGGACTACTGAGCTGTCATTTATCGAATCACATAGGACATTCACATCTTTTACTAGACGTGGTAGATTCTTTGTTGATCATTCACCTATCTCCATGCACAGCTTATTATACCCAATCATACCCTTTGATATACCCCAAAGGTCTTAAGGGACATGTCAAAGTATAACTCATCATACACAAGATACTATGATGATCTCAAGTCCAAGGATCACTTGTACTATTATCACTAGAGGAATTCCTATTGACAGGCGAGTAAAACTCCATTAGGTATTCTTTAGCGAGCAATGTTCAGTGAACTTATTCTCCAATAAGCACCTACATACTTGCTTTAGTGTCTCCACACAAATGATTATGAGATCAATCATCCTCTTCCTAAGAGCAAGCAACGTATGTACTAATCTATCCGGATTCACTAATCCCCTTTTTAGTAATCCAACGATTAGGAACGATTTTAGTTTGTGAGCTATCTTGAATTTGTATCTCATTAGCATGATCACCATCATGATTCTAAAAGCATTGCTCAAAACTATGGGTTTATCACATTTAATATAACAACACTATGTAGATAATGTAATATGCCTTTTAAGAAAATCAATTCATTTATTAATAAATGAATAAGATTACAAAGTATATGCTATATCATATCAAATATGATTGGCTTGTGTGCATACTACTTTCAACGACACCTACCACTACTTTCAAAGACTTTAAAGCTATAGGACCTCCAGACCTTAGAGGGACTACCAATCCAATCGAAGCTCAGACTTGGATAATGGAGATGGAAAAAATATTTGAGGTTGCTAGAGTGGCGGAAGAACAAAAGACTGCTTTTGCTACGTTTATGCTAAAGGCAGAGGCTAGCTACTGGTGGCAAGCAAATAAAAGTAGAGGTGGTCAAGGAGTAATTTCATGGGAAAGGTTTAAAGAAATGTTCTTCAAAACATACTTTCCGACTAGTATGCAGAATCAAATGGAGGTTAAGTTTTTAGAACTTAAACAGGGAACAATGACGGTACCTGAGTACGCCGTAAAATTTAATGAGTTGGCGAGGTTCGCATCGTATCAAGTCAACACTGAAGAGAGAAAGGCAAGAAGGTTCGAACAGGGATTGAAGCTCTGGCTTTACAGTTGAGTTTTGATGTTCCAATTGAACTCATTCACAGCAATGCTGGAGAAAGAAATTTCGCTGAAGGTGGAAGTGAAGCGCTCACCAAGTATAATCAAGAGCAAAAGAAGAAGAAAAGTGATGGAGAAAATAAAGCAAGTAGCAACAATAACAACAATGAATAGAAGAGGAAGTGGAATAACAGTACCAATGCTATAATTAATCAAGGAGATCCGAAAAGGAAGATAGAAACATGTAGTAATTGTGGAAGAAATTATGCTAGAATTTGTTTGAAAAGAAAGATGACTTGTTATAAATGTGGTTTAGAGCGGTCAAAAGAATAATGTAAGTTTTATTTGTGGATCGAGGGAGCATCTGGCTCGAACTTGCCCAAAGAAGATGATGGAAGGAACAAGCAGAAGTCGATGAGCTAACAAAAGTGGCAAGTTGACCATTACGACACTAGTGCAGGCGACTCGACCAACAGCTCCAACATTCAACATGACCGTGCAGGACGCTGTGGAATCTAAGGATGTGATGTCAGGTATCATTTTGATCAATAATATGAATGCTTATGTATTATTTGATTCGGGTGCTACTTGTTCATTTATATCCGATGAAATTGCTAAAAAGCTAAATTTGCCTCCCGAAAAATTAGAATATCCTTTGAACATAGAGGTCGCGAACAAAGCAATAATTCCTGTCGAGTACGTGCACCGAAATTGTCATGTAAATATTAGGGGAGAAGAAATGTTTATGGATTTAATTCCAATTCGACTCGGAGAGTTCGATGTTATCTTGGGGATGGATTGATTATATAACTACGAGGCAATAATTGATTACCAGAAGAAGTATATAAACTTTACGTCTCTCAAAGAAGTGATCAAAGGTAACATTTTATGGCAGCAAGTCGCCTAGACAAGCATGTTGTCTGACGATGATGTAGGCTAATAAACTATTGAAAAAGGGGATGTGCAGGGTATTTAACTCATATAGTCAAAACGTAAAAGGTAGTGTTTGCTCTAACAATTTGGAGGCATTATCTTTACGGAGAGAAATGTGAGATATATACGGACCATAAAAGTCTGAAGTATATTTTCACACAGAAAGACTTAAAAATGCGACAACATTTTTTGTGGCCGAATATGAAACGTGAAGTTGCAGAATGTGTTGCAAAGTGCCTAATTTGTTAGAGGATTAAAGCGAAACATCAAAGACCAAGTGGTCTATTACAACCTTTGGAGATACTAGAATGAAAGAGGAAGCATATTACGATGAATTTCGTGGTAGGTATTCCAACTACTCAAAAGGGTTACGACGCGATGTGGGTCATTGTGGATCGATTGTCAAAATCAGTGCATTTCTTGCCGATCAAGATTAGATTTAACTTAGATCAATTGGCAAAGTTGTATATTAAAGAAATTGTTTCAAGGCATAAAGTACCGGTATCGGTTGTGTTAGATCGAGATCCTCATTTCACGTCAAATTTTTGGAAGTCTTCAAGAGAGAATAGGGACGTAGTTGAGGTTAAGCATAACATACCATCCTCAGACAGACGGACAGAATGAACGAACTATTTAAATGTTAGAAAGTATGCTAAAAGCGTGCGTGATGGATTTTAAAGGAAATTGGGACGATTATTTGCCATTAGTAGAATTCATGTACAACAACAGTTATCGCGCGAGTATTGACATGCAGTCGTATGAAGCCTTGTATGGGAGAAAATGTAAAACGTCATTGTGCTGGAACAAAGTAGGCAAACGTAAACTTCGAAGATCAGAATTAGATCAGCAACCGACCGAAATCGTCAACATCATTAAAGCTTGATTGATAGCGCACAAGACTGACAGAAGAAATGTGCCGACTTGCATAGACAACGTAGAGATTTTAAAGTAGGCAATTATGTGTTTTTGAAAGCATGTCCATGGAAAGGTAAGATTAGATTAAGGAAGAAAGGGAAATTATCATAGGACCGTTTGAAGTCTTAAAGAAGATTAGCGAAGTGGCATAAGAGGTAGCTTTACCTCTGGAAATGGAGCACGTTCACAATGTTTTCCATGTATTAGTATTGCGATCATACAAACCCGATTATAATCACGTCATCACACATAAGCCTATCCAGAAAGATAATGATTTGACGTATGAGGAAATTCCTGTATAGGTAGTTGATAGGAAAGAATAGATCTTAAGGAATAAAGTCATACCGTTAGTAAAAATAATAGGGAGAAATAATGATATAGAAGAGGCTAGATGAGAACTCAAAGAGAGAATGATATTACTATCCCCATCTTTTTGAATAGGTTTTATTGTGAGATTTCGGGGACAGAATCTTTATAAGGGGAGAAGAATGTAATATCTAAGGATATTGCACTGTACAAATTTGTGAATAAAATAAAAAATTTATTACGAAATATGTTATTTGATTAAAATTTTGATTAAGTGTAATTATAAAAATAATTATGTATGTGATATATGAGACTATTTATGTTGTGAGATTACTTGAGATTGAGAAATGAAAGTTTTGGACGAAAGGGATTAACTTATATTAGTTAATCATTTCATGTAGATAAGATATTAAATAACTTAATAGTTAATGTAATAATTAAATAATTAGTAATTATTTAATTATATAAGAAAGGAAATTAGATTGACTGTGAAAGTTTTTACATTATAAATACGTCAAGTGAATTACTTGATATGTATATATTTATTAATTGAATTGTTTAATTGTCCAAATGTAAGTAATAATTAGACAACATGAAACAAAAATGTAATAATAATATATAAAATAAGCTACATATAATATATGCGGTGGGTATAGAGTAATATATATACATATGTTGTTCTGAAAAGTAGATAATAATATATATAGGCACTATGTGAGCAAGTAATATCAAATGACATTATTTAATTAGTACAATACAAGTATGTTTGGTACCAAGTGGAATTTGCTGGCACATGTTGTAAACATAAAACAATAAGTATATTATGGGTGGTAAAGTAGAGCTCTAAAACCAAGCAAGCAAGCTGACTATTGGAACAGTTAACCGAGCCTTGAGTACTGAAACTAAATATACTAAGCTAAGCATGCTGCATATTAAATTAAGTGGGTTTTGCTGATTCAACTAGCAAGCAGGAGGTGGCATGATTTGGAAGCCTTAACAATACATTAAGCTAAATATAGCATGAGCTGGCATGATTTGAGTTAATTAGAAAGCCATTAACTATTTGGTCTGATGATTAGAATGTGAGACTATATCAGAGCATGCCCATTACTAATCCTTCCTATTCTAGCATTCTACCCGTTCCATTACATTTCGTTACTCTCAAAACTACTGAGCATATACACCTTCCATTTGGACCAAACCAAGTCCATAACTCCCTAAAATTTCTTGAGTTCGACTAAGAGAGAGAGAAGACTTAAAAGAACTGAATCTGAAGATGAATTGGAGGCTGTTCGTGGCATCTAAATTAGATTAAAGCATCATCAATTTTAAAGAGTACAACAAAACAAAAGGTAAGTTATGAGTTTTATGAAATTTATAAAAATTAGTTGGTTATTAGGGTTGTATGGTCAAATTGAACTATTAATTGGGTTGTGATAATTGGGATTTAGTAAGAAGGAGATTAGTTGTTGTTGTGTGGACTAATAAGGGAAGAAAACATGGTTTGAAACAAATATAAATCCCTATAAAATTTGTTCCAAAATGGACTGTACACAAGGTTTTTGTAAAAATGTCATAAGGAAGCTATTTTACTTAAAACATAAAAATTGGTTTAAGGTTTGTGCTAGGTAGTGTTCAAGCATGAATTAGAAGATAACTTAAATTGGTTAAGTGTATTAGAACAAGTCCAAGAAGAATTTTATGAAGTTTCTATAAAAATGGGTTTGACAAAAATCTGTGTGGCAGAGCATCTTTTGAACCTCAGAATGGATGTCTTAAAGAATTCTTTTTGGGTATGCTATATTTTTATAAAATACTATGTCGTACCATGTATAACATATTAAAATCTGGAAGCTATCAGATTTGTGAATTGAGAGCTACAAAATTACAAAATAGCTGTAAAAATCACGAAAATGCTGGAAAATCTGGGCAGCCTACTCGAGATCCTGATTTATGCTTAAGTACGGTTCTGCCACTGAGTATTTAATTAGTTAAAAATCAATAATAAAATGTGTTTTAATACATAAGTTAATCTATAAATTGTGCTAATAACCTAACATGATTACTAAGCTGAGATTATAAAGTTAATTTTTGAAATATGGAAATTTAATCCATATTTGTAGAATATATTACCGTTAAGCTATGTACTGACTTTAATTGCATTACATAAGTATACGTAAGATACTAGCAACATAAATAATCTATAATTAAACTAACAAATCAAACAAAATTAGTAAATTTAAGATTAAGTTATTAAACTTTGAAAATGCAAGTTTTAATTGAAACTTGTAGAATGCGTATACATTGAACTATATAATGATTCTAATTACACTAAATAAGCATATGTGAGATATTAGCAATATAAATAACCTCTAAATTGGATTAATTAACCTAACATGGTTAATAATGTGGAATTAAATTGTTAATCTTGAAGTATATTCAAGTTTGGTCAAACCAAGAACGCATTGCGTGTTAAGCTATGTAATAAGCTTTATAAATATTACGCGGGAGATTAACAATATGAATTATTCGGATCGGATATAATTGACTTAAGTTTAAATTAAAGTTTGTGAAATGAGTATACATTAAGCTATCGAACTATTCATCCATAAAAACTTATGTTATATATTTAAAATATAGCAAATCCAATGAAGTGGATAAAAAGGGAGATTGAGATATTAAGCTTAAAAGATACAAGTTGAAATTTATGGAATGTGTTAGCATTAAGCAATGTAATAATCTTATGTGTATTACATAGGTGCTTTGCGAGATCATAACACTTCGAGTTTGCGTAATCGCATAGAATCGGTAGCTTTGCATCACGAAGGCAAGTATATCAACCTTTCTTCCTTAAATGAATTTATATTGCAAGTATCTCAATTTTCTCCATAATTGAAGTTTTGTTCAATAACTAGTTTTGTTGCAAGTATTCCAACACTCTTTTCGAATTGAAACCTTATTACAAGTATTCCATAAATGAAATCCTATTGTGAGATTTTGTTCATCCCTATTTCCCTTTCGAATAGAAATCTTCTTTGTGAAGCTCGTGTTCAGTAGGAATTTGTTAACTCGTCGTACATGTTCTTGTATCATGAATTGCGAATATGATTGAAAATCTCTTATTCAAGCTTGAATGATATTACTAAAGTCCTTTCTTGTGAATTGATATTGGGAACCTAAACTATTGATTCGGCTAGTATATAGTCGATGTGCGTTCTAAAGATATCGCGTTTACCTTGAAAAGATAAACCAAACCAAATTGCCTTTGGTGCGGATTCCATGATAAACCGAGAAGAACAACCCTATAAAAGGGGTACATGTTATCAGAGACTATAGTTCTGAGATACGCTTATGCGCTAATATGTTTGTGCACAATACATAGGTACAAAGGGCTGATCACCTAGAGTACTTTAATTGGGTGTCCGATGCCTTTTGACTAAAGGTTACGATAGAAATACTAGATAACCTAGGACATAGTTCGTGGTCTTGTGACCCTCAGTATATATTTGAATTCAATATCTATTATTTGCT
The DNA here is from genome assembly GCA_034770075.1 of Aralia elata. NCBI lineage: Eukaryota > Viridiplantae > Streptophyta > Magnoliopsida > Apiales > Araliaceae > Aralia > Aralia elata. Next base: position 66,401,307 of record CM068377.1, read on the forward strand.
TCGAGAGTTAATTATTCCGATGGATTTTCCAGTTCTTAAATGATTGATAGTTGATTTTGATAACGTTTTCTTGTTCTGTTGTAAAACATTCAATTGTTGTTGTTTTAAGCTTCCTTGTTATCAGTTGTTATATTTGCTGGGCAATTATTTGCTCAATCTTGCTTATCACATTTCAGTTAAGAACGAGAAGCCAGGGAATGCGCCTATAGATAAAGGCAAAAGCAAAATGCATGAATAGACGCCGACTAGTATATCTTTTGTTTTGATATGTATTAAGTAAATGATGTAAATATTTTCTTATGATATGATGTAATAGTAAAGGTTAGAGAACCTGGGAAACGACTATGTTTATGTAATATTTTGTACTGTTTATTATGTATGAAGTGTGTTATCCTATATAATGGGTAGAATAGATGAATGTATGTATTGGATTGTGAGCACCTGATCTGAGGGCTGTGGTACGCGGATTTGGGGTGTCACATAGAGGGTTGTCGAATGATGATCCGAACTATCACTTGGTTAGTTTTCTGGAAATCTGTGATACATTCAAGTACCATGGAGTGTCGGAAGATGCTATAAGACTAAGATTATTTCCATTCACACTCCGATATAAAGCTAAGAGTTGGCTCCATTCATTAGCACCAGGCTCAATTATTACATGGAACGATCTAGCCCAGAAATTTCTTGCTAAGTTTTTCCCGCCTGCAAAACAGCGAAGATGCGGAATGATATTATTTCTTTCATTCAGTTAGATTCAGAATCACTGTATGAAGCATGGGAGAGATTTAAAGACCTATTGAGAAGATGCCCACATCATGGAATCCTTAAATGGCTTTAGGTACAAACTTTTTACAACGGATTAACTAGTACAGTGAGAACGAGTATTGATGCTGCAGCGGGTGGAGCTCTTGTGGCCAAGAACTGTGATGAGGCGAATCAACTGCTCGAGATAATGGCAGCTAATAATTATCAGTGGCCAACTGCAAGAATAACTCAACCAAAGCCAGTCGGGGTTTATGAAGTGGATGCGATGACAGCATTATTAGCTGAAGTGACAACTCAGATTTCTGCTCTTACAAAGAAGATAGATGCACTTGGGGTACAAAATGTTTAGAGAATTGAAACAGTTTGTGAGATATGCACAGGCAACCACTCAAGTGATCAATGTGGAATAAGCTCAGAATCAGTTCAGTTTGTCTCCAACTTCAATCGACAGCAGGGTAGTAATGCGAATAACTATAATCTAGGATGGAGGAACCACCCAAACGCTTCTTGGAGCAATAATCAGTCATAGCCTCAAGCTCAAGCTCCAAGGCATGCATACCCACCTGGATTTCCACCTTAACAACAACAACAACAACCTCAACAACCTGATAAGCTGTCACAAATGGAGGAATTATTGGCAAGATTGGCAAATCAGTTTGAAGCGACAACAAAGAATCAATCAGCGGCAATAAGGAACCTTGAAAATCAGATGGGCCAGATAGCAAGTGCTCTAAACACTCGACCTCAAGGTTCTCTACCGAGTGATATAGAGAAGAATCCAAGGAAAGATGGCAATGAACAGTGTAAGGCAATCACACTCAGAAGTGGAAAGGAGTTGGCTACATATTTTGATGAACACAAGGAAGCTAGTATTGAAAAGGATGATGAAAAAGAAGTTGGAAATTCAGAAAGCAAGTCCAAGGAAAAAGTTATGGAAAAGCAGAAGGAAGAAAAACAGAACTCAGTCATACCATTTGTGTCGTTTCCACAAAGATTTCAAAAAAGAAGTTAGATAGACAGTTTTAAAGTTTTTAAACGTGTTTAAAAAGCTGCAGATCAATATTCCATTCGCAGATGCTCTAGAATAAATGCCTAGCTATGCCAAATTCATGAAGGATATTTTAGCAAGGAAGTGGAAGCTAGGAGAGTTTGAGATGGTAGCATTGACGGAAGAATTTAGCTGGATTCTACAAAGGAAGTTACCACCGAAGTTGAAGGATCCAGGTAGCTTCACCATTCCGTGCACAATCAGAACTCAATTCTTTAGTAGGTGTCTGTGTGATTTAGGGGCAAGTATCAACCTTATGCCTTTATCAGTTTATCAATAGCTTGGGTTGAAGGAAGCTACACTAACGAATATCACTTTACAGCTTGTCGATAGATCTCTTACCTATCCAAAAGGGAATAGTAGAAGACGTGCTAGTGAAGGTAGATAAATTCATATTCCCAGTGGACTTCATAGTTCTTGACTTTGTAGAAGATAGTAATATACCGATTATCCTTGGGCGCCTGTTTTTAGCTACGGGTAGGACATTGATTAATGTACAGAAATGAGAGTTAACAATGAGGGTCCAAGATGAAGCGGTAACCTTTAACATTTTCAAGGCTATGAAATTTTCAAAGGAAGAGGAAGAGTGCTTCAGGATTGATTTGATTAAGGGAGCATTTAGTGAAACGTTTATTGAATCAGTGAACAAAGACCCTTTAGAAGCAGCATTGGTAAGTGAAAACATGTCGGATGACTCAACTGTTTTAGAATTGGCCCAGACATTAGATGTGACGAATGAGATTTTTGTAGTTTAATTTAAATATTTATTGAATTAAATAAATATTTTTTGATGATTTAATGATTAAATTAAATAATTAATTGATGAATTTGTGGTAGATTAATTTAATTATATGTGTTACCTTAGTTAAATTAATGTGGAGAATTTTTATATTCAAGGTATGTATTTAATTGAGCTTATTTGATTAAACGCATTATTTAAATAAGCATAATGTTATTCTAGTTAATTTAATACTTAATTAGAGATTTAATGATTTGTCATAATCAATAAATGAGAGTTTTAATTATTTGACTATGTGATTTAATGTGGAATTATTCTATTTTTATTTAGTTGATTTTATAAGATTATTTGGTTAACTAAAAGTGTGACAATAAACTATATAATAAACTAGATAATTAAAATAAACCAAAAAGGGAACTTATAAGGATTAACCAAACAAGGCCTTATGGAGGTTGGAGCCAGTTAACCCATTATGGGATTAACTGACACCCACTCATCAGATTAAGTTAAATGTATTCTTATTTTCAGCATTTTTATTTTTGCTAAGTTGAATTAGAGAAAACACAGAGAGAAAACTTGAGAGAAAATTGAGAGTTGAGAAGAAATTTGAAGAATTGAAAGTTCCTTTCATCATCAAATAGAGTTAGTAAGGCTATGATTCTTCAACCCAAGTTTAATTTCATGATTCTTACATTCTCCATGAAAACCAAAATTTTGAGTTCTCTGTAACATAAATTGTTTATGATTGTTGATTATATGATTCTGTGTATGTTAATATATGTTTTCTATCATCTATGCATGTTTTAAAACAATCAAAACCATGTAATTATGCCTTAATTAAATTTATGAAAAATATGTATATGGCCCTTATGTACAAATTGTATGCTTTAAATTATTTATTTAACTTAAAATTTATAGTTGGGTATGATTATACATGATTAAATAAATAATACAAAGTTGAAACGGACAGATTCAGAGTTATAACCAATCTCTAACATTGAATTTCATAAATTGTCTCGAAACTTTGCGAAATACCAAAAACAGTGAAGTTAAATGTTTTAAAGTGTGTAATTATGTGAATTAAGTCAATAAAATCATGATATGATAGTTATTATATGTTTTTGAAAAGTCTAGAACCTATGGGTAGTATTAAAATTCATTGTCTGAGAAAAACTTTGGCCAAATTTGGCATTAGTTGTGTTCTTTGCGAACTGCAGAAATTTGGTTTCAGGTTTACCGCCCCGGCGGTGAAATTACACTAGGTAATGTCGCCCCGGCAGTATCCCCGCCCCGACGGTGTAATTGAACTGAGTTTACCGCCCCAGTGGTATGCTTGCCCCGACGCCCAAATTTATACTACGTTTACCGCCCCGACGGTAGCCTCGCCCCGGCGGTGTTTTGTGAAGAAATCTGCCACCCCGGCGGCGATGCAGAAAATAAAAAAATTTCTTCTTTCTTTGTGGTCATGTTATGTTATCCTAGACATGTTTAAAACGTAGACTAATATATTAAATGGATATTAAGATGAGATTGGATGAAAGCGAGTCTTGAAGTGTTTATAATGTTGTAACTAATCATTGTTATTGCTATATAAACGGAATGTATAAGTTGATTAAGTAACGTGAATTTTAATTTATAATCTACGCACGAGGCAAGTTTTCTACCCATAATCTTTTTATTTCATTGAAAACAAGTTTCCTATCTTACCTTAAATTTCAATTACGTAAGTTCCTGAACTTCATTCTTTTATTATGCAAGCTTCCTAATACTATTACTTTATTGAGCAATTCTTTATCTTAATGCATTCAATTTCATGAATCCAATTGAGATATCCAAATTTCCTTGTTAATAATACTTCAGTTATACCGAGTTTATTCAACTGTATATTTTGTGAAATTCAGTCTTTGGTTCTCGAATACCAATTACATTTTATTGAGCCTTGATTGACTAGCGAACCCTTATTGATTCGACTAGTCCATAGTTGATGAGCGTTCTAAATTCTAGAAACGTTATTGAAGTAAATCCAAACCAAACTTCCTTTGGTGCGGACTCTAATGTCAAACTGAGATGAATAACCCTTTTATAGGGGATTATTTTACGCGTTAGTATTTAGATGTTGTGCACATACATGGTACAAAGGGCTGATCCCCCTAAGTACGAGAAGTAAGGTCCACATAGTCTTACTACTGTTAAAGGTTTAAAGTAGAAATACTTGATAACCTAGGACATAGTTCGTGGTCTTGTGACCCTCAGATGTTCTTTTGATTCTTGTTTTTTTAATCTTGATTCAAAAGCCGAGTTTTCAGTTATCCAATATCCATTGACTATTCGCATGTTATTATTACTTTTACTGTAATACTTGCTGGGCAATTGTTGCTCACCCTTGCATAATAACATTGCAGCTAAAGTTGAAAGAATTGACGAGCCATCCACTAGTAAGGGCAAAGGCAAAGTAAACAAGTGATGAAGACTTGTTAAATTTGTTTGAACGATGTTTATGTAATAGACTTATGTTATGTTTCTGCACTGATGTTTTATTAAGGTTAGATGACCTGGGATTTATTTGTTAAAGATGTTGTAACCCTTTAATGGGAGATTTCTATTTTAATTAAGAATTCTCATTTATATTTGAATGGGTAGTTAGATGTGATGTGATTTATTTGGATAGTGAACACCAAATCCTGTGGGAATTAAGTACCCAAATTTGGGGGTGTCACATTAGATGCATCTCCAAAATCTACACGATTTAGGCCAACGTTTGAACCCTTGGATTACTTGGGAAAGCCATTAGAAAAGGTTAAATCATCATTGGGAGAACCACCAACCTTCGAACTCAAGCCACTGCCTAACCATCTACGGTATGCATACCTTGGTTCCTCGTCTACTTTGGCAGTCATAAATTTTGCTTCACTTGATGAGGTTCAAGAGGAAAAATTGCTAAGGGTACTTAGACAGTACAGGACAACTCTTAGGTGGACTCTTACAGATATCAAAAGGATAAGCCCATCAATCTGTATGCACAAGATTTTGCTTGAAGAGGAAGTGAAACCATTTATTAAGCAACAAAGAAGACTTAATCCCATAATGAAAGAGGTGGTTAAAAAGGAAATCATAAAATGGTTGGATGCAGGAATTATCTACCCTATCTTAGATAGCTTATGGGTAAGTCCAGTTCAATGTGTGTCAAAGAAGGGGGGAATGACAGTAGTCGCGAATGAGAACAATGAATTGATCCCTACTCGGACAGTTACGGGTTGACGGGTTTGTATGGATTACAGGAAGTTAAACAAGGCCATTCGTAAGGACCTTTTCCCTCTACCATTTATCGATCAGATGTTGGACAGACTTGCAGAACATGACTATTATTGCCTCTTGGATGGATACTCAGGTTACAACCAAATTGCCATAGCACCCGAGGACCAGGAGAAGACAACATTCACATGCCCATACGGTACCTTTGCCTTCCAAAAAATATCTTTTGGGTTATATAATGCACCTGCAACGTTTCAACGGTGTATGATCGCGATTTTTTCTGATATGGTCGAACAAAATCTCGAGGTATTTATGGATGACTTTTCAGTTTTTGGGGATTCGTTTGATTATTATTTGAAAAACCTCACTCTTATACTCAAACGGTGTATGGAAACAAATTTGATTTTAAACTGGGAGAAATGCCATTTTATGGTGCAAGAGGGGATAATCTTGGGCCATAGAGTTTCAGCAAAGGGAATCGAGGTAGATAGAGCAAAAATTGAAACCATTGAGAAACTTCCTCCACCAATTTCAGTACGGGGTATTCAAAGTTTTTTAGGACACGCAGGTTTTTATAGAAGATTCATAAAAGACTTCTCCAAAATCATAAAGCCTCTTTGCAGTCTTTTAGAGAAGGATGTTCCATTCAACTTTGATACAACATGCCAAAAAGCCTTCAAAGTGTTGAAGAAGATGTTGATTACAACACCAGTAATAGTAGCACCAGATCGGGGTAGTCCGTTTGAATTAATGTGTGATGATAACGATTTTGCAGTGGGTGCAGTTCTTAGCCAACGCAAAGAGAAGATTTTCCATGCCATATATTATGCTAGTAAGACATTATTGGACGCTTAACTGAACTACACAACTACCGAGAAGGAGCTATCGGCTGTTGTTTATACCTTTGATAAGTTTTGTTCGTACCTGATTGGGAGTGAGGTGATTGTGTTTACAGACCACTCGGTAATTAGGTACCTGATAGCTAAGAAGGATGCCAAGTCGAGGTTGATTGGATGGATACTATTGTTACAAGAGTTTGACTTGGAGATCCAGGATTGAAAAGGAACATAAAATCAAGTTGCTGATCATTTATCTCGGTTAGAGAATTCGGAACTAAATAAGGATGATAAAATAGTAATAAATGAATTTTTCCCGGATGAACAATTGTTTGCAATAAGGTTGGAGACACCATGGTACGCAGATTTTGTAAATTTCATTGTGGGAAAGGTGTTTCCGCCAGATTTGACAAGCTAGCAGAAAAAGAAGTTTCTCCATGATGTAAAGCAATATTTGTGGGATGAGCCGTTCTTATTTAAGTAGTGTGCAAATCAATTAATAAGAAGGTGTGTTCCCGAGGATGAAATGGAGGATATTCTACATTAATGCCACGTATCTGACAATGGTGGACATTTCGGGAGAAAGAACGGCAGTCAAGGTGCTACAATGTGGATTCTACTGGGCGACGCTCTTTAAAGATGCCCATGTGTTCGTGTTGAAATGTGACAGATGCCAAAGAATCAACAATATATCAAAGAGACATGAGATGCCACTCAACACAATTCTAGAGGTTAAATTATTTGACGTGTGGGGCATTGACTTCATGGGACCCTTCCCTTCATCTTTTAGCAATTCCTATATACTACTAGGGGTGGATTATGTTTCAAAGTGGGTTGAAGCTATAACATCACCTACCAATGATGCCAAAGTGGTGCTTAAGTTCATCTGCAAGTATATCTTCTCTAGATTCGGTACTCCTCGTATAATCATCAGTGACGATGGTACACACTTTTGCAATAAACAGTTCTTAGCTATTCTAGTTAAGTATGGAGTCACTCACAAGATAGCTACAGCTTACCATCCGCAGACGAGTGGCCACGCAGAGGTATCCAATCAAGAAGTGAAATGAATCCTCGAGAAGATAGTGAATCCCAGCCAGAAGGATTGGGCAAACAAGCTGGATGATGTACTATGGGCATATCGTACAACTTACAAAACACCTTTAGGGATGTCACCATACAAGTTAGTATATGGGAAAGCATGCCATCTTCTGGTAGAGTTAGAACATAATGCTTATTGGGCTATCCAGAAGTTAAACTTTGATATGTCTGTTGTGGGAGAAAAACGCCTCTTATAAATGAATCAAATGGATGAATTCAGACTCCAGTCATACGAGAATACTAAGTTGTATAAGGAGAAGGTTAAGAGGTGGCAGGATGAGAAGATAATAGCAAGAAAATTTGAACCGGGCCAAACAGTGTTGTTATACAACTCTAGGCTAAAACTCTTCCCATGAAAGTTAAAATCACGTTGGTTAGGTCCATTCCCTATTACCAAGGTCTTTCCTCACAGAGTCGTGGAAGTTGAAGAGCCGGATTCGAAACGTATTTTCAAAGTCAACGGTCAGAGGTTGAAACATTACTATGGGGGTCACATCGATCGTGAAAAGACATCTATTAGCTTTGCAGATTAGAACAGAGAACATAAAGTCGGGCTGAGGACATTAAACTAAGCGCTACCTTGGAGGAAATCTAGATTTCAAATTAATTTTTTTTTTATTTTTAGTTAAAGTAGTTTGTTCAGAATGGATCAAGAGCATACCCCTTTATCTGACATACCAAGCATACCCCCTTTAGCGACGGACCAGGCGACGCTTTGGTTCGTCGTCATAGGTTTGGTCCGTCGCTATAGCTTGTAGCGACGGACAACATACAGCGACGGTCAGACATATAGCGATGGATCAAAGCTATAGCAACGGACCGGACCTATGGCGACGGACTAAAGCGTCGCCCGGTCCATCACTAAAGGGGCTATGCTTGGTATTTCAAATAAGAAGGTACGCTCTTGATCCGTTCTGCTAGTTTGTTTTAGTAAGGTAGTTTATTTAGTTATTTAGTATTTCTATTTACCTAGTTTTTACATTCATTGAAAAACTCTCTGTAAATAATTATTGATATTGGGTTTATTTCATTGTAGGCAAAAGCTTGAAAGGCATGAAAATTAGCTAAGTCTGACTCAAGCGCCTACGCGCCCAACTTAAGCCTAGGCCAAGAGCCTAGGCGCTCCATTACAGTAGGCTCAACATCGTCCAAGTGCCTAAGTGCCCTAACCCAAGTCATTTCAAATGCCTAGGCGCTGCACCTGATTCTCACATTCTGTATTCAAGTGCCTAAGCGCTACCTCCAAGCTATTTACCAAGCGCCTAGGCGGTCTAACCTTAATTCAGAAAAAAAATTAAGCCCTAAATCGGGCAAGCCACAAGAACACCCAATTCAAACCTCAATTTTCTCTCCGACTTCATATCATCCTCTAGTTCTCTCCTCCCCTAACCCACAACGGCTCTACTTCCCTTTCCAAATCAAAACCTTAAACCCAATCCGCGACCCAAACTCAAAAAGGAAATTTAATTCCATCTCTCCATGTATACTTACCATCTCCGTTACTCATCCCTATCCATCAAGCACGCACAAATTTAAAGTAAGAAATCCATCTTCAAAATTGATACATTTAATGCGAATGAAACATCATATCTTGCCATAAACAAGTAAGTTTTGCAAAGGTTCATCTTTAATTACTTGGAATTGCTTGTATAGAGTTGAATAACTTTGTAATTTGAAGAAGTTTATTTTGCTTTACCTGTGTACCCAATTGAGTTTGTGTTTGCTCAATTGGGTTTGGGTTGTCCTAAGTTATTGTTCTATTGCATTGGAAAGATATTGTGCATTGATATGTTAACAGATTTGGACTAAAACAAGTTTGGGGGAAGATTTCACACAAGTGTTTTTAACCTTGCATGCCAAGTGTTCGATAAATTGCCACGAAGAGATTTTCCACTACTTGGGCTACTGTTCACTGATTTTGGGGCAAGAACTGAAAGTAGCATGCACACAAGCCAATCATATTTGATATGATGTAGCATATACTTTGTAATCTTATTCATTTATTAATAAAAGAATTGAGTTTCTTAAAAGGCATTTGATTTTATCTACATAGTGCTGTTATATTAAATGTGATAAACCCATAGTTTTGAGCAATGCTTTTAGAATCATAATGGTGATCATGCTAATGAGATCTAAATTCAAGATAGCTCACAAACTAAAATTGTTCCTAATCGTTGGATTACTAAATTGGGGATTAGTGAATTCGGATAGATTAGTACATACGTTGTTTGCTCTTAGGAAGAGGATGATTGATCTCATAATCATTTGTGTGGAGACACTAAAGCAAGTGTGTAGGTGCTTATTATAGAATAAGTTCACTGAACGTGACTCGCTAAGGAATACCTAATGGAGTTTTACTCGTCTGTCAATAGGAATTCCTCTAGTGATAGTAGTACAAGTGATCCTTGGACTTGAGATCATCATAGTATCTTGTGTATTGTAGACACCCAAATTTTGCACTTCCTATACTAACCCTGACAGGAGGGCAAATTCGTCCATTGAGCCGCCTACGAGAGCGAAGGATGGGCGCAAGTACGAACACTCGACGCCACCGCGACGATTTACAAATCAAAACCAACGTGACAACAAGACTGTCCGAAATGAGCATTTCCGAATGATGTGGCACGTCTCCGAATAATTCCCGAACTGCAAAATACGAGCCTATCGGTGAGAACCGACGTCACGACACGAGAATCAAGGCGTAGCACGAGAATCGAGAAAGTCAAGCCAGCCAGCCGCAGATTGATCTGCGGCCAATAGTGCGCCTTTTGAAAACACGGAACTCGAAACACGAAAACCGAAAACCAGCTGAGTGGATGGCGGGCGGCCAGCCAGCCGCAGATCAATCTGCGGCCAGCCTATTTCAGCTCATTCCTTCATTCAGCATCCAGGGGGTTAGAGAGGTGAGAGAGGCGAGAAAGAGAAGAGAGAATTGGCAGCGGCAACTCGGAAAAAGGGGAAGAAATAGCAAGAATTTGCAAGGAAAATAGAGAGAAAAGAGAGAAAAGAAGTGAGGAATTATATCTTTTGTGTAAGATTATATATCATATATCTTCTATTCTACTTAATACATAAATTCATACCTATTGTGAGGATTATTTGCAAGGTGAAAAGACTATTTCCATAGCAATTTTTGTATATCATTTTGTTAATCTTCTTGTCAATTGGGTTATGTGAAATGTAGTTTTTCTTGTATATTGTTGTGGATCCATGGATTGAGGACTATTAGTGAGGGTTCCAAATGGAACAAAATTCTTCCTAATGGCCCGATGATATCCATTTGGCGATTTTAGCTTGTTTAATTTTTGTAGTATCCATTGCGTGTGTATGTATAAATTGTGGATGTGAGCCTAGGAACGCGACCCCGTGGTCCAAATCCGATGATGGACAATGTTGATGTATGTAATCCTTCATTGTAAATTGTAATCGTCGGGCCTTAAAACGATACCAAGTTGAAAATCGGGTTTAAGGCCCCCGTAATAGTGAAGTATGTGATTGTGGGCGTTGGGGTTATTTTGATGGCTTACATGCCCATGAATAGCCCCAATGCATTTTAATGCTTGATTTGATTTACGACCTAAAATTGATTTCAAAGCTAAAAGATTAAGATTTTTGTAAAATCAATCAAATTAGGTTGTTAGCATTACGAGGCTTAAAATGAAAAGTGCTAATGAATGTCGATTCCTATTTAACGAGAAGGCTAAAGAAAAAATCGTTTTCAAACATCACAAAAATGATTTTATAAAAATAAGTAACGTTTTATTAAATCTTTTTGCATAGGGTTAAAGAGATCCTAGAAGTTGCCCATCATGCTATTTACGGAAGCAACGTATAGATCTCGATTCCTATTTTGATGAAGGTTTAGAAAACTCTTGTTTTTGCCAAAACGACACCTAATGAAAATCTCATGGTTTTTGACAATTAAAATCAAACATTTCTCATAAAGCTTTCTCGTATAAGCCGAATGACATTCTAAAGCATTCTCAAAAGAAAACACGACCTTTCATAAAAACCCAAATGGTTTCTTCATGAAAACTCACCACGACATTCACATAGGCACACACACACACATGCGCACATACACACACACATTCAAGAATTAAAGGATAGGAAAAGCATCAAGATTGCGGTAACCGTGTTTCACGGAAGTCGGGGGGTACCTAACACCTTCCCCTCGCTTAAGCAAGCCCCCGAACTCTATGAATCTCGGGTTGCAGACCAATTAATTCGGAGTCATATGTGAGCCAGCGATTTACGAAAACGAAACTCGGATGAGTTGGTACATCCATTTCAAATATACCAACTGGCGACTCTGGTTAATTGGCTCATCATAAAAACGATATTTCAAAACCCCGTCGACATTAATGCCGACCTTTTCCAAAGAATCATCTAATGAAAGGCTAAAATCAGAAAAGGGCGAACTATCGCGACGGAAGCGATTCCTCCCGGCGTCGACAGCTGGCGACTCTGCTGGAGAGATTAGAGGGCTTAAGCCGCGTTCAAATCTTGATGTTGTTCTATCCTTTAAAATTTATGAATGTGTATGTGCGTGCGACATTTTGACCTGTTTTACTTGTTGTTGTGTGAATGTATGTTTTGTCCAATGAATGAATGATTGAATGGAATTGCTTTACCTTAAAGTAATCATTTGCATACGGTGAGGACGATGAATGTGAATGTATGTTGAGAGTGTACCTCCTCTTGAGGCGAACCCGTCGGTTGCTTATTACTGGACTCGAAGGGGCTGCTCCCCGGAGATGGCTCAGGAAACGCACCACCCAGATCCGCTCCAATCGAAAGGATTCAGACGAGTAGATTGCGAAGATTTGGGGACCTTCATGTCGAAAAGCCTGCGAGAGTAACCTTAGGATAGGTCAACCTCAAATTAACCCAGCGCAGGAAAAGTCTCTTCATGCCCTTTTACGTTCGCACGTATAAATGTCATTGTCCCATTCAATATTCATATATGCCTCCCCCCGTGTCAAAAGAAATTACTAACCTCTATGTTTTGCAGGGAACAGCTGGGGAAGCATAATAAGTCGAATCTAGCATTTATTATTGCAATAAGGGATCACTAACATTTTGTTTTGCAGGGAAAGATTAAAAAAAAACACAAAAATTACCGTTTTAGCATGCATCCACATCTTTCATTTCCCAAAGATTAAACTCCAAACCGTTTTTCTGTAGGATTGCTCCTTAAACGCGTTTGCAGTCTAAGAGGGCCCAGGTTTCTACATCTGAAATGGCTGATATTCCACCTACTAATCCTGGTTCCATATCTCGGGAGGAATTCGATGACTTCAAAAAGCAGATGTTGGAAATGGCCACCATGATGAGAGAGCAATTTTTACTGAGACAAGATCCGCCAAACAGGGATCTGCCTAATGGGCCACCACCGGGGGGTAACCAGAATCCTCCCAAAGATGATCAACCCCATCCTAAAGGCGATCCAGTCATCCCCAAGGCCATTCCTACACTTAACAGGACAGTCATCACTATTCCAGAGGAGGGAGATACTAATGACCTTCGAAGGAAAACGAAGCAGATGGAAGAGACCATCCAATATCTAAAGGGCATAGGTTCCCTAGGCAGGGTTAACTATTCAGATCTATGTGTCTTCCCCGGAACCAGATATCCGGAGAAGTTTAAAATCCCCGAATTTGAGAAATACAATGGGAAGGGGGATCCTTATACACATCTGAAAATATACATTGGGGAGCTTGGACCTTATGCAGAGGACGAAGGTCTAAGGATGCAATTATTCCAAAAGAGCCTGACAGGAGAAGCAAGAATTTGGTATGCCCGTCTTGATAATGCCCGGATCCACAATTGGGAGGAGTTGGCCCATACCTTCTTAACACAATATAGCTTCCAGGCACAAATGGCCCCTGATAGATATCAAATGACGAAAATCAAGAAGCAACCAAAAGAATCTTTCAGGGATTATGCACAGCGATGGAGGGGTATGGCTGCACAAGTGAATCCCCCAATGAGCGAGTCAGAGATGGTGATGACCTTCGTGGATATTCAAGAGGCACCTTATTATGAGCGGGTTATATCGGGGATTGGAAGACCTTTTGCCGAGATGATAAAACACGGAGAAATGGTGGACATGGGGTTGAAGTCTGGCAAGATTCGGGATTTCACGGCTTTGGAGACAGCTGCAGAACAAATCCAGAGTGGAAACTATGGAAACACTTTCCATAGGGTCCAAAAGGAAAAGGAGGAAGATGTTTCCCTCATCCTGCAGGGATCATCTAGAAAGACGGAGAACAATCCTCCAGTACAGATACAGAGAGTGGGGCCATCCCGACAGCCTAACTTCACTGATCAAAGGTCGGACGGGCGAAGAAGGTTCGAGACCACAAAAAGTCGAGTATTCACCCCGCTCGGGGATCCTCTTGAGCGGATTTTGGCGATATTGATAGCCCAGAAGAAAATAGTCGATTTGGCACCCCCAAGTGACCCGAGTGGAAGAAGGTTTGACCCAAGCAAGCGATGCGCATACCACTCAGGTTCCCCTGGTCATGATACGCAGGAATGTTGGACGCTGAAGCACAAAATTTAGGACTTGATTGATAGTGGGGAAATCGTGGTGGAACAGCCAGGGTCACCAAATGTTAAATCCTCTACCTAAGCATGATGGGGAAGGGGGTAAATCAAGGAGTATGGCAGTGAATCCCGGCCAGTAAAAGATCAATGGGTTTTAAAATTCTGAGTTTTATTTCAAATCCCTGCACGCTCATGTCATTTTGTCATGTTATCCAAAAAGAAAATCATGTGCTGAAATGTTTTATATATATGACAAGCATTTTTTGTTTTATGGCAGTACCCCGAATTGAGGCATTCTAACCTGACAAGCAATAGGCCAAATTTGAAGGAGGATCACGATTTTGGTATAAAACTAGATTTCGATCTGATGGGGATCGAGCAGGACGAGACAGATATCGACAATACGCCTGGCGAGATCAAAGGATGGGTCGAAGGTAAACCCAAACCCGACTTAGACCAAACCTTCGCCATCAAACATCAGAACCCCTAACGGTCACAAAGAACCCAGAGTAGGGGCAAAAAAAATCTCAAAAATCAAAAATCAAAAATCCCCCAAACCTTTCAACAGGTCAAAGGACCGGATCTTTTGTCAGCCCAGCGAGATACCGATGCAACCAGTACGAGGGAGATCACAAGAAAAGCAACTTAACACTGGGGCATTTGTCAACTACCCAGGAAATGATGACGTGCAAATTGGCACCCATGCAATAATCCCATCAATATGCACCATCATCATCAAATGCTACGATCATCTGGCATTTGTCAAGCATAGTTTTCCTGGGATACGGTGACCCGCGTGAAAGGGGGATTTTATTTGACTTGATAGGAATCGGATTAATTCTGACAAGCAATCGTGGAGCAGGATCGTGAGTATGATTAGACGAGGAAGGCTATTCGACCTTTTGATCGGGTACAAAGCCTTAAATTCAAAGCAACATTTGTGACAGAATCGACCTCATGTGCCAGTCTTCACTTTGCATTTGCACGAGCTTTCAGTTATGGGGTATAGAACTATGACGACGTTGATGGCAATTAACTTGTAGTCAGCTAATGTCTCGAATCGATTATCAAGCTAATGTCTCGAATCGTGGCCTGGGTTATTCGAGTAATTAAGCCCGAGGGGTGTCTCCACACCTGGCACCCTAAAGCCATCTGATTTGGGAGTCGCTGGCCCAACACTCGTTACATGGGTAACTCAGAGCCTAAGAAAACGAGCATTACAGTAGAGAAGGCCCGAGCAGATTCGAATCGTGGCATGGGCTACTTGAGTAATTAAGCCTAGGGGGTGTCTTTGCATTTGGTACCCTAAAGCCGTCTGGTTTGGGAGTCACCGGCCTAACACTCGCTACATGGGTAACTTAAGCCTAAGAAAACGAATCTTGCGTAAGGTCAAGCAAAGAATGAATGGTGCAAACCACCAGCTTGTCTCGAACCGTGGCCTTTGTTACTCGAGTAAATAAACCCGAAGGGGTGTCTGTACACCTAATGCCCCAAAACCGTCTGGTTCGGGAGTCATTGGTCCAAAACTCGTTAAATGGGTAACTTTGAATAGCCTAAGAAAACGAGACAAGTGAAGTGGGCTAATCAAGAGAAAAGATAATACAAAAAACTCTCGGCCTTAAAGAAGAAGTCATGGAAGAGAAACCCCTACTGAATGCTGCATCGCACAGTGCATTTGTCATATGACGTCAATCCTGCTAAGAACGTTGTCGAGAATGGAGACAGAGTACCTTTGACGAGGGAAGGTAGTTCTTTTGAATTCGACCTTACTCACGTACAATGACCATGAATGCTTGAAGGTGTTCTTACGATTTCATAACTCGTTAAATAGAAAATCATCAACTCACGAGGGATTGAAAAAAAAAACTTCCAATCTAGTAAATTCACGGATCACAACTTGCTAGATTGTGCGATCAATAGATATTCAATTTCATGTGCTTTAACTGCATTTACTCTTTTGTCGAGATTATAATATCTTTGTGTTGAACTAACACCAGCGGCCCGAGCCTTCAAGTTTTGGCAATTGTTAGTCATCTGATATGCAGGATCTTGCAGAGCTGTGGATAACTCAGCACGGTCAACATCGCGAGTTTTCGATAGAAATTCTTGGTAGCGACAAGCGCCGAGGCAGGGGCAGTTAAGAATCGTGAAATGGAAGGAAGCTGAGGCTATACAGAACTTCTCATCATTGGGCCTCTCCCCAATCCTAACTATCACTTCCTCGACATCCAAATAATCCATGTGCATGAGCATATACAAGGATGATATAATGCGGGACAACAACATATCGGCCAGCAGAAATGATCAAAAGGCTAAGGAGCCCAACATAGCTGTCGATCATCACAGAGAGCGAAACAGACTGCCTCAACTCGATGAAATGAAGACGACCAAGAACAGGCAGAGTACCAAACCAATGTTGAAGTCTAGAAACTACACTTCACGACGAGGCGTGATCCAATCAAATGTTGGCAAACAATGACGACGGTTGAATCGTATCATTTGACTGAACAGGGGTCATTTCTATCTAAACATATGTGTGCACATGCATCTATCCATAACATATCTGCCAGATCATGCATAACATCTTTTGCATGCATACATGTACGATCTAAATGAAAATCTTCAGGGGAAAGTACAAGCACGACGCTTTCAACCTCACAAATGATCAGACCGTGATGGCTTTTGCGGTATGGTACATGCACGATGTGGGTGGGAGATCCAGGACAAAAGCCGATCACACATCCCATTTCAAAAAAAAAATCACTCAAATCAAACTAACACCCTGGGAAGGGCTGAGATCCAAACAACTAACACCCTGGGAAGGGCTGAGATCCAAACAACTAACACCCTGGGAAGGGCTGGTATCCAAAAAATCAACGAACCCCTAGGAAGGGCTGGTATCCAAAAAATCAACGAACCCTGGGAAGGGCTGGTATCCAAACAATCAACGAATCCCTGGGAAGGGCTGGTATCCAAAAAATTCAACGACCCCTGGGAAGGGCTGGTATCCAAAAAATCAACGAACCCCTGGGAAGGGCTGGTATCCAAACAATCAACGAACCCCTGGGAAGGGCTGGTATCCAAACAATCAACGACCCCTGGGAAGGGCTGGTATCCAAACAATCAACGACCCCTGGGAAGGGCTGGTATCCAAAAAATCAACGAACCCCTAGGAAGGGCTGGTATCCAAACAATCAACGAATCCCTGGGAAGGGCTGAGATCCAAGCAAACCCCGACAAATGGTGACACCTGTAGAACAGTATCAAAAGACTGTACAGGGGTCATTTTTCATCAAATTTACATTTTAAATGTTGTGCCACATGCATTGAATAGATGATAATTCTGTACGTGATCCATGCAGGTTAGGTGTCAAGGTCCTAGCCTATCAGAGTCAAAAGCAATGGTTGCCAAGAATGATGTACGAGGACGAACTCCAAGGATGCCCTTCAAGCTAGTCAGGAGAATAACTTCCTTTGATGACAATGGGATGGAATAAGGTGATTACGAGAGGGGTGACCGGATACGAGACCCGGCTCCGACGAGACGACGAGCGACCGGAGACAAGACCCGGCCCCGACGAGACGACGAGCGACCGGAGACGAGACCCGGCACCCACAGGACAATCGACCGGAGATGAGACCCGGCGGTTACGAGACGAGCGATAGGTCAGGGATTGATGCATTGACACCTTTACGAATGTTTTACATGCCTTACATCTTGCGTTGCATCATAAGTTGTATGTGTTGCATTATGCATGCACTGTCATTCTTATGCACTGTCATTCATGCATCGTGTGTCTACTTCTTTATCATGTTCATTTCATTTAACATTTCATAAACATGATAAAGAGGGGCAGTTGTAGACACCCAAATTTTACACTTCTTATACTAACCCTGACATGAGGGCAAATTCGTCCATTGAGCCGCCTACGAGAGCGAAGGATGGGCGCAAGTACGAACACTCGACGCCACCGCGACGATTTGTAAATCAAAACCAACGTGACAACAAGACTGTCCGAAATGAGCATTTCCGAATGATGTGGCACGTCTCCGAGTAATTCCCGAACTGTAAAATACGAGCCTATCAGTGAGAACCGACGTCACGACACGAGAATCAAGGCATATCACGAGAATCGAGAAAGTCAAGCCAGCCAGCCGCGGATTGATCTGCGGCCAATAGTGCGCCTTTTGAAAACACGGAACTCGAAACACGGAAACCGAAAACCAGTTGAGTGGATGGCGGGCGGGCGGCCAGCCGCAGATCAATCTGCGGCCAGCCTATTTCAGCTCATTCCTTCATTCAGCATCCAGGGGGTTAGAGAGGTGAGAGAGGCGAGAAAGAGAAGAGAGAATTGGCAGCGGTAGCTCGGAAAAAGGGGAAGAAATAGCAAGAATTTGCAAGGAAAATAGAGAGAAAAGAGAGAAAAGAAGTGAGGAATTATATCTTTTGTGTAAGATTATATATCATATATCTTCTATTCTACTCAATACATAAATTCATACCTATTGTGAGGATTATTTGCAAGGTGAAAAGACTATTTCCATAGCAATTTTTGTATATCATTTTGTTAATCTTCTTGTCAATTGGGTTATGTGAAATGTAGTTTTTCTTGTATATTGTTGTGGATCCATGGATTGAGGACTATTAGTGAGGGTTCCAAATGGAATAAAATTCTTCCTAATGGCCCGATGATATCTGTAACGCCCCCCGAAACTCGGGTCTTACCTTGAACCCGATTCCCGCGCGTCACGGTACTACCCATACAACATGGGCTTACTACATGTATGTAATTACAATAATATAACAACATATCCTCATCTAATCCCAGGCACGAAGACCTTAAATAAAACACTTATGACCAAGGTTGAATGAATACCATGATCCTTTACAATATCTCATGTGTGAACGCAAGGTTCAGATTCTGACTTTATCCAATCCCTGAATATTCGCAAGGTTATTCAATAACCAATACATTCGTTATGAAAATGTCCTTTATACAACATCGACATCCTTGTAGTTTACTATAAAAAGTAACTAACATAATCACATCATAAATACTATAATGGATAACCTTCATTTCTAACTCAGGGTTTACATAGTCAAATTCACGTACATCATATACCGTCATCATAGCTAAATAATTACAGTAAAGGGACATTTAGCAACCTTCCTGTTTCCATTCGCCTCTAATACTCATCATCCTGATATCAAGATAATTACATTGCATCGTAAATCTGCAAAAGTTTTATTTTTGCAAGAATGAGCACGACGGCTCAGCAAGAACTAACAGTTTTCACATTTCATGCTTCACGTAACACATAAGTTTGCATTTTATCCATGCACCATGATTCTCATACTATGCATCTTACTCATGCATTATAAATCTTATGCAATTTATCCATATATATGCATCATGTATCTCATAGCATACTTCATGCATCTCACATTGTATATTTACAATAATTTAAGTTCCACATAGAACAATATAGTCACATAATTGCACATTATGCACACTTTGATCATGCTCTCATATAATCCACATAATAGTGAAAGATTTAGTAATCAAGTCATGTACATCAATACATTTAAACAAGTTAACAAGTTACTGAAAGAACTTGCCTTTAAGCGTTCCTTGCCAAATTATGATGGCTCGTTCTTCAAATATCCTACACAATTTATTTAACAATAAAATACCAATTAGCCACTAAAAAGGCTTCATATAATGGTTTACAATATAATAACTCTTATCTCATATTGTTCGCGCATTATAAATTAATAACGCGATTAACTCTAAAACGTTACTCGGCGTCGCGTCGTTTGAAAACGTTATGACCCTTATCACCATCAATACTTATTGGTTACATTAACCCCATCCCGTATCTTATAATGTTCGTTTCATTTGAATCGAGTCATTATTCAAGTTCATTAACACTTTACATGGCGTTTCGACGTTTACACGTCACACACCTAATTCGCCTCCTTTGCATGTGCTTAGCATGCTCATACATTGGTTTATAACACACTATCATGTTTCATTATTATTAGGAACAAAATTTTAAATAAGATTATACACACTAGTTACGACGTTACGACGCTTGCACGTCTATACGCTAAACTTGATTATTCGAACGCCTAGGCGACATGCATTTGCGTACGCCTAACATGCCCATTCAATTTATCTAATACTCATTGGTTAATGTTAAGTATCATTATAAATCATAACATTCATGTTATAAAACTTAGAATATCATTTAACATTGTCGGGAGCATTACGCGTGCTTACGCGCATGCCCGACACTCTCCGATTGCCTCCAAAAACACATCAGTCACACAAATGGTCAATTTGGGAATTGCTCCCGACCTCAAATTGAAAAACTCAAAGAACGAAAGTTGTAGGTCTACTCGTTCTCTTTCCGAATCATCTTGAATCATCTCAATCTGAGTTCGTATGAGAAAGTTATGCCCATTTTACTAAAGGGCGTCGGAGCAGTTTTGCACAGTTTCCTTACCAGCGCCGTTGGCGCTCACAATGGCCTATGGCCAGCGCCTACAGCGCTCCTATGCAGTAGCTGGCCCTGTGGCCAGCGCCTACAGCGCCCAGCCAAGCGCCGTTGGCGCTAGGCCTGAGTCCCCAACGCGTTTTGCTTCCCGGAATGCTCTGTTTTGGTGTTCTAGACCTATCTTGCTTCCAACCACCATAACTCTCTCAATACACGTTCAAATTGGTCCGTTCCGGACTCTATGGACTCCTAAGACATAGGGCTACAACATATCAAAAATTCAGAGCTATCCATTAACATTAACATGGCCAAATCTTAGGCCAAAGTATCAACTCATGTTATATTTTCGTGTTCTTGGTGTTCTTGGTGTTCTTCACCAAAATCATCACCAAAACTTCGTTTTAATCCCTTTTTACTCCATTCCAACTGGGTTAAACTCATAACCCATGGAATTACAATATCATAACAACAAACGAATTAAACAAACACAAAATCATAGCTACAAAGTCCTCTAAATCGTCTAAATGTCCAAGTTCATGTCCAAAGTTCATTGTTCTTCATGTTCTTCATCCTCCTTAAGCATAGGTACAAATTTCTTACGTTTTTGTTCCACTTTGATGTTATTAATGGCTTATATAACCTCTTAACAACATTTACAAACAATCACCACAAACAAAAACACCAAGAATCGCCACAAATCCGACCCACAAGCTTAAGAGCTCAAAACTAAGAAAAACTTGAAAAACTCAATAAGAAATCGAATGGAAAGGATTTGATTGGTGTTTACCTCTATAAATCCTTCCTAGATGATTAAGAAGCTCGGCTAGGATTTATTTTGAAGGTCCTCCTTGCTTGGATTCTCTTCTTCTTCCTCCCGTGCCTCCTTCTTCTTCCTCCTTCCTTTTTCCGACGAACTTCCGGCGACTCCTCCTCCTTTTTTCGGCGAGCTCTCTCACTCTCACTCTCTCTCTCTGCAGAATTTGAAATGGATTTGAATGGGGAGCTGATGGTTTGCAATAGAGGAATGAAGTTGTTGAATTATTTGGGAGAGTGGAGGAGTAAATTTGGGAAGAAAAATGAGTTTGTGGTTTAATGGCTCAAGGTGGCCAATTTTTCAACATTGCCGGCAATAGCTCTCCCTCCTTGCAATTTGATTGGTCCAAAATGAGGGATTGGTTCCCTCTTGGAGTGACAAGCCAAAATAAATACCCAAATACACCAAAAATATACCCGAAAACTCCCACTTTTGTACCAGAACTAGTAAATAACCCTACCCAAAATTAAAATGGGCATTACCATAAATATTGGGATACGTAAAAAATAATTATTAAGGGATTTGTCCAATTATTCGGAACACCCATATAATACATTTCGGATACGGATAAAATCACGTATCAGCTCAAATAAAATTTCTGACACTTGGAAAAATTATTCGTACGCATACACGTATTTATGAAATTATTCAACATCGAAAAAGACACAAAAATTTTATGGCGTGAATAGTGCCTCGGGAAACGTGCCCCGTGAATAGTAATTTTGCGATCTTTCGCAAAATCAATTATTCACTCCTACGATTCAATAACGCATAAAACTTCATACATTGACATCATCCAGGTTATAAAATAGCCTTTAAATATGTCACATAAAAATAATATTTAATCCGTTAATACTATTAATAAACCCAAATTACAAGGGTATTCACGATTCGCGATCGCTACTCTTTCCGATTAACTCCCCATAATCATATACATCAACGTACATATATCTCACCCATATTTTGGGTTAGCGTCTTTACAATAAATAACTCGTCCAATAATATTATCCTTTAACTATTTATTTAATCCAATAAATAGTACTCTAGCGATATTTCTCGAATTCGCCAAATTAGCTAATACGAAAACTTTGATACCTACTAATCATCGTCTACACATAATCTAGGTTATAATATAACCTTTAAACACTTACCACATAATATTATCAATAAAAGTCTATTTTATTCAATAATATTCATAAGCTCGAATTATCAAGCTACCCATGACTCGTGATCGTTGCAATAATTAACTATTAACTCATTCATTTCTATGTATATATTTCACATTTATATATATACATATTAAGCTCATCTATTTAATCACATAAATATATATAACACATATATATTCAAACGCGACTCATAATAAGAATTATTCTATATTAAATTCTTATTATAATTATTCTCAAAAATCCGGGTTGTCACATCCTTCCCTCCTTATAAGGATTCCGTCCTCGGAATCACAAATATCAAACCTCTTACTCGGTTTTCGTCTAATTTCTTCCAAAATTTTATCGTTGAATAAATTTTAACGTATTACTATAACATAGGTTTCATATTACCTATTTAATCTCTGAGTATTATCCTATGTTTAACCCATCAATTTCCTTTTCTAAGGATCATTGTATGCCACAATCATCATAATAATTTAATATCATGATTTGCTAACTCATAAACATTCGGGATATTACAATATCCATTTGGCGATTTTAGCTTGTTTAATTTTTGTACTATCCATTGCGTGGGTGTGTATAAATTGTGGATGTGAGCCTAGGAACGCAACCCCGTGGTCCAAATCCGATGATGGACAATGTTGATGTATGTAATCCTTCATTGTAAATTGTAATCGTCGGGCCTTAAAACGATACCAAGTTGAAAATCGGGTTTAAGGCCCCCGTAATAGTGAAGTATGTGATTGTGGGCGTTGGGGTTATTTGGATGGCTTACATGCCCATGAATAGCCCCAATGCATTTTAATGCTTGATTTGATTTACGACCTAAAATTGATTTCAAAGCTAAAAGATTAAGATTTTCGTAAAATCAATCAAATTAGGTTGTTAGCATTACGAGGCTTAAAATGAAAAGTGTTAATGAATGTCGATTCCTATTTAACGAGAAGGCTAAAGAAAAAATCGTTTTCAAACATCACAAAAATGATTTTATAAAAATAAGTAACGTTTTATTAAATCTTTGTGCATAGGGTTAAAGAGATCCTAGAAGTTGCCCATCATGCTATTTACGAAAGCAACGTATAGATCTCGATTCCTATTTTGATGAAGGTTTAGAAAACTCTTGTTTTTGCCAAAACGACACCTAATGAAAATCTCATGGTTTTTGACAATTAAAATCAAACATTTCTCATAAAGCTTTCTCGTATAAGCCGAATGACATTCTAAAGCATTCTCAAAAGAAAACACGACCTTTCATAAAAACCCAAATGGTTTCTTCATGAAAACTCACCACGACATTCACATAGGCACACACACATGCGCACATACACACACACATTCAAGAATTAAAGGATAGGAAAAGCATCAAGATTGCGGTAACCGTGTTTCACGGAAGTCGGGGGGTGCCTAACACCTTCCCCTCGCTTAAGCAAGCCCCCAAACTCTATGAATCTCGGGTTGCAGACCAATTAATTCGGAGTCACATATGAGCCAGCGATTTACGAAAACAAAACTCGGATGAGTTGGTACATCCATTTCAAATATACCAACTGGCGACTCTGGTTAATTGGCTCATCATAAAAAATGATATTTCAAAACCCCGTCGACATTAATGCCGACCTTTTCCAAAGAATCATCTAATGAAAGGCTAAAATCGGAAAAGGGCGAACTATCGCGACGGAAGCGATTCCTCCCGGCGTCGACATGTATGATGAGTTATACTTTGACATGTCCCTTAAGACCTTTGGGGTATATCAAAGGGTATGATTGGGTATAATAAGTTGTACATGGAGATGGATGAATGATCAACAAAGAATCTACCACATCTAGTAAAAGATGTGAATATTCTATGTGATTCGATAAATGACAACTCAGTAGTCCTTGGCCATGGCAGAATGAAACTAGAAAGGAGTTTCTAATTTGCATTATTTAGAGTTGTGCATTTGGGAATCGAAATACATATAATTAAATAAAATAAGACTTGACAGTAAATCCATGTCTTATATTTAATTGGGACATTGTACGGTAGAAGGATTGAATTGTACGGTAACTATTTACTCAAAGGTTCTTTTATGATTAATGTTGAAATCTATATTATCTGGAAAGTCGTTGATCGCTAAGGGGGCTTACCCTTATTGTAGATTAAATATTATTTATTTAAATGAATTAAATAGTTTAATTTATTTATTTAAATAAGATTAGAATTGTTCTAATTGATTTATTCACAACCGGCTTAATATGGAGAACCTAAAGGGTCACACCGCAAAAGAAAAATATTTATTTAAGAAGTAAATGGCATAATTGTAATAATAAGTTAAGTATATTTAATTTAGTCTATGGAGATAGAATAAATTAAATAGCTTAATATTTATTATTTAATATTTTAGAAATATTAAATATAAATTAATAAGAGGAGTCTTATTATTATTATTACTATTACTATTATTTAATTCCTAATAGGGATTGGAAATTAATTAATAGGACTATTATTTATTTCCTAATAGGGATTGGGAATTAATTAATAGAAGTACTCTCTCACGAATTCCTAATTGGATTAGGAGTATAATTAATTAAAGGAGTTTAATTAGAATAAAAACCCTAATTCTAAATAGTTTAGGGAAGGGTTATTCCTACATCTATAAATAAGAAGAGTCTTGTCATAGATTAGGGTTACACACTCTTGCATTAGATTGTGGAGAGTACTTGCAATTTCTATAGAGATAGAAACTAGGGTTTTTGTCAAACACCCAACTTTTTGAATAATTGTTCTTCCTTGGTGGATCACCTCTAGAGGCCAAACACTTGGGTGGCTAACGTTGATCAAAGGAAGGAATCACACCGTAGCATTCGAGCAGAACACGAAGGACTAGGAGTGGAACTTGTACCCGAGGAAGCTTTGTTCTACGAGGGTATAATTCTTATTCTCTTTCTCTTCTGTTTATATCGTTAATTGAGCACATTGATCGATCATGGTGATGGTTTGTATAAAATTTTAAAATTCGTTTTATCACGCTTCCGCTCTATTTATGTAATTTGATTGCATGCTTGCGTAATATACAAACCTAACAAGAACTTGACAGAGTTAGTTTGCATATGGCTCCCAAAAGGCACAAAGGGGAAAGTTCAGGATCTTCTGGCAAGTTTGACAAGAAAAGATTTGTAAGTCATCAAGCTTCCGACAAATATCAAAAATGGTTGTCCGGGAAAACTTTAATTCCTGAACGTGGTTTGCTACCGGATGAGCGTGAAGATGGGGAAGTTGTCCAGATGATTAAAAGCCAGAAGTGGATGGCCTTTACTGCTCAACCTGAGCCAACAGCGATAAAAATTGTAATAGAATTCTATGCAAACGCGAAAGAGGCCATTGGAAATTCAGTGATGGTCCGTGGAAAATTAGTAAATGTTAGTCAAAAGACAATTAACGCGTACTACAGATTGTAAAAGATTCATGGCAATGGGTATATGAATTATTTGCGGGAAGACTTGGATTATAGTGAGGTAATTGCAGCTCTGTAACGCCCCCAAATCTGGGTCTACCTTTAAACCCGGGTTCAGTGCGTCACGGTACTACCCATTTAACACGATAATATTGACATAAATGCAATTACTATATTATTACAATATGTCTTACTCTAATCGCAGGTTCTATAACTATTACATCATTCATCGTCATAATATTAATAAATATTACATCATTCTTAAGAATAAATCCTTCATAATATAAACTATTACATATATGGATTATAGAATCCTATGCGTTAACTTTTCCTTTACCTTTGTCCCTCCGGGAACCTTCGGCAGTCTCGGGCTTAATTGAAAATATTTAATTAAAAGTAAGAATGAGCATTCGATTGCTCAGCAAGTATAACAGTTGAATAACAACAAAATCAGGAATCATATCATAACAGTTCAATAACCGAACAATAGTTGTGAAACATGCTGAATAAGTAAGATTAATACTTTGCTTTTGTTTGAAGAAATTGTTGAAACAACATATTGAATGGTCATAAGACCTTGAACATTCTTTTTCATTCATAAAAGGTTTCACCGTATTTCTACCGTAAACCGATGTACTTACGAGCACTTCTAGGTGATCAACCTATAGTACTCTATGTTAATCAACACTCTACTTGTAAACGACTATATGCGTTTGAATTAGGCACTTGAAGCCTTGCTGGAATATCCGACTAAAAATTTTCCCTATTATTAGCGTTTTTCATTTCATACATATATTTGAATCCTAACCGAAATAATTCAGTTGGATAGCTCTACTTAACATCAATAATATTTCAAAGATTTATAATACAATCGATAAAATATTTAAATCTGTGTCTAGCTGAGTCAAATGGCATCGACAATCGTCATAAGCAGTTCATGAATATAGAACTTAAAGGCTTTAACAGTTTATGCATGACATAGCTTGAATACTTGTACAAATACTATAAGATTTGCATAAGTATGGAATTCACATATCCATTCACGGGTTATGTAAATCTGAATAATAACATGTCAAATAAACTTTATAAGAACGTAGTCAAATAAAGTTAGAAAACTTGCCTTAAGCGTCTTCTAAAATTTATGCTAGTTACCTTTCGAATGACCTACACAATTAAGTTCACATACACATATCAATTAATCACATATTTGTTGCCAAATAATTGGTTTACATTATCTCTAGTCCTTATTTTATAAGATTCATTTCATTCGAATCGAAACACCTTTTAAGTTCATTCACAATTGACTTGGTGTTTTTAGAAGCTCGCACGTCATATGCCCAACCCTGACTACTCAAACGTCTAAGCGACATGCCAGTATGTAGTCTTAACACACTTTTAAAACTCATACAAGACTCCTTGATTAACGTTAAGACTTTTACGTTTCATACTGTTCGTCTTTTAGGACTTAGAACATTCTCTTTTATTCTTGCAGGCATTGCACGTCATGAACGCGAACGCCGGACGCTCGACTGTACAACAACCCACCTGACCAGCCCTTGGCCCGGGCCAGCGCAAGTGCGCCCACCAGCAGCACAGCTGCGCTAAAATCTCTGTATTCCTGCGCAGCTGCGCTGTGCCTTGGTCAGCCAAACTTAAACCTTGACGCTTTGACATGCTCATTTCGCAACGTCGTAACTTCGTCATCCCATATCGGAATGAGTCCGTTCTCGAGCCGTTTTCTTTCTTGTAACAACCTTTCCAATTTCCCCTGGATAGAATAATTTTTAAGGTTTTCTAACAAGCCTAAAAATTAGCTCAAAAGTTCCTTGGGGCTTGTTTAGTTACGTTCTTGACGTCAGACTTACAAATAAATGAAACTCGCTCATTCGAAGTCGGATTGAGCCCTTCCTGAGCCTATGACTCACATTTCTTATGAACTACAAAAGCTCTAACAACTTGGATTTTTCCGGACACATGATCTACTTGCGGTTTCAAGCTAGGTTTTCATTATTGAACGTCTTTTATTCCAACTTTCGCCATGACTTCATCGTAACACATTTTTATTCCGTTCCACTTGGAACGTTTCCATGACTCACCTATATTTATTTCCTTTTTCTTATATTTTTAATTACTAGCATGCAAATGATGGTTTTAAACTTGTCCATCAACAACATTAACAACCTTTTTTGGTTTAATTGTTTATTAACGTTATGCTTTCACTTAGTATGCTTTACCGGGTAAGTATTAAGTCCACTAACAATCATCATCCTTATATCTTCGGATCCTTCATTGATCCCCATTAACCACCACCAACAAGGAACTTTAATCCATATTTACAAAATATTAAAACTACAAAATAGAAACTAGGGCTTTAATGTTCTTACCTTCTCGTTCTTGCTAAGCTTTGATGGAGTTAGTATTTAGCTAGCTCTTCTCCTTCCTTCCTTCTTTAGAATCCGAAATCTCCCTCTCTCTCTCAATATGACTATAGTTTCTCTTCTTAGTTTGGGAATTGGTGGAAAATAATGAAGGAAATGCTTGCTATTTATAGGATTTCCAAGGCTTGGGGTACTTTGGTCTTTAAGACAGTTTTGCTAGGGTTTGTAAGTACTACCCTTGGCTTTGGTCTTGTTTAGTCTATCCCCTATAATTTCTCAATCCTTGTAACCATACACTTGCCTAACTTGACCATGGTTAAGTTAATTCCACCCACCAAGATTTTTAAGGCTTTTCATTTAATGTTTCCTTAGCTTAGTGGAGAAGCTTGCCAAGAAGCTATTCCACCCTACATGGCCGGCCACCACCCCCTTGGGGGCCCCACATGGTTTGCTCCATTTTCTCTCTTGCCCAGCCATCGATCCGATGTTGACTGGGAGTTGTCGTTTAACACTCCTAAATTAACTTCACTTTCTATTCACAAATTCAACAATTAGCACAGTAGTAAGCAAGGATCGATCCCACAAGGAGTACGTGTTTAAAATTTATTCAATAACAAAGGACCCCGGTTTGAAAATCAATTATATATCCAACTAAACAAAATCAAGTAATAAGTTTAACCAATAAATAAACAAGTTCAGTTCTTTAGATCAGATCCACCAAATCACAGTAATTAATCAACCAAGTTATTATTATTTACACTTCAATAAAACTATTAGCCCTAGATAACAATAAGCTCTGCTATCTAAAATTCTCCTTAGATATTCACTGAATAAAATAATCTCTTTACCAGATTCTAACTATCACATAACCTAAAATAAGCTCTTTAAATTTAATATAACAGCAACATTAAGGACTAGAGAATTAGGCTAATTCAAGCAATAAACACACAAGCTCGGTTTATTTAACTTGCTTCCTGATAACCTTAGTAATAATCAAAAACGCAATCAATATTACTAATTGCTACTGGTGACAAGGAATACTATCAATTACACGTAATATTACTCCTTAATCTAGCAGATGTTAATGATCAAACTAATCCAATTGCCCATATTAAATTAATGAAATCAATTAGCATGTAAACAATTGAAATAGATTATCAGAATAAGTTTCATGCAAGAAGGAATAAATAATAAAACTTGATTAATCAATTACTTTTAAATAAGGTTTCACCTCCCTTTAGGACTGAATATAAAAAATTAGCCTGACATCCTTCAATCTTAGAAAACTAGGGTTTTTTCCCAATGTAGATGATGATGATGATCCTAAGAACATCTAGTCCTAAGATAATATCCTAAGTCTCTAAGAAATAACAATCCAAATGTACTTAGAATTCCTTTAAGTTATAACAAAAGTCAAAGTCAAAGCCAAAGTCAGTAATTGACTTCCGCATCCGGAGCGCCCCGCGCCCAATTTGCACTGCCAGTGGCGCGCCCCGCACCTAACCTGTAGAATGTCTCAGCAAACTCGGCGCGCCTCGCGCCGCTTCCAAGCCTTTATCGCGCGCGGCCCGTGTCTAATTTATCAAAAATACTAGACCTCTAGCGCGCCCCGCATCAGATCCCTTGCAATTCTAGTTTGCCCCGCGTCGGACCATCAAACTGTCCAATTTTTCCTCTTTTCTTCTATTGAGATCCAATTCATCCTGAAATCAATAAAACACCTTAATAAGCTCATATACACATAAAACATATAATAAAACTAAACATAAATGAATCAAAATAAATGAATATTATGCACTCATCAAATTCCCCCACACTTAGCCTTTACATGTCCTCGTGTAAACCAAAACAAAGGTAATATTGAAAATCATCTGAATTCTATTCAACCAAACTTTCAAAGGTTTTCATTCAATTACCAACCATGAATATCAACACTAATCAAAAGAAATTTGTTCAACACTTCATCAATCAATGTACAATAATAACCTCGTCATTCCCCACCGAACAACTCTAAATCAAATTGTATCCACATAAGTATCTTTCCTATGGTTTACACACATACTCAACTCAGTTATCATGGAATAACAGCTGTGCACACTGACTTAAAACTCAAAACATATTTCTTTGCTCTTCTTTTTCCAGAACCATCAACTTCACACTCTTTTTCCCAAGTGAATACATTTTATGCTCTGTTTCACCTTTCCCAATCTTTCTTAAGTGAGTGCATTTTTCTTAAGTGAGTGCATTTCAAAAAAAATTCAATTTCCTCTTGTCTTATTTTCTCATGGTCCTGCAACAGCAGTAGCAGTAAAATAGCTCTAAATAATGAAATCAGTGCACATAGACAACTCCACAGATAACTCAGCCAAATAAGCACATATCTCATGTTCAAGAACTCATACAATACAAATTCGATTCAAATCAGTTACTATGGATCATGACTTAGTTATCATCATTCATCACTAATTTCGTATCAAACAAATTCTATCAAATTAGCATCAATTTTCATTCCATAGCAAACAACCTTTGAAAACCTAGCCAAAAACAGTCATAGAGCCAAAAATTTAAGAGCAAGAAATTTTCACAATTTTCAAATTTTTTCACACAATTAGATCATAATCTCTTAGAGTAAACCTAAATATATCCTAAACCCCTCCCCACACTCAAACCTTACATTGTCCCCAATGCAAGACAATCATGCAAAGATGAAGTAACTAACTAGCATGCAACTAACAAACTAAAAAGTAAAGGGATAAAAAAATCAAATCTGAGATCTTGGGTTGCCTCCCAAGCAACTGCCCTTGTTTATTGTCATTGGCTCGACATCCTCCCTTTTTCTTCATTTCGTATCCATTGGATCCTCGAGATTCATCACCTCAATATTTTCCACTTGAGAACCTTCATGAAAGGGTTTTAACTTATGTCCATTCACCTTAAAAACGTTTTCTGTACTTGGGCTCTAAATTTTAATTGCACCATAAAGAAAAATGTTAGTAACAAAAAAAGGTCCTACCCATCTAGATCTCAACTTAACTGAAAATAATTTGAGCCTAGAATGGTAAAGAAAAACTTTTTGTCCTACAACAAAGTTCTTTCGAATGAGCCTGCTATCATGAAAAGCTTTTGTCTTCTCCTTGTATATCTTAGAACTCTTATAAGCATCATTCCTCAATTCTTCCAATTCCTGCAACTGTAGCTTCCGTTGTTCACCAGCCTTGTCCATCTCCATATTGCATTGCTTGATTGCCTAGAAAGCTCTATGTTCTAGTTCAACAGGTAGGTGACATGGCTTCCCATATACTATCTTGTAAGGTGACATGTCGATCAGGGTTTTATATGCCATTCAGTAAGCCCAAAGTGCATCCTCCAACCGCAAACTCCAATCCTTCCTATTAGGGTTGACCACCTTCTTTAAAATGGACTTGATCTCTCTATTGGAAACCTCAGCTTGGCCATTACTTTGGGGATGGTAGGATGTAGAAACTTTATGCAAAACATTGTATTTCTTTAATAGCGCAGCTAGCATCCTATTACAAAAATGCATACCCCTATCGCTGATAATGGCCCTTGGTGTTCCAAACCTGCAAAATGAGTTAGTCCTGACAAAATCTGTAATAGTTTTAGAGTCGTCAGTCCTGGTGGCTTTAGCTTCCACCTATTTAGAGACATAATCAACGGCTAACAAGATATACAAATTACCGAAAGAAACAGGAAAAAGGACCCATAAAATCAATACCCCAAACATCAAAAATTTTAACAATTAAGATGGGAGTTTGTGGCATTTAATTCCTATGTGTTATGTTACCGGTTCTTTAGCAATTCTCACATGCTTTACAAAACAGGAAATAGTCTTTGAGTAGGTTAGGCCAATAAAAACCACTCTCCAAGACCTTATGAGTAGTCCTCTTAGGTCCAAAGTGTCCTCCACAAGCATATGAGTGACAAAAATTAAGAATAGATAGGAATTCATGGTCGGGTACACATCTCCTAATAATTTGGTCAGAGCAAAATTTCCATAAATATGGGTCATCCCATACATAATATTTATCATCGCTCTTGAGTTTTTCTTTTTGGGCTTTAGAATAACCATCAGGCATATGTTGACTAACAAGGTAATTGACAATGTTTAGAAGCCAAGGTAATGCTTTATCGATTTTAAACAAATACTCACCTGGGAAAGAATCCTGTAATAATAGTGCATCTTCAATCCGCAGCAGTCTAATCAAGTGATCTGCTACTATGTTTTCGGCTCCCTTCTTATCCTTGATCTCTAAGTTGAACTCTTGCAATAACAAAATCCATCGTATGATTCGAGGCTTTGAGCCCTACTTTGTCAGCAAGTACTTAAGAGTAGCACGATCAGAATAGACAATCACTTTAGTACCAAGTAAATAAGATCTAAACTTGTCTAAAGAAAATACAATCGACAACAACTCTTTTTTAGTTTTAGAATAATTGATTTGAGCAACATTAATGTCCGAGAAGCATAGTATATGGTATGTAAAACTTTGTGAACCCTTTGCCCTAAAATAACTCCGACTGCATAGTTGCTAGCGTCACACATGATCTCAAAAGGCAAGTTCCAGTTAGGTGGTTGTGACGCCCCTAAATTCTCTACACTCCCTGTAGCAGATTTGGTGCTCATGTGAAACTATTCAACTATAAACATTCTATAATATATGGCTTCTATTTATCCAAGGTTCACAGTATCCCATAACAGATAATAGTTCTGGCTAGAATATTAACTGTGTTTGGATACCCTCACTTGGATGTATAGATTCATATCTTATGAATATCTCTTTCATATCGATATTCCCTATCTATCTAACATTCACAGTATTAACTATAAGATTGTTCTTGGAACTAAGGGGCGCATTCCGGTAAAGGTAGCACCTTACCGGCGCTCATTAAGTGTAAACTCAACGCTTACAGAACTCCCAGAATCATTTAAATACCTTCATTTAGATGTATAGTTCATAGGGATATTGTACTAGATCAAATGCTACTCTCTAACTTAACTAAGAATATAAATACAACGCAAGAGATGTAACAAAAGATGATATATATTTCATAAGCTTAAGTTTGATTACAACATTCTCAATACTATGTCTTTATTACAACAAAAGTCTTATACGACTTGAAATTATTCAAAACAGTAAGATAAAACTAATTAACATGGCCTTTTCCCTTGTTTGTCCCTAAAGTTTCGGGATTACCATCTAAAACTGCAAAGAAAGTTTTATGCAAGAATGAGCTACAAATGCTCAGCAAGTTTATTTGAAAACATAAACACAATGTGTTTGAGTTGAAAGATGTCAAATATGTATAACTGAGGGTTCAATACATGAACCACGTGTTTCAATTAGTTCTATCAGTCTTTAATGACTTAGAAAAGCTTGATTCGGATATCTCGTAGGGGATCAACCTATCAAATATCCTAGGAGTATGCATATCATCATACAATTTATGTCAATATATAATCAACATTTACAACCTTACATCAAGGTGTTTCATTTCTCAGCATAAGATGTCTTACCAAAATAATTTGGTTTGACATAACAATTTAAGCTCTAACAAGCAATATATGAATAATGATTCATTTCTTAAGTTATGCTGAACAAGAAGCAATAACTTTACAACAATTGATAGTAAGATGTATTATACTTGCTTAAATATAACAAGATTAGAAGACTTGTGTAAATATAATTTGAGTAGAGTTAGAACACTTGCCTTAGCGTAGATCTTTTAATTAATGTTAACACGGTCTATCAGCGTATGTAGTCTATGTATACCAATAGTAAGTGTTAGAACTTATAATAACATGTAACAAGTTAAACTTAGACATGTTTCATTAAGGTTCGGCGTCGATTCAATATCTCGGTCGCGTCATTAGATAGCTAAACACATGGGTTTATTAGTACAACTTCATTTGGAAGCTTAAATATTAATCTAGATAATTTAATTATCATTTATAACATTTTTAGAAGCTTAATATTATTTTTAAATAATTTTTACAAGCTTGGTAATATTTTTAAATGATTTAATTATCATTTATAACATTTTTAAATTTTTAAAATATTATTAAATGATTTATTTATCATTTATATTATTTTTAGAAAGATAGAATATTATTTAAATAATTTATTTTATCATTAATAATATTTTTAAAATTTATTTTATTATTTAAATGATGTAATTATTATTTATAATAATTTTTAAAACGCTGTTTAATATTTAAATGATTCAATTATCATTTATAATAATTTTAGAAAGTTAGTAAAAAATTTAAATGACTTAATTATCATTTAAAATAATTTAAATACATTAATATCATTTTTAAATCATTTATTTAATATAATTATTAAATAATTTATTATTATTATTATTTAATTAAATTAAATAATTAATAAAATTTTATGTCAAAATATTAAAAATTAATTTTTATAACTTAAAATGAATTTTAAAATATAGTTATTAATTATTAATAATTATTTAATATTTATTTCGAATTATTTAATTATTAGAATTTATTTTTAATTAAAATCGTCGCTAAAAGGCTTTAGCGACGGTTGACGACAGCCTATGGTGTTCTTCATGGGCTGAAGAACAGCCGGTCATGGTCAAGTTAGCTACTTTGACTTGATTTAATTTCCAGTTGGTTGCTTGTTTGAGTTTAATCTTTGTTGCTCGTTATACTAGACATGGCAAGGTACAACAACATGTATCATTTGAGATCAAACAACATCACATGAGCAAGATTTGTTCCGATCAAACCACCTCATTCAAATTGTTCTTGAGTTTCTGGGTAACCCAGAAACTCATCAGTTATTGTGACGCCCCCAAATCCGGGTCACCTGAGCCACGGACCTGGTTCATCACTATCCAATACCAAAATGATACAATCGATAACTTATAACGGAATAAAGGAATATTTACATTGATATAACATAAATAAACCTGTCCCAAGTCTCGAAACCAATACTATTACAAAACATAACATAACATAATACAAAAGGGTAAATATGTCTTAATACACGACATCAATAATAAGTCTTAATACAAACGGTAATTCTAGAACAACAAATTACAACTACTCTGTAGCTTTCCCCTTTCCCTTATCTTTTCCTGAGCTCTCGCCACGTGCCGCACTAACTGAAATGTTTTTAAGGAGAGCAAGGGGTGAGCAACAATTTGCCCCGCAGGTATAATAGCAATGAATAATCACATTAATAACTTTATAGCTCACAAGAGTAAAAATTTATCTGA
The DNA here is from genome assembly GCA_034770075.1 of Aralia elata. NCBI lineage: Eukaryota > Viridiplantae > Streptophyta > Magnoliopsida > Apiales > Araliaceae > Aralia > Aralia elata. The sequence continues at coordinate 66,437,162 of CM068377.1, forward strand.
ACCAAGGAAATAAACAACTTCTTTTTATCACCGTTATAGTGGTTGCTAAGGACCGAAGGGTTTCTGACGTATCCAAGGATTTCAAAGTTTTCTGAAGAAGGGAACTATTCAATACTGAGGGTGCACCAAGGCACAGAACTCTATTCTAGAATTACTAGAAATTCATCCGATAATCCACAAACTGGTACAATAGGTGATCAGCCTAAAATACCTGGCGTTATGCATAAGCCTTACATTTTCCATTTACGCGCGTGTCGGTTCCCCGACGTTTATACAATTTCCCCTGCTGTGAGGGTTGTTCCACTCAGCTTTACATGGGAGTCCAGGCCAAAACAATTTGATCGGACAATTTTACTTAACAACAATAATAGTTGGAGGACTTTAGCCTCACTTTAGTAACCAAATCAATAATTGTCTAGCTGAAACAATTAGCCTTGACATAGCTTTTAAACAGTCTATGGAATAAAGAACTTTAAGGTTCAACAACATGCATGATAGCATTAAAAATATCTTGAATGAATAAAAATTCGTAATCTTTGGAATCACACAATATATAACATTGCATGAAATGGGCTTTCATTGCAATACTTGAATAGAAGTATGAATACTAGCACATTAATTGCTAAATTGATAAGTAATTTGAATGGAGTCAAGAAGCTCAATAAGCTTGCTCAATAAATAATATTTGCTCGATAGATAAATGAATTCGAAACTTGCCCAATAAATAAATCGAGTAAGGGAAACTCGCACAATTAAATAGGAGTTGTATGAGTTAGGAAACTTGCCTTGTACGTGCGTTAATATCTTGACGTTAATCGTCCGTCAAAATATCCTACATAGTTCATTAAAATCATCGTAAATATTAGTCACATAAGGACTAGGTTCATTACAATCATCACATCATTAAAATATATTGATTGCCACTACGTTTATTCAATTACGCCTTAAGACCGCATCACTTCGGTTGACACTAGTACAAAATTAAGCACATAAGGCTTTAACAAGTTATAAGTGTTTTTAATCATTTCTTACAAAAATATAAGTTTTAGACTCGGGGGAAAAATTTACTGGGTCCGACCCGATCCGGCCCGACCCGACCCGGTCCAAGCACGGACAGCGCCATGCAGTAGCAGTTCTGCAGCTCTTGCAGAACCGTGAACTGCCACACCTACGCCCGCTCCAGCCTCCATATCTCCCTCTATACTCGATCAATTTGGTCCGTTACGGACTCTATGGATTCCTAAGACACGGGGCTACAACATATCAAAAATGCAAGATGACCCATAAACACTAACACAGCCAAATCTTTAGCCAAAGCACAACATTGATACTCTGTTTTTCGCAGTCATGAAATATCTTACACAAATGGCAACTGTGACTTCATTACAACGTCATTTTGATTCATTCCAACTAGGTTATCTTCACAACTAAGGGAAGTACGATATTATAACAACAAACAATTAAGATAATTACTCCATGAAGGCTTTACAATCCTCTAACAGTCCATAGGTCCAAAAGTCCAAAAATGTCCAAAGTTCATCCTTTAAGTCAAGGTTCGGGTCTTTCCTTGTTTTTGTTCCACTTAGAGGGTGTTAATGGTTTATATAGATTCTTAAGAACCTCCATGGTAGATTCAACACAACCAACAACAACGAACATCAACAAAATCCAACCCGCAAGCATGAAAGCAAAACAAAACTCATGAAAACTTCACTTGGAGAAGAAATGGTTGTGGTTTGTGATTACCTCTTTGTTGCTTGCTTTGTGTAGGATGGGATGGTTGCTAGAGTGCTCTTGGACTCCCTCTTGTTGCTCTTCTCCTTCTTCTCCCTCCTTCCTTGCTTTCCTTCTTCTTCTTCCCGAATACTCCTTCTCTTTTGCTACTTCCTTCTTTCTCTCTCTATGTAGCTCTCTCCTTGCTTGCAAATAGGAAGTATGATGATGGTTTAAATGAGAAGGAAAATGAGTTGATGGGAGATAAGGTGGAGTGGCTTCGGGAGGAGAAGGAATGTATTGGGAGAGCTAAAATGGAGTACCCGAGCTCTTGAAAATGTATTTGAGGAGGATGTCTTGTGAAGAGTTAACAACCCAAGTCTAGTGTACTGTGACGGTTTATTCCCCCTCATTTGATTGGCTAATACAATTAATGCTCTCTCCTGATTGGTTGAGGCTTAATTGCCTCTCCAATTAATCAAAATATACAGATAAATATACCCGAATACTCCCACTTTTGTACCAAATTTGGTAAATAATTCTACCCAAAATTAAAATGGGTACTCCCATAAATTATTGGGACACATAAAAATATTTATTATGGGATTTGTCCATTTATTCGGAACACCCATACTATACATTTCGGATACGGATTAAATCACGTATCAGCTCCAATAAAATTTCTGACACTTGAAAAAATTATTCCTCAGCATATATGCCTCATCTAAATTAATAAAAATCGAAATAGACGAAAAAGTTCGGGTGTGAATAGTGCCTTAGGAAGCGGGTCCCGCTAATAGTGATTTTATGAATTTTTGTAAAATCGATATATTCACTCTAACGACACAACAACACATAAAATTTAACATATGCACATTTTCTAGGCTGTAACACAATTCTAAACACGTAGTATAGATTAATATAATAATAATAATAATAATAATTCATTTTATTCATACATAACTCGGGTTACAAGGAAATCTAAAATTCCCGATCGTTACAGTTATGGTCGGTTAACGCAGTTTGACTGTTAATAATATTCGTTCCAGGTTAGCTTTATGTGTTTAGTTGGTTTTTACTTGTAGATTACATGGCAAAGAACGACTACATACATCAAAACCTCATTAATTATATCATGTGACCAAGATCTAGGCTGGTCAAAAACTTGTCAGACACTGTCAGAGTTGTTCTTCGTTTTTCTGGGTTACCTAGAAACAGAACGTTCATGGTCGGTCAACGGGTTATGACCCTTAATATCTTCCAGCTGAGGGATTTGTTTAGTGTTCTACCAATTACAATCTATAACCCTCATGGCATACTAGAAATACATACTTTAAAACACATCAAACAACTAATTTAAGGTGATCAAATCGTCTGACAAACTTGCTTGTCAGACAGTTCTGGGCTGCATGAACAGTTTATTATTTTTGCCAAATTTTCATACCTAGATGTTATGGAATTGTGATTTAACAACTCAGATCACTTATTAAAATGTTATTACATATTCCTAAACATCTAAACATAATATCTACTGAAGCTTTGAAGATCTAGCTTTAAAATTATGGTTTTGTACCTTTTTGCTCAACTTTTGATTTCTGCTCTTTGATTCTGATTTTGTGTTTGCAGAGGCTTGTTTATGGCTTGATTATAAGTGTATAGGCTTCAAGATTTCGTAGCTTACATGATCAGTTTGGTGTCCTATTTATAGAACTTGCATATTAGGGTTTTTAGGTCATTTTTCCACATTTAGCCTCCACAAAATATCCTAGTCTTATTACTTGTGTTGGTTGTAATCTGATCCTAGAGTCATGTTTGTGTTGGAGTGTGTTGAGCACAAGCTTGCACACTCCTAGCTCAATTTCTATTGGTTTAAAGTTTTATTTTTGATTTATTTCCTTACTAATTAAACTTAGATTTTTGTTAATCATGTTTAGGATGTTTAATTATATTTAGTAATACCTTAATTAAGTTTATATATCATAATTAAGGTTTAACATTTCATAATTTAAAGTTTAAGATAATTTAATTAGAATTAGGTTTTCCTAATTAAGGTTAGGGTTTCCTAATTCATGAATTAGGGTTTAAATCTTTCAATTAGGGTTTTAATCTAAGTTCAATGATTCATAATTAATTTATGATTAATTACTTAGAATCTAATATATCAATTAAGATTCTTGTGTAACAATTAGGGTTTCGGTTCGCAATTTCAGTTAACAATTACCAATTAAGGTTTTATAATTAGGGTTTATAATTCAAATTATCATTTTAAACCCTAATTAACTTATTTAGATTTTTATCAGTTAATATAATATTATATTAACTCTGAAGCATGACAAATCACTTCGTCATTTCCAAGCACGACACAGCAGCTTACCAAAATAATTTGCCAAGATGCTTCTTGGTGAAATCGTCGGAAGCACGACAAATCATTTTGTCAGTGTAAGCACGACTAAGCAGCTTCGGAAAAAATTTTATTTGACCTAATTTATTAATAAAATATACAATCACATAACACAAAGTTGGAATAAGAAATTTCATTTAATAAACACATAATTTATATATACGAATCTTATTAAAGTCTGGAATATCACAGTGGTTATATGATAGGTGTTGAGGTTAAAAGCTTCTTCAATGCGTCAAATGCTTCCTTGCACTCATCATTGAACTGGAACTACACATCTTTTTGTAGCAACTTACATAGTGGCAAAGCTAGCTTGGAAAAGTCCTTGATAAATCTTCTATAGAAACCTGCATGGCCAAGAAAAGATTGAATCTCCTGCACATTTGCAGGGTAAGGCAAAGCAGTAATTATTTCTATTTTAGCTTTATCCACTTCTAATCCTTTAACAAATACTACATGACCAAGTACTATACCTTGTTCTACCATAAAGTGACATTTTCCCCAATTTAGAACAAGGTTAGTTTCCAAACATCTGTCAAGTGCTTTAGTTAAGTTCTCTAAACATGCGTCTAACGAGTCACCATGGATTGTAAAGTCATCTATAAAAACCTCTATACAACTTTCAAGAAGATAAGAAAATATACTTACCATGCACCTTTGAAAGGTACTCGGTGCGTTGCACAATCCAAAAGACATCCTCCTATAAGTAAATGTACCAAAAGGGCATGTGAAGGTAGTCTTGTCTTGATCTTGTGGGGCAATTACAATCTGGTTGTAACTTGAAAATCCATCCAGAAAACAATAGTAAGTATGGCCAGCCAATCTTTCTAACCTGATCAATAAAGGGAAGAGGGAAATAGTCCTTTCTAGTGACTGCATTTAATTTTTTGTAGTCAATATAGACTCTCCACCCTATTTGCATCTTTGTTAGCACCAACTCATTGTTATCATTTTGAACGACAGTGATCCTAGATTTCTTAATAACGACCTGGACTGGACTCACCCATTGGCTGTCTGAGATTGGGTAGATAATACCTGCATCTAGCAACTTCAAAACTTCTTTCTTTACTACCTCCATCATGGGTGGATTCAATCTCCATTGAGAATCTCTGGTAGGTCTCGCTCCTTCCTCCAACAGGATTCTATGCATACAAACAGCTGGGCTTATTCCTTTGATATCTGCAATTGTCCATCCAAAGACTGTTTTGTGATCCCTTAGAATCCGTAGCAATTTCTCCTCTTGTGCTTGGGTCAAATTATTAGCAATTATTACAGATAACGTGTCATTCTCCCCAAGATACGTATACTTCAAATGGACTAGAAGAGGTTTCAACTCCAAAATAGGTGCCTGTTCAATAGAAGGTAATAATTTAATATGAGACATAGGTAACTAAATGGATAATTCTACCCCTTTATCTATGATTTTTGGCAAAGAATGTAGTGCTGCCACAGTTTCCTTTAACTCTTGTTATTGCTCGTCATCTCCTTCTCTTCCTAACTCCATGCTATTTGTGATGGCAACCTCCAAGTTATCATTGTGCAAATGGTCAAAAGATTGTTGTATTAAAGAATCAAACACATCAATAGCATAAACAGGATTAATGTCACTAAGGTACCTCACTGTCTCATATATGTTAAACTGAATCTTTTCACCATCAAACTCCACGGTGAGGGTCCCGTTGTGAACATCAATCATTGTTCTTGTTGTTTTCAAGAATGGTCTCCCTAGCAAGATGTGAGCAGGATTTGAGGATTTATCGTCCTCCATGTTTACTATGTAGAAATCTGCAAGAAAAATCAACTCATTCACCTGTACCAATACATCCTCAATTACCCCTTTGGGGTAAGTGTTAGTTCTATCAGCCAATTGTATGATAACACCAATTTGCTTAAGAGGTCCTAGATTTAGAGAAGCAAAAATAGATAGAGGCATGACATTTATGGATGCTCCTAAATCTAGCATAGCTTTTTCAAATCCGATGTTACTAATTTTACAAGGAATGGTAAACATGCCTGGATCTTTATATTTTGGGAGCATTTTCCTTTATAAGACTGCAGATACATTTTCTCCTGCAGTAATCCTTTCATCATCTTTTAACTTTCTTTTGTTAGTGCACAATTCCTTTAAAAATTTTGCGTACCTTAGGACTTGTTTGATTGCATCAATTAAAGGAATGTTTACCTCAACCTTCCTAAAAGTCTCAAGAATCTCTTTTTCTTGTTCATCTTTCCGTGAGGTTCTAGGATTCCTGGGTGGAAAAGGTAAAACATTAGTCTTCAAAGGAACAGATGGGTTAGGAGTTACCTGAGGTATTGCAATTTTTTCCTTGGTTCTTTCTTCATCAAATTCTGCAGTAGCTTAAGGAGTCACTAACTGCTTTCCACTCTTTAATGTGATGGCACTGGCGTTTTCCCTCGGGTTGACAACTGTTTGAGAGGGCAATTTTCCTGTTCCTTGAGAATCCAACCTCCCTACTATAGTTGCAAGTTGCCGCACTTGGTTTCTTAAATCTTGCACTGAGGTTCTAGTTTCCTGCTGGAACTACTGAGTTTGGTTCATGAACTGCTAGGTTTGATTCATGAACTGCTGAGTTTGTCCCATGAGTGCCTTGAACTTGTCTTCCATGGATGTTCCAAAACTTGCAAGGGCTGCTTGTTTGGGCTGATATTGAGGTTGAGCCTGTTGATAGCCTTGCTACCTAGCTGAAGAGACATGTTGTGCAAGTGGTCGATTTCCTTCATAACTTAGATCGGGATGATCCCTCCAAGCTGGGTTGTAGGTATTTGAGTAGGGATCATACTTTCTTTGTGGTTGTGGTTCGTAATTCCTCATTGCATTGGCTTGCTATATAGCCTCGTCATCTTGCAAAGTTGGGCATGCATCTGTAGTATGACCTGATTGTAAACATATCCCATATGTCTTTACAACTGACATACTCCCTGCAGCCAACTGTCTAACCATAGCAGTTAATTCAATTTGTTCATGAGTGCATGTGCTCACCTCATATACCCTTGTTGGTGCACGACTTGCTTGTGTACCATATTGTTGTAAATTTGTAGCCATGCTTGCAATCAGATTCCTCGCAGCTTCTGGGGTCTTGTCAACTAGAGCTCCTCCGCTTACCGCATCTATCATACTTCTATCCATTGGCACCAACCTTTCATAGAAATATTATATCAAATGCTAGTCATCTATTTAGTGAGGCGGACAACTTGAGTAGAGCTTTTTGAATCTTTCCCAGTATTCGTAGAGTATCTCCCCACTGAATTGCCTTATTCCACAGATATCTTTCATGATATTAGCCACTCTTGAAGCAGGGAAATATGTCTCCAAGAATAACTTCTTCATGTCGTTCCCTGATTGTATTGAACCTGACGGCAGGTAATACAACCAATCCTTGGCTAGATCCGCTAATGAAAAAGGGAAGGCTCTCAGCTTACTCTACTCTTCAGTAATCCCTTGTGGTTTCATGGTAGAGCACACCACATGTAATTCTTTCAAGTGTTTGTACGGGTCCTCACCTGTAAGACCAAGAAAAGTATGTAACAAATGGATTAGTCCACATTTAAGCTCAAACATAGCATCTAAGGTAGGATATTCAATACAAAGAGGCTATTGGTTTAAACTAGGAGTTGCCAACTCCTTTAAAGTCATGTTATTGTTTTGAAGTGCCATGTCCTTTTCTTCTTTGGAATTAGTTGATGAGTGGTTGTGTAACGATTATAAATATTCGGATCCTTGTAATTCGGGTTTCCAAGTATAATTGAATAAAATAAGAATTTTATTGATGCTGTGGTGTGATATATATGATTAAAGGTCGATTATTGACCTAGTGAATGTGGTATGTGAATATGAATACGTGTTGCAATTTCATAGACGAAATAAAAGTTTTTCGAGAAAAATACCGAAAACACTATTCTTAAAACGCAGAAAATGTCCTTTTCATTTTTTAAAACTTCAAATCACGAGATGTTATTTGTTAGAGGACGGGAGACGTAATCTCCAATAAAACTGACGAAAGAAATTTCATTCTTTTCGCATGCGTGATGAATTAGAGAATCCAATTAGAACGAATCGGGTAACCGAGCGAGTTCAGATAAGTAAACCCTAAACGATTTTATATAAAAGGGTAAAATAGACTTTTGGTTAACTAAAAAAGGAAATAGAAATCGAAACTAAGTTTCGAAGTAACCGAATCGAAATGAGCCTAGGGATTAAAAGTGGCTCGATTAGGGTTTAGGACGGCTCGGCTATGGTTGGTGACGGCTTGGCTAGGGTTGAGCCATGGCTTAAGCTCTAGTGTTAAAACCTAGAGACTTAAGGGTTAAGCAAGGTAGGATGAAATGAGAGTTAAATGAAATTGTAATTAAAGTAATTGTAATTTTAATCCAAATGAGGGGCATAAATGACCAAAGTGGCCAGCCATGTGGTGAGTGAGGGGACCAAAAGGGTGAGTCATCTTGCATGACTCACCATCTTTAGACACAACCATTTAATGTATGGTTCTCCATTATTTTTAGCTTATCATCCAAACAAAGCCTTAGCAATGATTAAGTCTCTAAACCTTGGTTAGTTAACCTAACTAATGAAGAGGGTTAATTTAGTTGGTGGAGTAATTTTCCTAGGTTCAAAGGACTTGGACATTCCACTTTTCATCTTACCAAAAGCTAAGTAGGAAAGAGAGAAAAGATAGAGAAAAAGTGAGAAAAACCAAGAAAAGAAAAGAGAGAAAATCAAAGGAAAATCGGGTAATAGCAACCAAGAAGGAGGATCAAGCCATAAACTTGGATCATCGAGCAAGAGAAGCAAAGAAAAAGCAAGAACTAGGATAATCGAGAAACAAGAAAGGTATAAATAACAACCAAGTTCTTCATCTATTTCTTTTCTAGTTTTATAACTTTAAAAGGCTTTTTAGTATGTTATGAAGTACTTGTCGGTGGTTGTTGATTTAATGATCAAAGAAGAATCATGGAGAGACAAGGATGAGTAATATATATTAACCTTGTGAAAACTTACCGATAATGCCATGAAAGCAAAAAATAAAGTTAAAATCCTTACCTATGCGTAATGGATTGAAAAACTAGTAGAGGACATAAAACGGACCAAAAAGGTGGCTATTGTGTCATGTGATATAGGCCACGAATGTGTTATGGAAAGTTCCACGTGGTACGGGAGAAGAATTCGCCATAACAAAGTTATGGCGAAAAATGTCCGAAAAGGTGTTTTAAAACGATAATATAATTTAATCCCGCGTGGGGGTAGATTTTTGGCTATCGCATTCGAGCAAGTCTAAAATGATAGGGCTTTTGAAGGCAATGAAAAATGTGAGCTGTAGGCTCAAGAACGAGTTCAATCCGATGTCAGATGAACGAGTTATGCTAAAATGAAAGTTAAACGTCGAAAAACGTCGTTTGTTGAAAAAGTCATCCGAGTCGAGACTTTTGAGCTATAATGTGAGATTTGTTAGGAATCCGAGAAAATCATTCCAAATGTGCGAAGTTATGGTTAATGTGGTATACGAGAAGTTGGATTGGGGGTTGGAAGTTCATCGCGTCGTCTGAACAAAGCTACAGAAAAAAATGAGAATGGCCTGAACCAGCTGTTTCTCAGTGCCGACCGCGCTCAATGTGCCTAGTTTCAGCACCAACTGTGCTCAACCCCAGCACTCAGTGCCAACCATGCTGAATAAAGAAGGATTCAGAGCCGACCACGCTCGACCCCAGAAACCTCAGAGTCGCCAACCCTGAATACTGAAGGATTCAGCGCCGACTGCGCTAAATCTGCAGATTTCCAAGAATGGTTTGTTTATCATAGTAACCTAGGTATGCATGTTTAATACTTTCCAAGGCTTGATTTTAAGCGTACGAGAATTGAATAACTCAATGGTAGCATGATTAAAATCAACTTAGAAGTTATTTAAAATGATAATAAAAAGATTTATCGATTGTTATGCGTAATGAAATAATGAGGCATTGAGTGTACGCACGAGCGTATCACTCAAGCACTCACATGACCTAAGACAAGTGTTCGATGAATGGATGTTAACACGCTAGGATAATCAATGTGGGATTCAAAGAAGGTTCCTAATTCAATTGTAATAAGCATGATAAAAGATGAGTTAAAGAATATTATAAACCATAGATGGCGACCATACGTGGCTAATTGGTATGTTTAGGTGCATTGAATGTGTAGGACTTATAAAGGACGATTAACGCTAAAAGTCTAAAGACCCCAAAAGGCAAGTGTTCTAACCTTCTGCAACTTAATATATGCAAGTTTTATGATTTATTAATCATACTCTCATGAATGTATATAAGTATGTTATGATTACGCAATGTGCATATATTATAAAAAGTTTCAAACCTGCAATGACATAAGTTGATCAAGTTTTACTTTAATGTTATGTTCTAATATACTTGTACTATTCCTAAAGAATGATCTAAGCCATTTGTTCGGCTAGACACATGTATTTAGTGTTGATCAACGCAGGGCATAATGAGCTGATCACCCACCGTGCTAGTAAGTCAAGACGGTTTCACAGTTGAATTACTGTTGAACCTTTTCAAAAAAAACAGAAGTTCTTGGTCTTTTGACCACTCAGCATGGCAGTCAATATGTAGTTTCAAAAGTATCTGTTATTCAGAATTGTTTCAGATTTCTTCACAACTATTGTTCAGTTGTTGAAGCTTGTGTTAACGAAGATATTTAATTCTTGCTAATATTGTTATCGTTAGTTCTTATCACTTGATGAGTAATTAAATGCTCACTCTTACTTGTAATTAAATATTTTCAGCTAAGCCTGAATGCGTAGAGGGCTCTGGAAAAGATAAGGGGAAAGGAAAGGTGAACGAGTAAGGGCACAACAGTGCGATGTAATAGATAAGTTTATTGTAAATAATACTTGAATGATATTATGTATGAACATTTTAAAGGTCTTATAACCTAGGATTGTACGCATATGTCTATAATATGTAGTAGTTACTTTCATGTTGTTGAGACGATATTGATGGATGCTAGTAGTATGATTAGTACCGTGTTGCACCAAATACGGGGTTGAAGGTGCCCAGATTTAGGGGCGTTCACAGGTTGGTATCAGAGATGATAGTTTAGATACCTTTGGTGGGGATCGCCTAGGACTATAACCTTAGAAGAATTAGATAGATAGAAAGAAATAAACTCATATAGAGTTCGTATAGAGATGGGTTGAGGAAATCATCTGAAAGAAGTATAAAGAAGTAAAAATAACATAAATTCTACTGTTATTTGTTATATGTAACGTATTTGATACTATGTGCTAATAAGATAATAGTTTTGTTGTAGATGTCAGGTGATGATGATAGTAGAGATGTGCCAGTAGTGTATGAGGAGCTAATCACTCTAGCCCAGATGGCACCTGAGCCAGCACCAGAGCCGGTACCGGCAGTATTGGTAGAGAGTGACCGAGGGGTGGAGATTAATTCTGATGAGGATTCGTCTGAGCACTGGGATGGACCATCTAATGGACCAGAACACTGAGTTGCGTACCCAACTGGAGGCGGTCGAGCTCAAGGCCCAATACTATGAGAACAAAACTGGGGAGCAACAGGTGGAGAACCATGAGTTGAATAACTTGTGGGATGAGGAGATTGATAGGAGACAGAGAGCCGAGGAGCAGGCTTTCAACCTCGATCTAGAGGCGAAGGGGGTGAAAGGAAAGGCTGATATAATGTATTTTGCTTATTTGACTTCCATAGAGAATATCCAGGATAAGGTGTGGACGTACCCAGATGAGATGGGATAGTTCAGACATTCTATCTCTCGAGCCCGTGTGATTGCCATCATGGAAGAGGAGCGTGTCAGGACCGTTGCCGGTGGGACTAATATAGTATAGGAGTATGTGTAGTGTTATGTAAATATACTTTTGCGTATGTGTGTATGTAAATCCCAGCTTTTGATTATAGTAGGCGGGATATCTTTTGTAAATCCTAACTCTAATATAAGTTAAGGATTAGAACACGTAAATCCCATCTTTTTGTAAGTAATAGAGGGATATAGAAGTATATAGACGGAGGTGATATGCCATGTAAATATAGCGGATAACTATACATATGTAAGAAAATGAAGCATATTAATATAAGACTTTATTAAATATGCTTGTAATGGTTGTTTGTAGCATTAAATACAAATGTTTTAAGATGAGTAATGGTTTAATAATATAAAATTTTATTAAACAGAAAAATGCCACCAAGAAGAAGACAAAGAAATCAAGAGACAGAGTCACGTAATGAAGATGAGAGAGGGGCTCAAGAGAACCCCATGAAGTAATTCGTAGACTTATTATTAGGGGCATTTCAGACTAGAACTCCCGTTAATGTTATTGTAAACCCGCCGGCTGCGCCTTTGGCCAGCTTTAAAGATTTTAAGAGTATGTGACCTCCAGAATTTAAGGGAACCACTGAGCCTATAGAGGCTCAGGCATGGATAAAAGAAATAGAGAAAGCGTTTAATATCGCTAGGGTAAGTGAGGAACAAAAGACTACTTTTTCCACATACATGTTGAAGGGAGAGGCTAATTTCTGGTTGGAGGCAAACAAGAATAGAGCCGGAGAAGGAGTGATTGCATGGGGAAGATTCAAAGAAATATTTTTCGAGAATTATTTCCCCGCGAGTATGTAAAGTCAGATGGAAATTCGGTTTTTAGAACTGAAGCAAGGGGACATGACAGTGCCCCAGTATGCAGCCAGGTTCAATGAACTGACATGATTTGCTCCACATCAGGTGGACACAGAAGAAAGAAAAGCTAGAAGGTTTGAGCAGGGTTTGAAACCCTGGCTCTATAATAAACTACCGATGTTGCAGATAGGGTCGTTTGGTACGATCCTAGAAAAGGCTATCATAGTCGAAGGGGGTAATGAGGCCATGAGCCTCTACAACAAAGAGAGAAAGAATAAGGCTAAATCTGAGGGAGCCACCAAGGCTGAAGGTAGTAGCAGAAGTGGAGGAGGAAAGGGGAAATGGAATAACTCCGGGAATACAGGAAATAAACAAGAAAACCCAAAGAAAAGGGTCGAGGCTTGTAAGAATTACAGGAAGAATCACACCAGGGTGTGTTTAAAAGGGAAGGTTGTATGCTATAAGTGTGGGCAGGAGGGACACATCTCTCCTAACTGCCCCAACCCGAAAAAGAATAATGGGTGCTTTGTCTGTGGATCAGTGGATCATACGGCAAAGAATTGCTCGAAGAAGGGAGCCTATGGAGGAAGCGGCACCAAGGGGAGCAATAATGGGAAGCTGACAATAGCTGGTCCAACTCCACCAAATAGGCCGACCACCAGAACTATCAACATGACGGTCCAAGATGCGGTAGCATCTAAAGATATAGTGTCAAGTATCGTCCCGGTCAATAATATTAATGCTTACGTGCTTTTTGGTTCGGGTGCGACTCGTTCTTTCATATCGTATAAATTTGCTAGACGTTTAAGTTTACCTCTAGAGAACCTAGAGACGCCATTAATCATAGAAGTTGTGAATAAAGAAGTAATCCCTGTAGAGCATATCTATAGGAATTATTGTGTTAAGATAAGAGATTATGAGATGATGGTAGATTTATTCCAATTCAACTGGGGGAATTTGATATAATTCTAGGTATGGATTGGTTGTTCAACCATGGGGCAATAATTGATTGCCAAAAGAAGCTAGTAAACCTTAAACCTGCGAAGCGGTCTAAGGTAATATTTTATGGTAGTAAATCACCAAGACAATCGCATTGTCTAACGATGATGCAAGCAAAGAAGTTGTTAAGAAAAGGATGTGTAGGATATTTAGCTTACGTTGTAAAAACCCAACGAGTGGGAGCAGAGATGGGTAAGATACCCATAGTAAAAGAATTCACGGATGTTTTTTGGGATAAATTGCCAGGACTTCCACCAGATAGGGAGATTGAATTTACTATTGATATAGTGCCTGGTATGGCACTAGTTTCGAGGACTCCGTATAGGATGATCCCAATGGAGATGAAGGAATTGATGATACAATTGCACGAATTGCTAGATAAAACGTATATTCAACCAAGTGTGTCTCCAAGGGGAGCACCAGTGTTGTTTGTTAAGAAGAAAGATGGATTATTGAGACTTTGTATTGACTACTGGGAGTTGAACAAAGTAACGATCAAGAATAAGTATTTGTTGCCCAGGATCGATAATCTCTTTGATCAATTGAAAGGGGCAAGGTACTTTTCAAAGATAGACTTAAGGACGGGGTATCACCAGCTGAAGGTGAGAGTAGAAGATGTTTCGAAGACGGCATTCAGGACTCGTTACGGTCATTACGAGTTCCTGGTGATGTCGTTCGGGTTGACAAATGCGCCAGCCGCATTTATAGATTTAATGAATAGAGTATTCAAATCGTATTTGGACAAATTTGTAGTAGTGTTCATAGATAATATCCTGGTCTATTCAAAAACGCAGGAGGATCATGTTGAACATCTTAGGATAGTGTTGGAAACACTAAGGAAGGAGACATTGTACGCAAAATTCTCGAAGTGTGAATTTTGGCTAGAAAGAGTCCAGTTTTTAGGCCATGTGATTGACAAGGAGGGGATATCTGTGGATCCAACAAAGGTGGAGGCGGTGATTAATTGGGAACAACTGAAGACGCCAACGGAGGTGCGGAGTTTCTTAGGCTTAGCGAGCTACTATCGAAGATTTATCCAAGATTTTTCGAAGATAGCTACCCCGCTAACCAATTTGACAAGGAAGATAGTTAAGTTTGTGTGGACGAAGAAGTGTGAAGAGAGTTTTCAAGAACTCAAGAAAAGATTGAGTGAGGTGTTAGGTTTGTATAACGCGAACATGCAATCAAATTACATAAATAAAGCGGAAGCGCGATAAAATCATATTTTAAAATTTTTCATACAAACCATCACCATGATCTTTCTTTATGCACAATTATTAATTAAACGAAAGAGATGGAGAATAAGAATTATACCCTTGTAGAATTCTAGCTTCCTCAGGTACAAGTTCAACTCTAATTCCTTCGCGTTCTCCTTGAATTCCACGGATTAAATTCCTTCCTTTGATCAACGTTAGCCACCCAAGTGTTTGGCCTCTAGAGGTGATCCACCAAGGAATAATACTTGTTCAAGAAGATGGGTATTGGCAAAACTCTAGTTTCTATCTCTATAGAAATTGTAAGTACTCTCCACAATTCTTATGAAAGAGTGTGTGACCCTAATCTATGATAAGACTTCTCTTATTTATAGATGTAGGAAAACCAGTCCATGTAATTCGGTCCAGTTAATTAGCATCTAATATGCTACGCAGTGATAGTGAATTATACATTGTAAAATTCTGTTAAATGAATTTGTAATTTAACAACATTTTAGCATAAATTCATTTTATTAATTACCAAAATAAATTAGGTCTTTATTTAAATCGGTATCTCCCACTATTTTCATCAAACTATATTACCCTCAATATATAGTTCGGCAAATCTAATTAAAGATTTGCTAGTGAGAATAAGGATCTCATTTCAAATGTATATAGCCTTGTGTGACACAACAAACTATATATAAATAAATAGGTAGACAACTATTGTCAATTACATCAGTATGTAATTCCTTGTATTTTTTCTCTTAGATTATTTTGATCAAGTGTGACACATCCGAATCAAAATTATCCAAGTTAAGTCCAACCTAGCACTACCATATATGTGAAGAGAAAAATATCGTCCTTGTGTGACACAACAAAACAGTAATGTTCAATTCCTTAATAAGCATCAAATGTGATAAGGCAACATCTTAAATATTTAATACTTGCCTTGTGTGACACAACAAACTCATATTAAATATTTAATACTCTATTGTTTTACCATGCTAGAAGGCGATGTTCGATATTCCAAATATCTTTGAACGTTTAGGACTTAATATAATTTCTTTGAGGGGTTTGTTATTATTTGTCTCATCTTGTTTAGCGCGCATGCACATATATATATATATATATATATATATATAAAATACGCGTCATATTATTTGACATGCAAAGCGTGTTGGATAATATATATATATATATATATATATATATATATATATATATATATATAGTAAGCATGCACATATAGAATACTATATTCTACCCAAATTAATTATGGACTAGTTTGGTTCACTAGAGCCACCAAGTGAACCAAAAGGTCAAATCTAGGGTGCAAGATTTAAATTTAAATATAACTATTACATTTAAACCCGGGCTCTAATACAAACGGGTCTTCAAGCGCTCCTTACTCATTTGTCTCCAATTCTTCAAAATAATTTTAACTAATCCTATTACATGAACTATTTCCTATAATAAAAACCTTGATCAGCAGTCAAGGGGAAGTACATAGGAGGGAGATAGAATTTACATTAAGAAAAATTAGAAAAGACGAGGTACGCAGACCCCATTTATAAAAACCCATTTATTCAAGCATCCTCTAAAATAAATCCAATCACACATTGGTCATTAGTCCATAATCAATCCCATTTATTATCATTCAAATCTCCATATGCATCAATAAATAACATTCATCTCATGAATAATAAAACAATTCAATATATGCATTCATATCATTTAATGGGCAATATTAGTTAGTATAAAATCCAATTTCAACTCCAATTAGTTATCATGAAATCCAATTCCAATTAAAATAAACTACTTTATTTTAATCCTATTCCAAATCAAAATAAACTCTTTTATTTTAATTTATCCAATTTTGAATAAAAATAAACTCCTTTATTTTTTAATCAAATTCCAAATCAAAATAAACTTCTTTATTTTAATTTACAAAAATAAAAAAATAAAAAAATTGAGGTCAACCCTTGATCATAAACCTTTAAAAGAAATAATCAAACAAGCCTTTAAGTCAAACTTCAAACTCAGAATTATATAGTTTAAATATTAAACATTCTGATTCATAATCAAAAGTGATTCTGGTGTAGTGGTAAGGCTTCCAACATATGACCAATGAAATCAAGGGTTCAAAACCCTCTAGCCCCAAATTAATTATTTCATTTTTAAAGGTTAACCAGTCAGCGTCACGTCAGCAGTCAACAGTTGACAGTTAGAGCCACGTCAGCAGCCAATGCCACGTCATCAGTTGACCAGTCAACGTTTGACCGTTGACTTTGACCAACATTTTTTTTTTAATTTTTTTTTTAATAAAAAAAATAAAATAATTTTCCATAAACAGTTATGCCCAATGAAATTGTTCTAAACACATATCAATGCATATACAGAATTAAAATAATTAATAATTCGCATAAAGTTTGGCTCTGATACCACTGTTAGGTTTGTATAACGCGAACATGCAATCAAATTATATAAATAAAGCGGAAGCGCGATAAAATCAGATTTTAAAATTTTTCATACATACCATCACCATGATCTTTCTTTATGCACAATTATTAATTAAACGAACGAGATGGAGAATAAGAATTTGTAGAATTCTAGCTTCCGCAGGTACAAGTTCAACTCCAATTCCTTCACGTTCTCCTTGAATTTCACGGATTAAATTCCTTCCTTTGATCAACGTTAGCCACCCAAGTGTTTGGCCTCTAGAGGTGATCCACCAAGGAATAATACTTGTTCAAGAAGATGGGTGTTGGCAAAACCCTAGTTTCTATCTCTATAGAAATTGTAAGTACTCTCCACAATTCTTATGAAAAGAGTGTGTAACTCTAATCTATGATAAGACATCTCTTATTTATAGATGTAGGAAAACCCTCCCCTAAACTATTTAGGATTAGGGTTTTTATTCTAATTAAACTCCTAATCTAATTAGGAATTAATGAGAGAGTATTTCTATTAATTAATTCACAATCCCTATTATTAATTATTTAATTAAAATGAATATAGTAAGTGAATAAATTTTGTACATTAATTAATATGTGTATTAATTAATGAGAATTATGTGCTATATGAATGATTAATTTTAATAGTCCAATTAGAAAGGAATTCTAGTGGACTAGCCTAATTAGTTTACTAACCAAGCCACTCATTGAATTAATCATGGACTTGGATAATTAATGTGTGGACTAATTAAATTAGCCCAACACTTATTAAATTAGTAACCAAGCATGGAATAATAAAATTAAAAAACTAGTGGCCTAAACTAGTTAAAATGAGCCTAAAAGGAATTTCATTAAAGCCCAATTGCTAGCCCACTTGGTAGATATTTTGATCAACTTAATTAATATGATAAAATAATAAAAGAAAAAGCAAAAATGAAGCAATATGGAAGGGTCCAGCCGGCAAGGATGGTACCAAAGTGGGTGATATGTTGATTTTTAATAGATTGCTTGTATGGATGGGAAAAGAAGTACAATCGTTAATTATGGCACATCACAAGCTTGTCACATGGTGTAAGAGTTGTGTACTAACTAATAATGGTAAAATAGATAGATATACTTCATGTATCTATAGATATTACAAGTATTAGATTTAGTAAAAGCAAAAGTGGTCTTATTCATTTCATTTTTTTTGCAAGTTAGAGAGAGAGAAAATAGAAATTAAAAATCTACTCCTTCTCTCTCATCTACCATTCTTTCCAAAATAATATCAAGAAAACATAGAAAATGAGAGGGGTTGTCGTGCCTTAACGAAGGGGGAGAGAAGAAATTTTAGCAAGCTTCAAGTTCCATAAACAACGCCTAGGAAGAAAGGAGGAAGGAAATCAAGAAAAAGGTATAACAAACCCTAACTATTTATTTTATTTTTGATTTGATTTTTGATGGTATGAAGTTTATGATCTTGAGGTCTAAAACCTTAGATATATATGTTAATAAGTGTTTTGTGTTTAGATCTTACCTATTTGGGGGTTTAAGAGTTTAGAAAAAGATAAGAAAACAAGTTCATTTTAAAAAGGGCTAGAAAACCCTAACTTTTTAGCACTTTGTAAGCTTATAACTTGAGATTCGTAAACTCTTTTTGCGATCCGTCAAAGAATGGTGCTAGATATATAAGTTAACTACTAAATCTAAGTGGTAGAACTCAAAAATAATTAGTACAAAATTCGTATGGACTGTTTTGGTACAAACAGTCTGGGTAGTGAACAAAAAGGGCTATAAAGCCTGCTGACTGTTCACATCTAGGGGTAATTTCGTAATCTTTTTGTGCTCTAAAAATTTTAAAAATATTTGGGATGATAATATGGAAAGTTATGTGAGCCCTGTAAAAATGTGAGGATTTTTGACCATGTAAAAAGAAAGTTATGGATTTTATCGTGAGGGACCACTATCAAAAGTATTCTTGAATAACTCTTTGGTTAATTCCAAATATTATGAACTAATTACTGGGAGTATATATATGTAGCAGGAACATACTCTGTAAATTTCAGAATTTTTGGATGCAATTTTGATTTATGAAAAATGTAGAAATATTTGGCTATTTTGGACTATTTAAATATAGTAAATAGATTTTAAAATTTTCGGGAAAAATATATTTTCATAAAGGGACTATATATAGTCTATTCCCATAAAATAAATGATTTTGAAGATGGTTTGCGATTTTTCATGTAAATGATGAAGTTATGTATAAATGAATTTAATTAATTATGTGAAGTTGAAAATTAGGAAAATGGGTTTTTATGGCTTGAGAACCCTAAATATGGTTTATACAGATTTTTGATAAGAATTTTGGTCATTTATAAGGAAGTATAATGTTTATGGAATTTTAGAATGATTAAATGAATTATTTAATAAAGGGAGAAAACTGTTTTAATCTAGCTTGATGAATAGCGTAATCCAACTTGTTGAATTGAATAGTGTGCATCCAGGTTGCTGGATTATAAGTTAGTTCGAATCTAGTTTGCTGTATTGTAGGATAGTTTGAATCCAGGTTGCTGGATTGCAAAAATAGTTGGCTGAATTGAATAATTTGAATCCAGGTTATTGGATTGTAATCCATGTTGGAATCCAGTTTGCTAGATTGGAACCCAGTTTATTGGATTACCATCTAGTTTGCTGGATTTGGGAATCCAGTTTGCTGGATTGGGTACTTAGCCTACGAGATCATAAAGAAAGACTTAATGTTAATTCATAAAGTAGTGGTATAGTCGTACTCTTTAATAGTCGATGTATAGTATCTGGGCTAAACAATTCCTTTAGGGAGCGGAGGTATATACGAACTAGCAACCGATCTAACTCACTGTGAAAACAGTGTAGATGAGACGGAAACTAGTTTGTTGGTTGTTTGTGGGAAACCACTCAGCATACTATATTGAACACTGTTAAAAACTCGATGTGTGCTAGTTTTAGAATTATGAATGTGTATGGTGTTAATGTGTTATCTAATATTTGATTATGTGATTGAATGTTAGATAATTTACTTATAAATAAGTGATATTATAAGGTATAATCTGATTTGCTGATTGTAAGATCAATCTTATAAATGATAGGTCTTTCAAAAGAAGTTATATTAAATTGTGTAGCAGTAGTCAACGACCAAGGCAAGTATCTGAACCTTATGCACTACTTTTATTTTGTGCAAACAGGTATATGTTATACATAGTTCATGTTATACCAGTATTCAAATCTTACTGTTATTCTGCCAAGCAAGTTCCATCCTATTCAACTTTTACATTAAGAAAGTATCTCATACTTTTCATTTACGTTATGAATTGGATTCGTATGTTGTGCAAGTATCTTAACTCAATCTTCTATTGTGCAAGTATCTTAACTCAATCTTTTATTGTGCAAGTATCCGAACCTACGCATTTATTTTATGCAATAGGTGTATGTATGCAAGTATCCCATCCTTTTCATTTACTTTATGAATTGGATCTGTGTAAGCAAGTTCCTTAACTCAATCTTTTGTTGTGCAAGTATCTGAACTCTTTCTTTACTGTGCAAGTATCTAAACCTTATGCACTATTTTTATTTCGTGCAAACAGGTATATATTGTGCAAATTCCTGATTATAGCTAAACTTCTTACATTTATTGCTAGTTCCTAACTCAACATGAGTTATCAATTTCAAAGCATGCTCGTGAATAATTATTGTTAATTATTCATATCCATAATGATCTTTGTTATTCGTTTATGCAATTATCGTAACCCTTGCATTTACTTTATGCAATGGATCCATATGTTATGCAAGTATTCTTAAACTTTATTCAAGCTATCTATTGATTTCAAATATCTCGATATTGTCTCATGTAATACATTTATAATCAAAATTGTTCTGTTCTTTGTGCAAGTGTCCTCACTTGTACAAATTGTTATAATTACCATAAATTCGAAATTACTTCGATTCATTCATTGTTAAAAGTATCTCATTACTGAATTGGTATGACTCATATTGAAAATTTGTATTCTAAATTTGGTTATGCAAGTGTCCCCACTTGTATGAACTATTGTACATTATCAATTACCCTTGAATTCGAAATTCGTTGACAAGTTCTGATACATACTATTAAATTTTGGTATGTATACCTAGTTTAAAGATTGTCTAAGCTATTTGTCCCAGCTAGACATGTTTTGAAAAGTATTTGTCAAATATTATTGGTTATGATAAAGTCGTCCAACTAAATTGTTTTAGTTAGGACTCCAGGCTGAGTATGAACAACCCTAAATGGGAAATTTTATACGCTAAAAGCGGTGATGAAAATTTTATGCGCCAATGGCGGAGATGTATTATATAGTGTTGATCAATACAGGGCACAACGGGACTGATCATCCTCCGTGTCCAATCTTTCCCCCAAGACAAAAGTGGGGAATCCTAACCTTCCATCCCTCAAAACACAAAAGTTGGGGTTTAACTGCTACCCCAAGTCTAAATACAATATAAAGTTTCACAAATCAAACATGAATACGTCCCTAATATAACAAAAGGTGGGACTGACTGAACTAAAGACAAAGTAACCATCATATCAAGTCACTGCATGTCGTGACGGATCCGAACCTGCTGACCAGAGAATGCTCCATCCCCTACTCTGCGACGAACTGAGCGGCTAGACTCGCTTGCCTCAGACCGGGGCCTCCTGTAGGCTGCGTCTAGGGCATATCCTAGGGTCTCGATCCTCACCGCCCCAGCCTCTAACTGGTCCTCCAATAGGTCAACTCTACTTGTTGCTCTGACCCAGGCGTCCCTCACTCGGACATTCTCAGCAACCTCTAGCCCAATCTCGAACCTCATGTGTAATGCCCGTGAATTTTGAACGTCCTTATTAATTAAATCTAATTTAATTCAATGAGTTAACGTTGTGTTCTATTTAAACCAGCTTGGGTTATTTGGTGGGAGATGTATAAGATGTGTCTATACTCGTGTTGGCAGGTATGATATAACTATGGTTAAGAGATAACCATAGGTGAGTCAAGTGTAGGAATTGGTGGGTAATGACTAAAATGGTCAAGAGTGGTTAAATAACCAAGGTAATTATGTCAGGGCACTAACCATTGTATATCCCAGTGGTTAATAACCAATGAAATGATGGCGGGATAATAACCATTGTGTTTAACCAATGTAATGATGGCAAGATAATAACCAATGTCTAATAACCAATGAAGAATGGGTAATAACTAATGGATAATTAAGATTTTGCGAAAAGACTATTTTAACCTTGAAAGAGGTTGGGAAAGGACTAAAATACCCTTGAGGAAGTTGCTAGGAAACTTCCTACTATTGATGAATTGACCAAATTGCCCTTGCCTAGTCATGATTAATGACTATTTTGCCCATGGTCTCTACTTTCCTATAAATAGGACCCCTCACCAAAGTTAACAAGGGTTGGCTCACTTATTATTCACAAAGTAGAGGAGTTTGTGAGCTTTGAGAGAATTTTGAAGAGAGAAGCAAGAGCAAGTCTTGTGAGAGGAAGAAGAAGACCTTGAAGTGTTTACGCCATCTCCATTCGCATAGCCATTAAAGCTAGGTATAAACTCCATTCCTTCAAACCCTAGTTTCTTGTTGCTAGTATTATATTATGATTTCTTACACACTATTTTGTTGGAAACTTTTATGTGTGTTGATTGGGGTTGGTGGTATAAAGGGAGTATTCATGGATCTAAGTTTTTATTTTTGTTAGATCTACATTTTTCTAAAAGATTGTTTAACTCATGATTTTAAAACCAAGGTATGGATCTTCATTTCTTTTAAAAACCCTAGTTGTGTGTGGGGATTAATTTTTGGTTGTTGTTTGATGCTTATGGAAGGAATGAAGCGTGTATAGATCTAAGTTTTATTTTGTTAGATCTAAGTTTTATTTTGCTAGATTTAAGTTTTTTATTTTGCTAGATCTAAGTTTTATCTTGACTAGATCTATATTATTACAAAAATATGTTTATCAAATATGGTTTTAAAGGTATATAAGAAGAGATCTTGGTCTTGTATGCCTTATTGATAGCATATATAGGTTTTAAAATTTTTGTAACATGTTTTGGTGGGTTTTGTATGCTAAAGCATGGGAGTAATATTATTTATTGGAGTACAAAATTTATTGATGAAAAATATTGTTTTAAAGTCATAAATATTTTGTTAGTAATATTAGAAATATTTTCTTAGTCATGGGAAATTTTTTTTGGAATTTATATTGGAGATTTAAACTTGCTTGATGGTATTAAGATTGGTTGAGTGTACTGTGTAGCCCCTGTATGCTGCTTGAAGGAAAGGGAGAGGGGCCGCGCATGGCGCGGTTGTGTTTCTAAAAAAAAAAAAAAATAAGGCTGGCCGCGCATGGCGCGCCAGCTATTTCTTCTTATAAGCGGCAGCCAAACGGCGTCGTTTCGGCCAGGCAGGGTCACCGCACGCGCAATGCGCGGACGAACGATTTCGCGGAATTTACATCTCTGCCCCTCCGTCCGAATTTCAACCTATTTACCAGAATGCCATCAAGAGTTAATTTTAATTAAATTTAATGTTTTAAATATTATTAATTAATTTTGTAAAATTAGTAAATGTACAAGATTAAGTTTGCGCATTAAATATTATATTTTCTAAATATATTAGTAATTAATTATTGTTAATTATTATTAAATAATGATTAAGGATAATTAAGAATTGTAAATTAATTATTTATTATTTGATTAACTTTAAATAATAAATAAACCTAATTTAGTTATTATTTATTATTAAATAATAATTAAAGATAATTATTACTCACTAATTAATTATTTATTATTTGATTAACATTAAATAATAATTATTAAACCTAATTAGTTATTATTAAATAAATAACTAAAGGTAATTCATACTTGTTAATTAATTATTATTTGAATAACCTTAAATAATAAATAAATAAATCTAATTAGTTATTATTTATTATTAAATAATAACTAAAGATAATTCATATTTACTAATTAATTATTTATTTTTTTGATTAACTTTTAAATAATAAATAAATCTAATTAGTTATTATTTATATTATTAAATAATAACTAAAGATAATTGTTACTCACTAATTAATTATTTATTATTTGATTAACTTTAAATAATAAACAAACCTAATTAATTATTATTTAATCTTAAATAATAATTAAAGACAATTAAAATTTATAATTCGATTGTTATCTAATTAATAATTAAATAATAAGTAACTGTAATTAGTTATTAATTACTATTATTAATAACTAAAGATAATTAATTAATTACTATTTAATAGTAATTAATTGAAGATAGAGTCAATAAAATAGAGAGAGCTTAATAACCCATTAATTAAACAATCATAATAAATTGCTTAAGGGTTTAATAAATAAATATTACTTAAGAAAGAGTAATGTTAATCAATTGAACAATTATAATTAATTGTTTAAGGGATTAATAAGTGTTTATTACTTAAGGGATACATGGCTAATTAATTAGACCATCAACCTAAAAAAATCAATTAGGTGCCTTATAAAATTTACTATAGTTACTTACCGTGTGCTATGTGAATTTCGTAATTGTTAAATAAATAGCATAAGTAAGCGTATCGGCGTACAACTACGCAGTACTAATCGATAGACCGACATTATCTATGTTAGGTTCTTCAAGGCCAAATAGTAAAAGCTAGAATTATTTGTAGCAGAGCAAACAGGCAAGTTCCTAACCCTAAACTTCTTACATTATTGCAAGTTCCCTAACTCAATCTCGAGTTATTATTTTCGAAGCATGTTAGTGAATAATTATTGTCGATTATTCACATCCATACTAATTATTGAGATTCGCACATTGTGCAATTGAATTCCTATCCTATTATGATTGAACTGTAAATTTAATTAAAGTTCTTTCAAGTATGAATTGTTTATGAGATCGATCTATGCTATTTGTATCAGCTAGATCCAGCATGTCTAAATTGGTTAAGACAATGGTATTTTAAAAGCTGTTGTTCTTATTAAATTGTTTGTGGTAAGAACTCTTGGCTGAGGAAAAGGATATATAAACTTGTTTAAGGCATGATATCAATGCTGGTTATTAAGTGTTTATGCATAATCACGGGGTATGAGAGGCTGATCCCCTCGATTACCAAAACTTTTTAAGAGGTCCAGCTTACATGCTGAGAACCTTGGGAAAAACTTCCTTGGTTATTTCAAACCACTCAGTAATTGTCATTCAATTATTCGGATATTCAACTGTTGTTTACTAATTCATATTCCTTCACACCCTTATACTGTTTGTTTGAACATTGAAAGCAAAATTTCCTTCTATCATGATATATCTCTTGTGTATATACTTGCTAAGCAAATTAGTTGGCTTACCCTTGCTATATCATGATCTTTATTTCAGCTAAGGCAGAAATAAGGAAAGAGAAACGTCTAGAGGAGACAAAGGAAAAGGGAAGGTGCAGGAATAGATGCCCGATAGTGCCTATGTACTAGTTATTATTGAATGTTGTTTGATTAGGTGAACCTTTTGTTGTATTAAGGGTACGTTTTATGTTAAGGTTAAAGAACCTTGGGACCAGAATTGTAAGACTTTATTTCCATTCGATAAACAATGTATGTTTATTATTCCGCATTTAGTTAGATAGTATGTTTGTCGTCGATTATCGTGAGCACCGAATTCGAGGTTTGGAAACCTGGATTTGGGGGTGTCACATCATGGCCTCCTGCTTGGCCTTCAGGTGGGCGATGTGCAGATCCCTCTGGTCCAGCCTCTCTCTCAACTCAGCATTTCGGGCCACTAGCTGATGTAGCAGTGGTCCGATCTGCTGCGCTGAGGACTCGTAGCCCTGTAGCTGTGACTTCGCCACTCCCAAGTCGTGCTCAAGCTGATAGGCCAGGTCTCTATACTGGTCCTCTCGGATCTGGTGGGTCTGATTCTGCTCCTCCAGATGAGCTATCCGATCCTCCAGCTCCTCGGTCCTGCTGGTCAGTCCCTCAATAATATCGTCGGCAGTGGACCCCATGCCATCCACATAAGCAGGTGGCTCCTCTCCCTCGGTCTCGGGGTCCTCCTCCTCAGCATCAGGGTCCTGACTACCGGACCTCATCACTCTACCTACCACTGGCTCTGGTAGCTCCCTCTGGTAGTCCTCTTCCGGCTCGGACTCCTCCAACGGTACCCCTGGGGCAGTAGGAGCATACCCCACCAGCTGCTCAGCAACCACTGGAATATCTATAAATACCTCCTCCTCCTCTCGGGCTCCACTGGTCCCTCCTATGTCAGTCATCCTACAATCACACCAAAAATCAACATTAGTACAACAATAAAATATATTCATTGAAGAAATGAAATTATATTTCATTGGGTACTACTCGACTCGATGAATTTCCCAATTCATCAAAACCACAACTAATAAATCTCCTCGATTTATCTCCTAACACTCGATACGAGTTTACTATGAAGGTTATATCCTAGGTTTCGCGATCCTAAAGTTTATAACCTACAGCTTTGATACCAACCTGTGACGCCCCCAAATTCGGGTCTCCAATACCCGGATCCGGTCATCACGATCCAATACAAACATTCACCTCTAACAACATATGGTAACTAGAATGCGGAATATAATAAACATACGTTGTTCATTACAAGGTGTTACTAGTCCCAGAATACAATAACCTTAATACATTCATGAATCCATACCCTAAGTAACAAGCAGGGTTTAATATTACATTAACAATGATTAACTGCACATAATGTTTAAGTCTGCTACATGAAGTTTATCACTTCATCTTTTCTTTCCCTTTGTTTTTCCCTGACGTCTCGGGTTTGGCTGCAATAAAATCATGATATAGCAAGAATGAGCAACGAGTTTGCTCAGCAAGTTTAAAATACAATAATAAGGATATATCATGATGAAAGGAATATAGAAAGGGATTTCAACAATAGCATTATCAGAAGCAATAACAATGAATGCTTTTAGAACAATTGATAGTCGAATAGACCTCGAACAATAACTTCCAAAGGAGTCAATAGCTAGTTGACCCTCTGGTTACTGGCTACAGAATAAGTACTTGAGGGGATCAGCCTCGCGTACGCTATGTATATGCATTACATTTAACTCTGCTATTTGTACCTTATTTACGGTACATGGGGTACTCCCCTATAATAAAGGGGTGTTCATACAGTCTAAGAATCCATACCCTCGATTGGTTCGGATAGCTTTTATAAATTTTCACATACTTGTCTGACCGAACAAAAGTTCAGACTTAATTAGGAATAGTCCCTAAATCTCGGAACTTTAATAAATATACGAATTCAAATGTACGAGTGCGAATGTCAATAAATACATAGAAGTGGAGTAATTTTAAAAGTAATTAGACCACTTAAAGCATGCTTGGAGGTAAGATTCAAGCTTAAAGAATAACTTGCAACAATATATATATACCTTTTTGCACGAATTAAAATAGTGCATAAGGTTTAGAAATTTGCTCAATGTAAAAGTTGAGTAAGGAAGAACTTGCAATTATAAAAGTTCGGGATAGAGAACTTGCAATAATGTAAAAGTTTAGGGTTAGGAACTTGCCTGTTTGCTCAGCTACAATTTAAATCTTAGCTTTAATTACTTGACCTTGGATGACCTATCATTGGATAAAGTCGACTTATTAATTGATATGGTTATAGTTGCATATTGGCACACCTTGCTATACCATTTACGTATCAAATAAAAATTTCATCATCTATATTTAATTACTATGTAACATTAACTAAACAGAATTTAATTAATGATCTTTGGCCTTTAAAAAAAATAGCTAATAGCTAATCATAATCACTTATTATTTCAATACTCAAATTATTAACCTTATTCGTCTCTACGTATGGGTTAATAATTCTTATTTATTATTTATAAAAATAAATAATAAATTTATCATGGTTTAATAGCAACTACATAATAGTTGATCACTTATTTAATTATTTACACTTAGTTGCTATTCGCCTTAAGGGTAATTGGGTAATCATTATCCTTGTTCCTCATTCCACATTAATTAAATATTTAATGTATTAACTTACTTACTATTAACTGAATCAAATCCTTATTTATTATTTAGTGATAAATAATAAATAATTACTTTATTAATTGCATTCATATTTAATTAAATAATAATTAAATATTTATTATCTTTATTTATTATTTATTGATAAATAATAAATAATTATTTTGTTAACTTATTCATACTTAATTATTATTTAATAGTAATTAAGCAATAAGCAACTATTTAATCACTTATTTATATAATAAATAATTAATCTATTAATTTTTATCCATGCTTGGTTATTATTTAATAGTAGTTAAACAATAACCAAATATTTATTAGCTTTATTTATTATTTAATTATTATTCAATATCAAATAATAATTAAATGATTATTTTATTGACTTTATTCATTATTATTTAATATGAATTAAATAATAATTAACTATTTATTTTCTTTATTTATTAATTATTGATAATTAATAGTAATTATTATATTAGCTTTGTCCCTTAACAGTTGTCCAAACATTCACTACAAACCCAGTTTTATATCGCAACCATAACCCAATACACAGTATGATACCAACTGTTTACATCCCAACAATATCACACAATCCTCAAATAATGTATAGTATGAACTAAAACCATCACTGCTAGAGCCCTTATGGTGCATAACCACAGTTTCCCAACAGAGACTTAACACAATACAAATTTTCCAAAAATAAAACCAAACAAAAATTCACACGAACTGATACCAGATTTCTCAATCAATTAACCAACACACTGAGATGTATGTTATAACCAATTCAGCTGCTAGAACTTTTCTAGGTTCGACAGTTCCCAATCAAAGGGTTAACACAGTACAATTATCCCAATACAGAACAACCATAATTTAATTACAGTATTATAAACCAGCACAATCGGCAACTACACCGAACACAATAGCAACAAAATTCGACTGATAGAATGAAGGAATTTACACAGCAACATGGTCCCCAATACAGAAGAACAATAACCCAATACCAGTTTTTCTTAATCAAAGTGAACCAACACAATACAGACTTGTAAATCTAAACAAGAACAACATATTACAACTAATATCGTGTATTCATGGTTCAACCAACCAAAACATCAATACCAATCTAATTACAGAAATTTTTTTTTTCAAAGAAACCAAATCCACTAAACTGGCAGCACCAATTTAAGTACAGAAGAAGGAAATAAGGAAGAAAAATTTATACCAAACCTAAAACTATCATAGTTCGGTATACCTTCGGGTGATTCGACTTGCCGTTCTCCGTCGTCGTCCAAAATAGTCGACCCAGCCGGACATTCACACTATATTCGAACCTTAAATTTTTATTCTAACTTGGACTCACAAAGCAGGGGAAAATCAGCAGCTTGTTTTAGGGATTTGAAGGGCTCAATTTATAGGGAAAAATTTACCAATCGATTTCCAAGGACCGTCGGTAGGGAGGGGTGGCCGTCCGATCGTACTTATCGAGTTCACTGATGTCGCCGGCAGCCCTCGAGCCGTGCGCGTTTTCACCGGTCAAATCGCCAGTCGACCCCCTTATTTCCTGGAACCTTTGGTCCGCCGATTAAACGCTCGGTCGCTCGATGCCTCCTCCGTTTCGTCTGATGATTCTTCAATCCCTTGCCGACGCCTTCTCCTTCCCGTCTTTTGCTCGACCGATGGATTGATTGAGGTGTTAGGGTTTGATTTTATCTGATTTGAGAGGCTTGGCTTGGATTCCCTTCTTGCTCGGTTACTTTGATTTGGGGGTTTTGATTTCGTTCGATCATCTGGTATGGAGAGGCTTTGCTCGGTTAATCCCCAACTCCTTTCACTGGTTTCCCTCAAATGGGTTGGATCGACCCGCTTGCTAAGGTTATAACCCGGCTGGTAAAAAGAGAATGGGCTCAACCCAATAGGGTTGAGCCGGTTGAATCAATCAAGAAGCGGCCCAAGAAGGAAATAAAAATGAAATTGGTTTCGGCCCACTTGATATTGGGTCAGATTAAATTAAAAGAGATATGACCCAATTAAAATAACATTATGCTTCTAATATTAAATAACTAATTTAATCTAAATAATTAGTTATAATATTTATTTCCACAATAATTCCTCGTGGCAAATTATTTAAATCCGATAATTGTAAAAAAAAATGAATTCATTTATTAATTCTTCCCAATTTCTTGCAAATCAAGTCTTAGGGTTAACTCACTAATTTATTCAAACTATTAATGAGCCCCTTTAATGCAAGAAAATTATTGGACCATATATATATAATTAAATAATAATTCTCACGTGGATCCAATTAAAATTTCATAGAATTATATAAAATGAATTTTATTTATCAAAATAAATTTGATACAATGTTTTAAAAAATTTCCTGGACATTACAAATGCAGCTTCGAATACGGTTTACTGTATTCATATTTCGGCTTGCTGGATTGTGGTATTCGGTTTGCTGAATTAATGAAAACAATTTGCTGAATTAATGAATATAGTTTGCTGAATTGACGAATATAGTTTGCTGAATTAATGAATATGGTTTGCTGAATTAGTGAATCTAGTTTACTGAATTATAGGTTAGTTTGAATCTAATGTGCTGGATTAGAAAATAGTTGGTTGAATTAGTGAATCCAAGTTGTTGGATTGTAGGATAGTTTGAATCCAGGGTGCTGGATTGGATGCTAGTTTGAATCCAGGTTATTGGATTAGTATGTTTAGATAATCCAACTTGCTGGATTAGGTATTCAAGCTTAATGGATTATAAATAGAACTTATAAAATGAAAGACTTAGTGTTAAGTCATAAGGTTTACGATAAAGTAGTAGTACAGTCGTGTTCTTTAATAGTTGATGTATAGTAGCTGCGCTAAACAATTCCTTCAGGAAGCGGAGGTATATACGAACAAGCAACCGATCTAACTCACTGTGAAAACAGTGTAGACGAGACGGAAATTAGTTTGTTGGTTGTTTGTGGGACACCACTCAGCATACTATATTGAACACTGTTAAAGACTCGATGTGTACCAGCTTTAGAATTTTGAATGCGTATGGTGCTAAGGTGTTATCTAATATTTAGTTATGTGGTTAAATGTTAGATAATTTATTGATAAATAAGTGATATTATGAAGTGATATATGCGATGCTAATTGAAAGATCAATCTTATAACTGATAGGTCTTTCATAAGAGATTAAGTTAAATTGCGTAGCAGTAATCGACGGTACAGGCAAATCCATCTTACTCAACTTTTATATTAAGCAAGTTCCTCTTAACTCAAACTTGGGTTGCTATGTTTCAAGCATGCTAGTGGTTTAATTATTGATAATTATTCCACCTCCTTAAATTATTGATTCGCACTTAGTGCATGTTACATATGTTCATCAGGTATGAAAGGCTAATCACCTTCTTTACCTTAAGGTTCAATTAAATTGGTTCATGGTCATTATTGACACCCTGCGTTATTGAATTCAATCATTCAATCATTGAAATTTTGATTCATGCTCTTTCACAATTATTATATTGTTGAAAAACTCTAAAGCTTACTCATTCTTTCAATCATGATTTATCCTTATTGTATTTAAACTTGCTGAGCAAAGTAGTTGCTCACCCTTGCTATATCATGATAACAGATTTCAGATTTAAGGCGAATGTTCGAGGAAAGACAAAGACAGAAGTAAAGGACAAGATTATATTGTTATGCATGATAACTAAATTAGTTATTTGACGTAAGTTAATTGTGTAAACCTTTTGTGAATCTAAAGGTAAATATGTATTAAAATAAAGGTTATAGACCTTCGGATATGTAGCAGAGATTATTGTATAAACAATTTATGTTTATATCTTCCGCAATAGCTGTAAATATGATGTATCCTGACGCACCAGGTCCGAGGTTCAAAGGACCCGGATTTGGGGGCGCTCACAGGTTGGTATCAGAGCTGTAGGTTATAAACCTTAGGTAGGGGTACCTTAAGTTATAACCGCAGGGATAAAGATAAGGAATAAACTCAAATAGAGTTTAAGCGTTAAAAGATGAATTTTTGGAAATTCATTATTCAGTAAAGGAAAAGATAAATAAGATTCAAAAAAGAATCTTGAAAAGTTATAAAGATAAGAATCTGGGGTTACCTGACTCCAGTAGTAAAGATGAAAAGCTTAAATAAAATCATAATATATGATTAAAGGGAAAGTTAAAAAGATCGTAAAACAAAACGATCATGAGATAGAAAAGAATCGTAATATAATACGATTATAAGAAAGATCACAACGTGATCTAATTAAGACATGAAATGATAGATGATCAATCGAATGATTGAAAATATTATAGCAGAATTATTGTACGAAAATTGTACTATGTAAACTCATTAAAGAATGATTAATGTTGATATACGAATTAAATGAAATTCGTATTGAGCAAAGGGAAAGTTAGGATTATGTAAGATTTTAATTGAGGACTCATGTTAGTGGCTGAGTTGTACAATTCTTGGTATGGGACGAGAATTTGTGCTTGGTTTGAAAATCACTTAGCTTCCTATATTAATATAGTGGTTGAGTTGAACAAGTCCTGGTATGGGACGGGATTTGTCCATGGTTTAACAACCGCTCAGCTTCCTATATTGATTAGTGGTCGAGATTGTTCGACAACCACTTAGCTTCCTATATTGATAATCATTGAAATATTGGTGTTGCGCTATCGATATACCTATGACGAGAAGGTGATTCTTTTCTCATATTTATATTTGATAGTTAGAGAATATTAAGATTAGGTGCGAGTTTTTAAACTCATACGTATGGTAAGTCCGTGACTCATGATCGTATGGTGGAACCCCTCAGCGAATGGACGATTTTGGTCTGACTAGGATAAGTTCCTAAGCCCATATGATTGTGGTAAGTTCCTGAACTCCTAACGTGTGGTATGTTTGATGAACTGTACTGGAGTATAAAAAGATTGTGGATGAAGAATTAAGGATTCTAGTATAGTAAGTTTTAAGGATGATAGAAATAGATAGAATTATTAGGCAATGGATCATTAGGAGAATCGAAGTTGATGGTAGAAGCATAGGTATTCCAAATCTTCTAGCTATGCTAGACTTCGAAATTTTTGACATCAAGTTAAATTCGCACTAATGTGCCTTTAAAAATAAAAATAAAATTTTTGTTATCCTCAAAACAGAGTGACGAATGTGTAGAAGTGGGCTTCGAACCACTAACGCATCGTTACCTGTTGCGGCATGATAACACCAAAAATGATTTTTTTTGGTTTTGAACTGTTTAAAGAAGAGTCTACGCTATTTGTTTCGGCTAGACAAAAATGATTTAAAATATCAAAATGTATTTCTAAATAGTCATCAATGCATCATATAACCTGGTGTAGAATGACAGATGATGGAGTCATCAATGCAGATTAACCTAGTGTTAAATGTGATCATAGTATCGTCAACCCACTATGGTATGATGTAGTATGACAAAGTCACAAAATGACGGAATCCTCAACGGACTGTAAATACAGTGCGGTATCATGACGTCATAAAATGATTTTCAGAATTTTGAACCAATTAAAGAAAAGTCAATGCCAATTTAAGTGGCTAGACAAATGTTTCGATTGATGTTCGAATTATTGGTATATGTCTAAGCTACTTGATTCGGCTAGACAAATGTTGTAATGATTTATTAAATCGACATAAAAGATGTCAAAGTAAATAGCAGACTCAACTAATGTTGACTCAAGCATATGATACAAGTTGGTATCTGACACAAGTTGGTGTCAATGCAAGAGTCCGACACAAGTTGGTGTCAGGTTGATGCAAGTTGGTATCAAATGGATGCAAGTTGGTATCCGGCACAAGTTGGTGTCAGCATTACGTGATACAAGTTGGTATCAAATTGACACAAGTTGGTGTCAAGGTAATGTAATTTGATATTAAACGAACACAAGTTGGTGTCAGCATTACGTGATACAAGTTGGTATCAAATTGACACAAGTTGGTGTCAAGGTAATGCAATTTGATATTAAACAAACACAAGTTGGTGTCAGTTAAAATACCGGTTGGGGTATAGTGGATATAAGTTGATATCGAATCAAAACGCGTATAGTCATTTAAGGATGTAGATAAGAGATTTTCTGATCAGATGATAGGGAATACTCTAATTATGGGATATGAGGAAGTTGACCTTAGACTTGTAAGCTCAAAAGATTTAGTCCGAAAATTATAGGACCGTCAGAATAATAAAATACACACTGGTGTTGTGTCATAAATTATTAGACACTGGTGTTGTGTCATAAAAAACCAGACACTGGTGTTGTGTCATAACAAAACAGACACTGATGTTGTGTCATTATAAAATAGACACTGGTGTTGTGTTATAAAAGGATAGACACTGGTGATGTGTCAAAATGGAACAGACACTGGTGTTGTGTCATAGACATTGGTGATAAGTCATAAGAAGCTAGACATTGGTGATGTGTCATAATAAAATAAAACAGACACTGGTGATGTTTCATAAAATAAACATTTGTTATGTGTCATAAGAAGCTAGTCATGGGTAGGACTAGAGTAAAGTAGACAATGGTGATGTCAGGATAAGATAAATATAGATGATGTTAAAATAAACACAGGTGGTATTATGATAGTAAGAACCGACATAGAGGATATCGAAAGTAAGGTATAAGTGATATCAAAGGTGGATAGATACATATAGTAAAGAAATTAGACTCCGGAGAGAGTCAAAAGAAGTGGCAAATCGACACTTGCCAAATATGTAAATATATAATATTATACTTTTGGTGAAGGTAGTAATGAAAATCTATATGTACTTTTGATGCAATAGTAATTCCGGGGACGGAATCCTTATAAGGGGGGAAGAATGTGACGACTCGAAAATTTATAAGATTTAATAATAAAATCTTATATGATTAATAAAGGTTAAAGAATAAAACCTAGATTGGAAATAGAGGAATAATTAAAATTTTCGAGAAGAACCTATATGGTTTAATATTTGATAGAATGTGACGTTTCAAATTTTTTGAAATATACTAAATTAAGAATTTAAATAAATAAAATTCTTATGAAATGATATGTTATGTGATGGTGTGTTGCATACGTGAATACGAACTATGCAATATGTGACTCTTATGCTTAATAAATATATTATTACTATATATTTATTATATGTAAATAAATTGTAAGGGAAATTTATTTAAAAGAAAGGAGATGGGTAAAAATTAATCCCTCGGTGTAAGTTAAATAATATATAAATTATTTTAAATTGGTGGCATTAAATATACTTAAGGTATAACCACCATTTTATTAAATAAATCATGTATTATGTTATTGGATATAATGTATGTACGTTTTTAATGTAGTAAGTATATTATAATATTTATTACAATTAAATTGTTGGAAACAATTTATAGAAGGGAGAAAGAAATAGTTAGTTTAAGTATACATAAATATTGTATACTTTAAATAAAGGATATTAAAATAAATTCTAGCATTTAATTATTTTAATAAAGAGAGAATATTATTTTAATTGTAATATCTTATTTATTGAATAAATTTTCATTTGTAAGGAAATATGAATGAATATGTGTTATGTGAAATAAATAAGTTAGTAAGAAAAGAAATGGAAAGAAAAGATATGTAACATATTTATAAATATTATAAATATGAGAAGCTTAGAAACTTAAGTGATTAATTTAATAGTCCAAGTAGTAAATAAATACTAGTGGACTAGTCCAATTGGTTAAGTAACCAATCCCACTCATTTAATTGATTATGGACTTGGGTAATTAATATGTAGACTTACTAACTTAGCCCAATTGGAATATTTAGGAAAAGATTTAATAAACTAGTGACCCAAACAATTTTAAATGAAAGTCCAATTAATGGCACATTTGGTGTAAACTTTCTAGTAAGTTAATTATTCTAATAATGAAGAGAATTAAAGAAAGTTTGGTAGCCTAATATTATAAATTAGGCATAAGAATTAAATAACCTAAAGGGTTATTTTTATTTAGTGGTCTTAGTATTTTAATTATATATTAGTGACCTAATCTAAGAGATTTATTTTATTATCTCAATTAGTTTGTGTGATTATGTGAGTAAATGAATATGAATATAATGTGATTGTTTATATTTGTTTATTATGTAATAAACAAATAAAAGAAAGTCTTGTAACCTAATCATTATATATTAGGTATGAAAATTTAATAACTTAAGGGTTATGCCATGTGAGAATAATAATATTTAAAATAAATACTAACCCTAAGAGATTTACTTTATATATCTCAACTAATTAATTTTATAACCTAATTAAAGTAAGACTAATTGGGTTAAGAAATTAAATGTACATGAGTAAGAATTTAAGTTGCAAAGGAGGGGAATGAAAACCCTAATTAAATAATTAAGGTAGAATAATATTAAATGTGTTAGGCCTAATTTAATTCCATGGCCAAACAAATAAATTGGAAAGTCCAAATGAATTAATGGAAGCCCAAACTTTAGCCAAACTTGGAAGGGGCTTTTTAGTCATCTTACTAAGCAAATTTGGCATTAAAAAATAAAGCAAAAATTGGACATTTAAGGGAGTAGTATCCGGATGGCTAAAGGAAGAAAGAAAGGGGAATGTAAGTAATGATGACTTTACTTTATTTTTGTACCAACTAGCCATGTGTCCCTTTATTAGTGGACCAACATATTCTTATCCAAGATTGCTAGTGTGCTAAAGATAAGATATGAAAAGATTTGCAAGCTAAGAGAGAGAAGATAAGAAAAAGAAATCAATAGATAGAGAGAGAGAGAGAAAGCTTCGGGTGGAGAAGAAAGAAATAGAAAGAGAGAGAAAAAGGAAGAGGGTTGCCGACCCTTGAGAGAGGAAAAGAGAGAGAAGGGTAGCCATGGAAGCCATGGAAGAAGAAGAAAGAATCAAGAAGGAAGAAGGTATAAACCTTTAAACCCCAACTATTTCTTTTGTTTGATTTGATTTTTTTATATAGTGTGAAGTTATGATCTTAGGTTATAAAACCCTTAATCTATATGCTAGATGATGTTTTATACTTGGTTGTGCTCAACTTGGGTATTGATGTGTTTAGATGGTTAAGAAAAGAAAAGAAACAAAACTATGTTTGGAAAAACAATTAGAAAACCCTAATTGTTTTGTACTTTATAAGTTTATAACTTGAGATCTATAAACTCTTTTTGCGATCCGTCAAAGAGAAGTACTAGATATGTAAGTTAAGTGTTAAAACAAAGTGGTAGAAGTCAAAAATAAGGTGTACAAAATTCGTGGAGAGTATTTTTACCAAAACAGTCCAGGTTTTATAAAAGGGAAAAGGGGCTGCTACAGGGCAGTCCCATCCAGGGGCATTTTTGTCCAATTTTTATGCTCTAAAAGTTCCAGAAATATTTTGAGTGATAATATGATAAGTTATATGAGTCGTGTAAAAATTTGAGAATTTTTGGCCTTATAGAATGAAAGTTATGGATTTTATGGCGAAGGACTCTAAAACTGCAAACGGAACAAAACCCGCTGACCGCTGTGCTCCGAGCACTGTTTTGACACTTTAGCAAAAGCAATAAATTCAGGGCTTTTTACCACTGAAAATATAGGGAGTTATGTAGCTCTTGGCCAAAAATCGCCGCATTCGGACTTGTAACGAAGAATCTACGGCTAAAATAAAAATGTAGAGTTTTTGGACGAAAACGGCTAAAATTGGAGTTCTATAACTCCGATGGCCACGACATTTTAACTGGGAGTACTTGTTAATATGTATAAGATGTTATCAAAAATTTGGTATCATCGGAGTTGTGCAAGATAGTGATCATTTTTCTTAGTTTTCAAAGTTAAAACGGACGTTTGAAAAATGTTAAAGAATATTGAAAAGTTTCATAAGGAAAGTATTTTTGTGTATGGAATATATGTAAATATGTGTGGCAAGATTTGAAGGAAATAAAAATTAATTTTTACGAGAGGTTAAGTCATTTTTGAATGCAGCTTCGAATACGGTTTGCTATATTCATATTTCGGCTTGCTAGATTGTGGTATTCGGTTTGCTGAATTAATGAAAACAGTTTGCTGAATTAATGAATATAGTTTGCTGAATTGACGAATATAGTTTGATGAATTAATGAATATGGTTTGCTGAATTAGTGAATCTAGCTTACTGAATTGTAGGTTAGTTTGAATCCAATTTGCTGGATTAGAAAACAGTTGGTTGAATTAGTGAATCCAAGTTGCTGGATTGTAGGATAGTTTGAATCCAGGGTGCTGGATTGGAAGCTAGTTTGAATCCAGGTTACTGGATTAGTATGTTTAGATAATCCAACTTGCTGGATTAGGTATTCAGGCTTAATGGATTATAAATAGAACTTATAAAATGAAAGACTTAGTGTTAAGTCATAAGGTTTACGATAAAGTAGTAGTACAGTCGTGTTATTTAATAGTTGATGTATAGTAGCTGGGCTAAACAATTCCTTCAGGGAGCGGGGGTATATATGAACTAGCAACCGATCTAACTCACTGTGAAAACAGTGTAGACGAGACGAAAATTAGTTTGTTGGTTATTTGTGAGAAACCACTCAGCATACTATATTGAACACTGTTAAAGACTCGATGTGTACTAGCTTTAGAATTTTGAATGCGTATGGTGCTAAGGTGTTATCTAATATTTAGTTATGTGGTTAAATGTTAGATAATTTATTGATAAAGAAGTGATATTATGAAGTGATATATGCGATGCTAATTGAAAGATCAATCTTATAACTGATAGGTCTTTCATAAGAGATTAAGTTAAATTGCGTAGCAGTAATCGACGGTACAGGCAAGTTCCATCTTACTCAACTTTTATATTGAGCAAGTTCCTCTTAACTCAAACTTGAGTTGCTATGTTTCAAGCATGCTAGTGGTTTAATTATTGATAATTATTCTACCTCCTTAAATTATTGATTCGCACTTAGTGCATGTCGTATATGTTCATCAGGTATGAAAGACTACTCATCTTCATTACCTTAAGGTTCAATTAAATTGGTTCATGGTCATTATTGACACCCTGCGTTATTGAATTCAGTCATTCAATCATTGAAATTTTGATTCATGCTCTTTCACAATTATTATATTGTTGAAAAACTCTAAAGCTTACCCATTCTTTTAATCATGATATATCCTTATTGTATTTAAATTTACTGAGCAAAGTAGTTGCTCACCCTTGCTATATCATGATAACAAATTTCAGATTTAAGGCGAATGTTCGAGGAAAGACAAAGACAGAAGCAACAGACAAGATTATATTGTTATACATGATAACTAAATTAGTTATTTGGCGTAAGTTAATTGTGTAAACCTTTTGTGAATCTAAAGGTAAATATGTATTAAAATAAATGTTATAGACCTTGGGATATATAGTAGAGATTATTGTATAAACAATTTATATTTATATCTTCCGCAATAGTTGTAAATATGGTGTATCGTGACGCACCAGGTCTGAGGTTCAAGAGACCCGGATTTGGGGGCGCTCACAAAAGAAGAGATGACTAAAAGACTTTTGTGCTTCAAATCTCTTAAAAATACTCGTGTTCTTTACTTTCTGCACATTTATATTCTATCACTCTACGATCTGCTACTGTGACTTATTTCTGCAAATTGTTCACTAAATTTTGAGTTGTGTGTTTTCATATAATTTTTGAAGGGCTTTTCAACATATAATTTCGTTGTGCTTAACTTATTAATTAACTTGCTTAACTAATTTGGTAACAACCTTTTAAAAGAAAATTTTAAAGAATCTATTGAACCTTCCATTCTAGGTCTTTTTGTGCCTTTGAGAATAACAATATATATATATACCCAGCGGATCAGGTCCGGACTCCCGGACCTGACCAAAATCCGGACCCGGAAATTTTTTTTTTTTTTTTTTGCAAAACAGTTAATAAAAAATATATAATGATTTTTGGTATTGAAAAAAATTATTAAAACAGTATTTTGGGTTTGATTTGGATACATAGAACAAACAGTGTTATACAGTCGGTACAACACTGTTTGTTATATGTATCCAAATCAAACCCAAAACACTGTTTTAATAATTTTTTTCAATACCAAAAATCATTATATATTTTTTATTAACTTTTTTCAAAAAAAAAAAAAAAAAAAAAAAAATTCCGGATCCGGATTTTATCAGGTCCGGGAGTCCGGACCTGATCTTAACTATATATATATATATATATATATATATATATATATATATATATATATATATATATATATATAATAAGAGTAGTTACACTTCTTAAGATAAAAATGTTTTTTAAAAAAATTATTAAATGTCATCACATTGGTCCAGGTGATTTTTTTTCTTGACTTTTGAAAAAGGATGAGAGAGAAAGAGCATGTCGCTTAATTTGGTCTACATCTTTTAATTTTCTTGATTTTAAAAAAAAAATTAAACAGAAAAAAAAAAAAAAGAATATGTGACTTAATTTGGTCCACATCTATTAAAATAATTGAGTTACTAGTTTTGAGATTAATATAAGTAGTCTTGCATGTTTTGTCAAAACTCAATGTCAAAACATTTAACGGTGACAGGATCAACAAGTTGTAGGTTACCAAAAAATACATATTTGATTAACATTATAATATAAAATGAATGGTCTAGATGACCTTAAACTAATCCAAGGCATTATTAAAACTTATGTATATACATCACAAACGAGAATAATGTACCGAAGGAGGACTCCATTCTACAGATAGTTTTAACTTGTAACGCAAGAATGCAAAGCAATCAACCTTTCAATAGGTCATCTACTTTCAGAAGCATCCTCCACATAAATGATTTCATCTTTAAACTTTTTCTCTTTTAGAAGTTGGGTTATTCGCCTAATTTTTAATGTATT
Source organism: Aralia elata (assembly GCA_034770075.1). Classification (NCBI taxonomy): domain Eukaryota; kingdom Viridiplantae; phylum Streptophyta; class Magnoliopsida; order Apiales; family Araliaceae; genus Aralia; species Aralia elata. The sequence continues at coordinate 66,478,505 of CM068377.1, forward strand.
TGCATCCTTAATCTAATTTTATTTTATTTTATTTGCGTTTTAAGTTTTTGGTTAACTACGCCATCAAAAAAGTTGTTAGCGTCCCAATTTTTATCTGATGTACAATTTAATTTGCTGGAGTGTAAGTTGAATTACAGAGGTGACATGTTTTTGTCAATGTGGACATCATGAAATCAAACAAATTAGAAGAAATACGCAATTGTCTTCATCTTCATGTTTTGGAATCCCTAACCCCTTGTTTTTTAGTTTTATTTTGGGGAAGGGAAGAGTGAGAAGAGAAGAGAAAGTTTATCTTTCCCAAAAAATTGAAAAAGGACGAACTCTTCCTTCACATCCTTTCCATTATCCGAAACAAAACTCACACAAGTGGCCAACCCTAACCAATTAATCAATCTAATCAGATAGAAACCTACTGCGCTATTTAGGGTAAAAATTTACTTCCCTCTGCTTGCAATTAGTATTCATCATGGTTCTTCACTTCAATTTGGCTTAATAAACGCATTTGAATAATATTTAAATCGAAGATTTTAAAAATAAGCATCTCTTAAACCAACCTCGCTATTTTTTGATTGAGTGATTACCCAATTTGGGCTGTTATCATAAATAATTCTGAGTTTTTAGTATTTAACTTCTCATGTTCCTCCTTACTGGTTAGATTTAAAACAGAAAAAATAATTTTAAATCTTTTTTTTTTAAATAATTGATTATTTGTTGATGAAAGGGGAGCAAGAAATAATTTTTTTAAAAAGAAATAAGCATGTCTACTTAAAGAGAAAAAAATATCAAGCTACAAATTAGCAAGTTAATATACATGCAACTATTTTCATCTATTTATTTTTTAATTTTTTTCCCCTAGTTTAAGAAACACCCACCCACCCTTGGCAATGCCAAGATTTGAACTCCCACTCTGTTGGTATACAAGGGTTGAGAATAACAATTAGGCCAAGACTGTTTGGTTGAATATACGTACAATTCAATCTACAAGTTAGCAAATTAAACTACACATCAGTAACAATGACAATTTAAACCGAAATTGACCAAATCCCATCAAACCAATTAATTTTTGTCCCACACCGTTTGCTAAGCGTTGCGATTTTGGTAAAAAAAAAAAAAAACTTTAAACCGCAACCGATATGGTGCGTTGTTTATATTCACTATTAAACCGATGGTACACCTTACATTGCCACACCAAAGATAGTAATGATGACTTATTTAAAAATTTTAAATTCTATATGTTGTGTTTTTCTACTTTTGTTTTTTGTTGAGATAAACTCAATTATTATCAAAAACATTTATTACACAAAATCGATTTAAAAACATTTTTCTATATAAACTTTGTTTTTGTTGAAATTTAAGTTACAAATTACATTTTTAATCATGAGTGGTGCGGTTCATATACTAAAAATCGGACGATGCGGCTATGGTGATACAATTCCATGAACCGAGACCGGTGTGGTGCATAGTAGTTTTTTAATGATTTAGTACGATAATTCCATGAACCGAGATCGGTACGATGCAGTAGTAGTTTTCTAATGATTTGGTACCGCTTTAACAAATCTTGCACCGCAACCACACGGCACCCACTGCCATATCTACGTATCAGAACCACGTAGGTCACATAAAAAATGTGTATAAATAAAATAAATAAATAAAATCAGACGAAAGACCCAACCACAAAATGTGAACAAGTGGAAAGAATAAATAAATAATATACCCTAAACGTCAATTTTCATATCATTATTTATTTAACTTGATACAATGCAATGTATAATTTATTTAACTTGATACAATGCAATGTATTTACATAAATTGTTATTTCCACTGAGCCCAAATCCCCCACAGAATAGAAAATAAAAGTTCCAAAAATTAAGAGATGTACCGCATAATCAAAATAGAAAAAAGAGAAATATTTATATAAATAATCAAATGATATACCCATTTTCTTACTAACATCACAAAGCCGGAACAGGAATGCTGAGGGATCCAATATCAAGCAGTCTTGGTAGTATCTGCTAACAACAATGCCCACAGTGGATCAGAATAGTTATAATACAAACACAAGAACTGGTAGCTAAGGTGATTAAAACGTAACCTCTCCTAAGCGAGCATTGATCTTCAGATCGACAATTCCATCAGCTCTTGTCGCACCTACATTTACAATTCCAATAGCAGCACATGCTTCGCGTGCAGCTCTGTAAAAATCAATTTAAATACCCATCAGATGCAGATTATTTAACCAGATGAAATTTTACAAATAATTATTTTTCTTCTCTGGTTTTTTTTTTCTCGTTTTTAAATACTACCTCTGTTTCAAAATATAAGATCATTATTAACTTTTAAAAATCAATTTGGGACATTTTCAAACTCAAATTAATAAGAATCATTAAAAATCACTGGATAAAATTCATATGACCACCTAGAGTTTTGACAAAATCCTATATTACCTCAAAAATAGACACAAAAACCGTGTGGTTAAGGCTAACTAAAACTATTTAACTTTTTCAATCAAGAAGGCCTCTCCCTTTGTGTTTTACTTAAATCTTGTACAAATGTTTCAAATAGTACCCACGTTCATAATTTCAAAGTAAAACGCAAAAGGAAAGTCATTTTGAAAAGAAAAGTTGCCAATTACTTAGTCTCACTACCATAGGGGTTTAAGTGTATTTTTCAAATGAAACGTGGTCATGTAAGATTTTTGGCAAAACCCTACGTGGTAATCTGAATTTTACCCAATACTACTAAATACTATATCTTATAATTAGTACTCCTTTCGTTCCAAAATATAAGACTATTATTGACTTTTTAAAGTCGACCTAAAATATTCTCAAACTCAAAATTGACAAAGAATCGTTTAATTTTAGTTAATACAATGATGAATGTTGCAAACTATCTAGAAAGTATTACTAATTATAAGATTTGTTGTTTCAAAATTTTTAATGCATTTAAAAATATTTCAAATTGACTTTCAAAAGTCAATAATGATCTTATAATTTGGAACTGAGGGAGTACTATTTTAAGATAATTCACAACATTCATTATTGAATTGACTAAAGTCATAGTCAATTTTGAGTTGAGCTAATTATCTTATATTCTGGAATAAGCTCATAAAATTAGGGTACTTCATAATAAATTGAAAAAACCAATATAACATCCCAACTCCATAATATTGCAGCTTGTTTAAACTGCTATATACTCCCTCCGTTCCAAATTAATTGCTCAGTTTTGACTTTTTAAAGTCAAATTGACCATTTTTAAAACTAATCTTTTTACTATTTTTACTAAAATATAGGTGAAGAGATTATAACCAAAAGAAAGTATATACAATTTATTACTAACCCCAATTTTTATAATTTTAGAAATATATTTATATATGCTTAATTATTAATTCTAAAAATAGTCAATTTGACTTAAAAAAGTCAAAACTGAACAATTAATTTGGGACGGAGGGAGTAAATCAGAAACCGCTCTGCCTCTCCAACTAAATTACTAGTGATATAAGCATCATTCCCACCTTTAATGAGCTCTTCTTAGATATATTTGGACATACACACAAACAATTCCATACCCGTAATCAGACATAATACCTGGAGTCCCTAAGAAATTGTAAAAAATCTTCTTCTTTATTATTGGGCTATATATAATTTGATCCCCCAAAGCCAAACAAAACCAATTAATGAGAAGATAAGCATAATACTTACTGACCAGTAAGCACAAAAACTCATATCACGAGATTGGCCTACCAAAAGAGCTGAAGAATACAGAGAATGTGCTTTAAATGAAGATGTTCTTTTGTGGATATTTATATACAGGTACTAGATGATTGAACCCACATATTTCCTACCAGTTCGACACAAAAGGAATGAACAGTTCACTTTTTACCTAACAAGTCGAAAAGCTGACATGGTCATGACAGATGAACCAAGTACGAGGAAAGCATCACATCCTTTAGCAGCTTCCATTGCTGAATCCGCTTTATCCTTGGGGACATTGTCACCAAAGAAGACAACCTATAAAGAAACGAAACAAAATTATTAGAACATCAAAAGGATAAGTACTGATTTTATTTCTTCTCCCAGTAAACTTTAACGAGCTAACAACATGCAAATAGGGTCTAGAAATGAAAACACGGAGAAATATTCACCAATTAAATATGAATAAAGCATATAAAGCATTGCAAGTAAGGATCGCCCTCAACTGTGATGCAATTTAAGTTGAACCAACAACGAAAATATGTCCAAAGACAAACTTGATAAAAGCAAAAGGCTATATTAATCCCAAAGAAATCTAACGTGTTATCTCTCGCAATGGATCACAACAAGCAATTAGCGTTAATACTAGCAGCTTTCTCTAAATCAATAAATCCTGAAAACTAGCAATTCCATCAAAAGCTAATTCCATTGCGTACATCAATATTTCCTTCTATCAAAAGCTAGCAATTCCATCGATCAGATCCCCTTCAGGCAACCAAAACAAAATAAAGAACACAAAACTTGAACAAAAGCCTGAAAATAAGAAATCACTTAGATTACTGTAGTTCCTAATAGCACAGATCTCTTCTTCACTGTCAGTTAGATTTACAAAGCACTCATGGTCTAAACAAGTCCTAATAGCCACAATAATAAAGCACTCATTGTCTAAACAAGTCGTAATAGCCCCAATAATAAAGCTTCATATTCTCTGGAGTCTAGAAACCAAAAAATATCATAGTTCTTAGTCATTGAAGATTTATATGGTTAAAATCTATGTGTGCTCTTGTATGATTGTTGAAGCATAAAAATTAAAGTTAAACTTCCTAAATGGTTACAACTCAAAGCTCAGAATGACACCCAAGCTATTCTCCTAAGGAGCATGGATACGGACACGAGATATAGATTCGACACGATTCGCGAGAAGGTACATGCCATTTTCCACAAACCATGATACAGGTATACATTGGGTCACGCAAAAAGGAATCTGTTGATTTCTCCCAATTGGTTGTATCCAGTGTTCTAAAAGGCGAGGCGTAGGTCCTGAGGCAAAAGTTTTTCGAGTTATTGGAATTTCAATAAAAAACTTAAATATATATATATGTATCAGAAAAATGTTATTGTTTAACATATTTAACAGAAGTTGCATGAGTTTTTACGATACATGTGGTCAAAATATAACTTTTAAGGGTTGAATTCTACATATTTTTAAACTAAATTGCAATTAATAATTCATGGCGAAAGTATAGGGGGGAAACTCGAAACTTAAAAACTTTAGGATTACCAATACAATTATAAAGAAATGCCGAGGCATTTATTTGTAATTTGGCATAATTTTTATATTATGTTAAAACAAGACAATGCAAATATGAAAGAAACCCTACCAAGCGAGAGGGGACGACAAAAACCACACGTGCGGTGCTTGTGGCGACCCACAACCCTACCAATGCTTGGTGACATGATTTTTGACTGTGGGAGAGAGAAAGACATGATGATCTGCGATTTGTGACCTCACACAAGGAAAATTTTTGTGATCTGCGATTCTTCTTTCCCTTCTTTTCCTTTTTCCTGTGATAACTGAGCGACTTAGGCTACACATTGACTGAGACACAAAAAAACACACGATCCATCTCAAAATGCACGAGCACGACTCTGTCAAAAAAAAACATACATTTCGCAAGCCTCTCACCCAAATAATTATGTTTTTGCTGTGTTTCGCAAGGGTGTGCCCCAAAACGCTCGTCAGTTATGTTTTTTAATACACTGGTTAGATTGTAGGTGCAATGATTTACTCCAGGCGAGGTCTGTAGTTCAATTCCCAGATGCCCAGCTGAGCCAGCAAAAAGAATAGAAGATTTTGTATGACTACTTCATGCTGCACCTCATGGCTTCGAGGGATATAGCTCAATTGGTAATGGTCCTCTCTAATGGTAAGTGAACCATTTCATAATCATTCAATTCCGCCCCTACTTCAAGAAAAGCTAGCTCCTCTTCCTCCTTCATCGTCGGTCATTCTTTCACTAAGGCATAATCAACAGTTAACGCAAAACGCATTTGTCAATTCTTCCCCCAGACTATTGACCGGATCTTGAATTTGATAAAACAAACGTAGAAGGGGTAAAGTTAAACAGTTTTCTTCACAATCTGCATACTATGACTAAGAACATGGTACAAGGAATTCCAAATCTCATAGAAAAGAGTATAAATAAGCGAAAGGTGTTGTTAAACTGTAACACTATTTATGCAGCAGCTAACAGGGCTGTTTAAAATAACTTTTTCGAAGTAGTGTATATGGATAACATTTTCTTTTCAGCTGTATTTACGATTGATTAATTCAGAGAAGTAAAGCTATTGATCAAACTTTTACAATTTTAGATGCTTCAAACTACTAAATGGACTAGCAAAAATTTGAAGTTACAATTAAAGTACAACTGTGAACCTTCAGCCTGAAGGAGATATTTTTGTTCATCTATTTTACAAACCTTATTGGGGTTTAAATTCACTATGGTGCCTCCTGCAAAGTCTAGTCACTTGTAAAGGATATCCCGGTAAAACAAAATCTAAATTAAATTATTTTTGCAAATAATTACTGTTCATTTTGCTATCCTTTTCAGCATCAGCTAATAGATTTAAACAACTGATAATTACTGGCTACTGACATTGAAGACTGATACCTTGTTAAAGAATGAAGAATAATAATAACATCCCACGATAGTACAAAGAATATAAAACCTTATAACAGCAAAATGTCTTACATCAGGTTTAAGTACTCCATTGCACTTCGAGCAAGTGGGGAGATGGAAATCTTCCTCCCAGAATTTCTCGTCAATTTCAATATCACCATCAGGTCTTTGCTTCATTCCAAAGCTGTTATCTGACCGGCTGTCATAGTCCAAACTTTCAATTGCTGCTGCCCACTGCGACAAACATTAACTCACTAGTTCAGTTACCAATAAGAGCACAAAAAATTGAAAACAACGTGTGAGGCCAGACAAATTTCATTTTTTTTATCTTTTCCTCTGTGCAGATAAAAGGACAAAATGAATGAAGGAAATAGCAATCAACAGAAAAATAGCACCTAAGCTTCAATTCCATTGATCACATTAATGCAACTATATAATATGATACTGAACTCAACGAAATCGAAACCATTAATAGCAGGACATCATCCCAAATATAGAATATCATACATACATAAAAATCTACGTATACATTATTCAACCAATAACAAAGAAGCCTAGTACAACAAAACAATGTGAGAAAATTACCACAACTAGAAAAGGCAACGAAAAAGGCACTAAACAAAGATAAAGGCTGCCAAGAATGTAGATAATTATGATGGAATAAAAATAAATATCTTAAGCAAGTAGAAACTCATACAAGGGTATGGGTGGTGTTGGACACTTTATTTTAAGCTAAGCAAAATTGATGAGTATTCATGTCAAAGTCTTCAAAATACCTGTGTCCAACCGAACTCTCAATCCGATTCCATGTAACTTTGCATAAAATGAGCTTTGGTACACCAAAAATTAAAATTTACATCATGATACCCAAATTCTTGTTTGAGCGAATAAGAGGAAGCTCTACCCTTGGAGTATTTATATATATATTTACGTGTTAAGTTATAAAAAGAAAATAATACTCCCTCCGTCCCAAGATAAAAATCCTCCATTAATTTTTGTGGTCAAATTGACCATTTTTTAAAATTAACAATTAAATATATATATTTAGATTTTCAAAAAAGTAAACATTGAGATTAGTACTAAATTGTATAGTACTAAATTGTATGTTTTGGATAACCTGCTTCTGCTTATTTCTTCTATTGCTGCTACTGCTGCGTTGTTTTGAAAATAGGAAGGTAACCCTAACTTTCATAATTTAAATTAAAAAACCTTGCAAATTACCTATTAGTACCCCAAACTTCCGTTCTCCATTTAAATATTGCCTTACAGTTTACTAGTTTACATTTTTTTCACCCATGTTTCTTGCATAAAGAGCCCTAAACTTTTAACCTTAGCACTTTTCACCCCCGTCTCATACTTTCTGATCAGTTCGGTCCATTATTAAAAAAAAAAAAAGAAGGTAAAAGTAAATATTTCATTTTGAATATTCAGATTTTTAATATTTAATCACTTGCATTCCCTTCGTTCATTAGTTCTAAAATTTTTGAAAGCTTGATTTGATTTGTTCTTTTAAAATTGCAAATTATTCCATCTAGTTGCATATTATTCGGTTATTATCAATAGCTTTTGAGATTGCGATTGCAGAGGCTTAGGTGGTGTTTGATTGCATCTTAATGCATCTTAACAGTCCGCCTCTTAATGCATCTTAATGTTTGAAATTGGGATAAAAAATTTCACTCTGAATGCCTCTAAATCATTAAGATACAAATATGAGTCTAAACTATTCAGAGGACCTCTTAATACAAAGATATGAGTTGTTAAGATGTATTAAGAGGTGGACTATTAAGATGCATTAAGATACAATCAAACACCACCTTAGACTTGTAATTTTAATTTCTTCAATTAAATTTCTGTATTGTCTCAGCTTTGCACTTGTATTTGCATCATGACTACACATACCCAAGCTGCTTTAGAAGAAATTCAGGACCAATTAGGGGTCATAGTTGCATAACTGGGTCAAATGAATGATAGGATCACACACATTGAACAAAGATAGTCTGTAATGGAACCTTAGGGGAATAATGGGAATGGGCATGTCACCCACATGTTAGGCACCATGAACATCATAGGCATGATCCTTATGATGATGACTATAGGAAAATCAAGGTAGATGCACCCGAGTTTGACGGTAGATTTGATCCCAATGCATTCCTTGATTGGTTGTCTAGTATGGAGAAGTATTTTGACTGGTATGATATGTGTAGAAAAAGAGAAACTGAGATTGAAAGAGAGAAACTAATTTTGGGTTTCTCCATTAATACTTCTCACATAAACATTTACATTGCTTCTCTCATTTAATTTACATTGAGTTACATTGGCTTATATACTAGTTTCACAATGTAGTGCTCCCTTAATTTATGGGTAGTGTTCCCTTAATTTATGGGACAAGATCCCTAATGCATGGGATAAGATTATATCTTCTAACACTCCCCCTCAAGTTGATGTATAGATGTCTCGCATACCTAACTTGAAACAGAATAGATGAAACAACTTGTTGTCTCATGCTACTGATATGAACTTCACTGCTACCACCACTTTGTTCCGCCATGTAAAAGATGAGTACAACATATATCCAAAGAGAATAAACTTTCCAAAGGATAGCAAATAATTAGGTACACGCGACTACAAATTATGCTCAGCAAACATGGCCAACACAACATTTGTCCATAAAATCTGCATAAGGAAGAGACACTACCAGCCCATAAGCAGGCCCCACACGTAGAAAAGCAGCTACAATGTGCCACGAAACCAAGTTTGAAAGAAAGTCAATAAAATGCAACAATGGATACCATGTTGGAAGAAACATCAACAATGGATACGCGCTAGAAATAAGCGCAACAATGGATACCATATTGGAAGAAACATCAATAATGGTACCATGTTGGAAGAAACATCAACAATGGCACCATGTTGGAAGAAACATCAACAATGGAATTTTAAACCAGTGCACTAGCAACAAAGAAGATCGCCGAAAAAAATTGTCTGCAAAAGATCATTATGATCTCAATTTCTTCATAGAGATTTATTTATGATTAACTAGTTTTCTGCGAAAAAATAAAAATAAAAGCGAAAGAGAAAAAATTAAAAGCAGGTGAACAGTGCCGATGAACAGTGTCAATGAACAGTGCCGGTGAACAGTGCTCTGCTACCAAAGAATAACGAGCTCTTACCATGTAGAAAGAGAGAAACTGAGATTGAAAGAGAGAAACTAATTTTGAGTTTCTCCATTAATACTTCTCACATAAACATTTACATTGCTTCTCTCATTTAATTTACATTGAGTTACATTGGCTTATATACTAGTTTCACAATGTAGTGCTCCCTTAATTTATGGGTAGTGCCCCCTTAATTTATGGGACAAGATCCCTAATGCATGGGATAAGATTATATCTTCTAACACTCCCCCTCAAGTTGATGTATAGATGTCTCGCATACCTAACTTGAAACAGAATAGATGAAACAACTTGTTGTCTCATGCTACTGATATGAACTTCACTGCTACCACCACTTTGTTCCGCCATGTAAAAGATGAGTACAACATATATCCAAAGAGAATAAACTTTCCAAAGGATAGCAAATAATTAGGTACACGCGACTACAAATTATGCTCAGCAAACATGGCCAACACAACATTTGTCCATAAAATCTGCATAAGGAAGAGACACTACCAGCCCATAAGCAGGCCCCACACGTAGAAAAGCAGCTACAATGTGCCACGAAACCAAGTTTGAAAGAAAGTCAATAAAATGCAACAATGGATACCATGTTGGAAGAAACATCAACAATGGATACGCGCTAGAAATAAGCGCAACAATGGATACCATATTGGAAGAAACATCAATAATGGTACCATGTTGGAAGAAACATCAACAATGGCACCATGTTGGAAGAAACATCAACAATGGAATTTTAAACCAGTGCACTAGCAACAAAGAAGATCGCCGAAAAAAATTGTCTGCAAAAGATCATTATGATCTCAATTTCTTCATAGAGATTTATTTATGATTAACTAGTTTTCTGCGAAAAAATAAAAATAAAAGCGAAAGAGAAAAAATTAAAAGCAGGTGAACAGTGCCGATGAACAGTGTCAATGAACAGTGCCGGTGAACAGTGCTCTGCTACCAAAGAATAACGAGCTCTTACCATGTAGAAAGAGAGAAACTGAGATTGAAAGAGAGAAACTAATTTTGGGTTTCTCCATTAATACTTCTCACATAAACATTTACATTGCTTCTCTCATTTAATTTACATTGAGTTACATTGGCTTATATACAAGTTTCACAATGTAGTGCTCCCTTAATTTATGGGTAGTGCCCCCTTAATTTATGGGACAAGATCCCTAATGCATGGGATAAGATTATATCTTCTAACACTCCCCCTCAAGTTGATGTATAGATGTCTCGCATACCTAACTTGAAACAGAATAGATGAAACAACTTGTTGTCTCATGCTACTGATATGAACTTCACTGCTACCACCACTTTGTTCCGCCATGTAAAAGATGAGTACAACATATATCCAAAGAGAATAAACTTTCCAAAGGATAGCAAATAATTAGGTACACGCGACTACAAATTATGCTCAGCAAACATGGCCAACACAACATTTGTCCATAAAATCTGCATAAGGAAGAGACACTACCAGCCCATAAGCAGGCCCCACACGTAGAAAAGTAGCTACAATGTGCCACGAAACCAAGTTTGAAAGAAAGTCAATAAAATGCAACAATGGATACCATGTTGGAAGAAACATCAACAATGGATACGCGCTAGAAATAAGCGCAACAATGGATACCATATTGGAAGAAACATCAATAATGGTACCATGTTGGAAGAAACATCAACAATGGCACCATGTTGGAAGAAACATCAACAATGGAATTTTAAACCAGTGCACTAGCAACAAAGAAGATCGCCGAAAAAAATTGTCTGCAAAAGATCATTATGATCTCAATTTCTTCATAGAGATTTATTTATGATTAACTAGTTTTCTGCGAAAAAAATAAAAATAAAAGCGAAAGAGAAAAAATTAAAAGCAGGTGAACAGTGCCGATGAACAGTGTCAATGAACAGTGCCGGTGAACAGTGCTCTGCTACCAAAGAATAACGAGCTCTTACCATGTAGAAAGAGAGAAACTGAGATTGAAAGAGAGAAACTAATTTTGAGTTTCTCCATTAATACTTCTCACATAAACATTTACATTGCTTCTCTCATTTAATTTACATTGAGTTACATTGGCTTATATACTAGTTTCACAATGTAGTGCTCCCTTAATTTATGGGTAGTGCCCCCTTAATTTATGGGACAAGATCCCTAATGCATGGGATAAGATTATATCTTCTAACACTCCCCCTCAAGTTGATGTATAGATGTCTCGCATACCTAACTTGAAACAGAATAGATGAAACAACTTGTTGTCTCATGCTACTGATATGAACTTCACTGCTACCACCACTTTGTTCCGCCATGTAAAAGATGAGTACAACATATATCCAAAGAGAATAAACTTTCCAAAGGATAGCAAATAATTAGGTACACGCGACTACAAATTATGCTCAGCAAACATGGCCAACACAACATTTGTCCATAAAATCTGCATAAGGAAGAGACACTACCAGCCCATAAGCAGGCCCCACACGTAGAAAAGCAGCTACAATGTGCCACGAAACCAAGTTTGAAAGAAAGTCAATAAAATGCAACAATGGATACCATGTTGGAAGAAACATCAACAATGGATACGCGCTAGAAATAAGCGCAACAATGGATACCATATTGGAAGAAACATCAATAATGGTACCATGTTGGAAGAAACATCAACAATGGCACCATGTTGGAAGAAACATCAACAATGGAATTTTAAACCAGTGCACTAGCAACAAAGAAGATCGCCGAAAAAAATTGTCTGCAAAAGATCATTATGATCTCAATTTCTTCATAGAGATTTATTTATGATTAACTAGTTTTCTGCGAAAAAATAAAAATAAAAGCGAAAGAGAAAAAATTAAAAGCAGGTGAACAGTGCCGATGAACAGTGTCAATGAACAGTGCCGGTGAACAGTGCTCTGCTACCAAAGAATAACGAGCTCTTACCATGTAGAAAGAGAGAAACTGAGATTGAAAGAGAGAAACTAATTTTGAGTTTCTCCATTAATACTTCTCACATAAACATTTACATTGCTTCTCTCATTTAATTTACATTGAGTTACATTGGCTTATATACTAGTTTCACAATGTAGTGCTCCCTTAATTTATGGGTAGTGCCCCCTTAATTTATGGGACAAGATCCCTAATGCATGGGATAAGATTATATCTTCTAACACTCCCCCTCAAGTTGATGTATAGATGTCTCGCATACCTAACTTGAAACAGAATAGATGAAACAACTTGTTGTCTCATGCTACTGATATGAACTTCACTGCTACCACCACTTTGTTCCGCCATGTAAAAGATGAGTACAACATATATCCAAAGAGAATAAACTTTCCAAAGGATAGCAAATAATTAGGTACACGCGACTACAAATTATGCTCAGCAAACATGGCCAACACAACATTTGTCCATAAAATCTGCATAAGGAAGAGACACTACCAGCCCATAAGCAGGCCCCACACGTAGAAAAGCAGCTACAATGTGCCACGAAACCAAGTTTGAAAGAAAGTCAATAAAATGCAACAATGGATACCATGTTGGAAGAAACATCAACAATGGATACGCGCTAGAAATAAGCGCAACAATGGATACCATATTGGAAGAAACATCAATAATGGTACCATGTTGGAAGAAACATCAACAATGGCACCATGTTGGAAGAAACATCAACAATGGAATTTTAAACCAGTGCACTAGCAACAAAGAAGATCGCCGAAAAAAATTGTCTGCAAAAGATCATTATGATCTCAATTTCTTCATAGAGATTTATTTATGATTAACTAGTTTTCTGCGAAAAAATAAAAATAAAAGCGAAAGAGAAAAAATTAAAAGCAGGTGAACAGTGCCGATGAACAGTGTCAATGAACAGTGCCGGTGAACAGTGCTCTGCTACCAAAGAATAACGAGCTCTTACCATGTAGAAAGAGAGAAACTGAGATTGAAAGAGAGAAACTAATTTTGGGTTTCTCCATTAATACTTCTCACATAAACATTTACATTGCTTCTCTCATTTAATTTACATTGAGTTACATTGGCTTATATACTAGTTTCACAATGTAGTGCTCCCTTAATTTATGGGTAGTGCTCCCTTAATTTATGGGACAAGATCCCTAATGCATGGGATAAGATTATATCTTCTAACAAGATGTTTGAGGATAGGAAGGTGTGGTTCGCCAAAATGAAATTGGCTAGTTTATTTTGGTCGGGTGTGAGAGAGATCAAGAGCGACTAGGTGAGTCAACTATCAAGCATTGGGGGAAATGAAAACTCGCCTAAAGCAATATTATCTACCCATAGGACATACAGATAGGTTAACGGAGCCGTACAATAATTTTCGTTAGGGTAATAATGTTTGTTGCTGATTATATCTACCGATTTAGGAAGTTAACTCAAAGATATAAGATCAGTGAGAGTGATAGATTGACCATCATGAAGTTCAAAATTGGGTTATAACCTAAACTTCAATCACACATCCTGACCAGTGGCATCACTACCCTAGATGACCTTTTTTAGTCGGCTCTAGATAATGAGTATAGGTTACAGAGTATCGCTAGAAGAGTCCCTTCTTACTCAGGTCAACCCAGTGGCCGAAAATTCTCGCAGAATAGGCCTTTCCCCACTTCTCAGACGTTTTCTAGGGCTAGTAACATCGTAGCTGGGTCATCTCATGACAAAAGGAAGGGTATAGCTGCACCCAACTCTCAGTCTACTACCCAGGAGAGGTGCTTTACGTGCCAGGGGTTGGGGCACAAATCTTTGAGTGCCCCAATCGTAATCGCCAGCGGGTAATAATAGTAGAGGAAGCTTCAAAAGAGGGGGATATTGTCGGGGTTGAAGTCGAGGGTGAGTATGACTCGCAAGATAAGGCTGATGAGCACCTATAGGAGATAGGTAATCAGGTAGGTGTCATGAGGTGCGTTGTCACGAGTTATAGGAGAGAGGATGATTGGAGGAGAACCACCATATTTCAAACCTACAGCAAAGTAGGTGGTGTCTCTTCTAAGTTGATCATCGATGGGGGTAGTTGCTTAAATGTGGTTGCTGAGTCCGCCTTACCACAGATGAAGCTAAAGGCAGAACCACATCTCCAGCCTTTTAGTGCCGTTAGGGTTAGCAAGACATCCATTCCTGTGTCAAAGAGATGTCTAGTGTCGATCCACCTTCAGGGCTATGAGGAGAGTATTTGGTGTGATGCACTTCCTATGAATGTTGCACATATTCTACTAGGGTGACCTTGGCTATATGATCGTGATGTGACTCACACAAGGGGCAAAAAAATATCATTAGCACATGTGAAACCCCGAGTGTCGTCCAAGAGTCAACCAAAGGAGACTAGCTTACCTACCCAACAAACCAAATCACTCCATATTCTTAATAGAAAGGAGCTTGAGCGGAGTGTGTTGGAGTAAAAGGTTGTGTATGCAGTTGTAACTAGAGAGGTGAGAGATGTTCCTGAGAGTACTAGAGAGATTCCTAATGATTTTAGGCAGATTTCACATGAGTTTGTCGATGTTATGCCTAGTGAGTTGCCCGATGGGTTACCACCTCTTAGGGACATCCAGCATGCCATTGACCTTGTTCCGGGGTCTTCTTTACCTAACCTGCCACATTATAGGATGCATCTCACAGGGCAGACTGAGATGAGACGACAGGTAGGTGAGTTGTTGAGGAAGGGCTTTGTTAGAGAGTCTTAGCCCTTGTGTCGTTCCAGCCTTGTTCACCCCTAAGATGTGATAGCCGAGCCATAAATAAGATCACCGTCAAATATAGGTTTCCCATACCTAGGCTTGATGATATGCTAGATATGATGACAGGTGCTCATGTTTTCACCAAAATAGACCTGCGGAGTGGATACCACTAAATCCGCATCCGAGAGGGAATGAGTGAAAAACTACCTTTAAGACAAGGGATGGACTTTATGAGTGGTTAGTCTTACCTTTTGGCTTAACCAATGCACCCAACACATTTATGAGATTTATGAATCAAGTGTTACGTCCTTTCATAAGCAAGTTTGTAGTGGTCTATTTTGATGACATCCTCATTTATGGTAAAACCCGATAGGAGCACTTACTTCACTTGTGAGAGATTCTAGCAGTTCGTTTACGTGAGGAACTTCATGTTAATTTGAAGAAGTGCTCTTTTGTTCAGGAGTCTGTCATTTTCCTCGGGTTTGTGATCTCCAAGGAGGGGGGTTCTGCCGACCCAGAGAAAGTAAAGGCTATTAATGAGTGGCTTGAACTTCGAATATTCACGAAGCTCGAAGCTTCCATGGGCCAGCTACGTTTTATAGGAGGTTCATTAGAGAATTTATTACCATTATGGCTCCCATCACTAATAGTTTGAAAAAATGAGAGTTCGTTTGGTCTAAATCGGCTAACAAAGCCTTTGTGGAAATCAATAATAGGGATGGCAATTTGCCCCGTCCCCACGGCGATCCCACGTCCCGCCCCGAATGGGGACGGAGATTTTGACTTTGATCGGGGGATGGGACCAGGGATACAGAATCACCGAATGTTATTTATAAGGATGGGGAGGGGATGGTATTTGCTTCCCCCGCCCCAATCCCCACCCCCGAATAGTTATATACTAATTAAATTAATAGTTATACTATTATATATTACATAATTAAAATATATGTCATTGTGTGTATATATATTATTATTATTTAATTTTTCTTAATTTTATCATGTATGCGCTAAAATATGATTAATTTTCATGTATGTATTATTGTAAATATAACTAAAATTATTTTTGTTTAAAAAATTCACAAAATATTAATCCCCGCGGTGATATAAATTCTTCGTGGGGTTTTAAGTTCACCGTGGAGATGGGGATGGTTATTAAGTTTTAATCCCCGTGGGGAATGGGGCAAGTATGGGGAATTTTTACAAGACCGGGGATGGGGGTCGGATGTGTAATCCCCGCCCCCACCCCCGCCCCCGCCCCGCTCCATTGCCATCCCTAGACACAGGCACCTGTCCTCGTGCTACCAGACTTTAGTAAAGTGTTTGAGGTAGCACCTTCATGCATAGGGATAGGGGGAGTGCTTAGTCCGGAGGGTCATCCGATGGCGTTCTTTATTGAATGAGGCCCGACAAAAGTACTCTACCTATGATAGGGAGTTTTATGCTATAGTCCAGGCACTTAGGTATTGGCGACATTATTTGTTGCGTAGGGAGTTTGTTCTTTACTCCAATCATTAGGCATTGCAGTACCTTAGCTCCCAAAAGAAGTTAAGTCATCGACACGCTAGGTGGGTAGAATTTACTCAGGAGTATTCTTTTGTCATTAAACATTGCAAAGGGACGGAGAGTATAGTTGTTGATGCATTGAGTAAGGTGTATCCTTGTCAACTCTTTGAGAGTGAAGGTTGTGGGATTTGAGCGCATTATCCAGGAGTACCCTACTTGTCGAGACTTTAGTGATATTTGTGCTAACCTATAGGATCCTAGTTCCCCATCCTCTAGTGATTTTCGTATCCATGATGGGTATCTTTTTAAGGGCACCCGCTTGTGTATTCCTAGTACATCAATGCATGAGTATTTATTGTGGGAGTTACACACGAGAGGTTTAACTGGACACTTTGGTCGAGATAAGACCATTGTCATTGTTGAGGATAGGTTCTTTTGGCCTAGCCTCGAGAGGGATGTAGCTCGTGTTATTTCAGAGTGCCACACATGTCAGACTGCTAAGGGAAGGAAGCAGAACACGGGTTTGTACACTCCACTTCCGATTCCCCATGCACCTTGGGAGGATTTTAGCATGGATTTTGTCTTGGGGTTACCGAGGATTAAGAGAGGCCATGATTCAGTTTTTGTTGTAGTGGACCGTTTCACTAAGATGGCACATGTTATTCCTTGCAACAAAACTAATAATACCTTACACATTGCCATGATTTTCTTTAGTGAGGTAGTGAGATTGCGTGGGTTACCATTGACTATAGTTTCTAACAGAGATGCGAAATTTATGAGTTATTTTTGGAACACTCTCTGGAAGAAACTTAACACCACGCTTAAGTTTTCCACTGCTTATCATCCACAGACCGATGGTCAGACTGAGGTGGTTAATAGGAGTCTAGGTGATTTGATACGTTGTCTTGTGGGTGATTATGTGTCTACATGGGATAAGGTTTTACCTATGGCTGAGTTTGCATATAATACCTCAATTAATCGTTCGACTGGAGTGAGTTCTTTTCAGGCTTGCACTGGTTATTAGCCTAGGAAACCTATTGATTTAGCTCCCCTTCCCACTACATATAGGGCTAGTGAGTCTACAAAGTCTTTTGTGCATCACATTCATGATTTGCATGTTGAGATAAAAAAGAAAATTAATTTGAGCAATGAAAATTATAAGTCTGCTGCAGATGTTCATCGCAGGTATCAAGAGTTAAATAATGCGAATGATCGAGTGATGTTGCGACACCGTGCTGAGAGATTACCTCCTGGCACATGGAAGAAAGTGTATGCTAAGAGAATGGGTCCATTTCGAGTTCAAAAGAAGGTTAGCACTAATGCATACGAATTGGATCTTCCGAGTGATATGGGTATTGGTCCTGTATTCAATGTGGAAAACCTTATTCCTTATCATGGGCCTTCTGATTGGGTTATTTATTTAGAGGCACAATTGTCATTGGGCTTAGGGTTATTAGAGTTTATTTTCTTATAAATATGCTTATAAGTCATGTCAGATTCTTAACATTTGATATTGAAATTATTCTGATTATTAGTTGCGATCAATATTTTTCCTCCTTACTGTGGTTGGGAAACCCTAAGGGTAGTGGTTCTCCTGCAGTTGAATCACCCTTTTTTTAATTCTCTTTGTTGATTTTGCCTTTTCTAATTAATTATCTGTTCAACAACTTCCGTCTTACATCAAAAACCCTTCCACAACCTAAGTCGCGACCCAGCGCGCGCACACAATCTGAATAGTAGAAGAAATTATTAGAAAGAACAAAAGGAGGGTAAGAGTCTTCCTAGTCTCCCCCACACAAGACACAGTTCACGCAAGCATTCTATTAAGTATTGTCCATACTCCTTTTTTCTCCTCTCCTCTATTTTATTATTCCTAGAAAAAAATAGGAGATTAATTAAAATAAAAAAAAAGATGATAATAGATTAGTTAAGATGGGTAATTTGGAGATAAAAAAATTTTCTTAATAGACGTGTATTTTCAAACTAGGAAAAGTAAACTAGGACGAAGGGATTATTTCTTAAAAGTTTCTTAATTTGCATAAATCTATTCCAGACACTTCTTATTTTTCCAAGGAATCCTTTTTATCCATTAATCTTCATAATAGGATGATGTTTTCCTTAAAAAAAATCCCCTTTGTTGTGCTGAAAGCTTAATAGGAGTCCCAACTTGTAGTATATTCACAGTAGGATCTCAAGATTTATGTTAGAATTTTGAATCCACATTACCTAGCAATATATTAAAAGTTTTTTGAAGCCCAAAGCCTTGCAATATAAATAGAAGCCTTCGCAAGTTGTTTTCATCTTTTTTTGCCATTCTTTCGAGTTGTTACTCTGATAGAAATTATATATCCCACATACTTAACACCTTCCAGTCCAATGAATTACACACATGATTTATGACATGGTGATAAGAGGATTTGTAGAGACCACAGTGACAGCTAATTCGGCAATGATGTTATTATCCCAGCATTGTTCAGCACATGTAAAAGGACAAATCTTCAAGCTATAGAAAAACAAATAGGGTAATTAATTTGAGCTTTAAAAATTTCCCAAGGGCTTCCCGGTACCCAACAAAACAATTAACTTTGTTAAATCCACTAATTTATAAATGAATAAAGTATTTGGAAGTTTGTTGAATTTAGGCACACAAGTTACAAGATTCCTTGATTTATCACGCCCCCAATCCAGCCTCTTGATCTTGAACTAAAAAATAGACCCTAGAAGTTAAAAAAGGGTAAAAAGACTAATTATCTCATAGAGGTCTGCGTTAAATTCTAGGAAATGTAGGCATAAAATCACAAGCATATAGTAATTTAGAATCACATAAATTGATAAGCTCATTTTTAGCTCCATTAAATAATAGGTGACTGTACCATCAGATACCACATGAGGAATTTAAACACTCATTAATCTAAAACAGTAATCCATGACAAACCTTTGGATTGAGTGCCTTCACTTGGTCTTGAAATAAATCCCGAGCAAAAGAAAACCCACAATCTAAACAACCAACAGTATATACATTACCATGAAGTTCAAGTGGGTTGCTACCAGCACGATGATGGAGCCTGGCACATAAAAATAATGGATCAAATCCACAAGGCTTGGTCACGACACCATAAAGATTGGAAAGGCTATCAATATGGAATAAAGAGATTGCCTCTCAACATTTTGTGTAATCATAAAACTTATCCGGCTGGCTTTTTCAAGAGATGCTAACGCAATATGAGCAGCACCAGGTTGTGCTGCAGTGAAGCGTCTCCATCCAGCATAGCTTCTTGCCCAATACCGCCTTCGAGCCCGGCTTGAACGGAGAAATTCCTATACACCAAACATCATATAAGATTAGAACAGATTACGGAGTTTGGTCCAGATAAGAAAGATTACAATCAATGGAGTGTAATACTAATTCTATTAATTCTATGGACATAACTTAGATCCATATTTTCCGCAAGAAAACCAAAGATGTTTCGTGGGAGTGGTGGATGTTTTGATAGTCAAGATAACTACCACTATTGAACTCCTATCCGTAAGAAAGAATAATTTTGTTTCATGACTGCTAAGCCATATATCACACTTACAGTTGATCAAATAATGAAGTTTTTCTCAATTGAAGAAACGGAAAAAAGAACTAAATTTGTATATCTAAGAATGCAACACATTAATTGAGCCTTCATTTTAAACAGATGATATGAATACTGCTTAAACTTAATCCTTCCGCAAGATTGATAATGACAAACTATACTAAACCTGACCCTCAGCTGATGAAGATTAAGGTCAAAACCGGGTGATAGCATCTATATTAGTTAACTGCTCTCAGTCCTCTCTCCTTAGGTTCCGACTTGTGAGGAAGATTTTAAAAAGTAAAAGAAAGGCTTTTACTATTAGGCAAGTATTGTGAAATCAGGAATGGTAAACTTAGAAAAGACTGATTTCCACCCAAATCCCCACCACCCCTTCCCCCCTTTCCCTTTTCAAAGAACAAAAGAATCAAAACAAGTAAAAACCCTGGCAAATAAGGTTATGCTTAAGGACCAAGACAGAAAAACACATGCCTTCAAATCACCTGATGCGTAATTGGCTTGAAACCAGAACTATAAGCTCCATTTGGGCTGCAATCAAATAAAGACAAATTAATACTTCTTTCCTTTTGAGGAACGTTATGTTTGGTTTAAGCACTGATTAAACCTAACACCAATAGAATAATACATTGGCTTTTCAAAGTAGTGCTGCAATTTGCTAATTCAACATTAAACATCCCCTTGAAGTTCTAGGACAAAATGAATACGTTTACTTGGGAAAGATAAAGGAGTTGTTTTTATTGTAGTGCTTCAGAAAAATAACCAAAACATAGCACCATAAGAGGTTCTTTAGGTGAAACTTGGTAAATATTCTAGGATTTTGAAACTGAAAGAAATTTCTAAATACATTACGTATATCTTAGAATTTAAACCACATTTAGGATTTACTAAAACAAAGTGAGGTTTGCGAATACAATATACTCCGGTACAAGTTCAAGTGTCATGGATCAAAACCATGTTTGTGCCTCAGATTTTAAGACATTCAAAAGACACGTTTAGATATAATATTTCAATCTTTGATAATATATTTTTTCTCTAAAGAGCTTTTAAGTATCTAAATTTAAACAATGAAATAAGAAATATACTACTTCTAAATACGTCAAACATGGGTTTGAACCATGACACTCAAACTCGGAAAGAGGAAGTACTAAAGAGTGACATATTGTTCCAGACTTGGCCTTTATGGAAAACGGACTAATCTTTCTTCTTATCATTTCAAATTGAGTAAGAGGTTAAATTGGAAACTAAAAATTTCTTTTCAAATGCATGATACTCTCATTTTGGGATAGAGAGAGTAATAACATAAGTAATTTGCACAAAAGTATTCTATGAAAAGGTACATGACTCCTCAAATAGATGGCAATAGGTGATCACTATGGAACAAAGGCGAGGTTGGAAATGGTGTTGGCAATGATAGCGTTTGGCAGCAATGGTGTCAATGAATGGTGTTAATGATGATAGCAATGGTGGGAGATAGTAGCATGAGTTGCTGTAATAAAAATGGTGGTGGTATCATGAAAGTGGCAACAGATATAATAGTAGTGATGGTGGTGGATGTGGTGGCATAAGAAGCAATTAAAGCATGGAAGTGGTAGTAGCTAGTTGGTAGCGATTGTGATTATGGAGCTGGTGGCCTTCTGGTGGAGGTTGGAGCAGTGGTGATGCCATTATAGAGGTGGTCCTCATGATTGCCAAAAGGTACTCACGAATGCCAAAATAAAGGTGACAGAAATAACAGGGTCTTAATTAAACAACAAATTCAAATAAACCACCTCTTGAGGTGTTATTTGAACCCTTAAAAAAACTTCATTTTAGATGTCCAAGCGAAAACTTTTTGAATTTCAAAATCGATGAAGGGCTATCCTTGGTGGAGATCGCCATCCAAATGCAGTTTAAAATCATGTAAGCTAGGTTTGAATTGAAGAACCTCCAAAAGCAAAGGAACTAAGAGACCTAATGCTATAAGTTTCTATAATATTACAGCATAATAGTCATCCTCCAATAGGACTTTTAACAAGTAGCACATACTTTTCCTGAGGTTGAATACTCCTTTTTACATAGCATGTGTAAAAGGAAAACTGGCATAAGTAAAAGAGATGCAGTTACTAAAATCAGAGATGGTAAAGGTAAGATTATGGAATAGAAAATGACGAAGATCAGGTCGAACAATCAGAACTATTATGGAAGAAGTATTGAGTAGTGCTACCACATAGAGGAATAAAGGAACGTGACAAGAAATAAAAGGAAGAAAATAAAGTCAGTGCAGATGTTTTGTAATCATGACTTAGATGTTATCGCCTATGGAATGCAATATGAGAAAAATTATTTTAAAAATATAAAAAGAAAAGGCTCCACAAAAAAGTCGCATTGAAGTTCGAAGCAAGAATCTAGATGTGTATAAATAACTAGAGCAACAGCACAAGGAGCTAACAGTTATGTGACACGTGTTTATAGTGGTAACCATAGTTGGAGCTTGCATAATCCAAGTTTAAAAAATCTTATGAGCGGAAATGAACCTTCTATAATCAGGAATTCCACTCTCTGTGCTTATTCCAGCACCAGTCAAGACAACGAGCTTGCTACTGCAACAGTAAACAAATACAGAAATTTTCAGATATCCGTTCAGTGATGATAGACTGCAACCCACAAACAAGAAGAATGTTATATGTAAATGCAAACTAAAAGTACAACTCTCGAAATATCAGACATTGACCTCCGATCAAAGAATTGATACAAAAGCTCAACGTCTTTTGCACTTGGAGGATCTGAATCAGGGACCATCTTTTTGTCCCTCAGGTAGTTTGAGTTCCTATTTCCTTTATTTTCCAATGTGGTCCCAGGAACCGAGACTCTAGATGTTGTTTGTACAAACTTTATTGATCCCCGAGTATATTCTTGTCCTCTTGCTCTGCCTGGAGATTTCCAGTTGTTAGACAACTGAGCAGTATCTGATAATTACAACGAAAAGTTAGAACGGGGAAGATTAACTTTAAATACCACAATACCAAAATCCAGGCAAGGAATTCTTAAAGTTTAACAAGTCGTAAGTAATTATAAAATAGCATGCCTGTCATTATTTTCCCGAGCACTTCCCTTGCACTTCTGAAAGTCTACATGTTCAGAATTACACGATATTCATAACAAATAGCCAAACTTCAACAGGAAAACAAGAAAACAGTTGGAGCTAACAACCAAAGTAGGAGTTTTTTTTTGTTCTTTTAACATAATTGTAACCTAATATCAAGATTTAGAAACCTTATGCGAATTATTGAAATTCATATAAGATCAGCAACCAAATAATGCCCATAGTGTCATAGCAACACTTAGAAAAGTTCATCATCGTTTAAAAATTCCCATGGCTAACTTATAAGATGCACATATTAATTGGAAAAGTTAGAGATTAAAGAATTCAGTCTTACAAGTACATGATAAACTGTTAAGAGTCCAATCTTTAAAATGTGACTTATTACGCATGTGAATGACCTTAATCCCAGCTTTAGACTTGAGTTAAATATGTATGCTGTCAATTAACATTATACTTAGTATTCCGGTAGGACAATTTAAGTTTATAATATATAAATTTTAATTTTACGTTATCCTAAAAAATTTCATAAACCCATTGGAGCCCATCCACACAAGTAATTATGGGGACAGGGAAGGGAAGGAGATGATCTTCACTTCAATAAACAGGGACTGTAAAGGTTACCTCTGGTGAACCTGCCCATGTATACAAGACTCTGTCTCTCATAGAAGAGCGAATTCAAGAAATTAATCGTTGAAAATCCTTGCATTCTGCTAAGCCCAAAACAACCAAATACTGGCAAAAAATTCACATTTCTAAAGAAATTTTTTCTCTTTCTCCCTCCCACAACCTCGAAAACTCATAAGCAAAAAACTTGACACCAATGAGGGACACATCTCGAGCTCAACAATAAAGCAAGAAGCCAGATCAAAAGTCCCCCCCCCCCCCCACAATCGGCTTTATTAGGAGTGAATGGAAATCTGTAACATCAGAGTGTGTGTATAAAACACCAATTCAAAGACATTGCTTTTTCAGGCCTTCACACTTATAAAAAGGTCATTAATGTTATGTAAAGTGCCCAAGATCAAGCAACTTTTGAACTCCATAGGGAAGTGACTGCACAAAAGGGAAACAGTTTGCAACCGAAGGTTGAAAGCAAAGAGATATCAAAAAAAGATCTGTCCTGAAGGAGGATGAAATCACTTGTACCCCTTTTGAGTAGGACAATACCCAACAAAGACACATTGATCCACCGCTTGGACGCCTGAGCGTCGCCTAGGCGACACATTAACAACCATGATTAAAGGTGTAAAGAGGTAAAGTATGGGAAGAGGTATAAGGAACGATAGATGCATACGCTCTGAATTGGAGGATACTAGCATGAGACCATTAATAAGGAAAGGTTCGATTACGAAACATCACCCCAAGGAAACTTGGGAATATTCATGGTCAACATAGTGGACCGAGCTACCTGAAAAATATGTTCATTCTTTCTTTCTTTCAGAAACCTCATTCTTTCTCAAGTATGAACATATGAAGTTTGGTGAAGAATATCACGACCAAATAAATAACTCTCAAGCTTGCCTTTGTTGTATTCTTTCCCATTATCACTTAACAAAATCTTTGATGACTGCATTATATAAAGTTTGAACGATCTGATGAAACATTTTTAAGACTTCAAACACTTCATTTTTGTGATGAAGTAGATACACCCAATGAATTCGAGATTAACAATCAATAAATGTGACAAACCAATAATGACCCTAACAAGAAACTACTTGGGAGGACCCCAAACGCAGTAATGAAGTTGAGTAAAAGGAACATATTAGTGCATATCTATGATGAACATATTTGATTCGATAATGACATAAAGTAAATGTATAATTGTATTCAAGTAGTTTTTGTGAAGTCCTTGTGAAATGATTTTTATGTAAAAGGACTTAGTTTAGGAATCAAACTTGTTAAGTTGATTCAATTTCGTAGAATTAGAACTCTGTAATAGCTAAGTTGTCCAGACCAGAAGACGGTGGTGCCAGAGGAAAATTCACTCTAAGATCACAGAGCAGTCTGAAGATCATAGAGTACAAGCCGAATCGTAGAGTCAAGATCGCAGAGCCACCATCATTCCTAGAGCAGAAGAACTATTCTACGATCTTACTCTGAGCAATTCAAAATCGTAGAGTGCAGTCATCTGACAAGTCAGTGACAAGTTATGACAAGTTCATCAACCTTAACAAGTTATTCTACTGCAATGTTCACAGTACTAAAGAAAGCGACCTAAGGTGGTCCAAGCAGGCAGCAATTCAAAGTCAATCAATTGTCGAATGACAAGTATCCAAGCAAGAATGAAGCAACGGTAACTCTCCAACGGGAAGATCCCAAGAGAACTCTATATAAACTCAACAAATTCAAGTATCCAAAAAAAAAGAAAAAAAATCATCTCGAAACGTTGAAGCTCTGAGTTCATACTTACTCCACTCTATGATTCAAAGAAATACACTCTGCTGCTAAGTCATTCGAAGAGAGCCTTAAAGCAACTTAGCAACACCTCAAACAAACTACTTCTCTTAGTGATTAGTCCGATCTAAGTGGTCCTTTGTAAACCAAGTCTGTGTGACTTGAAGGATTCTTTGTGAATCATTGTGTAAAAGTTCTGTGTGAACTGTAATCTTGGTGATTACCCTCCTTAGTGGAAAATCTCTACTCTCGGAGTAGAAGAGAGGAGTAGGAGAGGAATAGGAGACTTTTGTGCTCTGAACCTCTTAAAAATCTTATGTTCTTTAAATTCTGAATTTCTGTTTATATTGCTCTACGTTTTATATTTGTGTCATGTTTCTACATTATCTTAGAACTGTGAATTTCATTATAATCTTTGAAGGTTTTTCTTAAAACATTTCGCTATGCTAATACAATCAATTAAATTGCTTTAAAGAATCTATTCAATCCCCCTTTCAAGATCTCTTTCGTGCCCCTCTGGGAATAACAAGTGGTATCAGAGTTCTGTTCTCTTGAACTAGCTTTACAGCTTGAGTAGATCTATGGCACTAAACAAAACCAATTCTAAACTTGGTGGTAGAAATAAACCACCCTTGTGCAATAAAGATAAATTTGCTAATTGGAAAGTTCATATACAGGCATATGTGGATGCAATCGATGATGAGCTATTCGATGCGGTGATCAATGGCCCCTACGTTCCCACAAAGCTCGCACAAACAACTGATGATCCTAACAAAGTGGCAGTCAAGAGAATAGAGTGGACAAACAACGAGAAGAAGCTAGTAGCCCTCATGGCTCTTGAAGATGAGCTGTTCAAAAATGTTGTCAACTGCAAGACAGCACAAGAAGTCTGGGAAGCTCTACTAGTGATGCATGAAGGAACTGAAGAAGTTAGGGAGAACAAGCAACCTCTACTCACCCAACAATATGAGATGCTCTCTCATGTTCGTGGTGAAGATATAACTGCAACATATAGGAGGTTCAATATCTTGCTCAACTCACTTAGAGCATTTGGGAAAGTCTATCACAACAAGGGCCTCAACATTAAATTTATGAGAGCTCTTCCAAGCAAGTGGGATGTAAAGACCACTACAATCAGAGAATCAAAGAATCTGCATGAAATGAAAGTGCAAAAGCTCTATGGTAATCTCTTAACCTATGAGCTTGAGCTAAATCGGAGAGTAGAAACAACCTCAGAGACAAGAAGAAAAGATAAAGGTGTAACTCTCAAAACTGCAGAAGCATCCTCAAAGGCTCCTGCAGATGATGAATCTGATGTTGATGATGATGATGAAGATATAGCCCTACTAGCAAGGAAACTGCAGAAGTTCATGAGAAAGGGCAGAAGCAACAACAGAAGATACAACAACTACAACAGCAAGAGAGACTCCTCAAAAGATCTGTGCTACAATTGCAAAAAGTCATGTCATTATATAGCTAAGAGCACCAAGCCATTGAGAGAGGAGCTCAAGAAGGACAAAAAGGAGTTCTTCAAGAAAGATCAAAAAGACTTCAAGAAGTTTCACAAGAAATACAAAGGCTTTGTAGCTAAGGGCTCCTGGAGTGATAGTGAATGAGTCTGATTCTGAGTCGAGTGATGATGAAGGACCTCAGATAGCCAACCTATGTCACATGGAAATGGAAGCTCCTGCAGATAAAACCACTGATCATCAAGAGATTGATATCAGTGAGGAATTTAACTTCAACTCCCCAGATATTGATATTTCTGACTTAAGAACTGCTTTATTTGATATTACAACTGAATTGGATAAATACATAAAGTGGTTCAGGGTTCTATCAAGGGATCATTCACTTCTTCAAAAGGAAAAAAAAGAAGGAAATAGCTAAAGGAACTACTAACTCTCTTTCCAAGTTTGAATGATAATTTGAGAAAAATCATTGAGCAGTCTACACAGAGAAAGTCAAATCTTACTTCAAGAGTTATGGAATTAGAAAAGACAATCTCTACATGGAATAGGTCTTCTTCTTCTATGAACTCTCTGATCACTAGTCAGAGAAGCAGCTCTAACAGATCAGGTTTAGGATTTGGGGACTTATCCTCAGATCGCAGTGTGGATACAATCATATAAACTAACAACAATATTGCTTCTAGTTCTCATAGAAGTATTGTGTTTGTGAAATCTACACAGGTTGTTGAGCCAACTATTCATAGTTCTACGATTTCTGTTGATCAAATTGTAATCTCTGAGAACAATAGATCACATACTGGTTAGGGATTAAAGAAATCGCAGAGTAAAGCTAAAACTACCTTCAAGTCAAGAAGGATCGTAGAGCCAGTTCATACTTGCTCTACGAACCAACTGGACAAGAAACGTAAAGTAAACTTCTACTCTACGAACTCTCAAAATCGTAGAACAACATGAAAGCGGAAAGAGTTTGAGCCAAGAAGAAAGGCTATAGATGCATTTGTTCCACATGTCCTGGAAGAAAAGTAATCCACACACAAGTATGAATCATATAGATGCATTTGTTCCACATATGTCCTAGAAGAAAAGGAATCCATACACACAAGTATGAATCATATAAAATGTTATAACTGTCATCACTATGGTCATATTGCTGCTATGTGTAATTTCTATGATTATCCTGTGTATAGGAAGCCTAAAGTTAGGTAGGTCTGGGTTCCAAAGAGAACTAGCCTATCAGGACTCAAGCAAGTCTGGGTACCAAACTAAAATCTAAGTTCTTTTGCAGGATAACAACTCCACTAATTCAACATGGTATCTAGATAGTGAATGTTCAAGGCACATAATAGGCAACAAAGCTCTACTGTCAAAATTCAGAGAGAGAGATGGTTCTGCTGTTATCTTTAGAGAGAAAAATTTAGGAAAGACGAGAATATGGCACAATAGGGAATGGTGCAGTCTTTTTTAGCAAAGTAGCATTTGTTGAAAGTCTAAAGCACAAGCTGTTGAGTATCAATCAATTATGTTATAAAGGGCATCAAGCTATCTTTCTCAACAATCAGTGTCAAGTAAGAGACCTAGAGACAAACTCTATCAAGCTAACTGGAACTGGAGATGCAAAGTAGCATTTGTTGAAAGTCTAAAGCACAAGCTGTTGAGTATCAGTCAATTATGTGATAAAGGGCATCAAGCTGTCTTTCTCAACAATCAGTGTCAAGTAAGAGACCTAGAGACAAACTCCATCAAGCTAACTGGAACTAGAGAGGAAATGTGTATGTAATAAATCTAGCCAAGCTAAACTCTACTGAAATAGCTTGCTTCTTTCCCAAAGCTTCTGAAGATATAAGTTGGTTATGGCACAGAAGATTATCACATTTGAACTTCAAGAACATGTCCAAGCTAGTTTCCAAAGATTTGGTCTCTGGTTTGCCTAAGTTTAACTTCATTAAAGACAAGCCTTGCAAAGCTTGTCAGCTTGGAAAGCAAACCAAAATCTCATTCAAAATTAAGACTGTCAACTCCAACAATAGGCCCCTACAGTTGCTGCATATGGATCTGTTTGGCCCTATTCCTACTGTCAGCCTTGGAGGAAAGAAGTATTCCCTAGTCATAGCACATGGGTATTCTTTCTGCCCACAAGGGATGAAACTAGCTTTCAGTTAATCAAGTTTTTCAAGCTGGTTGAGAATGAGAAGGGTGAAAAGATCAAAGCTATAAAGAGTGATCATGGAAGAGAGTTTAATTTTTCTGAAGTAGACAAGTTATGTGAAGACAATGGCATTCATCACAATTTCTCTGCACTAAGAACTCCCCAGCAAAATGGTGTAACTAAAAGGAAGAACAAAACTCTCACCGAAGCAGGAAGAACATTCTTAGCAGCTGCAAGGCTTCTAGAATATTTTTGGGTTCAAGCTGTTAATACTGCCTACTACACTCAGAACAGATCTCATATTCATTCCACTCATAAGAAGACTCCCTACGAGCGGTGGAAAGGAAGAAAGCCCAACATTAGCTATTTTCATATCTTTGGTTGTACATGCTATATTCGCAACAATGGAAAAAAATATCTGACTAAATTCCAACCTAAGTCAGATGAAGGTATCTTTCTTGGTTACTCGACTAATAGTAAAGTTTATAGTCTTTAATAAACGATTACTAAATGTTGAAGTATCAGTTCATATTACCTTTGATGAGACAGACCATATTGAGCCAAGTAAGGCTGTAGTGTTTGATGTAATCGTAGAACAAGATCAAGTAATCGTAGAGCAGGAAGATCCTACGGTCAACAACCTAACGATCTTAGAACCGATTGAAGAAATCATAGAGCCTCCTGTTGCAGAAATGGAAACTTTACGACTTGAAGATCCTTCTGCACCAAAATATGAAGATGAGCCAAACCTTGAAGTCCTCGGACAAGAAGGCACAAGGACTGATGTTCCAACTGGAAGAAAATAGGCTAGAGATCACACTCAAGACCTGATAATTGGTGATCCAAGTGCAAGAATCAGAACCAAATCTGCAACTCAGAATGAATGTTTCTATTTGAGTTTTCTATCTCAAATGGAACCCAAGCAGATTGATGAAGCTCTTCAAGATTCAAGTTGGATCGAGGCAATGCAAGAAGAGTTGAACTGGTTTGAGAGAAGCAAAGTCTGGTGACTGGTTCCAAGACCAAAAGATCATCTAGTTATTGGCACCAAATGGGTTTTCACAAACAAGATGGATGAAGATGATGTGATCACAAGAAATAAAGCAAGACTGATGGCTAAAGGCTATTCTCAAGAAGAAGGTATTGATTATGATGAGACCTTTACACCAGTGGCAAGACTTGAAGCTATCAGAATATTTCTTGTCTATGCTGCCCACATGAAGTTCAAAGTATTTCAGATGGATGTCAAGAGTGCATTTCTTAATGGAAAACTTCAAGAAGAGGTTTATGTAGAACCTCTAGGTTTTGTTAATCCTACTCACTCTAATTATGTGTATAGATTAGACAAAGCACTATAAGGTTTAAAACAAGCACCTAGAGCATGGTATGACATTTTAACTAATTTTTTCATTGAAAAATGATTCACTAGAGGTAGAGTAGACACAACACTATTTCTTAGAAAGTACAAAGATAACACATTGTTAGTACAAATCTATGTGGATGATATTGTATTTGGTTCTACTGATGAAAAGTTGTGTGAGAGATTTGCCAAACTTATGCCAAGCAAATTTGAAATGAGCATGATAGGAGAGCTGAATTTCTTCCATAGACTTCTAGTGAAGCCATCTGATGAAGGTATATTCATCAACCAAACCAAGTACATCAAAGACTTACTCAAAAAGTATGGCATAAAATCAGCTACCCCCATGAAAACTCCTATGGTTGCTACAACTAAGGTAGACAAATATGAACAAGGTAAAAGTGTTGATATAACTCAATACAGGGGTATGATTGGCTCCCTTCTATATTTAACTGCAAGTAGGCCTGATATTATGTTCTCTACATGTATTTGTGCTAGATTTCAAGTTGATCCAAAAGAATCTCATTTGATTTCTGTTAAAAGAATTTTTAGATATCTAAGGGTACTCCAAATTTGGGTTTGTGGTATTTCAAGGAGTCTCCCTTTGATCTAATTGGATACTCAGATGTTGACTTTGCAGGATGCAAAATAGACAGGAAAAGTACTAGTTGAACTTGTCAATTGCTTGGAAACAAGCTAGTATCATGGTTCAGCAAGAAGCAAAATTCAGTGTCAACTTCAACTGCAGAAGCTGAGTATATTGTAGCTGGTAGTTGTGCTCAAATTCTTTAGATGAAAAATCAGCTAGTTGACTATGGGTTTGATTTCAAGTCTATTCCTATATTCTGTGATAACACTAGTGCTATAGCAATCACACACAATCATATCTTGCATTCTAGAACTAAGCACATTGACATAAGGCATTCATTAGGGATCATATTCAAAATGGTAATGTCACCTTACATTTTATCCCAACAGAAAATCAATTAGCTAATGTGTTTACTAAGCCATTATATGAATCTAGATTTAATAAATTAATAAGTGAGTTAGGCATGTTAAACTTAAGTTCATGATATTTTCTTGTAAGAACAAATCTTGCAGAAGTGAGATCGTAGAATAAAGAAGAAATCGTAGAGAAGTGCAGAATCGTTGAGTTATTCTACTCTATGAAAGAGAACTCTACGACAATAGATGAAATCGTTGAGTGAATACCAAGGGATCAAGGCACGTGTAAACAATGAAGATAAAATGTGTCAAACGAAAAAGTAACTAACACATAATTCAAAGTTGCAGTTACAACAGGCGAAACAACCAATTAAAGCTCAACACGTGTCCCAGTAATCAAAAGAAGAGGGAAGTATACATATTGTTCAAAATTTTCAATTAAATTTTATCGGTTAAAATTATTCACTTTACTCTCTCTAAGTCCTAGTTCACTCCACGAAATTTCAAAACCTTAACTCGATTTTCTATTTTTTAGCTAAAATCAACCGTTCAAATCATGTCCACCAACCAAGTAATCCCTGGAAATCTCCTTTGCTTCGACGAATTCAAAGGTGTAGAGTCTCACTTCTGCACAATCCTCAATCTAGTGTGTAGACACCCAAAATTTGCACATGGTTTCCCTAACAATGACAGGAGGACAAAAGCGTCATTTCACCTCAAGGCCAAGATGTCAAAGCAAAGATTACAAAGCTCAGAACGATTATTTGAAGTCCGCACAATGACCTCTAAGCGATAAGCTACAGAAAAGAAGACGAGTGATTAGTCGGCGTTTACAAAAGGATGGTTTTTTCCCTTTTTCTCCATCTTCCCGAATCCGAAATTGATCAAACTTGATGCCATTGTGTAGCTCTTGAAAAGAGTTTTCCAGATTGGTATGGCATGTTTTCTAACTCTTCCCAATTTGAAAGTTATGGACGTTTCAATGCACAACACGAAAAACCGACTACGACACGAAAACCGAGGTGGGTGGGCCCTGCCCAAGGGCTGTCGCAGGTGGACCTAAGGCAGGCCTAGGGTGCCTATATAAGGCTGCTTTGGCTCATTTTTTGAAAAGAGAAGGCATTTTAGATAGAGAAAGTGTTATCTAGGGAGAGAAATCGAGAAAGGAAGTGAAAAACCGCTCTAAATCCAATCTAGATCTAATTTTTCTCATCAAATCTCTCATCAATCTATAATCAAGTCATTCATACAAAGCCTAAGGAGGAAGAAACTCCTACTCCCAAGGTTAAAGTTCTTATCTTTATACTAAATCTAGCTTAGATCTAGCTTATTTTGTGAAATGTTGTGCTTGGGCTTTGTTTGTTTATGATTATTTCTTTATTTGAGGCTCTCCTAGCATCCTAGACCATATCTAGTGGTGTGTGGATCCTATTTTGGGGATTATGGATGGTTAGAGAGGATTTCTCACGGATGGAATCTCCTCCTAACTAACCAAGGATATCCTTTTAGTAATTTAACGATTTTTACTTTGATTTGACTCCTTTTATCGATTATTTTTGCCTGGGAGTTGTTTTCTATTGATTTCTAGGTCACCCAAATATCCTAAATTATCTAGTGGTGAGGGGATCCTACCTTTTGGCCAGCGAGGAATTCTCATAAATAGAATCTTCTTACAGTCAATCTAGGATATATTTCCGATTAGATCTCGATTTGTTGTTTCTAGATCTATGAAATCTTAGATCTATGGGTTTCATTCCCTAGATTTTAAGTTTCTTTAATAGATCTCTTCGATATATGATAGATCCTTATGATTTCGATGATAGTTGGTGATATATTTTGATTCCTACGATATAGTTAACGATATAATTGTGATATTGTTGATTTGTTGTGCGATCTATGGATTTAGGGTTTACGGAGATCCTTTCTTAAATTCTAAACTCCGTTTATAGATCTCGATGTGTTGTCGGGTATGATTATGAATCATGTGAGCCTAGGAATGAATTCAAGACCCTTAAACATAGTGTTTAATAGGAATTGAAGGATATTCCCATGATAGACATAGTTAAATGGTTGTACTTTCGCGATTTGATCATTGTAAATGTAATTCGGGCCTTAAAACGATATCGAGAGTTCCATCCCACGAAAATTGGGTTTAAGGCCCCTTGATAGTGGATTTTGTTATTTCGAGGTGTTTGGAGTTATTTAGATGGCTTACATGCTCATGGGTAGCTCCAACCCTATTTTTTCGATACTTGATTTTATCTTTCGACATACGAAAATGATTTTCAAACAAAATTACAAAGATCTTTTAAAAAAGGAATCAAATTAGGTTATTAGATTAATTCCGGGCTAAAATTGGAAGTAATAGAAAGTCTTGATTCCCATTTGACAAAGGGTTTGCAAAACAATATTTTCCCTAAACGACACCTTAAATTTCTTGTCAAGCAAAACTAAAACGGAACTTTTTCTGCAAATCAAATCCTTCGTACATAAGTTCAAAGAAGCTCAAAGTTGCTTCCAAGATAATGCACCCACCAAGATTTTGACAACACCCTAGATTCCACGACTTGACCTTAGGAGACAACCCCTAGGTTATTTACATTTCACGACTTAATTCTCTGACGCCCCCACATTCGTGTACTTTCAAACACAGGATATGGTGCTCACTGTACTACTTCATCCAGACACATCTATCTAATAATCTTAAAGACATGAATGTAATTACTATATTATTACAATATGTCACTGTCTAATTTCAGGTTTTAAGACCTTCGCATTCTTCAAAATATAATATTATCTAGAATATTACATCACTACTAATACCATTACACTATACAAAACATCTTCTATTCATTTACTTTTCCTTTCCCTTTATCTTTCCTGGAACCTTCAGCCCGCTCGGACTTAGCTGAAAACATTTAATTTTAAGCAAGAGTGAGCAACAATTGCTCAGCAAGTATAAAGCAGTTGAATAAACAACATCATGAATAGAATCATCTTTCTCTGAAATCTTCTACAATTGAACAATAATTGTGAAGCAGTTTGAATAAATAGGAATAGCAATTTCCTTTACTTTAGTCATCTTAACATTCATGCTGAGAGGTCATTACGACCGAGAACTTTTCTTTTCAATAAGGTTAAACAGTAATTCGACTGTAAACTGACATTTCGTCGAGCACGTTAGGGAATCAGCCTATTGTACTCTATATTGTGCACAACATTACATCTTAAACGACTATATGCGTTTATTTTGACACCTCGTGCCGGAAAATCCGACTAAATACCCTCAATATTAGGGTTATTCATCTCAAACTTACATCGGAATCCGCACCAAAACAATTTAGTTTAGATAGCTCTACTTAACATCAATAATCTTTAAAGAATTTTTATCAATTCAATATCTCATCTTAACATCTTTCTAGCCGAAACAAATGGTATCGACATACTTCATAACATAGTTCATGAATAACAGAACTTTAAAAGCTTGAACAGTTCAATGATAGAACATTTCTTATCAATAGCACATAAGTGCGGAAAACTTGCACAACAATAGGAAATACTTGCATATAATAATAAAGTTGCACAAATATTAACAGGCTAGCAAATGCCAGAAATCTTGCTCAATTACGTAAATCAAACAAGAGTTAGAAACTTGTCTGATGAGCTCTTTATAAATTACGCTAATCGCTCTTCAAATGACCTACACAATTTAATTAACGTCGACATACCAATTATTAGCCACATAATGACTCCATATATTGGTCTATTTTATTTCATATTCTACGATGTTCGTTTTCATTAGAATCGGAACACTTAACAACATAGCACGGCGTCGCGGCATTCGCACGCCCGCACACCCGACCTACCTAGGCGGACGCCCAGCCGCACGCCTTTGTGCACGCTCAGCCAACCCAGCGCACACGCCCAACAACGCGCGCGCCTGCGCCCCAGGGCTGCACTGCGCTGCGACGCTGAGCTACTGCAAGCCCAGCGTTGCGGCGTTGCCAACCAGCGCTGCAGCGCTCCTTCGGCAGAAACTCAACCCCCAACTTCTTCATGCTTTCCAACTTTGTCGATTTCAATGACCTTACTTCAATGCTTCATAACTTGCTCATCCGAAGTCGGAATGAGTTCATTCTTGGGTCATTTTCTTACTGAGTTCATCAGTTACTAAACCCCAAAAGGCCTTAATTTATCAACATCATTTACAAGCCAAATCAGTGGCTCAAAAATTACCCTTGAGCTAGGGTTTCTAACATGACATGTTTTACTAGAAATTCGCCATAAATTCTCTTTAACATATTTTTACTTCGTTCCAATTGGGTTATCTTCATAACTCATAAGAGCATCAACCCATCTTTCCGGAACTAAAAAATGACTTATACACAACAAGTTATGCTCGATCGAAAAACAGTATATACACAAGTATAGTATTTTTCATTCTTAGGTTCTTTACTTTAGTTTTTCTTCCACTTTCATGCATATTACCATGGTTTAAACACATAGTCTCCATCATATCCACCTTATACCTTCAGATCCACCATGATCCTCATCAAACCACAACAACAACCAACAAGCAAAAATATATCAAGCTTTAAATGGTTTCTAGGGTTAGGGTTTAAGAGTACCTTCTTGGTTCTTTTTTTTCTTCTTCTTGATCAAAGCTTGCTAGCTTTTCTCTTCTTCTTCCCTTAGCCACCCGAAATCTCTCTCTTTATCTAGCTCTCTCTTACTCACTTATTTCTCACTTAGCATAAAATGAACAAGGGTTTGAAATGGATGATGGATTAGGGTATATATAGAATAACTTTTGCAAGTATTCCAAGTTGGTCACTTAACTTTGGTCTTAACATGGTCAATCCCCTCATCTCTCATAATCCTACTAACCCTCCCCTAGGTTACCTTAACCACCAACCTAGTTAAGCTAACCAAGGTTAAGTAGACAAAATGAATAGCTTGCAAGACTTTTTGAATTGGGATGGTGGGTGATTTGAGCTTGCTTGCAAGGATAAACTTTCCACTTGTGGAAAGTTTAGCCCCCCTCTTGTCTCCCGCTTGGCCCTAGTGGCTGGGTCCCCCCTGCAATTCTTTTTTTTTTCCCTATTGCATACTTGCTCCCCAATTTTTTTTTTTGCCAACACTTTGACCAATCTTTGACTTTAAGCTGGACTTGGATTGGGCTTCACTTTGGGCCTCAATTAAATTATGCTTGGGCTCCCTAATTGCTTCTCTTGGACTTTCTCCCAATTGCTTCTCTTGGACTTTCTCCCAATTGGCAAAACCCTAAGGCTTGACAACTAGGCTAATTGCATAACAAATAAACTACATAATTCACATACTAGCAAATAAATATATAACTCACATATATTTATTCATTCATCACGTTTACACTTAATAATTTCCATAAAAATTTATTTTATTCATTAATATTCATAATCCTAATTACAAGGATATAAACTATACACAATCGTTACAGATTCTAGGTGACAATACCCTAGATTCCACGACTTGGCCTTAGGAGACAACCCTTAAGGTTATTTAAATTCTACGACTTGACTCTAAGAGACGATACCCTAGATTTCGACTTAAATGGCACATGAGATGATACTTTATGCTTCATGATTCGATTCAAATTAGTTCTAGGAGACGATACCCTAGATTTTCCCCAACAACACAATTCATATAGGCACAGAACACAAACACACACCTCACAGCCCTCAAGGCAATTTATTTAAATCTTTTAAATGAAAACATTAAGAAAGCGGTAACCGTGTTTCACGGAAGTCGAGAGGTACCTAACACCTTCCCCTTGCTTAAGCAAGCCCCCGAACTCTATAAATCTCAGTGGCGGACCAATTTTACTGTGTCATATAATGGGTCGCCTCGATTATCAAAAACTAAAAATCCAGATGAGTTGGTACATCCATTTAAATCTTTACTAACTGGCGACCCTGTCTAATTGGCCCACTTTAAAATCAAACTTTCGAACCCCGTCGACATTTATGTCAGCTTTTTCCAAAATCACCCTTAAAATCCACGATCTCAAAACCATAATAAAGGAAAAAATCCCGACGTCGACATGGTGAAGAAAGCGGGATTGATTCTATGACGCTTTGAGCACCGACACTAGAATCTTCACGAAGAAGGTGGAAGAGTTCTACACAAAAGGTTCCTGTGCTGCTGGAGTCATTTCAACTAAAGTGAGAGACATCACTCTTATGACGTTGTAGAGATCAACAACATTCTGGGTTTCTTAAACGAAGGAGGCACAAACCTTGAAGATGTTGATACAAAGAAAGGCTTGGGATTCATGGGTTACACCAAAAGAATCGTGAGTCAAAGGGGATGAAGAAGGAATTCCCTCAAGACTTCGAGTTTTTGGCAAATATTATAGGAAAATGTATACTCTGCAAAAACTCTGCTCATGACTCCGTTAGTGAGCTGCAACTGAAGATTATGTCGGTTATCACTATGGAGAAGAAGATTAACTATGGAGCTATCTTGATAGACTAGATCTCCAAGTGGTCCAAAGGATGCTGAGAAGAGGAAAGGCATCTGGCAAGCCTCTCCCAAAAATGTTTTATTGGAGATTCATCAGCATTCTGTTGAAAAAGAAGATAAAAAAGCACATTGGAGAGGAGGGAGATGCTCTCAATGTCAACAAGGAGATAACAAAGAAGCTCTTTGAAAATTAGAAGAGAAATCCAGTTGAAATCAACAAATCAAAGCAGTCTGAAGGGAGTGAAAGGACAGTTAGTGAGGTCCAGAAACCTCAGAAGAAGTTGTTGAACAAGAGAATATTAGTTGTTGTTGAAGAAAAAGAAGAAGATGGAGAAGAAAAAGAGTCTCAAGGTTCAGCTACACCTGAAACATCTGCACAAGCAACCTCTACTGCAGATCAGCCAAAGAAAAAACTGAAGAAGATTCCTACTCTCAAGGCCAAGGAGCATGACTTGAAGAAGAAAGAGAAGAGGATAGAAGAAATGGTCTCTAAAGCTATTCCTGAGGCAGTTCCTAAGAGCTCTGAAGATGATGCAGCTCAAACCATCAGCTAATTGGCAAGCCAATGCACATGGAAGGTCCAAAGAAGGAGGAAGTTTACTACAAAAGCTCCACCTATTTCTGGATGCGAGGCATTGGATGCCCATGCTGAAAGAGTTATTGAAGCATCGAACCAAAACATGTTGAGGCTACAGCAAAGGAAGGTCTTTTAGTGGATGAGTACTTCAACAAAAATTTTGAGAAGGATAAGGAAAAGGAATGGCCCAAGCAGGATGCCATAATGAAGGGCTTGAAAAAGCCAAGAGTTGAGAAAAGAAAATTGGTTCTAATTGAAGAACCAATTGATGTTGAGCCAATCGTAGAGCGACCTAGATCTCCGATCGTAGAGCCAAAAGCTGCTGATGAACTGATGGCTGGGACGGCTGATATGCCAAAGCCAACTGATGACGCAATGATGGCTGGGAAGGCCTCTGAGCCACAACCAAAAAGGAAGAGATTGAAGAAAATGTCTCCGAAGAGAAAGAAAAGTGAAAAGACCCATGTGCCTGCTAAGCAAGAGAAGGCTACTTCTGAGGGGGGGGGAATGATGCAAGTTCTTCTGATGACTCCCTGGAGCTCACCAAAATCATTGATTCAGTGGTGCAGGACATCAGCAAGACTCCAAGTAGCCCTCCTCAACTTCATTCTCCAGTCATTCAACTTGCTTCTGATCTAGAAGCTGCACAAACTCAGGGGGAGGAAGATGATGATTTGATTGAAGAAATACCAAACCCTGAGAATACTGAAGCAAGGATTGATGAGGCAGAAGCCCTAGGGAGAGAGTCTTTCTAGAAGACGAAGAAGTGGACAAGAACACTATTGTCTTTGACAACAATAGTGATTTACTGTTTCACTTTCTTCCTGTTATGCCCTGGATGAAGGCTATTCTGCTGGGAGATATGAGCTACATCACCTGGACGTACAAGAACTTTCCTAATGTAAAGGTGTTGGCTCAGAACTTCCCAAGAATCATGAAGTTTGGCAGAAGAACCATCTCAAATGGAAGCTCTTCAGCTCCATCAGGCATATTCAACAAGATCACAGTGATCCATTCCTCTCCTAAACAATCTCAATCAACTCACACGCTATGAAGCATTCATAGAGCCCAACACTATGAACGCATAGCGTGATTCAAACCAAGGTAGACAAACTTCTTCGTACTTAAACTTGTCTTTAAACACTTCTACCTTCATGATCGTAAAGTCCCAAAACCTTACGATCATAACCCAAAATAACTAAACCCACACTTTCCCCAACCAACTCACCTATACACAATATACAATACTCACCAGAAAACACACATGAAGATGTATATGCTTCTTCACCATCACCATATAATTCACCCTTACGACCACCAACTCCCACCTACATGTTTCTTTTGATCGTAGAGCCTCCCAACTCTCCGATCGTCGAGCAAACTCCCACTGAACATATAACTCCCTCAACCTCAAACCAACAATTAATACAACATCAAACTTCCTCTCCCATTACACCTACATCTGATATACCCTCATCTTCTCGCCCTCAATCGCTCCATACTTCAGCTCAACAGCTCAGTTAAGAGATGGTCAATGAAATCACAAACAAATTTGGAAACAAAATAACATTTCTTCCCACTGTTATTAACAAATCTTTACACAGAAGAGATGATATCTATTTCAAAAAAATAGATGAACACACTAAAGCTGTCAAGAAGATGCAAGAAACAAACTCTTCCTCCATAAAACTTCTCACAGACAAGGTCTTTGGCCTAAGCTCTAGCATTCATCAGTTCAAGGAATTTACTGGAGATGTTATAACAAGAACTGATAATGCTATGGCGATGGTCCATTCTAAAAGGCAAGATTCAGACCAAAAGTTTGAAGAACTCAAAGGAGAAGTCACCCTCTCTCGCGCTCAACTTGAAGCTACGGTGGAAACCATCAGATCACTTTCAGAAGAGGTGGCTGCCCTTAGAGATGCTGACAAAAAGGAGAAGAGAGCTCCTGCTGCTGGCAAAGGTAAAGCGAAAGCTTCACAATCATCTTTAACTCCTAGAATTGTGCCCGCGCCACAAGCTGTTCCCCTTCCTCCTGGCCAAAGTCAATCGTCGAGTAGAACTCCACAATTGTCGAGTGGAGTTACTCCTACTGGGTCAAGGCTGCCAGCGATAAATGATCCAAGCTTCTTAAATAGAAATCTTTATGGGATCAATATCGAAGGAGAAGAACAGCCAAATATTCCCTATCCTAGCCCAAGGGACACTCTGGATGAGCTAAGAAAAAGGCAAGAAGCAAATCAAGCATCAAAAAGGAGAAGAGCTGAGGAGAGAACGAATCCCCCAAGAAGAAAACCTCCCTATAGAAAACGACCTTAGTTTTTCTTTTTCATATCTGATTAAATATTGTAATTTTTTATTAACTTTCAAAAACTTGTAAATTTTCTTACATTATCAATAAAATTTCATTCATTTCTCTAGACAAATACAATTGCTCACTGTATTCATAGGTATATTTAATTTTCATGAATTATTTTGCATTTTTAGAATTTATGTTTGAACTTTAACTACTTGTTTTGTCATCATCAAATAGGGGGAGATTGTTAGTACAATCTATGATGAACATATTTGATTCGATGATGACATAAATTAAATGTATGATTGTATTCAAGTATTTTTTGTAAAGTCCTTGTGAAATGATTCTTATGAAAAAGGACTTGGTTTAGGAATCAAACTTGTTAGGTTGATTTAATTTCGTAGAGTTAGAACTCTGTAATAGCTAAGTTCTCCAGAACAGAAAACGATCGTAGTGCCAAAGAAAAAATACTCTAAGATCACAGAGCAGTCTGAAGATCGTAGAGTACAAGCCGAATCGTAAAGTCAAGATCGCAGAGTCACCATCATTCGTAGAGCAGAAGAACTACTCTACGATTTTACTCTGAGGAATTCAAAATCATAGAGTGCAGTCATCTGACAAGTCAGTGACGGGTTATGACAAGTTCATCAACCTTAACACTCGACCCTCCGAGGATATCTCCAGATAATTTTGCGATAAGGACAAATCGACAAATCCTCTATCTAACAGCTATTTTAGCAGTCAAATGACACGTGGCTTCTATTGCAATGTTCACAGTACTAAAGAAAGCGGCCTAAGGTGGTCCAAGCAGGCAGCAATTCAAAGTCAATCAATTGTCGAATGACAAGTATCCAAGCAAGAATGGAGCAACGGTAACTCTCCAATGGGAAGATCCCAAGAGAACTCTATATAAACTCAACAAATTCAAGTATCCAAAAAAAAAAAAAAATCATCTCGAAACGCTGAAGCTCTGAGTTCATACTTACTCCACTCTATGATTCAAAAAAATACACTCTGCTACTAAGTCATTCGAAGAGAGCCTTAAAGCAACTTAGCAGCACCTCAAACAAACTACTTCTCTTAGTGATTAGTCTAATCTAAGTGATCCTTTGTAAACCAAGTCTGTGTGACTTGAAGGATTCTTTGTGAATCATTGTGTAAAAGTTCTGTGTGAACTGTAATCTTGGTTATTACCCTCCTTAGTGAAAAATCCCTACTCTCGGAGTAGAAGAGAGGATTAGAAGATTTTTGCGCTCTAAACCTCTTAAAAATCCTGTGCTCTTTAAATTCTGCATTTCTGTTTATATTGCTCTACGTTTTATATATGTGTTCGCATTAAATTCAGAACTGTGAATTTCATTATAATCTTTGAAGGGTTTTTCTTAAAACATTCCGCTATGCTAATACAATCAATTAAATTGCTTAACTGATTTGGTAATATATCTTTAAAAAGGAAATGTAAAGAATCTATTTAACCCCCTTTCTAGATCTCTTTCGTGCCTCTCTAAGAGTAACAGAACAGAACTTTTGATATTATTACTGAAGGGTCTCTTGTTTTAACTAGAGGAATCAAGCTTTGATACCAGCTTAAATACTCCTCTGCTCCAATATATCGGATAGACATATTCACATTTAAAAGTAATGTATCTAAAACCTAAAAAAGAGGTAATGGCCTAGCAAAAATTACTCGAGATGACCCAAGAATTTCACTATCTCGAGTTTTGTTCATCCCTCGCCATAATAATATCTTGTATATAATATTCATAATTTTTTCAGCTAAAATTGAATAATACCATTTCAATTTTTGAATTTTAAAATGTCTCGAATTGACTTCAAAATGTCAAAGCTGATACTATACTTGGAGTATAGGGTTTAAATATTTTTTAGAGAAGAGAGAAATGGTGGAAGTGTATGTGTCTTATGACACCATACTCCAAAAATATGTACTACAAAACTATCCAACTTAGTACCTACAATATCAATAGATTTGCAGCTTAGAATTAGAAAAAGGATAAATAAGCAAAAAATAACTCTCAAATCTTTTCATGAACATGAAAAAGGTTAAAGCGCAAATGGTTCAATGATGTCATCAATATCATGCAATGTCCTCCCAGTTGAACTATATATTGAGTTCTAACAAAAATTACCATTTTAGACTCTCTGGATAAACTAGATTTGCAAATCATGGAACTCCATCATCAACGACCCCTTTTGCATATCCAAGCATTTCAATCACTCCAACTTTTATGGTAACACCTCCACATACTCATTTTACAAAAGATTATGCATCTCAACAAAAAAATTCATTTTGTATCGACTGGTTTTCTCGAAACAGTGTGTTTGAGTAATGGCCTAATGAGCATGAAAATGGCCAATGGCAATCGGGCATATCTTTGGTATCCCTTGACCCACAAACCAGGACTCTTAGCACTCATGCTTGCCATTTTGGCATAGTGCATTTTGCGCTGTTCTGGAGCTTGGTGACTAGCTATTACAATGTGGTTAGAATTTTACGTGTCCTAGTTTTCAGGCTAGTTTGATACTGAGTTCTGGGAGCCCTAGGCCACAGGAGAATGAGAACTTTAGTGGCTTTGTGGGTGTGAATTGAGCAGGAGGTAACCCAGAGTGGAATGT
Organism: Aralia elata; assembly: GCA_034770075.1. Taxonomy (NCBI): domain Eukaryota; kingdom Viridiplantae; phylum Streptophyta; class Magnoliopsida; order Apiales; family Araliaceae; genus Aralia; species Aralia elata. The sequence continues at coordinate 66,522,479 of CM068377.1, forward strand.
GATCGGGGTTTGTCGAAGAGCTGTCATATTTCACTGGCTAAGATAGTGAAGGGAAGCTACGAACATTTTAGGACTCAAGAAGAATGGAAATTGAAGTAAAGGTATGAAATTAAACAAATTGAAGGAACGGAACAAACTAAGAAAAACTGAAAAGGAGTAGAGTACATGGGAAAAAAATGTGTTTGGCCAATAAGAGTTACTTAAACTCTTTAAACTGCCCACAAATGTTGCTAAGTTCATAAGACCGCAATTTACGAAAGTGTGAATTGGAAAAAGAAAAAAAAAATAAAAGAAATCAGTCTCAATCTCAAAAAAGACACAAACAGTCTAATCCGAATCATCAGAATTCAATTGCAAAATATATAAATCAATCTACTGAATGTATAACGTCATAATGAACTCTCAACAATTTGTTTCCATATTTGTATATTTGGCCTTTGTAGCAGTACTGGTTTCATGATTTTTCCAGTAACTTCATATTGCACAGAAATTTAGAAACACGCGACATTAACGATCAAAAAAGAATTCAACTGACGGTCACAAACGCAAAAGAAAATTAACTCGAAAGGAAAAGGGTGTCGATCCAATCATGAATTAGCAAAAGATTCTAATATTCAGACATACGATTTAAGATTCCTTACGCAAATATGTATAGAGAGAGTAGACTTACGGAAATGAACGGTCGGCTAGGGAATCGCATCACCATTTTGGGATATGAATTTTGTAAGACTTCCTTTATTCTTTTTTTTGTATAAAAAGGGCTCCGACCTAAACTTTGGTTTCATCTTTCTCACTTTTTTTTGGCTATCGAATCCGTTGTGTCTTTTTCCTTCTTCCACGTTACATAGTTCTCCACCAGTCCACCGGGAAAGGTATTTTTGTGGAGGTTCTAGGTTTTTAAAAAAAGAAGAAAGAATTTAAAATTTATTAAAGAAATGAGGGAGAGAAAGTAATTTATATTTTTTTATTGTATTTACGAGTTTAGGAAGAAAATTTTAATTTAAAAGATTAATACAGGTTTATTTTTTAAATAAAATAATTTTTATTTTTTATTTGTTCTATATATATGATAATTATAAAAAAATTATTTTTAATTTAACTTACTATTACTATTAGAATGACTACAAACTTTACTCAAATAAAATGGCACCCAATTTAGTGTGTCCATTCGGCAATGACTTATTTTAAAATGACTTAAAATTAAAATTTAAGTTGACTTATAAGTCAATTTAAGATATGATTTATAAGTAAAAGCGTTTGACACTAATTTAACTTATAAGTCAGAAATTAAGTTAAAATAAGTTGTAAAAGTGTTTGGTTGATAATGATTTATAAGTTAAAATAAAATGTAAAGATTACTAAAAAAGACATTAACAAAAAGATATATTTATTTAATATCATATTATAAAAATCATCATGTTTCCATTAAATAAAATACTAAACAATTTTTCTAAACAAATCAATTATAATATTATTGAAAGTTAGAGATTCTTAAGACAATATTATCCTTCGTTGCTTGCATAATTAAACCATTTTTAACAAAATTTTGATTTAACAATATTGATCACCAACTTTACACATTAGCTCATCATCAGAATATTCTATTGCAATATTGCATGCAGTCTACATTATGTAGATTGAATGAAATATTGTACAGTAATAATGTTCTACAAGACCAATAATATATTCTACTCCAGTTAACTATTCCATTAATTTTACTTTGTCAATTTGAACATGAAAAAATGCAAACAAAATTATTCAGACAATGGAATTACAAGGATTAATAGTAGGTCAAGACTGCCAAATTCCAATTGAAATTCCAATTGAAGAGTGCATCAATTCCACTGCCACAAAGCAGTAGACTTTTTATGACCAAGACCCATAAATCAAAATTGACCATTTCTGAGTTCTTTACATATGAATAAAAACAAAATCAAAACCCTAAATTTAACCCATTTAGAATCAAAAATTAGAAAAAATAAAAATAAACCATGAACAAACCACAAATTCGATGATATAGAGTAATTAGTCTTTCCTAACCGAAAACATTGCATTAGGAAGAAAACATGGAGGAGGGAGATTGTGGAGTTACTTCTTTTGAGACCATGGTGGATAAAGATATCATTTAGAAAAATAGAAGAGGACAAAATTGTCATTTCATTTTTTCAAGCTTATTAAAAATAACTTATAAGTCATATTTAAATAAGTCAAAATTTGTTACTTACCAAAAATGACTTATAAGTCTAAAAATAAGTTGTTCTCGAACACCTCAACAGTAAAAAAATAACTTATTATAATTATAAGTTGTTCAATGAGTTTTTTTTTTGTTATGTTTAATTTAATATTTAGTTTATATAGTTTTTAAATTTAATATTTATTTTTTATTTTTAATCTTTCGAATTTATATACAATTTTTTGTAGTACAAAAATGAGTAGAACATAAAAGTTTATATGAAATAAAATTGTTGTAAAATAATAAGTTACTATCATGGTTTTTAGTTTTAAATAGTAACTAAATTTTAATAACTAATATATAGGTGAGGAATTTTTTTTAACATTAATTAATTAAAAATCTCTTATTTGAAATAAAATTGGTAACTAAAATTTAATCATTAATATATTTTCTAATATATATTATGCTTTTTAATATTATATATTACTTTCTCATAATATTTTTTCTATATTTTTAAATATAGTTATTTAGGAATAAAATTGTCGTAGAATAGTAAGTTACCATTATGATTTTTAGTTTTAAAAGTTAACTAAAGTTTAATCACAATATATAAGTCATAATTATTTTTAACATTAATTAACTAAAATGTCTCTTACATTAATTACTAAGTAATCATAATAATTTTTTAAGTATATTTTAATAGTTAGAGTTTAAAGTTGAGTAAACAGTAAAGTAAAATATTAAACATGTTTTTATAGTTAAATTTAATGTATAACTAAGTAATTAAAGGACTCTTTATAGAACAAAATTATTGTAGATTAATAAATTAACATTAAAGCTTTTAGGAAAGAATTTTTGTTCTCCAGCACTAACTACTCATTATTTTTAATAGTTAATAATTTCACAACTTAACTTACTAGTTACATATAATTAAGTTTGATTTTATTGTTTCATAATTTAACATTAAATCTACGCCACCATCATGTGCTATTGAGGTTGGGAAATAATTACAAGAATCAACCCAAATCGTCAAGCATGTATACGAAAAAGAGCCCTATTAAATTTGAGTTTTATTAGTAGTTATTTGGATGACTTTAAAATACATAAAACAAATTTAAGGCGACTTTAAAAAGCTTTTTAGTTGTAGTTAAATTCTAGATCTATACCAACGACCACAGACGAATACTAGAAAATTAAATTTCGTCTTATTTATATATATATATATATATATATATATATATATTATTAGTACCCCGTGCGAAACACGAGTAATTATTTTAAATTTCTTAATTATTCTATATATGATATTACTTTTCTGAATTTTATAAATTAACTAACTATTGATATTAGAATAAGTACAAACTTTAATTTATATTAGGGTGGAATAAATTAAATATCTTAATATTTATAATTAAATACTTGGAGAAATAATAATTATAAATCAATAAGAAGTATTTTTCTTCTTATTATTATTATAAATAATTTAGTTCCTAAATAGATTAGGAATTGAATTAAAACCCTAAGTCCTAAAGAGTTTAGGAAGATGATTAGTCTATATAAGGAGAGACCTTATAATAGATTGGGGGTGAATGTTACTGTGAGTATAGAGATACTACATAACAATTCTTTGTAACCTAAGGAGTTAGGAGAGAGAGAGAGAATTGGGGCTAGCCACCCAAGGTTTGGAGAAACCTAAATTTACTTCTTCAATCAATAATCTCTTAATGAATCAACTTTAGAGCGTTGTACACACTGAGTAGCTAACGTTTGATCCGTGGATTCGAAGAAGCGCGAAAGATCTAAGGATTGGGACTTGAAGATCAAATCAAGGAGTTGATTCATCTTCATAAGGTATATCTTTTATCCTTCCTCGGTTAATAATATCGCATCAAAGTGATCGTGGGATTGCAGAAAATTTTTAAATATGATTTATGACATACTTCTGTTTTTACATTAATATTGATTGTATGTATGTCTTAATTCTGCAAACCAACACCTAGGGGTGTTCAATTTGTTCGGTGTTTTCGGTTTTTTACCGAACCGGTGTGAACCGGTACCGGCGGTACCGGTGGTACCGGTTTTTTTGGGTACCGGTAAATTCGGTTCGGTTCTTTCGGATTTTTAGCAAAAGTCGGTACCGGTAACGGTATAAGGATTTATGAATTCGGTAAAGTTCGGTACACCGAAAAACCCGAAATATAGTACATTAAAAAAATGTTAATATGGTCTAAGTCGGACTAAGAGACTAAGACCCTTGCAAAGTTGCAGTCTTACTGACTACTGAGTACTGCAGCACTGCCTCCCTTTTCTAACTTTCAATCCTTTTTTTATCATACAAAATTACAAACTTTGTAATGATAGTCGATAAACATTGCCCCTGATTCACAGATCTGCTCCGATCTGCTCCGACTGGCGACTGCTCCGAGCCTTCGATTGCGAGTTTGCGACACAGACTCACAGAGATCTGCTCCGAGCTATTCCGAGTTCCGATTGCGACACAGCGACAACGTCTCATTTTAGTTCCAGGTGTTGTCAGAGGCAGTACATAATTTTTTTCGCTCGTTTACTGCTTTACAAAAACTCCAACATGCGCTGAGCAAGTGAGCAGGATATATCACCAGTTCACCAGTAAAGGAGTTTGGACAAGCTGCACTAGGAAAGGTAACTCCAAGCCTTAATTCATTAACCATAAGTCTCTTGTTCCTTTATTTTATTTTTTATTTTTTTACCTTCAAATTTTGATGTTTCGGATTCTGTAAGTTTTATATGAAAGGCAATAACATTGAACTTCAAATTTACTTTTCTTTCCCTTTCAGCTAAGTAAATTTTCCTATTAAATTTAGTCACACATCATTAAGGCTCTTATAAATATCCAAAAAATTGCAATTGAGACCAACAGCTAGTTCAATATCTGCTCCGATTCCGGGTTTTTTGTTGATGTTGGATTTGAAGTTTTGAGTTGTTTGCTGGAAAGGGTTTATGTTGTTTAGTATTTGTCCTCAATTTACTTGGTACACAATCTGAATTTGATTTTAAAATGGGGCATTAGATGAAGTTCTTACAACTTACAAGGTGATCTATGGCTAAGGTCTCAGAATCTGAATTTGGCTTTTAAATGGGGCATTAGATGTTGTGCATTTGGTTTTAATCTGAATCTGAATTTACCATGGCTCATTTTTTTGTGCATGTGTAGGTTATAAACTTATAATGGCTGAGCAACAGTCCGATGCAAGGGCACCCATTGACGTGGACTCGAATGCTGAAAATTCAGTTCATATTAATATTGATGGAGATGATTTGAATGAAGCTGAAATTCAGCATCTTGATGTCGGTAAGACTCGTGCTAAAATTTGGGCTCATTATACAAGATTTATGCAAAATAGTCAAATTAAAGCAAAATGCAAATATTGTGGAGCTATTTTAAGTGCCGATCCAAAAAATAACGGGACTAGTGGTCTTAATGCTCACAATAGGAGATGCAAAAGTTACCCCCCAAATGTGGAATTAAAGAGACAAGCAATCTTAAACTTTAAATCTAATAATGATGATGAGACCTTAGAAGGGGGGGAGTCAACAAATAGTTGTCTGTGGAAGTTTGATGCGGATCTAACACGAGCTTCTTTATCATATATGATTCTAGTTGATGAACTTCCTTTCAAATTTGTGGAAAATGAGGGGTTTCGACATTTTATGTCCATTGCATGTCCTAGGTTCAATATTCCTTCACGTTCCACAATTACAAGAGATTGTTTTAAATTGTATATGGAAGAGAAAAAGAAGTTGAAATCTACTTTTAACTCATCTTCTCAAGGGATATGTATTACAACTGACACATGGACATCGATGCATAGAATTAATTATATGGTTGTGACGGCTCATTACATTGATGAGAGATGGAGATTGAGAAAAAAAATTATAAACTTTGTTCCAATTTTGAGCCACAAGGGTGAGGCCATTGGAATGGCAATTGAGAATTGTTTGGTAGAATGGGGGATTAAAAGAGTATTTACTATAACTGTTGATAATGCTAGTTCAAATAATGTTGCGATCTCTTATTTAAAAATCAATTACAAGTATGGGGACATAGTGTTTGTGAGAATAAATTCATTCATGTTCGATGTGTTGCTCATATTTTAAACTTGGTTGTAGTTGATGGGTTGAAAGATGTTAATATTTCGGTAGCTCGTGTTCGGGCATTGATTAGGTGGGTAAGACAATCTCCATCTAGGCTTAGAAAGTTCAAGGAGTGTGTTGACTTTGAAAAAATTGAAAATAATTCTTCATTAATCCTAGATGTTGCTACTAGATGGAACTCCACTTATTCAATGTTGAATGTAGCTCAACATTTTGAGCGTGCTTTTAATAGGCTTGGGAGTAGGGATCCTTTGTTTAAACAAGAAATGATCTCAGGTGAAGGGTGGCCAACAGTAGAGGATTGGGGTAATGTGAGAAGAATTGTTTTGTTTTTGAAACATTTCTATGCATTAACACTTAGAATCTCCAGTTCTTCATATGTTACATCTTCTGGATTTTTTCATGAGTTTGTGGAAGTTGATGGTCTTTTGAAAGAAATGCAAGATAGTGATGATTTTCAAATGATAGAAATGGCTAGGAGGATGAATTCTAAGTTGAAAAAATACTGGGGGGGTTGTTGATAAAATGAACAAGCTGTTATACATGGCCGTGGTTCTTGATCCGAGACACAAATTCACTTTCGTTGAGTTCGCATTTAATCATATGTATGGCAAAGAAAGTGATTTGGCAATCAAAATGATTAGAGCAACGAAAGATGCATTAGTTGACTTGTTCAATTTTTATAATCTCAATCATTTATCGTCACAAGGTCATTCATCTCAAACTCGAAGTGGGAGTGGAAGTGTAACTCAAAGTGGAGGTTCATCATTAGTAGAAAATATATCAACGAGCAAAAGAAAAATTGATTGCTTGTTTGACCAACATGTTGAGGATGTTCATGGTGGGGAACTTCAAAATGAGTTAGAAATCTATTTAAAGGAACGAGTTGAGAGAAAGGATGACAAATTTAATCTTTTAGCATGGTGGAGATCTAACAGTCATAGATTTCCTGTTCTTTCATTAATGGCTAGAGATGTCTTAGCAGTTCCCATTTCTACCGTGGCCTCCGAATCGGCATTTAGCACAGGAGGACGCATTCTTGATTCCTTTAGGAGCTCTTTAACTCCTCGGATGGTGCAAAGAATTATTTGTGTTCAAGATTGGCTTCGCCGAAGCAAAGAACCAATGGATATCGAAGAAAAGTTGGAATCCCTTGAAGAAATTGAAAAAGGTATATCACAAATTCACTTTTTTCTAATTTAGTTTTTAATTCTTCTTTATAAATTATGATTTGCTCACACTTGTCTTGTTAAAACTGCAGAATTTTCAGGTGGCGATTTAGATTCATCAATCTTGGATATGTGATAGTTGATTTGTTGGAGACTTGATAGCTATCAGCTGAGACTTGAGAGATGTCTTTTGCTTTTGCTTTTGGTGTTTGTGGGATTTGTAAAAACTATGTTTACTGTTTAGTATGTTGTGTTTGTTTTTTGGATTAAAGTTTGTAATTGTAATGGATCATGGTCATGGCTGTTTATTTCAGGATGCTAATTAATAATTACTGTTGTTGGCTTGCATTTCAGGATGGTATTTACTTGAGAGATGGCTTGCATTTGACTGTTATTAAGCTTGAAAAATTACTGTTGACTGTTGTTGCATTTGTTAATTACTGTTGTTGGACTTGAAAAGGGGCAATTATATTTTTTGGCTTGCATTTGTCTGTTATTGCATTTTAAAGAATTGGGAATTTGGGATGATTTAGCAGTTGGCATTGCCGCAGTGGTGGACTGGTGGTGAAGTTATTTCCTTGAGTAGTTGTGAATTTGTGATGATAATTGATAAGCAAACATCTGTCGATACATGATACATATGTGAAGAATTAAGTTAATGCTATAATAGTATTATGAAAACAGGATGTTGAAGAATTAAGTTAATGCTAATATGCTATTATGAAAACATGCTCCATCAAAGATTCACTTACTTCAACAGGTGCCATGGCCCATATCTATAGAGGCATTAGGCATAGCCCATATAGACAATTAGACATATAGTCCCATACTCCATCTCCATGCGGATTGCAGACCATGCCGGCATGGTCCTGATTTAATTAACAGCCACTGATTTCTTAGTTTTAAAAATAAATTGTAAAAATTAGACATGTTTTATCATCTAATTATGATTTATAAGTTATAATTATAAATTTATAATTATATATAATTCCATGCGGTATTACCGAAAACTGATTCGAAAAAGCCGAACCGAATGAGAACTGAATCGGTACCGAAATCGGTAATTCGGTACCGGTATCGGTTCTTTGTTTTTTGGTAATTTGTATTCGGTTTCGATTCGGTTTTTTCGATACCGGTACGGTTCTATACCGATGGACACCCCTACCAACACCTCGTTCCTTTCCTCCGTCTGTTGGACCCTAGCCTCCAACTCCTGATTCTTCTGTTCTAACTAATGGTTCCTAATCTCCAACTCCTGGTTTCTCTTCTCTACCTGCTAACTCCTGACCTCCAACTCCTGATTCCTATCTACTAAATCCCTAATCATCGTATGCACCTCGGCCAGTACATCTATCTCCTGGTCATCCTCCTTAGCTAATGCGACATCATCTGCAACATTCTCTGGTACTACACGCTCCTCCTCGGGATCTTCTTTAGGCTCACTAACCTTCTTTGGCTGTACTACTGGCTCGGGTTCGGGTACCTCATAAATATCTCTCACCACTTCTTCTTCAGCCATCCTACAATACAATAAAATCTTTCACTTAGTACATTAACATATTATAATATACATGTTAGAGATTACATGATTAATTTGATGATGAATGTGATTAATGTATAATTGTTCCAATAAGTTTTGTAAAGTCCTTTATAATGATTTGATAACTAATATACAAGGACTTAGAATAGAAAGATCAAATATGTTAGGTTGATCTGATGAATAGTCAATAAGATCAAAATTGTTCGTTAAGTTACTATGCCAATTCGCAATGTCAAGATGGATCGCAGAGTAAACCAGTTTTCGTAAAGCATGAAATGCACAATTGCAGAGTTATTGCATTCGTCGTAAGGTTCACTTCAAATCTCAAAGTAAAGATGAATCCGTAAAGTGAACAAAAGATCGCAGAGCCAAGCAAAGATCATTGTGTGAAGACTGAACGTAAAGTACTCACTCAAGTCGTAATGTATATCAAAGATCATTAAGTAAAAACAAAATCGTAAAGTCAGCTCTAGTATCGTAAAGCAAATCTTCGTAAAGCTGATCGTAGAGTTCTACTCTCTTCATAAAGCAATCTTCATAGAAGAATATGACGTAGAGCAAACACTGCGATCCTCCATCTTCTTAGAGCAAAGTTAGGTCTGACAACAAGACTAACAAGAGAGCGTTACTGATTGAAGGCCTCAATGTAGTCGCCAAATGTCCTTGGTAGAAATCGAAGATCAGAAGATGTGTCTAGCAGCTAGTTTGCTGAAAGCGACGTGTCAAGGTGGTAGGTGAAGTTGCAGGCTGATGTGACAGGTAAGTCAAAAAGCAGCTAACATACCAACCTAAATGTCAACATCAAGGATCCTAGAATATCTGAGCATTAAATGCGCCAACGGGAACCTAGGAACGAGAAGATTTCTCCGACAGATTATAAAAGGCAACAAAGACAAATGAAAAAATATATATATTCTCTGAACATCAAGCCTAAGCTCTGTCAAAGTTTAAAAACTCACTCTACGAAAATTGAACAACTAGTTCAAGCTACTAAGTACCTGAGAAATAGATCATATTGTCAACTTCGCAGCACCTCTCAACAACAATCAATCAACAGAGGACTAAGTGTTCTAGTTTAAGTGACCACTATTCCGAAACTAAGTGACTTGAAGGAATCTTAGTAATTCAAAGGACTAAGTGTCCTAGTCTTAGTGACCATTCCGAGACTAAGTGACTCGAAGGAACCTTAGTGGTTCAGTTGTAAAGATCTAAGTGATCTACATCCTTAATGGATTTCCTACTCTGTGCAGTAGAAGAGTGGACTAGGAGTTATTCAATCTCCGAACCACTTAAAATCTCGTCTGTGTCATTTATTTTTCAGCATTTACTTTCTATTACTTTATTATATTATTTGGGTGACTTAACACCATAACTAAATTGAGAACTAAGATTTTTCCTGTAATCTTCAAGGGGGTTTTCCAAAGTTATATTCCGTTGTGCTGAAGTAATATTGGCTAACCAATTTATTTGATAATATTCTAAATTAATTAAAAAGATAAGGATCTATTCAACCCCCACCCCTTCTAGATCTCTAAGTGCTTCTAGGAAATAACAAGTGGTATTAGAGCAGGTTCTCGCGAACATAAAGCTTATACTTTGAGTTGATCTATGACACTAAACAAAACCAGTTCTAAGCTTGGTGGTGGAAATAAACCACCCCTTCTAAATAGGAAAAAAATTGCTAATTAGAAAGTACGTATGCAGGCATACATGGATGCGATTGATGATGATTTATTTGATGATGTCCTGAATGGTCCATATGTTCCTACCAAGTTGGCTCCAATAACAGATGATCCCAACAAAGTAGCAGTCAAGCTGCGAGTAGAGTGGATCGAAAATGAAAGAAGCTGGTGCAGCTAGATAAGTGGGCTAAGAATATTCTGTTCATGGCTTTAGAAGATGAACTCTTTGAGAATGTTGTTAACTGCACCACTGCTAAGGAAGTTTGGGAAGCTCTGCTTGTGATGCATGAGGGCACTGAAGAAGTCAGGGAGAACAAGCAATCTTTCTTGACACAACAATATGAGATGTTCTCTCATGTCCTTGGAGAGAATATCACTGCAACTTATGAGAGATTCAATATGCTTCTCGACTCTTTGAAATCCTATGGCAAGGTCTACCCCAACAAGGACCTGAACATAAAATTCATGAGGGCTCTACTAAGCAAGTGGGATGCCAAGACCACTGCTATCCGTGAGTTAAAGAATCTGCACGAGATGACTGTGCAGAAGCTCTATGGTAATCTCCTTACCTACGAGCTGGAGCTGAATCAAAGGGCTGAAACTCTTTCTGAGAACAAAAGAAAAGATAAAGCTATCGCTCTCAAAGCATTTGAAGTTGTCTCAAAAGCTCCAGTTGAAGCTGAAGATGATGATGATCGCGATGAAGCTGATGAAGATGAAGATATAGCCTTGCTTGCTCGAAGACTCAAAAATTTATGAGAAAGAGCAGCAGCTGGAGGCAAAGAAAGAATTTCAATAAAGGGAGTTACAGCAGAGATCAAGATAAAGATCTGTGCTACAATTGCAAAAAGCCCGGGCATTATATCGCAGAGTGCACCAAACCTCTGCGAGAGGAGCTCAAGAAGGATAAGAAGAAGTCCTATGCAAAGAAAGATAAGCAGAATAAGAAAAAAAAAAGGCTTTGTAGCTGAAGGATCATGGTGTGATTTTGAAAATGATTCCAGTTCAGAATCTAGTGATGATGAAGAACCCCAAGTAGCCAATCTTTGTTTAATGGCTATAGAGGAAGACTCCAGCACTACCACTGATCGTCGAGAGATCGACATCAGTGAGGTATTTGAGTTTAACTCTCTTGATGTTAATTGATGATTTGAGATTAGCATTGCATGACATAACATCTGATCTGCATCTATATATGAAGTTGTTCAGGGTTCTATCAAAGGACCATTCTTTTCTTCAAGAGGAGAAAGAGAAAGTGGACGTAGAGTTGGAAACTACTCTACGAACCATTGCATCTCTATCCAAGCTTGAGGCTGAGAATGAGAATTTGAGAAAGATAACTGAGACCAATGCATTGAGAGAGTCTGCTCTTACCTCTAAGATAGAGGAGTTGGAAAAAACACTTTTAATGTGGAATCGTTCTTCCTCATCTATGGATTCTCTGATCACAAGTCAGAGAGTTGTCTCCTATAGATCAGGATTAGGGTTTGGAGATTTGTCTTCTACTCCTAGTGTGGAAAGATCAATGGAGACTACCAATGACAATGCTTCTTCTTCCCACAAAAGTATTATATTTGTAAAATCCAAAGAGGCCGCCTAGCCCAGTATTCCAAGTTGTCCAATTTCTGTTAACCTGATTGTTGTTCCAAAGAACAACAGGTCACACACTGGTTTAGGTTTTATAAAATCCCAGATTAAATTCAAGTCTACGATCGTACCTCGAAGGATCGTAGAGTTTGGCAAGTTCAACTCTACGAACCAACCAGGCACAAATCGTAGAGTTGGTTCTTACTCTACGAAATTTCAAAATCCTAGAACTGTGTGGAAGCAGAAGGAGGTTCAGCTAAGAAGAAAGGCATACCCTCCATACAAGTTCCAAGTGAGAAGATATCCACACACACACTCACTCATGCAACATATCAAATGTTATAATTGTCATGAATATGGTCATAAAGCTGCAGATTGTTATTATGATTATGAGCATGTTACATATCGTAGACCCAAAGTCAAGCAGATCTGGGTCCCTAAGGGAACTAACATTGCAGGACCTAAGTAAGTATGGGTACCAAAATAAACAATGATTGTGAATGCAGGTACCAAGGTCAAATGAATCGATTTGGTATCTAGACAGTGGATGTTCAAGGTGTTCGGTTTGTATATAACGCAAGCATGCAATCAAATTACATAAATAAAGCGGAAGCGTGATAAAACAGATTTTAAAATTTTTCATACAAACCATCACCATGATCTTTCCTTGTGTTCAATTATCAATTAACGAAAGAGATAGAGATTAAGAAATTATACCCTCGTAGAACCGTGCTTCCTTGGGTACAAGTTCACCTCCAATTCCTTCGCGTTCTCCTTGAATTTCCACCGATGAGATTCCTTCCTTTGATCAACGTTAGCCATCCAAGTGTTTGGCCTCTAGAGGTGATCCACCAAGAAGAATAGATATTCAAGAAGTTGGGTATTGGTAAAACCCTAGTTTCTATCTCTATAGAAATTGTAAGTACTCTCCACAATGTAATGCAAGAGTGTGTAACCCTAATCTATGATAAGACCCCTCTTATTTATAGATGTAGGAATAACCCTTCCCTAAACTATTTAGGATTAGGGTTTCTATTATAACTAAACTCCTTTAATTAATTATGCTCCTAATCCAATTAGGAATTCATGAGAGAGTACTTCTATTAATTAATTCTCAATCCCTATTAGGAATTAAATAATAGTAATAGTAATAATAATAATAAGACTCCTCTTATTAATTTATATTTAATATTTCCAAAATATTAAATAATAAATATTAAGCTATTTAATTTATTCTATCTCCATAGATTAAATTAAATACACTTAACTTATTATTACAATTATGCAATTTACTTCTTAAATAAATATTTTTCCTTTTTGCGGTGTGACCCTTTAGGTTTTCCATATTAAACCGATTGTGAATAAATCAATTAGAACAATTCTAATTTTATTTAAATAAATAAATTAAACTATTTAATTCATTTAAATAAATAATATTTATTCTACAATAAGGGTAAGCCCCCTTAGCGATCAACGACTTTCCAGATAATATAGATTTCAACATCAATCACAAAAGAACCTTTGAGTAAATAGTTACCGTACAATTCAATCCTTGTACCATACAATGTCCCAATTAAATATAAGACATGGATTTACTGTCAAGTCTTATTTTATTTAATTATATGTATTTCGATTCCCAAATGCACAACTCTAAATAATGTAAATTAGAAACTCCTTTCTAATTTCATTCTGCCTTGGCCAAGGACTACTGAGTTGTCATTTATCGAATCACATAGGACATTCACATCTTTTACTAGACGTGGTAGATTCTTTGTTGATCATTCACCTATCTCTATGCACAACTTATTATACCCAATCATACCCTCTGATATACCCTAAAGGTCTTAAGGGACATGTCAAAGTATAACTCGTCATACACAAGATACTATGATGATCTCAAGTCCAAGGATCACTTGTACTACTATCACTAGAGGAATTCCTATTGACAGGCGAGTAAAACTCCATTAGGTATTCCTTAGCGAGCCACGTTCAGTGAACTTATTCTCCAATAAGCACCTACATACTTGCTTTAGTGTCTCCACACAAATGATTATGAGATCAATCATCCTCTTCCTAAGAGCAAGCAACGTATGTACTAATTTATCCGGATTCACTAATCCCCTTTTTAGTAATCCAACGATTAGGAACAATTTTAGTTTGTGAGCTATCTAGAATTTAGATCTCATTAGCATGATCACCATCATGATTCTAAAAGCATTGCTCAAAACTATGAGTTTATCACATTTAATATAACAGCACTATGTAGATAGTATAAAATGCCTTTTAAGAAAATCAATTCTTTTATTAATAAATGAATAAGATTACAAAGTATATGCTACATCATATCAAATATGATTGGCTTGTGTGCATACTACTTTCAATCTCCCACTTGCACTAAAGCCAATCGCCATGGTATCTTATACCCATCTTCTTTAAGTGACGATCAAACTGTTGTTGTGTTAAAGATTTAGTAAATGGATCTGCAATGTTGTCTTTAGAGTCCACACGCTCCAGGGTGACATCTCCTCTTTCAATGATCTCTCTAATCAAATGAAACCGCCGCAATACGTGTTTGGATTTCTGATGAGACCTGGGTTCCTTAGCCTGCGCAACAGCTCCGTTGTTGTCACAGAATAAAGGTACGACTCATCTAATGCTAGGAACCTCTCCAAGTTCAGTTATGAACTTCTTCATCCAAACAGCTTCCTTTGCAGCTTCACTTGCAGCTATGTACTCTGCCTCTGTCACTGAATCAGCAACTGTTTGCTGCTTAGAACTCTTCCAACTCACCGCGCCACCGTTTAAGGTAAACTTGAGTCTGTATTTACTGTCATCTTGGTCCGTTTGAAAACTTGAGTCTGTATAACCCTCTAGTTTCAATTCAGACCTACCGTAGACTAGAAATACATCCTTAGTTCTTCTCAAGTACTTTAGGATGTTTTTCACTGCCTTCCAGTGCTCTTCTCCTGGATTCGATTGATATCTGCTTGTTACACTAAGTGCATGAGTGACATCCGGTCTAGTACATATCATACCGTACATGATAGATCCTATTGCTGAAGTATAAGGAATCTTACTCATCCAGTCTCTCTCCTCAGGTGTCTTTGGGGCTTGTTTCTTGGAGAGATGAATTCCATGGCTCATCGGCATGAGACCTCTCTTGGAATCTTCCATGCAAAACTTCTTTAGCATCGAGTCAATGTACTTTCCTTGGGTCAAGCCCAACATCCTTTTAGATCTATCTCTATAGATCTTTATCCCCAAAATATAGGATGCCTCACCCAAGTCCTTCATGGAGAAGTGTTTAGATAACCAAATTTTGATCAACTGTAGCATAGGAACATCATTCTTTATCAGTAATATATCATCAACATATAATACAAGGAATGAAACATCGCTCCCACTAACCTTCTTGTACACACACGGTTCATCCTCATTTTTGATAAAATCAAACCTTTTGATTATCTCATCAAAACGGATGTTCCATCTTCGAGAAGCTTGCTTCAATTCATAAATGGATCGTTGTAGCTTAGAGACTTGGTTTGTTCCAACCGTTGAAACAAAACCCTCTGGCTGTATCATATATACATTTTCCTCAAGCTCTCCATTGAGGAAGGCCGTTTTCACATCCATTTGCCAGATCTCGTAGTCATAATAAGCTGCAATTGCAAGCAAAATCCGAATGGACTTGAGCATAGCTATTGGTGAGAAGGTTTCATCATAGTCAACTCCTTGTCTTTGTTTGAAACCTTTTGCAACCAGTCGGGCCTTATAGGTCTCTACCTTGCCATCTGCTCCAGTCTTTCTCGTAAAAACCCATTTACACCCAATAGGCTTAATGCCCTCAGGTGGTGAAACCAAAGTCCATACTTGGTTTTCATACATGGAGTCTATCTCGGATTTCATGGCCTCTAGCCATTTCTCTAAGTCTTCACTACTCATAGCCTCTTCGTAAGTCAATGGATCATCATCATCTATGATGCGTACCTCATCATCATCTTCTATGATGAATCTATACCTATTAGGTATCTTCGGTACTCTTCCAGATTTACGAATAGGTAGTGGTATAGTAGGTTCTTCTACTTGGTCAGGTACCTGACTTTGATCCGTAGTATTTTGTGGTTCTTGAATTTCTTCAAGATATATCTTACTCCCACTGACCCCTTCAAGGATAAACTCCTTTTCCAAGAAGGCAGCGTGTTTCGCAACAAACACCTTTTGATCAGTAGGATGATAGAAATAATACCCTGATGTTTCTTTAGGGTATCCCACGAATCTACATTTGTCGGATCTAGTCTTCAGCTTATCATGCTCAAACCTTTTGACATAAGTTGGACAACCCCAAGTCTTAACATGCTTAAGATTTGGTTTCCTCCCTGTCCATATCTCATATGGGGTCTTTGGGACGGATTTGGTAGGTACCTTGTTAAGTAGGTATGCAGCCGATTCTAGGGCATAACCCCAGAAGGATACTGGAAGGTCGGTAAAACTCATCATGGAACGAACCATGTCCAACAATGTTCGATTTCTCCTTTCAGATACGCCATTCAACTGTGGTGTCCCTGGTGGAGTCCATTGTGAGATTATACCATTTTCTTTGAGACAATTGAGAAACTCATTGGTTAAGTATTCCCCTCTTCGATCTGATCGAAGAATCTTAATACTCTTACCAGTTTGCTTCTCTACTTCACTTCTGAATTCTTTGAACTTTTCAAATGATTCAGATTTGTATTTCATTAAATACACATATCCAAATCTAGAATGATCGTCAGTGAAAGTAATAAAATAAGAATACCCTCATCGTGCATTCGTTGTCATAGGTCCACATACATCTGTGTGTACCAATGCTAACAACTCTGTAACTCTTTCTCCTTTTCCACTAAAAGGAGATTTAGTCATCTTACCCATGAGACAAGATTCACAAGTTGGATATGATTCATAATCAGATAGCTCTAAAAGCCTATTTTTATGCAACTTGGATAATCTTGTTTCATTGATATGACCGAGTCTACAGTGCCACATAAAGGTGTAATTAACATCATCTCTTTTTCTTTTCTTAGTTTGTTCAATTTGAAGTATATTTTCATGCAAGTCAAGTATGTAAAGTCCATTTAGTAGGTTCCCAACACCATATAAAACATTTTTATTATAAATAGAACAACTGTTGTTCTTTATTATAATATCAAAACCATCCATATCCAAGACAGAAATTGAAATAATGTTTCTAATGAGTGTCCGAACATAATAACAATTATTTAAACTAATGAACTTGCCCGAAGGCAGTGCTAAACAATAAGTCCCTACAGCTAATGCAGCAACCTTTGCTCCATTTCCCACTCGTAGGACGACTTCATCCTTGTCCAGCTTTCTATTTCTGCTTAGTCCCTGCATATTATTACATATGTGAGAACTACAGCCGGTATCCAATACTCAAGTAGAATTTTGACTTTCAAAAAAATTAATTTCAATCATGAACAAACCTAGATCGGAAGTCGAAGCTTCTCCAAGCTTCTTCTGGTCCGCAAGATACTCCTTCCAGTTCCTCTTCTAGTGTCCCGGCTTATTGCAATGGTAGCAAATTCCTTTGCTATCTGGATCAGGTTTCTTTTTATCCTTTCTCTTCTCCTTGCCCTTAGCCTTCTTGTTTTTCTTCTTTTCAGAAGATACCTTGGGTCTCTTCCTTTTCTTGGAAGAATTATCTACTAGTAAGACTTGGTTCTTGTTGGATGAGAAGTGACCTTTAGCAGTTTTCAGCATGTTAAGTAACTCAGGCAAGCTGACGTCCAACTTATTCATGTGAAAATTCACAACAAATTGTGAGAAGGTGTCCGGGAGTGACTGCAAGATCAAATCTTGACTTAACTTCCCATCCATCACGAACCCAAGCTGTCCAAGTTGTTCAATCAGATTGATCATCTTAAGGACATGAGTCTCAACAATAGTGCCCTCGGTCATACGAGATCGGAAGAGCTCCTTAGATATCTGATATCTTGCAGTCCTACTTTGCTCACCATACAACTCTTTGAGATGCAACAATATAGTAGGAGCATCCATAGTTTCATGCTGACGCTGAAGCTCGTTACTCATGGATGCGAGCATGATGCATTGAGCCAGGATTGTATCATCTTGCCACTTTCTGAAAGTAACAATCTCTTCCTCAGAGGCTGTTTCTACAACACTTGCAGGGACTGGCGAATTTAGGACATAAGAAATCTTTTCAGCAGTGAGAACAATTCTCAGATTCCTTAACCAGTCCGTGTAATTCAGTCCGGTTAGTTTGTTAGCATCAAGTATGCTACGCAGTGATAGTGAGTTTGACATTTTTAAATTCTGCATGTGAAATAGACAACATTTTAGTATACATTCATTTAATTAATTACTAAAATAAATTAGGTCTTTATTTTAAATTGGTATCTCTCACCTTTTTATCAAACTATACTACCCTCATTATATAGTTCGACAAATCTAATTAAAGATTTGCTAGTGAGATTAAGGATCCCATTTCAAATGTATATAGCCTTGTGATGACACAACAAGCGATATATAAATAAATAGGTAGACAACTATTGTCAATTACATCTCTGTGTAACTCCTTGTATTTTGCCTCTTAGATTATTTTGATCAAGTGGTGACACATCCGAATCAAAATTATCCAAGTTAAGTCCATCCTAGCACCTCCATATATTCGAAAGAAAAACACTGTCCTTGTGGTGACACAACAAAACAGCATCGTTTAGTATATTTATAAGCATCAAATGTGATAATGCAACATCTTAAATATTTAATACTTGCCTTGTGGTAACACAACAAACTCATATTAAACATTTAATACTCTATTGCTTTACCATGCTAGAAGGCGACGTTCGATATTCCAAATATCTTTGAACGCTTAGGACTTAATATGATTTCTTTGAGGGGTTTATTATTATTAGTCTCATCTTGTTTAGCGCGCATGTACACACACACACACACATATATATATATATATATATATATATATATATATATATAAAATACGAGTCATATTATTTTAACATGCGAAGCATGTTGGATAATATATAATATATATATAGTAGGCATGCACATATAGAGTACTATATTCTACCCGAATTGATTATGGACTTTTATTCTAGTTTGGTTCAATAGAGCCACCAAGTTAACCAAAAGGTCAAACCTAGGGTGCAAGAATAAAATTTAAATATAACTATTATATTTAAACCCGGACTCCATTACAAACGGGTCTTCATGCGCTCCTTGCTCCTTTGTCTCCAATTCTTCAAAATTAATTCTAACTAGTCCTATTACAAAAACTATTTAAAACAAATAGAAACCTTGATCAGCAGTCAAGGGGAAGTACATAGGAGGGAGATAGAATTTACATTAAGATAAATTAGAGAAGACGAGGTACGCAGACCCCATTTATAAAAACCCATACATTCAAGCATCCACTAAAATAAATCCAATCACACATTGGTCAAGAGTCCATAATCAACCCCTATTTATTATCATACATATCTCTATATGTATCAATAAATAACATTCATCCCATGAATAATAAAACCATTCTATATATGCATTGATATCAATTAATGGGCAAAAGTTTTGCTAATATTTAGTTTTTGAAACAAAATAAACTCTTTTATTTTAATCAAAAACCAAATTCAAATTAAACTCCTTTAATTTTAGCAATCTGAAATCCTATTTCAGATAAAATAAACATCTTTATTTTAAACTTATATCAATTAAATAAACCATTTATTTTAATAAAAAAAATTAAATAAAAATTTCAAAGCCTGCACACCAGCGCGGCCGCGCTCCAATTTGAACTAGGAGCGGCGCGGCCGCGCTGCACCCCCAGAAACGTTTTCTCGGTTAGGGCGCGGCTGTGCTCCAGAATGAACTGGAAGCGGCGCAGCCGCGCCGCGACTCAGCCGCGCCGCGATGCAGAATCGAAAAAATTTTTCCAGCCCAAAATCCGATCGTATCGCATATCAATTCATACATAGAATCATCAAAATCAATAATTAACATAAGGATTAGGCTCTGATACCACTGTTAGGTTTGTATATAACGCAAGCATGCAATCAAATTACATAAATAAAGCGTAAGCGTGATAAAACGGATTTTAAAATTTTTCATACAAACCATCACCATGATCTTTCCTTGTGTTCAATTATCAATTAACGAAAGAGATAGAGATTAAGAAATTATACCCTCGTAGAACCGTGCTTCATTGGGTACAAGTTCACCTCCAATTCCTTCGCGTTCTCCTTGAATTTCCACCGATGAGATTCCTTCCTTTGATCAACGTTAGTCATCCAAGTGTTTGGCCTCTAGAGGTGATCCACCAAAGAAGAATAGATATTCAAGAAGTTGGGTATTGGTAAAACCCTAGTTTCTATCTCTATAGAAATTGTAAGTACTCTCCACAATGTAATGCAAGAGTGTGTAACCCTAATCTATGATAAGACTCCTCTTATTTATAGATGTAGGAATAACCCTTCCCTAAACTATTTAGGATTAGGGTTTCTATTATAACTAAACTCCTTTAATTAATTATGCTCCTAATCTAATTAGGAATTCATGAGAGAGTACTTCTATTAATTAATTCTCAATCCCTATTAGGAATTAAATAATATTAATAATAATAATAAGACTCCTCTTATTAATTTATATTTAATATTTCCAAAATATTAAATAATAAATATTAAGCTATTTAATTTATTCTATCTCCATAGATTAAATTAAATACACTTACTTATTATTACAATTATGCAATTTACTTCTTAAATAAATATTTTTCCTTTTTGCGGTGTGACCCTTTAGGTTCTCCATATTAAACCGGTTGTGAATAAATCAATTAGAACAATTCTAATTTTATTTAAATAAATAAATTAAACTATTTAATTCATTTAAATAAATAATATTTATTCTACAATAAGGGTAAGCCCCCTTAGCGATCAACGACTTTCCAGATAATATAGATTTCAACATCAATCACAAAAGAACCTTTGAGTAAATAGTTACCGTACAATTCAATCCTTCTACCATACAATGTCCCAATTAAATATAAGACATGGATTTACTGTCAAGTCTTATTTTATTTAATTATATGTATTTCGATTCCCAAATGCACAACTCTAAATAATGTAAATTAGAAACTCCTTTCTAATTTCATTCTGCCTTGGCCAAGGACTACTGAGTTGTCATTTATCGAATCACATAGGACATTCACATCTTTTACTAGACGTGGTAGATTCTTTGTTGATCATTCACCTATCTCTATGCACAACTTATTATACCCAATCATACCCTTTGATATACCCTAAAGGTCTTAAGGGACATGCCAAAGTATAACTCGCCATACACAAGATACTATGATGATCTCAAGTACAAGGATCACTTGTACTATTATCACTAGAGGAATTCCTATTGACAGGCGAGTAAAACTCCATTAGGTATTCCTTAGCGAGCCACGTTCAGTGCACTTATTCTCCAATAAGCACCAACATACTTGTTTTAGTGTCTCCACACAAATGATTATGAGATCAATCATCCTCTTCCTAAGAGCAAGCAACGTATGTACTAATCTATCCGGATTCACTAATCCCCTTTTTAGTAATCCAACGATTAGGAACAATTTTAGTTTGTGAGCTATCTAGAATTTAGATCTCATTAGCATGATCACTATCATGATTCTAAAATCATTGCTCAAAACTATGGGTTTATCACATTTAATATAACAACACTATGTAGATAATATAAAATGTCTTTTAAGAAAATCAATTCTTTTATTAATAAATGAATAAGATTACAAAGTATATGCTACATCATATCAAATATGATTGGCTTGTGTACATACTACTTTCACAAGGCACATGACTGACAATATGACTCTCTTATCCGAATTCAAAGCAAAGGATGGTCCAGCAGTTGTCTTTGAAGACAACAACTCTGAGAAAACCAGAGGTTATGGTTCGATAGGAAATAGAGTTGTTTCATTCAACAAGGTAGCCTATGTTGATGGATTGAAGCACAATCTTCTAAGCATAAGTCAGCTATGCGATAAAGGTCATCAAGTTATCTTCCTTAACAACCAATGTCAAGTTCGAGACCTGGAAACCAACTCACTCAAGTTGACTGGATCAAGAGAAGGAAATATATATGTGGTCAATCTCGCTGAGCTAAGTTCTTCTGCATCAGCTTACTTCTTTTCCAAAGCTTCAGAAGATATAAGCTAGTTATGGGATATGAGATTGTCCCACCTTAACTTCAAGAGCATGTCAAAGCTCGTATCAAAGGATCTAGTCAGAGGTCTACCCAAGCTGAGTTTTGTCAAAGAAAGACCTGTAAAGCATGTCAACTAGGGAAGCAGACCAAGAACTCATTTAAGAGCAAAGTAGCAAATTCAAATGACAGGCCCCTACAGCTTCTTCATATGGATCTCTTTGGGCCTATTCCAACTGCTAGTCTTGGAGGTAAAAGATACTCGCTGGTCGTAGTGGATGACTACTCCAGGTTTACATGAGTATTCTTCATAAGCTCTAAAGATGAGACCAACAATCAGTTAATTAGATTATTCAAGTTGGTAATGAATGAGAAGGGCGAGAAGATAAAAGCAATAAGGAGTGATCATGACAGAGAGTTTGACTATTCTGAAGTAAATCAGTTATGTGAAGACAATGGCATTCAGCATAACTTCTCAGCTCCAAGAACTCCACAACAAAATGGAGTAACTGAGAGGAAGAACAAAACATTAATTGAAGCAGGAAGGACACTTCTAGTAGCTGCTCATCTTCCTGAATACTTTTGGGCAAAAGCTGTCAATATAACTTGCTACACTCAGAATAGGTCCTTGATTCACTCTACGCTCAAGAAGACGCCCTACGAGTTGTGGAAAGAAAGAAAGCCAAATATAAGCTACTTTCGTGCTTTTGGTTATACGTGCTACATTCTCAATAAGGACAAAAGATACTTGACAAAATTTCATCCCAAGTCAGATGAAGGAATCTTTCTTGGATACTCTATGGAAAGCAAAGCCTATAGAGTGTTCAACAAAAATTCTTTGACAGTTGAAGTTTCCATCCATGTCACGTTTGATGAGGCTAATCAAGGCGAACCAAACAAAGCAGCTCAACTTGAAGTCGTAGAACTGGATCCTTAGATCGTAGAGCAGGAGAACCCTACGATCGTAGAAGCTGAAGCCGTAGAGCTAGACCCGACGATCGTAGTGCCAGACAAGGAGGTCTTAAAGTCTCAAATTCCAAATATAGAAACTCTACGAATCAATGAAGATGTAGAACTGGAACCAAATCTTGAAGATCTCAAATAGTAAAGCACAAGAACAGATGTTCCCTCAGGAAGTAGATGGGCAAAAGATCACACTCAGAACCTGATCATTGGAGATCCAAATGCCAGTGTCAGGACAAGATCAGCCACTCAAAATGAATGTTTCTACCTCAGCTTTCTCTCTCAGATAGAGCCTAAGAAGGTCGAAGAAGCTTTAGAAGATTCAAGCTTGATTGAAGCTATACAAGAAGAGATAAATTAGTTTGAAAGAAGCAAAGTCTGGAGGCTGGTCCTTAGACTAAGAAATCATCTAGTTGTCGGCACTAAATGGGTTTTCAAGAATAAGATGGATAAAGTTGGTGTTATCATAAGAAACAAGGCAAGATTGGTGGCTAAAGGCTATTCACAGGAAGAAAAAATCGACTATGACGAGACCTTTGCACCTGTTACAAGACTGAAAGCTATCAGAATGTTCCTAGCCTATGCAGCCCACATGAAGTTTAAAGTCTTTCAAATGGATGTCAAGAGTTCCTTCCTGAATAGAGAACTTCAAGAAGAGGATTATGTAGAACAACCTCCAGGTTTTATCAACTCCACTCATTCTAACTATGTCTACAAATTAGATAAAGCGCATTATGGATTAAAGCAAGCACCTAGAGCATGGTATAAAACATTCACAAATTATCTTATTGAAAATAGATTCACGAGATATAGGGTAGACACAAATCTATTACTTAGGAAGCACAAAGATAAAATATTATTAGTTCAAATCTATGTAGATAATATGATTTTTGCTTCTACTAACGAAAAATTGTGTGAGAGGTTTGCCAAGTTGATGCAGAACAAGTTTGAAATGAGCATGAAGAGTGAGCTGAACTACTTCCTTGGACTTCAAGTGAAGCAGATAGATGAAGGGATCTTCATCAAGCAAGCCAAGTACATCAAGGATCTACTTAAAAAGTATGACATGGAATCAGCAACTCCAATGAAGACTCTTATAGCTTCTGCAACCAAACTTGACAAAGATGAGAATGGTAAGAGTATTGATATTACTCAATACCGAGGTATGATTGGATATCTCCTATATTTAATTGCTAGTAGGCCAGATATAATGTTCTCTACGTGTATTTGTGCTAGATTTTAGGCTAACCATAAGGAATCCTATCTTATAGCTGTTAAAAGAATTTTTAGATATCTCAAGGGTACTCTATATTTAGGACTGTGGTATCCCAAGGAGTCTCCCTTTGATCTAATCGGATATTTAGATGCAGATTTTGCAGGATGTAAGATTGACAAAAAAACACTAGTGGGACTTGTCAATTTTTAGGCAACAGACTTGTTTCATGGTTCAGCAAGAAGTAGAACTCAGTATCAACTTCTACTGCAGAAGCTGAGTATATTGCTGCTGGTAGCTGTTGTGCTCAAATCTTATGGATGAAGAACCAGCTAGCTGACTATGGGTTTGATTTCAAGTCCATTCCCATCTTCTGTGATAATACAAGTGCTATCTCAATTATCCATAATCCTGTCATGCATTCTAGAACTAAGCATATTGATATTCGATATCATTTCATTAGAGATCATGTGAAAAATAGAAATATTTCTGTGCATTTTATTTCAACTGAAAATCAGCTTGCAAATGTGTTTACTAAGCTACTAGATGAATCCAGATTTAATAAGTTAATAAGTGAGTTAGGTATGCTTAATTTGCATCCTTAGTATTATGTTTCTGGAAGTCTCTAACAAGTGTAGGAAAGAATCGTAGAGATATTTATGAGAAGATATGTTCGTAGAGCTATCCAACGATCGTAAAATGGAGGGAGTCTGTAGAGCTAGAAGTTAATCGTAGAGTTAGAAGCCAGGTATAGAACTCAGAAAAGGTCGCTAAACTGAAGGACTTTCGCAGAGTTAAATGCCCTTCAGGTGTCACTTTACGAAAGGTGAATTTAAGGCGGTTAGTTAACAGGTGTGTATGACTCACACTCAAGAAAAGCAAGTGGAACAAAAAGTTACTGCATCTCAGCTGTAAAAACGCAAAACTGAAGCGACGTGCAACCAATAATATCTTACCACGTGCCCCCACTCAGGAGAATTAGAGGGAAGTGCTATAAAATACTTTCAAATTTGTTTTCTGACCTTTATGCTTTCGTATTGCAATCTGAATTTTGAATTTCTCTTCTTTCTAAAGCTCTAGCTCGTCAAAATTCCAGAAAACTTAAACACTTTCTTTATCTTTTCAGTTCAAGCCAACCAAATGGCAGACTATCAAGTTATCACTGGTATTCAACTCTGCTTTGACAAGTTCAGTGATGTAGAGAAGAAGTTCAGAGATGTTCTAAAGTTGGTACAAGATGCTGGGTTCACTGAATGTTTAAGACTCAACATCAGAGTCTACTCCGAGCTGGTAAAGGAGTTCTATCTGAATGGTACTTACAATGATGGAGCTCTGGTTACCAAAGTTAAGGGCACATTCCTTCAAATGGAAGCCTCAGAGATTAACCACAACTTAGGCTTTGTCAACCAAGGCCTCACTTCCTTTGATGAGATCGATATGAAGGACTAAAGATGATGGGTCATAAGAATAACCCCTAGCTCAAAGGATTGAAAAAGAAGGAATTTCCTCAAGAGTACGAATTTCTTGCTGAGATTGTGGGCAAGTGTATTCTCTGCAAAGACACTGCTCATGATTTAGTAAGTGAGTTGCAAATGAAGTTCATGATAGCCATTGTCATGAAGAAGCAGATTAATTTTGGCACCATTCTTATTGAGTGGTTTGGAAAATGGGTTGAAGACTTCAAAAAAACGAAGGCGCTAGGCAAACCTACCCCCAAGATGTTCCATGAGAGGTTTGTAAGCATAATTCTAAAGAGAAGGTTGAAGAGCAGGATTAGTGATACTGAAGGGAAACCTCTGAATGTCAATAAAAGGATCACCCCCAAATTGTTTGATAACTGGAAGAGAAACCCAGTAGATAATCTAAAATCAAAGCAATCTGAAGGTGGAAGTGAACACACAATTAGTGAAGTTCAGAAGTCCACCAAAGCCAAGGGCAAGAGAAAGGTGGAGACCATCAACGAAGAAGTTTCTCAAGGGTCGGTCTCCCCCAAAGATTGTAGAGCTCTTGACTCTTCGGTCGACCAACCAACAAAGAAGAAGAAGAAAGTTGAAGAGGAAGTGAAAGAAGTTCCCAAGGACTCTCAGAAAAGTCCCTCAAATTCTGAAAAGAGGGAAGAAGAAAAAGATGAAGACAACAACACACTTCTGTCCAAGATTGTTCCAATAAGGAAGAGTGTGAGGCTTCATCGATGGAGAAAGGCTTATGCTCAGCTGGAAGAACAAACAGGAGAATCTGTACCTACTCCTGTCGTAGAGCCTGAAGGTGATGTTGAAGAAGAGGTGTCTAAGCTTATTAGAAAGAATCAAGGGAAAAGTAAGCCCACCTCACCTGAACTAGATCAAGCTACAAACTTGGCTATGAAGGATTCAGTACCCGAGCCACAAAATGATCAAGAAAAGGCTGAGACGACAACTATGTCTGAGTCTCGTCAAGAAGATGAATTGGCGGTGAAGGATGTTACTCCTGAGCCTAGTAAAGATGATGCTTCGTTTGAGAAGGCTTCCATGCCTGAGCCTCAAGGTACTAAAGAATTGGCTATGATGGCTGATAAACCAGAGCCTCTTAAAGGTGATAAAGATCAAGCTGTGAAGGATTCTAGTCCTGAGCCTAAGGAGAAAAAGAAGAAGAGAAAGTTAAGTCGAATGGTAGAGAAGGAAGAAAAGAAAAAGAGAAAGGAAGAGAAGAAGAAGAAGGAAGAAAGGAAGAAGAAGAAGATGATGAAAGAGTTGAGGACCAAACACAAGGAAGACTCAGCTCAACGATCGTTACATTCCTCTGATACTTCTCTATGAGTGACTCATGTCATAGAGACGGTCGTAGAGGAGGTCAATAAGGGTTTTGACCCAACGATCGTAAAGCCTGAGGATCCGAGCTCTGAGGGGGAGCTACCCATTGGACATCCAGTTCCTCCTCCCTCTCTTCCAGCTACATCTCAGCCAGAACCTGTAGAAGACTTCATACCTCCATAAAGGGAATATTAGGATGGTCTTCGAAGGGTAATTCTTACAGGAAGAGAGATTCCAGAGACAACTCATCTTTTTCTAAATGAGTTCAAAGGGATAGGGGCTGTAGAATGAGAGTGCTACACTCTACAGATCCTCTGTTCACTCTTTTCTATGATGTGGAAATTGACAAAAGTATAACTGCTTATAAGCCTAATGGTGATCAATTGTTCCACTTCACGTCTCGCATGCCCCTTGTCAGAGCAATCATGCAAGGAGATCAAAGTTTCATCAGATGGAACTACTCCAAATATCCAAATCTGAAGCTGGTGGCTCAAAACTTTCCAAGGGTTCTCAAGTACGCCATCAAGATGATATGCTCTGAGCCTTCTATCTCTTCTCCTTTATATCAAAAGGTTACTTCTGTTCCTTCTCCATTCCTTAGTGGTATTCTGCCCTCTTATGATTGGATAAAAGACATTGAAGAGCCTCTCTCTCCTGTCCTCGAGCAAACCTCTACTCAAATTTGTCCTGCTAAATCTCCCACTAATCCTCCGAAAGTAGAGTCTCAACACTCTACGTTCGATGTAAATAAAAATATCCTTCCAGTCGTAGAGTCCCAACACTCTACTGACCATGAAAATAAATCTCCCTCTCCGTTCGTAGAACCTCCACACTCTACGAATGATGAACTGACAATAAATTTTCCGATCATAGAGTCACAAAACCCTACGATCTCTACGATCGATGTACATAATACTGACTCTCCTGTACACACACCTATACAGATTCATACCAATTCCCCATCTCTAATTCAAATATCTTCTATACTTGTTACACCCCAAACCTTTCATGTTCATTCAAATTCTTCTTCACCTTGGTCTTCTCCAGACGTAGAGTCTCAAGATCCTACGTTTAATAAAAGTAAAGCATTTATTCTTGTTCCATCCAAAGACTCACCTGTACATCCTTCATCCCCCATCAGCACAATAAAACAGGAATCCACTCCATCTATACCTTCAAATATTCTTTCCTCCTCAGGAAATGAATTCTTTGACCTACCTCTTACTCTTCTCAATCTGTCTCAAGGCCATAAGGGAAGCTCAGGAGCCTCTCTTGTTCAAATCTTAGAGCGTCTTGTAGTCATTCCCATAACTGAGAAACTAACAGATCTAACCACTCATATGACTCGAGATATTGATGACAAGCTTGAGCAAAACACCACTGAGCTTCGTGATCGAATGGATAAGATTACCACAACGACAAATCATCTTCTTGACGATATGGGCAGAGAGCTGAACAAGCAATTGAAGTCTTTCTTCAAAGATGTGTCTCATCGTCTTCATGTTCGAGACAAAAATTTTCTTAAGACAATTAAAGAACATAAGTAGGCTGTTCTAGCTCTCCAAAAGCACAACGCAAGCTCTGTTAAATCTCTGACCGACAAAGTCTTTGAGCTCAGTTCTACGCTCTCTGAATTTAAGAATGCTCTCACTATTCGAATTGACAACATAATGGCTTTGGTCCATCAACATAGTGATCAAGTTGCCATTCGTCAAGAATAGATTCGAGCTGATATTACTATGTCCTCCTCCCAAATCCATGAACTGGTTGAGTCAGTCAAGCATCTCTCTGGTGTTGATGACAAAAAGGGATAGAAGGAGAAATAAAAGTAGAAGTAGGTTGTGAAGCAACAGACTCAGGGGGAGAAAAGGCAAAGAAATTAGAAGCAAATATCTATAACTCCTCCGATCTACAGATCACGATCGCCTTGTTCTCATTCTTCTTTAGCAGTTGTTCCCATTGGACATTCACGACATGATTCGTTGAGCAGAGTTACTCCAACTGGCTCACGAATCCCATCTGGTGATCCTACTTATCTCAATAGAAATCTTCAAGGGATTCATGTCGTAGGAGAAAAAAGGACCAACATGCCTGATCTTGGTCCACGGGATTCAGCTAAAGAGATAAGAAGAAAAAAAGCATAAGACAAAGCCAGATACGATCGTAGAGTTAAAAGCGAAAAGAAATGGCAGTCAAAAGAGAAGAGGAGCAGAAGGTAGAAAATAATAGCATAATAAGTGTAGATATGTACTTTATTTTTCCGTTCTTTGTAAATTTTTAATGCTCTGTACAAACTATTATACATCAATAAATTCATTATTTTTGCTCTAGCTATATAGTGACTTACTGTATTTTAAGTCATGTTTACATTTCAAGCAACTGCATTATAAAACTGATGAATGTTAAGAAACTGCTGGTTTTGTCATCATCAAATATGGGGAGATTGTTAGAGGTTGCATGATTAATTTGATGATGAATGTGATCAATGTATAATTGTTCCAGTAAGTTTTGTAAAGTCCTTTATAATGATTTGATAACTGATGTACAAGGACTTAGAAAGAAAGATCAAATATGTTAGGTTGATCTGATGAATAATCAATAGGATCAAAATTGTTCGTTAAGTTACTCTGCCAATTCGCAATGTCAAGATGGATCGTAGAGTCAAACAATTTTTGTAAAGCATGAAATGCACAATCGTAGAGCTATTGCATTCATCGTAAGGTTCACTTCAAATCTTAAAGTAAAGATGAATCCAGAAAGTGAACAAAAGATCGCAGAGCCAAGCAAAGATCGTTGTGTGAAGACTGAACGTAAAGTATTCTCTCAAGTCGTAATGTATATCAAAGATCGTTTAGTAAAAACAAAATCGTAAAGTCAACTTTAGTATCGTAAAGCAAATCTTCGTAGAGCTGATCGTAGAGTCCAAACGTAAAGTTATACTCTCTTCGTAAAACAATCTTCATAGAAGAACATGACATAGAGCAAACACTACGATCCTCCATCTTCGTAGAGCAAAGTCAGGTCTGACAACAAGACTAACAAGAGAGCGTTGCTGATTAAAGGTCCCGATGCAGTTGCCACACATCCTTGGTAGAAATCGATAATCAGAAGATGTGTCTAACAACTAGTTTATTGAAAGTGACGTGTCAAGATGGTAGGTGAAGTTGTAGGCTGATGTGACAGGCAAGTCAAAAAGTAGCTGACACACCAGCCTAAATGTCAACATCAAGGATCCTAGAATATCTGAGCATTACATGTGCCAACGGGAACCTAGCAATGGGAAGATTTCTCCGGTAGATTATAAAAGGCAACAAAGATTTAAATGAAAAAAATATATATATGCTCTGAACATCATGCCTAAGCTCTGTCAAAGTTTAAGAACCACTCTACGAAAATTGAACAACTAGTTCAAGCTGCTAAGTACCTGAGACGTATATCATATTGTCAACTTAGCAACACCTCTCAACAATAATCAATCAACAGAGGACTCAGTGTCCTGGTCTAAGTGACCACTATTCCGAGACTAAGTGACTCGAAGGAATCTTAGTGATTTAAAGGACTAAGTGTCCTGGTCTTAGTGATCATTCCGAGACTAAGTGACTCGAAGAAACCTTAGTGGTTCAGTTATAAAGATCTAAGTGATCTACATCCTTAGTGGATTTCCTACTCTGTGCAGTAGAAGAGTGGACTATGAGTTATTCAGTCTCCAAACCACTTAAAATCTCGTCTGTGTCATTTATTTTTCAGCATTTACTTTCTATTACTTTATTATATTGTTTGTGTGACTTAACACCATAACTAAATTGAGAACTGAGAAATTTTCTATAATCTTCAAGGGGTTTTTCCAAAGTTATATTCTGATGTGCTTAAGTAATACTGACTAACCAATTATTTGGTAATATTTTAAATCAATTAAAAAGATAAGGATCTATTCAACCCCCCTTTCTAGGTCTCTAAGTGACTCTAGGAAATAACAATACAACTTCAATAATCTAAAAATATTTAACTAATAAATTTTCAATTTTTTATTTTATTTATTTTACATAAGAACTCTATGTAAGTTCACATATCACTGACTTTACTTATCCTCCCTAGGTTATATCATAAGGTTCTCTAACCTAAGGGTTATAACCTACAACTCTGATACCAACCTGTGACGCCCCCAAATTTGAGTACTCACTACTACAGACTTGGTGCTTACTATTCATCTACATCACAACATCCAACTAATTGTACAAACTAATTTATATTATTATTACATTATTTACATAATTAAGTCATATAATTCTCTGGTCTTAATACCATTTCATCCAAGTACATCTATTCCAAAATATTACATCATTAATTATTAATTAACTGATACATTAAAATTTTTAATTTTCCCCAGTCGTTTTGCCTTTTCCCTTGTCTTTGGTGCTTGACCCCTCGGGTCCTTCTACTTTAGATGTAAATGTAATTCGCAAGGATGAGCAACTAACTTGCTCAACAAGTATAAACAATTTAAAATATCGGAACAATAATTATGATTGAAACAAATACTGATGATTTAAAAAGAATAGGGTTACATTTGAAAATTTGGAATCAACAAAATATCTTCGTAAAACTTTGAACTGAATTCTCAATTTGAATTGAACTAAAATGTCTCAAGGCTCATCATATTCTCAAAGGTAATTGAAATTCAACTAAGTGGTCGTAGGGATCATGAACTATCTTAAATGTTCATTAGTCGTGAACTGAGAACTCTCCAATAATGTTCAACAGTCACAAAGACTACAAACTCTCCACAGAGTATCATTAGGGAATCAACCTAACAGTACTCCATGTTACACGTAACATCATCTTCATGTTGTATCTTTATAGCATATGTCGGTTACCCGAGAACATAATTATCCTATATTTTTAGGGTTGTTCTACTCAGTCATAATCAGAGTCCGCACCAAAATAATTTGGATTGGATTACATTCAAATATCTCTAAAGACTATTGGATAATTTAATAATTGATGGAATTATATCAATTGAGTCTAATCGAATAAATGGTATAAACTCATTTCATAAAACAGTTCAAGATATAACAAGAACTTTAAAGAATACAATTACAGTTCAATAAAGAACAATTCGAAATGCATATAAGTGCCGGAACTTACCTGTTTCAAGTGTACTTTCCTCGTCTAAGTCACTTTTTGTCTCCAAATGCTTACCTACATTATTCATAATAATTTACTTAATTAAATCATCTAATATTTTTTAATAGTTACCATCGATACCTATTTATAACCTTGTTTCGACAATTTCGGTTATCGTAAACTCATTTTCGAGTACTAACTTAATCCCATTTTTATAATTTTACTCTCAAAATGACCATTTTGCCCTTACTTAAGCTTACATGTCTTATTTTAACATGTATTTACCAGTAAATTACATTATACATTTTCTGGTAACTATTAAATTAATTTTTTTCATAATTTTTTAAACCCTATTTCCTTTATTAAACCCTTTTAACTATTTTATTATTTTTCCTCCTTCTATCCCTACTTAAGTAATTTCATTTCAGATTCTTTTTTAATTTTTTAGATTTTTTCAAATATAATTAGTATTTATTTTAGGCCAGTTTCTGTCAGAAATTGTAATTTTTCTTAAAATTCGAAATTATGTCCAACAATCATAAAATTTGGATAATAATCTCTCTGCATCTAAATTTACTTGCACCCAAAATTTCACCCCAATCCGAGTTGTAAAACTCAAGTTATTATAATTTTAATTTTAAATTTTAGTTTTTATTTTGGTCATAACTCTTTCATCTTAAGTCCACTTTTGTTCATTTTTGGACATAACCTATCTTATATCGCTAGGTACGATATGCCAGAAGTTTGGAATTTTTCAAGTAAGTTAAATGTCCAAAACAGTTCGCACAAAAAATAGGTCCGTAGGTTCATCAGTTTGTTCTGTTTTGGTAGAAAATACACTAAAAATAATATATATGAAATTTATATCTCAAACTACCTCCGAAATCTAGCAAACTCACATGTCTATCATTCATAATAAGAATCATACAAAAATTCAAAATATATTAAGAGTTATGCATGTTACAATTTCTGGTCAGATTTTAGGGTTTACGACTTAAGCTAGTTTATGTTTCTTTTTTAGGTTTTCTTATTTTCCTTCAAACTTTTTCTATGATCTAAGCCATATACTGCCAAGATTCAACATATTTAGGTGTAAACAAGTGTGATTCATGTTTATTAACATAACCCTATATCTTTTACAAGAAAACGGCATAAAGGAAGAGGTTTAGGGTTTATACCTTCCTAACTTGGTTTTATAATTCTTTGATTGATAATCTTTTTGTTGTTGGCTAGCTTGATCTCCTTCCTCTCTTCTCTACTCCTAGATGCTGAACTCTCTCTCTCTATCTCTTTCTTAGCTCTTTGATGTTGTATTGGTAAAGTGTACAAATAAAGAGAAACGTTAGATATTTATACGCAAAGTTTTGCCTTTCCATTTTCCTCCCCAATTGACTTCCTAGTTTATGGTCAAGCCCTTC
Organism: Aralia elata; assembly: GCA_034770075.1. NCBI lineage: Eukaryota > Viridiplantae > Streptophyta > Magnoliopsida > Apiales > Araliaceae > Aralia > Aralia elata. The sequence continues at coordinate 66,556,498 of CM068377.1, forward strand.
CTTTTCTTGCTATTTCTACTAGGTTCCCAATAGCTTAACTAAGATAAGCTTCATCAAATGGAATTAATCTCATACTTACTCACTAACGTCCATGCTTAAGGCTTTATTTAGAATCAATGGACAAGAAGTTGGCCACATCTCACCATTCTTCATTTGCCAACACAAAAGGCATCACATGGTCTCTTTGATTTTCTCTTGAAAGTAGGATGCCCTCAAGCCAATTACATTTGATATGATAAGTATTTACTTTGTAATCTTATTCATTTATTAATAAAAGAATTTATTTATTTAAAGGCAGCTATTTATCCATGTTTAATTGTTAGAATTAATTGGGATAAACCCGTAGTTTTGGAGTAATGCTTTTAGAATCATGATGAGTTCATACTAATGAGATCTAAAATCTAGATAGCTTAAAAGTAGAACGCTCCTAATCATATGATCACTAATTTGGGGTTTGTGAATCCGGATAGATTAGTACATACTATGTTTGCTCTTTTGTAGAGGATGATTAATCTTATAATCATTTGTGTGGAGACACTAAAACAAGTATGTATGTGCTTATTAGAGAATAAGTTCACTGAACGTGACTCGTTTAAAAGAACACCTAGTGGAGTTTTACTTGCCTGACAATAAGAGTTTCTATAGTGATAGTAGTACAAGTGATCCTTAGACTTGAGATCATCATAATGTTGGTTCGCATATTTAAGAACATACATATAATCACATGTATATAAAGCGGAAGCATGACATAAATCATATTAAAAAAATTTACTGCAATCCAATTATCACCTTTATGCGATATTATTAATCGAGGAGGGATAAAAGATATACCTTTACGAAGATGAATCAACTCCTTGATTTGATCTTCAAGCTCTAATCCTTTGATCCTCTGTGCTTCTCCAATTTCTCGAATCAAACGTTAGCAACTTAGTATGTGCATCGCTTTAAAGGTGATCCACCAAGAGAATATTGATTGAAGAAATAAATTTAGGTTTCTCCAAACCTTGGGTGGCTAACCCTAATTCTCTCTCTCCTAACTCCTTAGGTTGTAGAGAAAACTTGCAAAATTGCATTAGTCCCCAATCTATTATAAGGTCTATCCTTATATAGACTTTTCCTCGTCCTAAACTCTTTAGGACTTAAGATTTTTAATTTAATTTAATTCTTAAACTATTTAGGAACTAAATTATTTATAATAATAATAATAATAATAATAATAATAATAAGACTCCTCTTATTAATTTATAATTAGTATTTCTCCAAATACTTAATTATAAATATTAGTATTTTTCCAAATACTAAATTATTATTATTATTAAGTTAATTACTTCTAAAATAATATTTTTCTTTTATGGTGTGACCTTTTAGGTTCAATATTATACCAGTAGTAGAATAAATAAATTAGAACCGTTCTAATATTATTTATAATGAATTAAACTCCTTTAATTCAAGTATAAATAAATAATATTTATTCTACATCATGAGAAACACCTCTCAACATATCATAACTATCCAGATAATATGAAATCAACGTTTAATTATAAAGAACCTATTCCGTAAATAGTTACCATACAATTCAATCCTTCTACCATATAATGTCCAGATTAAACATAAGACATAAAATTACTGACAAATCTTATTTATTTAATCATATGCATTTCGATTCTAAAATGTACAACTCCAGTTAATGTAAATTAAAAACTCCTTTCTAATTTTCATTCACCTTGACCAAGGATTTTTGAGTTGTCATCTATCGAATCGCATATGACATTCTCTCTCTTTACTGGAAGTGGTAGATCCTTTGTTGATCATTCACATACCTCCATGTACACTTTATTATACCATAACATATCCTTTGATATATCCAAAGAATCTTAAAGAATATGACAAAGTATAACTCAGAATACATAAGGTACTGTGATGATCTCAAGTCCAAGGATCACTTGTACTACTATTACTATAAAAACTTATATTGTTAGGTAAATAAAACTCCATTAGGTGTTCATTAAACTAGTCATGTCCAGTGAACTTATTCTCCAATAAGCACCTACACACTTGCTTTAGTGTCTCCAAACAAATGATTATGAAATCAATCATCCTCTTCAACAGAGCAAGCATAGTATGTACTAATCTATTCGGAATCAGTAACCCCACATTAGTGATCCAACGATTAGGAACATTTTAATTTTGAGCTATCTAGAATTTAGATCTCATTAGCATGAACTCTTCATGATTCTAATAACATTGCTCCAAAACTATGGGTTTATCACATTTATTTAATTCAGCCAGTTAAACATGGATAAAGAATGCCTTTAATTAAATAAATTCTTTTATTAATAAATGAACAAGATTATAAAGTAAATGTTTATCACATCCTATGTGATTGGCTTGAGGGCATATTACTTTCATATAGTACATTGTGTATTCTGAGTTATACTTTGTCATATATTCCTTAAGAATCTTATGGTATATAAAATGGTATGTTTGAGTATAATAATGTGTACATGGAGGTAGGTGAATGATCAACAAAAGATCTAGCACTTCTAGTAAAGGGAGAGAATGTCCTATGCGATTCGATAAGTGACAACTCAGAAATCCCTGGCCATGGTTTAATAGAAATTAGAAAGGAGTTTCTAATTTATATTAACTAGAGTTGTGCATTTTAGAATTGAAATGCATATGATCAAATAAATAAAACTTGTCAAAAATTTCATGTTTTATATTTGATTGGGACATTGTATGGTAGAATAATTGAATTGTATGATAACTATTTACTGAATAGGTTTTTTGTGATTAAACGTTGATTTCATATTATCCGGATAGTCATGATATGCTGAGAGGTGTCACTCATGATGTAAAATAAATATATTTATTTATATTTAAATTAAAGGAGTTTAATTCATTATAAATAATATTAGAATAGTTCTAATTTATTTATTCTACTACTGGTATAATATTGAACCTAAAGGGTCACACCATAAAAGAGAAATATTATTTTAGAAGTAATTGACTTAATAATAATAAATTAAGTATATTTAATTTGTACCATGGTGGAATAAATTAAATAGCTTAATATTTATAATTAAGTATTTGGAGAAATACTAATTATAAATTAATAGGAAGTATTATTATTATTATTATAAATAATTTAGTTTCTAAATAGTTTAGAAATTAAATTAAAACCCTAAGTCTTAAAGAGTTTTGGAGAAATGGTTAGTCTATATAAGGAGATGCCTTATAATAGATTGGGACTGATGTTGATATTCGAGATACTACACAATAATTCTCTACATCCTAAAGAGTTAAGAGATAGAGAATTAGGGCTAGCTACCAAAGGTTTTGGAGCAAACCTAAACTTACTTCTTCAATCAATAATTTCTTGGTGGATCACCTTTAGAGCGCTACATACACTGAGTAGCTGACATTTGGTCAGTGGATCTGAAGAAACGCGAATGATCAAATGATTGGGAGTTAAAGATCAGATTAAGGAGTTAATTCATTTTCATAAGGTATATTTTTTATCCTTCCTCAATTAATAATATTGAATAAGGTGATTCCTGAGATTGCAGAAAATTTTAAATATGATTTATGCCATGCTTCCGCTTTTACATCAATTTAATTGTATGTATTTTCTTGTTTCTGTAAACTAACAGTGGTATTAGAGCCGTTCTTATGTAAATTATTAATTGTTTTGATTCTGTATATACATTGATATGCATTTGGAACAATTTAATTGGGCATAATTGTTGGAATAAAATCTTGTTTTATGAAACAAAGCAGCAAAATCGCGATCTGAAAATCGCCGCAGCGCAGTTCCACAATGTAGCAACGCTGGGAATCTATTGTTGCAGCTCAGTAGCGCTGCCCAGAGCACAACAACGCTTGCCCAAGACGCTGCAGCGTCGGGCATCAGAAAGCTTTAGTTTTTCAGTTTTTTTAAAAAAATTTAAAATAAAGAGTTTATTTTGGACTTGGAATTGGATTTTATGCTAACTAATATCGCTCATTAAATGATATCAATATATATATGGAATGTTTAATTTATGAGATAAATATTTTATTGATACATATGATGACATATATGATAATAAAGGAGATGATTATGGACAATAGACCAATGAGATTGGATTTAATTTGATGGATACTTGAATGAACAGGTCTTTATAAATGGGGTCTGCGTACCTCGCCTATCTAATTTCTAGTGTAAATTCTACCTCCCTCCTATATACTTCCTTTTGACTGCTGATCAAGGTTTCTGTTTTATTGTAAGATAGATTGTAATAGGATTTAATAGAATTACTTAGTAAATTAGAGCTGAAGAGCAGGATCAATCAAGACCCATTTGTAATGGAGCCTGGGTTGAATGTAATAATTATGTTCATGTTTTATTCTTGCATCCTAGGTTTGACCTTTTGGTTCACTCGGTGGCTCGAGCAAACCAAACTAGAATCAAGTCCATAATCATCCCAAGTAGAATATAGTATTCTATATGTGCATGCTAGTTATATATTAATATATTATTATATATGCGATGTATGTTTAATATGATACGTATTTATATATATTTGCATGCGCGCTTAACAAAATGAGACCATTAATAACAAAACTCTCAAGAAGAAAATATTAAGTTATAACGCTCAAGAACATTTGTAACGTTCAAGGACATTAAGAATGTCGGACGTAGCCTTCTAGCATGATGAAACAATAGAGTATCAAGTATTTAATATTAGTTTGTTGTGCACACACAAGGCTAAATAAGGTACCTTCAAAATCTATCCCTAAGACTCCATATGAGTTATGGATAGGAAGGAAACCTAGTCTTAAGCATGTTAAGATTTGAGATTGTCCAGCTTATGTTAAGAGATTACAAAATGATAAGCTTGAGACAAGATCTGATAAGTGCAAATTTGTGGGATATCCTAAAGAAAGTTTGGGGTATTATTTCTATAATCCTACTGATCAAAAGGTGTTTGTTGCGAAACACGCTACCTTCTTGGAAAAGGAGTTTATCCTTGAAGGAACAAGTAGGAGTAAAATAGATCTTGAAGAAGTTCAAGAACCACAAAGCACTACAGGTCAAATGGAGGAACTTGTCCAAGTAGAGAAACCTACTTTACCACAACCAAATCGTAAATCTGGAAGAGTGCCTAAGATACCTGAAAGGATTATGGATTCTCATAGATGATAATGATGATGTATGCATCATAGAGGATGATGATCCAGTAATATACGATGAGGCTATGAGTAGTAGAGACTTAGAGAAATGACAAATGGCCACGAAATCTGAAATGGACTCCATGTATGAGAACCAAGTATGAACTTTGGTTAATCCACCGGAAGTCATTATGCCTATAGGGTGTAAATGGGTCTTTAAGAGAAAGACTGGAGCAGATGGCAAGGTGGAGACCAATAAGGCCAGATTGGTTGCAAAAGGTTTTAAACAAAGGCAATGAGTTGACTATGATAAAACCTTCTCACCGGTAGGAATGCTTAAATCTATTCAGATTTTGCTTGCGATAGCAGCTTACTATGATCACGAGATTTAGCAAATGGACGTGAAGACGACCTTCCTCAATGGTAAACTAGAAGATGATGTATATATGATACAAGTAAAAGGGCTAATTTCGACGGAATTATTCTCGACGGAATATATTCAATAATTCCGTCGAGGATAATTCCCTCGGAACAAATATAATTCCGACGGAATTCCGTCGGAAATAGACCCCAATTTTAGCGCCACTTTTTCCGCCAGCGCCAAACCTAAATTCGATGGAATTATGCTTATTTGTGAGGGAATTTTCGTCGAGGATATTATAATTCCGAGGGAATAGTTCTGACGGAATATTCCGTCAGAAATAACTTATAAAATTAACCTAATTAGAGGTCGTCTTCTTCAGCCGCCTCATTTTTCACCACTTTCTCTCTCTCCTCAGATCTCACTCTCCTCAGTTCTCTCAGTCTCCCCCGCTCTCTTTCTCCCTCCCTCACTCACTCACTCTCTCACTCTCATCTCTCACTCTATAGCACTGTCACTCTCAGCTCCCCACGTTCCGCCCCCCTGCTCAGTCCGCCGACCGCCGACAGTCGCCTCCGGTCTCTGGCGCCATCGCTGTTGCCACTAGGTTGTTGAGAGGTACATTAAACCCTAATAGTCAGGGTTAATTCAAGTTATATTTATGTCTAAAGTTCAATTTTGTAATTTAGTATGAAATTGGTATTTGGGTCTGAAATGTGATCTGGAATGTGCAAAATAGTATGAAATTGGTATGAAAGTGGTTTGAAATTAGTGAATTTGGGTCTGAAAATCGTTAATTTGGGTCTGAAATTCCGATTTGGGTCTAAAATTGGGATTATTTTTATATCTTTGCATGCCCTGAATTGTTGATATGTGCAAATTTTTTTGATATCATTCTGAAATTGGGATAATTTTGATGTGTTATTGAAATTCGGAATATTTAGTTGCTGAAATTATTTTAATGTTTATGGGATTAAATTGTTCATGTGCAGTTGTTGATATTTGTTGGTTGTTCATCGGATTGGTTGAAATTTTGGTATTGGTATTGTAAAATCTTGTCATATTTGTTATTTCTGACGGAATTCTCGACTGAATTTCTGTCAGAATTCTTTAATTGCAAAATTTGTGGGCCCTGCAAGTATATTTATGTATTATTTAATTAGTTTCTCAATATTAAAATAAACTAAGTAGCATTGACTTAGTTTATTACTACTAAAATAAAATAAACTAAGTAGTATTTACTTAGTTTTACCACTACTAAATAAAATAAAATAGTATAATAACATAAACTAAATTTACATTAATATAATATAATATAAAATAATAAAATTAAATAACATAAGATAACATAGGATAATTAAGATAAAATAAAATAAAATAAAATAAAATTTTTTAAATATAATAATTTAATTAAAATAAGTTGAAATAATGAAAAAAATAAATAAATTAAATAATATAATATAATGTAATACAAAATAAATTAAAGAAAAGAAAATAAAACTAAATGAAATAAATTAAATTATATCTAATAATAAAATAAAATACAATAAAATTAATTAAATTAAATTAAATAATATAATATAATACAAAATAAAATAAAATAAAATAATAATAAATTAGAATAACATAAATTAACTTTAATAAATTAAAATAAATTAATTTAATTTTATAAATTAAATGAAATGAAATTAAATTTAATGAAATTATATAATATAATATAATACACTAAAAAATAAAATAAAATAAAAATAAATTAGAATAACATAAATTAAATTTAATAAATTAAAATAAATTTATTTAATTTTATAAATTAAATGAAATTAAATTTAATTTAATAAATTATATAATATAATATAATACACTATAAAATAAAATAAAATAATAATAAATTAGAATAACATAAATTAACTTTAATAAATTATAATAAATTAATTTAATTTTATAAATTTTTAAATGAAATTAAATTAAATTTAATGAATTATATAATATAATATAATACACTAAGAAATAAAATAAAATAAAAATAAATTAGAATAACTTAAATTAAATTTAATAAATTAAAATAAATTTATTTAATTTTATAAATGAAATGAAATGAAATTAAATTTAATAAATTATATAATATAATATAATACAGTATTAAATAAAATAAAATAAAATAATAATAAATTAGAATAACATAAATTAACTTTAATAAATTAAAATAAATTAATTTAATTTTATAAATTAAATGAAATGAAATTAAATTAAATTTAATAAATTCAATAAATTATATAATATAATATAATACACTATAAAATAAAATAAAATAAAATAAACTGAGTAGTTCCCATATTTAAATAATAATTCTCAGAAACTGAGTAGCATTTACTTAGTTTATCATTGGAATAATAAATTAAGTAGAATTTGCTTAGTTTTTCGCAATTACAATAAACTGAATATATACTTGTGCATGTAGTATAGTTAATTTGGAGCTTAGAAACCCGTTTGACATTCACTCATTAGGAGTGAATGTCGAATAGTCCCCAGTTTGGGACTGTTACTGGATGTTATATCTCTCACTTAGGCCGGTGCCAATGGGTTGTGTAATATTCCGAACCCTAATAAGATTTGTATATGTAAATTATGTGTTTAATAAATGAAATTTCTTGTTCTGACTTAGTATTATGTGATTGCGTATTTTATTAAACAATTAGGTCAAATAAAATTTTTTTCGCCAAGTAGCTGTGTCGTGCTTAATCGGACAAAATGATTTGTCGTGCTTCCGGCGAATTCACCGAGAAGCGTTTCGGTAAATTAGTTTTGTAAGCTGCTGTGTCGTACTTGGAATTGACGAAGTGCTTTGTCGTGCTTCGACATTAATATAATATTATATTAAATGATAAAATTTTTAAAATAAGTTAAATAGGGTTTAAAATGTTATGCGGAAATAGAAACCCTAATTGGAAAACCCTAATTGGTAATAATTGTCCGAATTGATCAATTAAAACCCTAATTATTGTACAATAATCTTAATTGATGTAATTAAGATTTAAATGATGAATCATAATATTAATTATGAATTATTAAGATTAAATTAAACCCTAAACGAAAGATTAAAACCCTAATTATAGGATTGGAAACCCTAAACCCTAATTAGGAACCCTAAAACCCTAATTTGGTTCAATAACCCTAATTTATGAAATGTAAAATCTTAATTATGATATAATATCTTAATTAAGGTATTACTAAACCTAAGTTAACAACCTAATCATGATTAACAAAAATCTAGAATTAATTAGTAAGTAAATAAATGAAAATTAAAATCCTAGCCAATGAAAATGAAGCTAGGAGTGTGCAAGCTTGTGCTTGACACACTCCAGCACAAGTAGGTTAATTAGGCCAGATCATAAGCACCACAAGTTCCAAGCTTAGATATTTTTGGGAGCAAAGTTTGGAAATTAGTCTAGGAAACCCTAAATTCAAGTTGCTATAAGTAGAATGAGATGCTGAGCTTTAAACCTACGAAATTTTAAAGATTATACACTCACATATCCAGCCTAAACAAACCCTAGCAATCACAAGCTCAGAATCAGAAGCCAGAAATCAAAATTTGAAGAAAAAGGTGCACAAAACCCTAATTTATGTTTGATCTTCAAGCCTGGAAAATTTTTGTGTTTTAGATGTTTAGGGATACTTGTTAATGTGTTAATAAGTGATCTGGTCGGTCAAAAACATGTTTACATAACATCTAGATATGAAAATCAAGCCAAAAAACTCAAACTGTTCTTGGCAGTCAAGAACAGTCTGACAGGCCTTTTTGTCAGGCCTTTTGATCCTCTTAGATTAGTTGTTTGATCTGTTTTTATGCATATATGTGTAGCCTACCATGTTATCTTTAAAGCCCGACGTGTATCATAACAAACAAATAACTAGGATGAAAGATATGATAGGTCAAAAGTGCTTTGACCGCGTTTCGGATTTTCATTTCTGGGTAACCCAGAAACATGAAGAACATTCTGACAGAGTCTGACAAGACTTTTGATCAACCCAGAAATGACCTAGATGACATATTTTGTGTAGTTTGTTGGTTTAAAGTTGTTGTATGTTATATAGACTTTAATCTTGAACCATTAAAACACATAAACAAACAATCAATCAAACGGAATTAGCAGTCAAACCACGTTGACCGTTATGACTGGATGAGTTTCTGGGTTACCCAGAAACTCAAGAACAGTCATGAACGGGGTAGTTTGACCATAAATATCTAGCATGTTTTATGATATAGTTTTAAGATGGAATTTGTTATGTCGTTGTACACTGCCATGTTGGCTATAACAACAAACAAAAATCAAACACAAACATCAAACCAGTTGGAATTAAATTGAGGTCAAAAGTCACTGTTGGACGTTGACCAGGTGTTCTTCATGAAGAACACCTTTAGCGACGAAATGCATACACCAACCCAGAAACCTAAGAAACTAAGCAGACCGTCGCTAAAGCCCTTTAGCGACGGATTTTTAATAAAAATAAAATAAAAATTAATTAAATAAATTTATAAAATAATAAATAAATATTAAATAATTATTAATAATTAATAAATAAATCCGAAAATTCATTTTTAATTATAAAAAAATTATTTTTAATATTTTTATATATTCTGAATTATTATTTAATTTAATATTAAATAATAATTATGATAAATCATTTAATAATTGTTTTAATTATTTTAAAAATAGTATTAAATTATTAAATAATTATATTAATTATTTAAAAATGATATTAAGGTAAATAAAATTATTATATATAATAATTAAATAAAATATTAAATATTTAAATATTATTAATGATAAATAAATCATTTAAATAATATATTAAGTATTTAAAAATTACTTTAAATGATAATTAAATCATTTAAATATCAAATTAAGTTTTGAAAATTATTATAAGTAATAATTAAATTATTATAATGATAAAATAAATTCTAAGAATATTATTAATGATAAAATAAATCATTTAAATAATATTCTATCTTTCTAAAAATATTATAAATGATAAATAAATCATTTAAATAATATTTTAAATATCTAAAAATATTCTAAATGATAAATAAATTATTTAAATAACATATTAAATGTTTTAAAATTATTCTAAATGATAATTAAATCATTTAAAAATATTCCTAAACTTGTAAAATTATTTAAAAATTACTTCCAAGCTTCTGAAAATTATTTAAAAATAATACCAAGCTTCTAAAAATGTTAAAAATAATAATTAAATTATTTAGACTGATAATTCGACTTCCCCAAATGAAGTTTTATCGAACAATCTATGTGTTTAGCCATTAAGGATGCGACCGAGATACCGAATCAACGTCGAAACCTTAATGAAACTTATTTAGATTAGCGCGATACATGTTTATATACGTGCTAACGCTTATTATTGGTATACGTAGACTACGTGCGTTGACCGATTGTACTAAAATTATAGTGAGCTACGCTAAGGCAAGTGTCCTAACCTTTCTCAATTTATATTAAGCAAGTATTATACATCTTGCTATCAATTATTGTGAAGTTATTGCTTCTTGTTCAGCATAACTTAAGAAATGAATTATTATTCATATATTGCTTGTTCGAGCTTAAATTATTGTGTCAAGCCAAATTGTTTGGTACGACATCTGATACTGAGAAATGGAACACCTTGATGTAAGGTGAACCCGAAATTTTCCCTTAAAATAAGGTGACGAAATTCCCTTAATATAAGGTGACGAACAGTTGATAATATATCAGCATAAATTGGTAGGATGATATGCATACTCCTAGGATATTGGTGAGGCTGATCACCTACCAGATATCCAAAACTCAAATGGTTCTAAGTCATTAAAGACTGATAGAACTAAATGAAATATATGGTTCATGTACAGAACCCTCAGTATACATCATTGACATCTTTCAAATCAAACACATGGTGTTTACATATTTAAATGAACTTGCTGAGCATTTGTAGCTCATTCTTGCGCATATCTTCTTTTGCAGCTATAAATGATATCCCTGGCACGTCTGGGACTAACAAGGGGAAAAGCCATGCTTATTAGCTTTTAATGTTTATTGTTGTATACTTTAAGTCTTTTTAAAGACTTGTTATTGTAATAACTTAGTATAACGAATGATGTAACCGAACAAAATGTTATGTAATATATTATGATCCTTTATGTTATAGAATGCGTTATACTCTGATCTTTAAATTCTTTAGAATAGTTGTACTAAGTTAAATACAGTGTCTATATGAACTATACATCTGAATGAGGGTATTTAAATGATGTTGAGAGTCCTATAAGCTCTGGGGTTACACTTAATGAGCGCCGGTAAGGTGCCATCTTTACCGGAATGCGCCCCTCAGTTCTATGGATAATCTTATCATTAATACTGTGAATGTCAGATAGATAGGGAATATTGATATGAAAGAGATATCCACAAGATATGAATCTGTACATCCAAGTGAGGGTATCCAAACACGGATAACGTTCTGACGAGAATTATTATCTGTTATGGGATACTGTGAACCTTGGATAGATAGAAGTCATATTTTATTGAATATTTATAGTTGTATAGTTCCACGTGAGCACCAGATCTGCTACAGGGGAGTGTAGAGATTTGGGGGCGTCACAAGATGGTATCAGAGCTGTAGATTATAGCTCTAAGGTAGTTGGGAAATACCTTAGGATATAATCTTTGAGTCCGTAAAATACTTCATACACATAAGATAACCTTAAAAGCCTTATATTTTGTGTAAACTTGCTTCATCATAATACTAAACAAGTAAAATTTTTTTGTAGGATGGCAGACCCAGATTGGGAAGATAGTTCAAGGGAGATAGGTTCACAGGTGATAGAGCTTGAGCAGGGCAGTGATCCTAAAGGACAAGAAGTTCAAAATAACTTGGAATTCCATGACGCCGAAGCGACAGAACCTAATGAGGACGCTACAGAGGTTCAGATTATAGACGAAGGAGAAGATGAGGAAGAACCAATAATATGGAGGGATATATCAGAAGTTCAAAATCAATCTGTAGAAGAATTAGAAGAAGGAAACCCAGAGGAGGAAAACCTACTAGAACAAGCCCAGATAGAAATACATACCTTGAACAATAGGGTAACATATGTGGAAGAAAGGTTGGAGAATGAAGGACGATTGAATATCCGACTTCAGGCACTGTTGTCAAGAAAGGAAAGAGAAAGATATCAAATCCAAGCAAGGCTTGATATGACTAATAAAGAATTTCGTGAAACACTTGTGGATCTGGATAAGCGAGTAGCGGATTATCCCGTAGAGAATGGAAAGACTGGATACGACATCAATAGGTGGGTGGTATCCAGTATGTTGTGTGATGAATATCGTAAGATTAAGCTTTAGATAAATCTGGTCACCAAAGTGTGTATGTAAATAGTAGTATCTAAACTACTTTACCCAAGTTTTGCGAAACTGGTTTGGGAATGCTAGTAGTACTTATATAAACTACTAGCCGAATATGTAAACCTTCTGTATGAATATACAAATTATGTTTGAACATTATGTGCATTCCATACTTGTAATTATACTAGTTTTCTTACTTATATAACTTAACGCCGCTTGAAAGAAGACCATAGACATTAGTAGAGGCTTAAAATAGAGAAGTAAACCCAACAGTTAAATAAATTTAGATATGCCTTGTAAACGTAAAAATTGCAAATAAAGAGATAATTCCCGGTAAAAACCATATAGAAATTATAATATAGAAATTAAGAGACATAAGTTTCTTATGAACCTCATTCCTATACAGCTAGGGGAATTCGATATAATCTTAGGCAGGGATTGGTTGGTTAATCATAATACAATGATTGACTACCATCGAAAGCATGTAAACCTATTGACTGTGTCGAAGTCAAAGGTAGTGTTCAACGGTGGTTGTTCACCTAAACGATCTCGATGTTTGACAGTAATGCAGGCAGAGAGATTGCTTAGGAAGGGTTGTACAGGCTATTTGGCATATATAGTAGATACTCGAAAAGAAGAAGTAAAGCTAGCACAAATACCTGTAGTTAGAGAATTTCCGGATGTGTTTCGAGATGACTTACCCGGTTTACCTCCGGACAGGGAGATCGAATTTGTGATTGATCTAGCGCCGGGTATGACATCAGTTTCTAAGGCACCGTACAGAATGGCACCTGTAGAGTTGAAAGAGTTACTTGTGCAGCTACAAGAACTCTTAGACAAAAAGTACATACAACCCAGTGTTTCACCTTGGGGAGCACCGGTGTTGTTTGTAAAGAAGAAGGATGGAACATTAAGGTTGTGTATTGATTATAGAGAATTAAATAAGTTAACAATAAAGAACAAATATCCTTTACCACGAATTGATGATTTGTTTGACCAGTTGAAAGGGGCCGAATACTTTTCAAAGATCGACCTACGATCGGGTTATCATCAATTAAAGGTAAGAAAAGAAGATGTGCCGAAGACAGCGTTTAGGACACGCTACGGACATTATGAGTTTCTTGTGATGTCTTTTGGATTAACAAATGCGCCGGCAGCATTCATGGACTTAATGAACAGAGTGTTTAAACCATGCTTGGACAAATTTGTAGTAGTGTTCATCGATGATATTTTAGTATACTCGAGAACAAAAGAGGAGCATGCTGAACACTTGAGAAGCATATTGGAGATATTACGCAAGGAACAACTTTATGCAAAGTTTTCCAAGTGTGAATTCTGGTTGGAATGAGTCCAGTTCTTGGATCATGTAATTGACAAGAATGGAATAGCGGTAGATCCAACCAAGATAGAAGCGATTGTGAATTGGGAACAACCAACAACTCCAACAGAAGTAAGAAGTTTTCTCGGTTTAGCAGGGTACTATCGGCGTTTTATACAAGATTTTTCAAAAATAGCAACCCCACTAACCAATTTGACTCGAAAGACGGTGAAGTACGTCTGGACAGACAAATGTGAAGAAAGTTTCCAAGAGTTGAAGAAGCGGTTAAGTATGGCACCAGTATTATCTTTACCAGATGATACAGGAGGCCTCGTTGTTTATAGTGATGCATCACACAAAGGGTTAGGGTGTGTGTTAATGCAACACGGAAAGGTGATTGCATATGCATCAAGACAACTCAAAGATTATGAGAAGAGGTATCCTACGCATGATCTTGAGTTAGCCGCCGTAGTATTCGCCTTGAAAATTTGGAGGCATTACTTGTACGGGGAGAAGTGTGAGATATACACAGATCACAAGAGTCTGAAATATATTTTCACACAGAAGGAGTTAAATATGAGACAAAGGAGATGGCTAGAGTTGATAAAAGATTTTGATTGTGAGATCTTATATCATCCAGGGAAAGCCAACGTCGTAGCAGACGCATTAAGTAGGAAGAACCAGGAGAAATTGAATGTGATAACTGATAACGAGGTACTGATAAAAGAGTTTGACAAACTTGAAATTGAGGTGCGAGTTCCAGTTAACTCTACATAGAAGTTATTTGTCATCAAGAGTAATTCGACTTTATTGGACAAAGTCAAAGAATTACAGGAGACTGATGCAGAATGTCAGAAGTATAAGGCAGAAATGACTCATAAAAAGAATGTTAAGTTTAGAGTGGATAAGGATGGAGTACTAAGATACGAAAATAGAATTTGGGTACCTTCAGTACAAGAGTTAAAAGACGAAATACTAAATGAAGCCCATAATTCTAAATTCGTTGTACATCCAGGGAGTACAAAAATGTATAAAGACCTGAGCCAACATTTTTGGTGGTCTAACATGAAGAGAGAAATAGCGGAGTGGGTAAGTAAATGTTTAACATGTCAAAGGGTTAAAGCTGAACATCAGAAACCAAGTGGATTATTACAACCCTTAGAAATTCCTGAGTGGAAATGGGAGCATATTACCATGGATTTCGTAGTTGGCCTTCCAACCACACAAAAGGGTCACAATGCCATTTGGGTAATTGTAGATCGTCTTACCAAAACAGCTCATTTTCTACCCATCAAAATCAACTTCAGTCTCGACCAATTAGCCAGACTTTACATCAATGAAATCATTTCTAGACATGGAGTCCCTGTTTCTATAGTATCAGACAGAGATCCACGATTTACTTCAAATTTTTGGATAAGTCTCCAGAAAAATTTAGGAACTCAATTGAGACTAAGTACAGCATACCATCCACAAACTGACGGTCAGAGTGAGAGAACCATCCAGACATTGGAAGACATGTTGCGCTCTTGCATCATGGATTTCAAGGGAAGTTGGGAAGATCAATTACCTTTGGTAGAATTTGCATACAACAATAGCTACCATGCCAGCATAGGGATGCCACCATTTGAAGCCCTATATGGAAGAAAATGTAGGACGCCTTTATGTTGGGACGAGGTTGGGGAACGGCAAATGCTAGGACCCGAAATAGTGCAACAAACCACAGAGGTAGTTCGAATTATACGGGGAAGATTACAAGCGTCACAATATCGACAGAAGAAATATGCTGATCAACACAGGAAATTACAAGATTTCGAAGTCGGTAGTCACGTATTCTTAAAAGTATCTCCGTGGAAGGGAAAAATACGTTTCGGCAAGAAGGGCAAATTGAGTCCGAGATTTATTGGGCCATTTCAAATATTGAGGAGAATAGGTGAGGTAGCCCTACCTCCTGAACTAGAACATATTCATAACGTGTTTCATGTGTCCGTGTTACGACCGTACAAACCTGATTATAAACACGTTATTGATTATGAGCCCATTCAAATCGAGAAGGATTTATCGTATGAAGAAATTCCTATTGAAATTGTGGATAGGAAAGAACAGCAATTGCGAAATAAAAAGATACCTTCAGTTAAGGTTATCTGGAGAAATCAGAATATCGAGGAAGCTACGTGGGAGCTCGAGAGTAAAATGCGAGATAACTACCCACATTTATTTTCATAGACTGCACTGTAAATTTCGAGGACGAAATTCTTATTAGTGGGGGTGAATGTAATATTCCGAACCCTAATAAGATTTGTATATGTAAATTATTTGTTTTAATAAAATGAAATTTCTTGTTCTGACTTAGTATTATGTGATTGCGTATTTTATTAAACAATTAGGTCAAATAAAATTTTTTTCGCCAAGTAGCTGTTTCGTGCTTAATCGGACAAAATGATTTGTCGTGCTTCCGGCGAATTCACCGAGAAGCGTTTCGGTAAATTAGTTTTGTAAGCTGCTGTGTCGTACTTGGAATTGACGAAGTGCTTTGTCGTGCTTCGACATTAATATAATATTATATTAAATGATAAAATTTTTAAAATAAGTTAAATAGGGTTTAAAATGTTATGCGGAAATAGAAACCCTAATTGGAAAACCCTAATTGGTAATAATTGTCCGAATTGATCAATTAAAACCCTAATTATTGTACAATAATCTTAATTGATGTAATTAAGATTTAAATGATGAATCATAATATTAATTATGAATTATTAAGATTAAATTAAACCCTAAAACGAAAGATTGAAACCCTAATTATAGGATTGGAAACCCTAAACCCTAATTAGGAACCCTAAAACCCTAATTTGGTTCAATAACCCTAATTTATGAAATGTAAAATCTTAATTATGATATAATATCTTAATTAAGGTATTACTAAAACCTAAGTTAACAACCTAATCATGATTAACAAAAATCTAGAATTAATTAGTAAGTAAATAAATGAAAATTAAAATCCTAGCCAATGAAAATGAAGCTAGGAGTGGTGCAAGCTTGTGCTTGACACACTCCAGCACAAGTAGGTTAATTAGGCCAGATCATAAGCACCACAAGTTCCAAGCTTAGATATTTTTGGGAGCAAAGTTTGGAAATTAGTCTAGGAAACCCTAAATTCAAGTTGCTATAAGTAGAATGAGATGCTGAGCTTTAAAACCTACGAAATTTTAAAGTTTATACACTCACATATCCAGCCTAAACAAACCCTAGCAATCACAAGCTCAGAATCAAAGCCAGAAATCAAAATTTGAAGAAAAAGGTGCACAAAACCCTAATTTATGTTTGATCTTCAAGCCTGGAAAATTTTTGTGTTTTAGATGTTTAGGGATACTTGTTAATGTGTTAATAAGTGATCTGGTCGGTCAAAACATGTTTACATAACATCTAGATATGAAAATCAAGCCAAAAACTCAAACTGTTCTTGGCAGTCAAGAACAGTCTGACAGGCCTTTTTGTCAGGCCTTTTGATCCTCTTAGATTAGTTGTTTGATCTGTTTTTATGCATATATGTGTAGCCTACCATGTTATCTTTAAAGCCCGACGTGTATCATAACAAACAAATAACTAGGATGAAAGATATGATAGGTCAAAAGTGCTTTGACCGTTTCGGATTTTCATTTCTGGGTAACCCAGAAACATGAAGAACATTCTGACAGAGTCTGACAAGACTTTTGATCAACCCAGAAAGAAATGACCTAGATGACATATTTTGTGTAGTTTGTTGGTTTAAAGTTGTTGTATGCTATATAAACTTTAATCTTGAACCATTAAAAACACATAAACAAACAATCAATCAAACGGAATTAGCAGTCAAACCACGTTGACCGTTATGACTGGATGAGTTTCTGGGTTACCCAGAAACTCAAGAACAGTCATGAACGGGTAGTTTGACCATAAATATCTAGCATGTTATGATATATTTTAAGATGGAATTTGTTATGTCGTTGTACACTGCCATGTTGGCTATAACAACAAACAAAAATCAAACACAAACATCAAACCAGTTGGAATTAAATTGAGGTCAAAAGTCACTGTTGGACGTTGACCAGGTGTTCTTCATGAAGAACACCTTTAGCGACGAAAATGCATACACCAACCCAGAAACCTAAGAAACTAAGCAGACCGTCGCTAAAGCCCTTTAGCGACGGATTTTTAATAAAAATAAAATAAAAATTAATTAAATAAATTATAAAATAATAAATAAATATTAAATAATTATTAATAATTAATAAATAAATCCGAAAATTCATTTTTAATTATAAAAAAATTATTTTTAATATTTTTATATATTCTGAATTATTATTTAATTTAATATTAAATAATAATTATGATAAATCATTTAATAATTGTTTTAATTATTTAAAAATAGTATTAAATTATTAAATAATTATATTAATTATTTAAAAATGATATTAAGGTAAATAAAATTATTATATATAATAATTAAATAAAATATTAAATATTTAAATATTATTAATGATAAATAAATCATTTAAATAATATATTAAGTATTTAAAAATTACTTTAAATGATAATTAAAATCATTTAAATATCAAATTAAGTTTTGAAAATTATTATAAGTAATAATTAAATTATTATAATGATAAAATAAATTCTAAGAATATTATTAATGATAAAATAAATCATTTAAATAATATTCTATCTTTCTAAAAATATTATAAATGATAAATAAATCATTTAAATAATATTTTAAATATCTAAAAATATTCTAAATGATAAATAAATTATTTAAATAACATATTAAATGTTTTAAAATTATTCTAAATGATAATTAAATCATTTAAAAATATTCCTAAACTTGTAAAATTATTTAAAAATACTTCCAAGCTTCTGAAAATTATTTAAAAATAATACCAAGCTTCTAAAAATGTTAAAAATAATAATTAAATTATTTAGACTGATAATTCGACTTCCAAATGAAGTTTTATCGAACAATCTATGTGTTTAGCCATTAAGGATGCGACCGAGATATCGAATCAACGTCGAACCTTAATGAAACTTATTTAGATTAGCGCGATACATGTTTATATACGTGCTAACGCTTATTATTGGTATACGTAGACTACGTGCGTTGACCGATTGTACTAAAATTATAGTGAGCTACGCTAAGGCAAGTGTCCTAACCTTTCTCAATTTATATTAAGCAAGTATTATACATCTTGCTATCAATTATTGTGAAGTTATTGCTTCTTGTTCAGCATAACTTAAGAAATGAATTATTATTCATATATTGCTTGTTCGAGCTTAAATTGTTGTGTCAAGCCAAATTGTTTGGTACGACATCTGATACTGAGAAATGGAACACCTTGATGTAAGGTGAACCCGAAATTTTCCCTTAAAATAAGGTGACGAAATTCCCTTAATATAAGGTGACGAACAGTTGATAATATATCAGCATAAATTGGTAGGATGATATGCATACTCCTAGGATATTGGTGAGGCTGATCACCTACCAGATATCCAAAACTCAAATGGTTCTAAGTCATTAAAGACTGATAGAACTAAATGAAATATATGGTTCATGTACAGAACCCTCAGTATACATCATTGACATCTTTCAAATCAAACACATGGTGTTTACATATTTAAATGAACTTGCTGAGCATTTGTAGCTCATTCTTGCGCATATCTTCTTTTGCAGCTATAAATGATATCCCTGGCACGTCTGGGACTAACAAGGGGAAAAGCCATGCTTATTAGCTTTAATGTTTATTGTTGTATACTTTAAGTCTTTTTAAAGACTTGTTATTGTAATAACTTAGTATAACGAATGATGTAACCGAACAAAATGTTATGTAATATATTATGATCCTTTATGTTATAGAATGCGTTATACTCTGATCTTTAAATTCTTTAGAATAGTTGTACTAAGTTAAATACAGTGTCTATATGAACTATACATCTGAATGAGGGTATTTAAATGATGTTGAGAGTCCTATAAGCTCTGGGGTTACACTTAATGAGCGCCGGTAAGGTGCCATCTTTACCGGAATGCGCCCCTCAGTTCTATGGATAATCTTATCATTAATACTGTGAATGTCAGATAGATAGGGAATATTGATATGAAAGAGATATCCACAAGATATGAATCTGTACATCCAAGTGAGGGTATCCAAACACGGATAACGTTCTGACGAGAATTATTATCTGTTATGGGATACTGTGAACCTTGGATAGATAGAAGTCATATTTTATTGAATATTTATAGTTGTATAGTTCCACGTGAGCACCAGATCTGCTACAGGGGAGTGTAGAGATTTGGGGGCGTCACAGGTTGAGTACGTTTTTTTTGTTTTGAGGATTTTTCTGCTGTTATCTCTACATGTTCTTCAAGTGCATACTTAGATTAAGTTATCTTAGTCTATTTCGTGTACTTGGAGACCATGAGGAGGTGTTGCCGAAATTTTCTTGAAACAGAAAGAAACGTGCTCAACGTGTTGGCACTAGTGAGGAGACGCATCTAGGAACGAGGTAGAAGCCTAACCCCTGTAGGAATATATATATATTCATGCATGGACCACATACATGAATATTTATGTGCTGAATGTGTCTTAAATTTGTTCAGTTAAAGATGTCAGCCGACCGGAGTTGGATGTACCGTAGGATACCCATTGATGGGAGGGGATTATTCTAAACTTTCCGTGACGTGGTCTGTAACTTTATGAACAAAGGAATAGAACATGTTGATGATCCTAACGGAAAGATGCAATGCCCGTGTGTCAAGTGTAAAAATCTGATCTGGAAGAAAGCTGACGAGATTAAATTCGACTTATATTCCCATGACTTTGTGGATGGGTACTCCGTATGGATTCATCATGGGGAATCAGCTGAGTTGAGAGAAGGGATCGACAATATTGTAGACTAACCAATTCAACGGGATTCATACGCCGATAACTATGATGCCATGGAGATGTTGGTCAATGCCTATGGCCCTACTAATATTGACTGGGCTGAAAATGAGCATTCGTCAAGCAGTGCTCGGCAAGATCCAAATGATACAGCTGCTGCCTTTTACAAGTTGCTATCTGAATCAGGGCTCTTACTGTATCCGGGAAATGTTAAGTACATTAGGCTATCTGCAGTGACTAAGCTATTACACTTCAAGAATGAGCACGACTGCAGTGAGAGAGGTTTCAACGATTTGCTTGCTCTTATCAGTTGTAATGCCCCAAGAATCCCCGTACTCGCTACAAATGACCTCGTGCGTTAATGTACAACCTTACGTTATTATTCATAACATTTTATAATAATATGTTGTTAAAAACTCAATAAATTTAAAATTTTTATAATGTTCGTTATAACTTTGCCTCAGAATCAAAATCTTTACAATTCCCTAATATAACTCAAGATCATATACCAAATGATCTGATTTAATACATTATCGGTGAGTAAAAATAAAACTCACACCACAACAATAAGTCTTTCTATTTTAGACAATAACTCCTCTACTCAAGCGCATCTGCTAACGATAAATGTCGTCTAGCATAAGTACAAACAATACCATACTACAAGTTTTCTAACTTATAACATCTCAAATAGATATAACATAACATAGTTACAATACAAAAATTTATTTCTTCTAGCTATAGAATTTTTGTTGTTAAACTCCTCTTCAATCCCATCTTTTCCTTCATCTTTACCGGGATATCCGGATACCTCGTACTTCACTAAAAGTGTTTGTTTGAAACAAGGGTGAGCACAACGGCTCAACAAGTCCAACAGTTTCACATAACACATAAATCATGCATCATGCATGCTTGGCAATATATTCATGTATGGCATTGTATACATTCTTCTCAATTATTATACATCTGATAAGTAGGTTTTATACCTACGAATCGGATGCCAATGAACGCGGATTATTGTTTATTTCCATGGTTTATAGTTACTTTTCATGCATTTTATGTGTTTTTGTAGGTTGCACATGTTGGGAATTGGTTTGGCGAGAGTTGGTTTGATTTAGCTGTTGCAGATGCTGAGTTGCTGGGAAATTGGTGCAGCGCGGCCGCGCCCAAAATGAATTAGGAGGTAGCGCGGCCGCGCCTGTCTCCAGAACTTGAAAAAATTTGGCTGCCAGGGTAGCGCGGCCGCGCCGGTTCGGGAAGGGTCAAAGTTGACTTTTTCAGCAGTTCAAGCAAATTTGATTTGTAATAGGATTTGATACTTTGTAATTAATTAGGGTTTTTATCAGATACTATAAATAGTTGTTTTAAGTTAATTTCAAGGTTGTTGAACTTATTATTAGAAAACCCTAGTTTAGAGCAATTGGAGAAGATTTGAGGCAAGCTAATAGTAGAAAGAAAGCAATGGGGAGCAAGATAGAGATTCAAGGATTACTTTGCAGTGTTTCTTCTTTTCTCTTCTTTTTACTCTAAACTTTTGAATGTTATTAAACTTGTGGATGATGAATTCTAGTTTAATTATGAACTAAATTTTTTTTAAGGCTATAATGGATCTTATTGCGTAGTTTTTAATGACATGCTTCTTGGAATATTATGATTAGTTACTTTTAGATTGTCTATTATGGTTTATGCTAAATTGCTTAATTATCTGGCCAATAATTACTGGGATAATCTATATGAACTCGAGAGATTAAGTATAGAATTAGATCTGACCATAATAGCATGTGTTTGTGTATTCTGCTGTCGATGAAATTCATAATTTGTGTTTAGGATAGAGATATACCTATTCACCGCATGTAATCTAACAGGGAACCTGGACTTTAAATCCTCTTTAATTATAATTCACATAGAAATATAGTGAATTAGTTATCTAGGGTGATTAACTTGAGTCTATCAATTGTGGATTTGAGTTGAGTTGTTTATGAAACATTGAGAGATGGTCATAAATAGTGATGAGTTCTTGGTCAACAATCCAAAACAATTAGCATGATCAAAAGGGAAGTTTGTTGCGCAAAATAAAGCATTAAGTGAAGTTATAGTCTTAAGTCTTTAAAAATTTGTTTTCAAATTAGTGGTAGTAATTTAATTTAGAATTAATTAGTTAAATTCAAAACTTCAGAAATCATTGATTATTTGTTTACTAAAATTGATTTGATTTAGAATTGGAAATTGTCATTATAAACTCAGTTCTTCTCTGTGGGACGATACTCTACTTTCTCTTTATTACTTGTGGACTGCGTATACTTGCGTATTTGTACTAGTATAGAATTAGGCAAAAAAGTTTTTGGCGCCGTTGTTGTCGACGCCGGGTTTTTCTTTTCAATGCGATATCGTCCTTTTCCGATTTCATTGCCTTTTGATTAGATGATTTTTGGAAAAGGTCGGCATTAATGTCGACGGGGTTTTTGAAAGATCATTTTTTATGATGAGCCAATTAACCAGAGTCGCCAGTTGGTATATTTGAAATGGATGTACCAACTCATCCGAATTTTCATTCTTTTGTAAATCGCTGGCTCATATGTGACTCCGAATTAATTGGTTTGCGAATTGAGATTCATAGAGTTCGGGGGCTTGTTTAAGTGAGGGGAAGGTGTTAGGCACCCCTCGACTTCCGTGAAACACGGTTACCGCAATCTTGATGCTTTTCTATCCTTTAATTCATGAATGTATGTGTGTATAGGTGCCCGTGCGTGTGTGTGTGTGCCTATGTGAATGTTGTGGTGAGTTTGTATGAAAGAGTCATTTGGATTTTAGGGAAAATCGTGCCTTAATTTGAGAACGCTTCGGAATGTCTTTTCGGTATACACGAGAAAGCTTTATTCTTTTTGAGAAGGATTTGATTTTAATTGTATAAAGCTATGGGATTTTTCTTTAGGTGTCGTTTTGGCAAAACAAGAGTTTTAAACCTTCGTCAAAATAGGAATCGAGATCTATACGTTGCTTTCATAAAATGATGGGCAATTTCTAGGATCTCTTTAACCCTATGCACAACGGTTTTAATAAAACGTTACTTATTTGTAAAATCATTTTGTGTGATGTTTGAAAACGATTTTCTTTAGCTTTTTCGTTAGATAGGAATCGGACATTCATTAGCACTTCTCAAATTTTAACCTCGTGATTCTAATATCCTACTTTGATTGATTTTATAAAAAATCTTCATTTGTTTGGCTTTGAAATCAAATTTTTCAATATTGTCAATCAAATAAAACATTAATATGCATGAGGGTTATTCATGGGCATGTAAGCCATCAAAATAACCCACACGCCTACAATCACATACTTCACTATTTATGGGGCCTTAAACCCGATTCTCGCCTTAGCGTCGTTTTAAGGCCCGACGATTACATATTTACAATGAAAACTACATCATTTCTACTTCTTACATCAAGATATGTCCATCATCGGATTTGGACCCCGGGGTCGCTTTCCTAGGCTCACAACCAAATATCCACACACCCACAATCGGATATTACAAGAAATAACCAATACGAATAATCTACCAATATCAAAGCATCCCAAAATAAAGATCTAAAAGAACCTTGCAAATGAGATCAAAATGGATGTAAACTTGTGTATTGAATAGAAGAAGAAATATGTGTGATACAATCAAATCACAAAAATATTATTCCTCTCTTTTTTCTCACTTTTTCTCCTATTTTTGTTGCAAATCTAGCTATTTTCCTCTCAATTTTCGTGCTTTGTTGCTGCTGTATCCTCCTTCTTTTCCAATTCTGCTGAACCTCCTGTATGCTGTCCGAAGCTGTGCTTAAATAGGCTGGCCAAAGCCAGCCGCAGATCTATCTGCGGCTGGCCAGCTGGCGCGCCTCCCATCGCACTCAGCTGGTAGTGCTGATTTGCTGGTTTCCGTGCTGGCGCACTCACTTGGCCGCAGATCTATCCGCGGCTGGCGGGCTTGACTTTCTCGAATTTCGTGCCACGCCTCGATTTTCGTGCCGCAACGTCAGTTTTTGCTGACAGGCTCGTATTTTACAGTCCGGGAATCATTGAGAAGTGCGCCACATCTTCCGGGAATGCCAAATTCGGATAGCCCTGCTATCATGTCGATTTCGGCTGCAAACTATCAGGGTGGCGTCGAGTGTCCGTACTTTTTTCCATCTTTTGCTCTCGCATGCCGATCCTTTTGACGAATTTGCCCTCCTGTCAAGGTTAGTATATGAAGTGCAAAATTTGGGTGTCTACAGCTGCCCCTCTTTATCATGTTTATGAAATGATAAATGAAATGAACAGGATAAAGAATAGACACTCGATGCATGAATGGGAATGCTCAAGGATGACAATGCAACACCTGTGATTTATGATGCCAACGTAAGATGCAATGGATGCAAAATACTCCCAACAGGGGTGTCGATGCGGATGATCGTCTTGTCGGGGCCGGGTTTCGTCGCCGGTCACCCATCTCGTAATCGCCGGTTATCGTCGTCGGTCGATCGTCTTGTCGGGGCCGGGTATCATCGCCGGTCACCCATCTCATAACCCCCGGTTATCGTCGTCGGTTGGTTATCTTGCGAGTGCCGGGTCTCGTCTCCGGTCGCTCGTCTTGTAATCGTCGGGTCTCATCTCCGGTCGATTGTCCTGCGAATGCCGGATTTCGTCTCCGGTCGCTCGTCTCGCGATCACCTTATCCCATCGCATTGTCATCAAAGGACGTTATCCTCCTGACTAGTTTGAGAGGCATCCTTGGAGTTCGTCCTTGTACATCGTTCTTGGCCGCCATCGCTTTTGACTCTGATAGGCTAGGACCTTGACACCTAACCTGCTCGATTTTTTTTTTTCATTTCATGGATCACAGACAGAATTATCATCTATTCATGCATGTGACACAACATGTAAATTGAGAAAAAATGACTCCTGTACAGTCTTTTGATACTGTTCTACAGATGTCATCACTTGTAGTGGTTCGCTTGGATGCCTTCCCAGGTTGCTCACCACCTTGTGGTGGTTTGTTTGGATCTCAGCCCTTCCAAGGGTGCTCACCATCTTGTCGTGGTTTGCTTGGATGCCTTCTCAGGTTGCTCACCACTCTGTCGTGGTTTGCTTGGATGCCTTCCCAGGGTGCTCACCACTCTGTCGTGGTTTGCTTGGATGCCTTCCCAAGTTGCTCACCAACTTGTCGTGGTTTGCTTGGATGCCTTCCCAGGTTGCTCACCAACTTGTCATGGTTTGCTTGGATATCAGCCCTTCCCAGGGTGCTCACCATCTTGTCGTGGTTTGCTTGGATGCCTTCCCAGGTTGCTCACCACTCTGTCGTGGTTTGCTTGGATGCCTTCCCAGGGTGCTCACCACTCTGTCGTGGTTTGCTTGGATGCCTTCCCAGGTTGCTCACCAACTTGTCGTGGTTTGCTTGGATGCCTTCCCAGGTTGCTCACCAACTTGTCATGGTTTGCTTGGATATCAGCCCTTCCCAGGGTGCTCACCATCTTGTCGTGGTTTGCTTGGATGCCTTCCCAGGTTGCTCACCACCTTGCCGTGGTTTGCTTGGATATCAGCCCTTCCCAGGGTGCTCACCATCTTGTCGTGGTTTGCTTGGATGCCTTCCCATGTGGCTCACCAACTTGTCGTGGTTTGCTTGGATATCAGCCCTTCCCAGGGTGCTCACCATCTTGTCGTGGTTTGCTTGGATGCCTTCCCAGGTTGCTTACCAACTTGTCGTGGTTTGCTTGGATATCAGCCCTTCCCAGGGTGCTCACCATCTTGTCGTGGTTTGCTTGGATGCCTTCCCAGGTTGCTTACCAACTTGTCGTGGTTTGCTTGGATATCAGCCCTTCCCAGGGTGCTCACCATCTTGTCGTGGTTTGCTTGGATGCCTTCCCAGGTTGCTTACCAACTTGTCGTGGTTTGCTTGGATATCAGCCCTTCCCAGGGTGCTCACCATCTTGTCGTGGTTTGCTTGGATGCCTTCCCAGGTTGCTCACCAACTTGTCGTGGTTTGCTTGGATATCAGCCCTTCCCAGGGTCATTTGGCAGGCTTTTCCGCTGCTTTGTTCAGTTCATAGTCGGGCGAAGTGAGATTTGCCCCCATTCGGGACATCTGCTTATGTGCAATGGTTGCACCGAGACTTTGCCATGGTTGGTTTGAGTCAGTTTGGAGTATTTGATGACTCTTGAGTGATTTTCACTGATGACATCGCCCCAGAGGTATTTATTCCCCCCCCCCCGAGTCTACGGATATGTCCTCCAGATATGATTCCATCTCAGCTGATTTTTGCCCCTAGTCGGGTCGCTGAGGATGGCCGGATCCGACTGGCCTTGATTACTACCGTTAGCCGAGCCATTTCTTTATTGGATCGTATCGACATGATGGGGCAGTAGATTGCAGGGGACGCCGATGCTTCAGACCTATCCACCACTTTATCCATCCTGCTTAAGTTAGTTTCAGATCTGTAGATCATTTTTATCTCCTGCATAGATTTATGTCAGTTTCATCTGTTATCGAAAAAGGAAATCTTGTAACGAAATGACTTATATATATAGACATGCATTTATATTCAGTCATTTTCCCCTTTTTTTTCGTATCGTTGCCTTTCATCGGATCCTCATTTTATCCAGTCAACCACGATTTTGATATCTTGCCCTCTTTTTCTTCTCAAGTCTTGATGGAGATTTGACAGATACTACCGCACACCCTGTTGATTTCATCGGACTGAGTCTTAGATTTTTTTGACTAAGTGTTTGGTTGGGTCCGGGTTATGTCACTTGAGATGAAGCTGATCAGGTGGCTGACTTCGGGAAGGTTTTGAGGGTATAGGAAGGCTTTTCTGGTTGTTGGGAATTGGTTTTGACAGAAGAAAGTATTATTTTGTAAGGAATGGGACCGTGCCACGATGGCTGCCTACGTACCCCCACAAGTCGGGAGATCAGGTCCTACGTAGTTCGTTCTTTCAAAGAACGACGAGAAAATGATGATGATGATGGGTTCTTTCAAAGGCTTTTCTGGTTGTTGGGAATTGGTTTTTTTTTTTTTTTAATGGAACCGCTTCACCGAGTCGGAATTGAGGGGTTATGGAAACACCTCTCCATCCCTCTCTTGCAATATGAGGGCTCCTCCGGATATCACCTTCTTAATCACGAAAGGCCCCTCTCAGTTCGGGGCAAGCTTCCCTTTGGCTTCGCTTTTTTTTTTTTTTTTTTTTTTTTTTTTTAGAGAAGGCATGCCTTTCTTTAGCACTAGGTCATTTTCTTTGAACTTCTGAGGTCTTATCTTTTGTCGTAAGATCGAGAGATTCTTTGCTGATACAACTGGCCGCGTGAAATAACAGCCACCCTTTTCTCATCAATTAGGGCCAATTGGTCGTATCGACCTTGCATTCAACCCTCCTCGTTTATCTGAGCATCTCAACCTCAAATGGCAGAACTACCTCTATTCCGTATACCAGAGTGTAAGGGGTTGCCCCTGTAGAAATACGCACCGATTTTCGGTACGCCAGCAGGGTGAAAGGTAGCAGATCCGGCCATCCCCGATGTTTAGCAGACATTCTCGCCATGATCTTCTTGATATTCTTATTCGCAGCCTCCACTGCCCCATTCATCTTAGGACCGCAAATGACAAAATTGAGGTGTTTGATCTTGAACTGGTCATATAATTCCTTCATAAGGGTACTGCTCAAATTTTGGCATTGTCGGAGACTAAGGCCTCAGGTTGCCCATATCGGCAAATGATATCTCCATACTGGCTTAACAGCTCTGTTTTCTGGCTAGGGGTCAGATCTGTTCCTATTTTGAGCTCTCTGGGTTTGTCAGGGGTTCCAATTTTTTATGGTGATGGTTTGGTTTGAGTTGGGTTTGGGGTTTGTCTTCGACCCATCCTTTGATCTCGTCAGGCGTGCCGTCATTATCTGTCTCATCTTGCTCAATGCCCATTAAATCGGAAATCCAGCCCAATATCAAAATCGTAGTCAACTTTCGAATTTGAAAAATCGTTTGTTAGGCAAGAGACACTCAAATTGGTACACCTGGCATGAAACAAAATGTTTGTCATATATATAAGGCATTTTCCTGCAATGATCATCTTTAAGACAACATGACAAAATAACATAATCATGCAAAATTTTAAAATAAGGGACAACAACTGGCATCTACTCATGGTCCTTCTTCATAACCTCTGGCTGCTCTACCACGATCTTCCCGCTATCGATCATATTCTGAATTTTGTGCTTCAGAGCCCAGCATTCCTGAGTATCATGACCAGGAGAATCCGAATGGTACGCACACTTCTTACTTGGATCAAATTCTCCTCCTTTCGGATCAATTGGGGGTGCCAAATCGCCTATCCTTCTCTGTGCTATCAATACCGCCAAAATCTGTTCAAGAGGCTCCCCAAGCGGGGTGAATACCCGATCTCTTGCTGTCTCAAATCTTCTTCGTTCGCCCGACCTTTGATAATTGAGATTATGTTGTCGGGGTGGCACAATTCTCTGTATTTGCACTGGAGGATTGTTCTCTGCCTTTCTAGATGATCCCTGCAGGATGAGGGAAACATCTTCCTCCTTTTTCTGTTGAATTCTACGGGAAGTGCTGCCATAGTTTCCACACTGGATTTGCTCCGCAACCACTTCCAGAGCTGTGAGGTCCCGGATCTTACCAGATTTTAACCCCATGTCCACCATTTTTCCGTGTTTTATCATCTCGGCAAAAGGTCTCCCAATCCCCGATATCACCCGCTCATAATAGGGCGCCTCCTGAATGTCCACAAAGGTCATTACCATTTCCGCCTCGTTCATTGGGGGATTCACCTGTGCAGCCATACCCCTCCATCGTTGTGCATAGTCCCTGAAAGATTCTTTTGGTTGCTTCTTGATTTTTGTCATTTGATATCTATCAGGGGCCATCTGGGCCTGAAAGCTGTATTGGGTTAAGAAGGTATGGGCCAACTCCTCCCAGTTGTGGATTCGGGCATTGTCAAGGCGGGCATACCAGATTCTTGCCTCCCCTGTTAAGCTTTTCTGGAATAGTTGCATTCTTAACCCCTCGTCTTCGGCATAAGCCCCGAGTTCTCCAATGTATATTTTCAAGTGTGTATAGGGGTCTCCCTTTCCATTGTACTTTTCAAACTCGGGAACTTTGAACTTTTCTGGATATCTGGCTCCGGGGAAAACACATAGATCCGAGTAATTAACCCTGCCCAGGGAGCCTATGCCCTTTAGAGATTGGATGGTCTCCTCCATGTGTTTCATTTTTCTCCGAAGGTCGTCATTGTCCCCCTTCTTCTGGGATAGTAATCACTGTCCTGCTAGGTATGGGAACGGCCTTTGGGATGACTGGCTCGTCCTTGAGTCGGGGTTGGTCCTCTTTAAGCAAGTTTGTACCATTTTTAGGAGGATTCTGATCATCCCCTGGTGGTGGAGTATTATGCGATCCCTGGTTTACCGGATCCTGTCTGATTAAGAACTGTTCCTTTAACATTGTGGCCATTTCCATCATCTGTCTTTTAAAATCATCAAACTCCTCCCGAGATATGGAACTATGATTGGGAAGATCAGCCATTTCAGATGTAGAGACCTGGGCTTTCTTAGACTGCGAACGGGTTTGAGGAGCAATCCTACAGAGACAATGGTTCGAGGTTTAGTCTTGGGGAAACGCAAAATGGATGCATGCTAAAACTGTAAATTTTTTGGTGTTTTTTTGGGTTTTTTAATCTTTCCCTGCAAAAGAGAAAGTTAGTAGTCTTTTAGTGCAATAACAAATGCTAAACATGACTTTATTATGCTTCCCCATCCGTTTCCTGCAAAACATGGAGGTCAGTATTCTCTTTTGACAATAGGGGAAGCATATATGAGCACGTTGCAATGGGATTATGACATTTATATTCTTGAACGTAAAAAGGCATGAAGAGACTTTTCCTGCGTTGGGTTTATCAGAGGCTGACCTACCCTAGGGTTACTCTCACGGGCCTTTCGGCATGAAGGTTCCCAAATCTTCGCAATCTACTCGTTTGAGCCCTTTCGATTGGAGCGGATTTGAGTGGTGCGTTTCCTGAGCCATCTCCGGGGAGCAGCCCCATCGAGTCCAGTAATAAGCAACCGACGGGTTCGCCTCAGGAGGAGGTACAATCTCAACATACATTCACATTCATCGTCCTCACCGTATGCAAATGATTACTTTTAAAGTAAAGCAATTCCATACAAACATTCATTTATTGGACAAAACACACAATCATACAACAATAAGTAAACATGTCAACATATCACACGTATACACACATTCTTGAATTTTAAAGGATAGGATAACATCAAGATTTTAATGCGGCTTAAGCCCTCTAATGTCCCCAGCAGAGTCGCCAGCTGTCGACGCCGGGTTTTTCTTTTCAATGCGATATCGTCCTTTTCCGATTTCATTGCCTTTTGATTAGATGATTTTTGGAAAAGGTCGGCATTAATGTCGACGGGGTTTTTGAAAGATCATTTTTTATGATGAGCCAATTAACCAGAGTCGCCAGTTGGTATATTTGAAATGGATGTACCAACTCATCCGAATTTTCATTCTTTTGTAAATCGCTGGCTCATATGTGACTCCGAATTAATTGGTCTGCGAATTGAGATTCATAGAGTTCGGGGGCTTGTTTAAGTGAGGGGAAGGTGTTAGGCACCCCTCGACTTCCGTGAAACACGGTTACCGCAATCTTGATGCTTTTCTATCCTTTAATTCATGAATGTATGTGTGTATAGGTGCCCGTGCGTGTGTGTGTGTGCCTATGTGAATGTTGTGGTGAGTTTGTATGAAAGAGTCATTTGGATTTTAGGGAAAATCGTGCCTTAATTTGAGAACGCTTCGGAATGTCTTTTCGGTATACACGAGAAAGCTTTATTCTTTTTGAGAAGGATTTGATTTTAATTGTATAAAGCTATGGGATTTTTCTTTAGGTGTCGTTTTGGCAAAACAAGAGTTTTAAACCTTCGTCAAAATAGGAATCGAGATCTATACGTTGCTTTCATAAAATGATGGGCAATTTCTAGGATCTCTTTAACCCTATGCACAACGGTTTAATAAAACGTTACTTATTTGTAAAATCATTTTGTGTGATGTTTGAAAACGATTTTCTTTAGCTTTTTCGTTAGATAGGAATCGACATTCATTAGCACTTCTCAAATTTTAACCTCGTGATTCTAATATCCTACTTTGATTGATTTTATAAAAAATCTTCATTTGTTTGGCTTTGAAATCAAATTTTTCAATATTGTCAATCAAATAAAACATTAATATGCATGAGGGTTATTCATGGGCATGTAAAGCCATCAAAATAACCCACACGCCTACAATCACATACTTCACTATTTATGGGGCCTTAAACCCGATTCTCGCCTTAGCGTCGTTTTAAGGCCCGACGATTACATATTTACAATGAAAACTACATCATTTCTACTTCTTACATCAAGATATGTCCATCATCGGATTTGGACCCCGGGGTCGCTTTCCTAGGCTCACAACCAAATATCCACACACCCACAATCGGATATTACAAGAAATAACCAATACGAATAATCTACCAATATCAAAG
Source organism: Aralia elata (assembly GCA_034770075.1). Classification (NCBI taxonomy): domain Eukaryota; kingdom Viridiplantae; phylum Streptophyta; class Magnoliopsida; order Apiales; family Araliaceae; genus Aralia; species Aralia elata. Next base: position 66,589,193 of record CM068377.1, read on the forward strand.
CATCCCAAAATAAAGATCTAAAAGAACCTTGCAAATGAGATCAAAATGGATGTAAACTTGTGTATTGAATAGAAGAAGAAATATGTGTGATACAATCAAATCACAAAAATATTATTCCTCTCTTTTTTTTTCACTTTTTCTCCTATTTTTGTTGCAAATCTAGCTATTTTCCTCTCAATTTTCGTGCTTTGTTGCTGCTGTATCCTCCTTCTTTTCCAATTCTGCTGAACCTCCTGTATGCTGTCCGAAGCTGTGCTTAAATAGGCTGGCCAAAGCCAGCCGCAGATCTATCTGCGGCTGGCCGCAGATGGATCTGCGGCTGGCCAGCTGGCGCGCCTCCCATCGCACTCAGCTGGTAGTGCTGATTTGCTGGTTTCCGTGTTGGCGCACTCACTTGGCCGCAGATCTATCCGCGGCTGGCGGGCTTGACTTTCTCGAATTTCGTGCCACGCCTCGATTTTCGTGCCGCAACGTCAGTTTTTGCTGACAGGCTCGTATTTTACAGTCCGGGAATCATTGAGAAGTGCGCCACATCTTCCGGGAATGCCAAATTCGGATAGCCCTGCTATCATGTCGATTTCGGCTGCAAACTATCAGGGTGGCGTCGAGTGTCCGTACTTTTTTCCATCTTTTGCTCTCGCATGCCGATCCTTTTGACGAATTTGCCCTCCTGTCAAGGTTAGTATATGAAGTGCAAAATTTGGGTGTCTACAGTTGCCGGGGAGCAATTGTGTCTATAATTTCAAGTTTTAATTTAATTAATTCAGTTTTAGTTAAACATTGTTTTTCTTGTTACTTCCTGTTTCAGGTGATCTCGATTTGTTTATGCAAATACGATCAAAGCAGTCGGAACTTATGCAGAGTGAGGACGATCTTGAAAACAAGTTACGCAAGTTAAGAAAGTTTTGCCGTGAGACAATCGAGAAAGAAAAAATGGCTAACAAAGAACAAAAATCATTGAGGGAATATGCCATGCCTAAGATTGATGAAATCAAGTCAAGCATCACGAGGCCAGCCATCACTACTAATTCCTTCGAGATCAAGCCGGGTACAATTCAGATGATTCAGAATGCGGTACAGTTTGGGGGATTAGCCAACGATGATCCTAATGAATACTTAGTTAGCTTTCTTGAGATTTGTGATACATTCAAATATCCCAATGTAACTGATGATGCGGTGAGATTACGTCTATTTCCGTTTACACTAAGGGATAAAGCAAAGAGTTGGTTGCACTCACTTCCACCGGGGTCCATCACAACTTGGGATGACTTGGCTCAGAAATTCCTAGCAAAATTCTTTCCGCCGGGTAAGTCTGCTAAGTTGAGAAACGAGATTTCTACTTTTGAGAAAAGTCATGGAGAGTCACTGTATGAGGCTTGGGAAAGGTTCAAAGAGTTATTGAGAAGATGTCCACATCATGGGTTACCCAAGTGGCTGCAGGTTCAGACATTCTACAATGGGTTGAGTAGTAACACTCGAACAAGTATAGATGCAGCTGCGGGGGGAGCACTTATGGATAAGAGTTTTGAGGAAGTTTCACCTTGTTAGAGACTATGGCTACAAATAACTATCAATGGTCGACGTCGAGGATGAATCACCAAAAGGTAGCTGGAGTATTGGAAGTCGACGCAGTCACAGCATTAGCGGCTCAGATGGCAGCAATGTCTAAAACGATCGATGCTATAGCAGATTCAAAAACTCAGCAAATGCTTTATGTTTGTGAGCTATGCGCAGGTGCACATCCTACAGAGTATTATGCCATTAATCCTGAAGCAGTTCAGTTTGTGGGTAGCTACCAAAGTCCTCCAAACCCATACCAAAGCACTTATAATCCAGGGGCAAGAAACCATCCAAATTTCTCATGGAGCAATAATCAGAATCAACAACAAGCTCCTAGAGCATCATATCCCCCTGGATTTCATAATCAACATCAGCCGGTAGCTACACAACCGCAAACATAAAAGAAACCAGATTTGGAAGAGCTCTTGATGAAGTATATGGCAAGTAATGATGTGTTGGTAAAGAGTCAAACAGCTACCATCAGAAATCTGGAAAATCAAGTGGGATAAATGGCCAATATATTCAACAACAAACCTCAAGGATCTTTGCCAAGTAATACGGAAATTAACCCCAAGAGAGATGGTAAGGAATAATGTCAAGCTGTCACACTTCGAAGTGGGAAACAACTGCAGTAGAGCAGCCCGGCTGCGCCTGAAATACAAGGAGAGGCAGCGCGGCCGCGCCCTTCCCTAGTCTCAGCTCCTGCAGAGAAATTGGTAGAAAAAGAAAAGGAAATGGAAACTGAGATTAAAGGAAAGGAGAAAGCAAATCAATCAGTAGTATACCCTCCCGTTCCATATCCGCAGAGATTTCAGAAGTAGAAATTAGACAAACAGTTCTCCAAATTCCTTGAAGTCTTTAAGAAGCTACAAATCAACATACCGTTTGCAGAGGCTTTAGAGCAGATGCCAAGCTATGCCAAGTTTATGAAAGGAATTTTGTTGAGGAAGAAAAAATTGGAGGATTATGAAACAGTAGCGTTAACTGAAGAGTGTAGTGCTATATTGCAAAAAAAGTTGCCGCCGAAATTAAAGGATCCTGGTAGTTTCACTATCCTTTGCACCATTGGCAGCTTATCAATCAACAAATGTTTGTGTGATTTAGGTGCTAGCATCAACCTGATGCCTTTATCGATATATGTCCAGCTGGGTCTACCTGCACCAAAACCAACCAACATCTCTCTTCAGCTTGCAGATAGGTCGGTTACATATCCTAGAGGTATTGTGGAAGACATCCTGGTAAAAGTGGATAAATTCATATTCCCAGCTGATTTCATCATTTTAGACTATGAAGAGGACAAAGACATTCCTATCATACTTGGGAGACCTTTCTTGGCAACTGGTAGAACACTTATAGATGTGCAAAAAGGAGAATTGACTATGAGGGTGCAAGACCAAGAAGTGACATTCAATGTGTTCAAAGCCATGAAATTTCCTACGGATGAGGAAGAGTGTTTCCAGTTGGATGTGGTAGAAAAAGTGGTGGATGATGAGTTTTTGAGGAAAATGACTGAGGATCCGTTGGAAACTATTTTGCTGGGGGAGGCTGACATGGATGACCCAGAGATGATGGAGTTTCTTCAAATTTTAGATGCAGTGCTGAGAGTATGCAAATTTCAAATCCCTTTTGAACCTTTGGAACTTATTGACAAATCCTTAGAGCGCTTGAAGCCATCTCTTGAAATACCTCCTACACTTGAACTTAAACCTTTACCTAGCCATCTCAGGTATGCTTATTTGGGTGAATCATCTACTTTGCCTGTTATTATTGCATCTGTACTTAACGAATTGCAGGAAAGTAAGTTGATACGTGTTCTTCGGGAGTACAAATCAGCAATTGGTTGGACCATCGCATATATTAAAGGGATTAGCCCATCATTTTGTATGCACAAGATCCTTTTGGAAGACGATGCCAAACCAACAATTGAGCAACAAAGGAGGCTGAACCCAATTATGAAAGAGGTGGTGAAAAAGAAAATTTTGAAGTGGCTTGATGCAGGTGTCATTTACCCCATCTCCGATAGCAGTTGGGTGAGTCCAGTACAGTGCGTGCCTAAAAAAGGTGGCATGACGGTTGTAGAGAACGAAAATAATGAATTGATACCGACAATGACAGTGACCGGATGGAGGGTTTGTATGGACTACAGAAAACTAAACAAGGCGACCCGCAAGGATCACTTTCCTCTACCCTTCATTGATCAGATGTTAGATAGATTGGTTGTGTTAGGTTTGTATATAGCGCGAACATGCAATCAAATTACATAAATAGTGCGGAAGCGCAATAAACGGATTTTAAAATTTTTCATACAAACCATCACCATGATCATCCATGTGCTCAATTATCAATTAAACGAAAGAGATAAAGTATGATAATCATACCCTTATAGAACCATGCTTCCACAGGTACGCGTTCACCTCCAAATCCTTCGCGTTCTCCTTGAATTCCACCAATTAAATTCCTTCCTTTGATCAACGTTAGCCACCCAAGTGTTTGGCCTCTAGAGGTGATCCACCAAGGAATAATAGTTGTTCAAGAAGATGGGTGTTGGCAAAACCCTAATTTCCATCTCTATAGAAATTGCAAGTACTCTCCCTCTCTCCAATTCATATGGAAGAGTGTGTAACTGTCTAACAGTCTAACAGTCTAACTGTCTAACCCTAAATCATGATAAGACTCCTCTTATTTATAGATATAGGGAACCCTCCTAAACTATTTAGGATTAGGGTTTTTATTTTTAATTAAACTCCTTTAATTAATTAAACTCCTAATCCAATTAGGAATTTATGAGAGAGTACTTTTATTAATTAATTCCCAATCCCTATTAGGAATTAAATAATAGTAATAGTAATAATAATAATAAGACTCCTCTTATTAATTTATATTTAATATTTACAAAATATTAAATAATAAATATTAAGCTATTTAATTTATTGTATTCCATATATTAAATTAAATACACTTAACTTATTATTACAATTATGCCATTCACTTCTTAAATAAATATTTTTCTTTTGCGGTGTGACCCTTTAGGTTCTCCATATTAAACCGGTTGTGAATAAATCAATTAGAACAATTCTAATCTTATTTAAATAAATAAATTAAACTATTTAATTCATTTAAATAAATAATATTTATTCTACAATAAGGGTAAGCCACCTTAGCAATCAACGACTTTCCAGATAATATAGATTTCAACATTAATCACAAAAGAACCTTTCAGTGAATAGTTACCGTACAATTCAATCCTTCTACCATACAATGTCCCAATTAAATATAAGACATGGAATTACTGTCAAGTCTTATTTTATTTAATTATATGTATTTCGATTCTCCAATGCATAACTCTGATAATGCAAATTAGAAACTCCTTTCTAATTTCATTCTGCTTTGGCCAAAGACTTCTGAGTTGTCATTTATTGAATCACATAGGACATTCTCTCCTTTTACTAGAAGTGGTAGATTCTTTGTTGACCATTCAACTATCTCCATGTACAACTTATTATACCCAATCATACCCTTTGATATACCCTAAAGGTCTTAAGGGACATGTCAAAGTATAACTCATCATACACAAGATACTATGATGATCTCAAGTCCAAGGATCACTTGTACTACTATCACTAGAGGAATTCCTATTGACAGGCGAGTAAAACTCCATTAGGTATTCCTTAGCGAGCCACGTTTAGTGAACTTATTCTCTAATAAGTACCTACATACTTGCTTTAGTGTCTCCACACAAATGATTATGAGATCAATCATCCTCTTCCAAAGAGCAAGCAACGTATGTACTAATCTATCCGGATTCACTAATCCCTTTTTTAGTAATCCATCGATTAGGAACGATTTTAGTTTGTGAGCTATCTAGAATTTAGATCTCATTAGCATGATCCCCATTATGATTCTAAAAACATTGCTCAAAACTATGGGTTTATCACATTTAATATAACAGCACCATATAGATAATATAAAATGCCTTTAATAACCGAATAAGATTACAAAGTATATGCTACATCATATCAAATATGATTGGCTTGTGTGCATACTACTTTCAATCTCCCACTTGCACTAAAGCCAATCGTCATGGTATCTAATACTATTCTTCTCTAAGTGACGATCATCCTGCTGTTTGGATAAAGCTTCAGTAAATGGATATGCAATGTTGTTCTTGAGAGTCCACTATCTCTATAGTGACTTTTCCTCTTTCAATGATTCCACTAATCAAATGAAAGTGCCGCAACACATGTTTGAATCCAAGATGAGACTTAGGAACTATTCCTAGTTCTGTAATGAACTTTTTATCCAAACAATCAAACTTGCAGCTTCATTTATAGCTATATACTTTGTCTTTGTCACTAAACCAGCAACTCTTTGCTGTTTGGAACCTTTCCAATTCACTGCACCACCTTTCAAGGTAACGATTTACCTTAAAATGGATTTGTTATCGTCTTGGTCAGTCTGAAAAACTTGAGTCTGTTTAGCCCTCTAGTTTTAATTCAGATCTACCATGAATCATGATCACATCTTCAGTACCAGTTAAGTACTTAAAGATGTTTATCACTGTCTTACAGTGATCTTCTCCAGAATATGACTGATCAACATCAGGCCTTGTATATTCATTGCATACATGATAGTAACTCATGTGATCTCTCTTTCAATTGGGGACAATTTTAGAGAGATACACTCCATGGCTCATCATCATGAGACTTCTCTTGGAGTTTTCCATACTAAACGCCTTTAGCATCAAATGAATATACGTTCATTGGGTCAAGCCGAACATCCTTTTAAATATATCTATATAGATTTATATCCCCAATATATAGGATGCTCCTCCCAAGTTATTCATGGAGGAATGTTTAGATAATTTTATCTTTACTGATTGTAGCATTGGTGTGTCATTCCTTATCAATAATATATCAACATATAATACTAGGAATGTCACAGTGCTCCCACTGACCTTTTGTACACACTAGGTTCATTCTCGTTTTTGATAAAATCAAACTCTTTTGATTGTTTTATCAAAATGAATGTTCCATCTTTGAGAAGCTTGCCTCAATCCATAAATGGATCGTTGCATCTTATACACGATTTGCTTCAACCTTTGAAACAAATTACTCTGGTTGTATCATACATACATTCTCCTCAAGTCTTCATTGAGGAAAGACGTCTCCACATCTATTTTGCCAGATTTCGTAATAAGCTGCAATCACAAGAAAAATCCAAATGGACTTGAGCATTACCCAGTAATAAGGTTTTATCACAGTCAACTCCTTGACTTAAAAAACTTTTTAAACAGGTCTGGTCTTATAGGTCTCCACCTTGCCATTTGCCCCAGTCTTTCTCTTAAAGACCCATATTCACACTCTAGGCACTATGCCCTTTTGTGGAGTAACCAGAGTCAATACTTGGTTCTCATACATGGAGTCCATTTTGGATTTCATGGCCATCTGCCATTTCTCTGAGTGTCTTCTACTCATAGCCTCATCGTATATAACTGGATCATCATCCTCTATGATGCGTACCTCATCATCATCCTCTACGATGAATCCATACCTCCCAGGTATCTTCGATACTCTTCCAGATTTACGATTCGGTTGTGGTACAATAGGTCTATCTACAGGTTCCTCGGTTCGACTTAAAGTGCTTTGTGGTTCTTGAACTCCTTCAAGATGTATTACCCTCCCACTAGCTCCTTCAATAATAAACACCTTTATCTAAGAAGGAAGCGTGTAGGATTATAGTAATAATACCCTAAACTTTCTTTAGGATATCCCACAAATCTGCAATTGTCAGATTTTGTCCCAAACTTATCTTTGAAACCTTTTCGCATAAATTGGACAACTCCTTATCTTAACATACTTAAGACTAGGAATCCTCCCTATCCATAACTTTTATGGAGTCTTGGGGCCAGATTTTTGAGGTTACCTTATTTAGTAGATATACAGCCGTTTCTAGGGCATAACCCTAGATGGATACTAGAATGTCAGTAAAAATCATTATGGACTGCACCATGTCTAACAAGGTACAATTTCTCCTTTTAGATACACCAATCAATTATTGCGTATCAGGAGGTGTCTATTATGAGAAAATACCATTTTGAGATGATCTAGAAACTCATTGCACAAGTATTCTTTCCTTGATCTGATCTAAGAATCTTAATACTTTGTCAATTTGTTTCACTTCTGAATTCTTTGAACCTTTCAAATGATTCAGACTTGTATTTTATCAAATACTCTTTGAATGATCATCTCCTTTTTCTTTTACTAGTTTGTTCAATTTGCAAAATTATTTTTCATGTAAGTCAAGTTTACAAAGTCTATCAAGTGATATTTCAGTTTCATACAAAACATTATCATTATAAATAGAACAACAATTGTTCTTAAATATAATACCAAAAACTTCCTTGTCCAACAACGGAAGTAATAATGTTTCTAAAGAGAACTGGAACATAATAACAACTTTATTAACTTAATAGACTTGCCCGTAGGCAATGCTAAACTATAAGTTCCTATGGTTAATGCAGCAACCTTTGCTCCATTCCACACATAAGATTACTTACTCTTTGTTTAGCTTTATACTTCTGCTTAGTCTCTGCATTGGATTGCATATGTGAGAACTACAGCCGGTATCCAATACCCAAGTAGAACCTTGACTTATAGAAAATTTATTTCAATTATGAACAAACCCATATCTGTAACCGAAGCTTCATTAAGCTTCTTCTGGTTAGCCTCTGTAAGATACTCCTTACAGTTTCCTTTCCAGTGTCCAGGCTTATTGCATTGGAAGCAAACTTCTTTGCTATTTGCATCAGTTTTGTTCTTAGTGTCCTTAGTTATTGCCTTTCCATATACCTTCTTTAAATTGTTCTTCTTTTCAGAAGATCCTTTGGCCCTCTTCCGCTACCTGAAAGAATCATCTACCAGTAAGACTTGGTCTTTCTTGGTTGGAAAGTGACTCTTTACTGTTTTCAGCATGTTTAAGCAGCTCAGGCAGGCTGACATATAGCTTGTTCATGTGAAATTCACAACAATTTATGAGAAAGAGTCCGGAAGTGATTGCAAGATCAAATCTTGGATCAACTCTCCATCCATTAAAACCTAGTTATCCCAATTGTTCAATCAGATTGATCATTTTAGGACATTTGTCTGTACTGTAGTGCCATCGGTTATTCTAGATCGGAAGATCTCCTTAGATATCCGATATCTAATAGTCGTACTTTCCTCACCCTTCAACTCTTTGAAGGTGCAGGAGTATAATAGGAGCATCCATAGTTTCATGCTGACGCTGAAGCTCGTTACTCATGGATGCGAGCATGATGCATTGAGCCAACTGTGCACCATCTTACAACTTTCTAAAAGTAGCAATCTCTTCCTCTAAGGCATTGTCTGCAACCATTGCAGGGATAGGCATATTAAGGACATAAGATAACTTTTCAGCCTTGAGGACTATTCTCAAATTCTTTAACCAGTCCTTTTAATATGGTCCGATTAATTAGCATCTAATATGCTATGCAGTGATAGTGAATTAGACATCGTAAAATTCTATAAATGAATTTGTAATTTAACAACATTTAAACATACATTCATTTCTTAATTAATTACCAAAATAAATTAGGTCTTTATTTTAAATTGGTATCTCACTATTTTCATCAAACTATATTACCCTCACTATATAGTTCGGCAATTCTAATTAAAGATTTGCTAGTGAGAATAAGAAGGATCCCATTTCAAATGTATATAGCCTTGTGGTGACACAACAAACGATATATAAATAAATAGGTAGACAACTATTGTCAATTACATCACTATGTAACTCCTTGTATTTTGCCTCTTAGATTATTTTGATCAAGTGGTGACACATCCGAATCAAAATTATCCAAGTTAAGTCCAACCTAGCACTTCCATATATTCGAAAGAAAAACACTGTCCTTGTGGTGACACAACAAAACAGCATCATTCAGTTTATGTATAAGCATCAAATGTGATAATGCAACATCTTAAATATTTAATACTTGCCTTGTGGTGACACAACAAACTCATATTAAATATTTAATACTCTATTGCTTTACCATGCTAGAAGGTGACGTTCGATATTCCAAATATTTTTGAACGATTAGGACTTAATATAATTTCTTTGAGGGATTTGTTATTATTTGTCTCATCTTGTTTAGCGCGCATGCACATATATATATAAAATACGCGTCATATTATTTAACATGTGAAGCATGTTGTATAATATATAATATATACATAGTAAGCATGCACATATAGAATACTATATTCTACTCAGATTGATTATGGACTTTTATTTTTGTTTGGCTCACTAGAGCCACCTGTTAGGTTTGTATAACGCGAACATGCAATCAAATTACATTAATAAAGTTGAAGCGCGATAAAATCAGATTTTAAAATTTTATACAAACCATCACCATGATCTTTCTTTATGCACAATTATTAATTAAACGAAAGAGATGGAGAATAAGAATTATACCCTTGTAGAATTCTAGCTTTCTCAGGTACAAGTTCACCTCCAATTCCTTCGCGTTCTCCTTGAATTCCACCGATTAAATTCCTTCCTTTGATCAACGTTAGCCACCCAAGTGTTTGGCCTCTAGAGGTGATCCACCAAAGAATAATACTTGTTCAAGAAGATGGGTGTTGGCAAAACCCTAGTTTCTATCTCTATAGAAATTGTAAGTACTCTCTACAATTTTTATGTAAGAGTGTGTAACCCTAATCTATGATAAGACTTCTCTTATTTATAGATGTAGGAAAACCCTTCCCTAAACTATTTAGGATTAGGGTTTCTATTCTAATTAAACTCCTTTAATTAAATTAAACTCCTAATCCAATTAGGAATTCATGTGAGAGTACTTCTATTAATTAATTCCCAATCCCTATTAGAAATTAAATAATAGTAATAGTAATAATAATAATAAGACTCCTCTTATTAATTTATATTTAATATTTCTAAAATATTAAATAATAAATATTAAGCTATTTAATTTATTCTATCTCCATAGACTAAATTAAATACACTTAACTTATTATTACAATTATGCCATTTACTTCTTAAATAAATATTTTCCTTTTGCGGTGTGACCCTTTAGGTTCTCCATATTAAACCGGTTGTGAATAAATCAATTAGAACAATTCTAATCTTATTTAAATAAATAAATTAAACTATTTAATTCATTTAAATACATAATATTTATTCTACAATAAGGGTAAGCCCCCTTAGCGATTAACGACTTTCTAGATAATATAGATTTCAACATTAATCATAAAAGCACCTTTCAGTGCATAGTTACCGTACAATCCAATCCTTCTACCATACAATGTCCCAATTAAATATAAGACATGGAATAACTGTCAAGTCTTATTTTATTTAATTATATGTATTTCGATTCTCAAATGCACAACTCTAATTAATGCAAATTAGAAACTCCTTTTTAATTTCATTCTACTTTGGCCAAAGACTTCTGAGTCGTCATTTATCGAATCACATAGGACATTCTCTCCTTTTACTAGAAGTGGTAGATTCTTTATTGATCATTCACCTATCTCCATGTATAACTTATTATACCCAATCATACCCTTTGATATACCCTAAAGGTCTTAAGGGACATGTCAAAGTATAACTCATCATACACAAGATACTATGATGATCTCAAGTCCAAGGATCACTTGTACTACTATCACTAGAGGAATTCCTATTGACAGGCGAGTAAAATTCCATTAGGTATTCCTTAGCGAGCCACGTTCGGTGAACTTATTCTCTAATAAGCACCTACATACTTGCTTTAGTGTCTCCACACAAATGATTATAAGATCAATCATTCTCTTCATAAGAGCAAGCAACGTATGTACTAATCTATCCGGATTCACTAATCCCCTTTTTAGTAATCCATCGATTAGGAACAATTTAAGTTTGTGAGATATCTAGAATTTAGATCTTATTAGTATGATCCCCATCATGATTCTAAAAGCATTGCTCAAAACTATGGGTTTATCACATTTAATATAACAGGACCATGTAGATAATATAAAATGCCTTTAATAACCGAATAAGATTACAAAGTATATGCTACATCATATCAAATATGATTGGCTTGTGTGCATACTACTTTCACCACCGAGTGAACCAAAAGGTCAAACCTAAGGTGCAAGAACAAAATTTAAATATAACTATTACATTTAAACCCGGGCTCCATTACAAACGGGTCTTCAAGCGCTCCTTGCTCCTTTGTCTCCAATTCTTCAAGTAATTCTACGTAAACCTATTACATAAACTATTTTCAATAAATAGAAACCTTGATCAGCAGTCAAGGGGAAGTACATAGGAGGGAGATAGAATTTACATTAAGAAAAATTAGAGAAGACGAGGTACGCAGACCCCATTTATAAAAACTCATTCATTCAAGCATCCACTAAAATAAATCCAATCACACATTGGTCAGTAGTCCATAATCAATCCCTATTTATTATCATACATATCCCCATATGTATCAATAAATAACATTCATCTCATGAATAATAAAACTATTCCATATATGCATTGATATCAATTAATGGGCAATTAAAAGTTTACTAGAAATCCAATTTTGAAACAAAAATAAACTCCTTTATTTTAATCAAAATTTAAATCATAATAAACTTATTTATTTTATTTTATCCAATCTTGAATAAAAATAAACTCCTTTATTTTAATTAACATGGAAACCAATTTCAAGTTCAAAATAAACTCTTTTATTTTAACTTAAAATTGTTGGAAAATAAAATATGTTGAATCCTATTCCTTATCAAAATAAACATCTTTATTTTTAAGGAAACATGGAATCCTATTCCATATGTGAATAAACTCCTTTATTCTAGGAAACATGGAATCCTATTCCATATGTGAATAAACTCCTTTATTCTAAATTTATATCAATTAAATAAACCATTTATTTTAATTAAAGAATAAATTATTTTTCTGGATTCTGCCGTCCGGCGCAGCTGCGCCCAGAATGAACTGGGAACCGGCGCAGCTGCGCCCAGAAACGCCTTTCTGGGTTTGGGCGCAGCTGCGTTCCAGAATGAACTGGAGCCGGCGCAGCTGCGCCGCATAGTAGATTTCGGGAAAAATAGGTTATGCCCAAAAATTCGATCCAATCGCATATCATACACACATGGAATAATCATAATCGATAATTAGCACAAGGTTAGGCTCTGATACCACTGTTAGGTTTGTATATAGCGCGACCATGCAATCAAATTACATAAATAGTGCAGAAGCGCAATAAACGGATTTTAAAATTTTTCATACAAACCATCACCATGATCATCCATGTGCTCAATTATCAATTAAACGAAAGAGATAAAGTATGAGAATCATACCCTTGTAGAACCATGCTTCCACAGGTACGAGTTCACCTCCAAATCCTTCGCGTTCTCCTTGAATTCCACCGATTAAATTCCTTCCTTTGGTCAACGTTAGCCACCCAAGTGTTTGGCCTGTAGAGGTGATCTACCAGGGACTAATAGTTGTTCAAGAAGATGGGTGTTGGCAAAACCCTAGTTTCTATCTCTATAGAAATTGCAAGTACTCTCTCTCTCCAATTCATATGGAAGAGTGTGTAACTATCTAACAGTCTAACTGTCTAACAGTCTAACTGTCTAACCCTAAATCATGATAAGACTCCTCTTATTTATAGATATAGGGAACCCTCCTAAACTATTTAGGATTAGGATTTTTATTTTTAATTAAACTCCTTTAATTAATTAAACTCCTAATCCAATTAGGAATTTATGAGAGAGTACTTCTATTAATTAATTCCCAATCCCTATTAGAAATTAAATAATAGTAATAGTAATAATAATAATAAGACTCCTCTTATTAATTTATATTTAATATTTCCAAAATATTAAATAATAAATATTAAGCTATTTAATTTATTCTATCTCCATAGATTAAATTAAATACACTTAACTTATTATTACAATTATGCCATTCACTTCTTAAACAAATATTTTCCTTTTGCGGTGTGACCCTTTAGGTTCTCCATATTAAACCGGTTGTGAATAAATCAATTAGAACAATTCTAATCTTATTTAAATAAATAAATTAAACTATTTAATTCATTTAAATAAATAATATTTATTCTACAATAAGGGTAAGCCACCTTAGCGATCAACGACTTTCCAGATAATATAGATTTCAACATTAATCACAAAAGAACCTTTCAGTGAATAGTTACCGTACAATTCAATCCTTTTACCATACAATGTCCCAATTAAATATAAGACATGGAATTACTGTCAAGTCTTATTTTATTTAATTATATGTATTTCGATTCTCCAATGCATAACTCTGATAATGCAAATTAGAAACTCCTTTCTAATTTCATTCTGCTTTGGCCAAAGACTTCTGAGTTGTCATTTATCGAATCACATAGGACATTCTCTCATTTTACTAGAAGTGGTAGATTCTTTGTTGACCATTCAGCTATCTCCATGTACAACTTATTATACCCAATCATACCCTTTGATATACCCTAAAGGTCTTAAGGGACATGTCAAAGTATAACTCATCATACACAAGATACTATGATGATCTCAAGTCCAAGGATCACTTGTACTACTATCACTAGAGGAATTCCTATTGACAGGTGAGTAAAACTTCATTAGGTATTCCTTAGCGAGCCACGTTCAGTGAACTTATTCTCTAATAAACACCTACATACTTGCTTTAGTGTCTCCACACAAATGATTATGAGATCAATCATCCTCTTCCAAAGAGCAAGCAACGTATGTACTAATCTATCCGGATTCACTAATCCCCTTTTTAGTAATCCATCGATTAGGAACGATTTTAGTTTGTGAGCTATCTAGAATTTAGATCTCATTAGCATGATCCCCATTATGATTCTAAAAGCATTTCTCAAAAGTATGGGTTTATCACATTTAATATAACAGCACCATGTAGATAATATAAAATACCTTTAATAACCGAATAAGATTACAAAGTATATGCTACATCATATCAAATATGATTGGCTTGTGTGCATACTACTTGCAGGTTGGACACGAGTTTTATTGCTTATTGGATGGCTATTCAGGTTATAATCAGATAGTAATTGCCCCCGAAGATCAGGAAAAGACTACCTTCACGTGTCCTTATGGTACTTTCGCTTTTAGAAGGATGTCTTTTGGCTTATGTAATGCACCAGCGACGTTCCAATGATGTATGATGGCTATTTTCTCATATATGGTTGAACGCAACGTGGAGGTATTCATGGACGATTTGTCAGTGTTTGGTGACTCCTTTGATAGTTGTTTGGAAAATCTGGTCCTGGTTTTAAAAAGATGCGTGGAAACTAATTTAGTGCTCAATTGGGAAAAATGCCACTTTGTGGTGCAAGAGGGGATCACTCTTGGGCACAAGGTGTCGTCAAACGGGTTAGAGGTAAATCGTGCCAAGCTGGAGACAATAGAAAATCTACCTCCACCAACTACAGTTAAGGAAATACGAAGCTTCTTGGGACACGCGGGATTTTATAGGAGATTCATAAAGGACTTTTCTAAAATCTCTAAGCTTTTATACAGTCTATTGGAGAAAGATGTTCCCTTCAAGTTTGATGATGAGTGTTTTGCGGCTTTTGAATTGTTGAAAAAGAAATTGACCACAGCGCCTGTAATAGTAGCACCGGATTGGTCAAGGTCGTTCGAGTTAATGTGTGATGCTAGCGACTATGCTATTGGGGCTGTTTTGGGCCAACGAAAGGAAAAAGGTTTTTCACGCTATTTATTATGCTAGCAAAACATTGTCCGATGCCCAACTCAACTATACGACTACCGAGAAGGAGTTGCTCGCGGTAGTTTATGCATTTGACAAATTCCGGTCGTACTTAATTGGAACTAAAGTGGTGGTGTTCACTGACCATTCTGCCATAAGATATCTGATTTCGAAGAAAGATGCGAAGCCAAGGCTAATTCGATGGATACTTCTACTCCAAGAGTTCGACTTGAAAATCCGGGATAGGAAAGGGACGGAAAATCAAGTGGCAGGTCATCTCTCGAGATTAGAAAATAATGACCACGTCAAGGGAGACAAAACGGTGATCAATGAGTTCTTTCTGGATGAGAAGTTGTTTGTGATACATTCAGAAGTCCCATGGTATGCTGATTTTGTCAATTATTTGGTTAGCAACATACTTCCCCCAGATTTGACCAGCCAACAAAAGAAAAAGTTTCTGCATGATGTAAAAAGGTACATGTGGGATGAGTCGTTCCTGTTCAAACATTGTGTCGATCAGATAATTCGACGGTGTGTGCCACAAAGTGAAATAGAGAGTATCTTACATCATTGTCATGATTCGCTATTTGGAGGTCATTACGGAGGCGAAAAGACAGCTGCCAAGGTGTTACAGGCAGGATTTTTCTGGCCCACGTTGTTTAAGGACGCCCACCACTCCGTTCAGAGATGTGATAGATGTCAAAGGGTGAGAAATATTTCCAAACATCATGAGATGCCTTTGAATGCCATTTTAGAAGTTGAAGTCTTCGACGTTTGGGGAATAGATTTTATGGGACCATTTCCATCTTCCTTTAACAACCTCTACATCCTTTTGGCAATCGATTATGTCTCTAAATGGGTGGAAGCAAGTGCTTTGCCGACTAATGATGCCAAGGTGGTTCTAAAATTTCTGCAGAAAAACATCTTCACACGATTTGGCACCCCAAGGGCAATTATCAGTGATGAAGGGAGCCACTTTTGCAATAGGTATTTCTGATGAGTGTGTTTTATACACACAATTTGGGTACTTTTGACCTTGATAATTTGGAATTCTTTGGGTACTTTATGTGGTTTTATTGTGTTTTTATCTTATTTTTAGATATTGTGATTTTATATTGCTTTTATATGTTTTGTATTATTTTTATGTGTTTTTACTTGGTTTTGTAGGAAATGGAGCAAGTGCTAGTTGATCACCAATGCTCGTGGATGCCTAGTTTACCATTTTGAGCCTAACATGGACATAGCAGCTGCTTGCGGCTCAATTTGACCCATGATCCAATCCGTATCTCTCAAAACTCAAAGAACGAAAGTTGTAGATATTAATCTCAGCTTTCGGGAGCATCCGGAATCATCCAATTTTAAGTTCGTATGAGAGAGTTATGGCTATTGTACCATCGGATTTGGCATGTATTTTACACAGCAGTTGCTTCGGGCTCCATTTGCGCTTTTCTCCGGATATTTTCTCGTCAAGCTCCAGTTATGAAAGTTGTAGAGCTCTTTCTCAGCTTTCCATAGCCTATTTACACGCCTTAATCCGAGTTTAGACGAAGAAGTTATGGCCATTTTACTAACAGAGGTCAAAGCTGAGTCGGGATACAGGCCACCTGGCGCGGGCGCGCGGAAATGGGTGCGGGCGCACGGCGCCTGGCACCAGGCAGCCAGCGCGCGCGCGCGCGCGCCATGGGCGTGCCATGGGCGTGCGGCATGTCCAGGGGGCGGCGTGCCGGGGCGCACCAGGCGGCGTGGCGGGCGCATCTGGGCGTGCTGAGTGCGATCTTTTGAGCCCCTAGTGCGATTCCAGCTCACTTTTGACCCAAAATCTGATGTTTAGCTAGGGTTTTACATTGGGCACTATAAATATAATAACATGTAGCCTCCATTTTAGAGGATCCTAGACTTCTAAAATCAGCATTCTTGGAGGGTGGAAGCTAACCTAGAGTAAGAAGGAGAAAAGGTAGCTCAAGCTCCCCAATGGGGAAGCTTGAGCAACCAACAACAATGGAAGGCTTGCTCCACCAACAAGGGCTGCAATACAAGGGAAAGGAGAAGATCAAAAGGGAGTTCATCTCTAATCTTTTCATCTAGCTTTGTACTCCAAGGATGTTAGTTAGGTTTATTGCTTTGTTTATTTATTTTGATTTTAGTGTTTGGTTTGAAATTGTAATTGAACCCATTGCTTATTTGAATTGATTTCTCTTCCTTTGATTATTATTACTCTTATGAATTGGTTATCATAACTTATGCTTATAGATTAATTGCTTGGCTTGTAATTTACCGTGGGAACCTATATGAACTTGACAAACGGATTATAGTGTTGAGACCTAGTTTATGATATCATGTGAAAGTTAAATATTATTATGGGTGATTAATTGAGATTTAGTGACGTGTGTCTTGTTGATTATCCTTAATGATAGGTAACTTGATTGTATTTAGGATAGGACAAATACCTAGATACCATGTGCAACCAATTTTAGAATCTAATCTTAATGACTTCCTATGTGAAAGTTGGTAATTGAAAGGTTGGTTAATGAGATTTAGTGACATGTGTCTTGTTAGTTATTCTTGAATTGGTCTTTTGATAGTGTGTAGGATAGACATATACCTACAATGCCGCATTAGGAAGATTCGTAATTGACCATCGACAGAGGCTCTTACGTAATTGTGATTTCTCGGATGTCAATTCTATGTGGTTAATTGATCTAAAAGGAGAGTTAAGATATTTGAACAAAAGCATTGCAACGCCAAGTGTTTGACAAAAATGCTTGAATGGGGAAAATTGTAATCTTAGACATTTATCTATCTATTCTTGTTATTTATATGTCATGCAATTTAGATATAACTTCCATCTATCTCTTGCATCAAAGAGTTTGATTTAGATCGAGTCGATATTGAGTTAGTACTTGGGGATACGTTAGAGTTAATTCCTCGTGGGATCGACAACTCTCTTATCATTATATTACTTGTTGATCGCGTATACTTGCGCGTATTTATCGGTTGCGAAATCGACCAACAATTTCACGGCTCTCTTAACTAAATATGGGGTAAACCACAGAATTGCTACAGCTTACCATCCCCAAACCAGTGGTCAAGCCAAAGTTTCAAATAGAGAAGTGAAGAGAATTCTGGAGAAGATTGTTAATCCGAACAGAAAAGATTCGTCAACAAAGTTGGATGATGCGCTTTGGTCTTATCGGACAGCTTATAAGACACCCATTGGCATGTCACCATACCAATTAGTCTATGGCAAGGCGTGCCACCTTCCGGTTAAACTTGAACACAAAGCATATTGGGCCATCAGAAAGTTGAACTTTGATCTCACGGCTGCGGGGGAAAAGAGACTTCTTCAACTTAATGAAATCGATGAATTTCGTCTACAAGCATATGAGAACTCAAAGCTATACAAAAAAAAAAGTCAAGAAGTGGCACGATCGAAAAATCATCAATAGGAAGTTTGAGCCGGGACAAGCAGTGCTTCTATATAACTCTAGACTGAAATTATTTCTAGGGAAGCTCAAGTCTCGGTGGTCGGGCCCCTTCATTATCAAACAAGCATTCCCTCATGGCGCCGTTGAAGTCTTTGCAAACAATCTGGAAGAGTCATTCAAAGTCAATGGTCAAAGATTAAAGCATTATTGGGGTGGTGATTTCGATCGCCAGAAAACCTCAATCACTCTTGCCGATTAAAGTTTGAAACAAGGAGTAGTCAGGCTGAAAGACTTTAAATCAAGCGCTAGTTGGGAGGCAACCCAAACTTTAATTACTTTTAGTTAAAATTTTGTGATTTTTAGGAATAAGTATTAGACTTAGTTTTGTTTTTATCTAGTAGTAATTAGTTACTTTATTTCTTTGTCTTTTCTTATAGGTCATACATCAAGGATTACATATGATGAAATCAAAAAGAAGGGCTTTAGAATTCAATTTCAGGTTTTTAGGCAAGCGCGACCGCGCCCAAAGTGTTCAGAAATCAAGCGCAGCCGCGCCCTTCTTCAGAAATCAAAAAGCTTCAGCTGGCTTACCAGCACGGCCGCTCCCAAATTATGAAGGAAAGAAGCGCAACCGCGCCTAACCTCAGAGCTTAAAAAGTTTTAGCTGCAACACTAGTGCGGTCGCGCCCAACTCAAGCCAAATCCAAGCGCGGCCGCGCCGCGATCGGATCCCAGATTTTAAAACCCAGTTTAAACCCGACCAAGTGCCTACTTCTTTCTTTATTTTCCCGCTTAGAGTCTAATTATCAGTAACCTCTCCATATTAGAATCGATAACTTCTCTTCATCTTTCCCTTTTCCATATCCAAATCAAATTCCATCTAAATTCAAGCTTTCATGAAATCAAATACCTCTTGCAAACCCTAGTTCTTGTTTCTCTCTTCATCTTCTTTCTTCTCCAATTTTTCACCTCCTACAGTCCATTCCTCTCTTACAAACCCTAAAATCCAAACCGTCCAACCATCTAAGTGTGATCCAAAAGGGTTGTTCATTGCATCGCGGTGGGATACCGAGGAATTGCATTGGTTCAGAATGAAGTAAGTGCATTATGGTTTTGGGTTTTTCTTCGTATCAAGGTATTACTTCCAATTGACAGATTTTAGGCTTAGGATTGCATTGTATTGGGAATTTTGATTATACACTTCAAGATATTGTGTTATTATTATTGGATTGAATTATGTATGTAAGTGTATTGGATTGACATAGTTTATTAAATCCAAGTGTGATTTCTGTCAAGTTTGGAGGTCTTCACATTGTTGTGTGTTTGGATTGAATTATCATGGCTTCTAAGAGACAACGTGGGGAATCTTCTAGTTCTCAAGTCCGTTCTGAGCCAGTTGAATTCGATAGTAGTAAGTTTGTTTCTGCAGAGGCTGAGGAATTTTATCAGAAGGTCTTGCTTGGGAAGACATTTGTTTTGGAACGTGGGCTAAAGCCCGATCCTGATTTGGATGGTCAAATGATGAGCATGATCCGAGCTAAGGGTTGGTTGATGTTTGTGGAACCACCTTTGGCAGCTCTGATATCAGTAGTTCAAGAATTCTATGCAAACGCAAAAATCACTAAGGATGGCACTGCTTTTGTGCGGGGTTGCCAAGTGTCATATACTAGCAAGAGTATCAATGCCCTATTCCACTTGCCTACTATTCACCCCATCGATCCAGAATGTTTATACTCTACAAATTGGGACACTAAATTGGATCGCATCAAGAATATTTTGTGCAAGCCGGGTACAGTATGGACAACTAAGCAAGGAACGGATCAGAAACTACACTTTCCTCACACAGCCTTGAGTCACTATAGAAAGGCCTGGTACAGTTTTATTTGTGCTAATCTCATGCCAACCAGGCATCAAAATGATGTGACTAAGGATCGTTCTATTTTGTTATATGGGATTGTGCAAGGAAAGAAAATCGATGTGGGGTATGTCATCCATCAGTCCATACGTCGGTACCTGTAAGGTGGTACATCAGGAGGTCTCCCTCATGCATCGGTGATAACTCGTTTATGCATTGCTGCTGGGGTGGAATGGGGTGATGGTGAGCCCGTGCAGCTCCCGATGAACACTATTGATCATGCTACGATTGCCAAGTACAAGGTTTGGACTGGTGCTCCTTCTCATTCCCGTGGGGCAGGATTTCGCTTGGGGGATCATAGTGAGAGTGAGGATGCATCCGATCAGCTGATGACCGAACCTGAACAGTCGTTTCATGTGTCTCGGGCTAGGTTGGATCGAATGGAGAGGCGTATGACTCGGCGGATGGATGCTATTCACACGAGTATGACCGAGCTTCGATCTTTCTCCACACAACTCTCGGACAGTTTTTCGTAAGCCTTTTCTCAATTGGGCGTTTAAGTATAATTCCCAACGTTTAGTGATGCTCCAACTTATCCGCCTCCGGACACACCTTCAGATGGGGAGGATACAGATGATGCTACCTCGGATTAGGGGAGTTTCTCTTTCCTTTTCTTTTACTGCTTTATCCATTGAGGGCATTGTTTGTTTTAAGTTTGGGGGAGTTCTTTTAGGTTTTTGTTTAACATGTTTGTTAGTTTTGTGCATTATCTCTGTTAATATGTTGGCATATCATTGTGAATCTTGCATAGTTGACTCATGGTTGGTTGTGTTAGGTGCATTTAGTTTGTTTGCATGAATCCAAGTGATTAGTTGGTATGATTTTGGCTCGGCCAATGATGAGATGGGTTTTACTGTGTTAGCTTGGACAGTGTGATGGTCATTAGGGATGATATAATTTAGATCATGAGAGTAATTATGCCTGTCGTAACTTGAGTTATTGGATAGCACAAACAATTTGATTAATTTGACTGCTGGAGTTCAAAGTGTTGCATAATTGACTTTTACATGAGAATTGGGTAAAAAACAATTTAGGTGAATTAATAAGGAAGGCTGAAATAAGGTAAAAGCTGAGTTTGGGGGTTTCTTAGGGTTTCTTTTTAAGGAAAAAAAAATAAAAAAAATACAATAAATGCGTTGACTAGTTGGGTTCTGTGACCTTTGTCACTCGGGTAATTAGATCCTTAGGGGTGTCTTAACACCTAGTGCCCTAAAGCCGACTAGTTTGGGAGTCACTGATTGAACGCTCGCTACATGGGTGACTTTGAAAAGCTTAAGAGAACTTGACATTGCACAGTTAATCATAAATACGAGATGGAGCGTAAAACGCAATCGTAGAAGAATAAAGATAGAAATAAGCCTTGTTAGAACCCTCATGCTCAGTATTTGCTTAATTTTGGTTGGATTTGTTGTATTTGCTTGAATTGAATTGAAAATAGATTATTCTTGTTATAGAGTTGGTTATGTGGCTATATTTTGAACTTTGGTTAGTTAAATTAATTAATGAACACACACGCACAACTTGGGTGATGATAGGTGTATATTGTTTGATTGATTGGGATTATTAGTTCCTATTGACTGGATTTACTGTTTCAAGTTAGTTGTTGATATCTCTGAGGCTAATGGTTAAGATTCGTAATGGCTATTGGTTGGATTCTTAGGCATGGTAGTTATTAGTGCATTCATGGTATTGTGTTGCATTGTGCTAGTTGTATTGCATTGTGTTGCTTGGGGATAAGCAATAGTTTAAGTTTGGGGGAATTTGATAAGTAGGTTTTATACCTACGAATCGGATGCCAATGAACACGGATTATTGTTTATTTCCATGGTTTGTAGTTACTTTTCATGCATTTTATGTGTTTTTATAGGTTGCACATGTTGGGAATTGGTTTGGCGAAAGTTGGTTTGATTTAGCTGTTGCAGATGCTGAGTTGCTGGGAAATTGGTGCAGCGCGGCTGCGCCCAAAATGAATTAGGAGGCAGCGTGGCCGCGCCTGTCTCCAGAACTTGAAAAAATTTGGCTGCCAGGGTAGCGCGGCCGCGCGCCACACAAGCCTTTTTCAAGCGCGGCCACGCCGGTTTGGGAAGGGTCAAAGTTGACTTTTTCAGCAGTTCTAGCAAATTTGATTTGTAATGGGATTTGATACTTTGTAATTAATTAGGGTTTTTATCAGATACTATAAATAGTTGTTTTAAGTTAATTTCAAGGTTGTTGAACTTATTATTAGAAAACCCTAGTTTAGAACAATTGGAGAAGACTTGAAGCAAGCTAATAGTAGAAAGAAAGTAAGGAGGAGCAAGATAGAGATTCAAGGATTACTTTGCAGTGTTTCTTCTTTTCTCTTCTTTTTACTCTAAACTTTTGAATGTTATTAAACTTGTGGATGATGAATTCTAGTTTAATTATGAACTAAATTTTTTTTAAGGCTATAATGGATCTTATTGCGTAGTTTTGAATGACATGCTTCTTGGAATATTATGATTAGTTACTTTTGTATTGTCTATTATGGTTTATGCTAAATTGCTTAATTATCTGGCCAATAATTAATGGATAATCTATATGAACTCGAGAGATGAAGTATAGAATTACATCTGACCATAATAACATGTGTTTGTGTATTCTGCTGTCGATGGAATTCATAATTTGTGTTTAGGATAGAGATATACCTATTCACCGCATGTAATCTAACAGGGAACCTGAACTTTAAATCCTCTTTAATTATAATTCACATAGAAATATAGTGAATTAGTTATCTAGGGTGATTAACTTGAGTCTATCAATTGTGGATTTGAGTTAAGTTGTTTATGAAACATTGAGAGATGGTCATAAATAGTGATGAGTTCTTGGTCAACAATCCAAAACAATTAGCATAATCAAAAGGGAAGTTTGTTACGCAAAATAAAGCATTAAGTGAAGTTATAGTCTTAAGTCTTTAAAAATTTGTTTTCAAATTAGTGGTAGTAATTTAATTTAGAATTAATTAGTTAAATTCAAAACTTCAGAAATCATTGATTATTTGTTTACTAAAATTGATTTGATTTAGAATTGGAAATTGTCATTATAAACTCAGTTCTTCTCTGTGGGACGATACTCTACTTTCACTTTATTACTTGTGGACTGCGTATACTTGCGTATTTGTGCTAGTATAGAATTAGGCAAACAACATCGCACTTAAAACATGCTTCGTAACTTATATCAAATCATGCTTCACAATTTGTACATATTTCACATGTAATCATGCTTCATGCTTTTCACATACTTCATAAATAATCACACCCATTGATTTCACATATCATCAATAACATCAATATAGATTTATATCAACAAGTTAATATCACATTGTACATAACAATGCACATAGCAACAAGTTCTGAAAAACTTGCCTGATAAGTTTATCCAGCATATGCTAACATTATTATGTTCCTCGAACAACCTACAATCGTAATATAGTTAACATATTTACATTAGTCACAATACGCATTACAAGTCTTAATTATGACTTTAACTTTCAATTTTCTCAACTTTTACGATAGCTTAGCTAATTCATATCTCACTCGTACCAACTCGAAATTGGTTCATCTTTGGATAATGAACTACCCATAACATGGTATAACTACCCCTATAGGTGTTATAAACAACAAAATTCTCGAACTCAAAAAGTTCGATTTAAGAGGTCAAACCCGTGGGTTTCCGCAGTGTGTAGACTGCTGGACCCCAGCTCGGTTAAACAGCCATAACTTCTTCATTTCTTAACCTTTTTGGGTGATTCTTGAGTCCATTCTCATCAGAATTTCACCCTCTAAAACTTTCCTTTAGATTTCACATCAAGATTCCAATCGAAAGTTGACTCAAAATCGCTCTCAAGGACAGAATGCAAACTAAACTTCATTTTCCTTCACTTGAAAGACAAACCTTGACACCATATGTATTATTTAGCTAGTTCATCATGTTATATGACTTACTAATATAGTAATACATAAACCAACACAAAGTCTAACACTTTTAAAACATGTTTTCAAGATCAAACAATGATCGATTTAAAACCAACACTTAGGGTTTTTACAAAACAACAACTTTTAAGTTTAAAACTTATTATGAACATAACATAGCTCCTTTTTCATTTATTTGAAAGAGGTTATTATCACCACTTGTAGATCTATAAAATAAACTTATGGATCTTTAAAATACTCATAAAAATATGAGGTTTTCTTTTGAAAATCACAACCAACAAAGTTAAGGCTTAACTTTAAACAACCATATCTAGGTTTCTTAAACGTACATGAACAAAAATGTGATCTATCTACATTTTTACAATCATATATCCGCCTTATACCATTGGAACCACCATGTTCCACCATATAGATCATAGATCTCCCAACACAAACCTAGATCTAACAATATTAACCAAAAACATAAAGTTCTAGGTTTTAGAAATACTTTTAAACCTTTAAGGTTTCTTCTTCTTCTTCTTCTAGATGAAAGGATGTCAAGCTTGAGCATCCTCCTCTTCTTCTTTTCATGGCTTTGATAGAACATAGCTAGAGCTCATTTACCTCCTTCTCATGGCCATCCACGAATTTCTCTCTCTCTCTCTCTCTATTAATCTAGCTATTTAGCTTAAGGAAAAGAAGTGAAAATGAATGAAATGAAATTGCCAAGCCTTGGTTAATCAACCAAGCTTCTCTCTCCTCTTGCAATTATGCTTGCAATAACATTACATACATAATGTATATCTATTCTTTTCTCCCACCACTTAACCAAAGCTAGGTATCCAAAGGTAGTTAAATAAACTAGGGGACAAGACATTACTTAAAGTAGATGAGACAAGACATTTGGGGGCTACTTTGTAAGAGATGTGAGAGGCTAGCTCTAGCCCTCTCTTGGCCCAAGATGAGTGGTTTCCCCATGGTCCAGTTCCCCAAACTTTTGTTTTTATTTTTTATTTAATTTATATATAAGTATACTTGCAATAATATATATATTACATACACATATGTGTATTTATCTAATCCTTCCACCATTTAACTTAGTTGTAGTTAACTTTCTAATATTTACCTCAAGGTCAAAATTCAATCAACCTTAGTTAGTTATCAACTTATTCTCCTTCTCCCAACAACTAACCAAGGTATGGTTAATTCTCTATAAACATGTAATCCCATGGTTATTTACTAATTCCATGTTGGTCAATTATTCCCTTATAAGAATTAACCTAGAGTGAATTCACTAACTCCACCTTAGTTAAGTCTCATCTATCATGTATACATATAATTATATATTTATACACATTTTGCTAGCAACTAACCAATGCATGGTTAAAGCTTTAACTTAGTTACCACCTAGGGATACTCAATTAAACCATCTATGGTTAATTCTCATCATCACATACATTCATCTAGCATTTAACCAATGTTTGGTTAATGCCCTCTTTTGTTTACCAACTAGGATTATTCAATTAACCTTACATTGGTTAATTCTCTACAACCTTTCATTTCTCCAACACAAGCTACTAACCTAGCCCGTCATAGCTCTCTTATACTACTTACACACATCACCAACTTGTCACTTCCATCCCCTTTTTGCTCTCACTTGTTTTAATTTTTTTTCCTTTTCTTTTAATAAGAATACTTGCACAATTATATATATGTATAAATATTCTAATGCATATATATAAATACACTAACACATACTCTTCTCTCTCTTCATTATCTAAACCTTTCATTTATGGAAAGTTTCTAAACTTTCCATTTATGGGAAGTTTCTACCCTTCCATTTCTTTGGGCTTCTTTAACTCAAGGTTGGTTAAAATATGGTCAACCTAGTTTACTCATCCTTTGTTTAATTTGTTGGGTTACTCATAAAACCCTAACACATTAAATCCTTACTCATAGCTTGGGCTTATAATAAATCCCTCTTGGACTATCAATTATCATACATTTGGGCTTATATTTAAATTACCCACTTCACATATAGGCAATCCCATATTGGGCTACTATAATTAATCCTCTTATTGAAATTCCCTACATTAATCACACTAGTTAATTACCTAATGATGATCACCCTTCTCGTTTGCCAATCAAGGCCAACATTCAAGCTATGTTAATTCATAACATAGTTTTATCTTGTTTCTCATTAATTAACCTAGTTAATTACTCATCTAGGCTTGGATCATTACCATCCTACAATTCATCCTAAACTTTCCATTTATGGAAGGTCTCTAACCTTTTCTTATTGGTGGACACATATACACCACAACTTCCCTTTTATAGAGAATTCCCAAACTTTCCATTTATGGAAAGTTCCAAAACTTTCCATTTATAGAAAGTTTCTCCTCTCGTATTTTTGAATAGTAAATACGCTCTTATACTCCATATAAACGCTATTCGGGAATGTGAAAATTCGAAAAGAACGAAGAAGCGTTTCTCGCGTGAATAGTGTTTCACGCGTTATTTTCTTAGAAAATATTTTTCCTATACGATTCATTAATGCTTATATCGTACCACATAACACATTGATTAGATCGCAGAAATCCATCTTTATTGATCACTTAAAATCATAAAACACAAATATATCATTGCTTCTCCTAAACTTTCTACTTATGGAAAGTTTCTGGGGTAGCTTCTCTAACCCCATCTAGTTTATACATCTTTGTATACCCATATATCTCTATATACCACCTTATCAATTCTAGGGTTTTAATCCCTTACATATCGTTTCACACATTTATTTTCTAACACATAGATTAGGTTAAAGTATTTAATCATCTCTACACAATCATCTTCTTCAAAACTAGGTTTTAAACTCAACCCTTATAAGGATTCCATCATCGGAACCACTACTACCGAAACACACAAGTTCGGTTAACTTCTAAACTCTTGCGACATTTATTTCATCGCATAATCTTATTGAATACGTCCTCAATTCATATAGGTTCTTTCAAACCCAAAGAAAATATTGAGTCATTTCTCTACACATTTCTCTGTTAACAATCTAGGTTTTGACTTTAATCTTTATTTAATATTTGAGACCTTATTTACAAGTCTCATAACTATTCGGGATATTACATCAGCGAGTTCTTACCCAAGGATCATACTGTGACAACCTGAAAATTTATGAGGCTTAGAATGAGATCTCGAATTTTTGAATAAAGGTTTAAAGAATAAAACCTAGATTTGAACATAGAAGAATGGTTAAAATCTTTCCTATATGGTTTAATATCTGAAAGAATTAAAGGTATTAACACCTAAAATTAGCAAGTGGTCAAGAGCTGAGGTAAGTCAGAAAAGACTTGGGAAAAGGATGGAATTTTGTCCATGAATAGCAAAGGATACGGTAAATAGAGTATGATAATACCTATGATGAGGTAAGTTGATGAAATGAGTTGTTAAGAGAAATGGATAAGTCCATGATATTGGGAGCATTAAATTCAGTAATCGGTATTAACCGCAAATTTTGTGTAGCATTAGAAATAAAAATTGAGTATTGAAATTTCTAATGAGTTAAAGCTTTGTTTTATTTAAAACATCATGTGTTATGTATGACTATATGATTTCATGGATGAGACGTTTAAAGGAAGGTCCAATTAATGGATTAAGTGGATTTATGGACCAACCTCGGTTTTGTAATATCAAGGTTAATAAGTTAAGTAGTAATTCATTAACTTGAGAGTTAACAAGTTAAATTGAATTCCATATATTAATCTGTTTATTAATTTATTGGTAGATTATTATTATTCATAGTTACATTAAAAACTCGATAATAGTGGACTAGCCTAGTGGATGTATTAAACGAGCCCAATTGGAAATTATTAATTGTGGATTTGTAGTTTGGACTTGTAAGTATTAAATTAGTCCAATTTTGTTTAAATATGGTCAGCCATATAAGGAAGCCCAATAGTTAATGTGGTAGGACCAAATAGAAATGGCCCAAGAAGATTGATAAGCATCAGTAGTATATTTTGGACAACAGTATACTCTATGAAAAAAATCGGCTACCACACATGTGTCCTATCTAAAGCCTACTCTGCTGAAAGAGTGCTATGTGTATGGCAGGGATGGGGAGTTGGTGAACAACTCTTACCCACTCTGTGTACTTCATACCTAAAAGGAAACAGATAAGAGGAAATCCCTTAAATCAGGGGATAGCAAGGAAAGAGAAAAAGGAAAATCCCTTAATTTGGGGGATAACAATGAGAGAGAGAGAAGATATGATGACCATGTATAGATATGGAGATCGTAAGTAAAGATTTGGGGAGATTATATATGGACTACCTCATTAAGTCTAGCAAATGTTACTTCCCTAATCTTGTGAGTTATGAAAGCACGAAATAACCGAGAAAGAAGAAAGAAGGCCGCAGATCGTCCGGAGAGGAAGCTCAGTGTGTGCCTTTAAGTTTATTGCATATTTTGGGGAAAAAGAAGAACAGAGCAACCGAATTAAGGAGGTGAGAAGTTTTAATCTCAGTAGTTATGATCTAATAATAATATTATTACTTTATATGTTGAGCTAGCTTAAGGGTCTGAAATGGTCCCTGAGCTTAGTGCTCTGTGATCATGTTGTTACAGCCCATGAATGTTGTCCATAGGTCTTATGACCGAACCTTTGTTAAACCATAAGAATGGTAGCACTGTAACCTTTTTAATAAGGCAGTTATGACTACTTAACTGTGTGTCCAGCTGTGTAAGACCAGTGACTGATTTGAGGCAAACTCATATCAGAACTGTGGTGATAAGACCAACTTGAGATGTTTCTAATGATGAAATCTCAGAACTTGATGTTTATAGACCATAGAGGAGGACTATATGACCTCTGATTGATTACTAGTAAAACCAAAGAAGAAGGTGTATCTGAGTATACACCATAATCTTTCTAATAAGGCAGACCTAAAGCCCCTGTCCAGTCAGTTATGAACATACACAGTAGTTAATATTGAGCTTAAAGTCAATCTTTGATTTCGATAACCATGAGTCAGGCCCAAACCATGTTGTTAGGCCTGCATGATCTCAGACCAAGCAGCCAAGGAATGTTCCTTAAGCTGAACACATGAAGTTACCTTGAGTTTGGGTAAGTTATGAAAAGGATCCTATGATCGTAGAGTAATTTTGCTACAGATCGTAGAGTGCCTATATGGGTAAGAAGAATGTTAGTCGAGTCAGTTAGCATCAGTTAGTTACTCGACGATCGTAGAGTTAGTCAGCCAGGTAACTCGACGATCGTAGAGCTTGCCTCGACAATCGTAGAGTAGGTCCACCGAGTTACTCCGCACACCGTAGAGTATCTCTTGACAGACGTAGAGTTAACTTGAAATCGTAGGGTGACTTTGGTCGCACATGGAAGCACTTCACTCGTAATCGTAGAGTAAGATGGGCAGGACTTATAAGCCATCGTAGAGTGAACTCGATGATCGCAGAGTCAAACTCTGCCGATCGTAGAGCTTCACCAGACCAATCGAAGAGTCTACTCGCAGATCGTATAGTAGACCTGACCAGTCCTAGACAAGTGTAAAGTGAACTCTACCAATCGTAGAGCTTCACTAGTCAGCCGTAGAATGAACTCTACCGATCGTAGAGCTTCACTAGTCAGTCATAGAGTGAACCGTACCGACCATAGAGCTTCGCTAGGCGATCATAGAGTTAATTATGGAATGAACTCTATTGATCGTAGAGTGCCATAAGCCAATAGTAGGATGATCCTACTCAACTGTAAGACTTTACCAGTCAGTCATAGAGCTTTGCTTGTGATCGTAGAGTCACTATAGAGCATTGCTAAGCCAAACCAACCAAACTTGGCATGACTTCACCAAGTCAGAAAGACCTTAATGATCGTAGAGTCACCCTGTTGTCGTAGAGTGGCTCCACAGACATTATTAAAGCCCTACTAATCGTAGAGCTGTATGGCAGATCACAAGATGGGTAAATGAACCATAAGGCAGAGTTTATTGAGTAAGTTCATTTAATTCATTACTGAAGATTAGTTTAACTGATCAGAAGATCACTTATAAATACTGTAGGATACTTGCAGAGCAGGATCGTAGAGTAAATGATAGCAGCAAAACAGGCAAGTTCTTCAGTAACTTGCTCTTATGTGATAATGTGTACTAAACCATGTTTATGATAGTGAATGTAATATGTGTTTTATGTGAACTTGTTGATCACATGAATGAATATGTAACTAAATGCAAGGCATGGAATTTATGAAATATGTGTTAGATATACGACATGAAGATTATGTTGTGTTGTATGTCAAGTATGATGCATATCATGAGAGGTATGAAGTATAAGCATGGTTTATATAGAGATGCATAACATGAAATGTATGAAGCATATGGTGATGCATTGTCAAAACTTATGATGCATAAATAGATGTAATATGTATGCTATGTGAAGCATGAAATGTGTAGACTGTTGGACTTGCTGAGCTGCCGTGCTCAACCTTGCAAACAATTTTGCAGATAAAGGTTGATACAAATAGATGACCCTAGTGTCAAAGATTCAGAATAGACGAAGGTTAACAAGAAGGAATTGTGATGGAAGATGTTTGGTGTTTTAACAACAATAAACACATGCGTGTAATCCTGTTAGAGTAATTGTACTCGACCATATGTTAAACGCGGGAATACTTGTATGCATAGTCTAAAATGGGATTATGAATACTCACTACTAATGTATCATTATAAAACATATTGTTTATAACTTGAGATGTATAGTTTAGATCATGTAAGATCTACAGATGTAATAACAAATTGTTAAGGTTACAGATTTTGGAATAGAAGGATTAATGTATTAAATGGTATTAAAGCCAGGATATATTCATAAAATTATGAATAAAGGTTGTATGTTTTGAGATGAAAGTAGCACCGTTACGCACCAGGTCCGAGGTTTAAGGGACCCGGATTTGGGGGCGTCACACATACTCTGCCCGCGAATTATTACAAAGTGAAGAAGATGGTCAAAGGGTTAAATATGGGGTATTAGAAGATCGATGCTTGTGAGCAGGATTGCATATTATACTATGGGGCGGACAATGATAAGGGACAGTGTGATATATGCAGCTTGCCTCGGTACAAGGTGACAAAACGTGGGGGGAAGGAGAAACATGTGCCCAAGAAGATCTTACGATACTTTCTTCTTACGTCGAGGCTTCAACGGCTATTTATGTCGTCCCATACGGCTTAGCATATGAGTTGGCATAGAACAAGTGTAATGACCGTGAATTTTGGGTAACTTTGTAATTCGAGCTTATGAATATTATTTAATGAATGAGTTTTTATTAATATAAATTTTGTGTATGTATTTAAAGGTTATGTAATAACCTAGACTATATGTTTGCAATATTATTAAGTGTTGTTATTTGGTAGGAGTTATTAAAATGATTTCGGGTTAACATCGCTAAAACACTATCCGCACCAAAAATGTCTTTTTGTTTATTTTGACTTTTTCTTATTTTCGTCAATGTGTTAATGTAATTGATTAAAAATCCAAGTGTTGGATTTTATTGAAACCCAATTAGATTTTTATTAGAAGCCCAAAGAATTATGAAGGGTGGCCCAAACCCATAATCCATGACCCACGACCCGACCCACGACCCAACCCATGACCCATGTGGGAAATGGGTAATAAGAAATCTGCATCTGGGAATTGAATAAAGAAGAAGAACACGGGAGGAGGGAATGAGAATATATGGGAAGAAGCCATTCCACATTTGGTAGAGGAAAAGAGAGCATGGAACAAATGAGGAGAAGAGAGGGGGAGTCCCCGAGCATGGGGAGAGCAAAAGCCCAACCACCCATTAATGGGGAGCTACAATGGAAGGCATGCTTAGTCATCCCCACCTGTAAGAAGCTCAGCTCACTCCTTCTATAAATACTCCTCCCTTGGCATTCATCCATTCCTTTGTTCATTGCTTAGTAAGAAAGCTGAAAAATTGTGAGAGTTGTGAGTATTGAGTGCACGGGTGATTTGAGGAAGAAGAAGAAGTGTTGAAGCAGCTACATTGATTCTCTTAGCATCATAGAAGGAGCTTCAAGAGGTTAGTAATATAGAGCCTAGCTCACTTCCATTATTGCTTCAAGTTTTCAGTTTGCTATTGATTGCTTTGTGGGAGTATATGTAGCTGAAATTGCTTTGTTGGCTCATGAACATGTATGAATGTGTTAGCTCTGTAAAAGCCTCCTTAATAATCAATGAAAGTGGAAATATGAATGAGAATCAAAACCTATGCATAAGGAGCAAGAATAGACTGTTATGGACATTTATGGACTGATATGGACAATTCATATATTTTAATAAAAATGTAGTCTATGGTTAGTTGTATGTTTGGTTGTGTATGACCATTATGTGTTCTGAAGTTGTGGGTAATGATTTCATTTGGAAATCTGGACTAGAACATAATTAAACTCTACTCCAATATGAGTTTGTAAGTCATGCCCACCAACCATTTGATTTAATATCAAAGAGAAGAATTTCTCTAAGAACTTGAGAACTAGTTGTAAATTGATGAAATGAATGTGTTGTTGTATAACTCAGTAATGAAATCATATCTCTAGTCATGTTGGGTTGTTAGTTGGCAGCTAAGAAGTAAGGGAAAAGAGTTTGGTGCATTAACTCCAAGTTCTGCAGAAACCAACCTAGGAACTCCCTGTATCCGGGGTGGCACGGCCGCGCCACTCCCAAGCTTAAAACCAGCGCGGCCGCGCTGGTCTGCAAAAGTGAAAAGTTATGTTGCTTTGTGTTGTTGATGTGATGCATATTTACATAGACCTAGCATGTTATAAATACCCCAAAGCATATGTATGTTATGTTAGTATAATGTTAGAATGACCCCAAGCATCTAGAGGTTGGTTAGAGTGTGAAATAAACCAGAAAATAGCTGCAGGAGGAGTAACGCGGTCGCGCAACTCCCATGCCAAATAGCAGTGCGGCCGCGCCGTGCTGCAGAGTTGCCAAGTTATTTCTTTTTGTGAACTGAAGCTTGAGGCAAGTTTATGTGAACCTCGTAAGCAGTAATACATGAAGCATGTTATTAATTGGTTAGCCAAGCATGAAATGACTAAGTCACGTGAGATTTGCTTAATGAAATGAATGGCTTAATTACATTTTTCGTTTGGCTTCCAGGGAGCGCTGCCCCCTTATACCCCCCCAGCTCACCGGCGAGCTGGGCAGCCACTCGCTCACCGGGGAGCGAGACCCCCGACTACCTTGTCGCAGCGGCAATTAGTCGATCCCAACAACATGTTATAGACATTAATTATTTATACCCTGACCTAATTGTAAGTCTTAAAGACATGATTTATGGGTAAGTTTCAGATTAAAAAGAGAAACCTTTTGCATAGCATTAGAGTGTTGTGTTAATCTATATTTGGCATCAATTGTGTGTCTAATTGGTATGTGGCTATGTACTTAATGTGTAGGATAATTGTGAAGGACGAATATCGTCGAGTTATTAGCGAACGCGTAAGGCAAGATTCCTAACTTCATTCTTTCTATATATTGGATGCAAGTTTTCTGTAATATTCTGAACCTTAATAAGATTTATATATGTAAATTATGTGTTTAATAAATGAATTTTCATGATCTGACTAGGTATTATGTGAGTGTGTATTTTATTTAAGAATTAGGTCAAATAAAAAATTTTCGCCAAGCAGCTGTGTCGTGCTTACACGGACAAAATGATTTGTCATGCTTTCGGCGAATTCACCAAGAAGCGTCTCGGCAAATTAAATTTTAAGCTGTTGTGTCGTGCTTGGAAATGACAAAGTGCTTCGGAGTTAATATAATATTATATTAACTGATAAAAATCTAAAATAAGTTAATTAGGGTTTAGAATGTTAAACTAAATTAGAAACTCTAATTAAGAAACCCTAATTAGTAAAATTTATCCGAATTGTTCTATTAAAAGCCTAATTACTGTACAAGAATCTTAATTGATATAATTAAATTCTAAGTAATGAATCATAATATTAATTATGAATCATTGAACTTATATTAAAACCCTAATTCAAGAATTAAACCCTAATTATAGAATTGAAAACCCTAAACCCTAATTTGGAACCCTAAAACCCTAATTTGATTTAATAACACTAAATTATGGAATGATAAACTTTAATTATTGTATATTATCTTAATTAAAGTATTAATAAACATGATTAAACACCCTAATCATGATTAGAAAAAATCTAGGTTTAATTAGTAAGTAAATAAATCAAAAATAAAATCTAAACCAATGAAAATGAAGCTAGGAGTGTGCAAACTTGTGCTCAACACACTCCAGCACAAGCATGTCAACCAAGATCAGATTGGAGCAGCACAAGTTCACAAGCTAAGATATTTTGGAGGTTAAAATGGGAAAGAAACTTAATAAAACCCTAATTCTAAGTTGCTATAAATAGAATGAGAGGCTGACCATTTAACCTACGAAATTTACAAAGCTCATACACTTATAAACATACCATAGCAAGTCTCTGCAACCACAAGCTCAGAATCAAAAGCTAGAAATCAAAATTTAAAGAAAAAGGTGCATAAACCCTAATTTTAAGTTTGATCTTCAAGCCTGCAAAAATTTTGTGTTTTAGATGTTTAGGATTATGTATAAACATGTTATATGATGATCTGGGTTGGTTAAACAAGTAACCATAACAATTAAAGGGTCGAATTTGATCAAAAACTCAAACTGTTCTTGGCAGTCAAGAACAGTCTGACAAGCCTTTTTGTCAGAGCTTTTGATCGACGTAAAATGTTTGTTTGATGTGTTTTAAAGCATGAATCAATAGTATGCCATGTTAGCTTTAATATCCAATTGATAGAAGTCTAAAATTATTTCACAGTAGGAAGTTATAGGTGGTCAAAACCCATTGACCGACCATGAGAACCTGTTTCTAGGTTACCCAGAAACTTGAAGAACACTCTGACAGTGTTCTCACAGTTTTTCAACGCGCTCAGATCATGCCTAGACGATGTGTAAGCAAACACAAAATCAAAGTTATTACCGGTCAAACTACGTTGACCGATATGACTGTATGAGTTTCTGGGTTATCCAGAAACTCAAGAACATTTATGAACGGCTAGTTTGACCATGGTTTTTAGAGCATCAATTGATGTTGTTTGAGTTGAAATTTAACATGTCGTTGTACATTGCCCATGTTGGTTATAACAACAAACAAAAATCTAAACCAAAATATTAACCAGTTGGAATTAATTTGAGGTCAAATGTCACTGTTTGACATTGACCAAGTGTTCTTCATGAAGAACACCTTTAGCGACGAAATGCATGTTTAAACCCAGAAACTATAAAACCTATGAAGACTGTCGCTAAAGCCCTTTAGCGACGGATTTTCAATAAAAATAAAATAAAAATTAATTAAATAAATTATAAAATAATAAATAAATATTAAATAATAATTAATAATTATATTCAAAAATTCATTTTTTAATTATAAAAATTTATTTTTAATATTTTTATATAAATCTGAATTATTATTTAATTTAATTAAATAATAAATAATAATTATAATAAATCATTTAATAATTATTTTAATTATTTAAAAATGATATTAAATTATTAAATAATTATATTAATTATTTAAAAATGATATTAAAGTAAATAAAATTATTATATATAATAATTAAATAAAATATTAAATATTTAAATATGATTAATGATAAATAAATCATTTAAATAATATATTAAGTATTTAAAAATGTTATAAATGATAATTAAATCATTTAAATATTAAACTAAGTTTTGGAAATTATTATGAGTAATAAATAAATTATTTTAATAATAAAATAAATTCTAAAAGTATTATTAATGATAAAATAAATTATTTAAATAATATTCTATCTTTCTAAAAATATTATAAATGATAAATAAATTATTTAATTAATATTTTAGGTATCTAAAAATATTCTAAATGACAAATAAATTATTTAAATAACATATTAATGTTTTAAAAATTATTCTAAGTGATAATTAAAT
The DNA here is from genome assembly GCA_034770075.1 of Aralia elata. Lineage (NCBI taxonomy): Eukaryota > Viridiplantae > Streptophyta > Magnoliopsida > Apiales > Araliaceae > Aralia > Aralia elata. The sequence continues at coordinate 66,625,835 of CM068377.1, forward strand.
CATTTAAAATTATTCCTAAGCTTGTTAAATTATTTAAAAATACTTCCAAGCTTATAAAAATTATTTAAAAATAATATTAAGGTTCTAAAAATATTAGAAATGATAATTACATTATCTAATTTAATATTTAAGCTTACAAACGAAGTTTTATCGAACAATCTATGTGTTAAGCTATTAAGGACGCGACCGAGATACCGAATCAACATCGAACCTTAATGAAACTTGTCTAGATTAGCGTAATACATGTTTGTATAAGTTCTAACACTTATATATTTGTCAATGTAGACCACATACGCTGACACCTTGTGTGAAATTAAGTTTAACGAACTACGCTAAGGCAAATGTCCTAACCTTACTCAATTTATATTTATGCAAGTCTTCTATATCTTGCTATCGATTATTGTGAAGTTATTGCTTCTTGTTCAGCATAACTTAAAAATGAATCATTGTTCATATATTGCTTGATGAAGCTTAAATTTGTTGTGTCAAACTAAATTGTTTTGGTACGACATCTTATACTGAGTAAAATGAGACACATTGGATGGAAGGTGATCTCGAAAGCCTTATGATAAGGTAGTGTGACCGTCAATGAAATAAAATTGACATAAAATGGTAGGATGATATGCATACTCTTAGGATATTGGTGAGGCTGATCCCCTACCAGATATCCGAAATCAAATGGTTCTAAGTCATTAAAGATTGATAGAACTAAATGAAAAATATGTTTCATGTATAGAACCCTCAGTATACATCATTGATATCTTTCAAATCAAACACATTTTGTTTACATATTTCAAATGAACCTGTTGAGCATTTGTAGCTCATTCTTGCGCATATCTTTTCTTGCAGCTATAAATGATAATCCCAGCACTTCTGGAATAGACAAAGGGAAATGACATGTTTATTAGTTTTATTTACTGCTTTTGAATAATTCAAGTCTTTTATAAAGGCTTTTGTTGTAATAACTTAGTATCAAGAATGATGTAATCGAACCAAATGATATGTAATATATTATGATCCTTTATCGAATGCGTTATACTCTGATCTTTACTTTATTTAGCATAGTTGTACTAAGTTAAATACAGTATCTATACGAACTATACATTTGAATGAGGGTATTTAAATGATATTTAAAGTCCTATAAGCTCTGAGGTTACACTTAATGAGCGCCGGTAAGGTGCCATCTTTACCGGAATGCGCCCCTCAGTTTTATGAACAATCTTATCGTTAATACTGTGAATGTCAGATAGATAGAGAATATCGATATGATAGAAATATTCATTAGATATGAATATATACATCCAAGTGAGGGTATCCAAACACAGATAATGTTCTGGCCGGAACTAGTACCTGTTATGGGATACTGTGAACCTTGGATAGATAGAAGTCATACTTTATTGAATATTTATAGTTGTATAGTTTCACGTGAGCACCAGATCTGCTACAGGGAAGTGTAGAGATTTGGGGGCGTCACATTTTCTACCTTACTCAATTTAAATTTGAGCAAGTTTTCTAACCCTTGCTAGTCCTCGTGCTAGGCAAGCTTATCAACTTCATTCGATTATATTCTTACGGATGCTATTTAATGTTCAAAATTCATATTTACGCAATACATGTATGATTGTGTGAATTCCATACTTATGTGAATCTTTAATATTTACATAAGTGTTCAAGATATGTTATTGACATAAACTGTTAAAGCTTTTAAGTTCAAATTATGCATGAACTGTTTACGAAGAGTGTCAATGCCATTTGATTCGGCTAGACCAATATCCATGATTTAGAAAGCGATCCAAACCGATTGCTTTGGTGCGGACTCTTGCAGAGATGAACAACCCTCATAGTAGGGAAAATTATATTTTTAGTCGGGGAACCGACATGAATGTTTGAGGGTTATACATAACGTCGGGTATTTTAGGCTGATCACCTATTGTACCTATATTTGTTGTTTTTGGGATTAATAGTGTAATACTGTTAATTCTAATTGAAGGTAAGTGCCATGGTGGCCACACAGTGATTCCTGTATTTGGAAACTTTGAAATCCATGAATTCATTTGATATTCATCTAGTCCATAGTCATTCATCAGTAATAATAGAGATTGGAATTTAAACTCGAAAGACTTTACTCATGACTTCTCATTACCATTGTTGTTATACTTGCTAGGCAATCTTGTTGCTCACCCTTGCTTTCCTTAAAAACATTTTAGTTGTTACCGAAAGAGGCGAGAGCTCGGGAAGGGATAAAGGTAAAGGCAAAGCTGCGGATTAGCTTTGTCCTACTATGTTATATTTCTGTCATGTATTAAGACTTATTCAAGATTATGCATTCCGATATATTATGTATTAAGACTTAATTATAGTATGTACTATGTTATGTCAGGTATTTGTATTGGTATCGAGACTTGGGACGAGAGTATTTATGTTATATCAATGTAAATATTTCTATTATTCCGTAATTAGTTATTGATAGAATGCTTGATGAGTTGCACAGTGATGCACCGAATTCGAGGTTAAGGCAACCCAGATTTGGGGGCGTCACAACAAGGGACGTCGTGCCTGGTCAGCTGACTCACCCAGCAGATGGAGATGAATGGAAGAGTTTTGATGAAAATTTTCCACAGTTTGCGGAAGAAGTCAGGAATGTGAGGCTCGACATGGCTACGAATGACTTTTGCCCTTTTAATAATTTTAGCCAGCCTTACTTTGTTTGGTCAGTCATTATGGTCGCTTATAATCTTCCACCGTCAATGTGCATGAGGGATCCGTATTTGTTCTTGACTTTACTCATACTGGGGGATAAGAGTCCTACAAAAGACATTAACGTGTACCTCATGCCGTTAGTCGATGAACTAAAGATGTTGTGGGAGACGGGGGTCTAGACGGATGATAAATCGATCGGTGAGAATTTTGTGATGAAGGCAGCCTTGTTGTGGACTATCACTGACTTTTCGGCTCTTGGGATGATTAGTGGTTAGTCAACTCACGAGAAGCTGTCATGTCCAATGTGTATGGGGGATGTGCAAGACAATCAGTTGCAGCATGGGCAGAAATGTAGTTTCTTTGGAATAGCTCACAGATTCTTGCCTATTGATCACAATTATAGAAAGATGTCTGTATAGTTCAATAGAAAGACAGAGAAGAACATGGTTGTTGGTCGACTGTCGGGCAATGAGGTCTTGGGCTGGCTGAACGATCTGACATTTCCACCGTCGGGGAAGGAGCATAGTAAATTAAGAGCAGTCGGGTACGGGAAGACTCATAATTGGACACAGTCGCCCATATGGTTTGAGTTGTCATACTGGGTCACACTTTCAGTTCGTCATTGTATAGATGTCATGTATACAAAAAAGAATGTTTTCGAGAACTTATTTTACACCGTGTTAGATGCGAGTGGTAAATCCAAAGATAATGACAATGCACGAAAAGATTTAGAGGCAATGAACATCAGGCCAGAATTATGGCTTCGCCCTAACAATACGAAACCTAAAGCTCCATTTTGTCTTACTAAGCAACAAGTTAAAGAGGTGTGCAAGTGGGTTAGTGGGTTAAAGCTCCCAGATGGATATGCGTCTAACATATCCCGCTACTATAAGGTTGAACAGTTGAAAATTAATGGGTTCAAGAGTCACGATTGTCATGTATTCATGCAGAAGCTGATCCCAATTGCATTTCGTGAGATGTTACCCAGAAAAGTTATGGATGCATTGACCGAACTTTCAAATTTCTTTCAGAATCTATGCTCAACTGTAATAAAGTACAGTGATGTGGAGCAGATAGAGAACAATATTGTGCTTACCATTTGCAAGCTCGAAATGGTCTTCCCTCAAGGATTCTTTGACTCGATGGAACATCTGCCTATTCATCTACCGTATGAACTCAAACTTGGAGGACCGGTGCAATATCGGTGGATGTATCTTTTTGAGAGGTAATATAGTCTACAAATTGCATTATTGTGCTCTTATTAATATTACTCATATATATATATATATTTGGAACATATTTTAGGTATATGCGTCGATTAAAACAGAAAGTCAAGTACAAAACTCATGTAGAGGGTTCTATTACTGAACGCTATACGTAGGAAGAGCTTGTCAACTTCTGCTCATTGTATTTTGACGATGTTGTCTCAACGAAGCACAACCGTTTAAGTAGGAATGAGGTCATCGGTGGAAATAAGGCTTTTTCTTGTAGTGATTTGTTTCAAAAGATGGAACAAATCAAGTATGTAAGCTACAACGATCCATTTATGGATTAAAGCAAGCTTCTCAAAGATGGAACATTCATTTTGATGAGATATTGAAAGAGTTTTATTTTATCAAAAACGAAGATGAACCATGTGTGTACAAGAAGGTTAGTGGGAGCGCTGTGACATTCCTAATACTATATGTTGATAATATACAACTTATTGGGAATGATATACTGATGCTACAATCAGTAAAGATATGGTTGTCTAAACACTTCTCCATGAAAGATTTGGGAGAAACATCTTATATTTTGGGGATAAAGATCTATAGAGATAGATCTAAAAGGATGCTCGACCTAGTAACATACATTAATTCAATGCTAAAGAGGTTTAGCATGAAAAACTCTAAGAGAGGTCTCATGCCGATGAGCCGTGGAGTGCATCTCTCTAAGAAATTATCCCCAAAGACATTAGAAGAGAGAGATCGCATGAGTAAGATACCTTATGCTTCGGCGATAGGATCTATCATGTATGGGATGATATGTACTAGACCTGATATTGCTTATGCACTGAGTGTAACAAACAGATATCAGTCCAATCCTGAAGAAGAACACTGGAAGGCGGTGAAAAATATCCTAAAGTACTTAAGAAGAACTAAGGATGTGTTTATAGTTTATGGTGGGCCTGATTTAAAACTAGAGGGCTATACAAACTCGAGTTTTCAGACTGACCAAGATAATAGCAAATCCGTTTCAGGTTATGTGTTTACCTTGAATGGTGGTGCGGTGAGTTGGAAGAGTTCCAAGCAGCAAATAGTTGTTGATTCAGTGACAGAGACAGAGTATAAAGTTGTAAGTGAAGCTGCAAATGAGGTTGTTTGGATGAAGAAATTCATTACAGAACTTGGAGTGGTTCCTAGCATTAAAGGACCCGTGCCTTTATATTATGACAACACTATGGCTGTTGCACAAGCCAAGAAACCTAGGTCTTATCAAAAATCCAAACATGTGTTGCGGCGCTTTCATTTGATTAGAGAGATCATTGAAAGAGGAGACAACACCATAGAGCGAGTAGATTCTCAGAACAACATTGCAGATCCATTTATTAAAGCATTATCTCAGCAACAGTTTGATCGCCACTTAGAGAAGATGGGTATTAGATACTAGTGAAAGTAATATGCCCTTAAGCCAATCACATTTGATGTGATAGACATTTACTTTGTAATCTTATTCATTTATTAATAAAAGAGTTCATTTAGTATAAAGGCATTTCTTTATCCATGTTTAATTAGTTGAATTAAATAAATGTGATAAACCCATAGTTTTGAAGCAATGCTTTTGGAATCATGAAGAGTTCATGCTAATGAGATTTAAATTCAAGATAGCTCAAAACTAGAATATTCTTAATCGATGGATCACTAATATGGGGTTACTAAATCCAGATAGATTAGTACATATTATGCTTGCTCTGTTGAAGAGGATAATTGATCTCATAATCATTTGTGTGGAGACACTAAAACAAGTATGTAGGTGCTTATTGGAGAATAAGTTCACTGAACATGACTCAGTAAAAGGAACACCTAATGGAGTTTTACTCGCCTGTCAATAGGAGTTCCTATGGAAATAGTAGTATAAGTGATCCTTGGACTTGAGATCATCATAGTACTTTGTGTATTCTGAGTTATACTTTGCCATGTTCCTGAATACTTCTGGGTATATCATAGGGTATGTTCGGGTATAATAAGGTGTACATGGAGGTAGGTGAATGATCAACAAAGGATCTACCACTTCCAGTAAAGGGAGATAATGTCTTATGCGATTCGATAAAGTGACAACTCAGGAATCCCTAGCCAGGGTGAATGGAAATTAGAAAGGAGTTTCTAATTTGCATTAACTAGAGTTGTGCATTTTGAATCGAAATGCACATGATCAAATAAATAAAACTTGACAGAAATTCTATGTTTTATATTTGATTGGGACATTGTGTGGCAGAAGAATTGAATTGTACTATAACTATTACTGAATAGGTTCTATGTGATTTAACATTGATGTCAAATTATATGGATAGTCATGATATATTATCGTAAGGTGTCCCTCATGATGTAGAATAAATATTATTTATTTATATATGAATTAAAGAAGTTTAATTCATTATAAATAATATTAAAATGATTCTAATTTATTTATTTTACTACCGGCATAATATTGAACCTAAAGGGTCACACCGCAAAAAGAGAAATAGTGTTTTAGAAGTAATTGACTTAGTAATAATAAATTAATTATATTTAATTATTAGTTGAATAAATTAAATAGCTTAATATTTATAATTAAGTATTTGGAGAAATACTAATTATAGATTAATAAGAGGAGTCTTATTATTTATTATTATTATAAATAATTTAATTCCTAATTTGATTGAGAATTAAATTAAGTTAAAACCCTAAATCCTAAAAAGGTTTAGGAGGGAGAGTTAGTCTATAAATAAAATGGGTCTTATTGTGGAAGAGACTAATGTAATTTGGCAAGTATTCTCAAATTCTAATTGAGATCTATCGAACTATATATGGAGGGTCATATAGTTTGATGAAAATAGTGGGAGACATCATTTTAATAAAGTCCTAATTAATTTGATGATTAATAAAATGAATGCATGCTAATGTTGTTATTAAAATTTCATTACAGAATTTTACTATGTCTCATTCACTATCACTGCGGAATATATTAGATGCTAACAACTTAACCGGACCGAACTATACGAATTGGTTAAGGAATTTGAGAATTGTTCTCACTACTGAAAAGCTTTCTTATGTCCTAAATTCGCCAGTCCCTGCAACTGTTGCAGACGAAGCCTTTAAAGAAGAGATTGCTACTTTTGGAAAGTGGCAAGATGATGCAACTGTGGCTCAGTGCATCATGTTGGCATCCATGAGTAACGAGTTACAGCGTCAACACGAGAAAATGGATGCGCCTACCATGTTGCTTCACCTTCATGATTTGTATGGTGAGCAGAGTAGGTATGCCAGATATGAGATATCAAAAGAACTCTTCTGATCTAGAATGGCCGATGGCGCTACTGTGACACCCCCAAATCCAGGTACCAATACCTCGAATTTGGTGCTCGATAAAAATACATCCATACACCTCTAAACAATATAAATCAACTAATGCGGAATAAATAAACATATGTTGTTCATTACAAAAGGTTTACTACGGTCCCAAGGTCTATAACTTTAAATAGAATACATCGCAGAATACATTAATAATACAAAATTACTCCACGATTACATAACAGAATAGTACAAATAACTAGTACTTAAGCTTTCCTTTGCCTTTGTCCGCTTTGGAACTCTCCGGCTTAACTGCAATAGGTTCATGATATAGCAAGGGTGAGCAACGAATTTGCCCATCAAGTTTAATAACAAGAAAGAAGATATATCATGAATGAATAAGAATAATAATCGCATAGTTCAACAATTTAAGAACATTAAAAAATAGCTGACAATATAATCAAAGTTCAAATGAAATAATGAATATTGATTAATTATTGCTGAGTGGTCCAACAGACCCTGAACTTTTTGGCCAAAGGATCAGTCATTCAACTAACCCTTTTAAACGCCTGGCCCGTCAGTAGTACTCGAGGGGATCAGCCTCTCGTACCCTATGTATATGCATAACATTTAACTCTGACTGCATTGGACAACCGACACATTAAAATCCCCTAATAAGGGTTGCTCTCTCAGTCCAAGAATCCATACCAACAATCGGTTTGGATAGTTTTTAAAATAATAACATGTACATGTCTAGCCGAAACAAATAGCGTAGACTATTTCCTTAAACCGTTCATGAATAAAGAACTTAAACGCTTCACAGTCCAACAACATATAATGAATTCAAATGCACAAGGTGCGAATATCAATAATTATCTTTGAGGTGGAGTAATTGACAATAATTATTCCACTAATATGGTTTGAAAGTAATAACTCCATTTGAGTCATGAAACTTACAACAATATACAACATTTGTCTTGCCCAAATAAATATAGTTGAGTAAGGAACTTGCAATAATATAGAATGATTGCTCAATCAATAAATAACTCGCACATTAAATAAAAATTGTATGATTGAGGATACTGGCTCAATAAATAAATTGAGTTAAGGTAAGGAAACTTGCCCAACACAAGGGTTAGACAAGCGTTAGGAAACTTGCACAATATTCAACATTGGTATAGAATAGGAAACCTGCTCAATATAATTCGTGTAAGGTTAGGGAAAACTTGCCTGCAGCGCTGTTACAATATTATAACACACGCTCCTTAATATCCTACACAATTAGGTACATAATTACATAACAATTAGTCACATACCGGATATCAAATATTTATTTATACAACTATATAATGTCCTATTCAAATAAGAAAAATAATATTAAACAAGGTTATGCCCATTAGTTACGGCGATACGACGCTTGTACGTCGATACGCCCAAACTTGCCTATTCGAACGCCCAAACGACGCGCAATTGCGTACGCCTAACACGTCCGTTCAATTTATCTAATACTCATTGGTTAATACTAAGTATCATTATAATATATAACATTCATGTTTTAGGACTTAGAACATTGTCTTTTATTGTCGGAAGCATTACACGTTGCACACGCGCATGACCGACTCCCTCCGTTTGCACAACAATCCTAAAAACAGTCAATTTCATAATTTATCTAGGTGGTAAATCTCAATTCTAACTAATGGAAGTTGTAGGTCTATCTCTAAGCTTTCCAGATCATCTTGAATCGCCGTAATCCGAGTTCGTATGAGAAAGTTATGGTCATTTTACTAAAAGGTGTTCATGCTAAACATTTTGGATTCAGGCAGTCGACAAGGCCTCCGTGAGAACTATATAATGTCCTATTCAAATAAGAAAAATAATATTAAACAAGGTTATGCCCATTAGTTACGGCGATACGACGCTTGTACGTCGATACGCCCAAACTTGCCTATTCGAACGCCCAAACGACGCGCAATTGCGTACGCCTAACACGTCCGTTCGATTTATCTAATACTCATTGGTTAATACTAAGTATCATTATAATATATAACATTCATGTTTTAGGACTTAGAACATTGTCTTTTATTGTCGGAAGCATTACACGTTGCACACGCGCATGACCGACTCCCTCCGTTTGCACAACAATCCTAAAAACAGTCAATTTCATAATTTATCTAGGTGGTAAATCTCAATTCTAATAATGGAAGTTGTAGGTCTATCTCTAAGCTTTCCAGATCATCTTGAATCGCCCTAATCCGAGTTCGTATGAGAAAGTTATGGTCATTTTACTAAAAGGTGTTCATGCTAAACATTTTGGATTCAGGCAGTCGACAAGGCCTCCGTGAGAATCACAGAGGCTGCGCCACAAGAACAGCAAGGCCTCCATGAAATCACGGAGGCTACGCCAATGACTAGCGAGCTCAGCAAGGCCTCCATGAAATCACGGAGGCTGCACCAGTGCCCAGAATTGCAGACTTGCCTCCTTCGTGCAATCCGACCTTTCTTCACTCTAAACTCCATAACTTGTTCTATACACATTCAAATTGGTCCGCTCCAGACTCTATGGACTCCTAATACATAGAGCTACAACATATTAAAAATTCAGAGCTATCCATTAATATTAACATGGCTAAATCTTAGGCCAAAGTATCAACTCATGCTATATTTTTGTATTCTTGGTGTTCTTGCTGTTTTTCGTGTTCTTTACAAAAATCAACACCAAATCTTTGTTTTAATCCCTTTTTACTCCATTCCAACTGGGTTAAACTCATAACCCATGAAAGTACAGCATCATAACAACAAACAAACTAAACAAACACGAAATCATAGCTACAAAGTCCTCTAAATCGTCCAACAGTCCAAAGTCCATGTTTTGTCCATTGTTCTTGCTCCATTAAGCCAAGGTACGGATTTGTTCCATTTTTGTTCCACTTTGATGTTAATAATGTCTTATATAATCTCTTAACAACATTTACAAATATCCAACACAACAAAAACAACAAGAATCGCAGCAAAGATCATCTATGAGCTAAAAAGCTCCAAAAACCTTCAAAACTCGAAAATCTTCACAAAATCAAATGAAATCAGTTTTGGTTGATTGTTTACCTCTACAAATCTCTTTTAGAGGTTAAGAAGATTGCTAGGCTTTGCTTTGAGTTCTTGTTCCTTGCTTTGGCTTCTTTCTCTTCTTCACCCGTGCACCACCTCTCTCTCTCTAGACTTCTTCTTCTTCCTTCTTCCTTCTCTCTGCACTCTCTCTCTAACTGCAGCTCTCTCTCACTCTCTCTCTAGTTGCAGCTGGACTAACTTGGAATGGAAGAGCAAAGGAAATGGCATGAGAGAGAAGGAAATGGAAGAGGAGAAGTGGAGGAGTAATTTAAGGAGAAGTGGGTTTGAGGCTCAAGGGAGCTTGCCGGCAACTCCCCCCACTCTCTCATTTTCCTAGCATTTGATTGGTCTAAAGTGGTTGGGTGGTTCCCTCTTGGAGTAACAAGTCAAAATAAATATCCAAATAAACAAAAATATATCCGAAAACTCCCACTTTTGTACCAAAATTGGTAAATAACTCCACCCAAAATTAAAATGGGTACTCCCACAAATTATTAGGACGCATAAAAATAATTATTATGGGATTTGTCCAAATATTCGGAACACCCATATAACACATTTCGGATGCGGATAAAATCACGTATCAGCTCAAATCAAATTTTTGACGCTTGGAAAAATTATCACTTCGCTCGCACGTATTTATGAAATTTATTAAAATCGAAAAAGACACAAAAATATTATGGCTTGAATAGTGCCTCGAGAGACGTGCCCCATGAATAGTGATTTAGCGACGCTACGCGAAATCAATTATTCACTTAAACAAAGCTATAACACGTGAAATTTCATGCATTCACATAATCCAAGTTGTCACACCACTTTTAAACATGCAACACAAAATAATATTAATAAAATATAATACATTCATTAATATTCAAAAATTCGAATTACAAGACAAAACCAAAATTCCTGGTCGTTACATCCTCCCCCCCCCCCGGTATAAGAATTCTGTCCCCAGAATTACAACCTAGGTACGGAAGACTTAATATGGGTTCACTCAAAAAGATGCGGATAATTCTTCCTCATCTTCTCTTCTAGCTCCCACGTGGCTTCTTCAGCTGCGTGGTTCCTCCAAAGTACTTTGACCGAATGGATGACCTTATTTCTTAATGTCTGCTCCTTTCTATCTAATATTTGGACAGGAATCTCTTCATATGACAAGTCTTTCTCAACTTGAATTGGTTCATAGGATATCACATGCTTGTAGTCGGGTTTATATGGCCGCAACACAGAAACGTGGAACACATTGTGAATGTGCTCAAGTTCAGGAGGTAGAGCTACCTAGTACGCCACTTCACCTACCCTCTTTAAAACTTCAAAAGGTCCTACGAACCTGGGACTCAATTTTCCTTTCTTCCCAAATCTGATCTTCCCTTTCTAGGGAGATACCTTCAAAAATATAAAACTGTCCACTTCAAAGTCTCGCTTCTGACGATGTAAATCGGCGTATTTCTTTTGTCGATCCTGAGCCGCTACTAGTCGAGCTCTTATCACCTTGACGACATCCACGGTCTGCTGCATCAATTCAGGTCCCAACAGTCTTCATTCACCGACTTCGTCCCAACACAGAGGCGTTCAACACTTCCTTCCGTATAATGCTTCGTATGGAGGTATGCCAATACTCGCATGATAATTGTTATTATAGGCAAACTCCACCAATGGTAGGTGATCATCCCAGCTGCCTTTAAAATCCATCACACATGCTCTAAGCATATCCTCCAGCGTCTGAATCGTTCGTTCGCTCTGCCCATCCGTTTGAGGATGATATGCCGTACTCAACCTCAACTGAGTTCCCAACCTTTCTTGCAAGCTCTTCCAAAAATTTGACGTGAAACGCGGATCTCTGTCTGATACAATAAATACCGGCACTCCTGATACAATAATCTCGTGACACAATCTCTTTCACATATAACTTCGCTAGTTGCTCTAGATTGTACCTTATCTTGATCGGTAGAAAATGTGCAGATTTAGTTAAACGATCCACGATCACCCAGATCGCGTCGTAACCCTTCTGAGTTGGTGGAAGCCCCGTCACAAAATCCATCGTGATATGCTCCCACTTCCACTCTGGAATCTCTAGCGGTTGTAGCAGTCCACCCGGTTTCTGATGTTCTACTTTTACCCTCTGACATATCAAACATCGCCCAACACATTCCGCGACCTCCCTCTTCATGTTCGGCCACCAGAAGTGTTGACGCAAATCCTGATACATCTTGGTACTATCAGGGTGTATCGAATACCTTGTAGAATGAGCTTCTTGCAAGATCTCTTCTCTCAACTCTGGAACCATCGGTATCTAGATTCTCCCTTCAAACCTTAGCAATCCTGTGCTATCAGTTTTGTACTTCAAATCCTCTCCATCTGAGATTCGCTTCCTTATGGAAACACATTCATTATCCTTTCCTTGAGCCTCCTTTATCTTGTCTAATAAGGTTAGACTCGCCTCCACTGCGAACAGTTTCTCATCTGTATTATTGGAATACTTAACTTCCAACTTTAATCTTTCCATATCCTTTATCAGTTCTTCTTAAGCTATCAGCATCATCAACTTATCTATGCCCTTCCTACTTAGAGCATCAACTACTACATTGGCCTTACCAGGATGGTATAGAATCTCACAATCGTAGTCCTTGATCAACTTCAACCATCGCCTCTGTCTCATGTTTAGTTCTTTTTGACTGGAGATATACTTCAGACTTTTGTGGTCTATGTATATTTCACACTTCTCTCCATACAGATAGTGCCTCCAAATCTTCAGAGCAAACACCACTATCGCTAGTTCCAAGTTATGAGTCGGATACCCCTTCTCATAGTCCTTCAGCTGCCGTGACGCGTACGCAATGACCTTCCCATGCTACATCAGTACGCATCCAAGGCCTTTGTGTGATGCATCAGTGTACACCACAAATCCCCCTATATTATCTGGTAGTGCTAACACAGGTGCTTTACTAAGTTTCCTCTTCAACTCCAAGAAACTCTCTTCGCACTTATCTGTCCATACAAACTTCACAATCTTCCTTGTCAAATTTGTCCATGGTGTCGCTATCTTTGAAAAGTTCTGAATAAACCTCTGATAATAACCTGCTAATCCCAAGAAACTTTGGACTTCTGTTGGCGTTTTTGGCTGTTCCTAGTTTATTACAGCTTTTACCTTCGCAGGATCCACCGATACACCATCCTTGTCAATCACGTGCCCCAAAAACTGCACCCTTTTGTAGCCAAAATTCACAATTGGAAAACTTTGCATATAGCTTCTCCCCTCTCAGCGTTTCCAGCTATCCTCAAATGCTCGACGTGTTCCTCCTCCGTCTTCAAGTAGACTAGGATGTCATCTATGAAAATGACAATAAATTTATCCAGGTATTGCTTGAACACTTTGTTCATCATGTCCATAAATGCTGCTGGCGTGTTCGTCAGCCCAAATGACATCACCAAAAACTCAAAAACTCAAAGTGTCCATATCGAGTTCTGAATGCTGTCTTTGGAATATCCTCATGCCTCACCTTCAGCTGGTGATACCCCGTCCTCAAGTCAATCTTTGAAAAGTATTTTGCTCCCTTCAATTGATTGAACAAATCATCAATCCTGGGCAATGGGTACTTGTTCTTAATAGTGACTTTGTTCAACTCCCGATAGTCAATGCAAAGCCTAATCGATCCGTCTTTCTTCTTTACAAATAGTACTGGCGCTCCCCATGGGGATACACTCGGACGAATATACCCTTTATCTAGCAACTCTTGTAGTTGAACCATCAATTCTTTCATCTCCACCGGTGCCATCCTATATGGTGCCTTCGATATCGGTGTTGTTCCCGGTACTAAATCGATTACAAATTCCACTTCTCTATCTGACGGCAAACCCGGTAGATCTTCTGGGAAGACATCTGGGAATTCCCTTACTACAGGTATCTGACCCAGCTCACCCTCTACTCTTCGGGTATCAACCATGTGAGCCAGATAACCTATGCAGCCCTTTCTAAGCAATTTCTTTGCTTACATCATCGTCAGACAACAAGATTGTCTAGGCGATTTACTACCATAGAATACAATCTTTGACTTATTCGGAGTCTTCAGGTGTACGCAATTCATCTTACAATCAATTACAACTTCATGACTAGATAACCAATCCATTCCAATAATTACGTGAAATTCTCCTAGTCGTATCAGAATTAAATATACGTTCAGTTTAAGCTCATTTATCTCAACACAACAATTTCTATGAATGAATTCCACAGGGATAACTTCTTTATTAGCTACTTCCACATTCATAAGATTCTCTAATTTCTCACGAGGTAAATTTAACCGTTTATCAAAATCATTTGAGACAAAGGAACATGTAGCACTCGAATCAAATAATATATATGCACTAATATTATTGATCGAGATAATACCTGACACCACGTCCTTTAACTCCACTGCATCATGCACTGCCATGTTGAAAGTGCGTGCCGTTGGTCTGCTGGTTTGGTTAACTGGTCCTCCAATGCTCAGCCTATTGTTGTTGTTGCTATTGTTGCATCCCCCTTCCTTTTCGGGCAATCCTTGATTTGATGATCTGGTGCTCCACATGAGAAGCATCCCGCTTTCCTTCCCTTTGGGCAGTGATTAGGAAGGTGTCCCTGTTGCCCACAGTTGTAGCAAATCCCTTTGCCCTTCAGACATTCCCCGAGTGATTTTTTCCACAATTATTGCACTTATTACCCTTCTTAACCTCTCCTCCAGACTTGTTGCCACCAGAAGATTGGCTATTGTTCCATTTCCTTTTATTCAGGTTACTTCCCCAGCTCGACTTCTATTTGCCTTCCACCAGTAATTTGCCTCACCCTTCCTCATGAAAGTGGCAAACGAAGTCTTATGTTCCTCAGTCACTCTTGCGACCTTGAAAACTTTCTCCATTCCTTCTTCCCATGTCTGGGCTGCACTCGGGTCCGTATTCCCACGAAACTCCGGTGGTCCTACTAATTTGAAATCCATAAAGTTCGCCATGTGACTTCCTGGCTGAACAACCGCAACGGCTGGTCTGCCTTGCATCGCTTCCTTTAATAAGTTTGCAAAAGTCCTCTTGGGGTCAGTCTGACCCTCCTCGTTATTCACTGTCTCTTCTACCCTCGTGTAATGAGTTGTCTTCTTGACGACATTGTTCGTTCTAAACAAAGCCTTACATAAATCCCTCGTGTGTTACACACCCTACAACATTCTACTAATGTTATCATTTAAGAATCAAAGCACAAATCGATCACAATCAAACATGTAATAATAATACCATATTTATATTCATACACCCTTTAGTGTGTCAAACACTTATAATTCCGACATATTCCTATAAATGTTAACTTTCCCATTAAGACACAAAAGATGGGATTAATAAGAACTACATTCTCCCAGATCTGAAAAGTGGGGATGTATCATCATCATATCACCTCAAGGCACCTTTAATAAACACTAATAAGTTCATCTTAGTATCTCGTACTACTTACATCATATAGCATTCCTGCTATCTACTTATCCCCCTGTTACTAACAATAATATGGGATTCACATAACTACTCCACAACTTACACAAAGTTGGGACTTACAACAGATATATTGCTAGCTTGTACAAAAACTGAGATTCACATTTCTCACATGCATAGATATACCTATACATATACATTGCTTATTAATGCATGTGCTCGTCAACGATGAAAGCCGCTGAACTTAAGACTCGAGTTAAGAAAGAGAGTGATTACTATTCTTCATTCATTACGACTCACAAAGGTCTTATAACTCTCAGACTTAACCTTTCTTTCTTTTATTTCCTCCATCTCTTCCTTATATCGGGCTCTAATTGATCCTCCTTAGGGATTTCCATTATCTCATCATCCAGTTCCATCTCTAGATATTTTTTTCCCGATCAGACACTAGATCTACCCTTGGTTCATTTCTTATAATCTCTAAGTTGTCTCTCCTTTCTAATCATCAAAACAATCTAAATTGCCTCAGTCATCTCTTCAAAAATTTGCATATAACATCTTTCATATCAATACTCTCAACTTTTTCTTAACAACTCTTTATGAGTCCATTACCTTTGTCTCACCTGACATTCCATAATAAAGCTTAATAACTTTACTAACACCTCAAAATATCGATATATTCATTATTTACCAAATCAGTCATTTTCTTCTTGCAAACCTTAACCCAACAGATTCTAAGATATCTTTTTTTTGTCATCACAAAGAACTCCATATAACATCAATCCAATATCTTATCTAATAAATAGCCACAAAATTGATAAATAGCACCAAATGATTAATCTAATTACCTCAAATATCTATAGCTCCAGTTTACAATGGATCGCCCATGCTTAATGGTCTTCACTTTACCATATTATCTCATCACTACACATTCCTCAAATTATCCACAAGCTTAATAACCCCAACGTATAATCCAAATCCTCAATTCTAAGATCTTAATAAGTTTCTACCCAAAAAAAATAACTCTATATGAGTTTTCTTCTAAGGTTATAACCTAGGTTTCGCATTCCTAAAGTTTATAACCAAAAGCTTTGATACCAACCTGTGACACCCCCAAATTCAGGTACCAATACCTCGAATCTGGTGCTCACGATAAAAATACATCCATACACCTCTAAACAACATAAATCAACTAATGCGGAATAAATAAACATATGTTGTTCATTACAAAAGGTTTACTACGGTCCCAAGGTCTATAACCTTAAATAGAATACATTGCATAATACATTAATAATACAAAACTACTCCACGATTACATAACAGAATAGTACAAATAACTAGTCCTTAAGCTTTCCTTTGCCTTTGTCTGCTTTGGAACTCTCCGGCTTAACTGCAATAGGTTCATGATATAGCAAGGGTGAGCAACGAATTTGCCCAGCAAGTTTAATAACAAGAAAGAAGATATATCATGAATGAATAAGAATAATAATCGCATAGTTCAACAATTTAAGAACATTGAAAAATAGCTGACAATATAATCAAAGTTCAAATGAAATAATGAATATTGATTATTTACTGCTGAGTGGTCCAACAGACCCTGAACTTTTTGGCCAAAGGATCAGTCATTCAACTAACCCTTTTAAACGCCTGGCCCGTCAGTAGTACTCGAGGGGATCAACCTCTCGTACCCTATGTATATGCATAACATTTAACTCTGACTGCATTGGACAACCGACACATTAAAATCCCCTAATAAGGGTTGCTCTCTCAGTCCAAGAATCCATACCAACAATCGGTTTGGATAGCTTTTAAAATAATAACTTGTACATGTCTAGCCGAAACAAATAGCGTAGACTATTTCCTTAAATTGTTCATGAATAAAGAACTTAAACGCTTCACAGTCCAACAACATATAATGAATTCAAATGCACAAGGTGCGAATATCAATAATTATCTTTGAGGTGGAGTAATTGACAATAATTATTCCACTAATATGGTTTGAAAGTAATAACTCCATTTGAGTCATGAAACTTGCAATAATATACAACATTTGTCTTGCCCAAATAAAGATAGTTGAGTAAGGAACTTGCAATAATATAGAATGATTGCTCAATCAATAAATAACTCGCACATTAAATAAAAATTGTACGATTGAGGAAACTGGCTCAATAAATAAATTGAGTTAAGGTAAGGAAACTTGCCCAACACAAGGGTTAGACAAGCATTAGGAAAGATGTACAATATTCAACATTAGTATAGAATAGGAAACCTGCTCAATATAATTCGAGTAAGGTTAGGGAAAACTTACCTGCAGCGCTGTTACAATATTATAACACACGCTCCTTAATATCCTACACAATTAGGTACATATTCACATAACAATTAGTCACATACCGGATATCAAATATTTATTTATACAACTATATAATGTCCTATTCAAATAAGAAAAATAATATTAAACAAGGTTATGCCCATTAGTTACGGCGTTACGACGCTTGTACGTCGGTACGCCCAAACTTGCCTATTCGAACGCCCAAGCGACACGCAATTGCGTTTGCCTAGCACGCCTGTTCGATTTATCTAATACTCATTGGTTAATGCTAAGTATCATTATAATACATAACATTCATGTTTTAGGACTTAAAACATTGTCTTTTATTGTCGCAAGCATTACACGTTGCACACGCGCATGATCGACGCCCTCCGTTTGCACAACAATCCTAAAAACAGTCAATTTCATAATGTATCCAGGTGGTAAATCTCAATTTTAATTAATGAAGTTGTAGGTCTATCTCTACGCTTTCCGGATCATCTTGAATCGCCCTAATTCGAGTTCGTATGAGAAAGTTATGGTCATTTTACTAAAAGGTGTTCATGCTAAACATTTTGGATTCAGGCAGTCGGCAAGGCCTCCGTGAGAATCACGGAGGCTGCGCCACAAAGGCAGCAAGGCCTCGATGAAATCACGGAGGCTGTGCCAATGACCAGCGAGCTCAGCAAGGCCTCCGTGAAATCACGGAGGCTGCGCCAGTGCCCAGAATTGCAGACTTGCCTCCTTCGTGCAATCCGACCTTTCTTCACTTTAACCTCCATAACTTCTTCTATACACATTCAAATTGGTCCGCTCTGGACTCTATGGACTCCTAAGACATATAGCTACAACATATAAAAATTCAGAGCTATCCATTAACATTAACATGGCCAAATCTTAGGCCAAAGTATCAACTCATGCTATATTTTCGTGTTCTTGATGTTCTTCGTGTTCTTTACAAAAATTAACACCAAATCTTTGTTTTAATCCCTTTTTACTCCATTCTAACTGGGTTAAACTCATAACCTATGGAAGTACAACATCATAACAACAAATGAATTAAACAAACACGAAATCATAGCTACAAAGTCCTCTAAATCGTCCAACAGTCCAAAGTCCATGTTTTGCCCATTGTTCTTGCTCCATTAAGCCAAGGTACAGATTTGTTCCATTTTTGTTCCACTTTGATGTTATTAATCTCTTATATAACCTCTTAACAACATTTACAAACATCCAACACAACAAAAACAACAAGAATCACAGCAAAGATCATCCATGAGCTAAAAAGCTCTAAAAACCTTCAAAACTCGAAAATCTTCACAAAATCAAATGAAATCAGTTTTGGTTGATTGTTTACCTCTACAAATCTCTTCTAGAGGTTAAGAAGATTGCTAGGCTTTGCTTTGAGTTCTTGTTCCTTGCTTTGGCTTCTTTATCTTCTTCACCCGTGCACCACCTCTCTCTCTCTAGACTTCTTCTTCTTCCTTCTTCCTTCTCTCTACACTCTCTCTCTCTAACTGCAGCTCTCTCTCACTCTCTCTAGTTGCAGCTGGACTAACTTGGAATGGAAGAGCAAAGGAAATGGCATGGGAGAGAAGGAAATGGAAGAGGAGAAGTGGAGGAGTAATTTAGGGAGAAGTGGGTTTGAGGCTCAAGGGAGCTTGCCGGCAACTCCCCCCACTCTCTCATTTTCCTAGCATTTGATTGGTCTAAATTGGTTGGGTGGTTCCCTCTTGGAGTAACAAGTCAAAATAAATACCCAAATACAAAAAAATATATCCGAAAACTCCCACTTTTGTACCAAAACTGGTAAATAACTCCACCCAAAATTAAAATGGGTACTCCCATAAATTATTGGGACGCATAAAAATAATTATTATGGGATTTGTCTAAATATTCAGAACACCCATATAACACATTTCAGATACGGATAAAATCACGTATCCGCTCAAATCAAATTTCTGACACTTGAAAAAATTATCACTTCGCTCACACGTATTTATGAAATTTATTAAAATCGAAAACGACACAAAAATATTATGGCATGAATAGTGCCTCAGGAGACGTGCCCCGTGAATTGTGATTTAGCGACGCCGCGCGAAATCAATTATTCACTTAAACAAAGCTATAACACGTGAAATTTCATGCATTCACATAATTCAGGTTGTCACACCACCTTTAAACATGCAACACAAAATAATATTAATAAAATATAATACATTCATTAATATTCAAAAATTCGAATTACAAGACAAATCCAAAATTCCTGGTCGTTACAGCTATAGTATCGACACATATCCTAAAGATGATTAATTTGATTGAACAATTGGGACAACTGGGTTTTGTAATGGATGGCGAGTTGGGCCAAGATTTGGTCTTGCAGTTACTCCTAGACTCCTGCTCATAATTTGTTGTGAATTTTCACATGAACAAGCTAGATATCAGCCTGCCTTAGTTGCTTAACATGTTGAAAACTGCTGAGAGTCATTTTCCAGTCAAAAAAGACCAAGCCTTACTGGTAAACGATCCTTCCAAGAAAAGGAAGTGGGTCAAAGGATCTTCTGAAAAGAAGAAAAATTCAAAGAAGGCGAAAGGAAAGGCAAAGACTAAGGATAATAAAAAGAAAACTGATACGGATAGCAAATGAGCTTGCTTCCATTGCAATAAGCCTGGACACTGGAAAAGAAACTGCACGGAGAATCTTGCGGAGGCTAAACAGAAGAAGCTTGGTGAAGCTTCGGCTACAAACACAAGTTTGTTAATGATTGAAATAAATCTTTCTGTAAGTCAAAGTTCTACTTGGGCATTGGATACCGACTGTGGTTCTCACATATGTAATTCTATGCAGGGCCTAAGCAGAAGTAGAAAGCTGAACAAAGGGGAAGTAGTCCTACGCGTGGGGAATGGAGCACAGATAGCTGCATTAGCCGTGCGAACTTATAGTTTAGCATTGCCTACGGGAAAATCAATTAATTTAGTAAATTGTTACTATGTTCTAGTTCTTATTAGAAATATTATTTCAATTTCATTGTTGGATAAAGAAGGTTTTGATATTATATTCAAGAACAATAGTTGTTCTATTTATAATGATAATGTTTTGTTTGAAACTGGTAGATTAATTGACGTACTTTACATAATTGACTTGCAAGAAAATATTTATCAAATTGAACAAACTAATAAAAGGAAAAGAGATTATGTGAATCATACTTTCATATGGCACTGTAGACTCAGTTATATTAATGAAACAAGATTAAACAAGTTGCATAAAGATGGACTTTTAGAACCATTTGATTTCAAATCATATCCAACTTGTGAATCTTGTCTCACGGGTAAGATGACTAAATCTCCATTTAGTGGACATGGAGAATAAGTTACATGGTTGTTAGAGTTGGTACACACAAATGTGTGTGGACCTATGACAACAGATGTTAGATGAGGGTTTTCGTATTTTATTACATTCACTGATGATCATTCAAGATTTGGATATGTGTATTTGATGAAATCCAAGTCTGAGTCATTTGAAAGGTTCAAAGAATTCAAAAGTGAAGTAGAGAAATAAACTGGCAAGAGTATTAAGATTCTTCGATCGGATCGAGGAGGAGAATACTTAAGCAGTGAGTTTCTAGATCATCTCAAAGATAATGGTATTCTCTCACAATGGACGCCTCCTGGTACGCCACAATTGAATGGTGTATTTGAAAGGAAAAATCGTACCCTGTTGGATATGGTGCGGTCCATGATGAGTTTTACCGATATTCCAGTATCCTTCTGCGATTATGCCCTAAAAAAGGCTGCATATCTACTAAATAAGGTCCCTTCAAAATCCGTCTCTAAGACTCTATATGAATTATGGACAGGGAGGAAACCTAGTCTTAAGCATGTTAAGATTTGGGGTTATCCAGCTTATATAAAGAGGTTACAAAGTGACAAGCTTGGGACAATATCTAACAAGTGTAGATTTATAGGATATTCTAAAGAAAGTTTAGGATACTATTTCTCAATCCTACTGATTCAAAGGTGTTTGTTGCGAAACACGCTACTTTCTTGGAAAATGAGTTTATCCTTGAAAGGGCTAGTGGGAGGAAAATAGATATTGAAGAAGTTCAAGAACCACAAACCACTATAGGTCAAATAGATGAACCTGTCCAAGTAGAGATACCTTCTGTACCACAACCTAATCGTAAATCTGAAAGAGTACCGAAGATACCTGATAGGTATGGATTCATCATAGATGATGATGATGAGGTACGCATCATAGAGGATGATGATCCAGTTACATATGATGAGGCTATGAGTAATAAACACTCAGAGAAATGGCAAATGGCCATGAAATCCGAAATGTACTCCATGTACGAGAACCAAGTATGGACTTTGGTTACTCTACCAGAAGGCATAATGCCTATAGGGTATAAATGGGTCTTCAAGAGAAAGACTGGAGCATATGGCAAGGTGGAGACCTATAAGGCCAGACTGGTGGCAAAAAGGTTTCAAACAAAGGTAAGGAGTTGACTATGATGAAACCTTCTCACCAGTAGCAATGCTTAAGTCCATTTGGATTTTGTTTGCGGTTGCAGCTTACTATGACTACGAGAACTGGCAAATGGACGTGAAAACGGCTTTCCTCAATGGGAAACTAGAAGAGGATATATACATGATACAACCAGAGTGTTTTGTTTCAAAAGATGGAATAAATCTAGTGTGTAAGCTACAACGATTAAGCAAGCTTCTCGAAGATAGAACATCTGTTTTGATGAGACAATCAAAGAGTTTGACTTTATCAAAAATGAGGATGAACCATGTGTGTACAAGAAGGTTAGTGGGAGTGTTGTGACATTCTTGGTATTATATGTTGATGATATACTACTTATAGGGAATGACATACCAATGTTACAATCAGTAAAAATATGGTTGTCTAAACACTTCTCCATGAAGGACTTGAGGGAAGCATCCTACATTTTGGGGATAAAAATCTATAGAGATAGATCTAAGAGGATTCTAGGCTTGACCCAAGGAACATACATTGATTTGATGCTAAAGAAGTTTAGCATGCAAGACTCGAAGAGAGGACTCATACCGATGAGCAATGGAGTGAATCTCTCCAAGAAAATGTCCCCAAAAATACCTGAATAGAGAGATCGCATGAATATGATACATTATGCTTCAGAATAAGATCTATCATGTATGGGATGATATGTACGAGACCTGATATTTCTTTTGCACTAAGTGTGACAAGCAGATATCAATCTAATCCTGGAGAAGAACACTAGAAAGCGGTGAAAAACATCATAAAGTACTTAAGAAGAACTAAGGATGTCTTTCTAGTTTATGGTGGGTCTGATTTGAAACTAGAGGGCTATACAGACTCAAGTTTTCAGACTGACCAAGACGACAACAAATCCGTTTTAAGGTATGTGTTTACCTTGAACGGTGGAGCAGTGAGTTGGAAGAGTTCCGAGCAGCAAACGATTGCTGATTCAATGACGGAGGTAGAATACATAGCTGCAAGTGAAGCTTCAAAGGAAATTGTTTGGATGAAGAAGTTCATTACAGAACTTGGAGTGGTTCCTATCATTCAAGGACCAATGCATGTGCATTGTGATAATACTGGAGTTGTTGCACAAGCTAAAACCCAAGTCTCATCAGAAGTCCAAACATGTGTTGCGACGCTTTTATTTGATTAGAGAAATCATTAAAAGGGGTGATGTCACCTTAGAGAGAGTTGATTCTCAAAATAACATTGTAGATCCATTTACTAAAGTAGTAACTCAGCGTCAGTTCGATTGCCACTTAGAGAAGATGGATATTAGATACCAGGGCTATTGGCTTTACTGCAAGTGGGAGATTGAAAATAATATGCCCTCAAGCCAATCGCATTTGATGTGATAGGCATTTACTTTGTAATCTTATTCATTTATTAATAAAAGAGTTCATTTGTTATAAAGGCATTTCTTTATCAATGTTTAATTAGTTGAATTAAATAAATGTGATAAACCCATAGTTTTAAAGCAATGCTTTTGGAATCATGAAGATTTCATGCTAATGAGATCTAAATTCAAGATAGCTTAAAACTAGAATATTCCTAATCAATGGATCACTAATGTGGGGTTACTAAATCCGGATAGATTAGTTAAATACTATGTTTTCTCTGTTGAAGAGGATGATTGATCTCATAATCATTTGTGTGGAAACACTAAAGCAAGTATGTAGGTGCTTATTGGAGAATAAGTTCACTAAACATGACTCACTAAAAGGAACACCTAATGGAGTTTTACTCGCCTGTTAATAGGAGTTCCTATGGTAATAGTAGTACAAGTGACCCTTGGACTTGAGATCTGATATAGTACTTTGTGTATTCTGAGTTATACTTTGCCATGTTCCTTAATACTTCTGGGTATATCATAAGGTATGTTCGGGTATAATAAGATGTACATGGAGGTAGGTGAATGATTTATAAAGGATTTACGACTTTCAGTAAAGGGAGAGAATGTCCTATGCGATTCGATAAAGTGACAACTCAGGAGTCCTTGGCCATGGTGAATGGAAATTAGAAATGAGTTTCTAATTTGCATTAACTAGAGTTGTGCATTTTGAATCGAAATGCACATGATCAAATAAATAAAACTTGACAGAAATTCCATGTTTTATATTTGATTGGGACATTGTGTGGTAGAAGAATTGAATTGTACTATAACTATTACTGAATAGGTTCTATATGATTAAACATTGATTTTATATTATATGGATAGTCATGATATATTATCGTAAGGTATCCCACATGATGTAGAATAAATATTATTTATTTATATATGAATTAAAGAAGTTTAATTCATTATAAATAATATTAAAATGATTCTAATTTATATATTCTACTACCGACATAATATTGAACATAAAGGGTCACACCGCAAAAAGAGAAATAATATTTTAGAAGTAATTGACTTAGTAATAATAAATTAATTATATTTAATTATTAGTTGAATAAATTAAATAGCTTAATATTTATAATTAAGTATTTGGAGAAATACTAATTATAGATTAATAAGAGGAGTCTTATTATTTATTATTATTATAAATAATTTAGTTCCTAATTAGATTGAGAATTAAATTAAGTTAAAACCCTAAATCCTAAAAGGTTTAGGAGGGAGGGTTAGTCTATAAATAAGAGGGGTCTTATTGTGGAAGAGACTAATGCAATTTGGCAAGTATTCTCAAAACCTAAAAGAGCTAAGAGAGAGAGAAAAACTAGGGTTAGCCACCCAAGGTTTAGAATAACCTAGATTTACTTCTTCAATAATATTCTCTTGGTGAATAACCTTTAGAGCGCTACATACACTTTGTAGCTTGCGTTTAATTAGGTGTATTTGGAGTAGAATGTGAAGGATCAAGGGAGTTGAACTTGTAGTTGTTCAAAGGTTGAATTTGCAAAGGTATAATCTTTTATCATTCCTCAATTAATAATATCGAATATGGTGATTCTTGGGATTTTAGAAAAATTTTAAATTTGATTTATGACATGCTTCTGCTATTTATACATAAGTTGTATATATGTTCTTATTTTTGCAAACTTACAATGGTATCAGAGTCATCCTTATGCGAATTATTAATTGTTTTGATTCGATATATATGTTGATATGTATTTAGAACAATTTAATTGAACATATTTCTTAGTATAAAATCATATTTTAGGTTTTCGATTTGGAAAAAGCAAAAAAGAGGTTCGATAGGTTTCTGACGCATATGCGTAGCTGCGCTTCTGTGTCAAGCGCAGCAGCTCTTGTTCTCATGCGCAGTAGTGCAAGGTTCTTATGCGCAGTAGCGCTCAATTTCAGCAGCGCAAGACCTTTAAGCGCTGCAGCGCTTGATAATCAGTATGTCCGTTTTTTGAAATTTTTTAAGTTAAAATAAATAATTTATTTTGAACTTGAAATTGGATTTCATGCAAACTTTTATTGCCCATTAAATGATATCAATATATACATTGAATGTTTATTTTCATGAGATAAATGTTTTATGATACATGTGATGACATGTATTGTGACGCCCCCAAATCTCTACACTCCCATGTAGCAGATCTGGTGCTCACGTGGAACTATACAACTATAAATATTCAATAAAATATGACTTCTAGTTATCCAAGGTTCACAGTATCCCATAACAGGTACTAGTTCCGGCCAGAACGTTGTCTGTGTTTGGATACCCTCACTTAGATATATAGATTCATACCTTATGAATATCTCTTTCATATCAATATTCCCTATCTATCTGACATTCACAGTACAAATGACAAGATTGTCCATATAGGACGCTCAACATCATTTAGATACCCTCATTCAGATGTATAGTTCATATAGACATTGTATTTAACTTATTACAATTATTCTAAAGAATTTAAAGATCAGAGTATAACGCATTCTATAACATAAAGGATCATAATACATTACATAACGTTTTGTTCGGTTACATCATTCGTTATACTAAGTTATTACAACAACAAGTCTTTAAAAAGACTTAAAGTATACAACAATAAACATTAAAGCTAATAAGCATGGCTTTTCCCCTTGTTAGTCCCAGACGTGCCAGGGATATCATTTATAGCTGCAAAAGAAGATATGCGCAAGAATGAGCTACAAATGCTCAGCAAGTTCATTTAAATATGTAAACACCATGTGTTTGATTTGAAAGATGTCAATGATGTATACTGAGGGTTCTGTACATGAACCATATATTTCATTTAGTTCTATCAGTCTTTAATGACTTAGAACCATTTGAGTTTTGGATATCTGGTAGGTGATCAGCCTCACCAATATCCTAGGAGTATGCATATCATCCTACCAATTTATGCTGATATATTATCAACTGTTCGTCACCTTATATTAAGGGAATTTCGTCACCTTATTTTAAGGGAAAATTTCGGGTTCACCTTACATCAAGGTGTTCCATTTCTCAGTATCAGATGCCGTACCAAACAATTTGGCTTGACACAACAATTTAAGCTCGAACAAGCAATATATGAATAATAATTCATTTCTTAAGTTATGCTGAACAAGAAGCAATAACTTCACAATAATTGATAGCAAGATGTATAATACTTGCTTAATATAAATTGAGAAAGGTTAGGACACTTGCCTTAGCGTAGCTCACTATAATTTTAGTACAATTGGTCAACGCACGTAGTCTACGTATACCAATAATAAGCGTTAGCACGTATATAAACATGTATCGCGCTAATCTAAATAAGTTTCATTAAGGTTCGACGTTGATTTGGTATCTCGGTCGCATCCTTAATGGCTAAACACATAGATTGTTCGATAAAACTTCATTTGGAAGTCGAATTATTAGTCTAAATAATTTAATTATTATTTCTAACATTTTTAGAAGCTTGGTATTATTTTTAAATAATTTTCAGAAGCTTGGAAGTATTTTTAAATAATTTTACAAGTTTAGGAATATTTTTAAATGATTTAATTATCATTTAGAATAATTTTAAAACATTTAATATGTTATTTAAATAATTTATTTATCATTTAGAATATTTTTAGATATTTAAAATATTATTTAAATGATTTATTTATCATTTATAATATTTTTAGAAAGATAGAATATTATTTAAATGATTTATTTTATCATTAATAATATTCTTAGAATTTATTTTATCATTATAATAATTTAATTATTACTTATAATAATTTTCAAAACTTAATTTGATATTTAAATGATTTAATTATCATTTAAAGTAATTTTTAAATACTTAATATATTATTTAAATGATTTATTTATCATTAATAATATTTAAATATTTAATATTTTATTTAATTATTATATATAATAATTTTATTTACCTTAATATCATTTTTAAATAATTAATATAATTATTTAATAATTTAATACTATTTTTAAATAATTAAAACAATTATTAAATGATTCATCATAATTATTATTTAATATTTAATTAAATTAAATAATAATTCAGAATATATAAAAATATTAAAAATAATTTTTTTATAATTAAAAATGAATTTTCGGATTTATTTATTAATTATTAATAATTATTTAATATTTATTTATTATTTTATAATTTATTTAATTAATTTTTATTTTATTTTTATTAAAAATCCGTCGCTAAAGGGCTTTAGCGACGGTCTGCTTAGTTTCTTAGGTTTCTGGGTTGGTGTATGCATTTCGTCGCTAAAGGTGTTCTTCATGAAGAACACCTGGTCAACGTCCAACAGTGACTTTTTACCTCAATTTAATTCCAACTGGTTTGATGTTTGTGTTTGATTTTTGTTTGTTGTTATAGCCAACATGGCAGTGTACAACGACATAACAAATTCCATCTTAAAATATATCATAACATGCTAGATATTTATGGTCAAACTACCCCGTTCATGACTGTTCTTGAGTTTCTGGGTAACCCAGAAACTCATCCAGTCATAACGGTCAACGTGGTTTGACTGCTAATCCCGTTTGATTGATTGTTTGTTTATGTGTTTTAATGGTTCAAGATTAAAGTCTATATAGCATACAACAACTTTAAACCAACAAACTACACAAAATATGTCATCTAGGTCATTTCTGGGTTGATCAAAAGTCTTGTCAGACTCTGTCAGAATGTTCTTCATGTTTCTGGGTTACCCAGAAATGAAAATCCGAACGGTCAAAGCACTTTTGACCTATCATATCTTTCATCCTAGTTATTTGTTTGTTATGATACACGTCGGGCTTTAAAGATAACATGGTAGGCTACACATATATGCATAAAAACAGATCAAACAACTAATCTAAGAGGATCAAAAGGCCTGACAAAAAGGCCTGTCAGACTGTTCTTGACTGCCAAGAACAGTTTGAGTTTTTGGCTTGATTTTCATATCTAGATGTTATGTAAACATGTTTTGACCGCCCAGATCACTTATTAACACATTAACAAGTATCCCTAAACATCTAAAACACAAAAATTTTCCAGGCTTGAAGATCAAACATAAATTAGGGTTTTGTGCACCTTTTTCTTCAAATTTTGATTTCTGGCTTCTGATTCTGAGCTTGTGATTGCTAGGGTTTGTTTAGGCTGGATATGTGAGTGTATAAGCTTTAAAATTTCGTAGGTTTAAAGCTCAGCATCTCATTCTACTTATAGCAACTTGAATTTAGGGTTTCCTAGGCTAATTTCCAAACTTTGCTCCCAAAAATATCTAAGCTTGGAACTTGTGGTGCTTATGATCTGGCCTAATTAACCTACTTGTGCTGGAGTGTGTCAAGCACAAGCTTGCACACTCCTAGCTTCATTTTCATTGGCTAGGATTTTAATTTTCATTTATTTACTTACTAATTAATTCTAGATTTTTGGTTAATCATGATTAGGTTGTTAACTTAGGTTTAGTAATACCTTAATTAAGATATTATATCATAATTAAGATTTTACATTTCATAAATTAGGGTTATTGAACCAAATTAGGGTTTTAGGGTTCCTAATTAGGGTTTAGGGTTTCCAATCCTATAATTAGGGTTTCAATCTTTCGTTTAGGGTTTAATTTAATCTTAATAATTCATAATTAATATTATGATTCATCATTTAAATCTTAATTACATCAATTAAGATTATTATACAATAATTAGGGTTTTAATTGATCAATTCGGACAATTATTACCAATTAGGGTTTTCAAATTAGGGTTTCTATTTCCGCATAACATTTTAAACCCTATTTAACTTATTTTAAAATTTTATCATTTAATATAATATTATATTAATGTCGAAGCACGACAAAGCACTTCGTCAATTCCAAGTACGACACAGCAGCTTACAAAA
Organism: Aralia elata; assembly: GCA_034770075.1. Classification (NCBI taxonomy): domain Eukaryota; kingdom Viridiplantae; phylum Streptophyta; class Magnoliopsida; order Apiales; family Araliaceae; genus Aralia; species Aralia elata. The sequence continues at coordinate 66,655,728 of CM068377.1, forward strand.
CTAATTTACCGAAACGCTTCTCGGTGAATTCGCCGGAAGCACGACAAATCATTTTGTCCGATTAAGCACGACACAGCTACTTGGCGAAAATTTTTTTATTTGACCTAATTGTTTAATAAAATACGCAATCACATAATACTAAGTCAGAACAAGAAATTTCATTTATTAAACACATAATTTACATATACAAATCTTATTAGGGTTCGGAATATTACATGTATGATTAATCTTTTATTGATATATGTGATGACTTGTATGATAATAAAGGGGATGATTATGGACCGTTGACTAATGTGATTGGATTTAATTTTTATGGATGCTTAAATGAATGAGTTTTTATAAATGGGGTCTGCGTACCTCGCCTATTTAATTTTCTAATGTAAATTCTATCTCCCTCCTATGTGCTTCCCCTTGACTGCTGATCAATGTTTATGTTTTATTAAAAATAGTTTGTAATAGGATTTTGTAGAATTACTCAAGAAATTGGAGCTGAAGAGCAGGAGCATTGAAGACCCATTTGTATTGGAGCCTAGGTTGAATGTAATAGTTATATTCAAATTTATTCTTGCACCCTAGGTTTGACATTTTGGTTCACTCGATGGCTCGAGCGAATCAAACTAGAATTAAGTCCATAATCATCCCAAGTGGAATATAGTATTATATATGTTCATGCTAATTATATAATAATATATTATTATACATAAGATGTATATTTAATATGACGCGTATTTTATATATATATTTGCATGCGCGCTAAACAAGATGAGACAATTAATAACAAATTTCTCAAAGAAAAATATTAAATTGAATACGTTCAAAGACATTTAAAATGTTGAACGTAGCCTTCTAGCATGATAAATCAATAGAGTATTAAATATTTAATATAGTTTGTTGTGCACCCACAACGCTCATATTAAGTATTTAAGATGTTAACTTTATTACATTTGATGTTTATAAGGAATTGAACAATACTTATTTTGTTGTGCACACACAAGGACCGTATTTTTCTCTTCACTTATATGGAAATGCTAGTAATGACTTAACTTAGATTATTTTAGTTCGGATGTGCACACACTTGACCATTATAATTTAAGAGGCAAAATAGAAAGGAGTTGAATAGTTGATGTAATTGACAAGAGTTGTCTACCTATTGAATAAATATATTATTTGTTATGCACACACAAGGCCGTATATTTATGGCAATAGGATCCTTATCTCACTAAGTAGATTTCACACAAAATTCTAATTGAGATCTATTGAACTATATATGGAGGGTCATATAGTTTGATGAAAATAGTGGGAGACATCATTTTAATAAAGTCCTAATTAATTTGATGATTAATAAAATGAATGCATGCTAATGTTGTTATTAAAATTTCATTACAGAATTTTACTATGTCTCATTCACTATCACTGCGGAATATATTATATGCTAACAAGTTAACCAGACCGAACTATACGAATTGGTTAAGGAATTTGAGAATTGTTCTCACTGCTGAAAAGCTTTCTTATGTCCTAAATTCGCCAGTCCCTGCAACTGTTGCAGACGAAGCCTTTGAGGAAGAGATTGCTACTTTTAGAAAGTGGCAAGATGATGCAACTGTGGCTCAGTGCATCATGTTGGCATCTATGAGTAACGAGTTACAGCGTCAACACGAGAAAATGGATGCGCCTACCATGTTGCTTCACCTTCATGATTTGTATGGTGAGCAGAGTAGGTCTGCCAGATATGAGATATCAAAAGAACTCTTTCGATCTAGAATGGCCGATGGCAATACAATATAGACACATATCCTAAAGATGATTAATTTGATTGAACAATTGGGACAACTGGGTTTTGTAATGGATGGAGAGTTGAGCCAAGATTTGATCTTACAGTTATTCTTGGACTCCTTCTCATAATTTGTTGTGAATTTTCACATGAACAAGCTAGATGTTAGCCTGCCTTAGTTGCTTAACATGTTGAAAACTGCTGAGAGTCATTTTCCAGTCAAAAAAGACCAAGTCTTATTGGTAAACGATCTTTCTAAGAAAAGGAAGTGGGTCAAAGGATCTTCTGAAAAAAAAAATTCAAAGAAGGCAAAAGGAAAGGCAAAGACGAAGGATAATAAGAAGAAAACTGATACGGATAGCAAATGAGTTTGCTTCCATTGCAATAAGCCTGGACACTGGAAAAGAAACTGCACGGAGTATCTTGCAGAGGCTAAGCAGAAGATGCTTGGTGAAACTTCGGCTATAGACACAAGTTTGTTAATTATTGAAATAAATCTTTTTGTAAGTCAAAGTTCTACTTGGGTATTGGATACCGACTGTGGTTCTCACATATGTAATTCTATGCAGCGGCTAAGCAGAAGTAGAAAGTTGAACAAAGGGGAAGTAGTCCTACGCGTGGGGAATGGAGCACAGATATCTGCATTAGCCGTGGGAACTTATAGTTTAGCATTGCCTACGGGAAAATCAATTAATTTAGTAAATTGTTACTACGTTTCAGTTCTTATTAGAAATATTATTTCAATTTCATTGTTGGATAAAGAAGGTTTTGATATTATATTCAAGAGCAATAGTTGTTCTATTTATAATGATAAAGTTTTGTTTGAAACTGGTAGATTAATTGACGTACTTTACATACTTGATTTGCAAGAAAATGTTTGTCAAATTGAACAAACTAATAAAAGGAAAAGAGATGATGTGAATCATACTTTTATATGGCACTGTAGACTCAGTCATATTAATGAAACAAGATTAAACAAGTTGCATAAAGATGGACTTTTAGAACCATTTGATTTCGAATCATATCCAACTTGTGAACCTTGTCTCATGGGTAAGATGACTAAATCTCCATTTAGTGGACATGGAGAATGAGTTACATGGTTGTTAGAGTTGGTACACACAGATGTGTGTGGACCTATGACAACATATATTAGATGAGGGTTTTCGTATTTTATTACATTCACTGATGATCATTCAAGATTTGGATATGTGTATTTGATGAAATATAAGTCTGAGTCATTTGAAAGGTTCAAAGAATTCAAAAGTGAAGTAGAGAAATAAACTGGCAAGAGTATTAAGATTCTTCGATCGGATCGAGGAGGAGAATACTTAAGCAGTGAGTTTCTAGATCATCTCAAAGATAATGGTATTCTCTCACAATAGACGCCTCCTGGTACGCCACAATTGAATGGTGCATTTGAAAGGAAAAATTGTACCCTGTTGGACATGGTGCGGTCCATGATGAGTTTTACCGATATTCTAGTACCCTTCTGCGATTATGCCCTAAAAAAGGCTGCATATCTACTAAATAAGGCCCCCTCAAAATCCATCTCTAAGACTCCATATGAATTATAGACAAGGAGGAAACCTAGTCTTAAGCATATTAAGATTTGAGGTTATCCAGCTTATGTAAAGAGGTTACAAAGTGACAAGCTTGGGACAAGATCTAACAAGTGTAGATTTGTGGGATATCCTAAAGAAAGTTTAGGATACTATTTCTCAATCTTACTGAGCAAAAGGTGTTTGTTGCAAAACACGCTACCTTCTTGGAAAATTAGTTTATACTTGAAGGGGCTAGTGGGAGGAAAATAGATATTGAAGAAGTTCAAGAACCACAAACCACTACAGGTCAAATAGATGAACTTGTCCAAGTAGAGATACCTTCTGTACCACAACCTAATTGTAAATCTGAAAGAGTACCGAAGATACCTGATAGGTATGGATTCATCATAGATGATGATGATGAGGTACGCATCATAGAGGATGATGATCCAGTTACATATGATGAGGCTATGAGTAATAAACATTCAGAGAAATGGCAAATGGCCATGGAATCCGAAATGTACTCCATGTACGAGAACCAAGTATGGACTTTGGTTACTCTACCAGAAGGCATAATGCCTATAGGGTATAAATGGGTCTTCAAGAGAAAGACTGGAGCATATGGCAAGGTAGAGACCTATAAGGCCAGACTGGTGGCAAAAAGGTTTCAAACAAAGGTAAGGAGTTGACTATGATGAAACCTTCTCACCAGTAGCAATGCTTAAGTCCATTTGGATTTTGTTTGCGGTTGCATTATACTATGACTACGAGATCTGGCAAATGGATGTGAAAATGGCTTTCCTCAATGGGAAACTAGAAGAGGATGTATACATGATACAACCAGAGTGTTTTGTTTCAAAAGATGGAATAAATCTAGTGTGTAAGCTACAACGATCAAGCAAGCTTCTCGAAGATAGAACATCTGTTTTGATGAGACAATCAAAGAGTTTGATTTTATCAAAAATAAGGATGAGCCATGTGTGTACAAGAAGGTTAGTGGGAGTGTTGTGACATTCTTGGTATTATATGTTGATGATATACTACTTATAGGGAATGACATACCAATGTTACAATCAGTAAAAATATGGTTGTCTAAACACTTCTCCATGAAGGACTTGAGAGAAGCATCCTACATTTTGGGGATAAAGATCTATAGAGATAGATCTAAGAGGATGCTAGGCTTGACCCAAGGAACATACATTGATTCGATGCTAAAGAAGTTTAGCATGCAAGACTCCAAGAGAGGACTCATACCGATGAGCAATGGAGTGAATCTCACCAAGAAAATATCCCCACAAATACCTGAATAGAGAGATCGCATGAATATGATACCTTATGCTTCAGCAATAGGATCTATCATGTATGGGATGATATGTACGAGACCTGATATTTCTTTTGCACTAAGTGTGACAAGCAGATATCAATCTAATCCTGGAGAAGAACACTAGAAAGCGGTGAAAAACATCTTAAAGTACTTAAGAAGAACTAAGGATGTCTTTCTAGTTTATGGTGGGTCTGATTTGAAACTAGAGGGCTATACAGACTCAAGTTTTCAGACTGACCAAGACGACAACAAATCCGTTTCAAGGTATGTGTTTACCTTGAACGGTGGAGCAGTGAGTTGGAAGAGTTCCGAGCAGCAAACGATTGCTGATTCAATGGCGGAGGTAGAATACATAGCTGCAAGTGAAGCTTCAAAGGAAATTGTTTGGATGAAGAAGTTCATTACAGAACTTGGAGTGGTTCCTAACATTCAAGGACCAGTGTATGTGCATTGTGACAATATGGGAACTGTTGCACAAGCTAAGGAACCCAAGTCTCATCAGAAGTCCAAACATGTGTTGTGGCGCTTTTATTTGATTAGAGAAATCATTGAAAGAGAGATATCACCTTAGAGAGAGTTGATTCTCAAAATAACGTTGCAGATCCATTTACTAAAGTAGTAACTCAACGTCAGTTCGATTGCCACTTAGAGAATATGGATATTAGATACCAGGGCTATTGGCTTTAGTGCAAGTGGGAGATTGAAAATAATATGCCCTCAAGCCAATCGCATTTGATGTGATAGGTATTTACTTTGTAATCTTATTCATTTATTAATAAAAGAGTTCATTTGTTATAAAGGCATTTCTTTATCAATGTTTAATTAGTTGAATTAAATAAATGTGATAAACCCATAGTTTTGAAGCAATGCTTTTGGAATCATGAAGAGTTCATGCTAATGAGATCTAAATTCAATATAGCTTAAAACTAGAATATTCCTAATCGATGGTTCACTAATGTGGGATTACTAAATCCGGATAGATTAGTACATATTATGCTTGCTCTGTTGAAGAGGATGATTGATCTCATAATCATTTGTGTGGAAACACTAAAGCAAGTATGTAGGTGCTTATTGGAGAATAAGTTCACTAAACATGACTCACTAAAAGGAACACCTAATGGAGTTTTACTCGCCTGTCAATAGGAGTTCCTATGGTAATAGTAGTACAAGTGACCCTTGGACTTAAGATCTGATATAGTACCTTGTGTATTCTGAGTTATACTTTGCCATGTTCCTTACTACTTTTGGGTATATCATAGGGTATGTTCGGGTATAATAAGATGTACAAGGAGGTAGGTGAATGATCAATAAAGGATTTATCACTTCCAGTAAAGGGAGAGAATGTCCTATGCGATTCGATAAAGTGACAACTCAAGAATCCCTGGCCAGGGTGAATGGAAATTAGAAATGAGTTTCTAATTTACATTAACTAGAGTTGTGCATTTTGAATCGAAATGCACATGATCAAATAAATAAAACTTGACAGAAATTTCATGTTTTATATTTGATTGGGACATTGTGTGGTAGAAGGATTGAATTGTACTGTAACTATTACTGAATAGGTTCTATGTGATTAAACGTTGATTTCATATTATACGGATAGTCATGATACATTATCGTAAGGTGTTCCTCATGATGTAGAATAAACATTATTTATTTATATATGAATTAAAAAAGTTTAATTCATTATAAATAATATTAGAATGGTTTTATTTTATTTATTCTACTACCGGCATAATATTGAACCTAAAGGGTCACACCGCAAAAAGAGAAATATTATTTTAGAAGTAATTGACTTAGTAATAATAAATTAAGTATATTTAATTTATTAGTTGAATAAATTAAATAGTTAATATTTATAATTAAATATTTGGAGAAATACTAATTATAGACTAATAAGAGGAGTCTTATTATTTATTATTATTATTATTATAAATAATTTAGTTCCTAAATAAATTGGGAATTAAATTAAGTTAAAACTCTAAATCTTAAAAGGTTTAGGAGGGAGAGTTAGTCTATAAATAAGAGGGGTCTTATTGTGGAAGAGACTAGTACAATTTTGCAAATATTCTTAAAACCTAAAAGAGTTAGGAGAGAGAGAGAAAAACTAGTGTTAGCCAACCAAGGTTTAGAATAACCTAGATTTACTTCTTCAATAATATTCTCTTGGTGGATCACCTTTAGAGCGTTCTACATACACTTTGTAGCTTGCGTTTAATTAGGTAGATTTGGAGTAGAACGTGAAGGATCAAGGGAGTTGAACTCGTAGCTGTTCGAAGGTTGCATTTGCAAAGGTATAATCTTTTATCATTCCTCAATTAATAATATCGCATATGGTGATTCTTGGGATTACAGAAAAATTTTAAATTCGATTTATGCCATGCTTTCGCTATTTATACATAAATTGTATGTATGTTCTTGTTTCTGCAAACTTACAACCAGGACGATTGACTTTGGTGCAAGTGGGAGATTGAAAGTAGTATGACCTGAAGCTAATTACATTTGATGTGATAAGCATTTACTTTGCAATCTTATTCATTTATTAATAAAAGAATTTATTTATTTAAAGGCAGTTATTTATCCATGTTTAATTGTTAGAATTAATTGGGATAAACCCATAGTTTTGGAGTAATGCTTTTAGAATCATGATGCATTCATGCTAATGAGATTTAAAATCTAGATAGCTTAAAACTAGAACGTTCCTAATAATAGGATCACTAATGTGAGGTTAGTGAATCTGAATAGATTAGTACATACTATGCTTGCTCTTTTGAAGAGGATGATTGATCTCATAATCATTTGTGTGGAGACACTAAAGCAAATATATAGGTGCGTATTGAAGAATAAGTTCACTGAACGTGACTCGCTTAAAAGAACACCTAATGGAATTTTACTTGTTTGACAATAAGAGTTCCTATACTGATAGTAGTACAAGTGATCCTTAGACTTGAGATCATCATAGCACCTTGTGTATTCTGAGTTATACTTTGTCATATTTCTTAAGACTTTTCGGGTATATAAAATGGTATGTTCGGGTATAATAAAGTGTACATGGAGGTAGGTGAATGATCAATAAATGATCTAACACTTCTAGTAAAGAGAGAGAATGTCCTATGATGAGTGGATTTTATACCTATAAATTAAGTACTTTTAGTTTGATGATTTGTGAGTTCTTGAGTATTTATGTTCCTTTTTATGTGTTTTTATGTTTTTGTATAGGAAAAGGGAAAATAGAACAAAGATATGAAAATGGAAGCAAATTGGAAGAATCCGTGTCAAAATGGAGCTAAACAATTACAAGCTAGATGGACTATGCATCGGCATGCGACGAATTGGCTCGGCATACAACCAAGTGTGTTAGGCATCGTCAGACATCAGGCATGTGCGTTAGTTATCAGCATTGTGTGGCAGAGTGCAGCAGGCGTCGGCAGCGTGTGGCAAGTGCGCGCGCGCGGAGGGGTACCAGTGCTGTAGCACTGCACATGAGCGCCGCAGTGGTGGGCAAGCAGAAAGCCAGCGTTGCTCATAGGTGCCGCGACGTTGGCTCGCGGGGGCTGAAGGCTTTCCAGGCGTGTTGTGCTATCCTATTTGATTTGGGACTTGCTATATTGACTTCAAATTGGATTCAAACTCTATCAAGCTAAGGAAAAGGTCTATAAATACACTCCAAAGGCTGATGAAAAAGGGGGACTAACCTAAATATCATACATAAGTCAAAGCTTGGATTAAAGATCAGATTTCCAGGATCGTGAAGGAGCACGCGGAGGAGAGCGGATCTTGAAGGAGTGCGCGTTTACACAGATTTATTCTCTTATCTTTCTTTTATTTCTGTAATCCGATGAAGCTAGTGTTTCCTTGCTACAATATGTGCTGAATTTTAATTAGAGTGCAATTGAACCCAATGTTTAGTTTTAATTAATTTATTCTTGTGTTAATTATTATTGATCATATATGAATTAATTATCATATTTTGTGATTTATGTATAATTGTCTAGCTAGTATTTATTGTGATATAACCTAGATGAAATTAGAAGATGAATTCTAGGGTTAGATCTGAATATGATAACGTGTGTTCTTGATTATTCTATGGATTGAATAACGTGATTTGTATATAGGATATGAATATACCTATATGCCGTGTGTAACCTTCATGAGAATTTGATCTTAATAAATCCGTTCTTAATTATTTCGCATAGGAATATAGTGACTTAATTGGAAGAGATATTTTTATATGATCATCGAAAGAGGTTTTATAAATAATTGTGAATTTTCGGTTAACAATTCGATATGATTAATTAATTGAAAAGAGAATGAAGAGATTTAAATGAAACATTGGGGGAAATTGTAATCTTAACTTTTAAATCTGATTTTAATCATTGCTTGTTAATTTATTTATTTTAGTTAATTAGTTTTATATTATAAATTAAATTCATTTGTTTAAATAAGATTAAATTGATATAAAATTAATACTTGGACAATATTATTAGTATATTTGGTGTGCTGTCGCAGGCAACCAAAAATAATACCTTACTACGAAATATATTTATGTAGTAGTGCAAGTAAGAGTCGATCCCACAAAGAGTGATTAGTCTAAATTTATACTTTGTATCTAAAAAGGGGGTTTTGTGTTGTTGATTAAAGATAAACTAATACGTAAATAACGCAAAGCAATATAACGAAATAAGTCAGAAGAAATGAGTCTTGGATTAAGTTAACTTCCACCTTCAGAATATTACACTGATAATTGACACGAGCATAAACAATTAGTACTTTGAATATTCATCGTTAGAATCAATTCACCATTTAGAACCATTTCATGTCTTTCCTTAATTTTAGTTAGATAGAAACAAGCGATCTAAAGAACCCTAACTACTAAACAACTTCAGATAAGCACTAAAAGTTTAATCTAGTAGATGCTTTAAGAATTAAAAAGACCAATGAAGCTAAACAACACAAGCACAAGCGGTTGTATTTAATTTAGTTGAGTATTCTTCCTAAGATATAATAATCTCATGATCAGCAGTCAATTATTAACCTTAGTTGCTTCACAAATTAGAGTGACCAAATAATTATGAATTTGATATCTAATTTAGCAATAGATTTCAACGAGTAATAAACTAGTATACATCCTAGCAATTAAACATATCAATCATAGAATTTAAGTGCAGAAGAATAATCAATACTCAAAATAATAATTGAACAATTAAAACCAATTAGATCTCACATTGTAATAATTCTGAGGTTTCTGTCTCCTTAATCCAAGAATAGAAGTTTTGCTACTCATAGCCATGAAAACACCAAAGAATAGAGAACAGAGTTGTAGACTAGAATAGATCTCTTCCTTCTCTAGTGTCTAATAATATGTATTTATAGTTTACATAAGAAAACCCTAACTTAGGAAGAAAAAGAATCCAATTTGGAATCAAAATCGTAGTCAAAACAGGCAAAATCTTGATCTGGACTGCGACTCTGGCGTTGCCGCGCCACTTTTCCTCTTCATTCTAGCGCTGCCACGCCACACTAGTGCTGCCGCGCCACACTAGCACTGCTGCGCTACTTTGATGCACGTTCAAGCGCTGTTGCACAGCTCCCATGCGCTACTGTGCATGACCATCAGAATGTTGCTTCCTTATACGCGCTGCTGCGCTTCTTCAACTCATATAATTATGATTTTGCCCCTCCTTTCACTTTAAGTCTAAATAATGCTCAATTTGTCCTCCAAATCTCTTCCAAAGTTGTGGACTCCTACTCTTGCACCTAAAATCAAAATATAAACATAGTGAGTGTACATAGGCACAAAATCAATACAAAAGATCAAACATTAAGGGATAAAAATATAATAAATTCCATACTCATCAAATTCCCCCACACTTATCTTTTGCACGTCCCCGAGCAAAACAAAAGTAAACTAAAAGACAAAAGTTCAAGTAAACAATCTAACAAACTTGACAAACTCGAGCCACAAATTAATATGAAATTCAATATTGACCTCAATGATTCAAAACAATAACCCTTGAAAAACTTCAAAACAATGCATCATCTAACATTCAAGCTCATTTATCAATCTTACTTTACTCTGAACCTTTCGTGCGTGTGTGAATCCACATGTATCAAACTAATCAGAACCAAGATAAACTTATGAAATCAAAGCCTTAAAGGAAAAAGAGGAACTCAAACACTTATTTTCACACCATTCTCAGTTAACATAAGCAGATTACACCAGAGGATCAAAAGGCTTTCTCTTTTTTTTTTCTTCTTCTCTCGGTTAGTGCATTTTATGCTCCTTTTTACCAGCGAGTGCGTTTTACGCTCCATCTTGCATGTCACATGTTTACGAGGGAGTGCGTTTTATGCTTCATCTCAACCCACCGCATGAATCATTATTTTTCTTTTTTTTTTCTTTCAAACTTGCAAAATTTGCCTAAGTCATTTCCCCTTTCTTAAATAATACCTTACATTAACTTCAAGATATGATCAAACAAGCAATAGAGTTCCACAATTTCTCCTTCAACACATTCAATCAAATAAACTCCTTCCAAGTTAAGACCAGGTCAACCGGATGGACATGTGCTCTGAAAGTAGTATGCACACAAGCCAATCATATTTGATATGATGTAGCATATACTTTGTAATCTTATTCATTTATTAATAAAAGAATTGAATTTCTTAAAAGGCATTTGATATTATCTACATGGTGTTGCTATATTAAATGTGATAAACCCATAGTTTTGAGCAATGCTTTTAGAATCATGATGGTGATCATGCTAATGAGATCTAAATTCAAGATAGCTCACAAACTAAAATTATTCCTAATCGTTGGATTACTAAATTAGGGATTAGTGAATCCGGATAGATTAGTACATACGTTGCTTGCTCTTAGGAAGAGGATGATTGATCTCATAATCATTTGTGTGGAGACACTAAAGCAAGTATGTAGGTGCTTATTAAAGAATAAGTTCACTGAACGTGACTCGCTAAAGAATACCTAATGGAGTTTTACTCGTCTGTCAATAGGAATTCCTCTAGTGATAGTAGTACAAGTGATCCTTGGACTTGAGATCATCATAGCATCTTGTGTATGATGAGTTATACTTTGACATGTCCCTTAAGACCTTTGGGGTATATCAAAGGGTATGATCGGGTATAATAAGTTGTACATGGAGATAGATGAATGATCAACAAAAAATCTACCATGTCTAGTAAAAGATGTGAATGTTCTATGTGATTCGATAAATGACAACTCAGTAGTCCTTGGCCAAGGCAGAATGAAATTAGAAAAGGAGTTTCTAATTTGCATTATTTAGAGTTGTGCATTTGGGAATCGAAATACATATAATTAAATAAAATAAGACTTGACAGTAAATCCATGTCTTATATTTAATTGGGACATTGTATGGTAGAAGAATTGAATTGTACGGTAACTATTTACTCAAAGGTTCTTTTATGATTAATGTTGAAATCTATATTATCTGGAAAATCGTTAATCGCTAAGGGGGCTTACCCTTATTGTAGAATAAATATTATTTATTTAAATGAATTAAATAGTTTAATTTATTTATTTAAATAAGATTTGAATTGTTCTAATTGATTTATTCACAACCAGTTTAATATGGAGAAGCTAAAGGGTCACACTGCAAAAGCAAAATATTTATTTAAGAAGTAAATGGCATAATTGTAATAATAAGTTAAGTGTATTTAATTTAGTCTATAGAGATAGAATAAATTAAATAGCTTAATATTTATTATTTAATATTTTGGAAATATTAAATATAAATTAATAAGAGGAGTCTTATTATTATTACTATTACTATTATTTAATTCCTAATAGGGATTGAGAATTAATTAATAGGACTATTATTTATTTCCTAATAGGGATTGGGAATTAATTAATAGAAGTACTCTCTCACGAATTCCTAATTGGATTAGGAACATAATTAATTAAAGGAGTTTAATTAGAATAAAAAACCCTAATCCTAAATAGTTTAGGGAAGGGTTATTCCTACATCTATAAATAAGAAGAGTCTTGTCATAGATTAGGGTTACACACTCTTGCATTAGATTGTGGAGAGTACTTGCAATTTCTATAGAGATAGAAACTAGGGTTCATGCCAAACACCCTACTTCTTGAATACTTGTTCTTCCTTGGTGGATAACCTCTAGAGGCCAAACACTTGGGTGGCTAACGTTGATCAAAGGAAGGAATCACACCGTACCATTCGAGGAGAACACGAAGGACTAGGAGTTGAACTTGTACCCGAGAAAGCTTTGTTCTACGAGGGTATAATTCTTATTCTTATTCTCTTTCGTTTATATCGTAAATTGAGCACATTGATCGATCATGGTGATGGTTTGTATAAAATTTTAAAATCCGTTTTATCACGCTTTCGCTCTATTTATGTAATTTGATTGCATGTTTGCGTAATATACAAACCTAATAGTGGTATCAGAGCCTAATCATGTGCTAATTATCGATCTTGAGGATTCCATGTATGAATTGATATGCGAAATGGTCGAAATTTTGGGCTGGGAAAATTTTTCTGAATCTGCATCGCGGCGCGGCCGCGCCGCTTCCAGTTCATTCTGGAGCGCGGTCGTGCCCTAACCTAGAAAACGTTTCTGGGGTACAGCGCGGCCGCGCCGCTCCTAGTTCAAATTGGAGCGCGGTCGCGCCGGTGTGCAAACTTTGAAATTTTTTTTTTTGTTTTCTCAATTAATATAAATGGTTTATTTAATTGATAAAAGTTTAAAATAGAAGAGTTTATTTTATCTGGAATGGAATTTCAGATTGCTAAAAATTAAAGGAGTTTAATTTGGATTTGGTTTTTGATTAAAATAAAAGAGTTTATTTTGTTTCAAAACTAAATATTTGCAAAACTTTTGCCCATTAATTGATATCAATGCATATATGGAATGGATTTATTATTCATGGGATGAATGTTATTTATTGATACATATTGAGATATGTATGATAATAAATAGGGGTTGATTATGGACTATTGACCAATGTGTGATTGGATTTATTTTAGTGGATGCTTGAATGAATGGGTTTTTATAAATGGGGTCTGCGTACCTCGTCTTCTCTAATTTTTCTTAATGTAAATTTTATCTCCCTCCTATGTACTTCCCCTTGACTGTTGATCAAGGTTTCTATTTATTGTAAAATAGTTTCTGTAATAGGACTAGTTAGAATTAATTTTGAAGAATTGGAGACAAAGGAGCAAGGAGCGCTTGAAGACCCGTTTGTATTAGAGCCCGGGTTTAAATATAATAGTTATATTTAAATTTAATTCTTGCACCCTAGGTTTGACCTTTTGGTTCACTTGGTGGCTCTAGTGAACCAAACTAGAATAAAAGTCCATAATCAATCCAGGTAGAATATAGTATTCTATATGTGCATGCTTACTATATATATATTATATATTATCCAACATGCTTCGCATGTAAAATAATATGACGCGTATTTTATATATATATGTGCATGCGCGCTAAACAAGATGAGACTAATAATAACAAACCCCTCAAAGTAATATATTAAGTCCTAAGTGTTCAAAGATATTTGGAATATCGAACGTCGCCTTCTAGCATGGTAAAGCAATAGAGTATTAAATATTTAATATGAGTTTGTTGTGTCACACAAGGCAAGTATTAAATATTTAAGATGTTGCTTTATCAATTTGATGCTTATACATAGACTGAACGATGCTGTTTTGTTGTGTCACACAAGGACAGTGTTTTTCTTTCGAATATATGGAAGTGCTAGGTTGGACTTAACTTGGATAATTTTGATTCGGATGTGTCACACTTGATCAAAATAATCTAAGAGACAAAATACAAGGAGTTACATAGTGATGTAATTGACAATAGTTGTCTACCTATTTATTTATATATAGTTTGTTGTGTCACACAAGGCTATATACATTTGAAATGGGATCCTTATTCTCATTAGCAAATCTTTAATTAGATTTGTCGAACTATATAATGAGGGTAATATAGTTTGATGAAAATAGTGGGAGATACTAATTTAAAATAAAGACCTAATTTATTTTGGTAATTAATTAAATGAATGTATGCTAAAATGTTGTCTATTTCACATGCAGAATTTAAAAATGTCAAACTCACTATCACTGCGTAGCATACTTGATACTAACAAACTGACCGGACCGAATTACACGGACTGATTAAAGAATCTAAGAATTGTTCTCACTGCTGAAAAGATTTCTTATGTCCTAAATTCGCCAGTTCCTGCAAATGTTGCAGAAACAGCCTCTGAGGAAGAGATTGCTACTTTCAGAAAGTGGCAAGATGATGCAATCTTGGCTCAATGCATCATGCTCGCATCCATGAGTAATGAGCTTCAGCGTCAGCATGAAACGATAGATGCTCCTACTATATTGCTGCACCTCAAAGAGTTGTATAGTGAGCAAAGTAGGACTGCTAGATATCAGATATCTAAGGAGCTCTTCCGATCTCGTATGACCGAGGGCACTGCTGTTGAGACTCATGTCCTTAAGATGATCAATCTGATTGAACAACTTGGACAGCTTGGGTTTGTGATGGATGGGGAGTTAAGCCAAGATTTGATCTTGCAGTCACTCTCGGACACCTTCTCACAATTTGTTGTGAATTTTCACATGAATAAGTTGGACGTCAGCTTGCCTGAGTTACTTAACATGCTGAAAACTGCTGAAGGTCACTTCTCATCCAACAAGAACTAAGTCTTACTAGTGGATGATTCTTCCAAGAAAAGGAAGAGGCCCAAGGTATCTTCTAAAAAGAAGAAAAATAAGAAGGCTAAGGGCAATGCGAAGAGAAAGGATAAAAAGAAACCTGATCCAGATAGCAAAGGAATTTACTACCATTGCAATAAGCCGGGACATTGGAAGAGGAACTGCAAGGAGTATCTTGCGGACCAAAAGAAGCTTGGAGAAGCTGCGACTTCCGATCTAGGTTTGTTCATGATTGAAATTAATTTTTCTGAAAGTCAAAATTCGACTTGGGTATTGGATACCGGCTGTAGTTCTCACATATGTAATAATGTGCATGGACTAAGCAGAAGTAGAAAGCTGGACAAGGATGAAGTCGTCCTATGAGTGGGAAATGGAGCAAAGGTTGCTGCATTAGCTGTAGGGACTTATCGTTTAGCACTGCCTTCGGGCAAGTTCATTAGTTTAAATAATTGTTATTATGTTCCGACACTCATTAGAAACATTATTTCAATTTTTGTATTGGATATGGATGGTTTTGATATTATAATAAAGAACAACAGTTGTTTTATTTATAATAAAAATGTTTTATATGGTGTTGGAAACTTACTGAATGGACTGTACATACTTGACTTGCATGAAAATATACTTCAAATTGCACAAACTAAGAAAAGAAAAAGAGATGATGTTAATTATACCTTTATGTGGCACTGTAGACTTGGTCATATCAATGATACAAGATTATTCAAGTTGCATAAAGATGGGCTTTTAGAGCTATCTGATTACGAATCATATCCAACTTGTGAATCTTGTCTCATGGGTAAAATGACTAAATCTCCTTTTACTGGAAAAGGAGAAAGAGTTACAGAGTTGTTAGCGTTGGTACACACAGACGTATGTGGACCTATGACAACGAATGCACGAGGAGGGTATTCTTACTTTATTACTTTCACTGATGATCATTCTAGATTTGGATATGTGTATTTAATAAAATACAAATCTGAGTCATTTGAAAGGTTCAAAGAATTCAGAAGTGAAGTAGAGAAGCAAACTGGTAAGAGTATAAAGATTCTTCGATCGGATCGAGGAGGGGAATACTTGACCAATGAGTTTCTAAATTGTCTCAAAGAAAATGGTATAATCTCACAATGGACTCCACCAGGAATGCCACTGTTGAATGGTGTATCTGAAAGGAGAAATCGAATATTGTTAGACATGGTTCGTTCCATGATGAGTTTTACCGACCTTCCAGTATCCTTCTGGGGTTATGCCTTAGAAACGACTGCATATCTACTTAACAAGGTACCTACCAAATCTGTCCCAAAGACTCCATATGAGATATGGACAGGGAGGAAACCAAATCTTAAGTATGTTAAGACTTGGGATTGTTCAGCTTATGTCAAAAGGTTTGAGCAAAATAAGCTAAAGACTAGATCCGACAAGTGTAGATTTGTTGGTTACCCTAAAGAAACTGTAGGGTATTATTTCTATCATCCTACTGATCAAAAGGTGTTTGTAGCGAAACACGCTGCCTTTTTAGAAAAGGAGTTTATCCTTGAAGGGGTCAGTGGGAGTAAGATATATCTTGAAGAAGTTCAAGAACCACAAAATACTCCGGATCAAAGTCAAGTACCTAACCAAGTAGAAGAACCTACTGTACCACAACCTATTCGTAAATCTGGAAGAGTACCGAAGATACTTGAAAGGTATGGATTCATCATAGAGGATGATGATGAGATACGCATCATACATGATGATGATCCATTGACTTACGAAGAGGCTATGAGTAGTGAAGACTCAGAGAAATGGTTAGAAGCCATGAAATCCGAGATGGACTCCTTGTATGAAAACCAAGTATGGACTTTGGTTTCACCACCTGAGGGCATTAAGCCTATTGGGTGTAAATGGGTCTTTAAGAGAAAGACTGGAGCAGATGACAAGGTAGAGACCTATAAGGCCCGACTGGTTACAAAAGGTTTCAAACAAAGACAAGGAGTTGACTATGATGAAACCTTCTCACCAGTAGCTATGCTCAAGTCCATTCGGATTTTGCTTGCAATTGCAGCTTATTATGACTACGAGATCTGGCAAATGGACGTGAAAACGGCCTTCCTCAATGGAGAGCTTGAGGAGAATGTATATATGATACAGCCAGAGGGTTTTGTTTCAACGGTTGGAACACACCAAGTCTGTAAGCTACAACGATCCATTTATGGATTGAAGCAAGCTTCTCGAAGATGGAACATCCGTTTTGATGAGATAATCAAAAGGTTTGATTTTATCAAAAATGAGGATGAACCATGTGTGTACAAGAAGGTTAGTGGGAGCGCTGTTTCATTCCTTGTATTATATGTTGATGACATATTACTAATAGGGAATGATGTTCCTATGCTACAGTCGATCAAAATTTGGTTATCTAAACACTTTTCCATGAAGGACTTGGGTGAGGCATCCTATATTTTGGGGATAAAGGTCTATAGAGATAGATCTAAAAGGATGCTTGGTTTAACCCAAGGAAAATACATTGACTCGATGCTAAAGAGGTTTAGTATGGAAAATTCCAAGAGAGGTCTCATGCCGATGAGCCATGGAATACATCTCTCCAAGAAACAGGCCCCAAAGACACCTGAGGAGAGAGACCGTATAAGCAAGATTCCTTATGCTTCCGCAATAGGATCTATCATGTACGATATGATATGTACTAGACCAGATGTCGCTCATGCACTTAGTGTAACAAGCAGATATCAGTCGAATCCAGAAGAAGAGCACTGGAAGGCAGTGAAAAACATCCTAAAGTACTTGAGAAGAACTAAGGATGTATTTCTTGTCTACGGTGGGTCTGAATTGAAACTAGAGGGCTATATAGACTCAAGTTTTCAAATGGACCAAGATGACTATAAATCCGTTTCAGGGTATGTGTTTACCTTAAACGGTGGTGCAGTGAGTTGGAAGAGTTCCAAGCAGCAAACAGTTGCTGATTCAGTGACAGAGGCAGAGTACATAGCTACAAGTGAAGCTGCAAAGGAAGCTGTTTGGATGAAGAAGTTCATAACTGAACTTGGAGTGGTTCCTAGCATTAAAGGAGCCGTACCTTTATTCTGTGACAACACCGGAGTTGTTGCACAGGCTAAGGAACCCAGGTCTCATCAGAAATCCAAACACGTGTTGCGGCAGTTTCATTTGATTAGAGAAATCATTGGAAGAGGAGATGTCACCTTGGAGTGTGTGGACTCTCAAGACAACATTGCAGATCCATTTACTAAAGCTTTAACACAACAGTAGTTTGATCGTCACTTAGAGAAGATGGGTATTAGATACCATGGCGATTGACTTTAGTGCAAGTGGGAGATTGAAAGTAGTATGCACACAAGCCAATCATATTTGATATGATGTAGCATATACTTTGTAATCTTATTCATTTATTAATAAAAGAATTGAGTTTCTTAAAAGGCATTTGATATTATCTACATGGTGTTGTTATATTAAATGTGATAAACCCATAGTTTTGAGCAATGCTTTTAGAATCATGATGGTGATCATGCTAATGAGATCTGAATTCAAGATAACTCACAAACTAAAATTGTTCCTAATTGTTGGATTACTAAATTGGGGATTAGTGAATCCGGATAGATTAGTACATACGTTGCTTGCTCTTAGGAAGAGGATGATTGATCTCATAATCATTTGTGTGGAGACACTAAAGCAAGTATGTAGGTGCTTATTAGAGAATAAGTTCACTGAACGTGACTCGCTAAGGAATACCTAATGGAGTTTTACTCGCCTGTTAATAGAAATTCCTCTAGTGATAGTAGTACAAGTGATCCTTGGACTTGAGATCATTATAGTATCTTGTGTATGATGAGTTATACTTTGACATGTCCCTTAAGACCTTTGGGGTATATCAAAGGGTATGATTGGGTATAATAAGTTGTACATGGAGATAGATGAATGATCAACAAAAAATCTACCATGTCTAGTAAAAGATGTGAATGTTCTATGTGATTCGATAAATGACAACTCAGTAGTCCTTGGCCAAGGCAGAATGAAATTAGAAAGGAGTTTCTAATTTGCATTATTTAGAGTTGTGCATTTGGGAATCGAAATACATATAATTAAATAAAATAAGACTTGACAGTAAATCCATGTCTTATATTTAATTGGGACATTGTATGGTAGAAGGATTGAATTGTACGGTAACTATTTACTCAAAGGTTCTTTTATGATTAATGTTGAAATCTATATTATCTGGAAAGTCGTTGATCGCTAAGGGAGCTTACCCTTATTGTAAAATAAATATTATTTATTTAAATGAATTAAATAGTTTAATTTATTTATTTAAATAAGATTAGAATTGTTCTAATTGATTTATTCACAACCAGTTTAATATGGAGAACCTAAACGGTCACACCGCAAAAGGAAAATATTTATTTAAGAAGTAAATGGCATAATTGTAATAATAAGTTAAGTGTATTTAATTTAGTCTATGGAGATAGAATAAATTAAATAGCTTAATATTTATTATTTAATATTTTGAAATTATTAAATATAAATTAATAAGAGGAGTCTTATTATTATTATTACTATTACTATTATTTAATTCCTAATAGGGATTGAGAATTAATTAATAGGACTATTATTTATTTCCTAATAGGGATTGGGAATTAATTAATAGAAGTACTCTCTCACGAATTCCTAATTGGATTAGGAACATAATTAATTAAAGGAGTTTAATTAGAATAAAAAACCCTAATCCTAAATAGTTTAGGGAAGGGTTATTCCTACATCTATAAATAAGAAGAGTCTTATCATAGATTAGGGTTACACACTCTTGCATTAGATAGTGGAGAGTACTTGTAATTTCTATAGAGATAGAAACTGGGGTTCTTGCCAAACACCCAACTTCTTGAATACTTGTTCTTCCTTGGTGGATCAGCTCTAGAGGCCAAACACTTGGGTGGCTAACGTTGATCAAAGAAAGGAATCACACCGTAGCATTCGAGGAGAACACGAAGGACTAGGAGTTGAACTTGTACCCGAGGAAGCTTTGTTCTACGAGGGTATAATTCTTATTCTCTTTCTCTTTCGTTTATATCGTTAATTGAGCACATTGATCGATCATGGTGATGGTTTGTATAAAATTTTAAAATCCGTTGTATCACGCTTCCGCTCTATTTATGTAATTTGATTGCATGCTTGCGTAATATACAAACCTAACATGCTCAAGAATGAAGGGTCTCAAATAAAGTAATAACCAACAGTAAGAATCAAATTCAGATTACACAATGCCTATCAATCTTCCAAGTTATCAAAGAAAAATCAAAATTTATCATTGGTCAAAAATTAAAACCCAAATTCAACTTATTGCTCAAGTGTCAAATCCTAAAAACTACCCCATTTTCGTAGGAAAATACGATTGCACTTAGCATGTGCAACAAGCCTTTAAAACCCATGGTTACACCAAGTGGACGCGTGTTATCTTGTGAGGGTTTGCAGTGAATTTACCCACAAAATTTTAGACTCAAACTAAAATAAAATATAACAAATAAAATAAAACACCCTAAATCTTTCCCCCCAAACTTAAAACTTGCATTGTCCCCAATATAAAGTAAAAATACAAAGAAAAGACACATATAGCCAAAATATAAATGCAACTAAAAGGAAAAAAAGGGAAAGAAAAACAAATCTGATTTCTTAGGTTGCCTCCCAAGCAGCACCTTTGTTTATAGTCTTTGGCTCGACCACTTCCTCATATCTTAGTCTGGTTCAAACGCACAAATTGTCATTTCATACCTTCTCTTAGTCTTTTCTTTGAATTCTTGGGCATCATTGTATGTTCGAAAGCCCCCGAACTCATCTTCATCCATTAACAAAAAATAACTTTCATCATTCGATTCACCTTTTCCTGTATCCTTGACCACACTAACCCGAAAACACTCCTCACGGCCATTTGAAAGCTTGAACGACTGCAATACAGATGGTAGGGACTTCTCGTCAGAAACTGGCAATTCCACACAAAAGATATTACCTGACTTTGGTGCATCATTCAAAGTTGCCATAATTTCTTGCAAATTGATGCTCAAGGTCAATTTCACACACTCCTCATCAATGTTCTTACTAAGCGCAATTTTCAAGTCATCCCTTCCATCAAGTTCAAAGGCATCATGTGCTAAAGAGTCAATCACATCAATAGAATAAAAAGGAGTATCATCGGTAGGATATTGCATAGCCTCAGAAATATTAAACTTAACAATTTTGCCATCAAATTCCATCGAAACTATACCACTATGAACATTTATTTTAGTTTTGGATGTCTTTAAAAATGGTCTTCTGGAAGCTGTCGTTTAACACTCCAAAATTAAACCTTACTATTACTCTACTAATACAAAAATTAGTATAACGACAAGTAAGGATCGATCCCACAGAGAGTGAATTGTTTTATATTTATCCTAATATTTTCTAATACTAGTGACTCTAAATTGGGGGGTTTTGAATTTGATTTAACTAACTAGAGCAACAGAAAAATAATTAATAAAAATAAACAATGAATTAAGGATTTCAGTTCTTCAGTTCAGTATCACCTTTTCACAATAATGAAATAATTAAGTGTAACAATATTTACCCTTCAATGAAACTAATAGTCCTAGATAACAATAAGTTCTGCTATCTAAATTTTTTCTTAAATAATCACTCAATGAAACAAGCTCTTCACAAGATTCTAACTATCATACAACCTAGTATAAGCTCTCTAGATTTAATATAATAACAACATTAAGAATTAGGAAATTAGACTATTCCAAGCAAAAATCACACAAGCTCGGATTATTTAACTCGTCTTCTGATAATCTTAACAATACAGGAAAGTTTGACCACAATCAGTATTACTAATTACTACTTGTGATTAGGAACAATATCAATTATACGTAATATTATCCCTTAATCTAGCAGATGATATTAATTAGATTAACTTAATTGGCCATATTAAATCAATCCAAATAAATAACATTCAAATATTAATTTAGATTATCAAGAATGAATTTCATATGAGAAGAAATAAATAAAGTAAACTTGATCAGACCATTAATTATAAATAAGGTTCATCATCCCTTAGAACTGAATAAGAAAACTTAGCCTGACATGTCTTCAATCTCCAAAACTAGGGTTTTCAGTGATATAGAAAAGAATGATAGCTGATGAAAAGAAGGGTAGCCTCCAACTTCACTAATATAATGTATTTATACCCCTAGGTCAAAGTCCTAAGCCTCTAAGAATTAATATTCCAAGTTACATTAGAAATCCTCAAAAATAACAACGTTGGGAGAAATCTGCCGAACAGCCACGTGCCCACGCGCCCGCGAAAAACCTCGCGCGCCGCGGCTCAGCCTTTGAGCGTCGCGGCCCACGATCTCAGCGCCGCGGCTCAGCCTTTTGAGCGACACGACCCACAATCTCTGCCAATTTTCTTTTTTTTTCTTGTGCGCCCATTTGATCCCTTTTTCCACTTTTTCTCTTTTTAGCTCAAATTTCCCCTGAAATCAATAAATACCTTAATAAATTTATATATGCATAAAACATGTAATAAAACTAAGTATAAAGGAGGTCGTGTAAACTAAAACAAAGGTTTCAATTCAATTACCAATCATGACTATCAATATCAATCAATAGAAATCTAATCAATACTTCATCAATGAATTTACAACAACAACCTTGCCATTCGCCACTAAACCTTTTAAGATCAAATTGTATCCACATAAATATCTTCTCTACGATCAACATAGATACCCAACTAAGGTCTCATGGAATAATAACTATGCACAACTGACTCAATATCCAAAATATAACTTTTCTGCTAACAAAATGACACAGCTACAGAACCCATAATTTCAATTAATATGATAAGTGAGTGCATTTTATGCTCCTTCTCACACTATACACATTCTTTTCTTTTGCAAGTGAGTGCGTTTTACGCTCCATCTCACTTATGACATCTGTTTATGGGAGAGTGCATTTTACGCTCCGTCTCTACCCACCACATGATTTTGCATTTTTTTTTCATCATTTTTTTCTCAACTCTTTTTTTTAATTTTTTTTCCAATACGGTTCTGTAAAAACAAATTAAGCTGTTAGTCAAGTTCTGAATTATGAAATCAGTGCACATAGTTACACCCCACAGATAACTCAGCCAAGTAAACATGTATCTCATATTAAAGCACTCATGTAACACAAATTCAATCAAAATCAGTCAACTGTGGATCCCGACTTAGTCATCATCACTCATCAATCAATTAGGCATCAATCAAATTCTATCAAATCAACATTAACTTCCATTCTACACCCACAACCTTAGAAAGCTTTTCTAAATGAAAACGAAATTTTAATTCTTTTGAGGCAATTTTTCTCAATTTTTCCACAAATATGTCAAACATAAGCTAATCAATCTACCTAATCTCTCCCCCACACTCAAACCTTGCATTGTCCCCAATGGAAGAAAATTATGTAACGAAAAAACAACTAATTAAATTGCAACTATAAAATAAAAAGGGACAGAAAATCAAATCTGAATTCTTGGGTTGCCTCCCAATCAGCGCATTTGTGTAACGTCGTTAGCTCGACTGCAATCCTCTTAATCAATCATAAACCGGATTCACCAAGTCCAACATCTCAACGTTCTCCACCTGATATCCTTCATATAATGGTTTGAGCAGGTGGCCGTTTACTTTGAAAATCTTCCCCGTTTTCGGACTCTGGATTTCCATTGCACCATGCTGAAAAACATTAGAAACAACAAAAGGTTCAACCCATCTAGAACGTAACTTACCTGAAAATAACTTAGGTCTTGAGTGGTAAAGAAGAACGTTTTGTCCCACAGCAAAATTCTTTCTCATAATTTGTTTGTCATGGAAGGCTTTAGTCTTCTCCTTGTAAATCTTAGAACTTTCATAAGCATCATTCCTCAATTCTTCTAGTTCCTGCAACTGTAACTTCCTCGATCTCTGTTCTCCAGCTTGGTCTAAACTCAGGTTGCATTGCCTAATTGCCCAGAAAGCCTTGTGTTCTAGCTCTACAGGGAGGTGGCATGGTTTCCCAAATACAATCCGGTAAGGTGACATACCAATAGAAGTCTTGTATGCAGTTCTATAGGCCCAAAGTGCATCCTCTAACCTAAGACTCCAATCTTTCCTGCTCGGGTTGACTACCTTTTCCAAAATGGACTTGACCTCTCGGTTGGATCAGCTTGACCATTACTCTGCGGATGATAGGATGTAGAAACCTTATGTATCACATTGTATTTCTTGAAAAACGTTGCTAACACCCTATGGCAAAAGTGTGTTCCTCTATCACTGATAATGGCTCTTGGTGCTCCAAACCTGATAAATATGTTAGACTTGACAAAATCTACAACAACTCTAGAATCATCAGTCCTAGTGGCTTTAGCTTCCACCAATTTAGAAACATAGTCAACAACCAAAAGAATATAAATATTACCATAAGAAACAGGAAAAGGTCCCATAAAATCAATACCCCAAACATCAAAATTTTCAACAACTAAGATGGGAGTTTGCAACATTTGATTCCTATGTGATATGTTCCCTGTCTTTTGACAATTCGCACATGATTTACAAAACAGATAAGAATCCTTAAAAATATTTGGCCAATAGAAACCACATTCTAAAACCGTACGAGGTGTCCTTTTCGGTCCAGAGTGACCTCCACAAGCATAAGAGTGACAGAAATTTAGAATCGACAAAAATTCACTATTAGGCACACACCTTCTAACTATTTGGTCCGCACAAAATTTCCATAAATACGGGTCATCCCAGACATAGTATTTGGCATCACTCTTAAGTTTTTCTTTTTGGGATTTGAAAAATTCACTAGGAATATAAGCACTCGCCATGTAATTCGCAATATTAGCATACCAAGGTACAATCTCCTCAGTAAAAAATAATTGCTCATCTGGAAAAAAATCATGCAATGGTAGTGCCTCTTCATCCTTAATCAGCCTGCTCAAGTGATCCGCCACCAAGTTGTCTGCTCCTTTTTTATCTCGAATCTCCATATCAAATTCTTGTAACAGTAAAATCCATCGTATAATCCTCGGTTTGGATTCCTCCTTAGTGAGCAAATACCTGAGAGCAGCATGGTCAAAATAAACTACAACTTTAGTACCAAGCAGATAAGATCAAAACTTGTCTAAAGCAAATACAACAGATAAAAGTTCTTTTTCAGTAGTAGAATAGTTAATCTGGGCAACATTTAAAGTTCTAGAAGCATAGTAGATGGCATGAACAGCTTTATCAACTCTTTGGCCCAAGACCACGCCTACTGCATAATTGCTTGCATCACACATGATCTCGAATGGCAATTTCTAATTTGGTGGTTATATCACTAGTGCTGAGGTCAACAATTTCTTCAACTTATCAAAAGCCTCTTTGCAATCATCATCAAACCGAAATTCCATATCTTTTTGTAGTAACTTACATAATGGCAACGCTATCTTCGAGAAATCCTTGATAAATCTGCGATAGAAACCTGCATGTCCAAGAAAAGAGCGAATCTCCCGCACACTTGTGGGGTAAGGCAGTGTAGAAATAATTTCTATTTTAGCTTTATCGACCTCTAAACCTCTAGCTAAAACAACATGACCAAGTACTATACCTTGCTCTACCATAAAGTGACACTTTTCCCAATTAAGAACAAGATTAGTCTCTAAGCATCTATCTAGCACACGAGTCAAATTATCTAAACTTGCATCCAAAGAATCACCATGAATTGTTAAATCATCCATAAAGACCTCAATACAGTTTTCTAAAAGATCAGAAAATATACTCACCATGCATCTTTGAAAAGTACCTGGTGCATTGTAAAGTCCAAAAGACATCCTCCGATATGCAAATGTACCGAATGAACAAGTGAATGTGGTCTTTTCCTGGTCTTCGGGTGCAATCACAATTTGGTTATAACCTGAAAAACCATCTAGAAAACAATAATAAGCATGCCCAGCTAATCTTTCTAACAATTGATCAATAAAAGGAAGGGAAAAGTGATCTTTTCTAGTTACAACATTTAATTTCCTATAATCGATACACACTCTCCATCCTATTTGCATACGTGTGGGCACCAACTCATTACTGTCATTCTTGATGACCGTGATTCCAGATTTCTTTGGTACTGCCTATACTGGACTCACCCATTGACTGTCTGAAATGGGGTAGATGATACATGTGTTAAGCAATTTTATAACCTCTTTCTTCACTACCTCCATCATGGGTGGATTTAATCTTCTCTGTGCTTCTCTAGTGGGCTTGGCTCCATCTTCTAAAAGAATTCTATGCATGCACATAGCAGGGCTTATACCTTGATGTCTGCAATCATCCAGCCAAAGACTGTTATGTGGTCCCTTAGAACTCTTAGCAGTTTGTCCTCTTGCACCTTGGTTAGATTATTTGCAATAATCACCGGTAGTGTGTCATCCTTCCCTAGATATGCATACTTTAAGTGTGCGGGTAATGGTTTTAATTCTAAGGTTGGAGCCTGCAGAACATATGGCAATAACTTTTGATGAGAAGCAGGTAATTGAATAGAATAAACTGCATACTTATCTGAAATTTTAGGTAAAGAATGCAATGCAGCCACAGTTTCCCTCAATTCCTGATTCTACCTAATCTCTTCTTCTTTGTCCAATATAATTCCATGCTATTTCTAATATCAACCTCCAAACTTTGTTGATGAATATGCTCAAAAGATCCCTGCACTAAAGAGTCAATGATGTCAATAGCAAAAACAAGATTAATATCACTAGGGTATCTCATGGCCTCATATATATTGAATTGAATCTTTTCGCCATCAAATTCTATAGTCAAGATCCCATTGTGCACATCAATCATTGTCCTTGTTGTTTTCAAGAATGGCCTCCCTAACAAAATATGTGAAGGATTTGGAGATGTATCATCCTCCATATCCCCAATGTAAAAATCTGCAGGAAAAATTAATTCATTCACTTGCACCAAGACATCCTCAATTACCCCTTGGGGGTAAGTGTTAATACGATCAACCAATTAAATAATAACACCAGTTCATTTCAAAGAGCCTAGATTTAAAGAAGTATAAACAGATAATGGCATAACGTTAATTGAAGCTCCTAAATCTAGCATGGCTTTTTCGAATCTGGTATTACCTATCTTACATGGAATTGTGAACATACCTGGATCTTTGCATTTAGGTGGCATTTTTCTTTGGAGAACCGCGGATACATTCTTACCCACAGTAACTCTTTCATCATTTTTCAATTTTCTTTTATTAGTGCACAATTCTTTTAAAAACTTTGCATACCTTGGCACCTATTTTATTGCATCATGTAAAGGGATATTCACCTCTACCTTCCTAAAAGTCTCCATAATTTCCTTCTCTTGCTCATCCTTCTTTGAAGTTCTAGGGTTCTTAGGGGGGGGAGGTAAAGGATTAGTCTTTAGCTGAATAGGAGGGTTAGGTATTACCTTAGATATTTCTGCTTCCTTCTTAGCCTTTTCCTCCTTAAAATCAATAGTGGCTTTTGGTGTATCTATTTGTTTTCCATTCCTCAAAGTTATGGCACTGACATTCTCTCTCGGATTAACAACAGTTTGAGATGGTAGCTTCCCTAAACCTTGAGAGTCCAATTGACCAACTGTTGTAGCTAGCTGGCTCACTTGATTCTCCTAATTGTGGATTGAAGTCTTTGTCTCTTGCTGAAACTACTGTGTTTGGTTCATGAATGCTTTGAACATGTCTTCAAGAGATATTCCAGGATTAGCAGGTGCAACTTGTCTAGGTTGATACTGTTGTTGTGCCAGTTGAAAACCTTGCTGCCTAGTTGGGAAAACTCCTTGTGCTGGTGGCCTATTCCCTCCATAGCTTAAGTTTGGATGATCTCTCCAACCTGGATTGTAGGTGTTTGAGTATGGATCATACTTCTTTTGAGGTTGTGTCTGGTAGTTTCCCATTGCATTGGCTTATTGTGTAGACTCCTCATCTTGCAATGTTGGGCAAGCATCTGTGTTGTGATTCGGCTGTAAACAGATCCTACACGGCTTTGCGACTGGCAAGTTTCCTGTAGTTAATTGTCGAACCACAACATTTAATTCCGAAATCTGTTGCTCCAAATTATTTGTGCTTACCTCACTTACCCTTTGTGGTGCATAAGCATTCCTAGTTCCATATTGTTGCGCATTGGCTGCCATGTTTGCAATCAAGTTCCTTACGGCCTCCGGTGTCTTATCTACCAGTGCTCCTCCACTAGCGACATCAATCATATTCCTATCCATCGGTACAAGCCCCTCATAAAAATATTGAATCAGGTGTTGATCGTCAATTTGGTGAGGTGGACAGCTAGAGCACAACTTCTTGAACCTTTCCCAATATTCATACAATGTTTCTCCGCTGAACTGTCGGATTCTGCATATCTCCTTCCTTATATTGGCTACTCTTGAAGCAGGAAAGTATTTCTCCAAGAACAACTTTTTCATGTTACTCCATGATTAGATTGATCCCGAAGGAAGATAGTACAACCAGTCTTTTGCTAAATCCGCTAGTGAAAAGGGAAATACTCTTAGCTTGATTTGGTCCTCCGTGATTCCTTGCGGCTTCATGGTTGAACACACTACATGGAACTCTTTTAAATGCTTGTAAGGGTCTTCACTTGTAAGACCACGAAAGGTAGGCAAAAGGTGAATTAGTCCGGATTTTAGTTCAAAAGCAGCAGTTAAATTAGGATATTCAATGCACAAAGGTTGTTGGTGTAAATCAGGAGTTGCCAACTCCTTCAAAGTCCTGTTATTGTTTGGCACCGCCATCTCCTCTTCTTCTTCCGATTCGGTGGATGACTTATTTGACAGTAGTTCCAGTGCTATGTTGAGGCCTGGTGATGGAGCTTCGTCGAAATCTGCAATTGTGCTTTTAGATTGACGAGCTTCCTTCCTCCACCTGTGTGCAGTTTTCTCTATTTCTGGATCAAAATTTAGTTTAATAGAGTGAGAGGATCGAGTCATAAACTAAAAATAAAAATAAATAAAATAAATAAATAAATGAAAACAAAGAATAAATAAAACAAATAACACTCCCCGGCAACGACGCCAAAATTTGGAAGCTGTCGTTTAACACTCCAAAATTAAACCTTACTATTACTCTACTAACACAAAAATTAGTATAAAGACAAACAACGATCGATCCCACAGAGAGTGAATTGTTTTATATTTATCCTAATATTTTCTAATACTAGTGACTCTAAATTGGGGGGTTTTGAATTTGATTTAACTAACTAGAGCAACAGAAAAATAATTAATAAGAATAAACAATGAATTAAGGATTTTAGTTCTTCAGTTCAGTATCACCATTTTACAATAATGAAATAATCAAGTGTAACAATATTTACTCTTCAATGAAACTAATAGTCCTAGATAACAATAAGTTCTGCTATCCGAAATTCCCCTTAAATTATCACTCAATGAAACAAGCTCTTCACAAGATTCTAACTATCATACAACCTAGAACAAGCTCTCTAGATTTAATATAATAACATCATTAAGAATTAGGAAATTAGACTATTCCAAGCAACAATCACACAAGCTCGGATTATTTAACTTGTCTTCTGATAATCTTAGCAATACAGAAAAGTTTGACCACAATCAGTATTACTAATTACTACTTGTGATTAGGAACAATATCAATTACACATAATATTATCCCTCAATCTAGCAGATGATATTAATTAGATTAACTTAATTCGCCATATTAAATCAATCCAAATAAATAACATTCAAACATTAATTCAGATTATCAATAATGAATTTCATATGAGAAGAAATAAATAAAGTAAACTTGATCAAACCATTAATTATAAATAAGGTTCAACATCACTGAATAAGAAAACTTAGCCTGACATGCCTTCAATCTCCTAAACTAGGGTTTTCAGTGATATAGAAAAGAATGATAGCTGATGAAAAGAAGGGTAGCCTCCAACTTCACTAATACAATGTATTTATACCCCTAGGTCAAAGTCCTAAGCCTCCAAAAATTAATATTCCCAGTTACATTAGAAATCCTCAAAAATAACAACGCTGGGAGAAATCTACCGCACAGCCACGCGCCTGCGGAAGACCTCGCGCGCCGCGGCTCAGCCTTTGAGCGCCGCGGCCCACGATCTCAGCGCTGCGGCTCAGCCTTTTGAGCGCTGCGGCCCACAATCTCTGCCCATTTTCTTTTTTTTCTTTGTGCGCCCATTTTGATCTCTTTTCCCATTTTTTCTCTTTTTAGCTCCAATTCCTCCTTAAATCAATAAATAGCTTAATAAATTCATATGTGCATAAAAAATGTAATAAAACTAAGTATAAAAGAATCAAAATTATCGAATATTATGCACTTATCATCTTCCTAACAAAATAGGTGCATTTTGGTCACTGTTTTCCATATCAAGCACATAAAAATCAGTAGAAAAAATCAATTCATTGACTTGCACAAGAACATCCTCAACTACACCCCTATGATAAACATTAGATCTATCAGCCAATTGAATCACAGTGCCAATTTTATTAAAGGGTTCAAATTTCAATGAAACATATATAAAATATGGCATGACATTGATAGAAGCTCCTAAATTTAACATGGCCTTTTCAAATCTAGTGCTACCTATCGTGCAAGGTATGGTGTGAAAGTAGTATGCACACAAGCCAATCATATTTGATATGATGTATCATGTACTTTGTAATCTTATTTGTTTATTAATAAAAGAATCATTTATTAAAGGCATTTTATATTATCTACAGAGTGCTGTTATATTAAATGTGATAAACCCTTAGTTTAAGCAATGCTTTTAGAATCATGAAGATGATCATGCTAATGAGATCTAAATTCTTAATTAGCTTAAAACTAAAATAGTTCTCAATTGTTGGATTACTAAAAGGGGATTAGTGAATCCAGATAGATTGGTACATATTTTGCTTGCTCTTAGGAAGAGGATGATTGATCTTATAATTATTTGTGTGGAGACACTAAAGCAAGTGTGTAGGTGCTTATTAGAGAATAAGTTCACTGAATGTGGCTCGCTAAAGGAATACTTAATGGAGTTTTATTCGGCTGTCAATAGGAATACCCCTAGTGATAGTAGTACAAGTGACCTTGGACTTGAGATTATCATAGTATCTTGTGCATGATGAGTTATACTTTGACATATTCCTTAATACCTTTAGGGTATAACATTGGGTATAATAAGTTATACTTGGAGATAGGTGAATAATCAAGAAAGAATCTACCGTTTCTAGTAAAAAGAGAGAATGTCCTATGTGATTCGATAAATGACAATTCAGTAGTCCTTGGCCAAGGCAGAATGAAATTAGAAAGTTGTTTCTATTTTGCATTATTTAGAATTATGCATTTCAGAATCGAAATACAAATAATTAAATAAAATAAGACTTGACAACAATTCCATGTCTTATATTTAATTGGGACATTGTATGGTAGAAGAATTGAATTATATGATAACTATTCATTGAAAGGTTCTGTTGTGATTAATGTTGAAATCTATATTATCTGGAAAGTCGTTGATCGCTAAGGGGGCTTACCCTTATTGTAGAATAAATATTATTTAATTAAATGAATTAAATAGTTTTATTTATTTATTTAAATAGGATTAGAATTGTTCTAATAGATTTATTCACAACCGATTTAATATGGAGAACCTAAAGGGTCACACCGCAAAAGAAAAATATTTATTTAAGAAGTAAATGTCATAATCGTAATAATAAGTTAAGTGTATTTAATTTAAACTATGGTGATAAAATAAATTAAAACTTAATATTTATTATTTAGTATTTTGAAAATACTAATTATAAATTAATAAGAGGAGTCTTATTATTATTACTATTATTATTATTTAATTTCTAAATGGGTTAGGAATTAATTAATAGGAGTATTCTCAAATTAGATCCTAATTAGATTAGGAATATAATTAATAAAACCCTAAACCTAAATAGTTTAGGAGGGTTGCCTACATCTATAAATAAGAGAAGTCTTATTATGATTTGGGGTTACACACTCTTCCATAAGAATTGAGAGAATACTCATAATTCTATAGAGATAGAAACTAGGGTTTGCCATCACCCATCTTCTTGAGTAAGCATTATTCCTTGGTGGATCAGCTCTAGAGACTAAACACTTGGGTGGCTTGCGTTGATCAAAAGAAGGAATTTCCGTAAAGGATTTTGGAGTAGGACTTGTACTTGAGGAAGCTAGAATTCTACAAGAGTATAATTCTAATTCTCCATATTTATTTGTTAATTAATAATTGCGCATAAAGATCTATCCTGGTTATGGTTTGTAAATTTTAAATTCTGATTTATCACGCTTCCGCTATATTTGTGTAATTTGATTGCATGCTTGTGTTATTTACAAACCCAACATAGTGAACATACCTGGATCTTGGCATTTAGTAGGGAGTTTTCTTTGAATAACCGCATATACATTCTCCCCTACCTTTACCTTCTCATATCTTTTGAGTTCTTGTTTTCTCTTGTGTGTACACAATTCTTTCAAAATTTAGCATAACGAGGTACTTGTTTAATAGCATCTAGCAATGGAATATTTACCTCACATCTACGGAAAGTCTCATACAAATATGAATTTTTCTCATATTTCCTGTTTTCTATCTACGGAAAGTCTCATACAAATATGAATTTTTCTCATATTTCCTGTTTTCTATCAAAGCATGAGGAAAAGGGGGTACTGGTTTATATTCAGAAAGAGGAAAAAATTTACGCTTAGGTACATCCTTGTCACATACAACTCCACTGTCTGCATCTTTTTTACCCTCACCTGCATTGCTTTGCTCCTGTGGTGTAGGTAATAGCTTTTCTAGAATTATACCTCTTTACCACTTCTCAAAGTGATGGCACTTATATTCTCTTTTGGATTCACCACTATTTGAGAGGGTAACTTCCCCGAACCTTGCACTTCCAAGCGACCAATTGCAGTTGCCATTTGTCCCATCTGCGTACCCAAATTTTGAATACTTGCCCTCATTTCCTGTTGAAATTGCAAAGTGTTAGTGGCAAAAGATTTAACAATATCTTCTAAAGATATACTAGAGTTAGAAGATTGGCCCTGTTGCAGTCTATTGGGATATGACTGTTTGTATTGCTGGTAACTTGGGAAATTTTGATTTACAGGTTGATTTGCTTGTGGATTCCCATAGCTAAAATTAGGATGATCCCTCCATCCAGTATTATATGTGTTTGAATATGGATCGTATTTCCTTTGTGGTTGTCAAGGAAATCCACGTGCTGCGTTTACTTGTTCCATGGACTCCTCTTGAAGAGTTGGGCACATATCCGTCGGATGTCCTACTATCGCACAAATTCCGCAAGCTTTTACTTGTTGTGTATTACCTATACCCAATTGACGAACAAGAGAGGTTAAACTCGCAATTTGTTGTTCAATGGAAGAAATTTTTACCTCACTAGCATTCTTAGGTGAAAAGTCAAGCCTAGTGCCAAATTGTTGGGAATTAGCCGCCATATTCGCTATCAAATTTCTCGTAGCCTCAGGAGTTTTATCTACCAAGGCTCCTCCACTAGTAGTATCAATCATGCTTCTATCGGTAGATAAAAGACATTCATAGAAATATTAGATAAGAAGCTGATCACTGATTTGATGATGGGGACAGCTTGCACACAATCTCTTGAAACGTTCCCAATACTCGTGTAGGGTCTCTCCATTATTTTGTCTCACACCATAAATTGATATCAGAATGTTGGCTGCCCTTGAAGCGGAGAAATATTTTTCTAAAAACAATCTCTTCATCCCTTCCAATGTGATGACACTTCCGGAAGGTAAATAGTAAAGCCAATCCTTAGCTAAATCCTTCAAAGAAAATGGAAAAGCTCTTAGCTTGATTTGCTGCTCGATTACTCCAGTAGGCTTCATACTTGTGCATACCACGTGAAATTCCTTCAAGTATTTGTGGGGATCTTCACCTGCCAAGCAATGAACAGTGGGTAAAACATGTATTAGTCTAGATTTTAATTCAAAGGGAGTATTAGCATCTAGATTGGGAAAAGTTATGCATAAAGGTTGTTGAGCCAAATCCGGAGCTGCAAGCTCTTTCAAAGTCCGATTTCCTGCCATAACTTCCTTTTCGTCAAAATTCCTCTGAGCCGTCTTCCTCAATTTATGTATAGTCTTCTCGATTTCTGAATCACACTCTAAATCACTTTGATTAATAGAACAAATTTTGGTCATAAACAATCAAGGGAAATCAACTAATCTATGAAAAACAACTACCAAAAATTTAAAAATTTACTAAAACGAAATAAGGATTACGAAAGCACAAAAATAAACAATAATCACTCCCCGGCAACGGCGCCAAAATTTGGTGTGCTGTCGCAGGAAACCAAAAATAATACCTTACTGCGAAATATATTTATGTAGTAGTGCAAGTAAGAGTCGATCCCACAGAGAGTGATTAGTCTGAATTTATGCTTTGTATCCAAAAAGGGGGTTTTGTGTTGTTGATTAAAGATAAACTAACACGTAAATAACGCAAAGCAATATAACGAAATAAGTCAGAAGAAACGTGTGAATGGCCCAAAATCCCCTTACTAACACATAACGAATTCCTGCCTCTTCAAGATAGTTTAACTCAGCTAATAACATAAGTTTTCAATTGAAATCCATACTCATATCTCTAACTATATTATGAATTTCTTAATTCATACATCTTACATTTCTCTATGAGTTTACTCCTCTACTTATCCAAGTTTTATGCAAAATAATATAATTTAAACATAATTCCAAACACATAACTTTAATCAGATAACACTTAATTTATTTCAACGTTACTCTTTAATTAGTATATTTCTTTCACATAATATTTTTATGTATTAAAATTTAATAAGATTTAAGCATATCTTTTAATTATCTATAGACTCTTCACAAGTCTATTTAATCATATCCTCAGATTGTATCCTAAGGTACTCGTTACCTTAGAGCTATAATCCACTGCTTTGATACCAAAATGTAAACATTCCCCAAAATCCCCGTACTTACTACAACAGACTTTGCGCGTTAAACTTCCATAACATCTTCCAACTTAAACAATGACCCCATAATCATATTGGTTGAACTTGTCTATTTAGACAATACATTAAAAAAATTCTTTACTTAATTCTCTGGATCGTAACTTAGTCTCGATCTCATCCTTTCTACAAGTATCAACCTATAGATCATATCCGTATACATGGATATCACCATATACACTGGTTAATTTTAACCTTATAATTTAAACATTCTATACTTCCATATACCCAAGGTTCACAATTAATAATATGATGGTTCTTGGGAACAGAAGAATCTTGCGATAAATGTTTGCATCTGTATCCGTGACAAGATTCCTTTTCTTTACAGAACATACCATATTATTCAATACCCTCACTTGAATACATATCTTTATAAAGATATCTCTTTATATCGATATTCCCTATCTATCTGAAATTCACAATATTAATAACATACTTGTACTTGGAACAGAGGAACAGAGGAACTTTGCGATGAATTTGGT
The DNA here is from genome assembly GCA_034770075.1 of Aralia elata. Classification (NCBI taxonomy): domain Eukaryota; kingdom Viridiplantae; phylum Streptophyta; class Magnoliopsida; order Apiales; family Araliaceae; genus Aralia; species Aralia elata. The sequence goes on from CM068377.1 coordinate 66,691,651, forward strand.
TTCTTCATCGGTGCTAGATCTCTGTTCTTACAGTACTCACAATGTTATTCAATATCCTCATTCAGACTTATAGTTCTTTATCCATATTGTATTAATGTTTACTATATATCCAAAATCCAGAGTATCCACAATAACATGATCAGTCCATATTACCAATACCCTCATTCAGATTAATAGATCTTTAATAATTCTAAGTTATATCAAATTAAAGAAATAACATCATTTCATGATAATAAATAATATCATTGATAGAACATTTGGTTACATGATTTACTTGTTCGTATTACAAAAGTCATTATGACTACAAATAAAAAGACAAGTAAATAATCTAGTCTACGCATTCTTCTATACGTCCATGATCTTCTTATCATTCTTCTTCACTGCAAATAAAGGTTTATTCGCAAGAATGAGCATTACAGTTTAGCAAGTCTAACAAATAACACAAACACCGTTTATACTTTCATATAAACTTTAACATACTCCGACTTAACAAATAACATTTCAATAATCATGTTAATCATATAACAATTACACATTTCATAACTTATTTAACATTTAACAGTTAAACAATATATCTTCATTTACACAAAACAATTACTACATAGCTCGCACATAACAATTTAACTAAGGGTTAGAACTTGCCTTGATGCATAATCTTGTCTAATCGGTATGCTTTAAATAACCTATATAATAAGTTACATGTACTCGAAGGTTAGTTCATCGGATATTACTTCATAATAAGTCTTAGATATCCTTGAAATAACTATTTCCATAACTGGAATACTTAAGACAAGTGGCTAACTCAAAAACTCATTTTTAAGCCACTTTTTCGAAAATGGGCAGCATGCTTTTAAGCTTGGACCAACCACACTAAATTGACCTTAACTTCCTTATAACAAAATATTTTGACATGCTTCTTGAGTCTAAATTCATTAGAATTTCATGATCTACAACTTTCTTTTAGGTTGCTAAGGCAGATTCCGAAGTTAAGAATTCGAAAAATGGGCAGCAATGTCAGAAATGCAAATTTATTCACAATTTCTTCATTCCACTTGGTAAAACATGATGCCCTAAGCATAATATAAAGCTAAGTTATCGTGTTCTTGAGCAAAAGTCATAAAACTTTACATAAGTAGGTTTATAATTTTGTTATTTTTATGTTATTGAAGGTTATTTAGTGTTAGAACATGATAGATTAGCTTTATTATGCTTAGGGCATCATGTTTTACCAAGTGGAATGAAAAATTTGTGAACAAATTTGCATTTCTGACATTGCTGCCCATTTTTCGAATTCTTAACTTCGGAATCTGCCTTAGCAACCTAAAAGAAAGTTGTAGATCATGAAATTCTAATGAATTTAGACTTAAGAAACATGTCAAAATGTTTTGTTATAAGGAAGTTATGGTCAGTTTAGTGTGGCTAGTCCAAGCTTAAAAGCTTGCTGCCCATTTTCGAAAAAGTGGCTTAAAAATGAGTTTTCGAGTTAGCCACTTGTCCTAAGTATTCCAGTTATGGAAATGGTTATTTCAAGGATATCTAAGACTTATTATGAAGTAATATCCAATGAACTAACCTTCGGGTACATGTAACTTATTATATAGGTTGTTTAAAGCGTACTGATTAGACGAGATTATGCATTAAGGCAAACTCTAACCCTTGGTTAAATTGTTATGTGTGAGCTATGTAGTAATTGTTTTGTGTAAACGAAGATATGTTGTTTAACTGTTAAATGTTAAATGAGTTATGAAATGTGTAATTGTTATATGATTAACATGATTATTGAAATGTTATCTGTTAAGTCGGAGCATGTTAAAGTTTATATGAAAGCATAAACTGTGTATGTGTTATTTATTAGACTTGTTGTGCCGTAGTGCTCATTCTTGCGAATAAACCTTTATTTGCAGTTAAGAAGAATGATAAGAAGATCATGGACATATAGAAGAATGTGTAGACTAGATTATTTACTTGTCTTTTATTTGTAGTCTAATGACTTTTATAATACGAACAAGTAAATCATGTAACCAAATGTTCTATCAATGATATTATTTATTTGATTTGATATAACTTAGAATTATTAAAAATCTATTAATCTGAATGAGGGTATTGGTAATATGGACTGATCATGTTATTGTTGATACTCTGGATTTCGGATATATAGTAAACATTAATACAGTATGGATAAAGAACTATAAGTCTGAATGAGGATATTGAATATCATTGTGAGTGTTGTAAGAACAGAGATCTTGTGACAACCCGGATTTTCGAGATTAATTATAATAAGAATTTAATATAGAATAATTCTTATTATGAGTCGTGTTTGAATATATATGTGTTATATATATTTATTTAATTTTAATTGGTGAGCTTAATATGTATATATATAAATGTGAAATATATACATGAATTCAAAATGAATGAGTTAATAGTTGATTATTATAACGATCGCGAGTCGTGGATAGCTGGATAATCCGAGCTTACAAATACTATTGAATAAAATAGACTTTTATTAATAATATTATGTGTTAAGCGTTTCAAGGTTATATTATAACCTAGATTATGTGTAGACGATGATTAGTTAGTATGAAAGTTTTCGTATTAGCTAATTTGGCGGATTCGAGAAATATCGCTAGAGTACTATTTATTGGATTAAATAAATACTTGAAGGATAATATTATTGGACGAGTTATTTATTGTAAAGACGCTAACCCAAAATATGGGTGAGATATATGTACGTTGATGTATATGATTATGGGGAGTTAATCGGGAAGAGTAGCGATCGCGAACCGTGAATACCCTTGTAATTTTGAGTTTATTAATATTATTAAATGGATTAAAATATTATTTTTATGTGACGTGTTTAAAGGTTATTTTATAACCTGGATGATGTCAATGTATGAAGTTTTATGCGTTATTGAATCGTAGGAGTGAATAATTGATTTTGCGAAAGATCGCAAAATTACTATTCACGGGGCACGTTTCCCGATGCACTATTCACGCCATAAAATTTTTATGTCTTTATCGATGTTGAATAATTTCATAAATACGTGTATGCGTAGGAATAATTTTTCCAAGTGTCAGAAAATTTATTTGAGCTGATACGTGATTTTATCCGTATCCGAATGTATTATATGGGTGTTCCGAATATTTGGACAAATCCCATAATAATTAATTTTACCCATCCCAATATTTATGGTAATACCTATTTTAATTTTGGGTGGAGTTATTTACTAGTTTTGGTACAAAAGTGGGAGTTTTCGGATATATTTTTATGTATTTGGGTATTGTTATCCCAAGTGGGAACCACCCAAACCACTTTGGACCAATCAAATTGCTAGAAAATGAGAAAGTGGAGAGCTTTGCCGGCAAGCTTGAATTATTTGGACAAAGCTCATTGAGCCATTAACCCATTACTCCCATTTTCTCCCAAAATTCCTCCACTTCTCCTAACCCATTCCTTCTCTCCCATCTCCCATATCATCAGAGTTTAGAGAGAGAGAGAGAGAGCTGCCAAGAGTTAGAAGAAAGAAGGAGAAGGTCGCCGGAAAAGTCGCCGGAAAAGAAGAGGAGTCGCCGAAAAAAGAAGAAGAAGAAGAAAGGAAGAGAAGAAGAGGTTCGGCTGAACCAAAAAGGAAGAAGGAGACTCAAGCCAAGCCCTAGCAAAGCTTCATATCATCTAGGAGGGATTTACAGAGGTAAATCATTGACTTGAACCCATTTCCATTTGATTTGGTTAAGGTTTTCAAGCTTTTCATGGTTCTAGAGCTTTTATGCTCATGGGTTGATTTTCTTGCGATTCTTGTTGGTTTTGTTTGTGTTGGATGGTTGTAAATGTTGTTAAGAGGTTATATAAGTCATTAATAACATTAAAGTGAAACAAAAACGCAATAAATCCGTACCTATGCTTAAGGAGGATGAAGAACATGAAGAACAATGGGACTTTGGACATTTGGACGATTTAGAGGACTTGTAGCAATGATTTCTTGTTTGTTTAAGTTATTTGTTGTTAGATATTGTACTTCCATGGGTTATAAGTTTAACCCAGTTGGAATGGACTAAAAAGGTGTTAAAACGAAGATTTGGTGTTGATTTTAGTGAAGAACACCAAGAACACCAAGAACACGAAAATAAAATGTGAGTTGATAATTTGGTCAAGGATTTGAATATGTTAATGTTAATGGGTAGCTCTGCATTTTTGATATGTTGTAGCCCCATGAATTAGGAGTCCATAGAGTCCGAAATGGACCAATTTGAACGTGTATTGAAGAAGATATGAAGATCGGAGTGAAAGGAGGTCGAAGTCGCGAAGCTGGTGCAATTGCTTACCTGGGATACAGCCGGTTGAGCACCGACGACGCTCATTTTAAGGCCATTTGAGCGCTGGCGGCGCTGGGGCTGCAGTTTGCTAGACAGCTTTGACGCCCTTTACTAAAATGGGCATAACTTTCTCATACGAACTCAAATTGAGATGATTCGGAAAGAGAACGAGTAGACCTATAACTTTTGTTCTTTAAGTTTTTCAATTTGAGGTCTGTAGATTGGTCTAAATTGGCCATTTATAGGACTGATGTGTAATTAGGGGCAATCGGAGGGTGTCGGGCGTGCGCGTAAGCACATGTAATGCTCCTGACAATGTAAAGTGATGTTCTAACTTTCATAACATGATATTTATGATTTATAATGATACTTAGTGTTAACCATTGAGTATTAGACCATTCGAATGGGCGTGCCAAGCGTACGCAATCGCGTGTCGGTTGGGCGTTCGAATAATCAAGTTTGGCGTATAGACGTGCAAGCGTCGTAACGCCGTAACTAGTGTGTATAATCTTGTTTAATATTGTGTTTCTAATAATAATGAAACATGATAGTGTGTTATAAACCAATGTATGAGCATGCTAAGCACATGCAAAGGAGGCGAATTATGTGTGTGACGTGTAAACGTCGAAACGTCGCTTAGAGTGTTAAAGAACTTAAATAGTGTTTCGATTTAAACAACACGAACATTATAAGATATGAAGTGGGTTTATAATATAAACCATTATATGAAGCCTTTTTAGTGGCTAATTGGTGTTTTATTGTTAAATAAATTGTGTAGGATATTTGAAGGACGAGCCATCATAATTTGGCAAGGAACGCTTAAGGCAAGTTCTTTCAGTAACTTGTTAACTTGTTTAAATGTATTGATGTACATGACTTGATTACTAAATCTTTCCTTATTATGTGGATTATATGCGGGCATGATTAAAGTGTGCACAATGTGCAATTATGTGACTATATTGTTCTACGTGGAACTTGAACTACTGTGAATATACAATGTGAGATGCATGAAGTATGCTATGAGATACATGATGCATATATATAGATGAATTGCATAAGATTTATAATGAATGAGTAAGATGCATAGTATGAGAATCATGATGCATGGATAAATGCAAACTTATGTGTTACGTGAAGCATGAAATGTGAAAACTATTAGTTCTTGCTGAGCCGTCATGCTCATTCTTGCAAAATTAAAACTTTTGCAGATTTTACGATGCAATGCAATTATATTGATATCGTGGTGATAAGGATTAGAGAGGCATGGAAACAGGAAGGTTGCTAAATATTTATTTATTGTAATTACTTAGCCGTGATGACGGTATATGATGTACGTGAATTTGATTGTATAAACCTTGAGTTAAAAATGGAGGTTATCCATTATGGTAGTTAAGACGTGATTACGTTAGTTATTTGTTACAGTAAACTACAAGGATGACAATGATGTATAAAGGACATTTTTGTAATGAATGTATAGTTGTTGGATAACTTTGCATATATTCGGGGATTGACTAAAGTCAGAATTTGAACCATGTGTTCACATAGGAGATTCTGTAGATGATCATGGTATTTATTCAACCTTGATCATAAGGGTATTATTAAAGGTTTTCGTGCCTGGTACTAGATTAGGATTTGTTGTAATATCATTGTAATTACATTCTTGTAGTAAGATTATGTTTTAGTTATGGTTTCGAGGCTTGGGACGACAATATTTATGTTAAATTAATGTAAATATGTTATTTTTCCGCATTAAGTTATTGTTAGATTGATATATGCGTGGCACAGTGATGCACCGAATTCGTGGATAAGGTAACCCGAATTTGGGGGCGTCACAGGTTGGTATCAGAGCCATAGGTTATAAACCTTATGTAAGAGAACCTTAGGTTATAACCTGAGGGTAGAAAGATGATAATGATAAAGAGTAAACTCGGAAAGAGTTATGGATGATGAAACACGAATTAAATTCTTGTTGAGCAACGAGTAAGCTAGGATTGGGAGTATTTCAATTGAGGACTCATGTTAGTGGCTGAGTTGTACAATTCCTTGTATGGGCGAGGAATTCGTGCCTGGTTTGAGAACCACTTAGCTTCCTATATCGGTATAGTGGTTGAGTTGAACAATTCCTTGTATGGGCGGGGAATTTGTGCTTGGTGTAACAACCGCTTAGCTTCCTATATTGATTAGTGGCCGAGTTGATCGATTCTTTGTATGGGCAGGGGATTGTGATGGGTTCGACAATTACTTAGCTTCCTATATTGATAATCATTGGAATCTGGTATCGCGCTATCGGTATACGTATGACGAGAAGGTGATTCTTTTCTCATATTTATATTTGATGGTTAGAGAATAATAAGATTAGGTGCGAGTTCTTGAAACTCATACTTATGGTAAGTTCGTGACTCATAATCATATGGTATGTTTTGAGCCCCTCAGCGTATGGACAGTCCTTGATTTGTTCTTGGACTACGTATTGCTAGGACAAGTTCCTAAACTCATATTATTGTGGCAAGTTCCTGAACTCATGATGTGTGGTAAGTGGATGAACTATATTGGGGTATAGGAAAGTTGTAGAGCGAGAATTATGAATTCTCAAAATGATGAGCATTGGTGATATTAGAAATAGATAGAATTATTAAGTAATGATGTATTGAAGAGAAATTGAAGTTGATGAGGAGACATGGATATTCCAAATCTTCTAGCTATGCTAGACTTCGAAATTTATTGACTTCGTGTTGACATTTGCACTTTTGCTCTTCGGAAAATGTATTAGGCCAGATTTCTGGACCAAGGATTTTTAAATGTAGTATTATTCATATGTCTATGCTAATAGTTTCGGCTAGACAAAGTTGATTTGAAAATATCAAAATGTATTTTTAAATTGTCATCAATGCATCATGGAACCTGGTGTAGAATGACAGATGATGGAGTCATCAATGCAGATTAACCTAGTGTTGGATGTGATCATAGGATCGTCAACCCACTATGGTATGATGTAGTATGACAAAGTCACAAAATGACGGAATCCTCAACGGACTGTAAAAACAGTGCGGTATCATGACGTCATAAAATGATTTTTGGTTTTCTTTAAAGTATGCAAAAGTATGCCAATTGAGTTGGCTAAAATATTTTGATTGATGTCCGAACCGTTGATGTGAGTCTAAGCTATTTGATTCAGTTAGACGAACGTTGAAATGTGATTATGAAACTCGAGAATTCGTTGACAATGTTTTCCAAACCAAATTATTTTGGTGCGGGCTTTTATATCTGCTGAGTTGAACAACCCTCATAGAAGGGGTAATATTTTTTATGTCGGGAAAATCTGACTGCGCGCGCAAACAGTATGTAAAAAGGGGTATGCATGACCTCGGGTACAGTAGGCTAATCACCTATTGTATTAGTATGTTGGGTTATCAGATGAATTTCTGGTGATTCTAGTATGTCGGGTTATCAGATGAATTTCTGGTGCTTCTAGTATGTTGGGTTATCAGATGAATTTCTGGTGATTCTAGTATGTGATCTTGGTCCTTAATGACCACTCAACATCCAATATTGGTAATTCATGTAAGAGGTAAGTGCCATGGTGGCCACTCAATGATTTATATCGCTTCACAATTATTGATCAATTGTTGAAGACTCCTGAAAGATATTCCATTATTCTGGAAACTGAATGTGAAAAGGGTAATTTTCCCTAGAAAGAAGTAGTCATAGAATGCGACGATTCTAAATGAATCCTTGGAAGAGGAAAGCGTAAAGCTTTGTTAAAAGTCTGTATGAATGAATGATATGAGCATGATAGTAATTATGGGAGTAATATTTTCTGGAAGAAGCGGATGAAATTCCGAAAATAAGAAGTGAAATTCTTAAAAAGAATGATGGGTAGAATAAGCAAAGATGAATGCATTAAAATTTCGAGGACGAAATTCTTAGAAGAAGGGGTGAATGTAATATCCCGAATGTTTATGAGTTAGTAAATCATGATATTAAATTATTATGATGATTGTGGCATACAATGATCCTTAGAAAAGGAAATTGATGGGTTAAACATAGGATAATACTCAAAGATTAAATAGGTTATATAAAATCTATGTTTTAGTAATACGTTGAAATTATTCAATGATAAAATTTCGGAAGAAATTAGACGAAAATCGAATAAGAGGTTTGATATTTGTGATTCCGAGGACGGAATCCTTATAAGAAGGGAAGGATGTGACAACCCGGATTTTCAAGATTAATTATAATAAGAATTTAATATAGAATCATTCTTATTATGAGTCGTGTTTGAATATATATGTGTTATATATATTTATGTAATTTTAATTGGTGAGCTTAATATGTATATATATAAATGTGAAATATATACATGGATTCAAAATGAATGAGTTAATAGTTGATTATTATAACGATCGCGAGTCGTGGATAGCTGGATAATCCGAGCTTACAAATATTATTGAATAAAATAGACTTTTATTAATAATATTATGTGTTAAGCGTTTAAAGGTTATATTATAACCTAGATTATGTGTAGACGATGATTAGTAAGTATGAAAGTTTTTGTATTAGCTAATTTGGCGGATTCGAGAAATATCGCTAGAGTACTATTTATTTGATTAAATAAATAGTTGAAGGATAATATTATTGGACGAGTTATTTATTGTAAAGACGCTAACCCAAAATATGGGTGAGATATATGTACGTTGATGTATATGATTATGGGGAGTTAATCGGGAAGAGTAGCGATCGCGAACCGTGAATACCCTTGTAATTTTGAGTTTATTAATATTATTAAATGGATTAAAATATTATTTTTATGTGACGTGTTTAAAGGTTATTTTATAACCTGGATGATGTCAATGTATGAAGTTTTATGCGTTATTGAATCGTAGGAGTGAATAATTGATTTTGCGAAAGATCGCAAAATTACTATTCACGGGGCACGTTTCCCGAGGCACTATTCACGCCATAAAATTTTTATGTCTTTATCGATGTTGAATAATTTCATAAATACGTGTATGCATAGTAATAATTTTTCTAAGTGTCAGAAAATTTATTTGAGCTGATACGTGATTTTATCCGTATCCGAATGTATTATATGGGTGTTCTGAATATTTGGACAAATCCCATAATAATTAATTTTACCCATCCCAATATTTATGGTAATACCTATTTTAATTTTGGGTGGAGTTATTTACCAGTTTTGGTACAAAAGTGGGAGTTTTCGGATATATTTTTGTGTATTTGGGTATTGTTATCCCAAGTGGGAACCACCCAAACCACTTTGGACCAATCAAATTGCTAGAAAATGAGAAAGTGGAGAGCTTTGCCGGCAAGCTTGAATTATTTGGACAAAGCTCATTGAGCCATTAACCCATTACTCCCATTTTCTCCCAAAATTCCTCCACTTCTCCTAACCCATTCCTTCTCTCCCATCTCCCATATCATCAGAGTTTAGAGAGAGAGAGAGAGCTGCCAAGAGTTAGAAGAAAGAAGGAAAAGGTCGCCGGAAAAGTCGCCGGAAAAGAAGAGGAGTTGCCGGAAAAAGAAGAAGAAGAAGAAAGGAAGAGAAGAAGAGGTTCGGGTGAACCAGAAAGGAAGAAGGAGACTCAAGCCAAGCCTTAGCAAAGCTTCATATCATCTAGGAGGGATTTACAGAGGTAAATCATTGACTTGAACCCATTTCCATTTGATTTGGTTAAGGTTTTCAAGCTTTTCATGGTTCTAAAGCTTTTATGCTCATGGGTTGATTTTCTTGCGATTCTTGTTGGTTTTGTTTGTGTTAGATGGTTGTAAATGTTGTTAAGAGGTTATATAAGTCATTAATAACATCAAAGTGAAACAAAAACGCAATAAATCCGTACCTATGCTTAAGGAGGATGAAGAACATGAAGAACAATGGGACTTTGGACATTTGGACGATTTAGAGGACTTGTAGCAATGATTTCTTGTTTGTTTAAGTTATTTGTTGTTATGATATTGTACTTCCATGGGTTATAAGTTTAACCCAGTTGGAATGGATTAAAAAGGTGTTAAAACGAAGATTTGGTGTTGATTTTAGTGAAGAACACCAAGAATACCAAGAACACGAAAATAAAACGTGAGTTGATAATTTGGTCAAGGATTTGAATATGTTAATGTTAATGGGTAGCTCTGCATTTTTGATATGTTGTAGCCCCATGAATTAGGAGTCCATAGAGTCCGAAATGGACCAATTTGAACGTGTATTGAAGAAGATATGAAGATCGGAGTGAAAGGAGGTCGAAGTCGCGAAGCTGGTGCAATTGCTTACCTGGGATACAGCCGGTTGAGCGCCGACGACGCTCATTTTAAGGCCATTTGAGCGCTGGCGGCGCTGGGGCTGCAGTTTGCTAGACATCTTTGACGCCCTTTACTAAAATGGGCATAACTTTCTCATACGAACTCGGATTGAGATGATTCAAGATGATTCGGAAAGAGAACGAGTAGACCTATAACTTTTGTTCTTTAAGTTTTTTAATTTGAGGTTTGTAGATTGGTCTAAATTGGCCATTTTATAGGACTGATGTGTAATTGGGGGCAATCGGAGGGTGTCGGGCGTGCGCGTAAGCACATGTAATGCTCCCGACAATGTAAAGTGATGTTCTAACTTTCATAACATGATATTTATGATTTATAATGATACTTAGTGTTAACCATTGAGTATTAGACAATTCGAATGGGCGTGCCAAGGCGTGTCGATTGGGCGTTCGAATAATCAAGTTTTGCGTATAGACGTGCAAGCGTCGTAACGCCGTAACTAGTGTGTATAATATTGTTTAATATTGTGTTTCTAATAATAATGAAACATGATAGTGTGTTATAAACCAATGTATGAGCATGCTAAGCACATGCAAAGGAGGCGAATTAGGTGTGTGACGTGTAAACGTCGAAACGTCGCTTAGAGTGTTAAAGAACTTAAATAGTGTTTCAATTTAAACAACACGAACATTATAAGATATGAAGTGGGTTTATAATATAAACCATTATATGAAGCCTTTTTAGTGGCTAATTGGTGTTTTATTGTTAAATAAATTGTGTAGGATATTTGAAGGACGAGCCATCATAATTTGGCAAGGAACGCTTAAGGCAAGTTCTTTCAGTAACTTGTTAATTTGTTTAAATGTATTGATGTACATGACTTGATTACTAAATCTTTCCTTATTATGTGGATTATATGCGGGCATGATTAAAGTGTGCACAATGTGCAATTATGTGACTATATTGTTCTACGTGGAACTTGAACTACTGTGAATATACAATGTGAGATGCATGAAGTATGCTATGAGATACATGATGCATATATATAGATGAATTGCATAAGATTTATAATGAATGAGTAAGATGCATAGTATGAGAATCATGATGCATGGATAAATGCAAACTTATGTGTTACGTGAAGCATGAAATGTGAAAACTATTAGTTCTTGCTGAGCCGTCGTGCTCATTCTTGCAAAATTAAAACTTTTGCAGATTTTACGATGCAATGCAATTATCTTGATATCGTGGTGATAAGGATTAGAGAGGCATGGAAACAGGAAGGTTGCTAAATATTTATTTATTGTAATTACTTAGCCGTGATGACGGTATATGATGTACGTGAATTTGACTGTATAAACCTTGAGTTAAAAATGGAGGTTATCCATTATGGTAGTTAAGACGTGATTATGTTAGTTATTTGTTACAGTAAACTACAAGGATGACAATGATGTATAAAGGACATTTTTGTAATGAATGTATAGTTGTTGGATAACTTTGCATATATTCGGGGATTGACTAAAGTCAGAATTTGAACCATGTGTTCACATAGGAGATTCTGTAGATGATCATGGTATTTATCCAACCTTGATCATAAGGGTATTATTAAAGGTTTTCGTGCCTGGTACTAGATTAGGATTTGTTGTAATATCATTGTAATTACATTCTTGTAGTAAGATTATGTTTTAGTTATGGTTTCGAGGCTTGGGACGACAATATTTATGTTAAATTAATGTAAATATGTTATTTTTCCGCATTAAGTTATTGTTAGATTGATATATGCGTGGCACAGTGATGCACCGAATTCGTGGATAAGGTAACCCGGATTTGGGGGCGTCACAGATCTAGCACCGATGAAGAAACCAAATTCATCACAAAGTTCCTCAGTTCCAAGTACAAGTATGTTATTAATATTGTGAATTTCAGATAGATAGGGAATATCGATATAAAGAGATATCTCTATAAAGATATGTATTCAAGTGAGGGTATTGGATAATACAGTATGTTCTGTAAAGAAAAAGAATCTTGTCACGGATAAAGATGCAAACATTTATCGCAAGATTCTTCTGTTCCCAAGAACCATCCTATTATTAATGATGTGAACCTTGGGTATATGAAAGTATAGAATGTTTAAATTATAAGATTAAAATTAACTAGTGTATATGGTGATATCCATGTATACGGATATGATCTATAAGTTGATACTTGTAGAAAGAATGAGATCGAGACCAAGTTACGATCCAAGGAATTAAGTAAAGAAATTTTTTAATGTATTGTCTAAATAGACAAGTTCAACCAATATGATTATGGGGTCATTGGTTAAGTTGGAAGATGTTATGGAAGTTTAACGTACAAAGTCTGTTGTAGCAAGTACGGCTTACAAGTAAATCATGTAATCGAAGATTTTATTAATAATATCATGTTATTATTATCAGAATGGTGTTATGTCTTTAATTTGATATAACTTAGAATTGTTAAAGATTTATTAATCTGAGTGAGGGTATTGGTAATATGGACTGATCATGTTATTGTTGATACTCTAAATTTTGGATAGATAGTAAATAATTAATACCGTATGGATAAAGAACTATAAATCTGAATGAGGATATTGAATAACATTGTGAGTGTTGGAAGAATAGAGATCTAATACCGATGAAGAAATCAAATTCATCGCAAGGTTCCTTTGTTCTAAGTACAAGTGTGTTACTAATATCGTGAATCTCAGATAAATAGGAAATATCGATATGAAGAGATATCTTTATAAAAGTTATGTGTCTAAGTGAGCGTATTGAATGATATTGGGAATTCTGTAAGCATTGAGGTTACACTAATGAGCGTCGGTAAGATGCCAAAATTATCGAAATGCGCCCCTCTGTTCTTTGTTATTAATACTGTGAAACTTGGATATGTTAAATTATAGAATGTCAAAATCTTAAGGTTAAAATTGAATGGTGTATATGGTGTTATCCATGTATACGGATATGATCTACAGGTTGATATTTGTAGAAAGGATGAGATCGAGACCAAGTTACTATCCAGGGAATTAAGTAAAGAATTTTTTTAATATATTGTCTAAATAGACAAGTTCAACCAATATGATTATGGGATCATTGGTTAAGTTAGAAGATGTTATGGAAGTTTAATGCACAAAGTTTGTTGTAGCAAGTACGAGGATTTTAGGGCTTTACAAAACGAGTCTTGGATTAAGTTAACTTCCACCTTCAAAATATTACACTGATCATTGACACGGGCATAAACAATCAGTACTTTGAATATTCATCGTTAGAATCAATTCACCATTTAAAACCATTCCATGTCTTTCCTTAATTTTAGTTAGATAGAAACAAGCGATCTAAAGAACCCTAACTACTAAACAACTTCAGATGAGCGCTAAAAGTTTAATCTAGTAGATGCTTTAAGAATTAGAAAGACCGATGAAGCTAAACAACACAAGCACAAGCGGTTGCATTTAATTTAGTTGAGTATTCTTCCTAAGATATAATAATCTCATGATCATCAGTCAATTATTAACTTTAGTTGCTTCACAAATTAGAGTGACCAAACAATTACAGATTTGATATCTAATTTAGTAATAGATTTCAACGAGTAATAAACTACTATGCATCCTAGCAATTAAACATATCAATCATAGAATTTAAGCACAGAAGAATAATCAATACTTAAAATAATAATTGAACAATTAAAACCAATTAGATCTCACAGTGTAATAATTTTAAAGTTTCCGTCTCTTTAATCCAAGAATAGAAGTTTAGCTACTCATGCCATGAAAACACCAAAGAATAGAGAAGAGAGTCGTAGACTAGAATAGATCTCTCCCTACTCTAGTAGCTAATTGAAAGTAGTATGCACACAAGCCAATCATATTTGATATGATGTAGCATGTACTTTGTAATCTTATTCGTTTATTAATAAAAGAATTATTTATTAAAGGCATTTTATTTTATCTACATGGTATTGTTATATTAAATGTGATAAACCCTTAGTTTAAGCAATGCTTTTAGAATCATGATGATGATCATGCTAATGAGATCTAAATTCTTAGATAGCTTAAAACTAAAATAGTTCCTAATCGTTGGATTACTAAAAGGGGATTAATGAATCCGGATAGATTGGTACATACTTTGCTTGCTCTTAGGAAGAGGATGATTGATCTCATAATCATTTGTGTGGAGACACTAAAGCAAGTATGTAGGTGCTTATTAGAGAATAAGTTCACTGAACGTGGCTCACTAAAGGAATACCTAATGGAGTTTTATTCGGCTGTCAATAGGAATTCCTCTAGTGATAGTAGTATAAGTGATCCTTGGACTTGAGATTATCATAGTATCTTGTGCATGATGAATTATGCTTTGACATATTCCTTAATACCTTTAGGGTATAACATAGGGTATGCTTGGGTATAATAAGTTATACATGGAGATAGATGAATAATCAACAGAGAATCTATCGCTTCTAGTGAAAGGAGAGAATGTCCTATGTGATTCAATAAATAATAATTTAGTAGTCCTTGGCCAAGACAGAATGAAATTAAAAAGTTGTTTCTAATTTGCATTATTTAGAATTATGCATTTCAGAATCGAAATACATATAATTAAATAAAATAAGACTTGACAGTAATTCCAGGTCTTATATTTAATTGGGATATTGTATAGTAGAATGATTGAATTGTACGGTAACTATTCACTGAAAGGCTCTTTTGTGATTAATATTGAAAGTCGCTAAGGGGGCTTACCCTTATTGTAGAATAAATATTATTTAATTAAATAAATTAAATAGTTTAATTTATTTATTTAAATAAGATTAGAATTGTTCTAATAGATTTATTCACAGCCGATTTAATATGAAAAACCTAAAGGGTCACACCACAAAAGAAAAATATTTATTTAAGAAGTAAATGACATAATCGTAATAATAAGTTAAGTGTATTTAATTTAAGCTATGGTGATAGAATAAATTAAATAACTTAATATTTAGTATTTAGTATTTTAGAAATATTAATTATAAATTAATAAGATGAGGCTTATTAATATTATTATTACTATTACTATTACTATTATTTAATTTCTAAATGGGTTAGGAATTAATTAATAGGAGTATTCTCATATTAGATCCTAATTAGATTAGGAATATAATTAATAAAACCCTAAACCTAAATAGTTTTGGAGGGTTGCTTACATCTATAAATAAGAGAAGTCTTATTATGATTTAGGGTTAAGAATTAAGAGAATACTCATACTACTATAGAGATAGAAACTAGGGTTTGTCACCACCCATCTTCTTGAGTAAGTATTATTCCTTGGTGGATCACCTCTAGAGGCCAAACACTTGGGTGACTTGCGTTGATCAAATAAAGAAACCTTCGTAAAGGATTTTGGAGTAGAACTTGTACCTGAGGAAGGTAGTTTCTACAAGGGTATAAGTCTAATTCTCTATCTTCCGTTGTTAATTAATAATTGCGCATAAAGATCAATCCTGGTTATGGTTTATAAAATTTTAAATTCTAATTTATCACGCTTCCACTATATTTATGTAATTTAATTGCATACTTGTGTTATTTACAAACCTAACAGTGGTATCAAGAGCCAAACTTTATGCGGATTATTAATTGTTTTGATTCGATATGTATGTTGATATGTGTTTGGAAGAATTTAATTGGGCATACTTTTTAATATAAAATCATGTTTTGGAGAAAAACAACAAAAATCGCGATTTGGGAAAAACCTAAAACCAGGTCAGTCGCCGCAGCGCAGGGGCGCTGCATTATAGCGCCTAGGCGCTAACCTTCTGCAGTCGCAGTGCAAAGGCGCTGGACACTAGCGCAGAGGCGCTGGCCTCAGCGCAGGGGCACTAGTGCGACAACCCAGTTTTTTGGTTTTCGTGTAGTTTTTGACTTGGAATTGGATTCCTTGCTAACTAAAATTGTTTTAGACTTGGAATTAAAATAAAGATGTTTATTTTGAATCAAAATTAGATTTTATATTAACTAATATTTCCCATTAAATGATATCAATTTATATACTAAATGTTTTATTTTTATGAGATGAATATTTTATTTATTGATGCATATGGTGATATGTATGATAATAAATGGGATTAATTATGGACTATTAACCAATGTGTGATTGGATTTATTTTATGAGGATGCTTGAATGAATGAGTTTTATAAATGGGGTCTGCGTACCTCGTCTTTTCCAATTTTTTAAATGTAAATTCTATCTCCCTCCTATGTACTTCCCCTTGACTGCTGATCAAGGTTTCTATTTATTGTAAATAGTTTATGTAATAGGATTATTTAGAATTATTTTGAAGAATTAGAGACAAAGGAGCAAGGAGCACTTGAAGACCCATATGTAATGGAGCCCGGGTTTAAATGTAATAGTTATGTTTAAATTTAATTCTTGCACCCTAGGTTTGACCTTTTGGTTTACTTAGTGGCTCTAGTAAACCAAACTAGAATAAAAGTCCATAATCAATCCGGGTAGAATATAGTATTCTATATGTGCATGTTTACTATATATATTATATATTATCCAACATGCTTCGCATGTTAATTAATATGACGCGTATTATATATATATATATATATGTGTGTGTGTGTGTGTGTGTGAATGCGCGCTAAATAAGATGAGACAATTAATACAAAGCACTCAAAGTAATTATATTAAGTTGTAATTTTCAAAGATATATTTGGAATATCGAACGTCGCCTTCTAGCATGGTAAAGCGATAGAGTATTGAATATTTAATATGAGTTTGCTGTGTCACACAAGGCAAGTATTAAATATTTAAGATGTTGTCGTATCACATTTGATGCTTATTAAGAAATTGAACATTACTGTTTTGTTGTGTCACGTAAGGACGATATTTTTCTCTTCACATATATGGAAGTGCTAGGTTGGACTTAACTTGGATAATTTTAATTCGGATGTGTCACACTTGATCAAAATAATCTAAAAGGAAAAATACAAGGAGTTACATGATGATGTAATTGACAATAGTTGTCTACCTATTTATTTATATATAGTTTGTTGTGTCACACAAGGCTATATACATTTGAAATGGAATCCTTAATCTCACTAGCAAATTTTTAATTAGATTCGCCGAACTATATTTATAAGTGCAAAATATTCTATGTTTTTGGTTCCTTTATGCTTAGTATTATTATATGTTTTCTGTGTTTATGAGCTTAATTAAGGTGTTTATCAATTTAGAGAAAAATTAGAATAAGTTTGCAAAATATGGGTTTAATGATGAGTTTTATGTTGTTTTGCAGAATATTCTACGATCGTTGAGTGAGAGTGTAATGCCCGTGAATTTTTAAGCGTCACTATTAATTAAATATATAATTTAATTTCTAATGAGTTAGTTTGTGTGCTTATTTAAACCTTTGTGCGCATTGGTAGACTACGTGACTAGGTGATTGATTGAATTAAATTAATTAAAGAGAGTCACTAATAGTATAGTTAAATTAGTGATCAAGCCCTAAGGTTTAATATCAATAAATTGATAAAGTATTTACTAATTAAATAGTCAATTAAATTGAATATAGTCAGTAAATTAAATTGAGTAAATTAATTAATAAAAGTATTAATTAATGAGAATATTGTCAAATTGAATAATAAAATTTAATAGTCTAATTAGTAATCAATTACTAATTGGCTAACTTATTTAATTAATGGACTAAGACCAATCATTTATTTAACCATGGATGGAGTAGTTAATAGTGTGACAAATTAATTAATCAATCATTGGTTAAATTAAATGATTCAATATTACATTAAATAGATTTTGTTTCATTAGCCCAATCATTTAATTTTTAAGCCCAATGTGTATTTAATGTATAGTCCAAAACCTAGCCCACTTGGTAATTTAAAGGTGTGACATTAAATAATTAATTGTAGCATGTTGGGGACAACATTTTTGGGACAAACCCCTAGCATTTTCGGCAATGAGAGAAAGATGAGAGCAAGTTACTTTTCAAAATTTATTTTATTTAATTAACTGGCTTGTCTTGGAGGTTGTGTGCTAGACTTGATGGTGTAGCCTCCTAAGTTGTCAATTAGCCACCCTACATAAAGTCTACACACTAGCTTAATAATGGTAAAATGTATAGTTACATTTCCTATATGTAATATTATTGTAAGTATACCTCTCTTGGTTAGTCATTTGAGAGAGAACACTTGCATTTTATTTCCTTCATCTCCTAAGAGAGTTGTGAGCATTTGAGAGCAAAAATATTTTGAGTCACCAAGTTAGTGAAGGAGTTCTATCTAGTTCATGTCCTCCTACACAACATACTTTGGGAAGAAGAGGAAAGTAGCCATCAAAAAGCAAAAGGTAAGAAAATCCCTAGAAAACTTCAATTTTGCTTTTCTCTTGATTTTCATGGTGGAATTGTTAAGTTCAAGTTCTAAATACCTAGACTCTTGCTAGATATGTTTATATAGGATGTCATATAGTTTAAATATGTAATGGTATGAGTTTATGTAGAAAAATCTAGTAAAATGCTTGAAATGATTTTTACCGACGGTTAGAGCATGACTTGTTCGAATAAATTGCACATTTTGAAATCTATAAATTATTTTTGAGATTTTAAATTTTCTAAAAATATATGAGTAAGTTAAGAACAAAACCTAGTTGGAATCATTTAAAAAGAAGTTGAAACGAGTGAGTTATGGATTTTTGACCAAAACACCCTATTGTCAAAAAACATGTATAAACAGTCCACTTTCGGGCTGATTTTAGTATACAAAACTTGTCCAAATTTCCATTTTAATGATGGAATCTTGTAGTTCAGAAAGATACGAGTCCAATGAGACTGACTAGACAACAATCGGAGTTGTAGGTCTCAAGTTATTCAAGTTTTGGCCAAGGACCCCAAATCTAGAAAAAAATCCGAAAAAACTAAAACCCCATGTCGGTTCACTATTCACCGAACCGACGTAATTTTCCGGCAACCGGTTCGACACTATTCCGGCCGGTTCCGGCGACCCCGTTTGGACCCAAATTTTTCTAAAATCATGTAGAATATTATCATATTTGTTTGGTAAATTTTCAGTGTATTTAAGTGATGTTTAGTTTAATTAGTGATTAAAACCTATTTAAATCATTTAAAAATTATTAAATGATAATGGTTAATACTACTAATTGATTATTAAATTAATTAAACATTGTTTAAGTGTAATTAACTATTTAATTATTATTTAATCAATATTAAGTAATAATTAAATAGAATTAGTGATAATATACTAACTATTTATTATTTAATTAAGATTAAATAATAAATAGGGTTAAATAATTAATCTATTATTATGTAATTAATATCGAATAATGATTAAAGAGTGTTTAAGTTAATAAACTAATTATTTATTATTTAAATAAGATTAAGTAATAAATAATGATAATTACTCATTTAAATGTTATTTAATTAACATAAAAGTTAATAAATTAATTATTTAATTATTTAATATTAAATAATAAATAAGGATAATAATTAATTAATTATTATTTAATTAATATTAAATAATAATTAAGGATAAATAAAGTTAATAAATTAATTATTTATTATTTAATTAATATTAAATAATAAATAAGGGGTAATAATTATTAATTATTATTTAATTAATATTAAATAGTAATTAAATACAAATACAATTAAATTAATTATTAATTATTATTTAATTAATATTAAATAATAACACACTATTAAATTAATTATTTATTATTATAAATAATAAATAAGGATTATTAACTAATAATTAAAGACAAATAAGATTAATAATTTGATTATTCAAATAATAAGTAAATATAATTAGTTATTATTTATTATTAAATAATAACTAAAGGCAATTAATTAATTATTATTTAACTAATATAAAATAGTAATTAAATGAAGATAGAATTAATAAAATAAAGAGACTTTAAATAACACATTAATTAAACAATTATAATAAATTGTTTAAGGGTATAATAATTGAATATTACTTAAGAAAAGATAATGTTAATTAATTAAACAATTATAATTAATTGTTTAAGGGTTTAATAAGTGTTTATCACTTAAGAACAATATTGTTAATTAATTAAATCATCAACCTAAAGATCAATTAAGTGTCTTATAGGATTAATGATAGTTTATTAAATTATGTGTGTTATGTGATTGACTTATTTGCTAAATGATAGCATAAATAAGCGTATCAATATACAATTATACGCAGTGCTAATTGATAGACCAACATTATTAATGTTAGGTCAATTGAAGAGAGTCGTATAAAGCTAGATAGCTGTAAGTCGACAATCAGGCAAGTTCCTTAACCCTACTTAAATTATATTCGAGCAAGATGTTATTGTATTGCAAGTTATTTATTTAAGCTTGAACCTTATTTCCAAGCATGCTTTAAGTGGTTTAATTACTTTACAATTATTTCACATCGATTTTATTGATACTCGCACTTGGTGCACTTAAATTCGTACAGTCTTGGACTTGTACATTATTTAAAATTCTATAATTCATAAACTGTTTAAGATTGAGTCTGAACCCTTGTTCGGTCAGACAATTGCATGAAATTTTTATATAAAGGCTATCCAGGCCAATTGATGGTATGGATTCTTAGACTGAAGTGAACACCCTTTTATTTTAGGGGAGTACCCCACGTATCTAATATAAGATACAAACAACAGAGTTGAATGTTATGCATATACATAGCGTACGCGAGGCTGATCCCCTCAAGTACATATTCTGTAGCCAGTAACTAAAGGGTCAATCAGCTATTGATTCCATTGGAAGTTTATTGTTCAAAGTCTACTTGACTATCATTCATTCTAAAAGCAATTATTATTCTTGCTTCCGATATTCATATTGTTAAATTCTTTTTTTATATTTCGTTCATCATGATATATCCGTTATTGTTACATTTAAACTTGTTGAGCAAGCTAGTTGCTCATCCTTGCTATATCATGACTTTTATTGTAGTTAAACTTGACACTTCAGGGAAGGGCAAGGGTAAAGAAAAGATGAAGTAATAGACTTCAAGTAGCTAACTTTGTTTTATGCTTAGTTTAATTTACTATCAATGTAATTTGAACCCTGATTAATATTTAGGGTATGTTTTGCTTTATGTATTAAGGTTATCAAATCTTGGGACTAGTAACACCTTTTAAATGAACAACATATGTTTATTATTTTCCGCATTTAGTCATTGTATGTTGTTTAGTGGATGTTTGTATTGGATCGTGATGACCGAATTTGGGCATTTGAGACCTGAATTTGGGGGCGTCACAGGTTGGTATCAAAGCTGTAGGTTATAAACATTAGGATTACGAAACCTAGGTTATAACCTTAATATTAAACTCGTATTGAGTGTGCTAGGAGGTAAATCGAGGAGATTTATCAATTTTGGTATTTTGATGAATTGGGAAATTCATCGAGTCGTGTAGTACCTAATGAAATATAATTTCATTCCTTCAATGAATATATTTTATTGTTATACTAATGTTAGTTTTGTGTGTTTATAGGATGGTTGTCAGAGGTGAGACCAGTGGAGTTTAGGAGGAGGAGGTATTTACTGACATACCTGTTGCCACGGAGCAGTTGGTGGGTTATGCATCGGTTGCCCCGGTAGTACCATTGAGCGAGTCCGAGCCAGAGGAGGACTACTTGATGGATTTGGTAGAACCTATCATGGGCAGAGTACTGAGATCTGGCGGTCAGGACAGGGATGTTGAGTCCGAGGAGGAGGACCCGGTTGAGATAGAGATAGGTGGAGCTACTGACGAGGTACCCGAAGAAGGATCTCCTGTGTTCCACATATTCCAAGATGACTTGTTTGGAGATTATGCCGATCGTATAATTGAGTAGGAGCAGATTATTGAGCAGCAGAATGCTCGTATTGCACACTTAGAAGAGGAGAATTCTGTCCATCAAGAGATGGAAGATCAGTATAAGGCAGAGGCGTACTCGTTACAGTTCGAGGTAGTACACCCCAGTTGAGCCCCACAGTGCAGCAGCTAATGTTGCAAAACAGTCAGCTGAGGCAGGCATTAGAGCAGTCGGATGCCAAGGAGGTGGAGTTGCAGTCAGCTCTACAGGCCGTTAGGGCCGAGCAAGACTTGGAGCAGGCGAACAGGATTCGAGTACAGGAATTCTGGGTTCGCGCAGCCACAAGGGTGGATGTGCTAGAGGGAGAGGTTCGAGATGGATCCGCTAAGATCGATACGTTAGAGTATGTCATGTACACGACATTCGCTAGACTGCAGGACCGGGTCAGAAGATACCCTCGGGAGGAGGGCAGTAATCGGCGCATTATCAGACGCCGAGTGGTTGATCGGATAGCTCGACAGGCATTCCGTCGGGCAGCTCGCCGTAACAGGCGTTGACTTGTTGGTTCAGTACCCTTGGGTGTACCTGGTTGTTGTAGTGAGTCCCACTTTTGTTTTAATAGGGATAGTTTTATGTTGTAAACCCTTATGCCTTGATGTATGCATAGAATGGTAATCAACCCCGACTTTTGTTTTATTAAAGGGGAAAGTAGTAGTGAATCCTCACCTTTTGCTTAATAGAGGATAGTTAACAGTAGGCAGTTTATGCCATTGAGCGTTTATAGTAGTATGCCAAATGTTGAGTCAGTCTGTATTAAAATATTGGTATATGAATATAAATGCAGTTATTTCCTTTAAATCGAATGTGTTTGATAAATGCTTTTACTATTAAATGTTGACTTAACCGACATAGTGCGTAAGGCATAATAAGCAAAAGTCTAAGACTTGCTTTTTATCAGATCATAATGCCGCCTAAATGTAGACCCCGTAATCAGCGAGTCGCAGAGTCAGAAAGTGAGGTTGGGGATCAACCCGATCCAATGAGAGTGTTCGTGGAGATGCTAACGGAAGCCATGCAAGCAAGACCACCACCTGTGGTCCCAGTAGGGGAACAACCAGCGCCCCAGCCAGCGCATCACTTGGCTAACTTTAAGGATTTCAAACCGGTTGGGCCACTCGAGTTTAAGAGAACTCTCGATCCAATAGAAGCACGAACTTGGGTCGAAGAAATGGAGAAGGTCTTCGAGGTCGCACGAGTGGCCGAGGAGCAGAAAACCGGATTCACCACCTTCATGATGAAGGGCGAAGCTAACTATTGGTGGAAAGCCAATAAGGGACGAGCAGGTGAGGGAGTCATTCCATGGGACAGATTTAAAGAGCTATTCTTCGAGAATTACTTCTCGGAGAATACGCAGCAGGATATGGAAGTTAAGTTTCTAGAACTGAAATAGGGAGGTATGACTGTCGCAGAGTACGCGATAAAATTTAATGAGTTGGCCCGATTTGCTCCACATTAGGTGGACACAGAGGCCAGGAAGGCAAGAAGATTTGAATTGGGATTGAAGCTATGGGTGCAGAAAGCAGTCGCGGTATTGAAGATTAAGGACTTCTCTGAACTACTGGAAAGGGCTATCATCGTAGAAGGAGGCAATGAAGCTGTGGCACGATTCAACCAAGACAGAAAGAAAGGTCAAGAAGGACCTAAGCGGGGAGCAACAGAGGCAGCAACTCCAATAAGTGCAAGTGGAATGAGAGTCAATCGTCCGTAGGCTATAGATCCGGAGGAGAGGCTAAGAAAAGTGGGAAGTGCAGTAGTTGCGGGAAGAATCACTCGGGGGAGTGCATGAAGGGGAAAAACATTTTTATTACTGTGGACAACCGGGGCACATGGCTCCTCAGTGCCCGAATAAGCAGAAAGGAGGGTGTTTTTCTTGTGGAGCACCCGACCACCAAATCAAGGATTGTCCGAAGAGGAAGGGCGACGTAGGGAGTGACAACAGAGGCAACAACAACAGCAGCAATAACAACAACAGGCTGAGCATCGGAGGGCTAACCGGTCAAGCCAACAGACCAACGACACGCACGTTCAACATGACCATTCAGGATACGGTGGAGTCCAAGGACAAGGTGTCAGGTATCATCCCAATCAATGATATAAATGCATATGTGTTATTTGATTCGGGTGCTACCTACTCTTTTATTTCTGAATAATTTGCTAAACAGTTAGACTTACCTCATAAAAAGTTAGAACACCCTATGAACGTATGTCGACGCCGGGAGAATCGCTTCTGTGGTAATTATTCCCTTTCCCTATTTTAGCCTTTTTATTAGATGATTTTTTGTAAAAGGTCGGCACAAGTGTCGACGGGGTTTTGAAAGATCGTTTTTTATGATGAGCCAATTGACCAGAGTCGCCAGTTGGTATATTTGAAATGGATGTACCAACTCATCCGAGTTTCGTTTTCGTAAAGCGCTGGCTCATATGTGACTCTGAATTAATTGGTCTGCAAACCGAGAATCATAGAGTTCGGGGGCTTGCTTAAGCGAGGGGAAGGTGTTAGGCACCCCCCGACTTCCGTGAAACACGGTTACTGCAATCTTGATGCTTTTCCTATCTTTTAATTGTTAAAATGTGTGTATGCGCGCGTGTGTGCTTATGTGAATGTTATGGTGAGTTTGCATGAAGAAACCATTTGGTTTTTTTATGAAGAGTCGTGTTTTAATTTGAGAATGCTTTAGAATGTCTTTCGGCCTATACGAGAAAGCCTTACTATTATTATTATGAGAAAGGTTTGATTTTAATTGTTAAAAGCCGTGAGATTTTCATTAGGTGTCGTTTTGGCAAAACAAGAGTTTTTTAAACCTTCGTCAAAATAGGAATCGGGACCTATACATTGCTTTCATAAGTAAAATAACGGGCAACTTCTAGGATCTCTTTAACACTATGCACAACGGTTTGATGAAAACGTCATTTATTTTTATAAAACCATTTTTGTGATGTTTGAAAACGATTTTTTCTTTAACCTTCTCGTTTAAATAGGAATCGACATTCATTAACACTTCCAATTTTAAGCCTCGTGGTGCTAATAACCTAATTTGATTGATTTTATGAAAATCTTCATCGTTTAGCTTTGAAATCAACTTTTGTGTCGTAAATCAAATCAAGCATTAAAATGCATTGGGGCTATTCATGGGCATGTAAGCCATCAAAATAACCCCAAACGCCCACAACCACATATTTCACTATTACGGGGCCTTAAACCCGATTTTCAACTTGATATCGTCTTTAAGGCCCGACAATTACAATTTACAATAAAGGGTACATCACCCCTCATACATACACCAAAAAATGTCCATCATCGGATTTGGACCACGGGGTCGCGCTCCTAGGCTCACATCCGAAATTTCTACACACCCACAAAATGGATAATACACCAATGAACAACACCGGGTTGCCTAACACACCACAATATGCTAAAATAGCAATTTAAATACACTACGCCTAATACATTACCATAACGAACTAAAAATCACCAAATGGATATCATCGGGCCATTAGGAAGAATTTTGTTCCGTTGGAACCCTCACTAATAGTCCTTAATCCATGGATCCTCCATAATATACAAGAAAACTACATTTAATATAGTCTGAATGACAAAAAGTTTAATGAAATGATATAACAAAATGCTATAAAAAGGGCTTTTCACCTTGCAAATGACACCACGATGCGTATAAACTCGTATATTAATTAGAGTAGAAAGTGTATATGATACAATCTAACAAAAAAGGGTCTAAATCCTCACTTTTTTCTCTCTTTTCTCTCTTTTCTCGCTGCTACTCGCTGCTACCTTTTCCTCCTTTTCTCTTCTTTTCACTCCCTGTATCCCCAAATGAGGAACTGCATTGATAAAGGCTATCAGAGGCAGTGCAGATTGATCTACGGCTGGCCTCGGTTCCCCCGCGCCGATCCTCAGTTTTCCCCGCGCCGTGCTCGAGTTCCGTTCCCACCATTGGCCGCGAATTGATCTACGGCTGGCTGGGCTGATTTTCTCAATTTTCGTACCGCACCTCGATTCTCGTGTCGTATCGTTGGTTTTCGCTGAAAGGCTTGTATTTTGCAGTCCGGGAACCGCTAGGAAACGTACCATATTGCTTAGGAATGCTCGTTTCGAATGGCTGCGACATGACACAAGATTCATATTTGGAGCTTGATTTCTAGGGGCGTTGCCCCCCCGACCCCCACTAGATCACCGGCGAGCTGGTAAGCGTAGTGGCCAATTATTGATTCCTTATATCCGTTCGTTGTCGTGTCGGCTTTGATCGCAAGTCGGTGTGGTGGTTTTGAGTGTTCGTACTTATGTCCACCTTTCGTTCTCGTAGGTGGGGTTAATTGACAATTTTACCCTCTTGTCAAGGTCAGTATACGAAGTGCAAAATTTGGGTGTCTACAGCTGCCCCTCTTTATCATGTTTATGAAATGTTAAATAAAATAAACATGATAAAGAAGTAGACACCCGATGCATGAATGACAGTGCATAAGAATGCCAGTACATACATGATGCAACACATATAGCTTATGACTCAACACAATATGTAAGGCATGCAAAACATTCGTAAAGGTGTCAATGCATCATGCAATCGTAAATTTATTGTGAGTATCGATCTCAACAGGACTTCAATCGCTGATCGCATCGTTGTTGTCAGGTTCCGTCTCTGACAGGTCGTTGCGATAATCGTTATCGCAGATGTCGTGTTCCGTCTCGTAATGTCATCATCTTGGAATCGTCGTCGTCTCATAACTGTCGGACCTCGTATCCAATCGATCGTCTCGTAGGTGTAGGGTCTGGTCTCCGATGGGTCGTCTCGCCTGTATCGGTTCTCGTTTCTGATTGGTCGACTCATCTGTATCGGTTCTTGTCTCCGATTGGTCGACTCATCTGCACGGGGCCTCATTTTCGGTTGATCGATTTGTCTATATCGGTTTTCGTCTCCGATTGGTCGACTCGTCTGCACCAAGTTTCGTCTCCGGTTAATTATCTCATCGGCACCGGGTCTCGTCTCTGGTTGATTGATTCGTCTGTATCGATTCTCGTCTTCGATTGGTCGACTCGTCTGCACCGGGTCTCGTTTTCGGTTAATCGTCTCGTCGGCACCGGGTCTCGTCTCCGGTTGATTGATTCGTCTGTATCGGTTCTCGTCTCCGATTGGTCGACTCGTCTGCACCGGGTCTTATTTCCGGTTAATCATCTCGTCGGCACCGGGTCTCGTCTCCGGTTGATCGTCTCGTCGGCACCGGGTCTCGTTTCCGGTTAATCGTCTCGTCGGCACTGGGTCTCGTTTCCGGTTGATCGTCTTGTCAGCACCGGGTCTCGTCTCCGGTTGATTGATTCGTCTGTATCGGTTCTCGTCTCCGATTGGTCGTCTCGTCGACACCGGGTCTCGTTTCTGGTTGATCGTCTTATCAGCACCGGGTCTCATCTCCGGTTGATCGTCTCGTCGGCACCGGGTCTCGTTCTCGGTTGATCGATTCGTCTGTATTGGTTTTTGTCTTCGATTGGTCGACTCGTCTGCACCGGGTTTTGTCTCCGGTTAATCGCCTTGTCGGCACCGGGTCTCGTCTCCGGTTGATTATCTCGTGAATCATCTCGTTCCTGCCGGATCCTGCCCCGACAATTCGATTCGTCGTGTTCCACGCCCGATCTGGTTGAAATCTTGTATTTTATAACAAGTCAAATGGATTTTAAAATTGATCAATTTTGCAAAGGAGCAAAAAAGAAAGAAACCGGACCCAGCCGCAGATTGATCTACGGCCAAGATCGGGTTTAATAAACCGATCGCCCCTTCCCAGATCTGTCGTTTTCAGCCCTTACCCACTGTTACGTTTCGCGATTTTTCACCCTCATACGTTCCTTTTGCCGATTTTTTCAACCTTCTCGCAAAAACCGCTCCAGTTAGATCGATCTACATGCTACGGGTAACATTTTGACCGATTGTTTTCTTATCTCGTCAATGTTTTGCTATACATTTGCTATTTTGCATGTTTAGAGATAGAAATGTATGCTTTGAAATGCTATGCCATGTGTCATTGCATGTATATGTTATGTCTCAACTATGCGAGTCATATTCTATGTTCATGATGTGGGTCAAACATACTTGTCATTTTTGAATGAGAGCATGCATTATGGTCATTTTAATGTCGTAATTAACCATATAAAATGTAATTTTGATCTGTTGTGGCTTGGGTTAATTGACAACATGCCTGGCTGTGCATGGGATGCTCATTTTATAGACGAAACGCTACCGAAATTTTGAAAAAACTGGAGTCCCACTAAAATCTAATTCATGCATATATAGTAACCATGCATCATGTTGCGTTAATTCTATGATGAAGATAGGCAGATAAAATGTTTCGTGACACAATTCGAAATATAATGTACCTCCCTCTTTGACTGTGTCGTTCCAGCTATGGATCCTGACGCTCTAAGCAGCTCCACTGCACCTCGTGCTTCGGGCGTTCGCCGCCGTAGGGCTGTACCTACCCCGGTTTTGACTCGTACTCGCCAGGCTCGTCGACTGGCGGAGGCTGTCATCCGGCCTGATCATCTTGAGGTTGACGAGGCCGTTCTTTCGAACATTGAGGCAGAGGGGCCGCCCTCCGGCACACCAGCTCCTTCTACTCGCCGCGTTCTACCTGGTGCCTCTGTTCAGGTGCCCGATCTGTTGGGTCGAGATCTTAGTCGTCACCCCTCAGCATTTCTTGTTGCTAATGAGGTATGCTCATTACTCCTCTGAATTCATTCCCAATCTCTGTTCGTATCTGGACTGATCCATTAGTGATTGCCACAGGTGCCCGAGTTCACTCAGCCGAGGGGCAACTGGTTTAACATCTATTCCCTCTACACATCATTGCACGCCGATTACCGCACGGTGGTGGACTCCTGGGGATTCCATTCTTTCTTCACTATCATCCCCCATCAGTGCCCATGGGGTTACATGAGGGCTTTGTCTGAGCGATGGTTCCATCAGACCCAGTCCCTTCATCTTTTGGACTGCGAGGCTGTGCTGACTCCTTGGGATTGGAGGTACATCACCAGCATCGAGTTCATCGGAGACCGTGTTCCCCTAGATCTTGATATTACTCCAGCGGAGGTTCGATCTTTATTGGGTTTCGCCGCCGAGGACCGGGTCTTCAAGGCCCGCAGCATTCGGTCCGGAGCATTGGCTGTTGATGCTGTTGGAGGTATCTATGTGACGCCATTCCCTGCAGACCGAGCTACTCGTGATATTCTGCTCCGGCGTCTGTTCCTGACTATTATGAGGGGTTGTTTCTTAGGGAATAACTCTTCCACCATTCACTTCAGCGTTGTCGGAGCCATCAGGGATGTGGATCGGATCGGTGATTATGACTGGGGGTCCTTCACTTTCGCCTATTTCCTCCATGGTTTCCGTCTTCGCTCAGAGGGACAGACAAACGCTTGGCTTGGGTTTTACCCCTTCCTGCTAGTAAGCCTTCTTTTCTTACTGCACTTCCTATCATTTCATTTCCCTTCTCTACATCTGCCAGTTACTCATGTCGTTTCTTGTCTCTGTTCACAGTTCTGGGCGTACGAGCGACTCCCATGCCTGAGGCCTGTCACGACTCTCGGTCTGGATACCTACCCCAGGGGTCGGCGGTGGCACCATAGTACTTTGGAGGAGGTCCCGGTGTCTGGCAGCTTCGCCCACTGCTATATTCAGTTGGAGTTGATCACCGCTGCTGAGGTCGTTTGGACTCCTTATCTCTCTGAGCATCTGACTGTGGGGTTTACAGATGGATATCCCTCCGGCCCAGAGTTCGCACTTTCCACCCGTCGCCTTACCTTGCAGAGTGTTAGAGGATGGGTGATGTATTTGGGAGAGTGCGCATTCAGATACGTGACTAGAGAGATCCGTATTCCGCTCTCCCTCCCCCTTACTACATCCTGGCCGGTGGACTCTCAGCCCTCAGAGATTATGCTCGAGGGAGAGGATAGCCGGACACTTTCTACGGGTCCCAGCACGAGTGAGGCCTTCCGTACTTGGTGGGTGCCCCGCACTATCGGTCCTTAGACTCGGGCTACATTCTTCCTCGGGGATATGGTCCCTGGATCGGTGATGGTGACTGATTGGGCTACCTGTGTTCGGGCTCTTACCCATGCTGAGCAGATTACTACTCTGACCTGCCAAGTGGACCAGCTATCCTTATATCTTCGGGTGTTAGGCCGGACCCCAGAGGATGCGTATGCGTATGATCCTGACAGTGCGTGTTTCGATGCAGGCCCGAGCTCATCTGATGCCCCAGTGCCCCCTATATCCCAGATATGAACTTCGGGGCTTCGACTCCGACTTCTACTCCAGGGGACTAGTTTGAGGATCCCGACTTCATAGACGATATTACTTTTGATTAGATCATGAAAGGATAGGGCCTTTTTTGTATTTGAACCTGTTCGATTTCCTTTTTTTTCATTTCATGCACTATGTATTGAACTCCTTTATTTATTTATGCACAGTTTTATCATTATGACAGTTCAATTGCTCTATTATTAACTGTATGATGCATGTTTTTTATTCATGGATAGAGAATGACCCCTGCACAGTCTTTTTGACACTATTTTTCACAGATGTCGTCACCAGACGCCGTGGTACGTTTGGATCTCGGTCCTTTCACAAGGTTGGTTGGCAGGCTTTTCCGCTGGTTGGACAGTTTGTCGCCGGCCGACAAGGTTATCACAGATGGTCTTCTGGGACATTTCTGGTCCTTATTATCCTTTCAGGTGCCGGCGGGCTTTGCAGAGGGCATTCTGAGCTATTGGGCCCCTGCCCGTCAGGTGTTCAGATTAGGGACAGTGGAGCTGACCCCTACTCTCGAGGAGTATGCCCGCTTTACCGGCTTGTCTTTAGATGATCCTTGTGCCAGGGTCACAGCTGGTCCCATGCGCCGTCAGTTCTTGACTTTTACTGGGTTGCAGAGGACAGTTCTGTTATCGGTGATCACGTCAGACTATCTAGTTCCCCTTCATTTCCTGATTGACCGATTCGGCTCACCCGACAGCTGTCATCTATTCTCTGGTGATTTTTCCGTATCTGAGGAGCGTTGGGGCGCTTTGAGAGTAGATGTTTTGATGGCTTGTGTTATCTCAGTTTTGTATCTGCCAGCCGGATCCGATCTGTTAGATATGCGGGTTATTGCGGCCACTAGAGCCCTTCAGGAGGATCACACCATCATTCCCATGATACTAGTAGACACCTACATGTCAGCCTCATATTGTCAGTCCTTCCGAGGCAGGGTATTCAGAAGGAGCTCTGTTTTGTTGTATGTATGGTTTATGAGCCATCTCAGCCCCTTCGGTCATTTCCGTCGCCATGGGTTTTGCTTCAGCCACGACATAGCCATGCAATTTTCGTTCCGTCCCGTGAGTTGCCCCATTCAAACATCTGCTTATGTGCAATGGTTGCACGGAGACTCTGATACAGTTAGCTTGAGCCAGACTGGAGTATTTGATGACTCTCGAGTGATTTTCACAGATGATACCACCCTAGAGGTAATTATTCCTCCTGAGTCTACAGAGATGATGTCCAGACATGATTTTGAAGGCTTCTCCACTCCCGCCCATATTCCTTATTCCATCTCAGCTGATTCTGCCCCTAGTCGGGTTACTGAGGATAGCCGGATCTGACTGGCCTTGATTACTATTGAGGCTGAGAGGGACGCCGCTCTTGTTGAGAGAGATGCTGCTATTTTGGCCAGAGATGCTGCCCTTACTGACAGAGACGCCATTGTATTGCAGACTAGGGTAGTTATAGATGCTCACTCTGAGACTGTTAGCCAAGCCATTGCTTTATTGGATCGCATCGACATGATGGGGCAGCAGATTGCAGGGGATGTCGATGCTTCAGATCTATCCACCACTTTATCCATCCTGCTTCAGTTAGTTTCAGATTTGTAGATCATTTTATTTCCTGCATAGACTATGTCAGTTTCATCGGTTATCGAAAGAGAAATCTCGTAACAAAATGACTTATATATATAGACATGCATTTAAATTTAGTCATTTTCCCTTTTTTGTCGTATAGTTGCCTTTCATTGGATCCTCATTTTATCCAGCTAACCACGATTTTGATATTTCGCCTTCTTTCTCTTCTCAAGTCTTGATGGAGATTTGACAGATATTGTCGCACCCCTGTTGATTTCATCGGACTGAGTTTTACATTTTGGCTAACTGTTTGGTTGGGTTAGGGTTATGTCATTGAAGCTAATTAGGTGGCTGGTTTCGGGAAGGTTTCGAGGGTATAGGAAGGTTTTTTCTGGCTGTTGGGAATCGGTTTTGTTTAGAGAAAGTGTTATTTTGTAAAGAAATGGACCGTGCCCTGATGGCTGCCTACGTACTCCCACAAGTCGGGAAATCAGGTCCTACGTAGTTCGTTCTTCAAAGAAGAAGGAGAAAATGATGATTCAAGCGTAGAACTGCTTCACCGAGTCGGAATTGATGGGTTGTGGAAACACCTCACCATCCATCTCTTGCAATATGAGGGCTCCTCCGGATAGCACTTTCTTAATCACAAAAGGTCCTTCCCAGTTCGGGGCAAACTTCCCTTTGGCTTCGTCTTGACAAGGCATGACTCTCTTTAGCACTAGGTCATTTTCCTTGAACTTTCGAGGTCTTATCTTTTTGTCGTACGATCGAGATATTCTTTGCTGATATAACTGACTGTGCAAAACAGCAGCCACCCTCCTTTCATCAATTAGGGCCAACTGGTCGTATCGACCTTGCATCCAATCCTCCTCATTTATCTGAGCATTAATCAAGATTCTGAGGGACGCCATCTCAACCTCAACTGGCAGAACAGCCTCCATTCCGTATACCAAAGTGTAAGGGGTTGCCCCTGTAGAAGTAGGCATCGACGTTCTGTACGCCAGCAGGGTGAGAGGTAGCAGATCCGGCCATCCCCGATGATTAGCAGACATTTTCGCCATGATCTTCTGGATATTCTTATTTGTAGCCTCTACTGCCCCATTCATCTTAGGACGGTAAATGACAAAATTGAGGTGTTTGATCTTAAACCGGTCACATAATTCCTTCATGAGGGCATTGTTCAAATTTTTGGCATTGTCGGAGACTAGGACCTCAAGTTGCCCGTATCGGCAAATGACATTATTCTTGATGAAACGGACGATGATCTCCTAAGTTACTTTGGAGAAAGAAGCTGCTTCTACCCATTTAGTGAAGTAATCGATCATGACGAAGATAAATCGGTGTCCGTTGCTTGCTTTGGGCTCTACTGGTCCGATTACATCCATACCCCACATTGAGAATGGCCAAGGGGAGGTCATACAATGCAGTTCATTGGGAGGCGCATGGATTACGCTGCCATGTGCTTGGCATTGGTAATATCGTTTAACATGATCATCGCAGTCGGCCTTCAGTGTTAACCAGTAATGCCCCGTTCTCAAGATCTTTTTGGCCAGCATCGGTCCACTCATGTGTGGCCCACACACTCCACCATGTATTTCGTCCATAATCGTTTGGGCCTGCGTTTCATTTACACATCGCAACAATCCCAAAGCGGCATCCCTCTTGTATAGTGAATCCCCGCTCAGATAAAACTTCATCGCCATCTTTTGGATTCTCAACCTCTCAGCCCGGCTTGCTTGGTCGGGAATGGATCTATCCCTCAGATACTCCCTTATGTTGTGATACCAAGGCTGCTTTGGCAGAACCACCTCCTCCGATAATACTGCCACATGCTCCTCGTACGCTGGGACATTCTGTACTGCTATTTTAATCTGTGGAACGTCCCTGCCTTTGATTATGTGGATTAAGGAAGCCAGAGTTGCCAATGCATCGACAAAATCATTTCATCCCCGGGGGATATGTCGGAAAGCGATATCTTCAAATTCTAGCATCAATTGGATAACACATCGGTGGTATGGAAGTAACCGGAGCTCCTTAGTGCTATACTCCCCGATCGCCTGTCTGATTACCAGCTCTGAATCCCCGAACACCGCTAGTCTCTTCACTCCCATATCGCGGGCAAAACGGAGTCCCAATATACATCCCTCATACTCAGCTGTGTTATTCGAATTACTGAACTACAATTTAGTGGCCACGGGGTATTGCTCTCCGGTGATAGAGACTAGGACTGCTCCGGCTCCTGCCCCTTCAGCATTCATGGCACCATCAAAATATAACTTTCAGAACTGCCCCTCGTCATCACATCTCGTGTGTAAGACCCAGAATACATCTTCGCCCGGCAAAGGAGTTTCTAAAGGCTCCATTCCCCCTGCTGGCATTTCTGACAACTGATCTGCAATTCCCTGCCCTTTCATGGCTTTCTAAGTTACGTATACGATGTCGAACTGTTGTAAGATTAACTGCCACCTTGACAATCGACAGTTCAGCATGGGCCTTTCAAAGATATACTTCAGGGGATCCATTCTCGATATCAGGTACGTAGTGTGCCCATGGAGATAGTGTTGTAATCTCACTGTGGCCCACGCCAAAGCACAACAGGTCCTTTCGATGGGGGTGTAATTCTATTCACATCGGCTAAATCTCTTGCTGAGGTAATAGATGGCCTGCTCTTTGCCTGATTCATTCTTCTGTCCTAGCATACATCCCATCGCGATGACATTGACCGATATATACATAAACAGAGGGATCCCATCCTTCGGAGGTACCAACACCAGTGCTTCTGTCAGCTGCTTCTTAATGGTCTGAAAGGCTTTCTGGCATTGCTCATTCCACTCTTGGGAGACATCTTTCCTTAACAGTTTAAAGATCAGCTCGCATGTAGTCGTCAAGTGGGATATGAAGCGGTTGATGAAGTTTATTCTTCCCAAAAATCCCCTTATCTCCTTTTCTGTGCGAGGTGCTGGCATTTCCACAATGGCCTTAATCTTCACCGGATCCAACTCAATGCCCCGATTGCTAACCAGGAATCCCAGGAGCTTGCCCGACTGCACTCCGAAAGCATATTTTGCCGGATTGAGTTTTAAATTATATTTTCTGAGCCGATCGAATAGCTTTTTGAGATGGGTTATATGATCAGATTCTACCCTCGATTTCACGATAATGTCATCCACGTAGACCTCTATCTCCTTGTGCATCATGTCGTGGAACAGGGCCATCATGGCTCTCTGATAAGTAGCCCCCGCATTTGTGAGACCGAAGGCCAATCGTCTGTAGCAGAAGGTGCCCCAAGGGGTGATGAAAGCGGCCTTTTCCCGGTCTTCCTCCGCCACCATTATCTGATGATACCCCGTAAAGCAAGCAACAAAAGAGTACATCTCGTATTGGGCTGTGTTATCCACCAGGATGTGTATAAAAGGCACTGGGAAGTTGTCCTTGAGACTGGCCTTGTTCAGATCTCTGTAGTCGACACATATCCTCACCTTCCCTCCAGGCTTAGCCACTAGGACTATATTGGACAACCATTCTGGGTAAGTGGACACTATAATGATTCCAGCCTTGAACTGTTTGACGATTTCTTCCTTCACCTTCAAGCTCCACTCCGGTTTTAGCTTTCTTAGTTTCTGTTTGACAGGCTTGATGTAACGAATGCAATTTTTATGATTGAATAAAAATATTTATTGAGTTATATAAATATTTTTATTCATTTATTGAGTTAAATATGGGTATTTTTTGAGGTTAATAATGTTAAATATTATTTGAATGTGATTTGTTATGTTTATTCTAATTTAATTTAATGATTAAATTAGATGATGAAAAGGTTTATTTGAATAAATAATTTATTTGAATAAGAGAATTTATTTGGTATTATTGTTATTTGTTAAATGAAATTATTATTTGAGTTAATTATATTTAATTGAATTTATTTAATAATAAGTTCAATTGAATTAAATGTGTGACATTTTAAACTATATGTTATATTGGTTTTTTAAAATAAATGAAAGGAGTTTTAATTTAGTTTTTTCCAAACTAGGCCTTATGACCTTTGGTTGGAAAAATGAGTTATTTTAATTGTGTTTTACCAAACAAGACATAAGAATAATAGGTTATTTTTATTAGTGTTTACCAAACATAGCCTTATGGCTTTTGAATTTTATAACTGATGAATTAAGTTAAATTATACGTTATTATATTAAGTATCAGTTTTATTATTTTAAATTAACAGTTTTTATTCCATCAGTTTTATTTTACGTCAGTTGAAAGAAAGAAAAGAAAAGAGAAGAACAGAGTTTGAGAGAAAGAAAGAAAAAGAGAAAGAAGAACTCTGTGAATTGGAGAGTTGAGAGAAAAGAGAGAAAATTGTGAGAGAAGCTTGGAGATTGGAGTAAGAATTCAAGCAAGGAAGCTTAATCAAACTTTCTAAGGATTAGAAGGTATAAACTCTTACTGTATTTTATTTTTTTAGTTCTCTGTATATTATTTATTTGCTTAAAACATGAATTACTTGGCTGTAATTGTTAGAAAACATGTGTTAGATGATTATGTAATGATTATAGATTAATTGGAATGATTAATCCATAAAAGCATGTTTAGAATAGAGTTTTTTTTGAGTTTTACAGAGTTTATTTTCATGAGTGGTATATATGTATGAAGTTAATATTCAAATAGTTTGTTAATTGGTAAAATTAACATTTGTTTATGATTATTTGATGAAAAACAAGAATATTGCAAGAAGAATGGTTTAAATTGGTTGAAAGGTGAATTTACAGAGTTTAATTTCATAAGAACGGTTGAAACTTGATGTTTGGTTTTAACAGTGAATTTTTGGTTTTAAATTTTAAATTAGTTGTTTATGTGTTAGAATGATTAAAATGTTTACAGAACATGTTAGGTAAATGTTTTATATCATATATGATGTCTGGGTATGTGTAATTTGTTTTCTGGATGGTAGAATTCGGAAAAATTTGGCCAAATTTGGCCTAAGTTTTCACTGTTCGCGAACTGCAGGAGACGACTGCCGGGTGTCTCGCCCCGACGAGAAAATAAGCTGTTAAACTTCGCCCCGGCGAAGTCTCGCCCCGACGAGAAATTTGTTAAGGAAAACCTCGCCCCGGCGAGAGCTCGCCCCGGCGGGAAAATTTAAAAGGGAATTCTCGCCCCGGCGAGAATCACTGCTGGATAAAAAAAAAATTATTATTATGTATTCTTTTCTTGATAGCTATGATGTATCATTGTATGCATAATTAAACTGTTATATATGTGACTAAAGTATTGTCAATATGGTTGCTAAACTAGTACTTGTTGATTATGGTATGCTAAATGAGATACTATAATTAGGTAAAAGGAACCTAAAGTGATTATAAATTTTGTAACTAATTTATGTTACCATTTTATAATTAATTGTATAGGTTGATTTAAGGATCGTGAATTATTTAATTTGTAATCTGCGCTTGAGGCAAGTTTTCTTTCTTTAAACTTGTTAAATTATTACAGCAAGTTATTTATTTCTTAAGCTTGTTATTATTTCAACAAGTTTACTTCCTTTGAGTGAATTAATTAACCTTAGCTTATTGTTATTCAAGCAAGGCTGATATCATGTTGAGTAATTATATTTTGTTCCAGATATTATTTATTCAGTTATTGATTATCATTCAAACTTCGAATATAAACTTTATTGAAGAACTAGACTAGCAAACCATTATTGATTCAGCTAGTCCTTAGTTGATGAGCGTTTTAAAAAAAAACTAAGATTATCTAAACTTGTTCCAAGCCAAGTTCCTTTTGGTAAGGACTCTTATAATAAACTGAGATGAACAACCCTAACATAGGGGATTATTACGCTTAGCGTTAAAATGGTTGTGCACAGTATATTGAACAAAGGGCTGATCCCCCTGAGTACGAGATGAAGGTCCATTTATAGTCTTTAATACTGTTAAAGGTTACGGTAAAAAAATACTTTTTAACCTAGGACATAGTTCGAGGTCTTGAGACCCTCAGATATATTCAAACTTTGATTACTTATTGATCAACTTCAGAAAATAATTGCTTCTCATTTGAACTCTATTTCAATTAAAAGTTATTGTTATCATTCTTGTGGGCAATTGTTTGCTCACTCTTGCACTAAACATTTCAGCTAAGCCCGAGAAGCAGGACGAGCCGTCCACCAGTAAGGGCAAGGGTAAGATGCAGAAATAGTTCTAGATTTATTATTTAATTAATGAACATTTATACCAGACTTGTTTTAGACTATATTTTTATTCCGCATTTGATGTATTAAGGTTGTGGTGACCTGGGATTTTAATTATTGATGTAACCCAGCTTGGGAGATAATTAATTAAGTTTATTTTAATTGCTTAATTATGGGTAGTTAGATGTGAATGAATGGGATAGTGAACACCAAATCAGGGGGAATTGAGTACCCAGATTTGGGGGTGTCACAGGTTGGTATCAGAGAGGATAGGTTATGAACCTTTAGGTGGGGAAAACCTTAGGGTAGTAGCCTTTTAGAAGATAGAGAATATAGTGGTGATAAACTCTTATCGAGTTCTAAGGAATGGATTACGGAAATTCATAAAAGACAATAAAACGATTATGTGCTATGTGCTTATTTGATAATAAACTTATGTGCTCGCGAGTACTATCGAGTATTATCGATTAGTAATTAAAACTTAAAATTTTGTTGTCAAGATGACTGATAGAGGAGAGCCCAGCCAGATTAGGGAGGAGGATCCCCGAGATATTCACGTAGTTCACGAGCAGCTAGTACAGAGGGAGCCGTCCCCATTGATTACAGTTACAGGTCACTAGTATGAGCCTGAGACTGAGCCTGAGACGGACCCTGAGGAGGATCCTGAGGAGGACCTTGAGGAGGATCCTGAGGAGGAGGAAGACCCTGAGAGGATATCACTATCTTCTTTAGGTGTTCAGATGTACGAACAGGTGTATGATCGCAACATAGAGTTGCAGGACAGAGTGGAGGAGTTAGAGGGGCAGTTGGCTGAGCGACAGACTGCTTTGGAGCAGAAAAACAGTGAGATAGAGGAGCTAGATATACGTCTTGGAGACGTGGAGTGGAAGCTGGTTCATGTAGAGAGTGAAAAGGAGGAGTTAGAAGAACAGTCTGCAGAACGTCAAACCACTCTGGAGCAGAAGGATGCTGAGATTCAAGACCTTTCATCACGTCTTGCAGAGGCTGAGCAGAGGCTAGTACAGTTTGAGTATCGACGAGGACAACTGATAGCCAGGAATGAGATTGCGCGAGATGAGTTGAAAAAGGAGTCAGCTGAGCGGGCGAGAGCTGAGACAGCTTGGCTGAGGGAGGCTAACCGCGCAGATCGAGTTGAGTGCGAGGTGCGATCGAAGAAGGCCAGGATTGATGAGATGGAGTACATTTTTCACACTACCATATATAGAGCTCAGGATCGAGCTAATCGTCATCCAGATATGATGGATCGTAGGATTATGACACGTATTATGGAGCAGGAACGCCATGAAGCTGTGCGTCGTGGGATGTCATCATAGACTGTGATTAGTTATGTTATTATGAAATTTATGAAGTGAATAATTTGTAAATCCCAAATTTCTATAATGGGATAGAATAATGATGTAATCCTGAAACTTTGTGATTTCAGGATAGATGATGTAAATAACTACGATGCTATTTGTATTATGTTCTGAAAGTAGTTAATGAATAAAATGTGAAAGTTTATCAGATGTGTTATGTATTTAAGTGTTGTTCATAAATGTTTAAGTTAAGACTTAAATGTTTAAGTAATTGAGTAATAATCTAATAACGAGAATTCTTAACAGTACGATACCGCCAAGAAGACAACCAACCCGTCAACAGACCCCTGAGGGATCTACAAACAACAATGATGAAACCACCGCTAATCCAATGCAGCAGTTGGTGAATCTATTAACTGGAGCATTCGCGAACCAACCCCAAGTGCAGGCCACGGCCTTCAAAGACTTCAAGGCTGTCGGACCTCCAGAATTTCAGGGCTCTATGAATCCGATTGAAGCTCAAACGTGGATCATGGAGATGGAGAAAGTGTTCGATGTCGCCAGAGTCGGTGAAGACCAGAAAACGGCATTTGCGACATTCATGCTGAAATCAGAAGCCAGCTACTGGTGGCAGGCAAACAAAACTCGTGGTGGTTAGGGTATAATACCGTGGGAGCGGTTTAAAGAAATATTTTTCGAGACATACTTCCCAGTAAGCGCGCAGAACCAGATGGAGGTGCAGTTCCTAGAGCTGAAGCAAGGTACTATGACGGTACCTGAATACGCTGCTAAGTTCAATGAGTTGGCAAGGTTTGCGTCGTATCAGGTAAGTACAGATGAGCGCAAGGCCAGGAGGTTCGAGCAGGGATTGAAGCCCTGGTTGTACAATCGAGTCTCGATGTTTCAGCTGAATTCTTTTGTAGCGATTCTGGAGAAGGCAATCATCGCTGAAGGAGGCAGTGATGCTCTGACCAAATATAATCAGGAGCAGAGAAAGAAGAAGAGTGAGAATGATTATAAGACTAGTGGTAACCATGGGGGAAATAGCCAGAAGAGGAAGTGGACTGAAGGTAACTCTGCGGGAAGTCAGCAGGGTAGTCTGAAGAAGAAGATGGAAGTATGCAGCACCTGTGGTAAGACCCATATGGGTGCTTGTTTAAAGGGAAAAAGGGTGTGCTACAACTGTGGACAGGAGGGTCATGTCGCACCGAACTGCCCTAATCCGAAGAAGGGTGCATGCTTCATTTGTGGACTGAAGGATCATTTTGCACGGGATTGCCCTAAGAAAACTGCAACAGGTGGACCTAGTGCTGGAAAGGGGAACAACGGAGGTGGTGGCAATCTGACCATAACAGGACCGACGCAGCCCAGCCGATCTACTGCTCGGACATTCAACATGACAGTGCAGGACGCTGTGCAGTCAAAGGATGTGGTGTCAGGTATCATTCCAGTCAATAATATTAATGCTTATGTATTGTTTGACTCGGGTGCTACTTGCTCATTTATATCCGATGATTTTGCTAAGAACTTAGAATTACCCTAGGAAGAACTAGATTACCCTATGAACATAGAGATTGCGAATAGGGAAATAATTCCTGTTAAACTTATCCATAAGAACTGTCAAATAGATATTAAGGGTCAGATAACGACGGTAAACTTGATCCCAATTCGACTTGGGGAGTTTGACGTTATATTGGGTATGGATTGGTTGACTAATCATGGGGCAGTTATTGACTGTCAAAAGAAGTGTATAAACCTTATGACTCCGTCAAAGGTTGTGTTTTATGGTAGCAAATCGCCTAGACAAGCGAGTTGTCTGACGATGATGCAGGCCAGAAAGATGTTGAGGCAAGGCTGTGTAGGGTATCTAGCCTACATAGTTGATACACGAAAGGAAGGTGCAAAGCTGGAAGAGATACCAGTGGTTAGAGATTTCGTAGACGTGTTTCCTGAAGATTTACCAGGATTACCGCTAGATAGGGAAATCGAGTTTGTGATTGATTTAGCACCGGGAACGGCCCCTATATCGAAGGCCCCGTATCGAATGGCTCCAGTGGAATTAAAGGAGTTGATGGCGCAGCTACAGGAGTTGCTAGATAAAAAGTATATTCAACCGAGCGTTTCACCGTGGGGAGCGCCGGTATTGTTTGTTAAGAAGAAGGATGGATCAATGCGTCTTTGCATTGATTATAGAGAATTGAACAAGGTCACGATCAAAAACAAGTATCCGTTGCCAAGAATCGATGACCTGTTTGACCAACTGAAGGGGGCAAGGTACTTTTCAAAGATAGATTTACGAAGTGGGTACCATCAGTTGAAGGTGAGACAGGAGGATATACCAAAGACGGCATTTCGGACTAGATATGGTCACTATGAGTTTTTGGTTATGTCATTTGGTTTAACGAATGCGCCTGCAGCATTCATGGACTTAATGAATAGGGTGTTCAAACCATTTCTGGATAAATTCGTAGTGGTGTTTATAGACGACATCCTCGTATATTCCAAAACTCAGGAAGAACACGTCGAGCATTTGAGGGTGACATTAGAGGCGTTAAGGAAAGAGAAATTGTATGCAAAATTTTTGAAGTGCGAATTTTGGTTGGAACGTGTGCAATTTCTTGGGCATGTGATTGATAAGGACGGAATATCGGTAGACCCATCAAAAGTCGAAGCTGTGATAAACTGGGATCAGCCAAAGACACCGTCAGAAGTGAGGAGTTTCCTAGGTTTGGCAGGATATTACAGGCGTTTCATTCAAGATTTCTCGAGAATCGCCACTCCGTTAACGAATTTAACAAGAAAATCAGTGAAGTTTGTTT
Source organism: Aralia elata (assembly GCA_034770075.1). NCBI lineage: Eukaryota > Viridiplantae > Streptophyta > Magnoliopsida > Apiales > Araliaceae > Aralia > Aralia elata. The sequence goes on from CM068377.1 coordinate 66,734,317, forward strand.
GGACGGAGAAGTGCGAAGAGAGTTTCCAAGAACTAAAGAAGAGACTAAGTTCGGCACCTGTATTGTCTTTGCCAGATGATACAGGAAATTTTGTGGTGTATAGCGACGCATCGCATAAGGGACTTGGTTGTGTGTTGATGCAGAATGGAAATGTTATTGCATATGCATCGCGCCAACTAAAAGACTATGAAAAAAGGTATCCGACCCATGACTTAGAGTTAGCAACTGTGGTGTTTGCTCTGAAAATCTGGCGACACTATCTCTATGGGGAGAAGTGTGAAATATACACAGACCATAAAAGTCTGAAGTATATTTTTACACAGAAGGATTTGAATATGCGGCAAAGGAGATGGATAGAGTTAATCAAGGACTATGATTGTGAAATTCTATACCATCCGGGAAAAGCCAATGTGGTTGCAGACGCTTTGAGCAGAAAGGGTCGGGAGAAATTGTTTTTGTTAACCGCTAAGGAGAAGCTCGTGGAGGAAATGGCTAAGTTGGAACTAGAAGTGAAGAATCAGATGGAGTCAACCGAAAAATTATTTCAGATAAAAACCCAACCAACTCTGGTGGAAAAAGTGAAGGAAGCGCAACTCAAAGATGAGGAATGTGCTGAGATACGGAAAAGATTGCTTGAGGGAGAAAAGCTTAAATACAAAGTTGACAATGAAGGACTGTTTAGATTCGAAGGCCGAATTTGGGTTCCGGCAGAACTAAAGATCAGAGAAGAGATTTTGATCGAAGCCCATAGTTCAAGATTTTTGGTTCACCCAGGAAGTACGAAGATGTACCAAGATCTTCACCAACATTTCTGGTGGCCAAACATGAAAAGAGAGGTTGCTGAGTGTGTTGCAAAGTGCCTAACCTGTCAGAGAGTAAAAGCAAAACATCAACGACCAAGTGGTTTGCTACAGCCTTTGGAGATACCAGAATGGAAATGGGAGCATATCACGATGGATTTCGTGGTAGGTCTTCCAGCTACTCAGAAGGGATATGACGCGATATGGGTCATAGTGGATCGACTGACGAAATCAGCGCACTTTTTACCAATCAAAGTCAGATTCACTTTAGATCAGCTAGCGAAGTTATATGTCAAAGAAATTATCTCGAGGCACGGTGTTCTAGTATCAATAGTGTCAGACAGGGATCCGCGGTTCACATCAAAGTTTTGGAGGAGTCTGCAAACTTGTTTGGGGACACAGTTGCGAATGAGTACAGCCTATCATCCTCAAACCGATTGCCAGAGTGAAAGAACAATTCAATCGTTGGAGGACATGCTGAGAGCGTGTGTCATGGATTTCAAGGGCAACTGGGATGATCATTTACCTTTGGTCGAATTTGCTTACAACAACAGTCATCACGCCAGTATCGGCATGCCACCCTACGAAGCGTTGTACGGAAGGAAATGCAGAACTCCGTTATGCTGGGATGAGGTTGGTGAACGTCGACTATTAGGACCCGAGCTGATGCAACAAACTACTGAGATTGTTTAAGTAATAAGAGCCAGACTGATAGCCGCTCAAGACAGGCAGAAAAAGTATGCTGACCAACACCGACAAAATCGCGAATTTGAGGTCGACAGCTTCGTGTTTCTCAAAGTATCTCCCTGGAAAGGGAAAATCAGATTTGGAAAGAAGGGTAAACTAAGTCCATGATTCATTGGACCCTTTGAAGTGCTGAAACGGGTGGGCGAGGTAGCTTATGAGGTAGCTTTACCTCCTGAGTTAGGCCACGTCCACAATGTCTTTCATATATCGGTGCTACGACAGTATAAGTCCGATTATAAGCATGTAATCGAATACGAACCAATACAATTTGAACAAGATTTATCCTATGAAGAGGTTCCTGTACAGATAGTAGACAGGAAAGAGCAAGTGCTTCGCAATAAAGTGATACCTTCCGTTAAGGTAATCTGGAGGAACCACAGTGCTGAAGAAGCTACGTGGGAACTCGAAGATAAAATGATGCAGAATTACCCTCACTTATTTGTTTAACTTTTGTATTGCGATTCTGGGGACAGAATCTTTGTAAGGAGGGGAGAATGTAACGGACGATTTAATTGCGTTGTGATTCTAGGGACAGAATCCTTTTAAGGAGGGAAAGATGTAACGAATGCAATTTTTATGATTGAATAAAAATATTTATTGAGTTATATAAATATTTTTATTCATTTATTGAGTTAAATATGGGTATTTGTTGAGTTTAATAATGTTAAATATTATTTGAATGTGATTTGTTATGTTTATTCTAATTTAATTTAATGATTAAATTAGATGATGAAAAGGTTTATTTGAATAAATAATTTATTTGAATAAGAGAATTTATTTGGTATTATTGTTATTTGTTAAATGAAATTATTATTTGAGTTAATTATATTTAATTGAATTTATTTAATAATAAGTTCAATTGAATTAAATGTGTGACATTTTAAACTATATGTTATATTGGTTTATTAAAATAAATGAAAGGAGTTTTAATTTAGTTTTTTCCAAACTAGGTCTTATGACCTTTGGTTGGAAAAATGAGTTATTTTAATTGTGTTTTACCAAACAAGACATAAGAATAATAGGTTATTTTTATTAGTGTTTACCAAACATAGCCTTATGGCTTTTGAATTTTATAACTGATGAATTAAGTTAGATTATACGTTATTATATTAAGTATCAGTTTTATTATTTTAAATTAACAGTTTTTATTCCATCAGTTTTATTTTACGTCAGTTGAAAGAAAGAAAAGAAAAGAGAAGAACAGAGTTTGAGAGAAAGAAAGAAAAAGAGAAAGAAGAACTCTGTGAATTTGAGAGTTGAGAGAAAAGAGAGAAAATTGTGAGAGAAGCTTGGAGATTGGAGTAAGAATTCAAGCAAGGAAGCTTAATCAAACTTTCTAAGAATTAGAAGGTATAAACTCTTACTGTATTTTATTTTTTTAGTTCTCTGTATATTATTTACTTGCTTAAAACATGAATTACTTGGCTGTAATTGTTAGAAAACATGTGCTAGATGATTATGTAATGATTATAGATTAATTGGAATGATTAATCCATAAAAGCATGTTTAGAATAGAGTTTTTTTTGAGTTTTACAGAGTTTATTTTCATGAGTGGTATATATGTATGAAGTTAATATTCAAATAGTTTGTTAATTGGTAAAATTAACATTTGTTTATGATTATTTGATGAAAAACAAGAATATTGCAAGAAGAATGGTTTAAATTGGTTGAAAAGTGAATTTACAGAGTTTAATTTCATAAGAACGGTTGAAACTTGATGTTTGGTTTTAACAGTGAATTTTTGGTTTTAAATTAGTTGTTTATGTGTTAGAATGATTAAAATGTTTACAGAACATGTTAGGTAAATGTTTTATATCATATATGATGTCTAGGTATGTGTAATTTGTTTTCTGGATGGTAGAATTCGGAAAAATTTGGCCAAATTTGGCCTAAGTTTTCACTGTTCGCGAACTGCAGGAGACGACTGCCGGGTGTCTCGCCCCGACGAGAAAATAAGCTGTTAAACTTCGCCCCGGCGAAGTCTCGCCCCGGCGAGAAATTTGTTAAGGAAAACCTCGCCCCGGCGAGAAAATTTAAAAGGGAATTCTCGCCCCGGCGAGAATCACTGCTGGATAAAAAAAAATTATTATTATGTATTCTTTTCTTGATAGCTATGATGTATCATTGTATGCATAATTAAACTGTTATATATGTGACTAAAGTATTGTCAAGATGGTTGCTAAACTAGTACTTGTTGATTATGGTATGCTAAATGAGATACTATAATTAGGTAAAAGGAACCTAAAGTGATTATAAATTTTGTAACTAATTTATGATACCATTTTATAATTAATTGTATAGGTTGATTTAAGGATCGTGAATTATTTAATTTGTAATCTACGCTTGAGGCAAGTTTTCTTTCTTTAAACTTGTTAAATTATTACATCAAGTTATTTATTTCTTAAGCTTGTTATTATTTCAACAAGTTTACTTCCTTTGAGTGAATTAATTAACCTTAGCTTATTGTTATTCAAGCAAGGCTGATATCATGTTGAGTAATTATATTTTGTTCCAGATATTATTTATTCAGTTATTGATTATCATTCAAACTTCGAATATAAACTTTATTGAAGAACTAGACTAGCAAACCATTATTGATTCAGCTAGTCCTTAGTTGATGAGCGTTTTAAAAAAAAACTTAGATTATCTAAACTTGTTCCAAGCTAAGTTCCTTTTGGTAAGGACTCTTATAATAAACTGAGATGAACAACCCTAACATAGGGGATTATTATGCTTAGCGTTAAAATGGTTGTGCACAATACATTGTACAAAGGGCTGATCCCCCTGAGTACGAGATGAAGGTCCATTTATAGTCTTTAAGACTGTTAAAGGTTACGGTAAAAAAATACTTGTTAACCTAGGACATAGTTCGAGGTCTTGAGACCCTCAGATATATTCAAACTTTGATTACTTATTGATTAACTTCAAAAAATCATTGCTTCTCATTTGAACTCTATTTCAATTAAAAGTTATTGTTATCATTCTTGTGGGCAATTTTTTGCTCACTCTTGCACTAAACATTTCAGCTAAGCCCGAGAAGCAGGACGAGCCGTCCACCAGTAAGGGCAAGGGCAAGATGCAGAAATAGTTCTAGATTTATTATTTAATTGATGAACATTTGTACCAGACTTGTTTTAGACTATATTTTTATTCCGCATTTGATGTATTAAGGTTGTGGTGACCTGGGATTTTAATTATTGATGTAACCCGGTTTGGGAGATGATTAATTAAGTTTATTTTAATTGCTTAATTATGGGTAGTTAGATGTGAATGAATGGGATAGTGAACACCAAATCAGGGGGAATTGAGTACCCAGATTTGGGGGTGTCACACTTGAAACCCTCCTTGATGGGCAACCGGTGTACCACAATGTCGGTGGATAATCCGATCATGTCCTCATGAGACCAAGCGAAAACATCCTCATACTGGCTTAACAACTTGGTTATTTCTGTTTTCTGGCTAGGGGTCAGGTCTGTCCCTATCTTGAGCTCTTTGGGTTTGTCAGGGGTTCCGATATTTATGTTGATGGTTTGGTCTAAGTTGGGTTTGGGTTTATCTTCGACCCATCCTTTGATCTCGTCAGGCGTGTCGTCATTATCTGTCTCATCCTACTCAATGCCCATTAAATCGAAATCCAACTCAATATCAAAATCATAGTCATCTTTCAAATTTGAAACATCGTTTGTTAGGCAAGAAATACTCAAATTGGTACACCTGACATGAAACAAAAATATTTGTCATATATATAAGTCATCTTCCCACAATGATCGTCTTCAAAATAACATGACAAAATAACATAACCATGCAAAAATTCAAAATAAGGGATAAAAACTGGTATCTATTCATCCCCCACCATCCTGGGTTTACCATCCTGACGCCATATTTTACCCTCGTTTGGATATTACTGGCTCCATCGTCCAGTTGTCGATGGTCAGATCGGCCGGAATGCGACAGATGAAAGGCGGCTTCGCATCGGAAACTTCCTCGATGACTACCGCCACATCGCATTGGTCCTTCTTCATAATATCTTCACGAATAGTCAGCCCCGCCCAATTGATGACAGGCGCACTCTGTTGGGCTCCTGACGGTGTGGCAACATCCTTCCCTTTTCTAGTGCTTACTGACTGTCCAAGGATATAACACTTGGTTTCAAACTGTTACATGACCTCATGTAGGAAACTCTCCTTTTTAGCCGACTCATCATTTGTGGGGGTCAATTTTTCACCTCCTATCTTAGACATAGGCTGGTCAGTACCTTGCTCATTATTGACTTTCGGCATTAGACTTTCGGCCAGTCGAATTGGGGTCCCCCCTTGAGAATGTTTCTGTTCTATGCCTCCATAATACCCCAATCCTACCTTGCCTATCTGATTGGGCAGTTGAATAGGCTCAGTAATTCCTTGACTGTTTTTTCCCAACCCTTGTCCAGGTCAAAACTTCATCTTCATCATTTCTCTAGCAACAAAGGTAAGTTCAGGAGAGACCTTAGGTTTCACGGCTGGAGCCCCCAGACATCTGTAGTGGGGAGTATTGATTTCCAGTGCCTGAAAACTGGCGGGTACCACCGTCTCGTCCAAATTAATCACCGGCAAGCCATTCTTGTAAGGAGAAGGGTCATTATGCTCCGCAGAGACCGTCACCAGGTTCCCGTCGATGATAAACTTAATTTACTGGTGTAGCATAGAGGGAACTGCCCCGACCATGTGTATCCACGACCTTCCCAATAACATGTTATAACTTGTCGCGATATCCAGGACTTGGAATGAAATATCGAAAGTACAAGGCCCTATTTCCACAGGCAATTCTATTTCCCCCATCGTATCCTTCCGGGATCCGTCAAAGGCTCGCACCACCACATAACTGGCCCGCAGGCGCTTGGGATTGACGTTCATTTTTTCCAATGTACTGAATGGACAGATATTCAATGCTGATCCCCCATCAATTAACACCCCATTCACAACATATCCTGATGAGATTATCGCAATATGCAGCAGTTTTCGATGCCCCCTTCCCTCTTTGGGGATATCATCATCTGTGAATGATATTACATTGTTTTCTAACAGATGGTCCACTAGATGGCCAAAACCTTCTTTGCTAATCATCTTGGGAATGTGTGCCTCCTCCAGGACTTTGGCCAGAATTTTGTAGTGATCGTCGGATGATAATACCAAATCCATGATCGATGTCAGAGTCGATTCCTCGCTCAATACCTTGGCCCCCCTTGTTTCTGGATGATTCATCTTCCTTAAGAATTCCACAGCTTTCTCCTCGGATATCTTTTTGTTCTTCTTCCCTTTGCTCTCAAGGACTCGTCCTAGAAGATATAAAGGATTCCCTTTTGATGTTACCGAAGCACAACTGGCCGCCTCCTCTAATACTCCCCCGTAATTCCACGGCACTGTTTTCAGACTGCTAATAGGGATTTATGGTCTCGCTGCAATGGTGAGAAGTTTCGGAGCCGTTAACCTGATAGGCCCCTCTGTGATACTCCTGCTCAAACCCGCCAACTTAATCGGTGTCCCTCGTATATTCTCCTGATCACTTGTCATGCCAATCATCTCATCGATTCTCTTTATATAATTCAGCCTTGGTGGTCCTCTGACCTCGCTGGCTTCCACCACATTGACCCCTTCCCCATCATGCCTAGGCAGGGGATTGACCTTAACATTTGGTGACTCTGGCTGTTCCACCACGATTTCCCCGCTATCGATCATGATCTGAATCTTGTGCTTCAGTGCCCAGCATGCTTGAGTATCATGACCAGGGGAACCCGAATGGTACGCACACTTCTTACTCGGGTCAAATCTTCTCCCTTTCGGGTCAATTGGGGGTGCCAAATCGACTATCTTTCTCTGTGCTATTAATACTGCCAAAATCTATTCAAGAGGATCCCCAAGCGGGGTGAATACCCAATCTCTGGTGGTCTCAAATCTTCTTCGTCCGTCCATCCTTTGATTATCGAAATTAGGTTGTCGGGGTGGCACAATTCTCTGTATTTGCATTGGAGGGCTATTCTCCACCTTCTTGGATGATCCCTACAGGATGAGGGAAACATCCTCCTCCTTTCTCTTTTGGGTCCTGCGGGAAGCATTGCCATAATTTCCACTCTAGATTTGCTCCGCAACGGTTTCTAGAGCTGTGAAGTCCTGGATCTTGCCAGACTTTAACCCCATGTCAACCATTTCTCCATGCTTTATCATTTCGGCAAAAGGCCTTCTAATCCCCGGTATCACTCGCTCATAATAGGGCGCCTCCTGAATATCCACAAAGGTCATTACCATCTCCGACTCGCTCATTGGGGGATTTACATGTGCAGCCATACCCCTCTACCGCTGTGCATAGTCCCTAAAAGATTCTTTTGGTTACTTCTTGACCTTTGTCATCTGATATCTGTCAGGGGCCATCTGTGCCTGGAAGCTGTATTGTGTCAAGAAAGTATGGGCCAACTCCTCCCAGTTGTGGATCCAAGCATTATCAAGGCGGGCATACCAAGTTTTTGCTTCTCCCGTTAGGCTCTTTTGGAATAACTGCATCCTCAGTCCTTCGTCCTCTGCATAAGACCCAAGTTCCCAAATGCATATCTTCAGGTGTGTATAAGGGTCTCCCTTCCCATTATATTTCTCAAATTCGGGGATCTTGAACTTCTCCGGATATCTGGTTCCTGGAAAGACACACAGATCTGAATAATTTACCCTGCCTAGGGAACCTATGCCTTTCAGAGACTGGATAGTCTCCTCCATCTGCTTCATTTTCTTTCGAAGATCATTAGTGTCTCCCTCCTCTGGAATAGTGATTACTGTCCTGTTAGGTGTAGGAATGGCTTTGGGGATGACTGGCTCGCCCTTAGGCTGAGGTTGATCATCCTTAGGCGGATCCTTGTTTGGCGGATCTTGTCTCAGTAGAAACTACTCTTTCAGCATCGTGGTCATTTCCAACATCTGTTTTTTAAAATCATCGAATTCCTCCCGAGATATGGAACCAGGATTAGGAGGTGGAAGATCAGCCATTTCAGATGTAGAAACCTGGGCCCTCTTAGATCTCAAACGCGTTTGAGGAGCAATCCTACAGGGGGAAACGGTTTGAAGTTTAGTCTTGGGAAATGAAAGATGTGGATGCATGCTAAAGCTGTAACTTTTGTATTTTTTGGGTTTTTTAATCTTTCCCTGCAAAAAAAAATGTTAGCAGTCCCTTATTGCAATAATACATGCTAGACACGAATTATTATGCTTTCCCAGCTATTCCCTGCAAGACATAGAGGTTAGTACTTTCCTTTGACCAAAAGGGGACAAAATATGAATGGGACTATGACATTTGTACGTGTAAACGTAAAAGGGCATGAAGAGACTTTCCCTGCGTTGGGTTAATCTGAGGCTGACCTACCCTAAGGTTACTCTCGCGGCTTTTCGGCATGAAGGTCCCCAAATCTTCGCAATCTACTCGTCTGAATCCTTTCGATTGGAGCGGATCTGGGTGGTGCGTTTCCTGAGCCATCTCCGGGGAGCATCCCCTTCGAGTCCAGTAATAAGCAACCGACAGGTTTGTCTCAGGAGGAGGTACACTCTCAACATACATTCACATTCATCGTCCTCACCGTATGCAAATGATTACTTTAAAGTAAAGAAATTCCATTCGATCATTTATTCATTGGACACAAACACACATTCACACAACAACAAGTAAAACAGGTCAAAATATCGCACGTACATACACATTCATAAATTTTTAAAGGGTAGGACAGCATCAAGATTTGAACGCGGCTTAAGCCCTCTAATGTCCCCAGCAGAGTCGCCAACAATCGACACCGGGAGAATCGCTTTTGTGGTAATTATTACCCTTCCCTATTTTAGCCTTTTTATTAGATGATTTTTTGGAAAAGGTCGGCACAAGTGTCGATGGGGTTTTGAAAGATCGTTTTTTATGATGAGCCAATCGACCAGAGTCGCCAGTTGGTATATTTGAAATGGATGTACCAACTCATCCGAGTTTCGTTTTCGTAAATCGCTGGCTCATATGTGACTTCGAATTAATTGGTCTGAGATTAATAGAGTTCGGGGGCTTGCTTAAGCGAGGGGAAGGTGTTAGGCACCCCCGACTTCCGTGAAATACGGTTACCGCAATCTTGATGCTTTTCCTATCCTTTAAATCTTAAAATGTGTGTATGCGCGCGTGTGTGCTTATGTGAATGTTGTGGTGAGTTTGCATGAAGAAACCATTTGGTTTTTTATGAAGAGTCGTGTTTTAATTTGAGAATGCTTTAGAATATCTTTCGGCCTATACGAGAAAGCCTTATTATTATTATGAGAAAGGTTTGATTTTAATTGTCAAAAGCCGTGAGATTTTCATTAGGTGTCGTTTTGGCAAAACAAGAGTTTTTTAAACCTTCGTCAAAATAGGAATCGGGACCTATACGTTGCTTTCATAAGTAAAATGACGGCCAACTTCTAGGATCTCTTTAACCCTATGCATAACGGTTTGATGAAAACGTCATTTATTTTTATAAAACCATTTTTGTGATGTTTGAAAACAATTTTTTCTTTAACCTTCTCGTTTAAATAGGAATCGACATTCATTAGCACTTCCAATTTTAAGCCTCGTGGTGCTAATAACCTAATTTGATTGATTTTATGGAAATCTTCATCGTTTAGCTTTGAAATCAACTTTTGTGTCGTAAATCAAATCAAGCATTAAAATGCATTGGGGCTATTCATGGGCATGTAAGCCATCAAAATAACCCCAAACGCCCACAACCACATATTTCACTATTACGGGGCCTTAAACCCGATTTTCAACTTGATATCGTCTTTAAGGCCCGACAATTATAATTTACGATAAAGGGTACATCACCCCTCATACATACACCCAAAAATGTCCATCATCGGATTTGGACCACGGGGTCGCGCTCCTAGGCTCATATCCGAAATTTCTACACACCCACAAAATGGATAATACACCAATGAACAACACCAGGTTGCCTAACACACCACAATATCCTAAAATAGCAATTTAAATACACTACGCCTAATACATTACCATAACGAACTAAAAATCACCAAATGGATATCATCGGGCCATTAGGAAGAATTTTGTTCCGTTGGAACCCTCACTAATAGTCTTTAATCCATGGATCCTCCATAATATACAAGAAAACTACATTTAATGTAGCCTGAATGACAAAAAGTTTAACGAAATGATATAACAAAATGCTATAAAAAGGGCTTTTCACCTTGCAAATGACACCACGATGCGTATAAACTCGTATATTAATTAGAGTAGAAAGTGTATATGATACAATCTAACAAAAAAGGGTCTAAATCCTCACTTTTTTCTCTCTTTTCTCTTCTTTTCACTCCATGTATCCCCAAATGAGGAACTGCATTGATAAAGGCTGTCAGAGGCAGCCGCAGATTGATCTACGGCTGGCCACAGATTGACCTGTGGTTGGCCTCGGTTCCCCCGCGTCGATCCTCGGTTTTCCCCGCGCCGTGCTCGAGTTCCATTCCCACCATTGGCCGCGGATTGATCTGCGGCTGGCTGGGCTGATTTTCTCAATTTTCGTACCACACCTCGATTCTCGTGTCATACCGTTGGTTTTCGTTGAAAGGCTTGTATTTTGCAGTTCCGGAACCGCTGGGAAACGTGCCATATTGCTCAGGAATGCTCATTTCGAATGGCTGCGACATGACACAGGATTCATATTTGGAGCTTGATTTCCAGAGGCGTTGCCCCCCCAACCCCCACTAGATCATCGACGAGCTGGTAAGCGTAGTGGCCAATTATTGATTCCTTATATTCGCTCGTTGTCGTGTCGGCTTTGATCGTAAGTCGGTGTGGTGACTTTGTGTGTTCGTACTTATGTCCACCTTTCGTTCTCGTAGGTTGGGTTAATTGATAATTTTACCCTCCTGTCAGGGTCAGTATACGAAGTGCAAAATTTGGGTGTCTACAACGTAGAAGTAGCAAACAAGGAAATTATTCCCGTAGAATGCATTGATAGGAACTGTTGTGCCGAATTGTGAGGATGTAAGCTCAACGTGGATTTGATACCGATTCGTTTGGGGGAGTTCGATGTAATCCTTGGAATGGATTGGTTATTGATTCACGGAGCAGTCATCGACTGTAAAAAGAAGTGTGTACACCTGAAGACTCTGAATAAGTCGAAGGTGGTATTCTATGGTAGTAAATTGCCGAGACAATCTTGTTGTCTGACGATGATGCAAGTAAAGAGATTGTTTAAGAAGGGTTGTATAGGTTATTTGGCTCACGTGGTGGACACTCGACGGGTCGAGGGTGAACTGAGTCAGATACCTGTCGTAAGGAAATTCGCTGATGTCTTCCCAGATGAAATTTTGGGACTGCCGCCAGATAGAGAGATAGAATTTGTGATTGACTTGGTACCCGGGACGACACCGTTATCCAAGGCGCCTTACTGAATAGCACCAGTAGAGATGAAAGAGCTGATGGTTTAATTGCAGGAACTGTTAGACAAGGGCTATATCAGACCGAGCGTGTCACCATGGGGAGCGCCAGTTCTGTTCATAAAGAAGAAGGATGGCTCGATGAGGCTTTGTATCGACTACCGCGAGTTGAACAAAGTTACGATTAAGAATAGGTACCCGCTGCCCAGGATAGACGATCTGTTTGATCAACTCAAGGGAGCAAAATACTTTTCAAAGATTGATTTAAGAACGGGCTATCATCAACTAAGGGTGAGACAGGAGGATATCCCGAAGACGGCATTCAGAACTCGTTATGGACATTTTGAGTTTCTGGTAATGTCATTTGGACTGATAAATGCACCAACGACATTCATGGATATAATGAACAGAGTATTCAAGCAGTACTTGGACAAGTTCGTGGTAGTATTCATCGATGACATCTTGGTGTATTCAGTGTCAGAGGAAGAACATGCTGAACATCTAAGGATTTCTTTGGAGGCGTTAACAAGGGAGAAGTTGTGCGCGAAGTTTTTGAAGTGTGAATTTTGGTTGCAGAGGGTGCAGTTTCTAGGACACGTTATTGACAGGAATGACATTTCAGTAGACCCAGCAAAGGTGGAAGCCGTTATCAACTGGGAGCAACCGAAGACGCCGATGGAGATCAGGAGTTTCCTAGGGTTAGCGGGATACTATCGGAGATTCATCCAGGATTTTTTGAAGATAGCATCGCCGTTGACCAATCTAAGTATCTAACCAGAAAGACATTAAAGTTCGTTTGGATGGAGAAGTGCGAGGAAAGTTTCATGGAGTTAAAGAAAAGACTTAGCCAAGCACCGGTGTTGGCTTTACCGGACGACACTGGAGGCTTTGTTGTGTACAGTGATGCGTCACACAAAGGTCTTGGTTATGTACTACTGCAGCACGACAAGGTCATTGCGTACGCTTCACGTCAGCTGAAGGACTATGAGAAGGGATACCCGACTCATGACCTGGAGTTAGCAGCAGTAGTATTCGCCTTAAAGATTTGAAGGCACTATTTATATGGAGAGAGGTGCGAGATATATACAGATCACAAAAGTCTGAAATATATCTTCACTCAGAAGGAGCTGAACATGAAGCAGCGCCGATGGTTAGAATTGATCAAGGATTACGACTGTGAAATTTTGTACCATCCGGGAAAAGCAAATGTAGTAGCAGATGCCCTGAGTAGGAAAGGCAGGGAGAAATTGATGAGGCTTACAACTGAGGTAGAGTTGATAAAGGAGTTTGAACGTCTGGAATTGGAGGTTAAGTATCCGATGGAGACGGACGGGAAATTGTTTACAGTAACAGCGAGCTCGACCCTATTAGATCAAATTAAGGAGGCTCAAGAAAAGGATGAGGATTATGGTTCAATAAAGAAGCGAATTGCCGAAGGCGAGGAGCTTAAGTATAAGATTGATAGCACGGGATTGCTAAGGTTTGAAGGGAGGGTCTAGGTACCATTGGATCCAGAATTGAGGGAAGAAATCCATCAGGAAGCTCATAGCACGAAGTACTCAGTACATCCCGGGAGCACGAAAATGTATCAGGATTTGCGGTAATATTTTTGGTGGCCGAATATGAAACGAAAAGTGGCAGAGTGCGTCAGCCCATGTTTGACATGCCAACGGATTAAAGCAAAGCACCAGCGACCGAGCGGACTACTTCAACCATTAGAGATTCCGAAGTGGAAGTGGGAGCACATCACAATGGACTTTGTGGTAGGTCTGCACTGACCCCCTGCCGGTTCACTATTCACCGAACAGGCGCAATTTTCCGGTGACCGGTTCGGCACTATTCCGGTCGGTTCCGGCGACCCCGTTTAGACCCAATTTTTTCTAAAATCATGTAGAATATTATCATATTTATTTGGTAATTTTTCAGTGTAGTTAAGTGATGTTTAGTTTAATTAGTGATTAAAACCTATTTAAATCATTTAAAAATTATTAAATGATAAAGGTTAATACTACTAATTGATTATTAAGCTAATTAAACATTGTTTAAGTGTAATTAACTATTTAATTATTATTTAATCAATATTAAGTAATAATTAAATAGAATTAGTGATAATACACTAACTATTTATTATTTAATTAAGATTAAATAAAAAATAGGGTTAAATAATTAATCTATTATTATTTAATTAATATCGAATAATGATTAAAGAGTGTTTAAGTTAATCAACTAATTAATTATTATTTAAATAAGATTAAGTAATAAATAATGATAATTACTCATTTAAATGTTATTTAATTAACATAAAAGTTAATAAATTAATTATTTATTATTTAATATTAAATAATAAATAAGGATAATAATTAATTAATTATTATTTAATTATTATTAAATAATAATTAAGGATAAATAAAGTTAATAAATTAATTATTTATTATTTAATTAATATTAAATAATAAATAAGGGGTAATAATTATTTAATTATTATTTAATTAATATTAAATAGTAATTAAATACAAATACAATTAAATTAATTATTAATTATTATTTAATTAATATTAAATAATAATACACTATTAAATTAATTATTTATTATTATAAATAATAAATAAGGATTATTAACTAATAATTAAAGTCAAATAAGATTAATAATTTGATTATTCAAATAATAAATAAATATAATTAGTTATTATTTATTATTAAATAATAACTAAAGGCAATTAATTAATTACTATTTAACTAATATTAAATAGTAATTAAATGAAGATAAAATTAATAAAATAAAGAGAATTTAAATAACACAATAATTAAACAATTATAATAAATTGTTTAAGGGTTTAATAAATGAATATTACTTAAGAAAATGTAATGTTAATTAATTAAACAATTATAATTAATTGTTTCAGGGTTTAATAAGTGTTATCACTTAAGAAAAATATTGTTAATTAATTAAATCATCAACCTAAAGATCAATTAAGTGTCTTATAGGATTAATGCTAGTTTATTAAATTATGTGTGTTATGTGATTGACTTATTTTCTAAATGATAGCATAAATAAGCATATCAATATACAATTATACGCAGTGCTAATTGATAGACCAACATTATTAATGTTAGGTCAATTGAAGAGAGTCGTATAAAGCTAGATAACTGTAAGTCGACAATCAGGCAAGTTCCTTAACCCTACTCAAATTATATTAGGGCAAGATGTTATTGTATTGCAAGTTATTTATTTAAGCTTGAACCTTATTTCCAAGCATGCTTTAAGTAGTTTAATTACTTTACAATTATTCCACATCGATTTTATTGATACTCGCACTTGGTGCACTTGAATTCGTACAGTCTTGAACTTGTACATTATTTAAAATTCTATAATTCATAAACTGTTTAAGATTAAGTCTGAACCCTTGTTCGGTCAGACAATTGCATGAAATTTTTATATAAAGGCTATCCAGGCCAATTGATGGTATGGATTCTTAGACTGAAGTGAACACCCTTTTATTTTAGGGGAATACCCCACGTATCTAGTATAAGATGTTAGGTTTGAATAACACGAACATGCAATCAAATTACATAAATAAAGCGGAAGCGCGATAAAATCAGATTTTAAAATTTTATATAAACTATCACCATGATCTTTCTTTATGCACAATTATTAATTAAACGAAAGAGATGGAGAATAAGAATTATACCCTTGTAGAATTCTAGCTTCCTCAGGTACAAGTTCACCTCTAATTCCTTCGCGTTTTCCTTGAATTCCACCGATTAAATTCCTTCCTTTGATCAACGTTAGCCACCCAAATGTTTGGCCTCTAGAGGTGATCCACCAAGGAATAATACTTGTTCAAGAAGATGGGTGTTGGCAAAATCCTAGTTTCTATCTCTATAGAAATTATAAGTACTCTCCACAATTCTTATGCAAGAGTGTGTAACCCTAATCTATAATAAGACTCCTCTTATTTATAGATGTAGGAATAACCATTCCCTAAACTATTTAGGATTAGGGTTTCTATTATAATTAAACTCTTTTAATTAATTATGTTCCTAATCCAATTAGGAATTCATGAAAGAGTACTTCTATTAATTAATTCCCAATCCCTATTAGGAATTAAATAATAGTAATAGTAATAATAATAATAATAATAAGACTCCTCTTATTAATTTATATTTAATATTTCCAAAATATTAAATAATAAATATTAAGCTATTTAATTTATTCTATATCTATAGATTAAATTAAATACACTTAACTTATTATTACGATTATGCCATTTACTTCTTAAATAAATATTTTTCTTTTGTGGTGTGACCCTTTAAGTTCTCCATATTAAACCGGTTGTGAATAAATCAATTAGAACAATTCTAATCTTATTTAAATAAATAAATTAAACTATTTAATTTATTTAAATAAATAATATTTATTCTATAATAAGGGTAAGCCCCCTTAGCGATCAACGACTTTCCAGATAATATAGATTTCAACATTAATCACAAAAGAACCTTTCAGTGCATAGTTACCGTACAATTCAATCCTTCTACCATATAATGTCCCAATTAAATATAAGACATGGATTTACTGTCAAGTCTTATTTTATTTAATTATATGTATTTCGATTCCCAAATGCACAACTCTAAAAAATGCAAATTAGAAACTCCTTTCTAATTTCATTCTGCCTTGGCCAAGGACTACTGAGTTGTAATTTATCGAATCACATAGGACATTCACATCTTTTTTACTAGATGTGGTAGATTCTTTGTTGATCATTCACCTATCTCCATACATAACTTATTATACCCAATCATACCTTTTGATATACCCCAAAGGTCTTAAGGGACATGTCAAAGTATAACTCATCATACACAAGATACTATGATGATCTCAAGTCCAAGGATCACTTGTTACCATCACTAGAGGAATTCCTATTCACAGGCGAGTAAAACTCCATTAGGTATTCCTTAGCGAGCCACGTTTAGTGAACTTATTCTCTAATAAGCACCTACATACTTGCTTTAGTGTCTCCACACAAATGATTATGAGATCAATCATCCTCTTCCTAAGAGCAAGCAACGTATGTACTAATCTATCCGGATTCACTAATCCCCTTTTTAGTAATCCAACGATTAGGAACGATTAGTAATCCAATGATTAGGAACGATTTTAGTTTGTGAGCTATCTTGAATTTAGATCTCATTAGCATGATCACCATCATGATTCTAAAAGCATTGCTCAAAACTATGGGTTTATCACATTTAATATAACAACACTATGTAGATAATGTAATATGCCTTTTAAGAAAATCAATTCTTTTATTAAGAAATGAATAAGATTACAAAGTATATGCTACATCATATCAAATATGATTGGCTTGTGTGCATACTACTTTCATAAGATACAACAGCAGAGTTGAATGTTATGCATATACATAGCGTACGCGAGGCTGATCCCCTCAAGTACATATTCTGTAGCCAGTAACCAAAGGGTCAATCAGCTATTGATTCCATTAGAAGTTTATTGTTCAAAGTCTACTTGACTATCATTCATTCTAAAAGCAATTATTATTCTTGCTTCTGATATTTATATTGTTGAATTCTTTTTTTATATTCCGTTCATCATGACATATCCGTTATTGTTACATTTAAACTTGCTGAGCAAGCTAGTTGCTCATCCTTGCTATATTATGACTTTTATTGCAGTTAAACCCGAGACTTCAAGGAAGGGCAAGGGTAAAGAAAAGATGAAGTAATAGACTTCAAGTAGCTGACTTTGTTTTATGCTTAGTTTAATTTACTATCAATGTAATTTGAACCATGATTAATATTTAGGATATGTTTTGCTCTATGTATTAAGGTTATCGAATCTTGGGACTAGTAACACTTTTTGAATGAACAACATATGTTTATTA
Source organism: Aralia elata (assembly GCA_034770075.1). Taxonomy (NCBI): domain Eukaryota; kingdom Viridiplantae; phylum Streptophyta; class Magnoliopsida; order Apiales; family Araliaceae; genus Aralia; species Aralia elata. The sequence goes on from CM068377.1 coordinate 66,752,179, forward strand.
TTTTTCGCATTTAGTCATTGTATGTTGTTTGGAGGTGGATGTTTGTATTGGATCGTGATGACCGAATCCGGGCATTTGAGACCTGAATTTGGGGGCGTCACAGAGAGCTCTACATTTGTAGTGATAGAGTGCAGTCTGGTAGCTCTACGATCGTAGGCAGACTAAGGCAACATTGTTCGACGATTTCTAGTGCCACTCTACGATTGCTGAGATTCACTATACGACCAGGCACAACATTCTACATTTTGAGTCTAGCGGCTAAGTCACTCTACGATTCCGAGAGAATAGTTCCACTCTACGATTTGGTACTCTACGATGGTGTTGTCAACTCGACGATCGTTCCAGTTCACTCTACGATGTCATGATTACTCTATGAAGTGCTGGTGCAGAGTGTTACTCTACGATTCTGATCGACTTTGTAGGATTTCTATTCTGAGTAGGATTTAGATTGCTGGGGTGATAGAGTTAGATTCTTACTATGATTTGGAGATGAAATTATAATCTTACATGGAAAGTATCTCTGATTATGGAAGTAGAGTCTGATATGGAATTTGAGTTAAATCAATATGGTAACTGAATCGAATTAGAAAAGGAAACTAAAAAAGAATTGGATTTGGAAACTAAAATCTATTTTGATGTGGAAGCTGCTTAAAGCTGGATTTTTAGAGAGTGAGAAGGATTTAGAATCCTACCATATCTGCAGAGTGAAGACTTCCGAAATAGAATTGGATTAGAATTCTCCTAGGGTTTCAAAGCATCTATAAATACCTTTCACTTGTAACCAGTTGAGATCATCTTGGGACATCCTGGATCATCATCCTAGATCATATTTTATTTATTCTTCAGCATGCTAGACTAGTTTATTTTTATTCAGTTCTAAGGGGATGTGGAACCTTATTTTCAGTTAATAGTATAATTAAGTTTCGTTATTTATTCCTTCGTATATGAGATTTATTCTGATAATCTGTTTTAACTGTTTATATGCTATTTGATTTGATTAATTTGATGCGGCCAGTTAAATTAATCTGATTAATATCATCTGCTAGATTTAGGAATAGTATTACGTAATCGATATTGTTTCTAATCATAAGTAGCAGTTAGTGATACTGATTGTGGTCAAGCTTTTGGTTATTGCTATGGTTATCAGAAGACAGGTTAAACAAACCGAGTTTATGTGTTTGTTGCTTGGAATAGTCTAATTCCTTAGTTCTTAATGCTGCTGTTATATTAAATCTAGGGAGCTTATTCTAGGTTGTATAATGGTTAGAATCTTATGAAGAGCTTGTTTCATTAAGTGATAATCTAAGGAGAATTTTGGGTAGCAGAGCTTGTTGTTACCTAGGGCTATTAATCTTATGGAAGGAAGAAATAATGGTAACTTGATTACATTGTTGCTGTTAATTGGTACAGAACTAAAGAACTGAAGCTTTAATTTATTTGATTATCTTTGTTATTTTAACTTTGTTTTCTTTAGTTAATCATAATTCAAAACCCCCCAATTCTTTATTTATTATTTTTAGTTAGAAACATTAGAATAAATTCAGAGTAATATCATTCTCTGTGGGATCGATCCTTACTTGCTACTGTGCTTATTATTTAAATTTGTAGAGTAAAAGTGAGGTTTATTTTTGGATTGCTTAACGACAACTTCCCATATATATTGAGGGTAATATAGTTTGATAAAAATAGTGGGAGATACCAATTTAAATAAAGACCTAATTTATTTTGGTAATTAATAAAATAAAGGTATGCTAAAATGTTGTTTAATTTCACATGTAGATTTTTACAAATGTCAGACTCACTATCACTGCGTAGCATATTTGATGCTAACAAACTTACCGGACTGAATTACACGGATTGGTTAAGGAATTTGAGAATGTTCTCACCGCTGAAAAAATTTCTTATGTCCTAAATTCGCCCGTCCCCGCAACTGTTGCGGAAACAGCTTCTGAGGAAGAGATAGTCGCTTTTAGAAAGTGGCAAGATAATGCAACGATGGCTAAATGCATCATGCTCGCATCCATGAGTAACGAGCTTCAGCATCAACATAAGAAAATGGATGCTCCTATTATATTGCTACATCTCAAGGAGTTATATGGTGAGCAAAGTAGGACTGTAAGATATCAGATATCTAAGGAGCTCTACTTTGATATGCGTTTAAGCGCTGCTGCGCAGCTCCCATGCGCTGTTGCGCATGACCATCAGAATGTCGCTTCCTTATACGCGCTGCTGCGCTGCACTTATGCGCTTCTTCAGCTCACATAATTATGATTTTGCCCCTCCTTTCACTTTAAGTCCAAATAATGCTCAATTTATCCTCCAAATCTCTTCCAAAGTTGCGGACTCCTATATTTGCACCTAAAATCAAAATATAAACATAGTGAGTGTTTATAGGCACAATATCAATACAAAAGATCAAGCATTAAGGGATAAAAATATAATAAATTCCATACTCATCAATATTCCTCGTGGGATTGACACTCTACTTACTCTATATTACTTATTGATCGTGTATACTTGCACGTATTTATCAATTACCAAATTGGACAATAAGTTTTTGGCGCCGTTGTCGGGGAATATTACTAATAATTTTTTTCTAATATTAATTTTAATCAATTAGATCTTAATTTAAACGCGTATTTTTCTGTTTAATTTTTTTTCGCAGGTATATCATGGCTTCCTATAATTATCAATGGCCTTATACGAGAATGACTCAGCCAAGGACGGCAAGATTTATGGACTCGATGTATTTACTACATTAGCTGCACAGATTGAGACACTTATGAAGAAGATTGACGCTTTAAGGGCCCAACCTATTCAAAGGGTGGCAGTGATTTATGAAGTATGTGCTGGAAACCATCCGAGTCATCAATGCGCCATCAGTTTTGAGTCGATACAATATGGTGGCAATTTCAGAGACTATCCTATCAATTATCATCATGATTAGGGGAATCATCCGATTTTTTCATGGAAAGAGAACAATCAAGCCCAAACCTTTGCTCCAAGCCAACCATGTGACACCCCCAAATTCGGGTCTACACCACCCCAATTTTAGTCGCCAAAATCAATACTACAAACACAAATTTCCCTATTTACAACTATTATAATGTCGTGCAAAATACAACAACACATATACTGTGAGTTTCAATACAAATATCGTACCGTATGTAGTACGCCAATATTAACACCCAAATTATTACAATTCCATATAAAATACGACAACACACATTTTAAGTCTTCAATACAATTATTGTTATGCTATTTGACGAGGACAACCACTAACTCGGACCATCATTCCATTCCTCCGCTCTCCCTGCTAGACCCGACTACACTCTTATTTCCTGAAAGGAATTGTGAAGCAAAAGGGTAAGCACAAATAGCCCAGTAAAGAATATCATGACTAAGATAAATAAATTATCAATAGCCTTCCATAGTAATAAATCAAATATTTAGAACATATGGTAGATGATATAAGTTTTCAACAAATAACTGCAGCGGAATAAGCAATCCATTGAAAGAGTCAAATAGATCATAATGTCTATTATCTTTTCAACATCAATATTTTATCCTTGTAACACCAATCAATAGTTCCTCTTTGCACCCAGGCCAAAGAGAACTTTCACCACATGTCTTTGTCTATAACACCAAAAATCATGGCTATACCAATTCACAGTTCCTGTTCATAATCATGTCAATCAACAGTTCCTGGTCATAATCATGCCGATCAATTCATCTTTGTACCCAGTCCAAAGATATTCAATTGTAACACCCATGGTCATGATCATGCCAATCAACAATTCATTTTTGCACTTAGGCCAAAGATATTCAATTGTAATACCAATGGTCATTATCATACAAATCAACAATTCATCTTTGCACACAAGCCAAAGAGAAATTTCACCATAATGATTATAACTATAATATGAAGAATGGACAAAATAATTAGAATAATAAGATAAAGAATAAACATTAGAGATTTGTAATTTAATTTGTCCATATTGTCAACACGATATTCAGAATATCGATTCGAGTTCAAGAACAATATATAAGGTTCATCGTTAAAATATAACGGTTAAGATTCAATAGGAGGATTCAGCTGAAATGATAATTGATGCAGTACCAACTATTAAGGAAATTCTACTCATTTCAGGAAGTTTCACCATTTAATGATAAAGCTGTAGAAACGATTAATAATTTCTTACCATAGGAGTATGAAAGAAAATGATATCCCTTACTTTAGCACGTAACTAGATGTTGTTTTCTATGAAATTGATCAACTTGAACAATGCTTGCACTCTTTATCAACACTTGGAGTAACTTTACACTCAAAAGAAATACTCATAATATTGTAGTAAAGGAATTTTATATTTTTGGTGTAGTAATGGTGTATTTTTCATTGCTCAACTGAGCAATCTATTTATACTGAAAATTGAGGAGACAAATAGCACACACGCTTTGACAAAATAACCAAATAAGCTATATAAAAATGTTGATAGTTGAATTTGTGGTCCCATAGAGGAAATTAAATCAACTTGTACATGGTTTTAACAAAATTTATTTGTTAATTGAGTTGTGGTCTAGACTACTTTAGGAAAAGTAGAGTATCAGCAAGTCTTGCCAAACTTACTTTTGTAAAAAGAAAATAATTGAATGAATATTTACTTATCATACTTATTTTTAATCAACACCTTTTAGTCATCAATTAATTATACATTTTAAATCTTTCAACAATTATTCACAATTATTATTATAGACTCACAATACTGCCAATTAGTCTAATTATATCATAAATGTTATTTATTAATATATGTAATAAATAATTACATGCATGATAGGGAGAAAATAAGTGCATGATAACCAAAAAATTTTGGAGGCCTCAGTGGTGTCTTCATCGGCACAACTCAGCTTACCCCCGAATAAATTCAAAGCGTGAGACCACTTGAGCATAGAGGAGTTTACTAGGACTCGAACCCACGTTAATGGGGATTTATATTCGGCTTCCCACCACTAAGCCACCACCTCAAGCGATGATAAAATACAACAACATAAATATATAAACATTTATATTATTAACTTATCCCTTTAGTCAGAAAGTATGCAATCACTAATGTATATACCAATATTACTGTACACATAAAAATATACATGTACAAAACTGCAAATGGATCTTCACCCATCATGCGGTAGTCCGCATAGACATATCATTTCCATAAAATACTAATAAGGAATGAATACGAAGGGGTATTCACCAAGCGTGCGGTAATCCGTGTAGTCAGGTTATTCCCACAAGTTAATAAATGGTAAAAAAAGTTCCCACCAATGATTGATTATTTCGGTGCCGTCGTACTTTACCGAATATTCCCTGACAGAACGAATATTCACCAACACAACAAATATTCCCTGACATACTTTTATAATTTGCACATATCACCATTAGCTAAAACTTATTAGTCAAATTAATTAATTTTAATAGAAACTAGGCTTCAAATACTCCAATTTAGCCTCAAGAACCACTCAAATTAGATCTAAAATCATTAAGTTATACATTTTTAAATATTAGAACTCATTACTGAAAATTTGCTTAAAAAGTCCCAAACCAGTCACTTCTTAAAATTCATAACAAATCACACGTAAATGTCTAACGGTTCAAAATTGGTGAACGCATTCTCAACTTATATATGTATAACATATCCAAAAATTATAACGATCCAACGATCGGATTAAGAAATATAACTCACGCCATAGACCTTAAGAAAACTGATTTTTCCAGATTCTGGCATCAAAGTTTTTCTCCGAACCCGTCTGACTCGAAAAATCACCATAAATCATCTACTTAACATTTTTGAATGATTCTTAATTCTGTGAGTAGCTGACTTACAGTGCTATTTTTAGACATAAAGATCATATTTTAATTCCTTATATATCACAAGATATAGATTTTACAAAAACAAGTAGCAAACTAACGTTTCTGAAAATTTTCAGATTTTGCTTTTCATTTGATTTCTTGATTATACAAGTTTAATCTATCACAAATAAGCATAACATAAATTTCATAAAACTTAATAATCATATATGAAAATCAAAGTATTGAATCAAAGTTTAGAAATATACTTTTAGCTAGTTTCTTCATTCCTTCTTCTTCTTCTATAAATTTTCTCTCTGTCTCTTCTTTCTTTCTTGTAACTCCCGAGAGTCCCCTCTCCTCCCCCTTTCTTCTAAAGTTAAGTGGAATATAAATAAAATAACAAACAAAAGAAACAAAATATGGGCTACCCCACTGCTCTTCCCTTTCATTTTCTTCTTCCCCCACCTCTTTTTTTTTGCTCTCTCTTACCAGCCGCCCAAGTTGCCTCACATTCCTCCAAAATTTCTTTTCTCCTCTTTTATTTATAAAAATAAAATTAAAAAAATAAAATGATATGTTTGAATATATTATGTTAATAATTTCATAAAAGTGAGGGTCTTACAAACCATACCCTCCAAGATTCTCAACGCAAGCTCCTCCACATTAAGAGGAAAAGAAGTCAAACTTGGAGGAACTTCTTTCCAAGTACATAGCTTTGACTGAGGAGCGGATGAATAGTCAGGAAATGTCGATTCAAAAGCTTAAGAATTAGATGGGTAAGCTTGTAAATGCCTTCAACAATCTCCCTCGAGGTGCGTGGCCCAGCGACATAGTTCTTGAGACTGATGGATTACCCGCGCTAATACTGCAACCGAACGTGCCAACAGAGGTGGATACTGAAAAGGAGGCAGGAGAAAATCCAACCATGATTTCCAATGCCAATAAGTAAGTTTCGATAATGCCCTCTTTACCTTTTCCACCAAAGCTTAAGGAACTAGGTAGATTTACAATCCCATACATAATTGGTAGTCATTCAGTTGACAGAGCTCTATGTGACATGGGAGCCAGCATAAGTTTGAAGCCATGGTGGGGTGAGATTGGCAGTCAATTTATCGGACAGCTTGGTTTAAAGAAGGAGAAGCTTACAAATGTTACCTTGCTACCAATGGACGTGTCAATCACTCTTTGTAGGGGAATTGGATGAAAGTTGTTTCCTAGAGGCAGAAAGAGATCTAGAAGGGGGGTTGAATAGATCCTTTAAAAAATCTTCTCAATATTAAAGAGTCATTACCAGATAATTAATCAGATCAATTAATTTAGCACAACGGAATATTAGTGTAAAATCCCCCTTAAAGATTAAATGAAATCTTAGTTCTAACTTTAGTGCTCGTGAAGATCAGTCACATATAGATATAACAGTTTATAGCAGTTAATGACAGAATGTAAATACTCAAAGTAAATGACACAAGATATTTTAAGTGGTTCAGAGTATCAACACTCATAGTCCACTTTTCTACTTCAACAAGTAAGATATCCACTAAGGATGGGTCACTAAGACCAGATCACTATGAATTATTATAAATTCGGTCACTTAGACCAGGACACTGATACCTCTTCAAGTTTCTTCAACTTGGCAATTTCGGACACCTTGCACAGGACACTAAGACCTTTTCAAGTTTCTTCAACTTGGCAATTTTCAAACACCTAGTGCTGGACACTAAGACCTCTTCAAGTTTCTTTAACTTGGTATAATGATCACTGAGATCAAGTGAATCATAACTAAATGTTGATTGAGTTTGAGGTGTTGTTAAGCTTTGCAATGATGCTTGACTTCTTTAGGTACTTAGCAGGTTTGAACTTTTTCCTTAGTCGTGGAGTAGAGCTTTATTAATTTGGCAGAGATTCAGCTTTTTGCTCTTGGTGATTCGTACTTGGAGAATCCTCGTACGTCTTTAATAGACCTTCAGGAATTATCCCGTTGGAGAGTTCGCGTTGGTGCATTTAATGCTCTGCTCCAAGCTATTCTCTGATAACTGCTTAGAGGGTAGGTAGACATATAGCTTTTCGATTCTGCACAAGTCCCATCACATTGCAGACTTTTCTACCATACTTGAGAGATGTCACATCTTCATTCTGGCAGTTTTAGATACACCTTCAAATTAATCTTCTTTCTAAATTTGAAGATAGTGAGAAATATAATTGAAATCTTTGCTCTGCAATGCTTTAAATATGTCAGACTTATGACCGTTCTGACATTCTTTTCTGGCTTGACTTGATCGTTGAGTTTGATGAAGAACGTAGGGTCTTGACTAGCTTCACTCGACGTTCAACACTACGATGGCATTGGCAGCTCTACGATCTGCTCTACGATCAACCAGATTTCTCTACAAACTCAAGAAGTACTTCGACAATCTGCTATACGAATATTTCTTTAAGATGTTGAAGCATACTCTGCGAACTTCTCTTTATTTTGCTATCCCAGATTTCACTTTACGATCTTGAAGGCAACTCTACCATCTTTGTAGATTTTGTGATTCTGACTTTAACTTTGGGATTACTTAGCAGTTTTAGCAATCTTACTTCTGATGTTCTACAAACACAGAGAGTGCTTCGCTAAAATCTTTCACATTAAGAATAAGCAGGATCATTCTACGATTTGCTTCAAGATTGCATAAGCAGCTTCATGATTTGCTCGACGATTCTGACTTGAACTTCATTTATGCTCTTCGAACAACTGACTGTTGCACTACGAACTTAAGACTTACTCTGCGAACAATAATGACCTTACAAACAGATAGAGTAACTCTATAATCGTTTAACAATACTATACGATCGATTTGATCCTATCATCTATACATTAGATCAGCTCAAAGGATCAACCTAACAAGTTTGATCGATCTATTCTAAGTCCTTATTCAATATTTCTCATTTAAGGACTTTTCAAAACTTACTTGAACAAGTATGCATTAATCACTTTTGCATCATCAAATTATATAATTCATAGATTCTAACAATCTCTCCCTATTTGATGATGAAAAAACTAATATCATAATAAAATTCTTCAATTCTTAACAAAATGCATATGCTGAATTTGAATATGACTAAAATACAGTAAGCCACTGTATTGCTACTGCAAAATGATGAATTTATTTATTGAATGATGATTAACAATCTACGATTAATAAACATAGCAAAAACATAAAATACTTACTATACTTTCTTCTGCCTTGCCATACTCTTGGCATACTTAAACTTCTCTTCCTCTTCTTCTCCCCCTGACGCCTTCTCAATCTTCTATCAAAACACCCTACTCACTTATTCTTTCTTCCCAAGCTTCCCTGACTTTCTCCCCCTGCTTCCCTGACTTTAATCTTTCTCCCCCTTTTTGACATCATCACCTTTCTTTTGCTTCTCAATAGATTTGAAGAAAATTTGATCACGGTATTGAAGACTCTGAGTCAATCTTTGAAGTATAGACCTCACCTGCTCAGATAATTCACTGCTTGAATCTTCAGGAATACGACTCGCAGCAGTAGAAATTTCATATATTGCTTCATGAAGTTCAACAGAATTAACCTTAAGTTCCTAATCAATGTCTTGAGAAACTTTAGGATATGAACTCTAGGATGAGGAAGGGATATATGAGGAAACTAAGGATGTGATCTCTTATTTTAGTGTAGGGAACTGTATAGGAGTTGGTGTTAAAAAATTGTGTTTATGGTCATCATTCGTAGAGTTTGGAGACTCTACGAACGAAGGAATGGGGTAGTCTTCAAGAAAACATATGGGTGTACTAGGCTGATCATCATTCATAGAGATTGACTCTACGATATCTTCATCATATTCAAAGATTGAAGGAACAATTGTAGAAAAATTGAAGTTTGAAATAGAGATCAATTGAAAGCTTCGATACTCTTGATAGAAGGGCTCGTTGCATATCAGCAGAGTTGCATATGATAAGACCCTTGGAAAATTCTGAGCTAGCAAATTGAGATTTGGGTGTTTGGAGTAGCTCCACCTGATGAAGCTTTGGTCTTGTAGAGAGATTGCCTTTAGCAGAGGCAGCATGGGCAAAAAGTACAGCAACTGATCACTCTAAGAATCGTAGAGTGTTGTACTTCTGTCCACTTCCAAATCATGAAAACTGTTAAACAGCTCATGTGGAGTCATTGAAACTATCCTCATTTTCCCACTTCCAGATCCCATCCATCTATCAGGAAAGATAGCATTTGGATCTTCTATCCCTTTAAGTATAATTCACCTTCTGATCCCTGCTGATGTAGATGGTTGTGAGGGTGAAAACACTTGAACTTCACTCGGTTGCTCCCCCTTAGAATCTAGGTTTCTGGATTGGAAAACAGCTCTCTCTTTAATTCGTGACTCTCTTTTCCTCTTATTCCTTTCATCTCTCTCTTTCTTCCGAAACGACTTCTTCTCCTTCTTCTTCACAGACTTGGAACTTGATGCTTTCACGGATTAGCCTTCTCCACAATCTTGAAGCACTGGATCAATAGTCATTATAGCCTGAGATTCTTCAACATATTGTGACTCAGGAGTGACAACCTTCACGACCTCTTCATCATCATCAATGGTTTCAGACATAGAAACTTTTCTTTTTCCTTTATTCTTTCTCACTAACTCAGGGGTTTCTTCTTCATTCTCATCATCAAGCTCAATGATTTGAGGAGTCTTTGATTGAACAGGGGATTTCCATTGTTGACGAATTCGTTCGCTTTTTCTTCTTGGAATAGACTTAGAGATTGGCGATTTGATTTCTTCTTCTTCTTCTTCTTCTTCTTCCCTCTTCTCAGAATTGGAGGATTTATTCTGAGAGTCCTTACGAACCTTCTTGATTTTCTTCTTAGGTTGGTCATCCGTAGAGTCCAGAGCTCTATGATATTGAGGTTCAGCAACACCTGAAGTACTTTCTTCTTCTATTGCATCAACCTTTCTTTTCCCTTTACCCTTAGAGGACTTTTGGTTCTTGCTTGCTGAGGGTTCACTTCCACTTCCTGATTTCTACGATTTCTTACTGCTCCCTAGATTCTTCTTCCAGTCTTCGAACAATCTGGGAGAAATCCTTTTGTTGACATTTAGGGATTCTCCCTCTTCATCTCCGATTTTTCCTTTCAGTCTCTTCTTCAAAATAATGCTCAGAAATCTCCCATAGAACATTTTGGAAGTTGGTTTTCCTGCAACTTTCCTTAACTCAGCATCTTCAATCCACTTAGCCAGCCAATTTATGAATGTGGTACCAAAAGTAATTTTTATCTTCTAGACAACAACAGTCATAAACTTTATCTGGAGTTCACTGATAGTATCATAAGCACTATCTTTGCAGAGAATACACTTGCCGATAATGTTAACGAGAAATTCATACTCCTGAGGGAAATCCTTGTTCTTGATCCCCTTTAGCTGAGACTTCTTCTCATAGCTCATGATCTGCATTCCCTCTTACATGTTGATCTCATCAAAAGATGTAATGCCTTGATTGAGTGATCCTAAGAAATGATTAACTTAAGAGGATCCCAACTGCAGAGACGTTCCTTTGACCTTGGAGACAATGATACCATCACCAGGGACAACATTCAAATAGAATTCCTTTACAAGATCAGAATAGATTCTGGTGCTTGACTCCAAACATTCAGTAAATCCGGCATCTTGGATCAGCTTCAGGATGTCTTTGAACTTCTTGGAATCATCGAACTTGTCGAAGCATACTTGATTGCAACTGATAACATAAAGGTTTGCCATTTGATTGATTTTTGCCGAAAATAACACAAAAGAAAATAATTGGAATTTCTGGTATTCTTTGAGAAACTAGGGTTTCGAAAGTTCTTGAGGTTAGAAAGCTTAGAGACAAATTAATTTTTGAAAAATGAAATAGTAAGAGCCAGATAATAAGTTTGAACTGAAACTCTATCACTTCCCTCTTAATTCAGATGAGTGGGACACGTGTAGATAGATGGTTAGATGCACGTCTTTCCATGACTGCAGTTAATAACTGTTTGATAGTAACTTTTGGCTTTCACTTGCTTTTTGTTGAACGTGAACACCATTTGCCATAAAGTAACCACTTCAAATCTTTCGTAGGGTAAAGCATCGCTCTACAATCCCTCCAGCTCTACGAACTGCTTCTGTTTGACGAACCACTTTACGATGGTTCTTTGCTTCATCAAACTTCAATTGGTCGCTCTACGACTCTTATTTGCAAAGTTAGAAACTCCCAATGCCATAGTACTAAGGCTATAAATTTAACATACCTAGGTCACGGATTAACTTATTAAATCTAGATTCGTCTAGTGGTTTAGTAAACACATCAGCAATTTGATTTTTAGTTGGAACAAAGTGTAATGCAATATTCTCATTTTGAACATGATCTCTAATAAAATGATATCTGATTTCTATATGCTTTGTTCTAGAATGCATGAGAGGATTATGAGTGATTGATATAACACTAGTATTATCACAAAATATATGAATAGACTTAAGATCAAACCCATAGTCAGCTAATTGATTCTTCATCCACAAAATTTGAGCACAACAACTTCCTGTAGCAATGTACTCAACTTCTGCAGTTGAAGTTGATATTGAATTCTGCTTCTTGCTGAACCATGAGACAAGCCTATTCCCTAGCCGTTGACATGTACCACTAGTGCTTTTCCTGTCAATCTTGCATCATGCATAATTTGCATCTAAATACCCTATTAGATCAAAGGGAAATTCTTTGGGATACCATAATCCCAAGAATGGAGTGCCCTTGAGATGTCTAAAAATCCTCTTAACAGCAACTAAGTGAGATTCTTTAGGATTAGCTTGAAATCTAGCACAAATATAAGTAGAAAACATAATATCTGGTCTACTAGCAGTTAAGTACAAGAGAGATCCTATCATACCTCTGTATTGAGTTATATTAATACTTTTACTAAATTCATCTTTGTCTAGCTTTGTTGTAGAGGCCATAGGAGTTTTGATGGGAGTTGTTGATTTCATGCCATACTTTTAAGTAGATCTTTGATGTACTTGGCTTGGCTGATGAATACTCCTTCACTAGTCTACTTTACTTGTAGTCCAAGAAAGAAGTTCAGCTCACCCATCATGCTCATCTCAAATTTACTCTGTATAAGCTTAGCAAATCTCTCACATAATGTTTTGTCAGTAGAACCAAAAATGATATCATCTACATAGATTTATACTAATAGAATCTTATCTTTGTGCTTTCTTAGAAATAGTGCGGTGTCTATTCTACCTCTAGTGAATCCATTTTTAATTAGAAAAGTAGTTAGTGTTTCATACCATGCTCTAGGTGCTTGTTTCAATCTGTAAAGTGCTTTATCTAATCTATAGACATAATTTAAATGGGTTTGATTGATAAAACCTGGAGGTTGTTTGACATAGACTTCTTCTTGAAGTTCACCGTTTAGGAATGCACTCTTGACATCCATTTGGAAGACTTTAAATTTCATGAAGGCTGCATAAGTTAGAAACATTCTGATTGCTTCCAATCTGACAACAGGAGCAAAGGTCTTATCATAGTCGATCCCTTCTTCCTGAGAATAGCCTTTGGCCACAAGCCTTACTTTGTTTCTAGTGATCACACCCTCTTTATCGATCTTGTTTCTGAAAACCCATTTGGTGCCAACAACAGGATGATCTTCTGGTCTTGGAACTAGCCTCCAAACCTTGCTTCTTTCAAACTGATTCAGCTCCTCTTGCATAGCTTCAATCTAGCATGAATCTTCCATAGCTTCTTCTATTGCCCATCTTCAGAGAATCGTAGAAGCATTTATTCTGAGAGGCTGACCTTGTCCTGACCCTGGCATTTGGATCGCCAATGATTAGGTCTTGAGTGTGATCTCTTGCCCATCTTCTTCCAACTGAAACATCTGTCCTTGTGCCTTTTTGTCTGAGTTCTTCAAGATTTGGTTCTGGATCAGCTTCACCGAATCGTAAAGTATTTTCTTTAGGAACTGGTTGTTCTAAGACTTCCTGATCTGACACTACGATCATCGGGTCTAACTCTACGGTTTCAGCTTCTGCAATCGTAGGGCTCGACTGCTCTGCGATCGTAGGGTCTAACTCTTTGACCTTATCAAAAGATACGGCTTTCTTTGGATTTCCTAAGTCAGATTCATCGAAGGTTATATGAATAGAAACTTCAACGCTCAATGATTTCTTATTGAACACTCTATATGCTTTGATGTCCATAGAGTATCCAAAAATATTCATTTATCTGACTTAGGGTAGAACTTTGTTAAGTACTATTTGCCATTGTTGAGGATGTAGCATGAGCAACCAAAGATATGAAAATAGCTAATAGTTGGCTTTCTTCCTTTCCATAACTCATAGGGTGTTTTCTTGAGAGTAGAGTGAATTAATGATCTTTTCTGAGTGTAGCAAGTAGTGTTGACAGCTTCCGCCCAAAAATATTCAGGGAGATGGGCTGATGCTAGAAGTGTTCTTCCTACTTCGATCAAGGTTTTGTTCTTCCTTTCAGCCACTCCATTTTACTGAGGAGTTCTTGGTGCTGAAAAGTTAGGATGAATGCCATTATCTCCACAGAACTGATCCATCTTAGAAAAGTCGAATTCCCTTCTATGATTACTCTTTATTGCCTTGATCTTCTTACCCTTCTCATTCATAACCAGCTTGAATAATCTGATCAACTGATTGCTGGTTTCATCTTTAGAGCTTAAAAAGAATACCCATGTATACCTAGTGTAGTCATCCACTACGACCAGTGAGTATATTTTGCCTCCAAGACTAGCAGTTGGCATTGGCCTAAATAGATCCATATGCAGCAGTTGCAGGGGCCTCACATTTGAATTTGTTGCTTTACTTTTGAATGAGTTCCTTATTTGCTTTCCAAGCTGACAGGCCTTGCATGGTCTTTCTTTGACATAACTCAGCTTAGGAAGGCCTGTGACTAGATCTTTAGACATTAGCTTTGACATGCTCTTGAAGTTGAGATGAGATAATCTTTTGTGCCACAACCAGCTTACTTCTTCTAAGGCTTTGGCAAAGAAGCAAGCTATTTCTGAGGAACTGAGCTCGGAAAGATTAACCACAAAGACATTCCTTTCTTTTGATCCAGTCAGCTTTACAGAGTTGGATTCCAGGTCTTGAACTTGACACTGGTTGTTGAGGAAGATGACTTGATGCCCTTTATCACATAATTGACTGATGCTCAGCAAATTGTGCTTTAATCCATCAATATAGGCAACTTTACTGAATGACACTGCTCCATTTTCAATTGAGCCATAGCCTCTGGTTTTTCCAGAGTTGTTATCTCCAAAGACAACTGTTGGACCATCTTTTACTTTCAAACTTGACAGAAGATCCTTATTTCCAGTCATGTGCCTGGAGCATCCATTATCAAGATACCAGATAAACTCAGTAGAGCTTGGTACCTCACTGATATCAATTTCTCGACGATCAGTGGATTTGCTTGACTTTTCTTCTTTGGCCATCAGACTGAATTTAACCAATTAAGGTTCCTCATCATCACTATAATATGAGTTAGAGCTACATTCTGACTCACTCCATAACCTTTCTGCTCTGTGCTTGAATATCATCTTATTTGAATCATCACATATGGGAACTTGCTCAGTTTGAACGCATGAATCACTAATCACAGTATCATCCAGATAATTATCTATAGCATCCATATATTCCTACAAATGATCATCCCAGTTATCAAATTTTTCTTCATTAACGAAGGGTGACATTATTTCACCACGAAACTTAGAACCGGTTTTAATGTGTGCCATATGATCAACTCAAAGTGTTTAAGCTTTAGGTTAGGAGAACATGCTTTGATACCACTTGTTGTTTCCCAGAGGCACAAAGAGATTTAGAAGGGGGGTTGAATAGATCCTTTAAAAAATCTTCTCAATATTAAAGAATCACTACCAGATAATTAATCAGATCAATTAATTTAGCACAACAGAATATTAGTGTAAAATCCCCCTTAAAGATTAAATGAAATCTCAGTTCTAACTTTAGTGCTCATGAAGATCAGTCACAGATAGATATAGCAGTTTATAGCAGTTAATGACAGAATGTAAATACTCAAAGTAAATGACACACGATGTTTTAAATGGTTCGGAGTATCAACACTCTTAATCCACTCTTCTACTTCAACAAGTAAGATATCCACTAAGGATGGGTCACTAAGACCAGATCACTATGATCTATTATAAATTCGGTCACTTAGACTAGGAGACCTCTTCAAGTTTCATCAACTTGGCAATTTCGAACACCTTGCCCAGGACACTAAGACCTCTTCAAGTTTCTTCAACTTGGCAATTTCGGACATCTAGACCAGGACACTAAGACCTCTTCAAGTTTCTTCAACTTGGTATAATGATCACTGAGATCAAGTGAATCACAACTGAATGTTGATTGAGTTTGAGGTGCTGCTAAGCTTTGCAATGATGCTTGACTTCTTCAGGTACTTAGCAACTTTGAACTTTTTGCTTAGTTGTAGAGTAGAGTGTTGTTTCCCATAGGCACTAAGAGATCTAGAAAGGGGGTTGAATAGATCTTTATTTTTTTAAAAAAAATAATCAAAAAGATTAACTGGTTAAGAATATTACCAAATAATTGTTCATCTAAATTAGGTTAAGCACAACGGAATATATTTTAGAGAACCCCCTCAAAGATTATAGAAAGATCTTAGTTCTGGATTTAGATATGGTTCTAAGTCACACAAACAAAATGAATAATATGCAAAAATGTAAAAGCAATAAAGTAAATGATATAGAGAGATTTTAAGTGGTTCAAAGACTGAATAACTCCTAGTCCGCTCTTCTACTTCACAGAGTAGGAAATCCACTAAACATGGGTCACTGAGACCAGGTCACTTAGACCTCTTACAACTGAGGCGCTAAGATTCCTTCGAATCACTTAGTCTCGGTATTTTTGGTCACTTAGACCATGACACTTAGACCACTTGCAACTGAACCGCTAAGGTTCCTTAAAGTCACTTAGTCTCGGTATTTTTGGTCACTTATACCAGGACACTTAGACCTCTTGGACACTTAGTCCTAGATCACTAAGATCTCTTCAAGTCACTTAGACTTGGCAGATTGTCCCTCAAATAATGACGAACTGTTGTTGTTGAGAGTTGTTGAGTTGTGTTGCTAAGATGGCAATTCAACTTTCTTCTCAGGTACTTAGCAACTTGAACTAGTTGTTCAATTTCTCATAGAGTGACTTTTCAAATGTTGACAAAGCTTAGGCCTTTTTGTTAAGAGCTTCTTCCTTTCTTTATATTAAAATCTTTGTTGCCTTTTATAATCT
Organism: Aralia elata; assembly: GCA_034770075.1. NCBI lineage: Eukaryota > Viridiplantae > Streptophyta > Magnoliopsida > Apiales > Araliaceae > Aralia > Aralia elata. Next base: position 66,769,328 of record CM068377.1, read on the forward strand.
GCCGGAGATATCTTCTCGTTGCTAAGTTTTCGTTGGTGCATTTAATGCTCAGATATTCTGGGATCCTTGATGTTGACATTCTAAGTTGGTGTGTCAGCTACTTTTGACTTGCCTGTCACATCAGCCTGCAACTTCACCAACCACTTTGACATGTTGCTTTCAACGAACTAGCTATTAGACACATCTTCTGATTTTTGATTTCTACCGAGGATGTTTGGTGTTTGCATCGGGACCTTCAATTAGCAATGCTCTCATGTCAGTCTTGTTTGTCAGACCTGATTCTGCTCTACGAATATGGGAGATCGTAGAGTTTGCTCTACGTTTTGAAGATAGCTTTACGATGGAACTTGAACTCTACGATATCAGCTCTACGAAGTTTTGCTTTGCGATTTCAGAGCTGTCTTTATGATCTTATCTGTACTGAATGATCTTAGAGTTACTTAACGATTTGAACTTTTACTCTACGATTCCTTAAAGCACTCTACATCCAGTCCATGCTTAAAGAGCTTTGCTTGGCTTTATGATTCTCCGTTCACTTTACGAATTGATCTTTACTTTGAGAACTTAGGTGAATTTTATGATATGTGCAAAAGCTCTGCGATCCATCTGATGCTTTACGAATCATAATTTAACTCTGCGATCTATCATCATTTTCACATTACTAACTGGCAGAGTAACTCAATGAACAATTTGAACTTATTTGATATATATCAGATCAATTTAAATAGATCAACCTAACATGTTGATCTTTCTATTCTAAGTCCTTATACATTGAATCATCAAATCATTATTAAGGACTGTACAAAACTTACTGGTACAAATATACATTAAATACATTCATCATCAAATCATAATAATCATAATTATGCAGACTCTAACAATCTCCCCCTATTTAATGATGACAAAACCAGCAGTTTCATAACATACATCAATTCTAAAATGCATTCACTTGGAATTTTAAACATGACTTAAGAATAAAGTCAGTTACTGTATTACTAGAACAAAAGAATAAATTTATGGATGTATAATGATTTGTACAAGTATATCAGATGTTTTATTACAGTTAAAAAATATAACTAATTTCTACCTTCTTGACCTCTTATCCTTTGATAACCATCTCTTCTCAGATTCCACTCTGCGATCATGTCTTGTTGTCCTCAGCAGCTTTTTCTATCATTTTTTCTCCTGAGTCTCTTAGGCCAAGATCAGGCATATTAATTCTTTCTTCTCCTACGACGTTGATCCCTTGAAGATTCTGATTGACGCACATAGGATCACCAGATGATATTCGTGAGCCAGTTGGGGTAACTCTGCTCGACAAATCAGGCCGTGAAGAAGAATGGCCACGATCAAGTGGAACAACTACTGGAGGAGGAGATCTAAAGATCGGAGGAGGTATGGATGATGAGTGGGTTTATACCTACGAATCAGGTATTATTAAGCTTAATCATTGCCATCTTTAAGTGTTTTTAGGATCATTTTATTTGTTTTTGTGTTTATTTCTGCAGGATGGAGCTAGAGGGCATATTTATCATTTTGGTGAAGAAAAGAATTAAAGAATCATTAAAATTGAGTATAATGGCATTTTTGTAAATCTTTAGTCCAAGCCAAGCGCCTAGGCGCTTGGAATTGTACTGAGTTGAGCGCCTAGGTGCTCTAGTGCGAAAAATATTGAATTTTGTGCGGCTGAGATGGAATTGGAAGCCAATCAGGAATTGGAACGAGGGTTTTGACTATTATACAAGTGAGAAGACTTCAGATCACAACGTAACAAGAGATTGCAGAGACATAAAAGGAGAACAAAAAGAAAGATTGCAAGGGCTGGAGATCAAGAAGAAAATTAGGAGCAACCCCACAGTTTCTTCTATTCCTTCCTCTAATCTTTAAATCTTGTAATTATTTGGGATGTTTAAGTTTATGATTTGGATGATGTTTTCTTTTATCATTATGAACTAAATTTCAATTAAGATTGCGATGGAACTTGGTATGAAGTTTAAATTGACACTTCCTATTTAATACAAGTTAGTTTTTATTGAGACATTTATTATATCTTGTGCTTGTTTACTGTGATAATCTATATAAAATTAGAAAATGGAGTATAGATTTAGATCTGGATATGATAGCATCTGTATATATAATCTGAATAAGATTAATATGATTAACATGTAGGATAGGAATATACCTGCATGTCGTTTGTAACCATTGAAAGAACTTGCACCTAAAAACCCTAATTAACATAATTCACATAGGAATATAGTGAGTTAATTGATTAGCGTGTTCCTTGTAATTTTATTGCTTAATTGCTGGATTTAGGAGGATTTGTTTACACATCTTTCGGAAGAAGTGTGTGAATACTGTAAGGAATTTTAGGTTAATGATTCATACTAATTAAATTAAATTAAATAGGAAGCGAATTGATTTAAATGAAATACCAAGGGAAGTTATAATCTTAAATTATTAAAATCTGCATTTACTCTTGTGACTTTATTTTGCTAGTTAACTTTGTTAATTTTAAATTTTTAACTTGCAACCAATATTCGTAGTTTAAATAGGATTAATTAAATTTAAATTGGGTAATTGATAAATATTAATTTATTTCCTCGTGGGAACGATATCCTTGCTTGTTGAATACTATAAACGAACGCGTATACTTGCATGTTAAGTGCTAGTAAGAAATTAGGCACCAAGTTTTTGGCCCCGTTGCCGGGAAAATTAATTTAATATTTTGTCATTATTAATTTTGATAGAGTTAATCTTAATTTAAACTTTTATTTTTCTGAATTCTCAGGTGTTCTTTTCTCGTGTATGCAAACGCGATCAAAACAGCCAGAGCTTGAACCATACGAGGACGATATTGAAAAACGGTTAAAACGGTTGCGTAAGTGGGTTAAAGAAACACGAGAGACACTAGAGAAGCAAGATAAAATGACTGAAGAGGAGCAAAAGTCATTGCGGGATTATGCCATGCCGCAAGTTATCAAAGTTCAGTCGAGTATCACGAGGTCTGCCATTACTGGTGCTAGTTTTGAGATAACACCTAGAACAATACAGATGATTCAGAATTCCGTTCAATTTAGAGGGTTGCCGAATGATGATCCGAACTATCATCTGGTTAGTTTCATGGAAATCTGTGATACGTTCAAGTACCATGGAGTGACAGAAGATGCTATAAGACTCAGATTGTTCCCATTCACCCTTAGAGATAAAGCTAAGAGTTGGCTTCACTCACTTTCGTCAGGCTCAATTACCACTTGGAACGATCTAGCTTAGAAGTTTCTTGCAAAGTTTTTCCTACCTGCAAAGATAGCAAAAATGCAAAACGATATCACTTCTTTCGTTCAGCACGACTCAGAATCATTGTATGAAGCTTGGGAAAGGTTTAAAGACTTGTTGAGAAGATGCCCACACCATGTATTCCTAAATGGCTTCAAGTGCAGACTATTTATAACGGATTATGTAATACGGTGAGGACAAGTATAGATACTGCAGCTGGTGGAGCTCTTATAGCCAAAAATTGTGATGAGACATATCAGCTGCTCGAGATAATGGTAGCTAATAACTATCAGTAGCCAACTACACGAATGAATCAACAAAAGCTAGCCGGGGTTTTTGAAGTGGATGCGATGACAGCTTTATCAGCTCAAGTGATAGCTCCTATTTCGGCTCTTACAAGGAAGATAGATTCACTTGGAATTCAAAATGTTTAGAGAATAGAGACGGTGTGTGAGTTATGCGCGGAAAATCATTCGAGTGATCAATGTGCAATAAGCTCTGAATCAGTTAATTTTGTGTCTAATTTCAATTGACAACAAGGCAGTAATGCAAATACTTACAATCCAGGATGGAGGAACCACCCAAATTTTTCTTGGAGCAACAATCAACAACAGCCTCAAGCTCCAAGATAGGCACACCCACCTGGATTTCAGCCTCAACAACATTCCCAACAACCTCAACAATCTGATAAGATGGCTCAAATAGAGGAGTTGTTAGCAAAATTGGCGAATCAGTTTGAAGCGACGACAAAGAATCAATCAGCAGCTATAAGGAATCTTGAAAATCAAATTAGGCAAATAGCTAGGGCTTTAAACAACCGACCTCAAGGATCGCTACCGAGTGATACTGAGAAGAATCCAAGGAAAGATGGGAATGAACAATGCAAAGCAGTTACACTCAGAAGTGGGAAGGAGTTGGTTACAAATTCTGATGAGCATAAGAAAGCTAGTGTTGAGAAGAAAGATAAAAAAGAAGCTGGGAATTCAGAAAGTAAGTTTGAGGGAAACGTTATGGAAAAGCAGCATAAAGAGAAGCAAAATCCAATTATACCACCTTTGTCATTTCCACAGAGATTTCAAAAGCAGAAGTTAGATAGACAGTTTTTAAAATTTTTAGAAGTGTTCAAAAAGCTATAGATTAATATCCCATTCGTAGATGCTCTAGAACAAATGCCCAGCTATGCCAAATTCATGAAGGATATTTTAGCAAGAAAGAGGAAGCTAGGGGAGTTTGAGATAGTAGCTTTGATGGAGGAATGTAGTGATATTCTATAAAGGAAGTTACCACTAAAGTTGAAGGATCCAGGTAGCTTCACCATTCCGTGCACAATTGGAACTCAGTTCTTTATCCGATGTATGTGTGATTTGGGGGCTAGTATCAACCTTATGCCATTGTCGGTCTATCAACAACTTGGGTTGAAGGAAGCTACACCAACAAATGTAACTCTGCAGCTTGCCGATAGATCTCTTACCTATCCAAAGGGAATAGTGGAAGATGTACTAGTAAAGGTAGATAAGTTTATATTCCCTGTGGACTTCATAGTTCTTGATTTTGAGGAAGATAGTAACATACCAATTATCCTTGGGCGCCCGTTCTTAGCTACGGGTAAGACAATAATTGATGTACAAAAATGAGAGTTAACAATGAGGGTCCAAGATGAAGAGGTAACTTTTAACATGTTCAAGGCTATGAAATTTTCGAAGGAAGAGGAAGAATGTTTCAGGGTTGATTTGATTGAGGGAGCGATTAAGGAAGCATTTATCGAAGTAGTGAACAAAGATCCTCTAAAAGCGACACTGGTGAATGAAAACATGTCTGATGACTTAGCGATTTTAGAATTGGCCCAGATGTTAGATTCAGCTCCAAAGTTCACACAAGTCAGGCCAAAGTTTGAACCCTTGGAATACTTGGGAAAGCCAGTAGAAAAGGTCAAACCATCATTAGAAGAACCACTGACCTTGGAAATCAAGCCACTGCCTAACCATCTTCGTTATGCATATCTTGGTTCGTCTTCTACTCTGCCAGTTATAATTTCTGCTTCACCGGATGCAATTCAAGAGGAAAAATTGCTAAGGGTACTGAGGCAATACAAGTCAGCTCTTAGGTGGACTCTTGCAGATATCAAAGGAATAAGCCCATCAATTTGTATGCACAAGATTCTACTGGAAGAGAAAGCAAAACCAATTATCGAGAAGCAAAGAAGACTTAACCCCATAATGAAGGAGGTAGTTAAAAAGGAAATCATAAAATGGTTGGATGCAAGAATTATCTACCCCATCTGAGATAGCTCATAGGTAAGCTCAGTTCAATGTGTGCCAAAGAAAGGTGGGATAACAGTAGTTGCGAACGAGAACAACGAATTGATCTCTACTCGGATAATTACGGGTTGGCGGGTTTGTATGGACTATAAAAAGTTGAACAAGGCCACTCGTAAGGACCATTTCCCTTTACCATTTATCGATCAGATGTTAGACATGCTTGCAGGACATGGATATTACTGCCTTTTGGATGGTTACTCAGGTTATAGTCAGATAGCCACAGCACTCGAAGACCAGGAAAAAATGATATTCACATGCCCCTACGGTACTTTTGCTTTCCGAAGAATATCTTTTGGGTTATTCAATGGTCCTGCGACGTTTCAATGGTGTATGATGGCCATCTTTTCTGAAATAGTCGAGCGTAATCTTGAGGTATTCATGGACGATTTCTCAGTTTTTGGAGATTCATTTGATCATTGTTTGGACAATCTCATTCTTGTGCTAAAACGATGTATGGAGACAAACCTGATTTTAAATTGGGAAAATGCCATTTTATGGTCCAAAAAGGGATAATCTTGGGTCATAAAGTTTTTGCAAAAGGAATCGATGTAGATAGAGCGAAGCTTGAAACCATTGAGAACCTTCCTCCACCATCTTCAGTTAAGGGTATTCAGAGTTTTTTGGGACATGCAGTCTTTTATAAAAGATTCATAAAAGACTTCTCTAAAATCACAAAGCCATTGTGTAGTATTTTGGAGAAGGATGTTCCGTTTAACTTTGATAAAGCATGCCATGAAGCCTTTAAAGTGTTGAAACAAAAGTTGATTACTGCACCCGTAATAGTAGCACCAGATTGGGGTAATCCGTTTGAATTAATGTGCGACGCCAGTGATTATGCGATTAGCGCGGTTCTCGACCAACGTAAAGACAAGACTTTCTATGCCATTTATTATGCTAGCAAGACATTATCGGATGCCCAGCTAAACTATACAACCATGGAGAAGGAGCTATTGGCAGTTGTTTATGCCTTTGATAAATTTCGTTTATATCTGATTAGAACCAATGCGATTGTGTTTACGGACCACTCGGCAATTAAATATCTGATAGCTAAGAAGGATTCCAAGTCGAGATTGATTCGATGGATACTATTGCTGCAAGAGTTTGACTTAAAGATCCGGGATCAGAAATGGACAGAAAATCAAGTTGTTGATCGTTTATCACGGTTAGAGAATTCAAAACTGAATACGAATGATAAAAACAGTGATCAACGAGTTTTTCCCGGATGAACAATTATTTGCGGTAAAGTTGGAGACTCCATGGTATGCAGATTTTGTAAATTTCATCGTGGGAAAGGTGTTTCCGCCAGATTTGACCAGCCACCAGAAAAAGAAATTTCTACATGATGTGAAGCATTATCTATGGGATGAGTCGTTCTTATTCAAGCAGTGTGCAAATCAATTAATAAGAAGGTGTGTTCCCGAAGATGAAATGGAGAATATTCTACAGCAATGTCATGCATCTGACTATGGTGGACATTTCGGGGGAGAAAGAATGGTAGCCAAGGTGTTACAATGTGGATTCTACTGGCCGACGCTCTTTAAAGATGCCCATGTGTTCGTGTTAAATGTGACAGATGCCAACGAGTTGGCAATATATCAAAGAGACACAAGATGCCACTTAACATAATTCTAGAGGTTGAATTATTTAACGTGTGGGGCATAGACTTCATGGGACCCTTCCCCTCGTCTTTTAGCAATTCCTATATATTGGGAATCAGCATGCGATCGTTAAGCTCATTATCATAGGGGGAGAATGTTATAAGATCTACATGTGATTACCTTTATTCATTATATGTGATTTGATTGATGACAAAATGGTAAGAAGAACATTCATATTGTTAAAAACTTGTAAAGTCCTTAAATGAAATAATGTACAATGACTTAGAAGATCAAATATGTTAGGTTGATCTAAACTGAATGAATATCTATTTGATCAAAGAGTGTTTGTAAGATTAGGTTTTGTAAAGTTCTTAAATGAATTTGATGTACAAGGACTTAGAATAGAAAGAGATCAAACTTGTTAGGTTGATCTTATGTACTGTAATGATATATGCACAAACAAGGGGCAGACTAATCGTAGAGCACTACACTGACTAAATGAAGGATCGTAGAGCAGTCAGTCAACATCGCAGAGTCAAGTATGCCATCACAAGGTTTGCCAAGAAAACGTAGAGTTCTCTCGGCAGAACGTAGAACACTCTTAGCAGGACGTAGAGTTCTCACGGCAGAACATAGAGCACTCTCGGCAGAACATAGAGCACTCTCGGCAGAACGTAGAGCACTCTCGGCAGGACGTAGAGTTCTCTCGGCATTACAATACTAAATCTAAATATCGTAGAGACTGCCAGACAAGCACAGTAAAAGGCTCGGCAGATCGTAGAGCTTACTCGGCAGCACTCTCTTGAAATCGTAGAGTGAAACAGACACATCGCAAAGCTTGCAAGGCAATCGTAGAGTATGGCTCGGCAGAATAAGGAGCTTACTCAGGATCGTAGAGTGTGCACTACAAAGAGGAAATCATTGTGCTAACATGGGTTCGTAGAGTAAGTCCAAGTCAGCCACTCTACGACTCCCATGAATAGTCTGTAATCAAACAACAACGTAGAGCAGTCGCTGCTAAAACACTCAAAGATAAAGTGGCAACCTTCATAAAGACTTCTAAGTAAGCTGAGCATAAGCCATCAGACATAGAAAGATCTCTGAGCACAACCAAAGCATCAAGCCATAACAGAGATCACAGTAGAAGCTCAAGTAATCACTCTACGATCCATCAAGACTCTAGACCTGCATCAAAGATAAATGTCATAGAGTAGGAAAGCTACAACAAGATCAAGTGATCGTAGAGTTGAGTCTAAGACAACAGAGGCACTCTAGCAGTCTCAGCAAAATAAAGTAAGAAGATCATAGACCAGTACTCTATGACGTAAGGAAGAATGTCTGAAGATTAAGTAGAGCAGTCCTCTACAACAAAAGTGCTAAAGCATCAGAAAATCATAGAGCAGTCCTCTATGACATAGCAGCAAGGCTAACACCTGAAGAACATAGAGCAATCCTCTATGATAGGCACACTGCAGCCATGGCTCAACAAAGTTCATAGTACACTATGCTCTGGAACGAAAAGCCAAATGGAGAACACAGAGCATAAGGGAACACAAACTGCAGTATAGTGAGAAGCACATCAAAGCGTAATGCAAGTACAGTCAGCCACTCTACGAACTACAAGGCAGCATAAGGCCACATTGAAGTTAGCAGTTAACTCTACGATCAGAGGAAACAATATTTAGTCTGAAGCAAGCAGTTAACTTTACGATCAGAAGCTACAGGCTACACCTAAGATGATCGTAGAGTAAGTAAGTGCCAACATAGATGGAAGACGTTAGAGCACTTAGGGTTACTATCCCAAGATAAGTGGCTGAGTAGTTAAATGAGTAAAATAAAGAACCAATCTGAGTGGGGCTCAAACAGCCATATTTGCAGCAGTCAACAGGCGGCTCATGTGACTCCACTATCTTGGTACCAGCTAATGGATGCTGACTCAGCCATCACTAAGTAGACTTAAGGAAGTAAAATATTCAGTGGAACAAAAAACAAGTCTGCAGAAAGTAGGTCTCCAACGGAAAGAAGTGCAACGGGAGGATATCAACGACAAGCTTCCAACGAGAAGAAGATAGAGATCTACATAATAGAAAACTGTATTCGGATTGTAGTAAGTGTGTGGTGAACAAGAGCAAGAACACTGCTTGTACAAACAGCTAGAAGCTTCACTACAACATGAGGGGTATGCCAAAGGGCTGGCATATGAGCTAAGAGTCGAATGACTAAGAAGCTAAGATCTAGAGTAACCAGATCCAGAACGGACAACTTTATGATCAAGCAAGGAACACTATGAGCTGAACATATAAAGAACTAACTTGGACAAGTCAACCAGTGTTCAACAGAAGTGATCATTTGCATCTGCTATGTACCAGAAGAAAGAAGGGCTTCAACGACCATTATTAGCAGCATCCAGAAGAAGATCACAAACAACTGCCAAGTACCTAAAGATGAAGGAGATCAAAGTTCGTCTTGGCAGCACAACCCAACAAACAATCAACACACCAAAGAGGGCGGGGCGTCCTTGTCTTAAGTGACTAAACAAAGTCAAGTTTGCTGGACTTGCTGAGTACTGGAGGGTACAAGAGATTCTAAGTCTGTTGGGCTTAGTCTACAGGTTCCAAGGCTGCTGGCCTTGAAGAGTTCTTTGTGAACTGGGTTTCCATGTCTGCTGGACTTGAAGAGGGTCATAAGATCCTTGTCCGAGAGACTAAAAACAACTCATGTTTGCGGAACTCAAGAGGGGTCAGAGGATCCGTGTCTGCGGGACTTGAGGAGGGTCATAGGATCCTTGCCTTAGTGGCTAAAAATAATTCTTGTCTGCTGGACTTGAGGAGGGCGGAGAGTCCTTGTCTTTGTGACTAAAACAATTAGCGGATTCCTACTTGTTGAAGTAGAAGAGTGGAGCAGGAGTTATTCAGTCTCCGAACCACTTAAAATCTCTTGTGTTATTTACTTTATGTCATTTACATTATGTACATTAACTGCTATATCTGTTATCAACCATACCATAGATTTATCAATTGAACTAAGATTATGTTTACATCTATGAAAGGGCTATTAAAGTATATTCCGCTGTGAATGAATTGATTCTCTATTCATAACTGTTATACTTTCATGAATAAAATGGAAAAAGTTTTTAAAGGATCTATTCAACCCTCCCCCTTCTAGATCCCTATTGTGTCCCCGGGAACCAACAATTGGTATCAGAGTAGGTTCTCATGAATATGATAAAGCTAACACTTTGAGTAGATCCAAGACACAAATTTAGATTAGTTCTAAATCTTGGTATTGGTTGACAAGATAAAATGAATATAAGCTAACAAGTTAAAAATTATATGTGCAGGTAAATCTTCCTAATGTATCCAGGCTGAACCACAGGCTTAAATGAAAAATCATCATCACCAGGTATGCTGATGTCAATGAGCAGATCGATCATCTCATAAGAAGGAAATAGTTCTGATGCAACAAGAACGAAGATATTCTCAATTAAAAAGGGAATCTGCATCTCCACCCAAAATGTTGTGAAGCCCTACAAATGATGATCAAGGAGATATTCAAATGATAATGCGTCATCATCAATGCACTTACAATAATGACTTCATGGACTTCTCAAACTACAGATGACTAGTCCCTACTCTACAAAACATGAACTCAGATGTTCATTCAAGCATATTAATGAATATGGGAAGTCATAATGAACTAAGTGCAGAATTCAAAGATGTGCTCAATATATCAGTCAATACAGCACAAGGAAGGAACAAATAATGAAACCAGCAATGACCTGAGAAATTTCAAATCATCAACTAACAAGGAAGTGCATCATTGCTAGCAGCACCACTGACTGTCAAGAAATTGACATCAGTGAGGTATCTATCTCTGTCTCCCTAAAATGCAAATGTCTTTAACTGTTAATATGTATTGCATAGCTGTATGTCTTCATACTTCAGTAACATATCAAGAAATCATTTTCCACCCCAAAAGGAAAAAGAAAGAAAGTGAGAGTAATGGTTTAACAATCACTTTACTGTCTATCCATATTTGAGGCTGAAAATAAAACTCTTGAGATGAATATCTAAAGTCTTTGCAAATAGAGTCTTCTCCTATCTTGTTGCTAAAAGAGTAAAAATGTGCTTAAACTGTTTTGCAATTGTTGTTGTGTGTATTGATAAGACTCATAATTATTTATCTTGCTATTGAGAGTTTATTCTTAGATGTGAAAAACCAAGTTTTCAGGGATTGTAATCTGAAATATCACCTCACGCTATTTAACTCTGTTGTTTAATAGGTGACTGTGCTTAATGAGCTATTTACATCCTACCTGAGTTCTCACACCTCATTTTATAAGTAATGCATTACTTCATGATCTAAGTCTTTGATAAAGTCGTAGAGTGTAGTTATGTCTGCAGTTGTACACTGAAGGGTTGTAGAGACTGATCAATTCTACGAACCATCTAGGTATAACTCACATAACTGACCACCACTCTACTAAGATTCAAACACTTAGAACAAGATGCAAGCAATAACTCATCTAAGGAGAAGGCTTGAGGACCCATATCCGTTTTGATCATGTTTTCTCTCACACACACACTGTCATGCAGCATGTTTAATTATCATCTCATAGGCTGCAAAATTGTGAAACCACAGTCTGGAAAAGACTTGAGCTTTCAAAAGAACTAACCCAGCAGGACCCAGAGAATATTGGGTACCAAGTTAGAAATTTATTTTATCTGCAGGTATCATGATTGCTCTATCCTCACTCAAGCACATTCAAGGAAGAAGTTAGAGACGGATGATCCTCATCAACAAACTTCTGGCAAGCGGCAAAGGCATGGATCTCCAGTAAATCTCTCTCAGAAGTTGGAGCTCCATTCAGCATAATACAGCTCCTCAAGAAGCGTACAAGAACCAAGTCTTCATCAACTCTACGAACGCAGTACAAATGAAAGGATCGTAGAGTAACCAGTGCTAAAGAGAATGCCCTACGATCAGATGAAGAAAGATGGACATTCATCTAAGATAGAAGTATCAATTATGGGGGAGTAACCATCTGATAAGTTCAGCAATGCTCAGTTTGAGGAGAAAATAAAAAGAGTCACAAAGTTACAGCCTTTGGTGCAGAAGAAAGTGTTTGAGTCTAACAAATGGTATGTTGTTGGGTCAAAAAATTTCTAGCATGTTAAGGAACAGATCAAGTCCTTGCCTATAGATCTCAACTGTTTCATGACTCAAGCAAAATGAAGCTCCTATAGTCCTTAAGGTGACACTCCATCATACATAACCTTGTCCCAGACTCAGAGTCCCAAAACTCTGTGGCTGATGAACCAAATGAATCCTCATCTCAAGTCATAGAGTTCCTAAACTCTACGACCGTCAAACCAGGTCAGCCATACTATTCCAAGTCGTAGAGTCACTATGTTTGACATCATGATCGTAAAGTACATTGACTCTACGATCACAGCCTACTAAACACTACTTCCATACTTGATATCTAACCAAACCCAAGGATTACAGTGATGACATTATATACACCATATCCAAACACTCCTTCCTCAGATAAGCGTCTCAGAGACAAACTAAGCCCTAAGTTTTAAACCTAGAGGCCTGCCCTCTCTGAGCTTCCTTAGTCCTGTTGAAAGACTAAATGAGAATGCATCACTAACATTTCTCCAGAAGCTTTAAGATGTAAATGAAACAAAGGAGAAAAGCTGATCCTTTAAAGAAGAGTTGATTATAGGACTCTTTAGAAGAGAAAGAAGTTGGTCCTAAAGGAGAGTCTTCACCAAGCAGATAATTCAGCTCTACATCAGGATCAGATACAAGGCATGAATATCATCATCTCAGATGTCAAGGCTCCTTCAAAAATTACCTATTCGAGAAGGAAGCCAAGCCTAATTATAAACTCTATCTTCAAGATCTGCACTCAATAATATAAGTGTAAGTCAGCATCTGAGCAGCAGTGGGAGTGACTGATAAGTGTGTTTTATACACACAAATTAAGTGCTTTTGAGCTTGATAATTTGTAAATCCTAAGTCATTTCGTTTGGTTTTATGCGTTTTCATCTTATTGTTGTGTAATGTAGTTTTGTATTAATTTTATATGTTTTTGTGTGCTTTTATGTGTTTTTACTTTCTTTTGTAGGAATTGAAATAAATGCCCCTTGGATCGTTGCGTTTTTGGCTCGAATTTGGCATTTCAGCTGCTTGTTTCTCAATTTGACCCACGATGCAATCCGAATCTCTCAAAACTCAAAGAACGAAAGTTGTAGATCTTCATCTCAACTTACCATAACATCCGAAATCATCCCATTTGAAGTTCTTATGAGAGAGTTATGGTCATTTTACCATCGGATTTTGCATGCATTTTGCACAGCGGCTGCTTCCAGGCCAATTTACGCCTTTCTCCGGCCATTATCTCGATGAGCTCCAGTAATGAATGTTGTAGAGCTATTTCTTAGCTTTCCATAGCTTACTTAATCGCCTTAATCCGAGTTCAGACGAATAAGTTATGGTCATTTAACCAATAGACGTCAAAACTGATTTTGGCTACAGAAGCGAGCTCGCCGGGGCGAGCTCCCCAGGCCATTTTTGGCGCCGGGGCGAGCTCGTCGCGGGATGCAGCAGATTTTGCGATTTTTGGACCAAAAACTCGGGTCTAAGCTAGGGTTTCATACACTCATCTCTTATAACATCCAGGGGGCAGCTGGAACAAGCATTCTAACACATACCAACTCATTCTAACTCATTCTAACATCAAATCTAGTGAGAGAGAAGCTACAAAATACATCATCAAGAAGGAAATAGGCTGCAATACAAGGATTTTCTAGCAATTTCCAAGGAGAAAGTAAGGCAAGGAATATCAATTCTTGAGGGAAAGCTAGAAAAGAAGCATCAAACCATTAAGCAACAATTGAATATCTCCACAAAGGGATTTTATCATTCTATCTCTTGTATTTCCTTCTTAATTTGTAATTCCATCATGATGAATAGATCGAATATGATGTTTTATGTAGTTACCATGAACTAGAACTAATTTTCTAAGATGTCAATGGAACCCAATACATAGTTTGAATTGAATGTTCTCTCTTTGAGGTTGGTTAATTATTTGTGATTGGATATCATAATTTGTGCTTTATATATTAATTACCTAGGTAGTAATTACCTTGGGAACTTATATGGAATTGAGAGAGGAAGTATAGGTTGAGACCTTGTTATGATATCATGTGAAAATTAGATATTCCTATGGGTAATTTATGAAATTAAGTGACATGTGTTTTATTTATTACCCTCGTGAATAGATAATTTGATTGTATTTAGTATAGACATATACCTAAATGCCACATGTATCCATTTGAGAATCCTTGCTTAATGATTTCTATTGCGAAAGTTGGTAATTGATGGAGTAGTTAATGAGGTTTTGTGACATACACCTTACGAATTGTTCTTGATATGAGAATCTTGCTAGTGTGTAGAATAGAGATATATCTATACACCGTAATGGGGAATACGTATTTGACCATCGAGAGAGGCTTGTATATACTTGTGATTTCTCGGATAACAATTCTTGTGATTTAACTAGTTGAAAAGAGAGAGTTAGGATATTTAAATGACGTGTTGGGGGAAATTGTGATCTTAGACTTGTTAATATTTGATTTCATTATCTTAATGTTTTTTATAGTTCTTAGATTAATTGTTATCTTTATTAATGCAAAACAACAAAAATAATCACCATTTGTTTAAATAAGATTGAGATGATAAAAGGTTAATACTTGGAAAAGACTAGTAATATTTCCTCGTGGGATCGATACTCTACTTACTCTTTATTACTTGTTGACTGTGTATACTTGCGCGTAATTGTCGTTATATTAATAGTACAACAGTGACCAAGCTATGTTCTCAACAACATGATCGTAGAGTGAAAAGTAAAGGCATCAAGTCATTCTACGAACGGGCAAAGTCAATGGTCAAAAGGACATGGCCACGTTCTTAGGCTAGAGTAACTGATGTGCAGCAGTTATGGAAGTTTGAACAGAGTTGGCCACATTCAGCAAATAGGTCTCTCACACGTGTACCTGACAAAAAGAGGGAACTGATATAAGTCAGAATTCAAATACTGACGTTTGCACTTTCCTATCAGTTATCAAGATCGTTCCTCTCACAAAATAGTGTTGATCTCTCAAAACCCTAAAATCATCAACTCTTCAGCAAATCAAAATCTACAACCTTCAGAAACTCCAAAACTTCTATTGCTTCAAATTCCCATCCACAGTCAAGTAGTTTTCAACCCTTGTTATGGAGAACTATCAAGTCATATTAGGTATCCAACTTGGTTTCGACAAATTTGGAGAATCAGAAGAGAAGTTCAAGGATATCCTTAAAAGTGTGAAGCAAGCAGGATTCTTAGAATGCTTAGGGTCAAACACCAAGATCTTCTCTGATCTTATCAAGGAATTCTGGGAGCTGTCGTTTTACACTCCAAAATTAATACCTTACTAACACTCTACTAGCACAAAACTTAGTATAATGACAAGCAATGATCGATCCCACAGAGAAGTGAATTAGTCTTTTACTTATTCTAATATTCTTATTATTTCTATTAATGGGGGTTTTGAGTTTGATTCACTAAGCTAACAAAAGTAATTAAGAATGATCAATGAATAAAAAGCTTCAGTTCTTCAGTTCAGTATCACCTTAACATAATTATGGAAAAGTTATGTTTAACAATATTTATCCTTCAATGAGATTAATAACCCTAGATAACCGCAATCGCTAATTATCCGAAATTCTTCTTATGTGTAAATCAAATGTGACAATCGCCTCAAGAGACCCTAACTATCATATAACCTAGAACTATCAGTCTAGATTTAATATAACAGCAGTATGAAGGATTAGAGAATTAGGTTATTCCAAGCAACAATTACACAATCAGGAATTATTTAAGTTGCCTTCTAATAATCTTAATAATATCCAAAAGCTTGTCAACAATTAAATACTATTAATTGCTACCTATGATCAGATATAATATCATTTGCTTAATACTATATCTTAATCTAGCAGATGATATTAATCAAATTAATTCAATTGGCCAAATCAAATCCAAAAGATTAAATAACATATACTCAACTAAAACAGATTATCAGAATAAATCTCATGCAAGAAGGAATAAATAAATAAAACCTGATTAAACCATTAATTATGAAAAAGGTTCAACATCCCTTAGAACTGAAAGTAAGAGTTTAGCCTGACATGCCTTCAATCTCCTCCAATTAGGGTTACAATTGTAGTTGTCAAGATCCCCCCATAATAAATTAAAAACATCTATTTATAGTCCTAAGATAATATCCTAAGTCCCTAGAATTAAGAATCTAATCTGAAATAGAAATCCTCAAAAATTACAAAAAGTCAAAGCTGGTCAAACTTGGTCAACGCCGCCTTTCTCGCCAGGGCGAGGATTTTGTACTCGGTTTCTCGCCGGGGCGAGAAACTCCAGAGAAGTCTGGGCCGGGGCGAACTCTGGATCGGCTGGGGTGAAAACGGGCAGAGGCTTCCTCGCCAGAGCGAGAAATCCTAGTACAAAGTTCTCGCCGGGGCGAGAACCTCAATTTTCCAACTTTTCAACTTTTAGCTCCGATTTTCCATCTTTTTCTACTTTTGAATCTGAATTCTCCTGAAATCAATAAACAACTTAATAAGTGCATATACACAATAAAACATGCAATAAAATAAATATAAAGGAATGAAAATAAATAAATATTATGCACTTATCAAATTCTCCCACACTTAGTCTTTACACGTCCTCGTGTAAACTAAAACAAAAGTTATATTGAAATTATTTGAATTCCATTCAACCAAACTCCCAAAGGTTCAAATTCAATTAGCATTCATGAATACTAACACCAATCAACAGAAATTTGTTCAATACTTCATCAATTAACTCATAACAATAACCTCATCATTCCCCACTGCACATCTCTAAATCAAATTGAAACCACATAAGCCTCTCCTATGATTAACACAGATACTCAACTCAGTTTGTATGGAACAACAACCGTGCACATTGACTCAAAACCAGAACATGTTTTTTTTTCCTGCCATTCATTTTTCTTCATTCAGGTGAATGCATTTTATGCTCCATTTCACCTTTCGTATTCTTTTCTTTTAAGTGAGTGCATTTTATGCTCCATCTCACTCTTCTTCTCACCAACGAGTGCGTTTTACGCTCCATATCGCTGCACGTGTTTATGGGTGAGTGCGTTTTACGCTCCATCTCAACCCACCACATGTCTCCTTTTTGAGACAAGTTTTTCAGTTTTTTTTTCAATTCTTTCAAATTTTCAATTTTGTCTTCACATGGTCCTGGAAACAAGATAAGCAATTAAACAGTTCTAAATCATGAAATCAGTGCACAAAGTCAACTCCACAACTAACTTAGTCAAGTAAACATGTATCTCATACTCAAGTACTGATGAGTAGGTGAAAACCTACGAATTGATTATTATTTCATTTGATATATTGTGTGTTCTTGGTATTATTTCATATTACTTCTCTAGTTTTTGTGTTATTTATAGGAAAGGAATGTATGGATGGGCTATGGCTGAAATGAGGAGGAAAAGATGGAGGAATAAAGGTTGCTGACATGCTAGCGCGGGACGCGCTGTCTCTAAGCACATTTGGGCGCGGGCCACGCTACCTTGAGATTTCCACGGACGACCTGGCGCGAGGCGCGCTGTGAAGTAGAGGAACCAGGCGCGGGGCGCGCCGGTCGGATCTGAGGATTGCTGGTGTGCAGGCGCGAGGCGCATTACTGGTGAAAGAGTTTTGGGCACTGAGCGCGCCACGCTGACAATTTTAAAGACTTTGCAAATTTGGTTTCCTTTTATGATTCTAAGAGTGATTTAAAGACTGATTTAATTTCCTTATTGTAATAGGGTTCTATTAAGACTATAAATAGGCTTTAATAATTAGGTTTTAGAGGATCTCGGATCATCTGAATTGTTTGAGAACTGCTATTGGGGTTTGGGGATTCAATTAAAGGAGCACGACGAGGGCAGAGATTCAAGCTACAGAGTTGGAAATTCTCGATAGAGTTTTTATTCTTTCTCTTTAATTCATTATCTGTACTTAAGATGCTATTTATATTTAATCTCTTTGTCTCAATTATGATGATGAGCTAATTTTCTAATTAGGAATACAATGGAACCTATTATGGAGCAATAATTTAATTGTCATTATTTCCACTTGATTTCTTTAATATGAGTTGATTATTATATCTTGTGCTTAATTAAATAATTGTCTAGCTACCAATTAATCTGATATCTTCGATGGAATTGAAAGAGGACATCTTAGATTAGATCTGGATATATAACGCATGAACTTGTTTATTCTTCCAAGAGTAACATAATTGTGTACAAGACGAAAGTACTCGTATGCCATGCGCAACCTAGTTAGGAGTTTGTACTTAATGAATCTAGTTTAAGTATCTTGCACGACAGTAGCAAAATAACTGAGTTAGGTCTTTTTATTAATCATTGAAAGATGTTAATAAATTGGTAGGTGACCCTAGTTGGCAACTCAGTGAATTAATTAAGTGGGAATAAGATAAGAAGATTATTGTGGAGTAATTAGGGAAATTGTATTCCTATGTTTTTAATCATCTGGTGATCAAATAATTGTTAGTTAATTTTAGTCTTTACTTTCAATACAACACAATTTCACAAAACAAATTGAGGTGACTGTTTAATTATATTTAACTTGATAAAAATTAGTAATTAGAATAAATTATAGTAGTTGTTCCTTGTGGGATTCGACACTTTTCTTACTACTTTATTACTTGATTAACCGTGTGCACTTGCGCGTATTTGTCATTACATAAATCGGACAACAAGTTTTTGGCGTCGTTGCCGGGGAACGGTTCTAATAATTATTCTATTAATTAATTTTTTATTAGTTAGTTTATTTAAACAGATTTTTAATTGTCTATATTATACTTTTTCAGGCTTTCATCCGTTCAAGTCTGTTTAAGTAGTGATCCGCGTATTGTGTGTGCACCGGGGTAAATTCAGAGGTTTATGCAAACACGATCCAAGGGTCCAGAATTAGTTCCTTACGACAACGAAATTGAACGCACTTTCCGAAGGAGACTGAATTTTCAGCAAGCTACAATGGACGGACAACATAATGTGGTTGAAGTTGTCGAACAGAAAACACTGCGGGAGTATGCGATGCCACAAGTGACGGAGATTCAATCAAGCATTACTCGACCCGCAATAGCAGCCGCAAGTTTCGAGATTAAGCCGGGAACTATTCATATGATTCAAAACTCGGTCCAATTTGTGGGGTTGCCAAATGATGATCCCAATGCTTATCGAGTCAATTTCCTGGAAATTTGCGATACGTTCAGATATGTAGGCGTGACGGAAGATGCAATAAGGTTGAGGTTTTTCCTTCACACTGAGAGACAAGGCTAAGAGCTGGCTACATTCTTTGCCACCGGGATCGATCACAACATGGAACGATTTGGCACAAAAATTCCTGGCCAAATTCTTTCCACCAGCGAAAATGGCAAAGATGAGAAACGATATCTCTTCTTTTACCCAACATAACTCAGAGCCGTTGTATGAAGCATGGGAGAGGTACAAGGATTTACTACGGAGATGTCCTCATCATGGGATACAGGATTGGCTGCAGGTGCAAATCTTCTACAATGGGTTGAATAGTCAGGATAGGACAGTTATAGACGCAGCAGCGGGAGGAGCTTTGATGGGCAAGAAATGTGATGAAGCGATCAGTTTGCTGGAAAACATGGCAGCCAACAGCTATCAATGGCCTACTACACGGGTGCAACAACCGAAACCTGTTGGAGTTTATGAAGTAGATGCAATGACAGCACTTTCCGCACAGTTCACAGCTCAAATTTCGGCTTCGACAAAGAAGATTGATGCGCTAGGGTTATAGAATGTGCAGAATGTTCAGCAAGTGGAAGCGGTTTGTGAGTTGTGTGTAGGTGATCATCCAACAGACCAATGTCCCATCAATACCGAGGCAGTGCAATTTGTAAGCAATTACAATAAGCAGCAGCAGTTTGGGGGAAATTCAAACAGCTACAATCCGGGGTGGAGAAATCACCCGAATTTCTCTTGGAGCAACAATCAGAATCCTCCACCCCAAGCTCAGCCTCAAGCATCTCGCCAAGAAACACCACCTGGTTTTCAAAGTAGACAGCAACAACCTCCACCACAAGAAAAGAAAACGGAACTTGAGGAGTATTTGCTGAAGTACATTAAGGAGAACGAGTCATGGAAGAACACTCATGCAGTGAGTTTGCGGAACATGGAGAATCAGATAGGACAATTGGCAGCATCTATGAATTCTCGACCTCAAGGTTCATTACCAAGCGACACAGAAATGAACCCAAGGGAAGGAAAAGAGCACTGTAAGGCGATTACCTTGAGGAATGGTAGAAATTTAGAAGATCCTACTGAAAAGAACACAAATCTGCAAACTAGCGGAGAGAGCGACGAGGGGCAAACGACCCACGAGGAAGGGAAATCAGATAAAGGAGTGGATAAACCGGTTGAGAAAACAGAAGTGAAGAAATCTGATCCCTACGTGCCACCAGTTCCATTCCCTCAACGACTTCAGAAAGCTAAAGAGGAGAAGCAATTCTCAAAATTTTTGGAGGTATTCAAGAAATTGCAGATAAATATTTCATTTACAGAGGCTATAGAGCAGATGCCGAGCTATGCGAAGTTCATGAAGGAGATCTTGACACGGAAGAGGAAGTTGGAGGATTTTGAAACAGTCGCACTTACGGAGGAGTGTAGTGCGATTTTACTGAAAAAACTACCCCCAAAGCTAAAGGACCCAGGTAGTTTCACTATACCTTGTACTATTGGGGACAAATTTTTCGGGAAAACATTGTGTGATTTAGGGGCGAGTATCAATTTGATGCCATTATCGATCTACTCTAATTTGGGATTACCGGAAGTGAAGCCGACCAACTTAACTCTTCAGCTAGCAGATAAATCGTTAACGTTAACGCACCCAAGGGGGATAGTGGAGGACATATTGGTAAAGGTCGACAAGTTTATTTTCCCTGCAGATTTCATAGTGCTCGATTTTGAGGAGGATAAGGAAATCCCACTGATCCTTGGTCGCCCATTTTTAGCCACGGGACGCACATTGATTGACGTACAAAAAGGGGAACTCACTATGAGGGTTCAGGATCAGGAGGTGACATTCAACGTGTTCAAGGCTATGCAATTTCCAAAAGAGTCCGAGGAGTGTTTCACAATCAATTGGATCGAATCTGCAGTGAATGAGTTTGCTGAGTTTAATGAATACAGGGATCCGTTGGAGATAGCGTTGGTTAGCTCTCATGTAGCAGAATGGCAGACCTCTTTGGAGTATGTGCAGATGATGAACGCGTCTCCCCCATTTGTGCCTTATGGGAGACGACTCGAGGCATTGGATCGAGCTGAACAACCAGATTCGAGGCCTAAGACGTCTATTGAGGAACCACCAGTTCTGGAATTGAAACAATTACCGAGTCATCTCAGGTATGCCTATTTAGGTGAATCCTCTACATTGCCGTTTATTATATCAGCATTACTAACTGAATCACAGGAGGAGAAATTATTGCGGGTGTTGCGTGAGTTCAAAACGGTGATAGGATGGTCAATAGCCGATATCAAGGGAATCAGCCCCTCATTCTGTATGCACAAGATCTTATTGGAGGACGATGCAAGGCCCGTGGTGGAACAACAACGTCGATTGAATCCGATAATGAAGGAGGTTGTCAAGAAAGAGATCATCAAATGGCTAGATGCGGGAATCATTTACCCCATATCCGATAGCTCGTGGGTGAGTCCAGTTCAATGTGTGCTAAAGAAAGGGGGTATGACGGTGGTCGCTAATGAAACCAATGAGCTGATTCCGACGAGGACTGTAACCGGATGGCGGGTGTGCATGGATTATAGGAAGTTGAATAAAGCAACTCGCAAAGATCACTTCCCGTTGCCCTTCATTGATCAAATGCTTGATAGGGTGGTCGGGCACCAATTTTATTGCTTGTTGGATGGCTACTCCGGGTACAATCAGATTGTCATCGCACCGGAAGATCAAGAAAAGACCACCTTCACGTGCCCATATGGAACATTCGCATTTCGGCGGATGTCTTTCGGATTGTGTAATGCATCGGCGACTTTTCAACGGTGTATGATGGCCATTTTCTCAGATATAGTGGAGCAAAACGTCGAAGTCTTTATGGATGATTTCTCGGTGTTTGGGGACAGTTTTGATCTATGTTTGGCAAACCTGACTTTGGTGCTTCAGCGATGTGTGGAGACCAACTTGATCCTTAACTGGGAGAAATGTCACTTTATGGTCAAAGAGGGGATCATTCTAGGCCATCGAGTTTCAGCAGAGGGATTGGAGGTTGATAGAGCCAAAATTGAGACTATCGAGCATCTCCCTCCTCCCACATCAGTAAAGGGGATTCCAAGTTTCTTGGGGTATGCAGGCTTTTACCGACGATTTATTCAGGATTTCTCAAAAATCACGAAACCATTGTGTGCCTTGCTCGAAAAAGATGTACCATATAAGTTTGATTCGGAATGCCTCAAAGCCTTTGAGTTGTTGAAAAAGAAACTAGTCACCGCTCCAGTCATCATCGCACCCGATTGGTCTCTTCCATTCGAACTCATGTGCGATGCAAGCGATTATGCTGTGGGAGCTGTTTTGGGTCAGAGAAAGGACAAGGTCTTTCACGCAGTTTATTACGCGAGCAAGACTTTGAATGATGCACAGATAAACTACACAACCACAGAGAAGGAGCTGCTGGCCATAGTATTCGCTTTCGACAAATTTCGGGCTTATTTGATCGGTACTAAGGTGATTGTGTTCACAGACCATTCAGCCATTAAATATCTCATCTCGAAAAAGGACGCCAAACCTAGACTCATTCGTTGGGTCCTATTGCTTCAAGAATTTGATCTAGAGATCCGGGATCGGAAGGGAACGGAAAATCAAATAGCTGACCACTTGTCAAGACTGAAAAACGAGCAACAACCAGAATTGGATAAGATCATGATCAATGAGTTTTTTCCGGATGAGCAACTTCTGGCGTTGACAGCTGAAATCCCTTGGTACGCAGACTACGTGAATTACATCGTGAGTGGGATTGTGCCATATGACCTGAGTTTCCAGCAGAAGAAGAGATTCTTTTTTGAGGTGAAACAGTACTTGT
The DNA here is from genome assembly GCA_034770075.1 of Aralia elata. Taxonomy (NCBI): domain Eukaryota; kingdom Viridiplantae; phylum Streptophyta; class Magnoliopsida; order Apiales; family Araliaceae; genus Aralia; species Aralia elata. The sequence continues at coordinate 66,792,757 of CM068377.1, forward strand.
GGGATGATCCTTTTCTCTTCAAGCAATGTGCAGATCAGATGATAAGGAGGTGTGTGGCTAAGGCGGACATCGAAGGAATCTTACACCACTATCACGCATCCTTGTACGGAGGACACTTTGGTGGGGATCGAACGGCCGCAAAGGTTCTTCAATCCGGATTCTTCTGGCCAACCTTGTTCAAAGATGCCCATGCATTCGTGAAAAGATGTGATAGGTGCCAACGGGTCGGGAACATCTCGAGTCGCCATGAGATGCCACTCAACACCATGCTGGAAGTGGAGTTGTTTGATGTGTGGGGCATAGATTTTATGGGACCATTCCCGTCATCCTTCAACAACAAGTACATCCTAGTCGCAGTGGATTACGTCTCCAAGTGGGTGGAGGCCGTGGCACTTCCAACTAATGATGCCAAGGTAGTTCTGAATTTTCTCCGAAAGTATATCTTTACAAGATTTGGGACACCACGGGTTATCATCAGCGACGAGGGAACCCATTTTTGTAACAAGCCATTCTCAGCCCTTTTAGAGAAATATGGAGTTCGCCACAAGGTCGCCACCGCTTACCATCCTCAAACAAACGGACAAGCTGAAATCTCCAATCGCGAAGTCAAGCAAATTCTGGAAAAGATAGTCAATCCCTCACGGAAAGATTGGGCGAGCAAACTTGACGAAGCTCTATGGGCATATCGCACCGCGTTCAAGACTCCAATTGGCATGTCCCCATATCGGTTGGTGTTTGGTAAGGCTTGTCATCTACCGGTGGAACTAGAACATAAGGCGTATTGGGCAATCAAGAAGCTCAATCTTGATTCTGACGCAGCAGGGGAAAAGAGACTCTTGCAACTCAATGAACTCGACGAATTCCGCGTCCAAGCTTACGAGAATGCCAAGTTGTACAAGGAGAAAACCAAAAGATGGCACGACAAACGAATTGTGCAGCGTACTTTTGAGCCCAGACACTCAGTGCTGTTATTCAACTCACGCCTGAAACTCTTTCCGGGTAAATTAAAGTCTAGATGGTCCGGACCATTCACAGTTACCAAAGTCTATCCGTATGGTGCAATTGAGATTCAAGACCCTAGTAGTCATCAATCATTCAAAGTTAACGGTCAAAGATTGAAGCATTATCTGGGCGGAGAAGTGAATCGCGAAAAGACCTCAATCCGTTTGGAGGAACAAACCTGAAAAAGTCAACAAAGTCGGGCTGACGACTCTAAACCAAGCGCTATCTGGGAGGCAACCCATTTTATTTTATTTTATTTTATTTTATTTTATTTTATTTTATTTTTTTTACAAGTTTATCTATTGTAATCTTTTGTTTTATTAGATTGTAGAATTTATTATCTTACTTTTTCTATATTTTTATAGTTTTATGTTCATATTGGATCAGGAATAAGTCCAAGGTAGCAGCGGAAAAACATGTAGGATCACAAGTTTTCAGACCGGCGCGGGGCGCGCCACGAATAGGACTTACCAGCGCGGGGCGCGCGTGCTCTACAGCGATTGGGAGCAGGTGAGCGCGGGGCGCGCCACCACACCACTAATACACGCGCGGGGCGCGCTGAGCATACAACTAATCTGGGACCCCAGGCGCGGGGCGCGCTAACACACTACAAAACCGGGCGCGGGGCGCGCCGGTCCGAGACACTTGACTTAAACTCAAAAATTTCGGCCTCTCCCATTCACATTCCTACACAACCTCAACTTCTTCAACCCATCTCCCATCTCTTCCACTCCCAATCACCGATTCATCTCCTAATCTCTACCATATTATCCCCCAATAAATCACGCACGCCCACTTCCCCATCTCTCCACTTCTACACACACCCAATCTCTCTCTCTTTCAATCGCCCGACACCATCCAATCGTAGCACACTCACATCCCATATCTGGTCGTACCACACGAACGAGCACTAGTGGAGATCAGTTGGCCAAGGGGATTCCAAGCATTACGGATTTGTGTGAGGTATTTCAATTCATTGAGGTAACAAGGTTTAGACAATTTGAGTTTATGGCTATATTTAAGTGGGTATTCGTGTTTTGAACCTTGTTAATTGCTATACATTGTTGGGATACCGTGGGTTACTGATGACCCAAGGTTTATATTGAATTGAGTTATTTGATTTTGGGAACCTCCTTGATACAAAGAGAGCTAGGTTTGGGGGAATTTCAGAGACGCTCACCACGTGTTTGATAAATTGCCTAAACCAAGTGTTGGGTTGTTTTAACTTCAATTGAACATCTTAGCCATCATGTCACCGAAACGACACCGAGGGGAAAGTTCTCGTGTTCGGCCACGCTTTGATAGCTCTAGATTTGTCAGTGAGGCGGCTGAAGCACGGTTCAATAAAGTCATTGACAAGAAAACATTGGTGTTGGAGAGGGGGTTGCATCCAAATGCCAACCTGGATGGAGATATGGCTCTGATGATTGCGGAACGTAGTTGGTTTTAGTTGGTTGAGCAACCCCGACCCGCTGTGATTACTATTGTTAAGGAGTTTTATGCGAACGCAGTCGCGCATAAGGATCGTGTGGTAATGGTTAGGGGTAAACCAGTTTGGTTCGATGCAACAGTGATAAATGACTATTTCGGGCTTACTACTCCTATGAGTGAGCGATACGAGGATAGTTTGCCGAACTTGGATGAATTGATACGAAAATTGTGCAAATCAGGTACACAATGGGCAACGAAGGCTGGTACGGATATAAAGTTAACTTTTCCTCACTCCGCACTCAGTAAATATGGGAAGGCCTGGTACGCATTCATCTGTGCTAGACTCATGCCAACACGTCATCAAAACGACGTGACCAAGGAGCGTGCACGCCTTCTTTACGGGATTTGTGACCATTGGTTAGGGATGCGTAATGAAATCGAATTCCTTGGAGTCGATGTAGGCCAATGTATTCAGGAATCTATTGATCGGGTACTGCGAGGTGGTACCACTGGAGGTTTATTGCATAGGTTTCTGATAACGGACTTATGTCGTCGAGCTGGGGTCCAATGGAGCGAGTCCGAGCCGGTTCGTCAACCTATGGCCATCATTGATCATGCCACTATTGACAAGTACAAGGCCTGGGATGGCGCAGTGTCACACCCGCGTGGCATGGGCTATATTGTGCGCCGGGCACCATCACCATAGCTAGAGGAGAGGCCCATGGCAGACGCAACCGAGTCTTCTAGCCGATTTCAGCGGAGGTTAGAAAAGCAGAACTTACGGTTGGCTGAGCGGCAGGGAAAGATGTACACTTACACGGTGGGCGCGTTCAATGCTTTAGCAGATGCATTTTCACGGTTTAGCCCCAATACTGGTCCTGTCCAGCTTCCTAGTCCTGAGGTTCTTCCCCATTTCCCCCCTTCCGACGATGATGAGAATGATGCAGAAGAGTCTGCCTCCACAGACGAGGACGAGGACGATGATGACGATGCTGGCGAGGAATGACTCGTTAATCAGGGAAGTCCTCTGTGATTAATTTTCTACGTTGTCGTTATGAGGACATAACCTGCTTTAAGTTTGGGGGGGGGGGGGTTAATTCATTGATTTATTATGTGTAGATTGCATTGTCCAGTATGTTTAATTAGGACATTCATTATCATTCATTAATTAAAAAATAAAAAATAAAAAAAAACATTTGCATTCATTCTGTTTAGGACTTTTTAGTAGAAGCATAAGCATAGCATTTAGCCTAATGTCGAGCATGGAGCTTTGGTAGTGTGACATTGGCCTATGATGAGTATGGTTGATTTTAACTTACAAAAATCTGAGCATTGTGTACCCGTTTAATTCGAGTCATATGAACCTCATTGCACGATTCATGTCCTTTTGCGCATTCAAGAGCACAAATTGATTATCAGTGGTGATTAGGAACTTTGTGTGTAATATTACTTGAACACTCGTCTATTCATCGATTTAAAGTTGGACATTGGCTGACACATAAGTTTGGGGGAATTTCGGGTATATAAAAAAAAGAAAAGGAAAACATTGAAAAAAAAAATGTATATATGCATAAGGAGTAAAAACTGACTTAGTTCGACTTTGTGGCCTTTGTTACTTGAACAAGTACGCCCTAGGGGATGTCTTTACACCTAGCGCCCTAAAACCATCTGGTTTGGGAGTCGTTGGTCGAAAGTTCGTTACATGGGTAGCTCTGAACGCTTAAGGGGGTTGAACATTGCACAAGTCAGAATAGGAATAAAATCGTGGGATGGAGCGTAAAACGCACCCATTAAGTATGTACCCGAGTTTCTTTAGACTTATGTGGACACTGAGTTTGTTTGAAATTAATGAATAGAGTGTGTTTTGCCATTGATTGCATAAATAACTTTGATACTGCTGATATGAATTTTGACACACACACACGGTGAGGCTAGAGTTATGTACGTGAGGTGAGCATGTGAGAGTTGATGGGTGTTCATAATGCAAAGTTGATTGTATTTAAATTTTTATCTCTGAGGCACCTTTATTGTCCATTGCAGAAGTTCTTGCTCGATGTCAGTAGTTGCATTCATTGTGTTTAATTAGTTTTGTTTAGTTTAGTTGGTGTTAGTTTGCTTGAGGACAAGCATTTGTTCAAGTTTGGGGGTATTTGATGAGTAGGTGAAAACCTACGAATTGAGTATTATTTCATTTGATATATTGTGTGTTCTTGGTATTATTTCATATTACTTCTCTAGTTTTTGTGTTATTTATAGGAAAGGAATGCATGGATGGGCTATGGCTGAAATGAGGAGGAAAAGATGGAGGAATAAAGGTTGCTGACATGCTAGCGCGGGACGCGCTGTCTCTAAGCACATTTGGGCGCGGGCCGCGCTACCCTGAGATTTCCACGGACGACCTGGCGCGAGGCGCGCTGTGAAGTAGAGGAACCAGGCGCGGGGCGCGCCGGTCGGAGCTGAGGATTGCTGGTGTGCAGGCGCGAGGCGCGTTGCTGGTGAAGGAGTTTTGGGCGCTGAGCGCGCCACGCTGACAATTTTAAAGACTTTGCAGATTTGGTTTCCTTTTATGATTCTGAGAGTGATTTAAAGACTGATTTAATTTCCTTATTGTAATAGGGTTATATTAAGACTATAAATAGGCTTTAATAATTAGGTTTTAGAGGATCTCGGATCATCTGAATTGTTTGAGAACTGCTATTGGGGTTTGGGGATTCAATTAAAGGAGCACGACGAGGGCAGAGATTGAAGCTACAGAGTTGGAAATTCTCGACAGAGTTTTTATTCTTTCTCTTTAATTCATTATCTGTACTTAAGATGCTATTTATATTTAATCTCTTTGTCTCAATTATGATGATGAGCTAATTTTCTAATTAGGAATACAATGGAACCTATTATGGAGCAATAATTTAATTGTCATTATTTCCACTTGATTTCTTTAATATGAGTTGATTATTATATCTTGTGCTTAATTAAATAATTGTCTAGCTACCAATTAATCTGATATCTTCGATGGAATTGAAAGAGGACATCTTAGATTAGATCTGGATATAATAACGCATGAACTTGTTTATTCTTCCAAGAGTAACATAATTGTGTACAAGACGAAAGTACTCGTATGCCATGCGCAACCTAGTTAGGAGTTTGTACTTAATGAATCTAGTTTAAGTATCTTGCACGACAATAGTAAAATAACTGAGTTAGGTCTTTTTATTAATCATTGAAAGATGTTAATAAATTGGTAGGTGACCTTAGTTGGCAACTCAGTGAATTAATTAAGTGGGAATAAGATAAGAAGATTATTGTGGAGTAATTGGGGAAATTGTATTCCTATGTTTTTAATCATCTGGTGATCAAATAATTGTTAGTTAATTTTAGTCTTTACTTTCAATACAACACAATTTCACAAAACAAATTGAGGTGACTGTTTAATTATATTTAACTTGATAAAAATTGGTAATTAGAATAAATTATAGTAGCTGTTCCTTGTGGGATTCGACACTTTTCTTACTACTTTATTACTTGATTGACCGTGTGCACTTGCGCGTATTTGTCATTACATAAATCGGACAACAAGTACTCATGCAATACCAACTCAATTCAAATATGTCAACTATGGGTCCTAACTTCATTATCATCATTTATCAATTAATTCAGCATTAAACAAATTCAATCAATGACATCAATCTTCATTCTAAAATCAAAAACCTTCGAAAACTTGACCAAACACAAAAAATTTCAAGATTGTTCTCAAAACAACTCAGATTTTTAAACTTAGAGCAAAACCTACCCTAAACTAACCTAAACCTAAACCCCTCCCCCATACTCAAACCTTACATTGTCCCCAATGTAAGACAATCATGCAAAAGACGAGCGAAATAACTAAAAAGCCAATAAATAAGTAAAAAGGGATAGAAAAGCAAATCTGATATCTTGGGTTGCCTCCCAAGCAGCGCATTTGGTTAACGTCGTTAGCCCGACATCGATTCTCCTCAATCATTCATAGCTCGGATCCACTAGGTCTATCATCTCCACACTTTCCATCAAAAATCCTTCACGGAAAGGTTTCAGCCTATGTTCATTGACCTTGAATACTTTCCCTGTCTTTGGATTCTGTATATCTATAGCACCATGAGAGAACACATTAGTAATAACAAATGGACCTTCCCAACGAGAGCGCAACTTACCTGGAAATAACTTCAGCCTCGAATTGAATAGGAGAACTTGTTGTCCAACAGTGAAATCTTTCCTCAAAATCTGCTTGTCATGGAAAGCCTTTGTTTTATTCTTGTATAGCCTAGAACTCTCATATGCTTCATTCCTCATCTCTTCTAATTCTTGTAACTGGAACTTCCTATGCATCCTCGCTTCATCCAAACTCATATTACATTACTTGATCGCCCAAAAAGCTCTGTGTTCTAATTCCACGGGTAGATGACATGACTTCCCAAAAACTAATTTGTACGGAGATATACCAATGGGGGTTTTGTATACGGTTCTATATGCCCACAATGCATTTTCTAACCGCAGACTCCAATCTTTTCTGCTTGGCTTGACGACCTTCTCCAAAATGGATTTCACTTCACGATTGGATACTTCAGTCTGACCATTGCTTTGCGGATGATAAGATGTAGAAATCTTATGCAAAACATTATATTTCCTGAAAAGTGCTGCTAGCATCCTGTTGCAAAAGTGAGTTCCTCTACCACTGATGATAGCTCTAGGAGTTCCAAATCTGACGAATATGTTAGTTTTGACAAAATCTGCTACAACTTTAGAATCATCAGTCCTGGTGGCTTTAGCTTCCACCCATTTAGAAACATAGTCAACAGCCAAGAGAATGTAAATATTACCATGAGAAACAGGAAAAGGTCCCATAAAATCAATACCCCAAACATCAAAAATCTCAACAATTAAAATGGGAGTTTGTGGCATTTGATTTCTATGTGATATGTTACCTGTTCGTTGACAATTCTCGCATGATTTACAAAATAGATATGAGTCTATAAAAATTGTTGGCCAATAAAAACCACTTTCTAAAACCTTATGAGTCGTCCGTTTGGGTCCAAAATGACCTCCACAAGCATAGGAATGGCAAAAAGTTAGAATAGACAATGTTTCGGTATTAGGCACACATCTACGGATTATCTGATCAGCACAAAATTTCTACAGATATGGATCATCCCAAACATAATATCTAGCATCACTCCTAAGCTTATCCTTCTGGTTTTTAGAAAATTCATTGGGAATAAATGCACTTGCGAAATAATTAACAATATTAGCATACCAAGGCAATTCCTCCTGAATAAAAAAGAGATCCTCATCTAGAAAGGAATCATACAATGGTAATGCCTCCTCATCTCTCACTAGTCGACTCAAGTGATCTGCTACCAAGTTATCCGCTCCCTTCTTATCCTTGATTTCCAAGTCAAATTCCTGCAACAACAGAACCATCTGATAATCCTAGGTTTAGAGTCCTTCTTGGTTAACAAATACCTGAGAGCTGCATGGTCAGAATAAACTACAACTTTAGTGCCAAGTAAATAAGATCAAAATTTATCTAAAGCAAAAACAACAGATAAAAGTTCTTTTTCTGTTGTCGAGTAGTTAATCTGAGCTGCGTTCAATGTTCTAGAGGCATAATAGATGGCATGGACAAGTTTGTCAACTCTTTGGCCCAAAACAGCTCCGACTGCATAATTACTTGCATCACACATTATTACGAAGGGAAGATTCCAATTTGGTGGTTGAATCACAGGTGCGGAAGTCAATAGGCTCTTCAACATGTCAACTGCCTCCTTGCACGCTTCATCGAACTGGAATTCCACATCTTGTTGTAGCAACTTACATAATGGCAGAGCTATTTTGGAGAAGTCTTTGATAAATCTCCGATAGAAACCTGCATGTCCAAGAAAAGAGCGAATCTCCCGCACACTGGCGGGGTAAGGCAAAGCAGACACAATATCTATCTTAGCTTTATCAACCTCTAAACCTTTAGTTGACACAACATGAACAAGCACTATACCCTGTTCTACCATAAAGTGACACTTCTCCCAATTAAGAACAAGGTTAGTTTCCAAGCATCTATCTAGCACACGCGTTAGATTTTCCAAGCACAAATCCAAAGAATCACCATGTACTATGAAATCATCCATAAAGACCTCGATGCAATTTTCTAAAAGATCAGAAAAAATGCTTACCATGCATCGCTGAAAAGTACCGGGTGCATTGCAAAGTCCAAACGACATCCTCTGGTATGCAAAAGTACCAAATGGACACGTGAATGTGGTCTTTTCCTGGTCTTCGGGTGCAATCATGATCTGATTATAACCTGAAAAACCATCTAGAAAGCAATAATAAGTATGCCCCGCTAATTGTTCTAGCATTTGATCAATAAAAGGAAGAGGAAAGTGGTCTTTTCGAGTTACAACATTTAATTTTCTGTAGTCAATACACACTCTCCATCCTGTTTGTATCCGTGTGGGCACCAACTCATTATTGTCATTCGTGATGACAGTTATTCCAGAGTTCTTCGGAACTACCTGTACCGGACTCACCCACTGACTGTCTGAAATGGGGTAGATTATGCCTGCATTAAGCAATTTAATCACCTCTTTCTTGACTACCTCCATCATGGGTGGATTTAATCTTGGTTGTGCTTCTCTCGTGGGCTTTGCTCCATCATCCAAAAGAATCCTATGCATGCACATCGCAGGGCTTATACCTTTGATATCTGCTATCGTCCAACCAAACACTGTGACATGGTCCCTTAGGACTCTCAACAATTTTTCTTCTTGCACTTTGGTTAGATTACTAGCAATAATCACAGGTAAAGTTTCATTAGTCCCTAAATATGCATATTTCAAGTGAGCAGGTAAGGTTTCAATTCTAAGATTGGAGCTTGTTCCATAGATGGTAACAATTTTTTATGAGAAACAGGCAATTGAATTGATTGAACTGCATACTTATCTGTGAATTTTGGTAAAGAGTGCAATGCAGTCACAGCTTCCTTCAATTCCTGATTCTGGTCAAATTACTCCTCTTTATTCATGTCTAAGTTGTTAGTAATGGCCATCTCCAAGCTTTCCCGGTGTACTTGTTCAAAAGATTCCTGCACTATAGAATTACTGATGTTAATGGCAAAAACATGATTAGCATCACTAAGGTACCTCATTGCATCATATATATTGAACTGAATTTTCTCTCCATTAAATTCCATGGTTAAGGTCCCATTGTGCACATCAATTATTGTCCTTGCTGTTTTCAAAAATGGCCGCCCTAACAAGATATGCGAAGGATTTAGAGATCTGTCATCTTCCATATCCACAATGTAAAAATTTACAGGAAATATTAACTGATTCACCTGCACTAAGACATCTTCAATTACCCATTGAGGGTAAGTGTTAGTACGATCAACAAGTTGCATGATAACGCCAGTTTGTTTCAAAGGTCCTAGATTTAAAGAAGCAAATACAGATAATGGCATGACATTTATTGAAGCTCCTAGATCTAGCATGGCTTTCTCAAAGCTGGTATTACCTATTCTGCATGGGATTGTAAACATTCCTGGATCTTTACATTTAGGGGGCATTTTTCTTTGAAGCACTGCTGACACATTCTCTCCTACAGTGACTTTTTCATCATCTTTCAATTTTCTTTTGTTAGTACACAATTCTTTCAAAAACTTCGCGTACCTGGGCACTTATTTGATAGTATCCAATAGAGGAATATTTACCTCTACCTTCCTGAAGGTTTCCAAAATTTCCTTTTCGTTTTCATCCTTCTTTGAAGTCTTAAGTGTTCTAGGTGGAAACGGCAACAGTGGGATCTTCACTGGTGTAGATTGGGTAACAATTTTCCTCGGTGTCTTAGTCTCCTCTTTAGCTTTGTCCTCTTCAATTTCTGTAGCTGCTTTGGGTACTTCCAACTCTTTTCCACTCCTTGGTGTAATCGCACTAGCATTCTCCCTTGGATTGACAACTGTTTGGGAGGGCAACTTTCCTGAACCTTGAGAATCCATCCACTCCACTGTGGTGGCAAGTTGACCTATCTAATTCCTCAAGTCTTGAACAGAATTTTTTGTTTCCTATTGGAACTGCTATGTCTGACTCATGAATGCCTTGAACATGTCTTCCAAAGATGTTCCAGGATTTGCATGAGCTGCTTGTCTAGGTTGATATTGGGGTTGAGTTGGTTGAGAGCCTTGTGGGAACCCTTGTTGTCTAACCATATACACGCTTTGCGCTGGTGGCCTATTTCCTCCATAACTAAGGTTAAGATGATCCCTCCATCCTGGATTGTAAGTATTGGAGTACGGGTCATACTTCGGTTGTGGTTGTGCCTGATAGTTCCCCATCACATTAGCTTGCTGTGCGGTTTCATCTTCTTGTAATGTCAGACAAGAATCGGTACTATGACAACCTATTAAACAAATCCCACACACTTTTGCTGCTGGTGTATTTCCTGTAGCCATTTGTCTAACCATTGCAGTTAGATCAAAAATTTGTTGTTCAAGGTTGCTCGTGGTCATCTCATTCACTCTTGCAGGTGCATGGTCATTCCTTGCCCCATACTGCTGAGAATTAGCAGCCATATTTGCAATTAGAGTTTTTGCAGCCTCTGATGTCTTATCTACTAGTGCTCCTCCACTTGCAGCATCGATCATACTCCGATCCATTAGTGATAATCCCTCATAAAAGTACTGAATCATGTGTTGATCATCCATTTGATGGGGAGGACAACTGGAACACAGTTTTTTAAATCTTTCCCAATACTCATATAGTGTCTCTCCGCTGAACTGTCAAATGCCGCATATCTCCTTTCTGATGTTGGCAACTCTTGAAGCAGGAAAGTACTTCTCCAAGAACAGGCTTTTCATGTCATTCCATGACTGTATTGACCCTGAAGGAAGATAGTACAACCAGTCTTTCCCTAGATCTCCCAATGAGAATGGAAATGCCCTTAGCTTGATTTGATCCTCAGTTATTCCATGTGGTTTCATGGTGGAACACACCACATGAAATTCCTTCAAGTGCTTATATGGATCTTCACCTATAAGACCATGAAAAGTAGGCAGAAGATGAATTAGTCCCGATTTAAGTTCAAAAGCAGTAGTTAAAGTAGGATATTCAATGCACAAGGGTTGTTGATTAAGATTAGGAGTGGCTAATTGTTTGAGTGTTCTATTGTTATTTGGCACCGCCATTTCTTCTCCTTCCTCTAAATCGGTGGACGATGTATTTGACAGTAATTCAAGTGCTATGTTGAGTCCCGGTGATGGAACTTCGTCTGACTCTGCAGTGATGCCTCGAACTTGACGAGCTTCTTTCCTTAGCCTGCGTGCAGTTTTCTCAATTTCTGGATCAAAATTCAAATCACCGGATTGAGAGGATCGTGTCATAAACTACAATAATGAACAAAAATAAAATAAAATAAAGAATAAATAAAGATAAATAACACTTCCCCGGCAACGGCGCCAAAAATTTGGGAGCTGTCGTTTTACACTCCAAAATTAATACCTTACTAACACTGTACTCGCACAAAACTTAGTATAATGACAAGCAATGATCGATCCCACAGAGAAGTGAATTAGTCTTTTACTTATTCTAATATTCCTATTATTTATATTAATGGGGGTTTTGAGTTTGATTCACTAAGCTAACAAAAGTAATTAAGAATGATCAATGAATAAAAAGCTTCAGTTCTTCAGTTCAGTATCACCTTAACATAACTATGGAAGAGTCAAGTTTAACAATATTTATCCTTCAATGAGATTAATAACCCTAGATAACCGCAATCGCTAATTATCCGAAATTCTCCTTATGTGTAAATCAAATGTGACAATCGCCTCAAAAGACCCTAACTATCATGTAACCTAGAACGATCAGTCTAGATTTAATATAACAACAGCATGAAGGATTAGAGAATTAGGTTATTCCAAGCCACAATTACACAATCAGGAATTATTTAACTTGCCTTCAAATAATCTTAATAATATCCAAAAGCTTGTCCACAATCAAATACTATTAATTGCTACCTATGATCAGATATAATATCGTTTACTTAATACTATATCTTAATCTAGCAGATGATATTAATCAAATTAATTCAATTGGCCAAATCAAATCCAAAAGATTAAATAATATATAATCAACTAAAACAGATTATCTGAATAAATCTCATGCAAGAAGGAATAAATAAATAAAACCTGATTAAACCATTAATTATGAAAAAGGGTCAACATCCCTTAGAATTGAAAGTAAGAGTCTAGCCTGACATGCCTTCAATCTCCTCCAATTAGGGTTACAATTGTAGTTGCCAAGATCCCCCTATAATAAATTAAAAATATCTATTTATAGTCCTAAGATAATATCCCAAGTCCCTAAGAATTAAGAATCCAATCTGAAATAGAAATCCTCAAAAATTACAAAAAGTCAAAGCTGGTCAAACTTGGTCAACGCCGCCTTTCTCGCCGGGGCGAGAAACTCCAGAGAAGTCTGGGCCGAGGCGAACTCTGGATCGGCTGGGGCGAAAATGGGCAGAGGCTTCCTCGCCGGGGCGAGAAATCCTAGTACAAAGTTCTCGCCGGGGCGAGAACCTCAATTTTCCAACTTTTCAACTTTTAGCTCCGATTTTCCATCTTTTTCCACTTTTGACTCTGAATTCTCCTGAAACCAATAAACAACCTAATAAGTGCATATACACAATAAAACATGCAATAAACTAAATATAAAGGAATAAAAATAAATGAATATTATGCACTTATTAAATTCTACTAGAATGCAATACTCGATAGTGATGTTCTGTCTACTAAAGTTCGTGGAATGAAACTGAAGATAAATGCTGCAGAAATCAATCAATGTCTGGGATTTACCAACCAAGGTCTATTATCCCTAGAAGAAATCGATTCTGATGAAGGTAAGAAATTAATGGGCTATGTGAAGAATCCCCATCTGAAAGGAATAAAGAAAAAGGAATTTCCTGAGAAGTTCGAATTCTTAGCTGAGATTGTGGGCAAATGTATCTTATGTAAAGACACTGCCCATGATACTGTGAGTGATCTGCAACTGAAGATTATAACTGCCATTGTCATGAAGAGGAAGATAAATTTTGGAGCCATGCTGTCTGATTGGTTAGCCAAAGAAGTCAGGAAAGTGAAGGCCTCAGACAAACCTGTCTTGAAGGTTTACTATGGAAGGTTCTTGAGCATTATACTGAAGAAAAGGCTGAAAAACAAAATTGGGGATGATGAGGGAGAAGCCCTAAATGTCCACAAAATCATGTCACCCAAATTGTTTGACAATTGGAAGAAGAACTCCATGGAGAACAAGAAATTGAGAATATCTGGTAGCAGCAGCAAAGGGACTTCAAAGGCAGGCAAAGGGAAGAGGAAAGCAAGTACATTGAAGGATGAGTCATCACAATCTGAAGAATCTCTATCTCCTGAGCCCATTCCCTCCAAATCACTTAAGAAGAAGGTGAAAGTTGAGGTAGCCCCAGTGAAGAGTTCCTCTTCCTCCCAAGAAGAATCTAAGGAAGAGAAAGAAGCATCCGAGGCACCTATGGCCAAACCCTCAAAGAGAAGACAGAGTGCAAGACTAAAGCAAATGATGAAACTCCCAGGTCATGAAAGTAAAGAAAGAATTCCTTTAGCAACTGTTGACCTTGGAGATGATGATGAGAGTGATGAAGTTGAAGCTGCAAAGATAAGTAAAAATGTGGCATCTAGTGATGAATCGACTGGAAAGGATGTGACCACATATATGTCTGAATCAGAAAGTAAGGATATAGCTATGTCTGTTGAAAAGAGTCTCAATAAATCAACAGAAGATGATGACATTGAAGTAAGCTATGAAGATCAGTCAGCTGGTGAGTCAGTTGAAAAATCAAAAGGAGTAATTATAGAGGAAGAAAATTCAAAGGAAAAGAGCACCAAAGAAACTGACACTGATAAAGGAGAGGAAGCAATGGAAGATGATAAAGGACAACATGATTCTGACTCTGAGAATAGCGCATCAGAAAGCAACTTTAGACCAGCCACCACAAGAATTCGAAGAAGAATAGTGCTAGAGGCCTGTGACAAACCAGGAGCTTTGTTGCTAACAAGATGGATAGATCATGTCATCGGTCAAATGAAAGTAGTATCAATGACCATTGAGGATCTACTTAACAATTTTCAAGACATTGAGCTTGATCGTACTACAGTTCTATATGATCCAGACAGTGAACAACTGACCTGGTTCTACCCATGGATGCCTTGGCTGAAGACAATTGAATTTGGAGATACAAGCTTCATCAGCTGGTGTTACTCACAATTTTCAAATCTGAAGATGATCTTTTAGAACTTCCCAAGAGTTTAATCTTTTCCAAAGATCCTGATCAAGGATACTCAACATTTTAAAATCTATCGCCATGCTGAAGGTATATACATTCCATACTATATGTTGGAAAACAGTGATAAAAGCAAATCAGCAAACCAGTTCGTAGAGTCAATGGTTGTGGAACCCCCTAATTCTAAGACTGCAGCTTTCCAGTCTCAGCCAAATGTCAAACTCCCTGATATCTCCACTGCAATACCTTCTGATATCCCTTCCTCATCCAACAAAGATTTCTTTGATATAGCCACTGCTCTTGAAAACATCTACAAAAGTGAGAAATCCAAGACAACTACACCAATCCTTGAAGACTTCTTGATTGACCAAGAGTTATTGACAAACTCAGAAGAATTGATTGGGAATATTTCCTCAGTCACTAAAGAGGCAAGGAAGATGGCTGGAGGTGAAGACAATGAATTCTACAAGAAGCTACAAGCCTCATTCACAGACATGTCCTTAAAGCTACATCAACGAGATCAGATATATCTCAAGTCAATTGAGCAGCAGAAGACTGAATCTCTGAAACTCTAACAACAGAATAAATGCTTTATTCAGACTCTGTCAACAAAAGTGGAAAACCTTAACCAGTCCCTCACCCAGCAAATGGAACTTGGCCAGCAGGAGGTGAAAATGGAAGTTGGTAATACCTCCTACTTAGTTGAACAACTCATTACACATGTTCATAATCTCTCCCAAGTGATTGATGACAAAAAGGGGGAGAAAAAGATGAACCATAAGAAGATGAAGCACAAAAAGAAGATAAGAGTTGGTTTGAAAAGAAAGGAGCTGAAGAAGAACAAAGATGAAGCACCAACAACTGAGGGGGAGCCAGGAGAAGAAGAAGATGAAGAAATTGCTGCAAGAAG
This sequence comes from Aralia elata, assembly GCA_034770075.1. Taxonomy (NCBI): domain Eukaryota; kingdom Viridiplantae; phylum Streptophyta; class Magnoliopsida; order Apiales; family Araliaceae; genus Aralia; species Aralia elata. The sequence goes on from CM068377.1 coordinate 66,808,427, forward strand.
TGAGGGGGAGCAAGTAGCAGAAGAGGATGCAGAAGAATAAGAAGAAAGCAGTAGGTGAAAGCAGCCACAAGGTACCATCAAGCAGAAGGTACATCTCTAACAAGCAAGGAGGAAGTAACTGTCTTATGCTAGTATCTAGGATCTCCTTGTTAGATTAATATAGCTTGTGAATTGCATATGTGTTAATTTTATAGTATGTTATAAATGACTATCTTGAATGCACATCATTTCATTCATATCTCTTGGTCTAGAACTACAGTGACTTACTATATCTTAAGTCACATCAGCACTCGTACATCTGCATGAATTGCTTAAATTGAATGTTATGCTATTAGTGTTTTTGTCATCATCAAATAGGGGGAGATTGTTGGGAATCAACATGTGATCGTTAAGCTCATTATCATAGGGGGAGAATGTTATAAGATCTGCATGTGATTACCTTTATTTATTATATGTGATTTGATTGATGACAAAATGGTAAGAAGAACATTCATACTGTTAAAACCTTGTAAAGTCCTTAAATGAAATACATGTATAAGGACTTAGAAGATCAAATATGTTAGGTTGATCTAAACTGAATGAATATCTATCTGATCAAAGCATGTTTGTAAGATTAGGTTTTGTAAAGTTCTTAAATGAATTTGATGTACAAGGACTTAGAATAGAAAAAGATCAAACTTGTTAGGTTGATCTTATGTACTATAATGATATACGCACAAACAAGGGGCAGACTGATCGTAGAGCACTGCACTGACTAAATGAAGGATCGTAGAACAGTCAGTCAACATCGCAGAGTCAAGTATGCCATCACAGGATTTGCCAAGAAAACGTAGAGTTCTCTCGGCAGAACATAGAGCACTCTCGGCAGGACGTAGAGTTCTCTCAGCAGAACATAGAGAACTCTCGGCAGGACGTAGAGTTGTCTCGGCATTACAATGCTAAATCTAAAGATTGTAGAGACTACCAGACAAGCACAATAAAAGGCTCGGCAGATCGTAGAGCTTACTCGACATCACTCTCTTGAAATCGTAGAGTGAAACAGACACATCGCAAAGCTTGCAAGGCAATCGTAGAGTATGGCTTAGCAGAACAAGGAGCTTACTCAGGATCGTAGAGTGTGCACTGCAAAAAAGAAATCATTGTGCTAACATGGGTTCGTAGAGTAAGTCCAAGTCAGCCACTCTACGACTCCCACGAACAGTCTGCAATCAAACAACAACGTAGAGCAGTCGTTGCTAAAGCACTCAAAAATAAAGTGGCAACCTTCATAAAGACTTCTAAGTAAGCTGAGCATGAGCCATCAGACATAGAATGTGATGACCCGAATTTTCAAAAACATTATAATAAGAATTTAATAAACAAAATTCTTATTCAGAGGTATAATTGGTAGCTTGCTAACTCTAGCCGATTAATATTATTAAATAAAATGGATTTTTATTAATAATATTATGAGTTAAGCATTTAAAGGTTATATCATGACCAAGATTATGAGTAAGCGATGATTCGTAAGTATAGAAGTTTGTATAAGCGAATATGGTGGCTTTGAGAAATCTCCCTAAAGTGTTAATCGAGTGGTACGGTACACGTGAGTATTATTGGTGTGGGCACTAGGTACGCTAACGTAAGCTATTTATTAGATTAAATAAATAGTTTGATAGAAATTATTATTGGATAATTTATTTGGTGTAATTGTGTAACCAAATATAGGGGGGATGTATGTACATTTATGTACATAATTATGTGAAGTTAATTGATAAGAGTAGCGATCGCAAATCGTGAATACCCTTGTTATTTGGGTTTATTAATATTATTAAGTGGATTAAATATTATTTTTATGAAATGTGTTTTAAGGTTATTTTATAACCTAGATGATGTGTATACACTGATATTTAAGTGTAGTGGTCGCATGGGGAGCGAATAATTGATTTCGTAAAAAATCGCTAAATTGCTACTTACGGGGCACGTTTCTCGAGGATCACTATTCACGCTGGCACTATTTATGCTAAAATATTTTTACGTCTTTTTAGATTTTGAATAATTTCGCTAAGACACGTGTGTGAAGGAATAATTTTTTTAAGTGTCAAAAATTTTATTTGAGCTTATTCGGAATTTAATTATATCCGAAATGTTTATTATGGGTTATCCGAATAAATGGACAAACCCTGTAATTATTATTTTTACCTACCCCAATAATTTATAGGAGTACCCCATTTAAATTATGGGTATAGTTATTGTGCAAATTTGGTACAAAAGTGGGAGTTTTTGGGTATATTTTGGGTATATGTGATTTAATTGGAGAGTCATTTAAGCCTTAACCAATCAAAATCAAGCTAGCATTCCATGTGACCAATAAGATTTGAGCATGGGAGGGAGTAGCCGACATATTGGTACAAGGTGAAGACATTTCTCTCTATATCAATTCCAAGGGAGCTCGGGTTTCTCCCTCCTCCTCCCGAAGCCACATGGGTACTCCATCCCATTTCATTTTTCATTCCATCTTTGTTGCTGCAGGGAGAGTTAGCATTGAGAGGTATTGAGGGAAGATAGAGAGAGAAAGAGGTTAATGTAGAAAGAGAAGAGAAGAAGTTTGAAGAGGAAGAGAGCTCGGGTGATGAACTCCCTTCTCCTCCCGAAGCCATCATCTCCTCTTACCCCCCTTCTCCATTGCTCAACCTTTCTATTGCTGCAAGTTTATAGAGAGAGAATACAGAGAGATGATATAGAGAGAGAAAGGACATGTAGAGAGAGAAAGAAGAAAAAGAAGCGGGTGGAGGAAGAAGAAAAAGAGGGAGTGCTCGGGTGAACCAAGCAAGGGATGAAAAGCTCTTGTCAAGAACCTTAGCTAATCTTCTGAACATCTAGAAGGACTTAGAAGAGGTAAATCATCAACCTAAATCCATTTCCATTGATGTTGGTTAGGTTTTCCAAGCTTTTTGGTTTTTGGAGCTATTTAGCTTGCCAATGATCTTTGTTGCGATTTTTGTTGTTATGGTTGGTTGTGGATGGTTTATAATGTTGTTAAAAGGTTATGTAAGCCATTAATAACATCAAAGAGGAATAAAAATGGAAGGAATCCGTACCTATGCTTAAGGAGGATGAAGAACATGAAGAACAATGAACATTTTGGACAAGCCTTGGACTGTTTTAGACAATCTGTAGCTAATTTTCTTGTTGGTTAAATTTGTTTGTTATTATGGTATTGTAGTCACATGTGTTGAGAAGATAACCCAATTGTAATCGAGTAAAAAGAAGCTAAAACGAATTCGTAGTAATGATTTTAGTGAAAAGTGTAAAGAACATGAAAACTGCGCAAATAGTGTTCGTTAAACCAATTCTGGTATTGTTGTGTTAGATGAAAATTTATATATTCTGGTGTAGTTATAGTTCACTGATTTTGGAAGCCATAGGCTTTGGAATGACCGCATTTCGACCTCGGATGAGGGAGTTATGGCATTTGGGAGAAGAAGTATCCAAACTGTCAAATCGCAAAAATCAGTTCGGGAAGGGGAGATTCGCGACACAATTTTGGGTAATTAGAATTGCAAAAAAATTGTTGGCTTTAGATATATTGTAGCCCTATGTCTTAGGAATCTATAGAGTCCAAAACGGACCAATTTGAACGAGTATAGAAGGAGTTATGGTGATCGAAGCGGGAGGAGGTCGAATCGCGAAGTCTGGTGCCGCGCTGCTCGACTCAGCTTCGACGTCCGTTGGGAAAATGGCCATAACTTCCTCATACGAACTCGGATTAAGGCGATTCAAGATGATTTAGAAAGAGAAAGAGTAGAACTACAACTTTCATTAATTAGAATTAAAATTTACTACTTGGACCAATTTTTAAATTAGCCATTTTTAGGGTTGTTGTGCAAATAGAAGGCGTCGGTCATGCGCCTGTGCATCGTGTAATGTTTCCAAGGCTAAAAGATGATGTCCTAGGTTTTAAAACATGAACTTTATGAATTATAATGATACTTATCATTAATCAATGATTAATTACATAAATATATGAGCATGCCAAGCATATGCAAAAGAGACAAATTAGGCGTGTGGATGTATAAACGTTGAAACGCCGTGTAAAGTGCTAATGCACTTAAATAATATTTCGATTTGGATGAAATGAATATTATGAGATATGGAGTAGGGTTTTTATAGACCAATAAGGATGGATGATGATGAGGGTCATGTCGTCTGCAAATGACGTGACATCAAGGGATGTTTTAGGGTTAATCGCGTTTATTAATTTATAATGCGCGAACAATATGGAATAAGAATTATTATAGTGTAAACTATTATGTGAAGCATTTTTAGTGGCTAATTAGTATTTTAAGGTTAAATAAATTGTGTAGGATATTTGAAGGGCGAGCCATCATATTTTGGCAAGGAACGCTTAAGGCAAGTTCTTTCAGTAACTTGTTGACTTGTTTAAATGCATTGATATATATAAGTTGATTTCTAAATCTTTTATTGTTATGTGAATTATGTGAGAGCATGATTAAAGTGTGCACATTGTGCAACTATGTGATTACATGATCTATATATGTGGAACTTGAATTATTATAGACATACAATATGAAATGTAAAAGGTATACTATGACATATATGATGCAAATGAAACGTGCATGTTAAGAAATGTATGGTGCATATGTAGTTGCATTGCATAATATTTATAATGCATGAATAAAATGCAAGTAATATGTTACGTGAAGTATGAAAGGTGTAACTGTTAGTTCTTGCTGAGCCGTCGTGCTCATTCTTGCAAAATAAAACTTTTGCAGATTCTAGATGCGACAAATTCTCTTAATATCATGATGATAAGGATTAGAGGCGCATGGAAAAATGAAAGCTATTAATTATTTTCTCATTATAATTATTTAGCCGTGATGACGGTATACAATGCATGTGAATTAGATTATGTAAATCTTGCGTTAAAAATGGAGGTTATCCATTACGGTAGTTATGATGTGATTATATTAGTTATTTGTTATAGTGAACTAGTAGAGTGGCGATGTTGTATAAAGGACTTTTATATAACAAATGTATGGTTATTGAATAACTTCAAGAATATTCGGGAGACGATTAAATTCAAAGATTGAATTTTAGGTTTGCTTAAAAAGCTTTGGAAAGGATCATGATATTTATTCAACCTTAAAAAAAAATGTAGCAGTTAAAGGTTACGAAACCTAGAATTGAGAAAAGTTTTAATAATAAGTTTTAATACTTGTATTGATATAGACTGTTATATACAGCTTGAAAGAAATCGAAGGGTAAGGAAAATTTAGAATATGAATGAAAAGCATAAGAGCTTTAATTTATCCGCATTTTTATTTATTTATTTTAATTATTACATTTTCTATTAATGTTGAAAGAATAGATAGTGAATGCATGCATTTATTAGTATCAAAGCGAGGTTGTGTTCATTAATTTATGAATATGGATTATATATATTGAGATGGCAGCAGTATCGTGATACACCAGGTTCGAGGTTAAGATAACCCGGATTTGGGGGCGTTACAGGTTGGTATCAGTGCTATAGGTTATAAACCTTAGGTAAGTGTACCTTAGACTATAACCTGGGAGTAAAAAGATGAGATTGATAAAGAATAAACTCAAATAGAGTTTGACTGATAACAAATAAAAATTAGAAGATCCATAAAGAAATGGATTATGTTAATAACAAGACGATTCAAAGAAGAATCTTGAAGAGTTATAAAAGATGAGAATCAGGAGTTACCTAACTCCAATAATAAAGATGACAAGTATTAATAAATAGACGAGATCTATAAGCTAAGAGGCGTAAATAGAATCATACTATTATATGATTAAAGAGAAGAGTAAAGAAGATCGTAGGATGAAACGATCGCAGGGTAAAAAAGATCGTGATGTAAGACGATTATAAAATGAGATCACGACGTGATCTGATAGAGTATGGAATGACAGATGATCTGTTAAACAGTTATAGCCTGATGCTATAAAGGGATAAGTTACTATGAAATAGTACGAGGTAAACTCAAGAAGAGTTAGAGATGATAAAAATACGGATTTAAAGAAAATTCGCATTGAACAAAGAAAATACTAGAAATATGTGGGATTTCAATTAAGGACTCGTGTGATAGCTGAGTTGTACAAATCTTTATATGGGCAAGGGTTTTGTGCTTGGTTTTACGACTACTCAGTTTCTCACATTGATAATCATTGAAATATTGGTATCGCGTCGATGTATGTATGATGAGAAGGTGATTCTTTTCCCATATATATATATATTTGATAATAGAGATTAATAAGACTAGGTGCGAGTTCTTGAAACTCATGCTTATGATAAGTTTGTGACTCATAATCGTATGGTATATTTTGAGCCCCTAAGCGTATGGACAGTCCCTGATTTGTTCTTGGACTACATATTAATAGGACAAGTTCCTAAACTCGTATTATTATGGCAAGTTCCTAAACTCATAACGTGTTGTAAGTTTGATGAACTATACTGAGGTATAGAATTGTTCTAGATTGAGAATTGAGAATCTTCAGATGTGATGAGCATGGATGATAATAGAAGTAGATAAGAGTATTAAATAGCAAGTGGTGGAGAAATCGAAGTTGATAAGGAAAATGGATATTCCCAAATCTTCTAGTTATGCTAGATTTCAAAATTTATTGACATTGTGCTGATATTTGCACTTTTATGTTTTCAAAAAATATGTTGGGTCAATTTTTGAACCAATAAGTTTTTTTTAAAAAAAGTTCAAATGATTCATATGTCTATGCTAATTGCTCCAGCTAGACAAAAATGATTTAAAATATCAAAATATATTTTTAAGTAATCATCAATGCATCATGGAACCTGGTGTAGAATGACAGATGATGGAGTTATCAATGTAGAGTAACCTAGTGTTGGATGTGATCATAGTATCGTCAGCCCACTATGGTATGATGTAGTATGACTAAGTCACAAAATGACGGAATCCTCAACGGACTGTAGAAACAGCGCGGTATCATGACGTCATTAAATGATTTTTGTTTTCTTTAAAGTATGAAAAAGTATGCCAATTGAGTTGGCAAAAGTATTTCGTTTAATGCCCAAATTATTGATGTATGTTTAAGCTATTTGATTCGGCTAGACGAATGTTGAAATATAATTATGAGATTAAAGAATCCTTTGAGAATGTTTTCCAAACCAAATTGTTCTGGTGCGGAACCTTGTGTTGAGTCTGAGACGAACAACCCTGATAAAGGTGGAAAACTAAAATCGGATGATATGTTTTCGATGAGCCTAGATTGATATATCGGGCACAACAAAATGGTACGATAGGCTGATCACCTATAATACTCGTTTCAGTGTGGAGAACTTTGGTGAACCACTGTTACGTTTTGGGTTTACAGTGCGAGGAACTTTGGTGAAGTGTTGTATTCTTTTTGAAAGAAAAAGTTAGTTTACTGTCTTTGTGACTATAAACAGGCCTTGGAAAAAGGTAGTTTACTGTCTTTGTGACTATAAGCAGGACTAGTGAGAGGTAAGTGCCATACTGGCCACTCAATGATTCCTTCATTTAATTCTGATAATTCATGCGCAGGATACAAATTAGTATCGAACATACACAAATTGGTGTCAAACTCAAACGCATATAGTTGTTTGAAAATGTAGAGTTGTGAGAAGTAAGAATTTCCTACTTAAATAATTGATAGGAAATATGTTGGCATGGAGTCAAAGGGTGCAAGAAAGAAATATTAAAACCAAGAGGCACAAGACTTTTGAAGCACTAGAGTGATAGGTATGCAAATAGCACGAAGTTATGAGATGTAGAGTACAGTGTACTTCGAGATACATATTAATTAAAATATGTGTATCAATATGTGTTATGTGATGTGAAAAATTTCTGCATCAATAATGATTGTTTTAAAATGAATAAATGAGATTAGTACACGATGATATTGATTTACTATGATGATTATGGCTTACGGCGATTCGTAGAAAAGGATGTAATGGATTAGAGAAAGGAAGAAAATACTTGATATATAATCGAGTCTAGATGAAAGTCATGAGATTTGATGTATGAGAATTAGAGAAGGAAATGAATGAGATAGGTGAAAACCTATATCGAAGCAATTTAATGGGATGAGTTAAGCCGATAAGATTTTAGAAGGAGTTAGATGTAAACCGGAGAAGGCGGTGCGATGTTCGTGATTCCAAGGACAGAATCCTTATAAGAGGGGAAGGATGTGACGACCCGAATTTTCTAAAGCATTATAATAAGAATTTAATAAACAAAATTCTTATTAAGAGGTATAATTAGTAGCTTGCTAACTCTAGCCGATTAATATTATTAAATAAAATAGATTTTTATTAATAATATTATAAGTTAAGTGTTTAAAGGTTATATCATGACCAAGATTATGAGTAAGCGATGATTCGTAAGTATGGAAGTTTGTATAAGCGAATATGGTGGCTTTGAGAAATCTCACTAAAGTGTTAATCGAGTGGTACGGTACACGTGAGTATTATTGGCGTGGGCATTAGGTACGCCAACAAAAGCTATTTATTAGATTAAATAAATAGTTTGATAGAAATTATTATTGGATAATTTATTTGGTGTAATTGTGTAACCAAACATAGGGGGGATGTATGTACATTTATGTACATAATTATGCGAAGTTAATTGATAAGAGTGGCGATCGCAAATCTTGAATACCCTTGTTATTTGGGTTTATTAATATTATTAAGGGGATTAAATATTATTTTTATGAAATGTGTTTTAAGGTTATTTTATAACCTAGATGATGTGTATACACTGATTTTTAAGTGTAGTGGTCGCATGGAGAGCGAATAATTGATTTCGCAAAAAATTGCTACTTATGGGGCACGTTTCTCGAGGATCACTATTCACGCTGGCACTATTTATGCCAAAATATTTTTACGTCTTTTTAGATTTTAAATAATTTTGCTAAGACGCATGTGTGAAGGAATAATTTTTCTAAGTGTCAAAAATTTTATTTGAGCTTATTCGGAATTTAATTATATCCGAAATATTTATTATGGGTTATCCGAATAAATGGACAAACCCCGTAATTATTATTTTTACCTACCCCAATAATTTATGGGAGTACCCATTTAAATTATGGGTATAGTTATTGTCCAAATTCAAAAGTGGGAGTTTTTGGGTATATTTTTGGGTATATGTGATTTAATTGGAGAGGCATTTAAGCCTCAACCAATCAAAATCAAGCTAGCATTCCATGCGACCAATAAGATTTGAGCATGGGAGGGAGTAGCCGACATATTGGTACAAGGTGAAGACATTTCTCTCTATATCAATTCCAAGGGAGCTCGGGTTTCTCCCTCCTCCTCCCGAAGCCACATGGGTACTCCATCCCATTTCATTTTTCATTCCATCTTTGTTGTTGCAGGGAGAGTTAGCATTGAGAGGTATTGAGGGAAGATAGAGAGAGAAAGAGGTTAATGTAGAAAGAGAAGAGAAGAAGTTTGAAGAGGAAGAGAGCTCGGGTGATAAACTCCCTTCTCCTCCCGAAGCCATCATCTCCTCTTACCCCCCTTCTCCATTGCTCAACCTTTCCATTGCTACAAGTTTAGAGAGAGAGAATATAGAGAGATGATATAGAGAGAGAAAGGACATGTAGAGAGAGAAAGAAGAAAAAGAAGCGGGTGGAGGAAGAAGAAAAAGAGGGAGTGCTCGGGTGAACCAAGCAAGGGATGAAAAGCTCTTGTCAAGCACCTTAGCTAATCTTCTGAACATCTAGAAGGAATTAGAAGAGGTAAATCATCAACCTAGATCCATTTTCCATTGATGTTGGTTAGGTTTTCCATGCTTTTTGGTTTTTAGAGCTATTTAGCTTGCCAATGATCTTTGTTGCGATTTTTGTTGTTATGGTTGGTTATGGATGGTTTATAATGTTGTTAAAAGGTTATGTGAGCCATTAATAACATCAAAGAGGAATAAAAATGGAAGGAATCCGTACCTATGCTTAAGGAGGATGAAGAACATGAAGAACAATGAACATTTTGGACAAGCCTTGGACTGTTTTGGACAATCTGTAGCTAATTTTCTTGTTGGTTAAATTTGTTTGTTGTTATGGTATTGTAGTTACATGTGTTGAGAAGATAACCCAATTTTAATCGAGTAAAAAGAAGCTAAAACGAATTCGTAGTAATGATTTTAGTGAAAAGTGTAAAGAACATGAAAACTGCGCGAATAGTGTTCGTTAAACCAATTCTGGTATTGTTGTGTTAGATGAAAATTTCTAAATTTTTGTGTAGTTATAGTTCACTTATTTGGGAAGCCATAGGCTTTGGAATGACCGCATTTCGACCTCGGATGAGGGAGTTATGGCATTTGGGAGAAGAAGTATCCAAACTGTCAAATCGCAAAAATCAATTCAGGAAGGGGAGATTCGCGGCACAATTTTGGGTAATTAGAGTTGAAAAAAAATTGTTGGCTTTAGATATATTGTATCCCTATGTCTTCGGAATCCATAGAGTCCGAAACGGACCAATTTGAACGAGTATAGAAGGAGTTATGGTGATCGAAGCGGGAGGAGGTCGAATCGCGAAGTCTGGTGCCGCACTGCTCGACTCAGCTTCGACGTCCGTTGGGAAAATGGCCATAACTTCCTCATACGAACTCGGATTAAGGCGATTCAAGATGATTTAGAATGAGAAAGAGTAGAAATACAATTTTAATTACTTAGAATTAAAATTTACTACATGGACCAATTTTTAAATTAGCCATTTTTAGGGTTATTGTGCAAATAGAAGGTGTCGGTCATGCGCCTGTGCATCGTGTAATGTTTCCAAGGCTAAAAGATGATGTCCTAGGTTTTAAACATGAACTTTATGAATTATAATGATACTTATCATTAATCAATGATTAATTAGATAAATGTATGAGCATGCCAAGCATATGCAAAAGAGACAAATTAGGCGTGTGGATGTATAAACGTTGAAACGTCGTGTAAAGTGCTAATGCACTTAAATAATATTTCGATTTGGATGAAATGAATATTATAAGATATGGAGTAGGGGTTTTATAGACCAATAAGGATGGATGATGATGATGGTCGTGTCGTCTACAAACGACGTGACGTCAAGGGATGTTTTAGGGTTAATCGCGTTTATTAATTTATAATGCGCGAACAATATGAAATAAGAATTATTATAGTGTAAACTATTATGTGAAGCCTTTTTAGTGGTTAATTGATATTTTATTGTTAAATATATTGTGAAGGATATTTGAAGGGCTAGCCATCATATTTTGGCAAGGAACGCTTAAGGCAAGTTCTTTCAGTAACTTGTTGACTTGTTTAAATGCATTGATATATATAAGTTGATTTCTAAATCTTTTATTGATATGTAAATTATTTGAGAGCATGATTAAAGTGTGTACATTGTTCAACTATGTGATTACATGATCTATATATGTGGAACTTGAATTATTATAGACATACAATATGAAATGTATAAGGTATACTATGACATATATGATGCAAATGAAACTTGCATGTTAAGAAATGTATGGTGTATATGTAGTTGCATTGCATAATATTTATAATGCATGAATAAAATGCAAGTTATATGTTACGTGAAGTATAAAAGGTGTAACTGTTAGTTCTTGCTGAGCCGTCGTGCTCATTCTTGCAAAATAAAACTTTTGGAGATTTTAGATGCGATAAATTCTCTTAATATCATGATGATAAGGATTAGAGGTGCATGGAAAAAGGAAAGCTATTAATTATTTTCTCATTGTAATTATTTAGCCGTGATAACGGTATACAATGCATGTGAATTAGATTATGTAAATCTTGTGTTAAAAATGGATGTTATCCATTACGGTAGTTATGATGTGATTATATTAGTTACCTGTTATAGTGAACTAGTAGAGTGGCGATGTTGTATAAAGGACTTTTATATAACAAATGTATGGTTATTGAATAACTTCAAGAATATTCGGGAGACGACTAAATTCAAAGATTGAATTTTAGGTTTGCTCAAAAAGTTTTGGAAAGGATCATGATATTTATTCAACCTTAAAAAAATGTAGCAGTTAAAGGTTACGAAACCTAGAATTGAGAAAAGTTTTAATAATAAGTTTTAATACTTGTATTGATATAGACTGTTATATACAACATGAAAGAAATTGAAGGGTGATGAAAATTTAGAATATGAATGAAAAGCATAAGAGCTTTAATTTATCCGCTTATTTATTTATTTATTTTAATTATTACATTTTCTATTAATGTTGAAAGAATAGATAGTGAATGGATGCATTTATTAGTATCAAAGCGAGGTTGTGTTCATTAATTTATGAATATGGATTATATATATTGAGATGACAGTAGTATCGTGATGCACCAGGTTTGAGGTTAAGATAACCTGGATTTGGGGGCGTTACATAGAAAGATCTCTGAGCACAACCAAAACATCAAGCCATAACAGAGATCACAATACAAGCTCAAGTAATCACTCTACGATCCATCAAGACTCTAGACCTGCATCAAAGACAAATGTCGTAGAGTAGGAAAGCTATAGCAAGATCAAGTGATCGTAGAGTTGAGTCTAAGACAACAGAGGCACTCTAGCAGTCTCAGCAAAACAAAGTAAGAAGATCATAGAGCAGTACTCTATGACGTAAGGAAGAATGTCTGAAGATTAAGTAGAGCAGTCCTCTATAACAAAAGTGCTAAAGCATCTAAAGATCATAGAGCAGTCCTTTATGACACAGCAGTAAGGCTAACACCTGAAGAACATAGAGCAATCCTCTATGATAGGCACACTGCAGCCATGGCTCAACAAAGTTCATAGTACACTATGCTCTGGAATGAAAAGCCAAATGGAGATCACAGAGCATAAGGGAATACAAACTGCAGTATAGTGAGAAGCACATCAAAGCGTAATGCAAGTACAGTCAGCCACTCTATGAACTACAAGGCAGCATAAGGCCACACTGAAGTTAGCAGTTAACTCTACAATCAGAGGCAACAGTCTTCAGTCTGAAGCAAGCAGTTAACTCTACGATCAGAAGCTACAGGCTACACCTAAGATGATCGTAGAGTAAGTAAGAGCCAACATGGATTGAAGACGTCAAAGCACTTAGGGTTACTATCCCAAGATAAGTGGCTGAGTAGTTAAATGAGTAAAATAAAGAACCAATCTAAGTGGGGCTCAAACAGCCATATTTGTAGCAGTCAACAGGCGGGTCATGTGACTCCACTATCTTGGTACCAGCTAATGGATGCTGACTCAGCCATCACTAAGCAGACTTAAGGAAGTAAAATATTTAGTGGAACAAAAAACAAGTCTGCAGAAAGTAGGTCTCCAACGGAAAGAAGTGCAACGGGAAGATATCAACGACAAGCTTCCAACGGGAAAAAGATGAAGACCTACATAATAGAAAACTACATTCGGATTGCAGTAAGTGTGTGGTGAACGAGAGCAAGAACCCTGATTGTACAAACAGCTAGAAGCTTCACTGCAACATGAGAGGTATGCCAAAGGGCTCGCATATTAGCTAAGAGTCGAATGACCAAGAAGCCAAGATCTAGAGTAACCAGATCCAGAACAAACAACTCTATGATCAAGCAAGGAACACTATGAGCTGAACATATAAAGAACTGACTTGGACAAGTCAACCAGTGTTCAACAGAAGTAATGATCTGCATCTGCTATGTACCAAAAGAAGGAAGGGCTTCAACGACCATCCTCAGCAGCATCTAGAAGAAGATCACAAATAATTGCCAAGTACTTGAAATGAAGGAGATCAAAGTTTGTCTTGGCAGCACAACCCAACAAACAATCAATACACCAAAGAGGGCGGGGCATCCTTGTCTTAAGTGACTAAACAAAGTCAAGTCTGCTGGACTTGCTGAGTACCGGAGGGTATAAGAGATTCTAAGTCTGCTAGGCTTAGTCTACAGGTTCCAAGGCTGCTGGCCTTGAAGAGTTCTTTGTGAACTGGGTTTCCAAGTCTGCTGGACTTGAAGAGGGTCATAGGATCCTTGTCCAAGGGATTAAAAATAACTCATGTCTGTGGGACTCAAGAAGGGTCAGAGGATCTGTGTCTGCAGGACTTGAGGAGGGTCATAGGATCCTTGCCTTAGTGGCTAAAAACAACTCTTGTCTGCTGGACTTGAGGAGGGCGGAGAGTCCTTGTCTTTGTGACTAAAACAATTAGTGGATTCCTACTTGTTGAAGTAGAAGAGTGGAGTAGGAGTTATTCAGTCTCCGAACCACTTAAAATCTCTTGTGTTATTTATTTTATGTCATTTACATTATGTACATTAACTGCTATATCTGTTATCAACCATACCATAGATTTGTCAATTGAACTAAGATTATCTTTACATCTATGAAGGGGCTATTAAAGTATATTCCGTTGTGCATGAATTGATTCTCTATTCATAACTGTTATACTTTCATGGATAAAATGGAAAAAGTTTTTAAAGGATCTTTTCAACCCCCCCTTCTAGATCCCTATTGTGTCCCAGGAACCAACACTATATACTACTAGCGATGGATTATGTTTCAAAGTGGGTTGAAGCTATAGCATCACCTACCAATGATGTCAAAGTAGTGGTTAAGTTCATCCGCAAGTATATCTTCTCTAGATTCAGAACTCCTCGTGCGATCATTAGTGACGAGGGCACGCACTTCTGCAATAAGCAGTTCTCAACTATTCTCGCTAAATATGGAGTCACTCACAAGATAGCAACTATGTACCATCTTCAGACTAGCGGCCATGCCAAGGTATCTAACCATGAAGTCAAACGAATCCCTGAGAAGGTAGTGAACCCTAGTCGGAAGGATTGGGCAAGCAAGTTGGACGATGCACTATGGGCATATCGAACAGCTTATAAAACACCGATAGGGATGTCACCATACAGGTTGGTATATGGGAAAGCATGCCATCTTCCGGTAGAATTGGAACATAATGCTTATTGGGCTATCCAGAAGTTGAATTTTGATATGTCTGTTGTGGGAGAAAATCGCCTCTTGCAAATGAATCAAATGGATGAATTCAAACTCCAATTGTACGAGAATGCCAAGTTATATAAGGAGAAGGTTAAGAGGTGGCATGATGAGAAAATCATAGAAAGGAAGTTTGAACCAAGGCAAATAGTGTTGTTATACAACTCGAGGCTAAAACTCTTCCCAAGAAAGCTGAAATCACGGTGGTCAGGTCATTTCACTATTACCAAGGTTTTTCCTCATGGAGCTATGGAAGTTGAAGAGGCAGATTCGAAACGTATTTTCAAAGTCAACGGTCAGAGGTTGAAACATTACTATGGGGGTCACATTGATCGAGAAAAGACATTTGTTAGCCTTACTGATTAGAACAAAAAAGACAAAGTCGGGCTAAGGACGTTAAACTAAGCGCTAGCTAGGAGGCAACCCAGATTTCTGATTAATTTATTTTATTTTTAGTTAAAACAATTTGTTTTAGTAGGATAGTTTATTTAATTGTTTTTCTTCACTTTAGTTTAGTTTTTACATTTATAAAAAAACATAAAAAAATTCTACAAATAATCTTTGATTGTGGGTTTATTTGATTGCAGGTATCAGCATGAAGCACGCAAATTCGTCCCTTCTTCACGCCCATTTGCGAATTGCTCTTCAACACAACCACAAAGGAAAGTTTTTGGAGTTCAATAGTCAAATCATAAAGCTACACCATCAATTTGGTATGGAACTTCAATTCTAGCCCTATTTTCAAGTAAGTACTACATAATTAACCATTGAGTACTTGGAATTGCTTGAATAAGGATTGGTTTGCTAGAATTTGAAGGAATTACTTTGCTTTGCTTGTGGACCCGATTGAGTTTGTGTTGTCTCAATTGGGGTTGGGGTAGTTAATTCATTGTTCTATTGTATTGGAAAGGCATTGTGCATTATTTGTTCATAGATTTAGTCTAAAACAAGTTTGGGGGAGGGTTTAACAAAATTATTTCTAACCACTACCCACCAAGTGTTTGCTAAATTGCCACAAAGAGATTTTAAACTATTTGGGCCATTGTTTACTGGTTTCCGGTGCAAGAATTTAACGATGATAGTTTGCCTATGGCTCCCAAAAGACATAGAGGGGAGAGTTCAGGAACTTCTAGCAAGTATAATAAGAAACGATTTGTTAGTCCCCAGGCTTCCTACAGGTATCACAATTGGTCATCCGGCAAAACTTTAATTCCTGAACGTGGCTTGCTACCGAATGAGCAGGAAGATGGGGAAGTTGCTCAAATGATACGAAGCCAGAAGTGGATGGCAGTTACAACACAACTTGAGCCAGCAGTGGTACAAATTGTAAAGGAGTTTTATGTAAACGCTAAAGAGGCCATTGGAAATTCAGTGATGGTCCGTGGAAAATCGATAAATTTTGGTCGAAAGGCAATTAATGCATATTACGGATTGTAAAAGATCCATGGCAATGGGTATACGAAATATATGCAGTAGGACTTAGATTACAGTGAGATAATTGCAGCTCTTTGTGCAACAGGGACTGAATAGAAGCTGACAGATCAACAGGACGCAGTTCACTTCCCCTCGTCCAAGCTGAGCAGATATGGAAAAGCTTGGCATGCATTCATCTATGCTAAGTTGATGTCGTGTCGGCATATGAGTGATGTTATCAATCAATGGGCTGCTTTGTTGTTTTGCATAACCAAAGGAAAAACGGTAGATGTCGAGGAAGTTATACATGAGTCTATTGTGCGAGGACTTGAAGGGAGTACTTCCGGTGGGCTACCTCACCCATCATTGATTACAGCATTGTGTCGACAGGTTGGGGTACAGTGGGATGGCGATGAGGCAGTACAAGCTCCCTTAGCCCCGATTGATCATTCTGTGATGGTAAGGTACAAGATTTGGGCTGGGGGTGAATCACACCCAAGAGGGCTGGGATTTATCATTCCCTAGGAGCAAGAGGAGCAACCTGTGGAATAACCTATTAATGTTGGGGATCCACTTCAGCCATCCAACTTAGTTAAGGACATTCGTCGGGACTTAAGGCATCATACTAGACGGATTGACTTAGTGGCCACACAGATACAACAAGGATTTGACCGAATGGACCGTCAACAGTCTTATCTTGCTCACGTCAAGCAGAAATTAATGCATACAACATCAATTGTACCACAGCATTGGCAGAGATATTTAGCAGGATGAATCCAGTAGCCGAGCCATACCAGTTTCCACCACCTCCACCTCTATCTATCTATCCACCTCAAGATTTACCTCCTGACGATGACGGTGATGAAGACGATGCAAATGCTGATGATAAGGAGTAAAGCATTGGTCAGGGAAGACCTCTGTTCTTAATCTCGTACTATTACACAATGAGGACATTGTTTTAGTTAAGTTTGAGGGTGGCATTTTTGTTTTAAAAGTTGTGCGTATAGAATAGGATCGTGTTTGTTTAGTATCATTGTGTTTATTTATGTTAATTAGGCATGGGTTATTATAATATACATGTTGCATGATAGTGGTGATGTGTGAATCCATTTTAGGTTGTGTTATGTATCTAGTTACATGAATCAAGTAGTGAATGACATAGTTATCTCATTTTGGCCAATGATAAGACTTGAGTGATAATTTGAAACTTGAACAGGATTGAAAGCTATTGTAAAGTGATGACTTGAACTGTGAAGTTAATTATGCTTGTCTGAATTTCTTGTTAGCAAGAAAAGCACATAGTTAACTGTTTGATCAATTTGATTTAAATCCTTATATAATCTGCTTCTGGTGAGAAATTTGGGGGAAAATGTAATAATTTCAGTGAAACATCTATGAAGGCGAAAGTAAGCAAGAAAATAAGTTTGGAGGAATCCTATTTAAAAGAAATATCAAAAAATTCAGAAAATAAGAAAATATATATATATATAAATAAATAATCTAACTTGACTAGTTTAGTTTCGTGGCCATTGTTGCTCGGGTTATTAGATCTGTAGGGGTGTCTTAACACCTAGTGCCCTAAAGCCAATTGGGTTGGGAGTCACTGATTGAAAGCTCGATACATGGGTAGCTTTGAAAAGCCTAAGGAAACTAGACATTGCACATGTCGAGTTTAAAAGCGAGATGGAGCGTAAAACGCACTCGTGAAATAAGAAGTATGATGTAATAAACTTTGGTGATACCCATGTGCTTAGTAATGGTTTACATGAGTCGGATTAGTTGTTTTGTTGATTGCGTTAAGTAAAAACTGGAGTTTCTTTCTAAGAAGTTGATTATGTGGGTGATTTGAGTTGGGATTGATTAAAATAGTTGATTCACACACACACACACACAATATGGGTGATGACAAGTGTAGGTTGGCTAACCAGTTTAAGTTGGAAACTTTGCATTGGTTGGATGTTCTAGTTGAGTGTTATATGGATCTTTGAAGCCTGATGTTGGATGCTATGTTATTTGGTTGATTGATTCGTAGGTATATAATTAGTTGTATTTGCATCATTGCATTGCTTGGGGATAAGCAATTGGTTAAGTTTGGTGGTATTTGATGAGTGGATTTTATACCTACGAATCAGGTATTGTTAAGCTTAATTATTGCTATCTTTAAGTGTTTTTAGGATCATTTTATTTGTTTTTGTGTTTATTTCTGCAGGATGGAGCTGAAGGGGCATATCTGTCATTTTGGTGAAGAAAAGAATTAAAGAATCATTAAAATTGAGCATAATGGCATTTTTGAAAATCTTTGGTCCAAGTCAAGTGCCTAGGCGCTTGGAATTGTACTAAGTTGAGCCCTTAGGCACTCTAATGCAAAAAATGTTGAATTTTGTGCGGTTGAGATGGAATTGGAAGCCAATCAGGAATTGGAACGAGGGTTTTGACTATTATACAAGTGAGAAGACTTTAGATCACAACGTAACAAGAGATTGTAGAGACAAAAAAGGGGAACAAAAAGAAAGATTGCAAGGGCTGGAGATCAAGAAGAAGATTATGAGCAACCCCACAGTTTCTTCTATTCCTTCCTCTAATCTTTAAATCTTGTAATTATTTGGGATATTTAAGTTTATGATTTGGATGATGTTTTCTTTTATCATTATGAACTAAATTTCAATTAAGATTGCAACGGAACTTGGTATGAAGATTAAATTGATACTTCCTATTTAATGCAAGTTAGTTTTTATTGAGTCATTTATTATATCTTGTGCTTGTTGATTAATTGTCTGACCAACGATTACTGTGATAATCTATATAAAATTAGAAAATGGAGTATAGATTTGGATCTGGATATGATAGCATCTGTACATATAATCTGAATAAGATTAATATGATTAACATTTAGGATAGGAATTTACCTGCATGTCGTTTGTAACCATTGAAAGACCTTGCGCCTAAAACCCCTAATTAACATAATTCACATAGGAATATAGTGAGTTGATTAATTAGGGTGTTCCTTATAACTCTATTGCTTAATTGCTAGATTTAGGAGGATTTGTTTACACATCTTTCGGAAGAAGTGTGTGAATACTGTAAGGAGTTTTAGGTTAATTATTCATACTAATTAAATTAAATTAAATAGGAAGTGAATTGATTTAAATGAAATACCAAGGGAAGTTGTAATCTTAAATTATTAAAATCTGCATTTACTCTTGTCACTTTATTTTGCTAGTTAACTTTGTTAATTTTAAATTTTCAACTTGCAACCAATATTCGTAGTTTAAATACGATTAATTAAATTAAAATTGGGTAATTGATAAATATTAATTTATTTACTCGTGGGAACGATATCCTTGCTTGCTAAATACTATAAACGAACGCGTATACTTGCGTGTTAAGTGCTAGTAAGAAATTAGGTAACAATGGACATTTGCGTTTGATTTCTTTTTCTTTTCTCCCCCTGAGATTGTGGTCTCTCCACCTACTTCTATTTTGCCTTCTCCCCCTGTCTAGACTGCTCCCCCTTTTTTGTCATCACGGGGCCCGGAGAGATGTCTGACGAAGTCAACCAGCTCCAGGATTTGAAAGGAGGACGTGACAATATCAACTCGAATCTCTTCCTGATGAGCTGCAGCTTGATCACTCTACTGATGAACTAAGGCCATTGTATTGTCAGCCTGGATAGTCATATCAGTCTTGAATGTAGAGAGTGCGGAGTTGCGCTCAAAAACTTTATCAGCTAGAGATTGGATAGAGCTGTCGTTTTGCTTTTCGAGAACTAGAACAGCCTGCTTATGCTCTTCAATCGTCCTAAGAAAGATTTTATCACGATTATGCAGATGATTTGACACATCTTTGAAGAATGACTTTAGTTGCTTGTTCAGTTCTCTGCCCATGTCACCAAGGAGATGGCCAGCAGCCGTGGTGTTCTTATCCATTTGACTGCGAAGCTCCGTAGAGTTTTAATCGAGCTTTTCCTTAATATCGTGAGACATATGAGTGGTCAGCTCAATTAACTGCTCAATGGTTGGTATGACAGCAAGATGCTCTAGGATTTGATCAAGAGAGGTCTCAGAGCTTCCTTTATTACCTTAGGATAAATTCAAAAGAGCGAGAGGTAGATCAAAGAATTCATTCCTTGAGGAGGAGAGAATATTTGAAGGTATAGATGGAGTAGATTCCTGTTTTATTGTTTGTATGGGGGAAGAGGGATGGACAAGTGAATCTTTAGATGGAACAAGAATAAATGCTTTACTTTTATCAAACGTAGGGTCTTGGGACTCTACATCTAGAGAAGACCAGGGTGAAAAAGAATTAAAATGAACAAGAGAGGTTTGAGGTGTAACAAGGATAGAAGATTGTTGAATTGGAGATAGGGAATTGATATGCATCTATATATGAGTGTGTATAGGAGAGTCAATATTATATACATCGATCATAGGATTTTGGGACTCTACGATCGGAGAAGTTATTTTTGGTTCATCATTCGTAGAGTGTGGAGGCTCTACGAACGGAGAGTCAGAAGGGGAAGGTGGTTCATCGAACGTAGAGGAAGGCTCTACGTACCCTTCACCAGAAAGAAAAGGATAAAAAGGTATACAAATGGTAAGTGGAATACATGTTACCTTATTGTACAGAGGAGAGGATACAAAGGGCTCAGAGCAAATTGTTCTAGTTGCATATTTGAGAACTCGTGGAAAATTTTGAGCCACCAGCTTCAGATTAGGATATCTAGAATAGTTTCATCGGATGAAACTTTGATCTCTTTGTACAATTGCTCTGACGAGAGGCATGAGAGACATGAAATAAAATAATTGATCACCTTGAGGCTCATAAGCTGTTGTACTTCTGTCTATCTCTAAATCGTAGAATAGAGTGTATAGAGGATCTGTTGAGTGTAGCACTCTCATTCTACCAGCCCCTATCCATTCGAACTCATCTGGAAGAAGATGAGTTATTTCTAGGATCTCTCTTCCGGTGAGAATTACTCTTCGAGGACCAGGTTAGTACGGTCGAGGGCTAGGAATGAAGATCTTTTTGGGCTCTTGTTGAGATGTAGCTAGAATAGAGGGAGAAGGAATTGGATGTCCAATGGGTAGCTCCCCCTCAGAGCTAGGATCCTCAGGTTTTATGATCATTGGGTCGAAAACCTTAATGATCTCCTCTGCGACCGTCTCGATGACATGAGTCACTCGTAGAGAGACATCAGAGGAATGTAATGATCGTTGAGCTGAGTCTTCCTTGTACTTGGTCCTCAACTTTTTCCTTTTTTTCCTTTCTTCCTTCATCTTTTTCTCCGCTTTTCTCCTTTTCTTTTTTGCCTTTTCTACCATTTTGCTTAATTTTCTCTTCTTCTTTTTCTCTTTAGGCTCAGGACTAGAACCCTTCATAGCCTTATCTTTATTACCTTTACAAGGCTCTGGCTCATCAGCCATCACAACCAAATTTTCAGTACCTTAAGGCTCAGGCATGGAAACCATCACAGCCAAATCATCTTCTTTACTAGGCTCAGGCGTTGATTCCTTCATAGCCAAGTCTGTAACTTGATCTGGTGCAGGCGATGTGGACTTACTCTTTCCTTGATTCTTTCTAATAAGTTCAAACACTTCTTCGTCTGTATCATTAGCACCTTCAGGCTCTACGACTGGAGGAGGTATAGATTCTCCAGCTTGTTCTTCCAACTGAGCAGGGACCTTTCTCCATCGGTGAAGTCGCGCAGTCTTCCTCGTTGGGATAATGTTGGATAGAAGTGTGTTATTGTCTTCATCTTTTTCTTCTTCCCTCTTCTCAAAGTTTGAGGGACTCTTCTGAGAGTCCTTGGAAACTTCCTTCACTTCCTATTCAACTTTCTTCTTCCTCTTTGCCAACTGGTCAGCCGTAGAGTCAAGAGCTCTACGATCTTTAGGAGCGACCGACCCTTGAGAAGCTTCTTCATTTATGGTCTCCACTTTTCTTTTGCCTTTTGCTTTGCTGGGCTTCTGAACTTCACTTATTGTTTTCTCACTTCCACCTTCTAATTGTTTTGATCTTAGGCTCTCCAATGGTTCCAATTGTCGAACAGTTTGGTGGTGATCCTCTTGTTGACATTTAGAGGTTCCCCTTCATCATCACTTATTTTTTCCTTTAATCTCTTCTTTAGAATAATGCTCACCAATCTTCCATGGAACATTTTGGGAGCTGGTTTACCCAGAGCTTTCTTCTTACCAAAATCCTCGACCTATTTGGCCAGCCAGTCAATAAAATAGCGCCAAAGTTAATCTGTTTCTTCATGATAATTGCAGTCATGATCTTCAATTGCAACTCACTTACTAAGTCATGAGCAGTGTCTTTGCAAAGAATACACTTGCCCATAATCTCAGCAAGGAATTTATACTCTTGAAGGAATTCCTTTTTCTTGAGTCCTTTTAGTTGAGGATTTTTCTCATGACCCATTATCTTCAAACCTTCCTTCATGTTAATCTCATCGAAGGAAGGTCTCGAGTGAGAAAATGCAAACAATGGTTGATTTCAGCAGCTTCCATATGCAACATCACTCCTTTGATTCTGGTGGTTAGATCATCATCACCATACATAACATTCAGATAAAATTCCTTAGCGAGTTCTGTGTAGATTTTAGTGTTAGTCTCTAGACATTCAAAGAAACCAGCCTCTTGCACAAGCTTGAGCACATTTCTGAACTTCTTATCAGCGGCAATGAACTTGTTGGAGCAGAGTTGAATATAGGTCACAACTTGAAAGCTTTCCATTTAATCAGATTTGTACTGAAAAGATAATGGGAGTGTTTAAGTTTTTTAGGAGTTAGACGAGCTAGGGTTAGAGAGTTTTAGAAAGAAGAAAAATTCAAAAATCAGAGTGCAATATGAAAGTGCAAAGGTCAGAAAACAAATTTGAAAGTGTTTTATAGCACTTCCCTCTAATTTTTCTCAGTGGACCACGTGGCAATATATGATTGGTTGCACGTCTTTTCAGTTCTGCGTTTTTACAGCTGTAGTGTAGTAACTTTAATAGTCCACTTGTTTTTCTTGTGCGTGAGTTGTACGCGCTTGTGAATTAACCGCCTTAAATTCACCTTTCGTAAAGTGACACCTAGAAGGTCATTTAACTCTACGAAAGTCCTTCAGTTCAGAGATCTTTTTTGATTTCGATGATTAGCTTCTAACTCTATGATTTTCTTTACGCTCTACGAACTCCATCCATTCTGCGATTATTAGATGGCTCTACGAACATATCTTTTCATAGACAAGTCTACGATTATTTCCTACACTTGTTAGTAACTTCTAGAAACATAGTTTTAAGGATGCAAGTTAAGCATACCTAACTCACTGATTAACTTATTAAACCTAGATTCGTCTAATGGCTTAGTAAACACATCTGCTAACTAATTTTTAGCTGAAATGAAATACAGAGAGATATTCCATTTTGCACATGATCTCTAATGAAATGATACCGAATGTCTATGTGTTTAGTTCTAGAATGTATAGCAGGATTATGGGTAATTGAGATAGCACTTGTATTATCATAAAAGATGAGAATGGACTTGAAATCAAACCCATAGTCAGCTAGCTGGTTCTTCATCCATAAGATTTGAGCACAATAGCTACCAGCAGTAATATACTCAGCTTCTACAATAGAAGTTGACACTGAGTTCTACTTTTTGCTAAACCATGAAACAAGTCTGTTGCCTAGAAATTGACAAGTCCCGCTAGTGCTTTTCCTGTCAATATTGCATCCTGCAAAATTTGCATCTGAATATCCCATTAGATCAAAGGGAGACTCCTTGGGATACCACAATCCCAAATATGGAGTACCCTTGAGATATCTGAAAATTCTTTTAACAACTATAAGATAGGATTCCTTAGGCTTAGCTTGAAATCTAGCACAAAAACAGGTAGAAAACATAATATCTGGCCTACTTGCAGTCAAATATAGGAGAGATCCAATCATACCTTGGTATTAAGTTATATCAATACTCTTACCATTATCATCCTTGTTAAGTTTTGTTGCAGAAGCCATAGGAATTTTCATGGGGGTGACTGATTTCATGCCGTACTTTTTAAGTAAGTCCTTGATCTACTTGGCTTGGTTGATGAAGATCCCTTCATCAGTCTGCTTTACTTGAAGTCCAAGAAAGTAATTTAGCTCACCCATCATGCTCATTTCAAATTTGTTCTGCATTAACTTGGCAAATCTCTCAAATAATTTTTCGTAAGTAGAACCAAAAATAATATCATCTACATAGATTTGTACTAGCAGTATTTTATCCTTGTGCTTCCTAAGTAATAAAGTTGTGTCTACCCTACCTCTAGTGAATCCATTTTCAATAAGATAATTTATGAGTGTTTCATACCATGCTCTAGGTACTTGTTTTAAGCCATAAAGTGCTTTGTCTAACCTATAAACATAATTAGAATGAGTTGGATTAACAAAACCTGGAGGTTGTTCTACATAAACCTCTTCTTGAAGTTCACCATTCAGGAAGGCACTCTTGATATCCGTTTGTAAGACTTTGAACTTCATGTGGACTGCATAGGCTAGGAACATTTTGATTGCTTCTAATCTTGCAACAGGTGCAAAGGTCTCGTCGTAGTCTATTCCTTCTTCTTGTGAGTAACCTTTAGCCACCAATCTTGCCTTGTTCCTTGTGATCACCCCAGCTTCGTCCATTTTATTTCTGAAGACCCATTTGGTGCCAACAACTGGATAATCTTTTGGTCTAGGAACCAGCCTCTAAACTTTACTTCTTTCAAACTAGTTTAGCTCTTCTTGCATAGCTTCAATCCAGCTTGAGTCTTTTAGAGACTCTTCGATCTTCTTGGGCTCTGTCTAAGAGAGAAAGCTGAGGTAGAAGCATTCGATTTGTGTGGCTGACCTTATTCTGACACTTGCACTAGGATCTCCAATAATTAGGTTCTGAGTGTGATCTCTTGCCAACCTGCTTCCTGATGGAGCGTCTGTCCTTGTACCTTACTGTCTGAGTGCTTCAAGATTTGGTTCTGCTTCTTTATCTCCATTGATTCGTAGAGTTCCCATCTCTGGGGTTAGAGACTCTATGACCTCCTTATCTGGTATTATAATCGTAGGGTATGGTTCCATGACTTCATCAGTTACAATCGTAAGGTTTTTCTGCTTTGTGATCTGAGGTTCCAGCTCTACAACTTCATCAGGTTGAGCTGTTTTGCTGGACTCGCCTTGATCAGCCTCGTCAAATGTGACATGAATAGAGACATCCACTGTCAAGGTGTTCTTGTTGAACACTCTATAGGCTTTGCTTTCCATAGAGTATCCAAGAAAGATTCATTCATCTGACTTTGGCTGAAATTTTGTCAGGTATCTTTTGCCATTGTTTAGAACATAGCATGCACAGCCAAAAGCACGAAAGTAACTTATATTTGGCTTTCTTTCTTTCTATAAGTCGTAGGGCATCTTATTGAGCGTCGAGTGAATTAAATACCTATTCTGAGTGTAGCAAGCGATGTTGACAGTTTCGGCCCAAAAGTATTTAGGAAGATGAGCAGCTGCTAGAAGTGTCCTTCCTACTTCGATTAATGTTCTGTTTTTCCTCTCAGCCACTCCGTTTTGCTGTGGAGTTCTTAGAGCTGAGAAGTTATGCTAAATACCATTATCTTTGTAGAACTGACTTACTTCAAAATAGTCAAACTCTCTGCCATGATCACTCCTTATTGCTTTTATCTTTTCGCCCTTCTCATTCATCACCAGCTTTAAGAATTTGATCAACTGAGTGTTGGTCTCGTCTTTTGAGCTTATGAAGAATACCCATGTGAACCTGGTGTAGTCATCTACTATTACCAGTGAGTATCTTTTTCCTTCAAGACTAGCAGTTGGAACAGACCCAAAGAGATCCATATGAAGAAGTTGTGGGGGCCTTTCATTTGAGTTGCTTTGCTCTTGAATGAGTTCTTGGTCTGCTTTTCAAGCTGACAGGCTTTGCATTGTCTTTATTTTACGAAGTTCAGCTTAGGCAGGCCTTTGACCAAATTCTTAGAGATGAGCTTTGACATAGTCTTGAAATTTAGATGGGACAATCTTTGATGCCACAACCAGCTAATGTCTTTTGAAGCTTTGGCGAAGAAATAAGTTGTTGCTGAAGAGTTTAGCTCAGTGAGATTGACCACATATACATTGCCTTCCCTTGATCCAGTCAGCTTGACATAGTTGGTTTCCAGGTCTCTAACTTGACACTGGTTATTGAGGAAGATAACCTGATGTCCTTACTGAATGAAACAACTCCATTGTTTATTCTATCGTAGCCTTTCATTTTTCCAGAATTATTATCTCCAAAGACAACTGTTGGACCATCCTTAGCTTTAAAATCTGACAGAAGAGCCTTATTGCCAGTCATGTGCCTAGAGTGCCCACTGTCGAGATACCAGATTGATTTAGAGGGTCTTGGTATCTGCAAAAATGATCATTGTTCATTTTGGTACCCATACTTGCTTGGGTCCTACAATGTTAGTTCTTTTGGGGACCCAAATCTGCCTGACTTTGGATCTACGATATGTAACATGCTCATGATCATAATAATAATATGCAGCTTTATGACTATATTCATGACAATTATAACAAACTACATGATCCATATGTGAGTGTGTGTGTGTGTGTGGATATCTTCTCATTTGGAACTTATGTGGTGAATATCCCTTTCTCTTTAGCTGAGTCTCCCTCTGTTTATACACTGTTCTACGATTATGAAGTTTCATAGAGTAAGACCTAGTTCTACGATTTGTGCCAGGTTGGTTCATAGAGTTGAATTTTCCAGACTATACAATCCTTCGAGGCTCGATGGTAGACTTGGGTTTACTCTGAGGTTTTACAAAACCCAGACCTGTGTGACCTGTTTTTCTTTGGAACAACAATCTGGTTAACATAAATTAGATAACTTGGAATACTAAGCTCGACAACCTCTTTAGATTTTACAAATACAATGCTTCTATGGGAAGAAGAAGTATTGTCATTGCTAGTCTCCACTAATTTTTCCACACTAGGAGTAGAAGACATATCTCCAAACCCCAAACCTGATCGATCAGAGACAGCTCTCTGACTTATGATCAGAGATTCCATAGATGAGGAGGAACGATTCCACATTAAGATTGTCTTTTCCAACTCCTCTATCTTAGAGATAAGAGTAGACTCTCTTAGTGCATTGGTTATTATCTTCATCATCAGTGAAAATCTCATTTTTCTTAACAACCATATATCCAGCTTTACGACACTGATACAATCTAGAACAAAAATCTTCAGATCCCACATATTTTTCTACTAGTTTTTATTCTTACTTCAAATCCTATATGTTTCGCATATTTTTTGTAAAAAATTTCAGCATCTTCCAACGTATCAAATATTTAACCAACATAAGTGATGGGCTAAATCTATACTAGCAATTTTTACGTGCAAGTATACACGGTCAATCAAGTAATAAAGTGAAAGTAGAGTGTCGAACCCACGAGGAGCGAATATAACTTAAATAATTCTAAACACTAATAATGCATCAATTAATTTAATATATATAATTAAGATATCAAATGATTGAATTAACTAAATAATCAACTACTGAAATATTAAATCAATGAATAAAGAGGTTAAGGAATCAATTTCCCCCAATGAATCATTTAAGTAATACTATCATTCTTCTATTAAATTGACTAATCAAAATTGTCAACGGAAAATCCCTAATAATTATTATAACTATCTTTCGAATAATTATAAAGCATACCTATTATTATCAATTTCTCTATATTTCTATGAGAAACAATAATAACAAATTCATTAAGATTCATTTTCCAACAGTTGCTTGCGGTATTCGGGTATATTCCTATTCTGTCCACAAAATTAGTATTCAATCAGCAATCCTTATTACTGAAAAGAATTACTAATCACAAGTTATTATATCCAGATTTTAACCTAAATTCCATTGTCAAATGTCATCTAAGTCCATCTAATAATTGTTGATCAAGCAATTATACAAGTAAAATAAGATATAATAGACAATTCAATCCATAATCAACTTGAATAAAAATAATTAATAAATATTAAATAAAATCATCATCGGGTTCCATTGAATCCTTAACTAAAAGAGTTAGTTCATAATAAAAGTAAAGAACATCAATGATTTATTAGAACCCATTCTAGATTACAAATAAAGAAATAAGAGAGAAGAAATAAACTCTATCGAATCTGATCTTCCTCCTAAGCCTCAGTCTCCTCTGGAATAAAGCTCTACTCAAACCTTTATTTTCTACGTACTGAAATAATATCTCTGAATACCTAAATTTGTGTCTGCGTATGGGTCTCTCCGCTTTTAAAATGAATGAATGAAAACCCTATTTATTAATCTATTACTAACTACTGATAAGTTCCAACCCATACATGATAAGTGTAAATAAAACCAAATCTTTAGCCAAAGGAAATAAATACATCGGGCACATGGCTACACGGGCGCGTGGCTACACGGGCGCGCCATTCCGCGTCCGAGCGCTGCGGCTCCTGAGTTCATGCGCCGCGACTCCAGTCCTTTGTATTTCATGCGCCGCGACTATTGGTCATTTATCCGCGCGCCTCGACTTGCACCTTTAAGCGTCGCGGCTCCAAAACCCTGGCCATCTTTAATTCTCCTTTGTTCATCTGTTTTGGCCAATCTTCCTCATGAATTGCAGGTACTAAAACTTGTTCACTCGTTTAACTTTCGCCAAACGATCATTATCACCTGTAGCAACAAATCCAGGCTATACTTGCAATAATCTCCGTTATTTACACAATTACAGGCTGAAATTAATTATTCACAAAAACTACTAAATGCACTGAAATACTACTAAAAACTCTTAAAAATACTCAAGTCAAACATACCCAATTAATAGATATAAAGTCTACTCATCAATAAGGAATGGTATCATCAACTAAACTTGTTACATTATTCAAATCATGCAAGTTTTCCTCAGTACTTGAAATTGAATGAAATGATTCTTCAGCAAACAAATCCATGGCAAAACAAATCAATCAGATTCCTAAAAATTATATTAGAGATTTACCGATGATATGGTGATGTTTGTCTGCAGGTATGATTGCTTGCTAGTAGGCTATGCCCTCCGAAGTTGATTGAACCCTTGAACGATGAAAGAGAATAGCATAGTCGTTTGCAATTAGGGTTTTAATAGTCAGAATCGGCAGTTTAGTTATGCGGACTTATGTTTTTACTTAAAATGACAGTGTTTTCATATTAAACTAGTGTCCGCAATATTTAACTGCGGACGTTTAATAAGTCTTCTGTTTCTCCTGGGTATTCTTGTTGCAGATCCATCTTTTCTAGGATGATGATGAGAAACTTGTTTGGCTAAACAAATGGAATCAGATATATGATGAGTGGGTTTTATACCTACGAATCGGGTCTTGTTAGACTTAATTATTGTGGTCTTTAAGTGTTTTTGGTATTATTTTATTCGTTTTTGTGTTTGTTTATTGTAGGATTGGAGCTAAAGGGGCAAAAGAGTCATTTTCGAGCTTAAAGGGTTGAAATCAGACTTGGTGGCATTTTTGTAAATCTGAGGGCATGACCTAGCGCCAGAAGTGCTAGGAATAACACTACTATAGCGCCAGAGGTGCTAGTGCACGAATTATGTTGCTAATGTGCGGCTGAATGAGGGAAAAAGAAGCCAATTTGGAATAGGATTAAAGCTATTATTGATAAGAGAGAGAGAAGAAAACCCTGAGAAGGGAACGAAGAGACTTTTGGTATTATTATTCTACTTTTCTAGAGATATAGTTTCTGGAGTTTTACTGTGGTTTATTATTCAAGTGCTGGATTTTGATGTGGGTTTGAGCTTACTTTGGATTTTATTCAACAATTGGGTTTGATCAATCTACTTCTTCTTACTTCAATTGATTGTTTACTTTCCTATGTGTAGTTTTGATCCCATAATGGCTTTTGGTTCAGTCATGAACTAATCTTCATTATGGGATTCTAACGGATTTTAATATGTAGTCTAGTTATATACTTGAGTGTTGGATTGTTTTGTATATCATAAGAAACTTCTATCATGATTGTTTTGCATGAATGAATGCTTGATCACCATTCGCTCTCAGTGCTTGTATGGAATTGAAAAATAACATATGAGTATGGATTGTAATCATGATAGCTTGCGAATATGAGGCTTAATTGGATAGCTTAATATTTTGTGAATCAGATAGAAATATACTATTTCACCGTAAGAGTCAAAAATAAGGACTTGTGCTTTAAATCAGTATAATTGCAATTTCACATAGAAATATAGTGATGTTGGTTATAGTGGTGATTACATGGTGTCTATTGATTTTGGATATTATGTAAATAGGACATAATACATTGACAGATGGTTATGTCTATATTAGTGCTCTTGGCTATTTTTCTGTGATATGTGAACTGACTAGCATGATGGTGGTAATTAGATGAACTATTAAATGAAGTTATGATCCCATTAATTTCAATTTTGATATATTTCATTATTATTTGCATCTTTAGTTGTTAATTGGTTTAGAAATAATTTTGTCACCAAAATTAAGTCATTAGTTTAGGCAAATAAATATAGTGATAGAACTGATGCATAGTGATTTAATTTAGCACTTTCTCTGTAGGACGATACTCTACTTCCTTTGTATTACTTGTTGACACATGTATGCTTACATGAGTTAGAGCTCTTTTGTTAAAGACTAAAAAGAGGCAACAATATACCAGTAGGGTGAAGTGTTTTTTCAAAGTATGAAGCATGGGACATAACATATTGCGGTATATATCATTCCATTATTTAGCCAAGCTTTTTTCTCAACCCAGATCACATGAATAAGTAAGAATAAGAATTCCTAAGAAGAAATAAAAAACTTAATAAATTTAAACCGAACTATACTCGTCCCAGGTCGCTACTGTCAAAATGAGATGAGATCCAAAAAACATGGCATGTAAAATGACGAACGGAGTTGGTGTTTGGCGTTTTATATAAAATGATGAAAGAGAATAGCATAGTCGTTTGCAATTAGGGTTTTAACTACGGACGTATATTTTGGACAGAGAAAAGTTCGATTTAAATTTATAAGTCTTCCGTTTCTCCTGGGTATTCTTGTTACAGATCCATCTTTTTTGGGATGATGATGAGAAACTTGTTTAGCTAAACAAATGGAATCAGATATACTAGTGGGGTAAAGTGTTTTTTTCAAAGTATGAAGCATGGGATACAACATATTGCGGTATATATCATTCCATTGTTTAGCCAAGCTTTTTTCTCATCAGCCTAGATCACATGAATCAGTAAGAATAAGAATTCCCAAGAAAAAATAGAAAACTTAATAAATTTAAACCGAACTATACTCGTCCCAGATCACTACTGTCAAAATGAGATGAGATCCAAAAAAGATGGCATGTAAAATGACGAATGGAGTTAGTGTTTAGCGTTTTATATAAGGCAATCAGCGTCCATAGTATTAAACTGCGGACGGGAAAAATTTAAAAACGGCGTTGTTTAAACATGCGGACGCTGATTTTATGCCACCTGGGAGGGAAATGACGTCGTATTAAAGTAAGTATTGTCTGCAATATTAACTGAAATATATAATAAGAGAGTACAAAAAACACAAATAATCCCAATACGGATATCAAAATTGAAATACCACCCCCTCACCCCACGAGGCAACGTGGGTCCTACCATCATCATTAACCAGCCGTAATCTGGGGAAATGTGTGAAGACGAAAGGATTGTCACGTCATAAACCTCTCCCCCAAAAAGAACCACCACCATCATCCCCATATCCAAATTTTCAAAAAGCACTGTACCCATTTTACTCTTCTCTAGACCTACTTTCTCCGGCCAAAACTCTGCCAAACCCCCACAAATTCCATCTAAAAATGACTAATAACACCGCTCTGGTCATCAACTTTCCCACTCAACATACACGGAACCCAACCCCTCACCTACACCACCACCACCCGAAACCATTTCCCCAACTACCTAACCCCAAACTGAAACCACTACCATTACCACCGCCATCGACACTGTCCCCCAACCCACACCTTCCACTTCCTGCAATGGAAGAAACTCCATCACCGGCTCGTACTAAAGCCCAGCTTGCAGAAATGGACATGATAAAAGAGTATTCATCTCAAAGAGCCTACTCCCACATCAATACCAGATCCGCCATTAACCAACAAGCCCTTCAAGAAATATGCCAAATGTATCTCATCCCCGAAGATTACGAACTCTGCGCGCTGAAGCTTCATGAATGGATGTACTATCGTCCTGACGAGTGGATCGTCGTCCCCCTCTACGCATTCAAGTATGGGGTCTGATTCCCTCTCCACAAGCTCGTCACCGCCTTCCTCAGTTTTGTGGGAATCGGGTTTGCACAACTAGTGCCGAACTCGTACATTCACATTATTTGCTTCATCGCCTTCTACCACGAATGCAGTGTGACACTATGCCTGGACTTCTTCTTCAAATTATTCTCCCTCGGCCGATCCAAGGAGTCGGGGTTCAGGTAACTGAACAAATAACCTAACAAAAGAACTTGGATGAAAACTCCCTCCAGCAACAAAGGCTGGCACTTCAACTAGTTTTGCGTAAGAGGGCCTGACACCCATCTTCTCCCCGGGTAGGCCGGCTCTTCAAAGGCCAATTTCGTCTTCAGCAAGTTCTACGAAGATCAAGTCGACGCACTCACGGCCCTATACACCAAGGTTCCAGGAAACGATTAGCCGATAACTGTTAACCGACCAAACATGGTTGTACAACCACGAACGTACGTTATAAAATCCCCAGTCTCAATCCTACTTAACATTCATCAATCCTTGATCAAAATTAACTTCTTTATTTTTGCAGTATCCGTCTTCAAGAAACAAAGTAGCACAGAAGTCGGCCAAACATCCCAAGCACCACCCCTCGCCGAAGACTTCATTATAACCGAAAACTTCCTCGAAACCTCTTCTGAACCCATACGCAAAGCCTATCTTATATCCGACCAAACACCCGAATCTCCTACTGACTCAACTCGCTAACCTCCCCCAGAATTCGAAGCACCATCCTAAAACAACCATTATCAACTGCACCGATGCCAATAACTCCCCCAGCTAAAAAAGACGCCACTGACTTGACCTCTGCTGAAAGAAGACCTTATTTAAGAAGAAGCAGGTTAGGAAAAAGAAAATAAATACCCAAACCCCACCCACTGAACAGTAACAAATAACAACCGAAACTGAACCAACTCCCCAAACAACACCCGAACCCCAAAAAAGAAAAGAAACAGACCAACTTTCCAACGAACCTCCCCACAAGAAGCATTGCCCCGATCTTTAAAAAAGTCTCAATCCTGACTCTATTCCATCCCCATCTGCACCCCCACTCCCCAATCTTCATCATCTGACGTCTTCGCTACGTTAACCATGTGGCCCGAGGAGCCTGAAAATTACCCTTTCGCCTTATATGATCTTTCGCTCTTCCCAGAGACGATGAGAGATTTGAAGACGATACTTTTCGGCAACTCATTATGGCCAGCACGATGCATTAGGGTCGGGTAAGTCCATAAACTAACAACTTCTTAATAATTTTTATTCCCATTATATCTGACTACTACTTCTTACGATAACCTTATATCTCAGGCCGCATCTACCCTCATTCGAGAACTTCGCCAGCTTCCTGAAATCTACGCCAAGGAGAAAATATTTGAGGCTGAAATTGAAAGCCTCCAATCTGATCTCGCATCGACAAAACTCGAACTGGAATCTGAACAGAGTCGTCATACCAACTCCATCTACCATATCAAAGAATTGATGCGGGAGCTAAACACTTTAAGAGACCAGTTCATCGAGCTCAACAAAAAGAAAGAACGACTCTCCGCCGAACGAGACGAACTGAAAGCAGACAACGATGATCTTCGAAAGGTCGTGTACGATATTAAAGATCATGTCAAGGATACGAAATTAAAGATGTTGTACCTGATTGAGGACGAGAACAAGTTAAAGGAAGATTACGATCAATTTTGAAAGAAGGACATCCAACTGAAGCCCTCAAATAATAGGTCATCTCTAAGTACAAGAAGTCTGTTGAGCTGACCCAACACACCGTTCTTCAATTTAACGAAGGATACAAAGATGCCAAGGCAAGGATGAAAGGCAAGATTAAGTCAGCTGGACTCGACCCCAAAATCCTTGACTCCTCCTCCGAAGATGACGACGCCGAAGAACAACCCCCGCCTTCCAACTAACACTTGTACTTATTTTTTACCATCAAACTCCCATGTAAACAATCTTCTATGTAAATACAAATGAATTGAATGACAATTTTTTTGTCGGAACAAATTATTTACTTTTACTGATAATTGAAAGAGAGTACAAGTTTGTAAAATTGAACCATCCATAAAGCACTCCAATAACTTCACAAGGACCCTCCCAGTTGGGCATAATCTTGCCCGAAGAACTCCCAGTAGATAACCACTTCCTAATAATTAAAATACTACAATAAAAGAATGAAACATATCAAAAAAACCAATTCAGATAAGAAAGCAATCCTCGCTACCGAAGCCGAATTCGATGAAGTCCGTCATCCGACTCTCGAAAGCACAAATCCTAATCCGATGAAGACCGTTATTTGTCTCCTGAAGTCACACCGCTGAATCCGATTAAGTTCGCCATTTGACCCCCGAAGTCACACAACCTAATCCGATGAAGTCCGCCATCTGACTCCCGAATTCACACAGTCGAATCCGATGAAGTCCGCCATTTAACTCCCGAAGTCACACAGCCGAATCTGATGAAGTCCGCCATATGACTCTCGAAGTGACACAATCGAATCCGATGAAGTCCACCATTTGACTCCCGAAGTCACACAGTCGAACCCGATGAAGTACGTCATTTGACTCCGAAAGTCACAGCGCCGAATCCGATGAAGTCCGCCATTTGACTCCCGAAGTCACACAACCTAATCCTTTTGTTTGGCAAGCTTATGCCTAATTGGGTGGGTCCTTATGAAGTTATTGATGTGCCAAAGATAGGAACTTATGGATCTGAAGTGGAGAACACATGGCATGCTGGGAGGCTTAGGATATATTACCAATAAGTTATACAATTTTTACTTTTGTAATCTCATTCAATTAATAATATGAGCAGATAATTCATTCTAGCATAAGATATTTTCATTTCATTTCAATTGTATTTACATTGGAGATCTTATACAAAGTTTAAAAAGTGAAAATAAATATAAAATGTTTTTTAGTTTGGTCATCCTTCAACATTATCCTCTTCATCAGAGGATTCGATGATTGTTGGGTCGAGGCCAGCAACCCGCATCCTTTCCCTCGCCCGAGCCTTCGCATCTTGGTAGCCATCGCTGAATTAACGAATAATGTCTTCGGTCAGCTCAGGAGACTTCTTGTAATCGGAGATGACCTGGTGTTAGAGGGCTTCAGTCAGATGGCCTTCTTTCATTATTTGTTCATAATCCTCTTCTAACTTGTTGTCAGCCTCCAGTAGGTTCACCATCTTGTGGTCGGTATCCTTTGCATGATCTTCAAGTTCGATCACGGCTTTTCGAATATCATCATTGTCAGCCCTTAGTTCGTCTCGCTCAGCCATGATTTGATCCATTTGCTCTTTGAGGTCAGAGTATTGGGCTTTCAGGGAATTCAGCTCTGGTAAAAGTTCTTCAGCGTGGATAGTGGCATTGGCGAGATAACTTCGTTCGGACTCTAGATCGATCTTTGTAGATTCGACATCGGATTGAAGGCGTTCAACTTTCGCTTCAAGCGCCTTCTCTTTAGCATGGATAGCACACAGTTGGCGAAGTGCACGAGTCTGGGTAGATGGGGCTTGAAATATAAATGGGTGGCCAGGAATCGTACTTAGAAGTAGAATGGGAATAATTGATTATGAAATTATTTGCGTATGGACTTACCCGACCCTGATGCATTGCGCTTTCTAGCATGAGTCGCTGGGGAGTATAATCTTCGAATCTTTCATCGTCCTTGGCAATACCTAAAATATCGTGTAGAGCGAAGGGGTAATTTTTGGGTTCCTCGAGCCACATGGTCAAATTGGCGAAGACATTCATGGACGAGGTCGGGGGTTCAGAGGATGTTGTAGGTGGGGTGTGTGCGGGGTTTTGTTGGGGTTTGGCGTAAGTTCTTTTGGTAGGGGGTTCGTTGGGATGTTGTTCTATTTTTTCTCTTTTTCGGGATTCAGGATTAGCTTGGTGGGGTGGTTCGGTGTCGGTGGATAGCTGGTTTGGTTCAGTGGAAGGTGTTTAGGTAGGTGTTTTCTTTTTTCTCAGTTGCTTTTTCTTGTAGAGAGTTCTTCTTTCAGCTCTGGTTAGGTCGGTAGCATCTTTCCCGGTCAGGGGGATTATTAGCATCGGGGTTGATGATATTGGTTGTACTAAAATGGGGGCTTCAGAATCTAGGGGAAGTTGGGGATTTGTATTGATGGGGATTTCGGGTGGTTGGTCGGATTGAGAGTTGACCTCAAGTGTGGGTTTGGTGGAAGTTTCAAGGATGCCTTCGGTTACAAGAAAATCTTCGGTGGAAAGTGATGGTTGGGATGATTGATTGACCTTCGTGGTTGTTTGTTTCTTTAAAAAGGACACTCCAAAAATAAAGACTTTAGCTTTAAGGGTTGGAATATAAATGTTGAATGAAATTGAAGGGTTTAGAACTTACATCCGTGGCTGTATAGCCATGTCTGATCGGATAGCAGTTCTATCGGCTAATCTTGTTTAGGATTTTGGCGTACAAGGCCCTAAGTGCCTCGACTCGATCTTCGGAGAATTTGCCAAAAGACAAAATTTGCCTTTGAGGAATCAGCCCACCCTGGTAGGTGGTCGGTGTCGGGTCCTCTGATATAGAACTAGTTTAAATGTCAGCCTTTGTTGTTGGAAGGCGTCTTCATCCATGTTCTTTTGCTCGGTTGTTTGTTCAGTTGTCAGAACCCTAGCTCTTTAGATCGGCCGAGTGAAAATAGATTGAAGAAGAAATCCATGCATGGTGCTACACCGCATTTATGACAGAATGTGATGAAGCATATGATGTGGACGTACGAGTTTGGCACTAATTGTCCAAACCCGATTCCCACGACGCTGAGGAAAATGACGATGAATTCATGGAGGGGGAATCAGACCCCGTATTTGAGAGCGTAGAGGGGGACGACGGTCCACCCATTGGGGCGATGGTACATTCTTTCATTCAGTTTTGGCACGCAAAGTTCGTAGTCAATTGGGATGAGGTATTGTTGGCAGATTTCTTGGAGGGTTTGGTTGGTGATCGAAGATCGGGTGTTGATATGGTCGTAAGCTTTCTCTGATGAGTACTCATTTATCATCTGCATTTCAGCGACTTCAACTTCAATTCGAATTGGCGATTGAGTATCTTCAGGCATGGGGGAGGAAGTTGTGCTGTGACGCCCCCAAATCCGGGTCACCTGAACCGCAGACCTGGTTTGTCATTATCTAATACATGCATCATACTATCGATAATTTATAGTAGAAATAAAGGAATATTTCCATTGATATAGCATAAATAATCCTGTTCCAAGTCTCGAAACCAAGACTACTACAAAACATACTTAATACATAAGGGTAATTAAGTCTTAGTACCACACAAGAGTCAATGAGTCTTAATACATAATCAAAATGGTAATCTCAACGGTACAAAGCTAATCCGTAGCTTTGCCTTTGCCTTTATCCTTCCCAGAACTTTCACCATAAGCTCCACTAACTGAAATATTTTAAGGAAAGCAAGGGTGAGCAACAAATTTGCTCTGCAAGTATAATAACAATAATCTTGAATCATCACATGAATATTTTATAGCTTACAAGAATCAAGAGAATAAAAGATAGCTCAAGAACTTGTACAATTTCCACGAATGATCTCTTTAACACAATTGTAGGGCCTCCATGGACAGAATGATTTTAATGTTCCCAAATGGAGGAAATATTCTATACTAAATAGTCATCATGACACTGAACTCTTACTAGAATCACCAGAAATTCATCTGATAACTCAACATACTAATACAATAGGTGATCAGCCTAATGTACCCGATGTTATGCATAACCCCTTTTACATACTGTTCGCGCGCGTGTCGGTTCCCCGACATACATACTGTTTCCCCTGCTATGAGGGTTGTTCATCTCAGCTTTACATAGGAATCCAAACCAAACAATTTGATCAGATAGCTTTACTTAACAACAATGATGATTAAACATACGTCAAGCCGAAACAATTGGCCTTGACATCTATCTTATGTAGTTCGTGGAATATAGAACTTGAAAGTTTTAATAACATGAGTTGAAGCATAGCTAGGTAACGTGAACGATTATAAGTTCATTCTAAGAGTAAATGCAATACGACAATGATTGAAGTAAGGAACCTGTACAGAATATCTTGAATAAGATAAGAAACTCCCTTAATGGAGTAATACTTGCAACAATATATAACATTTGAATAAGATAGGAAACTTGCTCAAATAAAAAAATAGTTGAGTAAGGAACTTGCAATAATATAGAATGCTTGTCCAATTATAACTTGAGTAAGAAAGAACTTTCTCAATAAATAGCTTAAATAAAGTTAAGAGAACTTGCATTC
Source organism: Aralia elata (assembly GCA_034770075.1). Lineage (NCBI taxonomy): Eukaryota > Viridiplantae > Streptophyta > Magnoliopsida > Apiales > Araliaceae > Aralia > Aralia elata. The sequence goes on from CM068377.1 coordinate 66,847,398, forward strand.
AATATATAGAAAGAATAAAGTTATGGAACTTGCTCAACACAAGGGTTAGACAAGCGTTAGAAAACTTGCCTGGTGCGCCTGCTACAATATTACAACACACGCTCCTTAATATCATACACAATTAAGTACATATTCACATAACAATTAGTCACATACTGGATACCAAATAATGGTTTATACTAATATATAATGTTCCATTCAAATAAGAAATAAAACATTAAACAAGGTTATGCCCACTAGTTACGGCGCTACGACGCTTGCACGTCTGCGCGCCAAACTCGCCTAACCGAATGCCCAGGCGATACGCAATTACGTACGCCTAGCATGCCCCTTCAATTTATCTAATTCTCATTGGCTACTCCTAAGTATCATTATAATTCATAACATTCATGTTTTAGGACTTAGAACAATGTCTTTCAATGTCGGAAGCATTACACGTTGCACACGCGCATGACCGACGCCTTCCGTTTGCACAACAGCCCTAAAAATGGTCAATTTCTAAATTTCTCCAGGTCATAAACTTCAATTCTAATTAATGAAAGTTGTAGGTCTATCTTTAAGCTTTCCGGATCATCTTAAATCATCAAATTTGGAGTTTATATGATAAAGTTAGGTCCGTTTTAGTAAAGGAAGTCAGAATCGCAAAACTTGAGCACAACGAGCTCGCCCCTAGACCAAATAAGCTCGCCCTCGAAGGGCTGAGCTCGCCCCTAGGCCATATGAGCTCACCCCCGAAGGGCTGAGCTCGCCCCTAGGCCAAATGAACTCGTCCCCGAAAGCCCTCTTTGTCAAGCTCGCCCCTAGACCAAATGAGCTTGCCCCTAGGCCATATGAGCTCGCCCCCAAAGGGCTGAGCTCGCCCCTAGGCCAAATGAGCTCGCCCCCGAAGGGTTCCTCTTTGTCGAGCTCGCGAACAAGCTTTGTTTTGGCAAACAAACTTCAAACCTTCATAACTTTTTCGTTATAACTCGGAATCAGACCATTTCAGAGGCTATGGAAACCTTGCAACATTAACTATAAGACTCCTATAGATTCATACACTTATAGCATTAACCAAAATTAGCAAACATGAAAAATATCTACAATGGTCCTCTAAATCTGTCCAAAATGGTCCATAGTCCAGTTTTTTTCCATTTTCTTCCTCCTTATGCATAGGTACAGATTCCTTGCATTTTTGTTCTACTTTAATGATATTAATGGCTTATATAGTCTCTTAACAACATTTACAAACATCCAAAACAAACAATAACAACAAGAATCGCAGCAAAGCCAACCCATAAGCTTAAAAGCTCTACAACCATGAAACTTTGAAAACCTTAACGTTTAATCAAATGGAAATAGGTTAAGTGAGATGATTACCTCTTATAATCCCTCCAAGATGCTAGAGAGCTTGCAGGCTAGGCTTGAGACTCTTCTTCTACTTCTTTGGCTCCTTTCTTCTCCACCTGTGTCTCTCATTTCTTCTTCCTTCAAGTTTCTTCCTCTTCTTCTTCCTTTGTTCTTGTTCTTCCGCACTCTCTCTCTATACCATCCCCCCTTTCTGCAGCTCTCTTCTTGCTAGCAAAAGGACTGAGCTTGGAAATAAGCTGAGTATAAGAGAATGGAAGGGAAGGAGTCGGATGAATAAGGCTTGGGAGAATGAAGGAGTTCAACACCCGAGCTCATCCTCTTTCTTTCTTTTTCTGCAGCTTTCTTCTCTCTACTATGCTCTCACTTTTTCTGTAGCAACAAAGCTTGGTAACTGAAAGTTTGAATGGGGGAGGTGAAGAATTTGCATCAGATGAAATGGAGCGGCATAGGAGAATGAAGAGGTTGTAAGCCTGAGCCTTAAATTGCTTAGCTCAAGGCCATTGGCCGACACCCCCCTCCTATGCTAAATTCTAATTGGTTCAAAATGTTTTGGTCGGTTCCCTCTTGGTGTGACAAGCCAAAATAAATACACAAATACACAAAAATATATCCAAGTACTCCCACTTTTGTATCCAATTTGGTAAATAACTCTACCCAAAATTAAAGTGGGTACTCCAATAAAATATTGAGACGTATAAAATAATTATTATGGGATTTGTCCATTTATTCGGAACAACCATATAATACACTTTGGATATCGAATAAAACAGAATGGGCTCAAAATGAAAATCCGACACTTGGAAAAATTATCTCTTCGTACACGTGTATTACTGAAATTTATTAAGGTCGAAAAGACGTAAAAATATTATAACGTGAATAGTGCCTCGGTAAACGTGCCCCGTGAATAATAATTTTGCGGTTTCTCGCGAAATCATATATTCACTCCAACGATACAACAACACGTAAAATTCATGCATACTCATATTCTAGGTTATAACACAACCTTTAAACACATAACACATAATAATATAAATAAAAATTTATTTTATTCACACATAAAATCGGGTTACAAGGAAATTCAAAATTTCCGATCGTTACATTCTCCCCTCCTTATAAGGATTCTGTCCGCAGAATCACAATATAAGGTTAAGCAAAAAGTTAAGGGTAATTCTCCTTCATCTTATCTTCTAATTCCCACGTAGCCTCCTTAGCATTGTGGTTTTGCCAAACTACTTTTAGAAAAGGTATAACCTTATTTCTTAATACTTGCTCTTTCCTATCAATTATCTGAATAGGAATTTCTTCGTACGTAAGATCCTTCTCTATTTGAATAGGCTCATAGGATATCACGTGCTTATAATCGGGCTTGTATGGTCATAACACTGAGACATGGAATACGTTGTGGATATGTTCCAGTTCAGGAGGTAAGGCTACCTCGTACGCCACTTCACCCACTCTTCTCAACACTTCAAACAGTCCTATGAACCTCAGGCTTAACTTTCCCTTCTTTCCAAAATGTATCTTCCCCTTCCAGGGAGATACCTTCAGAAACACGTAGCTGCTAATGTCGAAGTCTCTTGTTTGGCGATATTGATCTGCATACTTCTTTTGTCGGTCTTGGGCTGCAACCAATCTTGCCCTGATCACTGTGACCACTTCTGCTATTTGCTGCACCAATTCTGGTCCTAACAGTCGCCGTTCGCCAACCTCATCCCAGCTTAATGGTGTTCTGCACTTCCTTCCGTAGAGGGCTTCATATGGTGGCATACTGATACTTGCATGATAACTGTTGTTATACGCAAATTCCACGAGTGGTAAGTGGTCATCCCAATTCCCTTTGAAATCCATCACACAGGCTTTAAGCATGTCTTTTAGCGTTTGTATTGGTCGTTCACTCTGTCCATCAGTTTGAGGATGGTAAATAGTACTTAGTCGTAACTGTGTTCCTATTTTCTCTTGCAAGCTCTTCCAAAAATTTGACGTGAAGCGCGAATCTCGATCTGAGACAATTGACACTTGCACTCCATGTCATGAAACAATTTCCTTTATATACAACTTGGCTAATTGGTTCAATTTAAATCGGATCTTCATCGGTAGAAAGTGTGCTGATTTCGTCAATCGATCTACGATAACCCAAATGGCATCATAACCCTTCTGTGTAACTGGAAGTCCTACCACAAAGTCCATAGTGATGTGCTCCCATTTCCATTCCGGTATATTCAGTGGTTGAAGTAACCCACTCGGTCTCTGATGTTCTGCTTTGACTTGTTGATAGGTGAGACACTTGCTGACGTACTCTGCTACGTCCCGCTTCATGTTGGGCCACCAAAAATATTGACGAAGTTCTTGGTACATTTTCGTGCTTCCTGGGTGAACAGAATATGCTGAATTATGTGCTTCATGCAAGATCTCATCTCTTAATTCAGTCACGGCTGGCACCCACACTCGCTCCTCTTATCTCAAGATACCATCCTTATCCATTCGAAATTTCTCTTCCTCATTTTCTACGATCTTCTTCTGTATCCTTTCACATTCTTCATCCTTTTCTTGTACTTCTTTCACTTTGTCGAGTAACGTCGGACGAGCTTCAATTACGAATAACTTCTCTGCTGCCTCTGCCGGACTTTTCACTTCAATCTCTAGTCTCGCCATTTCCAGTATTAACTCCTCGTGAGTTGTCAACATAAACAATTTCTCGTTCCCCTTTCTACTCAATGCATCTGCTACTACGTTTGCTTTTTTCGGGTGATAAAGAATTTCGCAGTCGTAATCCTTGATTAATTCCAACCACCTCCTATGTCGCATGTTCAACTCCTTCTCTGTGAAGATATATTTCAGACTCTTATGGTCCGTGTATATCTCACATTTCTCCCCATAAAGGTAATGTCTCCAAATCTTCAATGCAAAGACGACAACTGCTAATTATAGGTCATGGGTAGGGTATCGCTTCTCGTAATCCTTCAACTGTCATGACGCATACGCTATGACCTTGCCGTGTTGCATTAACACACAACCAAGACTTTTGTGTGATGCATCATTATACACTACAAAACCTCCCGTATCATCTGGTAAGGACAATACAGGTGCCTCGCTTTATCTCTTCTTCAACTCCCAAAAAATGTCTTCGCACTTTTCAGACCATACAAACTTCACTCTCTTTCTCGTTAGATTGGTCAACGGGGTTGCTATCTTTGAAAAATCCTGGATAAATCTTCGATAGTACCCTGCTAACCCTAAGAAACTTCGCACTTCTATCGGCGTCTTCGGTTGCTCCCAGTTACTAACTGCCTCCACCTTCGCAGGGTCCACTGAGATACCGTCTTTGTCGATCATATGCCCTAAAAATTGCACCTTTTCCATCCAGAATTCGCACTTGGATAATTTCGCATATAACTTCTCCCTTCTCAGTGTCGCCAGTACTTTGTTCAGATGATCGACATGCTCTTCTTCGGTCTTTGAATAAATCAAAATGTCATCGATGAAAACTACTATGAACTTATCTAAGTACGGCTTCAGAATTCGGTTCATCAAGTTCATGAATGCTGCCGGCGCGTTAGTCAAACCGAAAGACATCACTAAAAACTCGTAGTGACCATATCTCGTCCGAAACGCAGTTTTAGGTACATCTTCTTTCCTTACTTTTAGCTAATGATATCCGGTCCTCAAATCTATCTTCAAGAAGTGTCTGGCTCCTTTTAGTTGATCAAACAAGTCGTCGATCCTTGGCAATGGGTACTTATTCTTGATCGTTGATTTGTTCAATTCTCGGTAGTCAATGTAGAGTCTCATCGATCCGTCCTTCTTCTTGACAAACAAAATTGGTGCTCCCCATGGGGACACACTTGGCTGAATATACCCATTGTCCAGTAATTCCTGAAGTTGTACCAACAATTCCTTCATTTGCACTGACGTCATACGATACGGAGCCTTCAAAATTGGTGCAGTCCCTGGCACTAAGTCTATTGCAAATTCAATTTTCCTGTCTGGCAGAAGACCAAGTAATTCACTTGGAAATACATCTGGGAACTCTCTCATTATTGGTATATCTGTAATTTCTACCCCTCCTTTCTTTGTATCTACAATATAGGCTAAGTAGCCTTTACATTCTTTCTTCAACAACTTCCTAGCTTGCATCATCGTAAGGCAACACGAACGTCTCAACGATGTGCTACCATAAAATAATACCCTCAACCGGTTCGGGGTCCGAAGGTTCACACTTTTCTTCTAACAATCGATCACTGTCGCATGGTCACATAACCAATCCATTCCCAAGATTACATCAAACTCTCCCAACCTTATTGGGATCAAATCCACGCGAAACTTATGTCCCCTAATCTCAACGCAACAATTACGAAGAATAAACTCTACAGGAATTACCTCGTTATTCGTAATTTCTATACCCAAAGGATTTTCTAACCGTTCTTGGGGTAAATTTAACTGGTTAGCAAAATCTTTAGACACAAATGAACGGGTAGCTCCCGAATCAAATAATATGTAGGCATTTATATTATTGATTGGGATAATACCTAACACCACGTCCTTAGCAATCACTGCATCCTGGACAGTCATGTTGAAGGTTCGGGCAGGGGTTCGGTTCGGCGGAGTCGGTCCTCCAATCATCAGTTTGTTGCCTCCTCCTCGGTTGCCGTTTCCACCACTGCTTCCTTTCTTCGGGCAGTCTTTGATCTGATGCTCCGTTGATCCACAAGAATAACATCTGTGGTTCTTATTTGTGTTTGTGCAATTTGGTGCCATGTGCCCCTCCTGGCCGCAATTGTAACAGATATTGCGCCCCTTCCAGCACTCTCCCTTGTGATTTTTCCCACATTTGGAACACGCTTCAATCCTCTTCTTAAATCCTCCCCGATTGTTCCCCGTCTGATCAGTGTTGATGTTGTTTCTGTTGCCAACGTCCCATTTCCTCTTTCCTGAATTGCTTCCACCGCTACTGCCACCGCCACGATAGTCTCCTCCACTCTTCTTATTCTTCTTGTGTTGATTCAGGGCCTTAATCCCTCCTTCAGTGATGATGGCTTTTTCTAGCAGTGCACTAAAGGTTTCAATCTGAAGAACAACTAACTTGTTATACAACCACGGCTTCAGCCCTTATTCAAACCTTTGCGCCTTCAGCTCTTCAGTACTTACTTGAAGCGGTGCAAAACGTGCAAGTTCATTAAATTTTGCAGCGTACTGAGCCACCGTCATGTGTCCCTGCTTCAGTTCTAAAAATTTCACTACCATTTGTCTTTCCATGCTCTTTGGGAAATAATTCTCGAAAAACAATTCCTTGAACCTGTCCCACGATATCATTCCTTCACCTGCTCACTGCTGGTTAGCCTCCCACCAATAATTTGCTTCTCCTTTCATCATATAGGTGGCAAATACCGTTTTCTGGTCATCCCCATGTGTGCGATAATGAAAGCCTTCTCCATCTCCTTCACCCAAGACTGGGCTTCGATCGGATCAGTTGTTCCCCTGAACTCTAGGGGTCCTACGCTCTTAAAGTCCTTGAAGTTTGTTATGGGTGTTACCGGTGGGTTGGGATTCACGAGTCCTGCACTTCTCCTTTCCATTCTCTCCAGTATATCTGCTAACTGCTGCATGGGGTCCGTCGGACCTCCTTCATTGTTAACCGATCCCTCAGGTGTTACTGGGGGTGGTATGTTGCGTCTGGGTCGCATTCTCTGCTAAACGTAAGAAAGCTTAGTGTCATCATCTCATATAATACGAGAATATCTATCATAAGTACTACAAGTTGACTACAAAGCGACACGCTCTAATAGCAATTCGTAATGAAATATAGCTTTATAGTAAGGAATGAAAATACCTTTCACAACTCTCTAAGACGCGTCTATCTAAGATCACCCAAAAACTCTACATGAGTTTTATCTACTCTTAACCTCTATAGGCTTCCTAAGGTTATAGCCTAAAGACCTCTCTCTAAAGGTTTATAACCTAAGGCTTTGATACCAACCTGTGACGCCCCCAAATCTAGGTCACCTGAACCGCAGACCTGGTTTGTCATTATCTAATACATGCATCATACTATCGATGATTTATAGCGGAAATAAAGGAATATTTACATTGATATAACATAAATAATCCTGTCCCAAGTCTCGAAACCAAGACTACTACAAAACATACTTAATACATAAGGGTAATTAAGTCTTAGTACAACACAAGAGTTAACGAGTCTTAATACATAATCAAAATGGTAATCTCAACGGTACAAAGCTAATACGTAGCTTTGACTTTGCCTTTATCCTTCCCAGAACTTTCACCACGAGCTCCACTAACTGAAATATTTTAAGGAAAGCAAGGGTGAACAACAAATTTGCTCCGCAAGTATAATAACAATAATCATGAATCATCACATGAATATTTTATAGCTTACAAAAATCAAGAGAATAAAAGATAGCTCAAGAACTTGCACAATTTCCACGAATGATCTCTTTAACACAATTGTAGGGCCTCCATGGACCGAATGATTTCAATGTTCCCAAATGGAGGAAATATTTTATACTAAATAGTCATCATGATACTGAACTCTTACTAGAATCTCTAGAAATACATCTGATAACTCAACATACTAATACAATAGGTGATTAGCCTAATGTACCAGTGTTATGCATAACCCCTTTTACATACTGTTCGCGCGCGTGTCGGTTCCCCAACATACATATTGTTTCCCCTGCTATGAGGGTTGTTCATCTCAGCTTTACATAGGAATCCAAACCAAACAATTTGATTGGATAGCTTTACTTAACAACAATGATGATTAAGCATACGTCTAGTCGAAACAATTGGCTTTGACATCTATTTTATGTAGTTCATGGAATATAGAACTTGAAAGCTTTAACAACATGCGTTGAAGCATAACTAGGTAACGTGAACGATTATAAGTTCATTCTAAGAGTACATGCAATACGACAATGATTGAAGTAAAGAACCTGTACAGAATATCCTGAATAAGATAAGAAACTCGCTTAATGGAGTAATACTTACAACAATATATAACATTTGTATAAGATAGGAAACTTGCTCAAATAAAAAAATAGTTGAGTAAGGAACTTGCAATAATATAGAATGCTTGTCCAATTATAACTTGAGTAAGATAGAACTTTCTCAATAAATAGCTTGAATAAAGTTAAGAGAACTCGCATTCAATATATATAAAGAATGAAGTTAGGGAACTTGCTCAACACAAGGGTTAGACAAGCGTTAGAAAACTTGCCTAGTGCGCCTGCTACAATATTACAATACACGCTCCTTAATATCCTACACAATTAAGTACATATTAACATAACAATTAGTCACATACTGGATACCAAATAATGGTTTATACTACTCTATAATGTTCCATTCATATAAGAAATAAAATATTAAACAAGGTTATGCCCACTAGTTACGGCGTTACGACCCTTGCACGTCTGCGCGCCAAACTCGCCTAATCGAATGCCCAGGCGACACGCAATTGCGTACACCCAGCATGCCCCTTTGATTTATCTAATGCTCATTGGCTAATCCTAAGTATCATTATAATTCATAACATTCATGTTTTAGGACTTAGAACAATGTCTTTCATTGTCGGAAACATTACACGTTGCACACGCGCATGACCGACGCCTTTCGTTTGCACAACAGCCCTAAAAACGGTCAATTTCAAAATTACTCTAGGTAATAAACTTCAATTCTAATTAATGGAAGCTATAGGTCTATCTTTAAACTTTCAGGATCATCTTGAATCATCAAATTTGGAGTTTATATGAGAAAGTTAGGTCCGTTTTACTAAAAGAGGTCAGAATCGCAAAACTTGAGCACAACGAGCTCGCCCCGGCGAGCTCCTCTCTGACGAGCTCACCCTAGACCAAATGAGCTCGTCCCCGAAGGGCTGAGCTCGCCCCTAGGCCATATGAGCTCGCCCCTGAAGGGCTGAGCTCGCCCCTAGGCCAAATGAGCTCGCCCCCGAAGGGCTCCTCTCTATCGAGCTCGCCCCTAGACCAAATGAGCTCGCCCCTAGGCCATATGAGCTCGCCCCCGAAGGGCTGAGCTCGCCCCTAGGCCATATGAGCTAACCCCCGAAGGGCTGAGCTCGCCTCTAGGCCAAATGAGCTCGCCCCCGAAGGGCTCCTCTCTGTTGAGCTCGCCAACAAGCTCTGTTTTGGCACACAAACTTCAAACCTTCATAACTTCTTCGTTATAACTCGGAATCAGACCATTTCAGAGGCTATGGAAACCTTGCAACATGAACTATAAGACTCCTATAGATTCATACACTTATAGCATTAACCAAAATTAGCAAACATGAAAAATATCTACAATGGTCCTCTAAATCCGTCCAATATGGTCCATAGTCCAATTTTTGTCCATTTTCTTCCTCCTTATGCATAGGTACGGATTCCTTGCATTTTTGTTCCACTTTAATGATATTAATGGCTTATATAGTCTTTTAACAACATTTACAAACATTCAAAACAAACAATAACAACAAGAATCACAGCAAAGCCAATCCATAAGCTTAAAAGCTCTACAACCATGAAACTTTGAAAACCTTAACGCTTAATCAAATGGAAATGGGTTAAGTGAGATGATTACCTCTTGTAATCCCTCCAAGATGCTAGAGAGCTTGCAGGCTAGGCTTGAGACTCTTCTTGTACTTCTTTGGCTCCTTTCTTCTCCACCCGTGTCTCTCCTTTCTTCTTCCTTCAAGTTTCTTCCTCTTTTTCTTCCTTTGTTCTTGTTCTTCCGCACTCTCTCTCTATACCATCCCCCTTTTCTGCAGCTCTCTTCTTGCTAGCAAAAGGACTGAGCTTGGAAATAAGCTGAGTATAAGAGAATGGAAGGGAAGGAGTCGGATGAATAAGGCTTGGGAGAATGAAGGAGTTCAACACCCGAGCTCCTCCTCTTTCTTTCTTTTTCTGCACCTCTCTTCTCTCTACTATGCTCTCACTCTTTCTGCAGTAACAAAGCTTGGTAGCTGAAAGTTTGAATGGGGGAGGTGAAGAATTTACATCGGATGAAATGGAGCGACATAGGAGAATGAAGAGGTTGTAAGCCCGAGCATTAAATTGCTTGGCTTAAGGCCATTGGCCGATACCCCCCTCCTATGCTAAATTCTAATTGGTTCAAAATGTTTTGGTCGGTTCCATCTTGGTGTGACAAGCCAAAATAAATACACAAATACACAAAAATATATCCGAGTACTCTCACTTTTGTATCCAATTTGGTAAATAACTCTACCCAAAATTAAAGTGGGTACTCCCATAAAATATTGGGACGCATAAAATAATTATTATGGGATTTGTCCATTTATTCGGAACAACTATATAATACACTTCGGATATCGAATGAAACACGAATGGGCTCAAAATGAAAATTCGACACTTAGAAAAATTATCTCTTCGCACACGTGTATTATTGAAATTTATTAAGGTTGAAAAGACGTAAAAATATTATGGCGTGAATAGTGGCTAGGTAAACGTGCCCCGTGAATAGTGATTTACGGTTTCTCGCGAAATCATATATTCATTCCAACGATACAACAACATGTAAAAATTCATGCATACTCATATTCTAGGTTATAACACAACCTTTAAACACATAACACATAATAATATAAATAAAAATTCATTTTATTCACACATAAAATCGGGTTAAAAGGAAATTCAAAATTTCTAATCGTTACATGTGCTCTGGGGGTCAGTGGTAGTGATGGTGGTGATGACGATGGTGTTTATGGCGGTGGTGGTGGTGGAGTTAGAGATGGTCTCATTTGTGGGTTGAGTGGTGGGGGGAACGATGGAAGAGAGGGGCTCAGTAGTGGGTCGAGCGATGGAGGTGGGGGCTTGAGTGGTGTTGTTTGCCATTTTTTATCAGAAATAGTTGGATTTGATGGATTGTAATCGGAGAAGACGATCGCTGCAGTAGGGAAAAGGAGTTTGCTTGGAAATTTTGGGATTTCAAAATCTGGAAATGGGAAGTGTGGCGGTTCTTTTTGGTAGTCAAGGGTTTTTGATGTGACAAACTCTTTATCTTGTGACGTTTCACTAAATAACGCCGTTGTTATATAAGTATCGTCCGATATTTAATATTGCGGACTCTGAGTTAATGTCAACTAACTGGGAAACGACGCCGTATTAAACTAAGTCCCATCCGCAATATTAAACTGCGGACGCTAGGATGAGATTTATTTATTAAAGTTTCAGTATTCCACTTCCATGCTCCACAGTATTAAACTGCGAACACCATATTTTTTTTTTAAAACTTCATGTATTGACATTAGGTGGTGCCCCCTGTATGCTTTTAAACTGTAAATGACATATCATAACCAACAACAACCAATTCAGAATATTCACAATAAACATAGATCAAATTACAAACATAATTTGCACCAACTGTGAAATCCATCAAAATCACAAAGTGTAAATTAAATATTACATATTTCCAAAAATGTACATATTACGAAACATTTGTGAATCTACTAGACATATGTGTAGATGTCATATCACTAGCTCTATGCTTACGCAATTCATGGGCAATTCTATACTTAAACAAGGACGCATCTTCTGCTGACCAGTCGACCTCCCCTAAAGACATGCCTTGGACAATGTAGTCAACGTACTTCATTACGTAGACTCCGTAATCCAAAATATTCTTTTGTTTAGGTCAGACTGCCTTGAATGCCCAAGCTATCTTTTTCTTCGAGAAGTTTTTCTCAGGGCTGTAAATCCGCATAGCGTTTCAAAAAAAAATCACATTGTACATTAAAAAACATAATATTAGTATGACACTATAATATAAATGTAATTAAAATATCAAATAAGTAAAAGTAAGGACATACCACATATTCTAGCTCTAGGTGATATCGAATACTTATTTTGTCTGTAGCTACGTCATCGTACCAAGAATCTAGGAGCATAACCCGCCTTTGTTTAATATCTACAACAAACAAAAAATAATGGGCGCCATTGTGGTTTACTAGAAGGAATACAAAATCATAGCCAGACATTTTCGGTTGGGCTCCTTGGTTGAAAAAGTAGGGTGCCACGTCGAAAATGTCATATTTCTTCTTATTTATAGGTTTGAGTTTGTTATATGGTAGCCACCATTATTTTAATAATTGGAAAAAATGGCAAGGCATGAAATAAAATTTGCCCCGCTCGTACTGGGCTTGCCGTAGACGATCTTCGCATAACTTCAACAAACTGAGATACGCGTCGATCGTCTGATCCCATACTTCATTCCCTGGCTTCAGCGATAGTAGGTCCTTATGCGCCAAACTGTACTTATCATCAGGACCTACATGAGGAAATTGTGTTTGGTCCACCAAATCAAAAAACCAATTCCGGTTTAGCCATTCCACTTTTTCTACCTTTAGTGGTTTGCGAGGATCCTTATTAAAGTACCCTGATCGCTCCAACTGTAGCTATGAAGGAAAAAATATAGACACGGCCTCCTCCCCACTAATAATAGGCTCTGAATATGATTGACGGACTGGCGTTTCTTCTAATATATGGGTCAACTGCATAGGCTGAAATTGTCCGACAGTCTCAACATTAGCAGTCGGACCCCACTGATGCATGTAAGGGGGAGGAGGTGATATATATATATATATATTGGGGGTTCATTTTCAGCTAAAAATAGGATGTCGGGCACATAAGGGGATCCTTGACTATATTGACTGAATGGATCAAAACTGTAGAATGGCGTTTCTTACTTGAACTGCTCTTGTGGAACGTTAGGGATAGTATTGTTGGGATCTTAAAAAAATCCCAGGTACTCTTCATTAACAGTACCGACCTTGCATACCACTCCTCATACACATGGCGAGGGTTGTGCAAAGGTGGTATTGAAAGAATGTTTCGTACAAAATCTCGAGCTGTCTCGATCTGTATAAAAAAGTATACATTTCATTAGAAAGATGTATATAATATGATGCAAATGTACAATGTACAAAATCCTCTAATGAAACTTACGAGGTTTGTAGCTCCAGACTGATGAAATAAGCCACGCGGTGTATATGTTTCGTCTGGTTCAAGTTGGGGGCAACTAATTCTAAGGAGTCATCCGCCTATACCACCTGAGGTATTCGGCTAGACTAATCTGCTGTCTTGTGGCCACCACAAAATCAGATACAATATTTTGCAATGCGTACCACGTGGCGATGTAATGGCTCTGCAACTCTATATAATCATATGACCGGATCCCTTCCCGCTCTCGGCGGAGTTCGATCATATCTACCGGGGCCTTGGGAATATCCTGCACTTCCCCAAATTATCTCAAGACACGATCTGGCATTTGAAATTCAACCACATCGAGCCAAATAAGAGGAATACGTGAGGCCCCACTATACCATGCTGCTTGGTATTCTTCTGTCACTAGGTGATCGAAAGTTGAATACGGCATCCACCGTACCATGGCAGCTGTCATCCCATCAAATTCCCCCGGTAAAATATTTGGTTGTGATGGGGGTATAGTCTTCTTGCCTCTTTCACCATATGGATATTTCTTCGATAGGCCCAGGCTCTTGGACGAGATAACCAATGATCGACCCCTCTTACATAATTAGGCCTACTAATTGATAGGCGTTCGTAGGCCCATACCTGTGTCATAATTCATCGAGTTAAAACATCGCCATATAGTATGAAAATGAATATCAATTTAAATAAACTTCAAGGTATACAAACAATAAAATACCTGAAGAAGTGTTAAACACCCGGAGAAGCTTTTTGCATCCAGGCGGGTTGCTTTATGTAAGCTATGGTACAAACAAGCCAACACCACAGCTCCCCATGCATAGTCACCTACTTTATTAATATCCTCTAAAGATAGAAGATACCTAGCATATATGACGTCGCGGTTTGTCGATGCAAATAATATCTTCCCCAAGATAAACAATACGTATGCTTTGGTGTACGTCACCACCATTTCCCAATCAGCATCTAGGGGAACTTTGCAAAATCTGCTACCCAACCACGACAACATAATGCCCCCTCTACTATACATTTTCTCATCCTCCACAATATATTTACTAAATTCGCTCTCATTAAACATTTGTTTAGGATTTTGTATTAATGTACATGATATAGGATTCCCTATAACCGGTAATCCTAAAATGAAATGTACATCTTTAAGGGTTATTGTCATTTCAGCGGTCGGGAAGTGAAATGTATTGGTCTCACTATGCCAACGCTCCACTAATACTTCTATCAATGAAGCATTTAATTGATTACAGACATTAGTGTTTGTACATACACCAAAACCCCATTCGCGTAATAATTCTTTTTGGGTATCACTTAAAACCCACATATCCAACGACCATCCACTCTCATTAGTTCTTAATGTTCTAGTATAATGTGGATTGTTCCATATGGCTGTTGAAATGTGGTTTGTTGATCCCGCAATAATGTATTGACAGTAGGTCCTGGATTGAATTCTATTTCTGTAACATAAGGAGACATTACTGTGTGTTTGTAACTAACAAAAACAAAATAAAAAAAATACCATGTTTGTATACATCAAAGAATAATAAAAAATATATACATATGTCGAATTTAAAACTTACATCACTTGGATTTAGCAATTCTGTTAGGTTGTTGTACGGATTTGTCGATCTCCTTTTGCTTGGCTAGTTTTCTCTCAAATTCGCAGCAAAGATTTTAGGTTGGTTGCTTAGGTCTCAGATGGACAAGATGGAACAACTTACGCTTCTGATTTGGGTGGAGTAAGAGTCCGCAGTTTAGTTCTGCGGACTGTTATTACTTAAATACGGCGTCGTTTTCATATTAAACCTAGCGTCAGCGGTATTACACAGTGTGATAGACTTCACAGCACGCTTGCATGAGGTAGTCATTGCCCGGATCGTTTCTAGCAAAGTTATATGGTGAGTTGCTTGCAACACCTTAACCCCTCGCCTATGTAGACGGTAATCTTGGTACAATTGCTCGCGTTCGGAAGTATGCGTTGAATAGACACAAATGACACCTTGACCCCTCGCTTATATGAAAGTGGTAATCTTGGTACAATCAACGATTGATGTGGTAGAAGAAACCACACACAACTATGAATTGTTGTATGATAAGTCAATTGAACATTCATAGACAAACTATGAATAGTTCGGGAGTTCTCAAAGAACCAAAAGGGGAATAATCTCACAAAGAAATTTTGTTAATCTAAATTGTATATCTATAACATAGCCCATGTATTCTATTTATACTAATAAAATAAAACCCTAATTACAAAAGGAATTGAAATACTAGTTAACAACTAATTAGGAAGCAAAATCTAACTAAGAAACATCCTAATCAAAATAGAAATCCAAAAGATCTGATAAAATAATAAAATAATGCATAAAATCTAGAAAAATGCATGGAAAAACACGTTCTCAGAAAACGTGCACGCTTCAGTGTCGGCGGTGCTCAAATACACTAGCCCTAGTGCCGGCGGCGCTCAAATCAAGTTATTTCAGCGTTATCCACGCTCAACCCTGAACCCATTGAGCGTTTTGTCCTTTCTTGGAATCTGAATCCCAAATTTGAACCGTTACTTGCTCCAATCATTTGTACCATGATAACACGCTTTGAATGATCTCCCCTTGTTCCGTGCATTGCAATCTTGTGATGTAGTATGATGAATCGTAACCTCTTAGCCCTGCTTGAACATCCAAAATGTTGTGTGATCACTTGATGACTTGACTTGTGTTGATTTGGTCTTATACTAAATAGATTGTATCTAGCAATCCCAAATCGTATGGTTGATCCTCCACCCATGGTTCACTTGAATTGCTCCTCAATATAAGCAACCTTGAATGGTTTTCAGCCCAATCATTCGCGATCATCTGATGAACCTCTTGAACTCGAGTTGAGTGAATGTTGTTCAATGCGAGCCCGACCAAGATTATATCACAGCGAACTCCAAGTATGACCAAGTTTGGGAAACGACGCTGTTTTTTTAAGTAAGACCTAGCGTCCACAGTTTAATAGTGCGGACGCTAGGTATGGCCAAGAAGGAAACGACGCCATTTTGAAGTAAGTCTCGTCCGCAGTATTAAACTGTGGATGCTAGGTCAAACACGGCTGCCAGGATGGGTTAATTGGTTAGCTCCTTCTATGCAAACCCTAGAAGTGCCATCACAACATGTTGAGGTTTATTCCTGAATAACCTCAATATGTTGTGATGGACACTCCAAGGTTTGCTTAAAAGAGTTAAACAATTAACCCATCCTAACAGTACATTTTAAGACATCTCAGTTTGAATCTCATTGAAACAGCCCATCCATTCTCTGAAATCTTCTGCTCTAAAATAAAAAATTCTTTTAATTAGTTGAGATCCAAAAATATAAATATAAGTTTATTAAAACTAAAATCATCTAGTTCCCTTGCATATTCTTGTTAGTTGTTACGTATTCAAGTAATCTGGGATGATGAGAAATATACATGGCAAATCAATTTGGAAGGATGGATAAAAAGAGTTAGTTGGGTGAAGTGAAGTGTTTTAAGCACATAGATCCTTCCAAATTGTTAGCCATGCATGTCTCTTCAAGACAGATCACATGAATCAGTAAGAATAAGAATATGCGAGCAGAAGTAGAAAATTCTTGAGCCTTAGTTCGAACTCTTCTGTTTATCTAGACAGTACTTGATCGTATTATATATATATATATGGGGGCCTAGCGTCCGCAGTTTAATACTGCGGACGAGACTTCTCAAATTCCCAAAAAAAAACGTCATCGTTTTCATAGAACTAGCGCCCACGGTATTAATATGCGGACGGGACCTTTCCGTTTCCAGCTTAAAAACAGCGTCGTTCTGCATTTAAGAACATACTTAGCGTCCGCAGTATTAAACTGCGGATGGAGGAGTAATTAAAGGAGGGCATTTTGGTCATCTGTCCCGTCCGCAGTATTAAACTGCAGAATATTGGAAACAAAACTGCGAACGGGAGCTCTATTTAACTGTTCGATCTTCGGGTGGATGGGCACGATGTGTTGTAAGGCTATCCTTAAATTGGCAATGTTGTCAATGGATCGATCCCCTATATATATAAGAAAAGAGAGAGAGAAAGCGTGTGTGTTTGTATGTTATGTTGTGTCTGTTGTGCAAAGAGAGTGCAAGAGTCCTTTTATAGGACTATGTACATGGCCTCCATAAATTTTTGGTGCCCAAAAATACATAGAATATAATATAATATATTTACATCAATAATGTAAATTAAGACTGATTTTGCTTTTCATTAATTTAAGTTAGGAATGTGATATCAAATAATTTTACTTCCTTCTTCAAAATCGAAGAAGACGAAAAATTGAAGAGGCATGCTTTGTATTAGTTGCGATTTTTCTAAGTTGTTGTACTACATATAAGAATTTTAAAATTGAATAGAATTAGGGTTACATCTTTCACTCTTTAAATATAATTATAAACAAATAAGAGTTATCATATAAGAAAACCCTAATGGACTCCTCAATCTCCACCAAGACAATTAATTAATTATTGTATTACTGAAATTTCAACTTTCAAAGAAAATTTAACTTTTTAAAGATAAAAAATAATCATTTAACTTTTCAATTTCAATTGTGCCTTTAAGAAAATTAAATCAATAATTATTTTTTTTTAAAAAAAATTGTGTTATTACCAGTGTTTTAAAACCCAGACTGGCCTGGCGGTTGGACCGGTAAAAATCGAAACCGGTCCGCCTTTCGATCCGGTTTGGAACAATGACCCGGTTTTGGTCAAAACCCGGGTTGGCCTGTTGGCCACCGGTTCAACCGGTGGTCCAACCGGCAAACCCGATTAATTGACCCGGTTTTTAATTTTTAATTTATTTTTTTTACAAAAAAAAAAATTTAATATTAAAATTAACCACTTTTGTTAATATTTTAACTCGTCTTTATTATGTTTTAGTTCATAAAAAACAAGATTTTTTAAAATTTTATTAATTACTAATAATATATATTTTAATATATTAATGACGTCATTGGGTTAATAACGATCCGACCAGTGGTTGGACCAGTGACCCACCCACCCGATACTTTTTTCGGTTCGATGACCGGTTCGGGTCTGAAAACCTTGGTTATTATAAATATAATACAATTTTGATATTATAATATATTTTATAAAATATTCATCATTTTCTTTTCAAAATTTTCCAATTTTAGAAGAGAAGTTTTAGAAAAAAAAATAGTTAAGACTTATTCTGTCTTTAAAAACTAAAGTGACTCTCTTCCCAACTTAAAAATCTGAGGAGCAAAGAACAAACAAAACCGAATAAAGTTTGATTTAACCCATGCCAATAAATTGGTGTACTCCCAGATTCCATTGATGCCAAATGGGTATTATTGCTTATGCAATAAAGCAAATACTCATGAAAGTACCCAGCTATCCTTGCTAGGTAAGCATAAAGCTTTCTCTCTCACTGGCTGACAATTGAATACAATAACAAATGCGCACGATTATTATTTTCTAGCAAGAGAAGCCTTACCTCCTTGCCCAACATGATCATCATCTCCGTCGATTGCAGGTACGGCTATATATATATAAGGTCCGGATCTTAAGCTCACCCCTTATCCAACTCACCCAAGCTTACCCTTCCTTTTGCGACGGACCCAGCGACGATTCGATCATACAACCGTCGTCTATACTTTTAGCGACGCTATATGTTGTCCGTCGCTAAAAGTATAAACGACGATTGTATGACCGAATCGTCGCCGAGTCCGTCGCTAAAGGAGGGATGAGCTTGGGTGAGTCGTATAAGAGGTGAACTTAAGATCCGGACTCTATATATATACATATATATATATATAAAACTTTAGGGAATCGCTATTTTCACGAAGAAATTGGTGGTTTCAATGCTCAGCATAATAATATGTGGAAATAGTCCCATGGTTCTGATATTGTTGTTATTATATTATGTTTTTTTATTTGTGTGTATAGATTTGTAGTGTTCTGAAAAATTGTTAGGCTGACTTAGGCGGCAAAGTAAGTGCGCTTAGTGCCTAAGCCGCCTAGGCGTTTTCTTAATTGTGTCATTTATTTATTTTTTTTATTGTTATTATATTATGTGTTTTTATTTGTGTGTATAGATTTGCAGTGTTCTAAAAAATTATTAGGTTGTGTGCTTAGGCGTTTTCTTAGCGCGTAGGCCGCCTAAGCGTTTTCTTAAGTGTGTCATTTATTTATTTTTCTTTTTTATAAACTTGTTAACAAAAAATTTTAAAAAAAACAATCGGTTAAGATTTAACAAATTTATATCAAGTATTTTAGAGTTTCAAAACTTTTATTAAGTCGATGCGGTAGAGGTCTGATTCCACTAGGCACCCAACCAACTCTAGGCTCTGCCACCCGCCTAGCCCTAGGCGGAGATTAAGCGGATCTAGGCAAGGATTTTTAGAACCCTGTAGCTTTGTGTGACTGTATGTGTGGCAGTCCTATCACTGTGCATGTGCTGAAATTTGGGTTGTTGTATAACTTGTTAAATCAATGACACTAATTTTGTTGATAGCTAGTTATTGATTTTCAAAATTATGGCATTTTGTTTAGTTAATTAAGATTAATTGAAATTATTTACGGTGTCTCTTACAAAATAGATAAACAAATAAAGTGCAACAAAGATTATTGGCACTATTGCATAATAATAATTGACTGGCAGATTCTTAGGTTTGGAAGCTCACACAAATTCTGGCCAAAATTGGTGACAGTTTGTTCCAATACAGAGTCATGGCTAATGGGATCTTGCTATCTCTCCCTTCTTAATTCTGAGTTTGGGTTTTAAACTAATTGAAATGGCTGTAACATTATAGTCGAACTAATCTTAGCTTAGAGGAGGAAAGAATAAAAGTTTGAGCTAGAGGACATACCGAATATAGAAGATCGCATACTGGTATAGGATCCACTTTCTTAAAGAGTTGTGATGCAATTAGAATTGCTGTATTAATAGATGAAAAAAATATTTGGACTCAATCTTCATACGACTTTGATGATTTGGCCATCATACGCCAACCAAAATTGTTTATCTTGCATCTTCTATAACTATTTTGTATAAAAAGTTACTTTCGTTGCTTTAAACATCGGTGGTTCTTCATTCTATTTATTTTTGAGGGTATTTGTGGAGTTAAAATTTTGATTAAGCATTTAACCTCATGGATTATGCTTTAAATAAGGTTGATTAAGATAAATTAGGCGTATACTTAATTAGTAAAGGTTTTCTGTTGGGAGCGGGGTTGTTGAAGGGGCCTGAGACCAGATTCACCCTAAGTTCCCTTGAAGCTGATCTTTCATTGTGAATCTTAAAATATTCTTAGTTTATGACTTATGAGCCCGATGTCTTCACTCTTTATAGAGACCTAAGACCAGGCTCATTTGAAGTTCCCTTGGAGATGATACTTAATTAGGGATCTTAAAAACATTCTTATCACATGAGACTTGTGTCTATGTAACCCCCATGAATAATCTTGGATGGTCAAACACAACATTTCATATCTACCTTGACAAAATTAGGATTGGTATTAGAAAAGATTGAAAGCTTTAAAATCAGATCATGCCAGATTAAAACCTTGTTCGGAGCCCATATAAAGTCGACAAATCTTTGTCTCAATCATACTTGTAGTCTGTTATTAAGCAACGGGCCTCTATCCACTAGAGATCTTAACCCGACGCTTGTAACTTGTAAGTATATAACAGAGCCTAGTTGTCAAACATATGAATATTTGAAATCAATGTAGTTCTTATTTGTATGTTTTTCATGTATTCTTTTGTTTTTGTAAATTTCACATTCTTTGGGACAGGGTTGGTGCTGACATGAGAAGGACCTTAAGTGACCATTTTATAAGAAAAAGCAGCAGTTTAATGCATATACAACAGGCTCACCTTTCCATGCCCCCCAGAAACCAATCTTGGAGCTTATTTCATTCCCACTTGTAACCCTCCTCTATCTCCACACACACACAAACACACACTCTCTCTCTCTCTCTCTCTCTCTCTCTCTCTCACACACACACATATATATATATACACACACACTATTTGAAATTCTTCTTGTTTCACTCTATATTCTTTTTTGTCTCAAAAATTTAAAATGAATGTGATTCTCTCTGAAAGTTGCTCTGCTACCCTGTCTTTAATGGCGGGAGAAAAGAGGGCGACATTTGACACAGAAAGAGCTGATCTGCTAGTGAAGTATATGAGGAAGATATTCAAAACTGGCAAGACGAAAAGCTATGAATGGTGAGTGTCGCAGTTGACAGGTATCTTGCGAATGATCGAGGAAAAAGAGGTGGACATTGTAAGAGCTCTCTATCAGGACCTCCCCAAACCAGAATTAGAAGCTTTTATCTCAGAGCTCTAATACTTTTTCCTTAAAACTACATGCATATGTACATGTAAAAACACAGTCTATCTACATAGATTTATACAAGATTTATTAGCAGATATTGGTGCAGTATATAGAAAATGGTTAACTAAAAAATCTTTTTAAATTCTTAGTTTTCTTGTATATATACTTTTCAGTTAGTGCAAAACTATTTTCTCATACCCGACATACGATGCCAAACACACTGAAGAGAAAGAGAAAGATGAAGTAATATTTGGTAACATTTTCTAGAAGTAATTTTAATAAGTAAAAAGGCTTAACGTTTTTAATACTTTGCTGAAAACAAAATGTAAAAAAGCAAAACATGTATATTAAGTCTAGTGACTATCTCTAGAAAGTCAACTCTATGTTCTATATAATAGTGAGTTTGGGGCGTTAATGAAACACCCAAAACAAAAGTTTAAGAATGCTGAGTTTTCGTAGGTTAGCAATCATGGTTAATGTAAATGCAAAATGAAAAGGTAAAACTTAAACAGACTTATTCGCATATCCTATTCTTTACGGCACAAAGATGTGAAAAGACCCGCCAAAGGTGCTCAGACTATTAATGCCTATACTTCACAGAGCTCTGCCTAAGTTTTTGTCTTTCTAAGGGTTTTACAGTCTTTAAGATGCAAGGTGATCCTTGAGAGAGCATTAAAAATTTCTTTTGAAACACTAGGTGAAATATATGTGTATATTGATACGTAGCTATGTTTAAAAGCATATTTGCATAAGAGTAGTCGCTGAATATTCAAGTATATATATGTATATTTTTAGGTTTTCTAAAACATACACAGACATAATTTTAGATGGATTTGTGCATAAATGTTTACATGATTGGTATTAAAAAAAAAGGGCAAAATAACATGTTGTTTTGGTTGTAGAAGGTAAACCATCTTCCTAATTGAATTTCATACATTTTTAGTGACAATTAAGTTCTATATGCTATTCCTTTTTTCCTGAATTCAACATTAAAAAAAAAGGAGGGAGGGGGGATGTACCTAAAGAAATCATCACTACAGTCATGATTTAAGATATTAATCACTACAGTCATGATTTAAGATTTAAGATATTAATGGTTATTTGACACGGTTATGAAGGCGCCGCTTAGTTGAGAAAGTAGCGACCAAATTGGAATGAGATGCCATGCCTTGGTGACTGCCACTAAGGCAAGCATCTTGGTTGGTCAGAGGCGTATCTCTAGAGAAATAGCCAAACATAGTCCACCGGAGCCCTAGATCTAAGCAACAGACCGCTGGAAAGAAAGGAAAACACGTGGAAAAAAATCTCTTGGAAATAAAAAAGGATAATATAAAAGAAATATAATCAAGTAGAAAATGATGTTTTTGCTCCATAGTAGATGTGTTTAACTACAATCATGAGAATATAAAATTAAAGTAGATGTCTCAGTTTGACTATATTAAATATGTTGTAGTTGAAATCTAGACTACTGATGGACTTTGAATAAGGCTTGTTACTTCAAGTCTGAAAGAGGAAGCCGAATTCTTAAAGAAGCTTGTTGAAGAATGTTATGTGCCCAAATTTATTAGAATTTCTGAATTGTTATTATTTTTTAGTTATGTAACTTATTTAAAATAGAAGTTGAAATGGTCCTAGTTTTTATAGAGTAGTGGGGTTAGTGATTTCCTGAACTTAGATGGACTAGAGCATATCTTAGTGGTAGGGAATTTAGTTTAATGGGTCTTTCATTGTAATGGCTTTGTATATGTAATCAGTTCTCTTGAAAGGGGGATGAAGTATTTTGTAGAACAAAGCTGAGGATTTATTATTGGAGGATTGATTCTCCACGAATTGAATCATTGGAGTATTCCACCCCCGTCGAAGTGGGTTTTCTCTCTTAATTCTCTTTTATTTTTGCTTTTTGAAAATGGGCACACAACAGAGAAGTGCTGCTATTTTTACTGAAACATGTTATTCATTGCTCTAATTTATTGTTTCAAACTGCACGTACTCTATGTTGCGGGAAAGCCATATTATATCCCAAAGTTAGAGACAATATCTTACTGAGCATGATGCCAGCAGACAGAAGGTTTTTAGTTTTTTGTTGATGTATTTTTGTGGGCCCAAGTGCATATTAGGGTTCACATGACCTAATTGAAATAAATGTACAAATTAGGGTTTACAAAAACCTAATTAAATGTACAAATTAGGGTTCATGTGACCTAACTAAATGTATAGATTAGACGAGAATAAATGTGCTAGACCCGGGGAAGTCTCCACGTGTTACAAGGCAGAAGACTCGTGGATGCGACCCATTTTGGGAATTGATTGAGGGATTGAATTGGTGGCTAGAAGAACATGGCAATTTGGGCATTACTTTGATGATTAAAGGGCATTTCTAAAAACATAATTAAAGGGTATTTTGAGAATTTCCCTTAAAACATGTGCCTGACATGTGACTATTTTCCATGAAAGCTTTATAAATAGCCCCTCTATTCTAAGAAAAGGGGATCGCTCTCAAGACATTACACTTAGACTCTTGGAAGCTCATTACACTTGGAACTCTCTCTCAACTCAAAGACTCAAGAAGGCTCTTGGAATCCCTGCTACCCTAACTCGCTTTTCGGATTCTAAGAGTTCTGTCACGTGTCATTGGAGTAATCTCCCACCTGTTCTTCTCCCCTCTTCAATCAATCAATCAATTTCGTTCTCTTTGTGGATTTCTCTCCTCTCCAGCCAACACGAAACCCTAACCCTAGCAAGGCACAATTTTCTTGCCCATATTTATTTGGCGACTCTGCTGGGGAGGTGTAGAATTCGTGAAGGGTACGCCCACAACTCGAAGTGGGAGAATTACAGGAAGAGTTTCACCGACAACAAGCATCACTTCACCGGATCCGATTTCAAGGCAAGCAAATCCAGTGTTCCAAAGCGCGAATCTGGATCTTGATCAACCCATCTTAGAAGACGTTTCAGAAGGAAGTTCAACATCACCTCAAATGGCTAATCAACAACAAACCAGTGCTAGACAGACAAACACGGGAAGGCAAGGTGAGGAAGTAACTGGAGCGCAGATAACTGCGAATGCCGTGCAGATGGAGATGCTCAAGGCATTACAAGAGGCACAAAAAGGCCAAGGGATGATGATGACCATGATGCTGGAAATATAGAGGAAGCAGGAAGAAATGGGGAACTTCCGCCAGCAGTTGATGCAAATCCCCACTTTCAGGGCTATGTTCTCAGGAAGTTCTCAAGGGGAACGAGCAGAAGTGGAGGACAACAGTAACAACAAAGAGAATCAGATTGTACCTCCAACAACGGAGAGTTAGCCGATTCCAATCATCAACTTGGAGCCCCAAAACAGTGGTGATGTGCCACAACTCAGATTGGAAGCAAGTCAGCCTCAGCTTAGCATCATCCCGACCACTCTCCCAGCATTTTCACAAGTGCAGATACCGACCATCCCGAGCCACATCCAACGAACAAGTCAACAAGCACAACCGATACAAATTGTGCAGGATGCAAGTGTACACCAGCCAATTTCCTTACCATACACACCACCAATGCAGCAATACATAACAGCCCCTCAAAGAGTCCATACCACGAGCCAGTATGTGACGAAGGATGATATGATTGATGTGATCAATCAACTTCGCAAACAGACATCTCGGCCTTTAGAGTTAGACTTTACTCCACCCTACCCAGCACACATTCGGAGACAACCTTACCCAATAGGGTATATTGAGCATCCCCTACAGTTTCCAAAATACAATGGGGAGAAAGGAAATGCCAGGGAACATATTGCCAGGTTCGTGGAGTCGATGTCTCCGTGGCTAGGATATGATGAAGTAAACAACCACAACTTGTTGATGAGGGAATTCAACAAGACTTTAACGGATAGTGCCTTCAGTTGGTACTACAACTTGGAGAAGGGATCAGTCCATGATTGGGATAATCTAAAATTACAGTTTTTTAAGAATTTTTTCTATGTGCAGAAGCAGGTAACCATTGTAGAGCTCATGAGATTCAAGCAGAGGCCGAACGAGGAGCTGTTAGACTATGTGGACAGGTTTAGGGCTCAAACACAGAAGTGCGCAGAGCCAATTGAAGAAAAGAACTTGGTGAGCATATGCAACAATGGTGTTATCGATGCCTTCAAGCCCCACCTCATTACAAAAGCCTGCGATTCATTTGCAACTCTCTCGTCTTTTGCACAAGACTTGGGAGGAATCATGACGTTGCCTACAAACCATGCGACTGTTACATGGAAGAGCAAGAGGACAGCTATTGTGGCTCTGGCAGATTCTCAGCCAAAACCACAAGGGGGCAAGAAGGAGAAGAATGAGAAAAATTTTGAACGAAACAGAGGAAAGCTCGGGGACAAGTATACCAGAATGCCAGTTCCGTAGGCTATCACATGCAATGAGAAGGCATTCAGGGGCCTGTACGAACAATGGGTCGAGCACGGAGTAGTGAAATCTCCAAGGCCTAAAGTTATGGTGACGGAAGAGATGAAAAGAAGACCAGACTTCTGTGTGTACCACCAATACGTGGGACATTCCACTATGGATTATTACAGTCTGCGGAGGATATACCATGAGAAGCTGGCAGCCGGAGAAATCGAATTGTGAAAAGAAAGTAGTGTATATGACAAGCCGCTTCCAAACCACAAAGGAAAAGAAACATGCAACACCATTACCCATGGTGTAGCCCCAAAAGTCGAAAGGATGGAAAATTTAAAAATGAGCAAAAGAAGAAGAACTCAAAAGTTCCCCCCTAGGGTTCGGCCTCTAGGGGGCACACTCCTATTTGAGTTCCGATGAGATTTCTTGATCGAACCTTGGTTATCGTGATGATCAAGACCAAGGAAAGTGACGAAAAATACATGGAGGCTAATTAGGGATGATCTCCCTCAAGTCCTTCGAGACATAGAAAGCTACTCAAAAGGGCCAAAGGTTGTGACGCCATGACAAAGGCAAGCGTACATTTACTGCAACTATGAATGATGTTATGCTGAAGCCGCATGAAGGCAAGAAGGATGAAGGCTCATATTAGATTTCAAGAAACACGATCAAGGGCCACAATAGCCTATTCAAGACAACAGGCTTTAGTATCATACAACAAGCAAGCATCAAGAATCAATAGTTGATGCTCATGTCGAAACTATGAGAAATTTTGTTACGCATACTTTATCAACACAAGATGATGGACAACCCAAATACTGGCTCTACCATCGAAAGATCTCAGAACTGTAAAGACGAGAATATCAAAAATACACCCAAGATGGTGGTCCACTAGAAAATGGTGGTTGAAGTACTCAAGAGTATCCCTTGTCAAGAAATTGGATGACAGAGGGAGGAGACACAAGAATTGATGAATTAAAAATCCACCCAAAATGGTGGTCCACTCTAAATGGTGACCAAGTCCTCGTAGATTGTACTTGTCAAGAAATTGGATGACCAAGTGACGAGGCATGCAACTTAAGCCCTTGTGAAACCCTATACGCCAAACAATTGGCACGACGTACCAAGGGATAAGGCACAAGTTATACTTTCAACTTCAAAAGTAAACGAGGAACCTGGCTTTACAGCCCTCGGAACTGACAAGTTATACTTTAAACTTTAAAGGTAATCGAGGCACCTGACTATAAGTCCTCAAAGTTATACTTTCAACTTTAAAAGTAATCGAGGCACCTGACTATAAGTCCTTAAAGTTATACTTTCAACTTTAAAAGTAATCGAGGCACCTGACTATAAGTCCTCAAAGTTATACTTTCAACTCTAAAAGTAATCGAGGCACCTGACTATAAGCCCTCAAACCCGAGAAAGTTACACTTTATCTCTAAAAGTGGCGAACGTTATGCTTTATCCGACAAAAGCAAAATCTATTATTATTATCTTTATGAAATTTTTTGAAACATTGTGCTTTTCGTTAAAAGCAATATGATTATTAATAAAAATGTCAAACTTTCACTTATACTTGAATATTCTTTGATTTTAAAAGTATAGATTCAAGTGTTAGTTTGCGAGAAATCAAAAAAAACACATGTTACTTAAAAAAATTGCATGTTTACTCTCACTATTATAAATATTATTGTCTTGGAGTATTAATTTGAATAACTTATTATTCAATGCTAAACATTAGGTCTTAAGAAAAAAAATTCAAGTTAAAGGCAATCAATAATGCTAAAGAAACTCTATTATGATAAATGACATATAAATGAGTTCTTTGATACAGGAAATAATAAAAAGCTACAAAAAGTCATGATCTAAAAGCTAAAACATATCAAACTGAAGAGGGGGCATAACTAAAAGTCAACAATAGCGGTATCTCAAGCCTTCGTATTTGATGTTATCATTCCCCCAAGGTCTTGAGTAGCCGACTCAAATTCCTAAAGCTTGATCTTTAATTTAGCCATGATATCTTGAAGCCCTAAAAGCTCTACCGAAAGTAAATAATTCTCGTGATGACGTGAAGTGACCTCCGAACGTAGTGCAACAACACAATACCTAGAAGTAAGGAGATCCAGCCTAGCACGAAAAGGAGAAATGTCAAGGCCAACAAGTCATCAACCTCACAACTCAGATATCTAAGTCCTCTATTCATAGAGAACAGAGAGAAAGACTGTGCATCTCAAGAACAAAGCTTACAAGTTGATCTAATAAGAGGGTCTAGAAGGAGGCCTCAGGAATATGTAACCGATCAAGTATCTGTGGGAACTAAACTAAGAGACGCGTGAGACTTTCCTGACTGGAGGAAGAAACTTGGAAATCCCTCAAAGGAACAAGCTCTCCGGTTGGATTGAAGGAAGCTCTAGCAAGAGCCACTTGGGAAGCAATCGTGATATTCATCGAGAGAGGGGCTGCACAAATCACGGGCCTAGAGAATGCCTGTAGCTCCACGACATCTTTGTTGTTGGGTGGATAGCCGAGGTCACTAAAAGACGAGGTGGCAGAATCAAGATGAAGAGAGTCAAATAAGGCGAGCCCCTCAACGGGCAAAGAAAGTAAAACATCGATGCCCCTACCCAAAGAACTAGCAACTGTACCCTCCCTGTCAGGTGAAACCTCGGCAGAATCCTTCTGAGGAGGATGGAAATGAGCAATAGGTTCTGAAGGATTCTCCCTCGGGGGAGGAGGATCAACTACCATAATAACATCAGCATCAACATAGGTGTTACCGGTACCCTCAAAGCTATCATGAACAGATGTTGTATGTGGGTGTGAAGATGGAACTGTACTAACCACAGCAGGACCTGAGCCCACATCAAACATGGAATCGTCAACATTAAAGCTGACACGATCATCATAAGGTGAGAAGGACTCGACAATAATCATGTTATGTTAGGGAGGCTCACAAGTAGTGGAGGTCGCCACCTCACTTGCCGTACCCATAAGAAATTCAATGAGAACATCATCATCATTCTCGGCAATCTAAAAACAAGGATCCTCGGCTTTACTCTAGAGCAAGTAACTCTCATCTCCCCGACAGCAGAGGATCCCGTGGGAGGAACTCAAGGAGGTACCCGAGACGAAGTCTGAAAGGATTGTGTCATCATGAAATCATGAAATATAATTGCCAGCCCGCTTGAAAGCCTCTATCAAGTATGCAACGCACTCAGTCTCTCTAGGAGACAGACTGGATGGGCTACAAGAAGCCGAAGCAACAACAGGAAGACTGCAAGATATATATAATCCAGAATAAGAACATAATTTGAAGAAAAAAAAATAAAAGGAAGCAGACATCCTCTAGAGTATGGGTGAATTCCCCCCAAACAGTAACGAATGTGCATGAAGAAAAGCACCGACGGGAAATCAACACAGTAAGGGCGTCATGATCCTGCTGGATACGTAAATCCCTACATAGCTGAATGCCCTACATAACTGAATGCCCTACATAGTTGAATACCCTACATAGCTGAATGCCCTACATAGCTGAATGTCATACATAGCTGAATACAGCGATATATGCCCGCACTCTTTAGTATAGCCTTATTCTCAGCATTCTCGAGGATCTCGTCGGTCCAATGTTGCCATCCTAGAAGACGGCCAGATGAGTCAGATAGGAAGTGAAAGGGACTGAAAGGGTATTCTTGTTTCTCTATGCATATGCAGGGAATGCGATCGGAATAGGGGAAGTCGTCCCAACCTCCGTAAGCCGTGACATAAAGAAACAAGCCTTCTTTCTCTGGTGAAGGAAAAGTTGTGTGATCGTAAGTCCGGACTTGCTCCCAAAAAGTGTCAAAAGGCCCAAAAAAGGGAGCCTTTCCCCAATCATTGACGAGGGGAGTTACCATTGAAGTCTTCAAGTCTCAGAGCATCCGGTAGATGAGGCCTGCAAGTAAGGAAGACTCCACATAAGGGTACTAAAGATGTCAAGTAAAGCATATGAACATGAGTATACTTACCATGGCAAGGGGAGAATCTGAGATTTGCACTTGAGAATACCTGAAAAGAATAAGAAATGAAGTCAGAGAAGGATCAAAATCACAATTATGAAAGAAAAATAAGATTTGAAATTTTTCTAAAAAACTTTGGACAACCAAAATGCATCCTTCGGAGCCATTTTTTGGGTTATTTTGGTATGCATCATGGCCGTTGGCCATGATTTTTGAAGTACTCGTTGATACGATCATTTTGATATATTATGGGCCCCGAGACTCCAAATGGAACAAAAGTTATGGTCAAAACGGCGATCATGATTCCCAATGTTCAAATTTTGGTGACATTTTTTCCTAGGGTTCACCCCCTAGGGTTCGGCCCCCTAGGGTTCGCCCTTCTGCAAAAAAAAAAAGAAAAAAAAATGCTTGGCTTAATTTCCCCTATAGGGTTCGGCCCCTAGGGTTCGGCCACCTATAGGGTTCCTGTGACACCCCCAAATCCGGGTTTCCTAACCTCGAATTTGGTGTTCACGATACTCAACAACAAACATACTTTCTAACTAATGCGGAATAATAAACATACATTATTTATCGAAATAGTAATAAAGTCTTACAATCATGGTCCCAAGTTCTTTAACCTTAACTTAAAACATACCCTTAATTCAATAACAGTTCACATAGCCAAATAACATTTAAGATAAACTAGTACATAAGCCATATCAGGCAACTACTCTTGCACCTTCCCTTTTCCTTTGTCCCTTTTAGACGTTTCTGCCTTAGCTGAAATAAAGATCATGATATAGCAAGGGTAAGCAACTAGTTTGCTTAGCAAGTTTATAGACAAGGGAGATATATCATGAATAGAAGGAAATTTCGCTTTCAATGTTCAACAACAGTATAAAATTGTAAAGAAACATGAATTAATAGGCAATAGTTGAATATTCGAATAATTGAATTGCGATTACTGAGTGGTTGGAAATAACCATAGACATTTGCCAAGGTTCTCAGCATTTAAACTGGACCTCTTAAAAGTTTTGGTAATCAAGGGGATCAGCCTTTCATACCCCGTGATTTATGCATAAACACTTAATAAACCAGCATTGATATCATGCCTTAATCAAATTTATCCTTTTCTCAGCCAAAAGTTCTTACCATAACAATTTAATAAGAACAACTTTTAAAATACCTTTGATTCAACAAATTTAGACATGATTGATCTAGCTGATACAAGTAGCATAGATCTATCTCATAAACAGTTCATGCTTGAAAGAACTTTAATCTAATTCACAGTTCAATAATAATAAAATAGGAATTCAATTGCACAAGGTGCGAATCTCAATAATCAGTATAGATGTGAATAATCAACAATAATTATTCACTAACATGCTTCGAAAATAATAACTCGAGCTTGAGTTAGGGAACTTGCCTGTCTGCTCAGCTACAAGTAATTCTAGCTTTAACTAATTGGCCTTGAAGAACCTAACATTGATAACGTCAATCTACCAATTAGTACTGCGTAGTTGTATATCGATACGCTTACTTATGCTATTTATTTAACAATTAATCAAATCACATAGCACACATAAACTATCGTAAATCCTATAAGACACTTAATATTATCAATCCTGATAATATTTAATTCACCTCTTGGTATTATTAGTCCACTAATAACACTTTTATTCGTTTACTAATGTTATTGACATCTTAATAATATTTTAATCATCCAATAATACTTTAATCTAATATTATTAATCTCTTAATAATATTTTAATTCTCATATCATTAATAATATTTTAATCTAATATTATTAGCCATTTTAATAATATCTTAATCATTTATTAATGCTTAAAACAAATATTATTACCCATTCAATAATATTTCCATGAAGTTTTAATCTTAATATTTCTTTGTTTACTTAAAAAATATCGAATTCTTATATTATAAATATCATAGTAATATTTTAATAAGTTATTAGGCGAATAAACAATTTATTCTAATTGTTTTACTCTTTATTAAACAACTCCTTTACTACCCATAAAAGGTCATAAATATTATTTCTCATTAAATATTATCAAAATACCCCTCAATAGTCAGAATATATAATATTAGGAGTATCCAAGCTTAAAAATCACATTTTCCTTATTTATGATATCATTTAACCATTTATTTTCTTTTAACCATAACTATAACATTATTATGAAAAATAGCAAATAGGTCCTGAAAATTATTATCCTCTGGATCTGGATAGTATATGATCCAACAATGATCCACCAATTTTCCTGGAATTTTAGAAAATGATTTACTATTTTTAAAGTACTCAAAACCTCCGAATTGTTTTATATTTTTCATAAATCGAGTTTCGCTCAGAAAATTCTGACATTTTCAGGGTACACTCTTATAATATATATAAACATACTGTAAAAATTTCATATTGTTTCAAGGTACACACAGTGAGTAATCCGGGTAAGAATATTTAGGAGTCCTTCACGGTAAAAGCCATTACACAAAAACCACACATCGAAACGTGTTCGTTCTTTTTTCTACTTGTAGATAATTCTTAAGGTACCTCTGTGATTTTTTTCAAATTTTTAAAAGATCCATAACTGGCCGAAACAACCTTTGAAAAAATAAGGACAACAAACTTTTAGGGTTTTAAAGCTTTAAGTTTTATAGTTGGACTGTTTTGGAAAAATAGCCCCCAAGGCTTCAAAAATTATTAGATTTGTATTCTACCACTTGGTTTTACTAGCTAACTCATGTATCTAGCATCCCCTTTTGACGGATCACAAATCCAAGTTGTATATCTCAAATTATGGGTGATCCAAGTGAAGAAAAGCTAGAATTTTTACCCTTTAAGAACATAAGTTCCTTTTCTTCCTTTGAATCTCCATTCTAACACTCAAGAGGATTAGATCTATACATGAAGCATGAAGATCTAATGATTCTTGAGTCTTAGAACAAAATCTCTCAAAAACTATGAAAATAAAACAAAGTAAGAAAGAAGGAAATGGTTTAGGGTTTCACCTTGATCTTGTAGCTACTCTCTTTGATCTACCAAAGTATGTGATAAACTTGGGATGCATGAACTATGCTAATCTCACTCTCTTTTCCTCTCTAAGCTCTTACTCTATGTTCTTGCTTGGGAGAAATGAAAGAAGGGGATGAAAAGAAGAAATGAACTTGAAATGAAATGAAAGGATAGAATACTTGCAAGTATAATGCTAAATTAGAATTCATGCTATTATCCCCCACATCTTTCTTGCCCCTTGGATATAAGAGTTCACCTTATCCCTTCCATTTAGCCTTAATCTTATCTTTAAGTGTGCTAATTAGATTTTCCACCAATGGGAGCTTGACATCCTTGTCCTTTGTGTAAGAGTTACTAATATCCCCCATATCTTTGTTGTCCCTTGGATAAAGGCTTACTAATTGGATAATAGCAAGAAACCTCTACCTTTTGTCATCATGAAGCTAGTGAGTAGCCTTGTGTCACTAGGGTGGCTAGTTGACATCTTAGGAAGCTATGACACATCATAGGTAGCCTTGTGCCACTAGGGTGGCTACTTGACATTATAGGAAGCTATGATGTCAAGTCTACCATTTCAACTTCCCACACAAGCTAGCTACTTAATTAAAATAAAGTTTGAAATCAACTTACTCCTCCTTTCTCCTAAGTGCACGGCAAGGAGGGATTTTGTCCCAAAATGTTGTCCCAAATAGCTTTAAATAAATAAACAATTGTTACATATTTAATAAATCAAGTGGCTAGGTTTTGGACCACACATTAAATACCATTGGACTTCCAATTTAAATGATTAGACTAATAAAATCCAAATCTATTTAATATAATATTGGGTCATTTAATTTAGCCCCATGATAGCTCTTTTAGTAAGCCACACAATTAATACCCAAATCCATGATTAATATAAATGATTGGACTAGGTTCATTAATTAAGTAACTTAGTCAATTAGTAAATAAATTATTAACTTAACTATTAATTATTATTATCCAACTCAACAACTACTTTCATTAATTAACCCACACACTTTATTTACTAACTATATTCAATTTACTTGAATACTTAATTTAGTAAATACCTTGCTAACTTTAGGGATATAAAGCCTTAAGGTTTGCTCACTAGTTTAAATATACTACTAGTGATTCTCTTAACACAAATTTATATCAATAAATCACATAATCACACATTCCACCAATACACCCAAAGGTTTAAATAAGAACACAAGATTAACTTATTAAAATTAAGTTATATTTAATTAATAATGACGTTCAAAATTCACGGGCATTACAGTTCGGCCTAGGGGGATTTCTTTTGTGTACCTTGGAAATTCTGATGCTCCACAAATCAATTTTTCAGAACGAATGCTTCTTTGTCACAATAAATATTGTATTTTTCTTTATTATCCGAGGGAACCTTACCGAGATATAATCCAAGTAACGGGGCTCGGAAGACAAAAGAAAAGCTACAATGACCTAAAAAGAAACGTAGGAGAAGCAAGTCAAGAAGAAGTTCGGAAGAAAGTACTCAAATAGACTGAAAAACTGAAAGAAAAAGAAGAAGGAAAGATGACCCTATAGGGTTCAACCCTTAGGATTCGGCCCTATAAAGGTGGAATTGCTTTCTTACCTCTTTCCCAAGATGAGGAACGTTTGCTTGACGACTTCTTGGTGATCTTCAGACTTGAAGGATGAGAGAAAATGTCAAGAAAAAAAAATTGCACGATGAAAAGAAAAGCCTAAGTGACTTGGAAGATGTATATATTCAAACTGCACGCTTGCAATAGCAAAGAAAACAACCTTTATTTTCCTCTTAAGGAAGATTTCGAAATATAAAGATAAGTTTATTTGAGCATACTTCTAAATAAAAATATATGTTTTCGAAATTTGTTTAGATTTAATATTTTAATGGAATTTTGAAAAATATACACATATTTGATATCTGATATTTTATTCCTAACAATAGGAAAATTTCGAAATTAATATATATATATATATATTAATTAAGGAAAAAGATCTTGCTTTATAAAATTCTAATAAAGGAAGATTTTGTTTCCAAATAATAAAATAAGATTTGATTATTGGATTTTATTTAGTGATATCTGATGATCTTCCTTGTTTTAATTCTCAGAAAATAAGAAAATAACTATTGAACAAAATGAGGAAACTTTCAGATGATTTACCAAGAGGTTCAAGGAAGAGCCCTTCTAGGTCTTGCCTCCCTAGGGTTTAACCCTAATGGTTTGGCCCCTAGGGGTTCCCTCTTCTAGAATTCTTGTGTTCAAGACTTGAACAAGTGGAGTCAAACAAAATCATTCAAAAGCTTGAAGTATTTTGCACGAGCGTCTCTTGAGAATCGTGACTCTCGTGCAGGAGGAAAATGTGGGTCCAAGTGCATATTAGGATTCACATGACCTAATTAAAATAAATGTACAAATTAGGGTTTATAAAAACCTAATTAAATGTACAAATTAGGTTTCATGTGACCTAATTAAATGTACAGATTAGACGAGAATAAATGTGCTAGACCCGGAGAAGTCTCCACGTGTTCCAAGGCAGAAGACTCGTGGATGCGACCCATTTTGGGAATTAATTGAGGGATTGGATTTGTGGCTAGAAGAACAGGGCAATTTGGGCATTACTTTGATGATTAAAGGACATTTTTGAAATTTTCCCTTTAAAAACATAATTAAAGGGTATTTTGGAATTTTTTTCTTAAAACATGTACCTGACATGTGACTATTTCTCAGGAAAGCTCTATAAATAGCCCCTCTATTCTAAGAAAAGGGGATCGCTCTCAAGACATTACACTTAGACTCTTAAAAGCTCATTACACTTGGAACTCTCTCTCAACTCAAAGACTCAAGAAGGCTCTTGGAATCCCTGCTACCCTAACCTGATTTCCGGATCCTGAGAGTTCTGCCACGTGTCATTGGAGTAATCGCCCACCTGTTCTTCTCCCCTCTTCAATCAATCAATCAATTATGTGCTCTTCGTGGATTTTTCTCCTCTCCAGCCAACACGAAACCCTAACCCTATCAAGGCACAATTTTTTTGCCCACAATTTTTATTAGTTTTTTGTTGATGTATTTTTATCTAAGAACAGGAAACAAGGCTTTCTTCATTTAGCATGTGTATCTCAAACAATGAGAATCTATACGGAGAACTAAAATGCTTGAAATTTTCTGAAAGTCCTTAGGAGGCAAGTGGTAATCTTTGTGTCAAGTCTTTTTGACAATTTCACTTGTTTATATAATGTAACAAAATTCTTTGAAATCTTAAAATATCTAAGTCAGGCATTGATATATGACCTTTATTTCCAAGTTATATCATGAATTGAAGGTAATCAGGTGAAACATTAAATGAACAATTTGTTTTAATTATGATTACAGAATAGAGCTGGGAATATCAACATGGTTCTTGAAAACTCATCTCAAGTTCTTCCTATTGGAGGAAAATCAGCATCAAATTTTACTAGATGTTTGTTAGAACGTATTCTACGAGCATATAGACTATTTTGGCAGCTGCTTCACTAATTCAAATCTCACTCAGTGAGATTAACTAACTTTTGAGTTGGTTATGCAAATAAATGAATTCAACAAAACAATGAACAAATTCGATGCGGAATGGGTCATGAAGCAATGGAAATTGCAGGAAATGTTTTTATCAGTTATTTTTAATTATTATTTAGAGATAAATATTTGGAACTAGTAAGTATTTTTAATATAGTTAGTAGGTTATTTTAGATTGGTTGTAAGGGTTCGTTTCCACTTTAAATTAGGTTACCTTAGAATTAGGGTTTTCTGTTCTATCTAAACATATATATGTAATCCATGGTTGAAAATCCGAGTTGAATACTTGAATATATTAATTTGAGGCTTTGTGCCATTATGTATGTTTGATCCATTCCGTGCGAGAATAGATTTCCCTTTATCCTTCTTTCTTCCTTCTTTATTCAGTGTTCTAAAGATCCCCGCCAAGGTACACTTAATTCCTGCCTAGGCACTAGGCTACCGTCTTGATTGGCTGGGTGCCTAGGCCCTTGCCTAAGCAAAAACATATCTCTACTTTGAAGCTCTACAATACTTGAAATGAATATTTTAAGCCTTAAAAGATTGTTTTTTTTGTTGGTATTTTCCATGTAAAATTTTTAAAAAATTACATCTACTATATGCTTTGTATAGTATAACAAGTGATGTGATAAAAATTTCCAAAAACGTATGTGATAAAAATTAGTAACTGCAAGTGCACAGTGTCAAATTGAAGAACTGACAAGTACAGGTCGAATCCACAGAGACTAGATTAATTTTAATGTATCCTTAATATCTATTTTAAGCGAATTAGAAATAAAGATTGAGAATCAATTAACTAAAATTTAACTAATTAATAATAAGAAAACAATCTAGCAATCTGAATCCATTAAATAATAAACATAACAAGCACTTCAATATCTTCTATTTTTATAACTTAATTATAATTTTGATCCCCCTTCCCTTTAATTTAGTAATTTTATAATTAACGTAAGCAAACATAGACTATGAAAATTTAAGGATTAACTATAACCCATCAAAACTTCTTTGAGCAAGCATGGATTATGAAAAACTCATATCTTAACAATAATCTATCAAAACCTCTTAATTAATTTAAAATCACATAAGAACTATAAAACGAAGGTATTTCAATAACGAAACATGAAGGCAAAAGTAATTAAACATAAAAGCATAAATAATAGAAGAGATAAAAAAATATTATCATGAATAATTATTTAATTTCATCTTCATTCTAGATTAAAGAAATTAACTAGACATGAAAATAAATAAGCAAAGTTAAATAAAGAAGAAGAAGAAAATTAAAAAAAAAACTCCCTTTAATTAACAATCATCTAACAAGTGTACAATGAAAAAATAATTTAATTTACTCATACTCCTAACCTAAACTAATACCTCCAACTTAAACTAATACATCCCTTCTCTCTAAAACAAGAGACCCATTTATAGGAAAAATAAATTTGTGTCCTAATTTACATTCATTGAACTTAGCCTCTTTTGTTCCCTTTTTTTCCTCTTCTTTCCTTCTTCATTTTAATCTCTATATGGTAATCTCCCAAGAGTCCCTTTCTATATAGGCTTCAACTTCCTAGTGACAATCAACTTCTCAAAGAGATCTTCTAGATAGAATTTCATTTCTCTTGCTGGATTTGACTTGCACACCAAGATTGTTCCACCTCCTTCCTTCTTCGTATAATATTCTTCTTGAATATTTCCTTACATGAATAAGAGCATTAAATATTACTTGGTCACCAAAATTTTGACTTTATTATAATAAAATATTAAATCCTACAAAATAAATAAAACATACTAATTAAATAAACTAATATAATTAAAAGGATAAAATTAGGGATAATAAAATATATGAATTATGTGCCTATCAAATACCTCCATACCTAGCTTTTGCTCGTCCTCGAGTAAAATAAAAATAAAATAAAATAAAACAATAATTATACTACCCCATTTTCGTAGGAAACACGATTACACTTAGCATATGCAACAAGCCTTTAAACCCTAAGGTTACTCCAAGTGGATAAGTTGTGTCTCATGAGGGTTTGCAGTGAATATATATACCCACAAAATTTAAAATTTAAAATAAAATCTTTTTGAGTTTAACCAATTATGAAATCGAAAGAAAACTTCTAAGTATACACGGGCATTATACATAAGCAAGTTTAAATTCAAAATCACACTTTCACCTTATCAAAAATACTTTATCTTCATTCTAGACACCATCATTCATAAAATTAATTTCATGTGATGCATGCATGTGTATGTGATATAACTCTTAGTAGGGACTTTTACCATGAAAATCGAGCAAACTTATTTTTCTTTTTCTTTTCTTTTCTTTTTCCTTCATTTTTTTTCTATTTTTTTTCCTGACTTGTGCAATGTCTCTTTTTCTTAGGCTTTTCAAAGTTACTCATGTAGCGAGCGTTGGACCAATGACTCCCAAACTAGTTGGCTTTAGGGCACTAGGCGTAGAAACACTCCTAAGGGCTTACTAACTCGAGTAACAAAGGCCACAAAATTAGACTAGTCAAGCTGCTTTTATCCATCACACTTTTCAGCGAGAATATCGACGCTTCTTGAGGCTTGGATACCCAGTTATTTCGTTCAATGGACATTGAAGAGGTTATTTATTTATTTTTTTAACTTTTTTTCATTTTTTTCATTTTTTTCTTTTTTTTTGAAATTGCTCGAATCATAGTTTATACCCCACAACTAAGAATCAGTTCGAACGTGAAGTACAAAAATGCTTATGAAGTCATTCTTATTTCAGATGGTGTTTCGAACTAAGATTTCGTATCTAATTAAAGGTTCAAGAATTCTAAATTATTTAATCTTACTCGTGAGTTTCAACTCCACAGACACTTATTAGAATTAATCCAACTCATAAAAAGTTTAAACAAATTTTTAAAATTTTTTGAATTCTTTTGTGTTTTTTTTCTACATTTTCCTAAAAACAAATAAAAAAATCTAATACAACAATAATACAAACAAACTCCTCTCATACCTAAATCATGCATTGTCCTCAATGTATGCAAATGAAAAATAGAGAACAAAAATGTGAAAAAATTGTACCTTGTATGTAGGGGCATTGAGTTGCCAGAACATGTGGTGAGAAAGAAAATAAATGTACATACCTACGAATTTCATAAATCCTAAAAAGTATGTAATTATAAATGAATGATACAAATGGACAAGTGAGTGTGAACTTTTCATGATTTTTAGGAGGTCTAAGAAATTGAAAATAACCATAATTTTCATCACAGTTATGCTTAAAGTCAACCTCAGGAAAATATTCACTAATATGCTCAAAGTGTGGTCGAATTGGTTCAAATATATGTTCTAATTTGGGCGACTTATGTGTAGTGGATGTCAACATCTCATTGACCTTATCTAAATATTCAGATTCATTCCACTTTTCGTCAAGATGAATTAAGAAAAAATCAATTGGATTATCTTCAATCATGAGTCTATTTTCAATTATTTCTTGGCCATGGACAACTCTTGGATCATGTTTACTTTCATGGGTTGGTCCAAAAAATCACTAGGTGATTTTCTAGGAATAAGTCTTTCAGGATATGGAGCTTTAGGCTTATAGACTTTTTCAACCGACTCATTAAATGCAACATGATCAATTTTAGGCATAGACTCATAATTTTTAGACTCCTCAAATTGGCTTGACTCAAATTGTGTAGAATTGAATACAAATTTCTCATTTTTCTCATCATTTTCACAACTATCATGATTTTTAAAATTAACCTCAAAGTCACTAGAAAATTCACTCAACTCTTGTTCATTTATTATGGTGGCGAACCGACTCATTTGAATTTCTAGACGAGATATAGCTTGATTCGTGTTTTGCATGAAATTAAAGTGAGTTTCCATTAAAACTTCGATAGTTTTCACTAAGGTACTGAGTCTTTCCTCTTCTTCTTTTGAAAATTCTTGTAGATATTGAGACTCTGAATCCGGATATGAACTTAGATAAAGATTTTCATAAGATGAAAAAATGATTTACTTGGTGTGCATTAAAATTTCCATAGGGTTCTTGATTCTAAGCAAAATTATTATTCCAACTATAATAGGAGTCCATCTTTCCACAAATCACAAAACAAATAGATAACTAACCACGAAAGTCACAAACAAAAAAAATTAAAAATCCTAATTCTACGATTAACCTAAATAAAATTTAGACAGCTCCTAATTGTTTCAAGTTACACATTAAGGTCCACAAAATTCGAAATTAATCATACCATTAGCCAAATAAGTGTAAGAACGGTGGGAGTCTCTCCGTGAGTACGGTGACTAATTGAATAACCACAGGTTCTTTAGGCGTTTGCCTTTTGAACCACTTGCCTAGACACCAGTAGTTTGATTAATTAAAAATTCAGCCTCTTCTTAGAGTCGTTTGTCCTAATTGAGCTCGAGAGTCCTAGGGTTCAACGTCTACTTAATTTTATTAAGGCAGGGTTATGCAAAATGAATGAGTAGTTTGTGGGCCAAGTAAAGGTGATGAAATCCCCACCTTATCTTGTTACGGGTTGTGCCCTTAATGTTAGATTAAAAATAAAAATGCACAAATAAAATAAAAAATTATAAACAAATAAAATGTCCTAAAACTATGTGAATTACGAAAGAAAGAGAAATTTGACATACCTCAATCTTCCCGCAATCACCACAGTTTATATTTGACAAAATAAATAAATAAATAAAATAAAAACCTAAACAGGATGTGCTCTACGTGAGTGAATGTATGAATGCGGCAATTAGTTTTCTAACTAACAATAAAAACTAAAAATAAATAAAACTACGCTACTATTTTTTTTTGAGTTAAGATACAAAATACTAGGAATAGCGTATCAATAAAATCTTTATCTTTTCGCTCCATCGATCCCCTAAGATAATCCTAGAAAGAAAAAAAATAAAAAAAAATAAAAAATTAGAGTTGAAAAACTAATTCGAATAAATAAATATTAAGGAATAAAAAAAATTAATTCTAGTCCCCGGCAACGGCGCCAAAAACTTGACGTGATAAAAATTAGTAACTGCAAGTGTACAGTGTCAAATTGAAGAACTGGCAAGTACAGATCGAATCCACAGAGACTAGATTAATTTTAATGTATCCTTAATATCTAATTTAGGCGAATTAGAAATAAAGATTGAGAATCAATTAACTAAAATTTAACTAATTAATAATAAGAAAACAATCAAGTAATCCGAATCCATTAAATAATAAACATAACAAGTAATTCAATCTCTTCTATTTTTATAACTTAATTATAATTTTGATCTTCCTTCCCTTTAATTTAGTAATTTTATAATTAACGTGGGCAAGCATAGACTATGAAAATTTAAGGATTAACTATAACCTATCAAAACTTCTTTGAGCAGGCATGGATTATGAAAAACTTATATCTTAACAATAATCTATCAAAACCTCTTAATTAATTTAAAATCACATAATAACTATAAAACGAAGGTATTTCAATAACGAAACATGAAGGCGAAATTAACTAAACATAAAAACATAAATAATAGAAGAGATAAAAAAATATTATCATGAATAATTATTTAATTTCATCTTCATCCTAGATTAAAGAAAATTAACTAGACATGAAAATAAATAAGCAAACTAAAATAAAGAAGAAGAAGAAAATTAAAAATAAAATAAAAAAACTCCCTTTAACTAACAATCCCCTAACAAGTGTACAATGAAGAAATAATTTAATTTACTTATATTCCTAACCTAAACTAATACCTCCAACTTAAACTAATACATCCCTTCTCTCTAAAACAAGAGACCTATTTATAGGAAAAATAAATGTGTGTCCTAATTTACATTCATTGAA
Source organism: Aralia elata (assembly GCA_034770075.1). NCBI lineage: Eukaryota > Viridiplantae > Streptophyta > Magnoliopsida > Apiales > Araliaceae > Aralia > Aralia elata. The sequence goes on from CM068377.1 coordinate 66,889,854, forward strand.
CTTGGTCTCTTTTGTTCCCTTTTTTTCCTCTTCTTTCCTTCTTGATTTCAATCTCTACATGGTAATCTCCCAAAAGTCTCTTTCTATATAGGTTTCAACTTCCTAGTGACAATCAACTTCTCAAATAGATCTTCTAGATAGACTTTTATTTCTCTTGTTGGATTTGACTTGCATACCAAGATTGTTCTACTTCCTTCCTTCTCCTTATAAGATTCTTCTTGGATATTTCCTTACATGAATAAGAACATTAAATATTACTTGATCACCAAGATTTTGACATTATTATAATAAAATATTAAATCCTGCAAAATAAAATAAAACATACTAATTAAATAAACTAATATAATTAAAAAGACAAAACTAGGGATAATAAAATATTTGAATTATGTGTCTATCAAATACCCTCATACCTAGCTTTTGTTCGTCCTCGAGTAAAATAAAAATAAAATAAAATAAAATAATAACTATACTACCCCATTTTCATAGGAAACATGATTGCACTTAGCATATGCAACAAGCCTTTAAATCCCAAGGTTAACCTAAGTGGATGAGTTGTGTCTCGTGAGGGTTTAAAGTGAATATATACCCACAAAATTCAAAATAAAATCTTTTTGAGTTTAACTAATTATGAAATCGAAAGAAAACTTCTAAGTATACATAAACATTATACATAAGCAAGTTTAAATTCAAAATCACACTTTCACCATATCAAAAATACTCTATCTTCATTCTAGACACCATCCTTCATAAAATTAATTTCATGTGATACATGCATGTGTATGTGATGTAACTCTTAGTAGGGACTTTTACCATGAAAATCAAGCAAACTTATTTTTCTTGTTCTTTTCTTTTTTTTTTCCTTCATTGTTTTTTTTTATTTTTTTTCTTGACTTGTGCAATGTCTCTTTTTCTTAGGCTTTTCAAAGTTACTCATGTAGCGAGCGTTGGACCAATGACTCTCAAACCAGCTGGCTTTAGGGCACTAGGTGTAGAAACACACCTAAGGGCTTACTAACTCGAGTAACAAAGGCCACAAAATTGGACTAGTCAAGATGCTTTTATCCGTCACACTTTTTAGCGTGAATATCGATGCTTCCTGAGGCTTGGATACCCAGTTATTTCATTCAATGGACATTGAAGAAGTTATTTATTTTTTTTCAACTTTTTTTCATTTCTTTTTTTTTCGAAATTGCTCGAATCATAGTGATACAATCCTAATCAAACTTGCATCAAACGTTAATAACTCAATTCAAATAGTTGGAGTTCATCAAGTAATTTTATGCAATTAGGCTGACCCAATTGGTTAATTTAATTAGCATGTCATGTGGGCCATGGATCCTTCTACTTGTTAACATTACTAGTTGAACATATCCATGCAACTACCCTAATTCCAGCCTTCACACACAATTCAATTCCTAATTGAATTCAGCAACCATGCAAAATCAAGTTAAACATATAATATATCAAGTGGGGCAGCACGTGAGCATCACATATTCAGATTGCTTAAGATATTGTTTACATGCAACTGATTTTCTATTTGGTTTCAACAACACATTCTCTAATTCCCAGCGGAGGAAGTTTTATTCTAGAAGATTATGCAATCTGTTTTAACAAGGAAAAGGGATTAGTTTTTATATTAATGTACTTAGGATTTTATTTAATTAGGATTTACATTCCAATTTTAAATTTGATTGTTATGTAATTTATTTCTTTTGTTATTAGGATAAGGATTTCTTTTGAGTAGTATAAATAGGGGTCAAGGCTTATGTAATTTAGATACAATTCAGATTATTCAATAAAATTTTTGTGAGATTATTCTCCTTTTGGTTCTTTGAGAACTCCCAAATTATTCATGGTTTTTTTATGCATGTTCAATTGACTTATCATACAACAATACATAGTTGTGTGTGGCGTCTTCTACCTCATCAATCGTTGATTGTACCAAAGTTATCGCTTACTTACAAGCGAGGGGTCAATGTATCATTGATGTTCCATTCAACGCAGCTTTCTTGCGCGATCGATTGTACCAAGGTTCTCGTCTCTTTATAGGCGTTGGGTTAAGGTGTCGTGAGCGTTCCACCTTATAACTTGTTAGAAACGATCCGGGCGACGACCACCTCACGCAAGCGTGCCGTGGAGTCTATAATTTGGTATCAAAGCTAAGTTCCTAGCAGGTTACTTATCCTTTATTTTTCTTGTTGAAGAGCAAAAAAAAGTATAGAAAAAAAATTCAGTTATTTTGATTGGTTGCTATTGTTGGGAAAAATTATTATTTGTGGCGAATTGCTTGGTATCCGTAAGTTTCGAGGATATTGGGATTTCGTTCAAGAAGGGTTTAATTGGCTGTTTGTGAAATCGTGCCGGTGATTATACATTACATCTTGCTATATTTTGTTGTGTAATAAGTTTGTATTGAATTGATAGATAAACTTTGATTATTATTTGGTGAATTCAAAAAGAACCTATTAGAGGGAAAATTGAGCAGTAAAAGGCAAGAGTTTGAGCTTAATAGAGGGTAAAAGCCTATTGAGTGATACACGAGTGTTTTATAATTGTGTGATACATTGTTTGAGCGAAACACATTAGGGAGTGTGTGAGGAATTTTTTTTATCTACTAACCTTTTTTGCAGTAAATATGTATAGTTATAATTATGAAAGTAATTATGGGTCTCAAAGGAGTTCTTTCCTAGGTAGAGCTAATCCTGAAGCGTATTTGAGATGGGAGAAAAAGATGGATGGAAAGTTTGAATATCAAGATTATACTGAGCGTGGGAATGTCAAACTAGCGAGTCAAGATTTTTCTGATCATGCAGTTACATGGTGGGATCAATTAGTGCTTAGCAAGAGAAGATATGGAAAGCATCCGATCGAGACTTGGGCGGAGTTGAAAACCGTGATGAGAAAGCGGTTTGTTCCAGTACAGCCTAGCAAGAAGAAAGAATATGCAGCTCCAAAATATGTCGAGCAACCTTCAAGGCGTTCAACTTGGGATGATGAAAGGAAGGATCATAGTCATGGAGATTCGTATCGGAGACAGTCACGAGAAACTCCTAAGGTGAATAGGGAACAATTGTTTTCAAAGGAGGCAAGGGAGGACATCATGGATTCATTTCGTAAGGGGATGGAGGATTGTTGGATGCAACTACAACACATCTCTAAGGTGCAAAAGGAGCAAAATCAGCCGAGGGAGGTGAAATATGTAACAGAATATGCAGTCTAATGAGACTTATTAGGATCCAATGTAATAGATGAAGTCCATGAACAAAAGGAAGAAAATACATGTGAAAGTAAACGACAAGGAGAAAGTGAACAAGAGATTATGAGCGAAAAAGAAAATGAAAAGAAAATTGACTGTGAAAAGAAAAGAGAGATTGAGAAAAAAAAGAATGAAAAAAATAGAGTGATTGAAAATAAACGAGAGAAAAACAAACGAAAGAGTGAGCAAAAAGAAAAGAGAGAAATTAGTGACTATGAAAAAGAGAGTGAGATGGAAAGTGAATTGTATTTTGAAAAGCCAATAATTGTACATTCGTACAAGACGGTGCTTTTGAATACTAATCAAATTAACTTTGTTTTATCTAGTTTTGATGTTTCTCTTATACAGGTGAGGGATCACATACCTAGAGCTATAGTTCCATACCGATCAGCTTATAGTATTCTCGAGGAGACGACAGAGTTACCAAGGTGGGTTGGAGAGTTGATGAAGTCCAACTTCATCAAAGCGGTTATCGTGGGAGAAAGCATTAGTGCATGTACTATTCATGAGATCATAGTACATAAGGAAGATAGAATGTCGAGCTTGTTCGTTGATTTTTGAATTGGTAAACAAGTATCGATATGCTTTTCTTTGCTTATATAATATGTTTGATAAATTGCATAGTACTTATGATCTGTTTACAATTGATGATGACCATGTGATGACAATACCTAGTCAATTTAGCATGAGTGAAAGTGATAAATGGGAAATTGTGTTAACATGTGGATTGTATAGGTGGATAGTTATTTCTGTTAGACTAACTAATGCATCTAGTATTTTCATGAGTTATTTAAAACATGTTTTGCATGCTTCCATGGATAAATTTGTGTTTGGCTATTTTGAGGGTAAATTCGTCTTTATCATAAACTATGGAGGATATTTGATATTTGTCGAGTTAATTTATGAGCATGCATTATATTCTCGTTGTCAATATTCCTACTATCATTTGGTAAATTCTCATTGTCAAAGTGCATATCTTTGTAGAATTTATTCTAGTGATTATTGTGGGTATTCTCGATTTCAACGTTTGTACTTGCATGAAACTCATTTTAGGGTTTTTCATTCACTTGTTGAATTAGGATTTGATGTTAATCAATCTTTATATGGTATGTCGTTAGTTGACTATGGTAGTAATCATGTTATTCCATTTGAAAAAAATTCATTGTATGATTTTGAGAATGTTGTCTTGAATGAGAAAGAATTGCTATCATTTGAAATTGATTTGAAAAGTGTTTATCATCAGAATGGAGTGAGATATGGTTTATATTCATGTCTAGTTAAATCATTCGGATTAGCTAGTGCAATAAATGTTTTCAAATTAAATCATATTTTGTATTCTTTCATAGGGAAAGTTGTTAATATCTATTTTGATGATATTCTGCGTTTTACCAACACTTGGGGGAATTCTTTAGCATGTATTGAGTTTGTTTGTGATTATCGTAAATATACTATTGAGTTTTCCTCTTGTGAAGTTGGATGTGATCTTTCAATTCCATTGATACCATTACTTGATCTTGAATTTGTTAATGTCAATGGAGAGGGAAAGGTTAATTTTGTTTTACATATTCAGGATGGGTTCTTACTCGTCGAGGAGAAAAGCAAGATTCGTTGGGAAAAAAACAATTCGAGCAATGCATTGAGAGTCTACAGGGAAGTGTTTTGAATATTGTTTTAGTAGACTAAGCATATGATTTTGAATTATGTGATTTCTTTGTGATTAGGTGTGTTTAATCCAGGAATTCAAGAGTGTTTGCATCTGCGATGTGAGAAGTTTCAAAGATTATTATTTGATCCAGGTGCAATGGAATAAATGTTGGTACGAATGATCGAGATCATAAGAATCATTTTTTATCCGGGTATTCATTAATGGATATATTTACAGATGGACGAGATCATCAGATTGTCTTTTGATCCAGGGAGTCGTCGATTGACGGATGTGCAACGAGAAGGGTTCTACATACGGACATTTGATCCAGGAGGAGATAGAGCTTTTCATAGTTTTATTAATTTAGAAGTATTTGGTCTTTGTGTGGAAGAACATCAATGTGGACAGGGTCTGGATTAAGGGAGTTCGAAAGTTTAAGTTTCCAAGTGGTGTAACGAAGAATTTGCAGTGTGTTATGCCGTGTCGAGCATCGCTTGGAGGGAAACATTTAAGAGCTGTTCATTTCATTACGAGGAACATGCCGGATGTTGCTTTGTTCCTTACGGGAGTTGGAGTTTTTGATGATTCTTTTTATATTCTTACTTGCGTTTTTGATATTGCTTTTATATTTCATTTGCAAGTTGAATTTTGGGCTTATGTTTTGTTTGATTCTACTTAATTTGTTTTTATGTAGAATCAGGTTTGTAGGCAAGTCCTTTTCAAGAGGAGGGGATGTCAGATTTGAGGACAAAACCTTTTCAAGAGGAGGGGAATGATACAATTCTGATCAGACTTACATCAAACATTAATAACTCAATTCAAATCGTTGGAGTTCATCAAGTAATTTTATGTAATTAGGCTGACCCAATTGGTTAATTTAATTAGCATGTCATGTGGGCCACGAATCCTTCTACTTGTTAACATTACTAGCTGAACATATCCATGCAACTATCCTAATTCCAGCCTTCACACACAATTCAATTCCTAATTAAATTCAGCAACCATGAAAAATCAAGTTAAACATATAATATATCAAGTGGGGCAGCACGTGAGCATCACATATTCAGATTGCTTAAGATATTGTTTATATGCAATTGATTTCCTATTTGGTTTCAACAACACATTCTCTAATTCCCAACGGAGGAAGTATGATTCTAGAAGATTATGCAATCTGTTTCAACAAGGAAAAAGGGATTAGTTTTTATATTAATGTAATCAGGATTTTATTTAATTAGGATTTACATTCTAATTTTAAATTTGATTGTAATGTAATTTATTTCTTTTGTTATTAGGATTAGGATTTCTTTTGAGTAGTATAAATAAGGGTCAAAGCTAATGTAATTTAGATATAATTCAGATTATTCAATAAAATTCTTGTGAGATTATTCTCCTGTTGGTTCTTTGAGAACTCCCGAATTATTCATGGTTTGTCTATGAATGTTCAATTGACTTATCATACAACAATACATAGTTGTGTGTGGCATCTTCTACCGCATCAATCGTTGATTGTACTAAGGTTACCGCTTACATATAAGCGAGGGGTCAAGGTATATCATTCAACGCAGCTTTCTTGCGTGACCGATTGTACCAAGGTTCTCGTCTCTTTATAGGCGTTGGGTTAAGGTGTCGTGAGCGTTCCACCTTATAACTTGCTAGAAACGATCCGGGCGACGACCACCTCATGCAAGCATGTCGTAGAGTATATCACATTGTTTATATCCCACAACTAAGAATCAGTGCGAACGTGAAGTGCAAAAATGCTTATGAAGTCAATCTTATTTTAGATGGTGTTTCGAACTAAGATTTCATATCTAATCAAAGGTTCAAGAATTCTAAATCATTTAATCTTACTCATGAGTTTCAACTCCACAGACACTTATTAGAATTAATCCAACTCATAAAAAATTTAAACAAAATTTTAAAACTTTTTGAATTCTTTTGTGTTTTTTTTCTACATTTTCCTAAAAACAAATAAAAAAAATCTAATACAACAATAATACAAACAAACTCCCCCCATACCTAAATCATGCATTGTCCTCAATGTATACAAATGAAAAATAGACAAAGATGTGAAAAAATTGTACCTTGTATGTGGGGGCATTGAGTTGCCAGAACATGTGGTGAGAAAGAAAACAAATGTATATACCTACGAATTTCATAAATCCTAAAAAGTATGTAATTATAAATGAATGATACAAATCGACAAGTGAGTGTGAACTTTTTATGATTTTTAGGAGGTCTAGGAAATTGAAAATAACCATAATTTTCATCACAGTTATGCTTAAAGTCAACTTCAGGAAAATATTCACTAATATGCTCAAAGTGTGGTCGAATTGGTTCAAATATATGTTCTAATTTGGGCGACTTATGTGTAGTGGATCTCAACATCTAATTGACCTTATCTAAATATTCGAATTCATTCCACTTTTGGTCAAGGTGATTTAAGAAAAAATCAATTGGATTATCTTCAATCTTGAGTCTATTTTCAATTATTTCTTGGGTCATGGACAACTTTTGGATCATGTTTACTTTTATGGGTTGGTCCAAAAAATCACTAGGTGATTTTCTAGGAATAAGTCTTTCAGGATATGGAGCTTTAGGCTTATAGACTTTTTCAACCGACTCATTAAATGCAACATGATCAATTTTAAGCATAGACTCATAATTTTTAGACTCATCAAATTGGCTTGACTCAAATTGTGTAGAATTGAATACAAATTTCTCATTTTCCTCATCATTTTCACAACCATCATGATTTTCAAAATTAACCTCAAAGTCACTAGAAAATTCACCCAACTCTTGTTTATTTATTATGGTGGCTAACCGACTCATTTGAATTTCTAGACGAGATATAGCTTGATTCGTGTTTTGCATGAAGTTAAAGTGAGTTTCCATTAAAACTTCCATAGTTTTTTCTAAGGTACTGAGTCTTTCCTCTTCTTCTTTTGAAAATTCTTGTGGATATTGAGACTCTGAATCCGGATATGAACTTAGATAAGGATTTTCATAAGATGGAAAAAAATAATGTACTTGGTGTGCATTAAAATTTCCATAGGGTTCTTAATTCCAAGCAAAATTATTGAACCACTTGCCTAGACACCAGTAGTTTGATTAATTAAAAATTCAGCCTCCTCTTAGAGTCGTTTTCCCTAATTGAGCTCGAGAGTCCTAGGGGTCAACGTCTACTTGATTTTATTAAGGCAGGGTTATACAAAATAAATGAGTGGTTTGTGGGTCAAGGAAAGGTGATAAAATCCCCACCTTATCTTGTTATGGGTTTTGCCCTTAATGTTAGATTAAAAATAAAAATGCACAAATAAAATAAAAAATTATAAACAAATAAAATGTCCTAAAACTATGTGAATTACGAAAGAAAGAGAAATTTGACGTACCTCAATCCTCTAGCAATCACCACAATTTATATTTGACAAAATAAATAAATAAATAAAATAAAAACCTGAACAAGATGTGCTCTACGTGAGTGAATGCATGAATGCGGCAATTAGTTTTCTAACTAACAATAAAAACTAAAAAAATAAAACTAAGCTACTATTTTTTTGAGTTAAGATACAAAATATCAGGAATAGCGCAACAATAAAATCGTTATCTTTTCGCTCCATCGATCCCCTTCGATAATCCTGGAAAGAAAAAAAAATTAGAGTTGAAAAACTAATTCGAATAAATAAATATTAAGGAATAAAAAAAAAATAATTCTAGTTTCCAGCAACGGCGTCAAAAACTTGACGTGATAAAAATTAGTAACTGCAAGGGCACAGTGTCAAATTGAAGAACTGGCAAGTACAGGTCGAATCCACAGAGACTAGATTAATGTTAATGTATCCTTAATATCTATTTTAGGCGGATTAGAAATAAAGATTGAGAATCAATTAACTAAAATTTAACTAATTAATAATAAGAAAGCAATCTAGGAATCCGAATCTATTAAATAATAAACATAACAAGTAATTCAATCTATTCTATTTTTATAACTTAATTATAATTTTGATCTCTCTTCCCTTTAATTTAGTAATTTTATAATTAACGTGGGCAAACATAGACTATGAAAATATAGGGATTAACTATGACCCATCAAAACTTCTTTGAGCAAGCATGAATTATGAAAAACTCATATCTTAACAATAATCTATCAAAACCTCTTAATTAATTTAAAATCACATAAGAACTATAAAACGAAGGTATTTCAATAACGAAATATGAAGGCGAAATTAATTAAACATAAAAGCATAAATAATAGAAGAGAGAAAAAAAATATTATCATGAATAATTATTTAATTTCATCTTCATCCTAGATTAAAGAAATTAACTAGACATGAAAATAAATAAGCAAACTAAAATAAAGAAGAGGAAGAAAAATTAAAAATAAAATAAAAAAACTCCTTTTAATTAACAATCCTCTAACAAGTGTAAAATGAAGAAATAATTTAATTTACTATACTCCTAACCTAAACTAATACCTCCAACTTAAACTAATACATCCCTTCTCTCTAAAACAAGAGACCTATTTATAGAAAAAATAAATTTGTGTCCTAATTTACATTCATTGAACTTAGCCTCTTTTGTTCCCTTTTTTTCCTCTTCTTTCCTTCTTGATTTCAATCTCTACATGGTAATCTCCCAAGAGTCCCTTTCTATATAGGTTTCAACTTCCTAGTGACAATCAACTTCTCAAAGAGATCTTCTAGATAGACTTTTATTTCTCTTGCTGGATTTGACTTACACACCAAGATTGTTCCACCTCCTTCCTTCTCCTTATAAGATTCTTCTTGGATATTTTCTTACATGAATAAGAGCATTAAATATTACTTGATCACCAAGATTTTGACTTGATTATAATAAAATATTAAATCTTACAAAATAAAATAAAACATATTAATTAAATAAACTAATATAATTAAAAGGACAAAATTCGGGATAATAAAATGTATGAATTATGTGTCTATCAACAAGTATGTATGATAGAAAGATAAATAAATGAGACCGCCTAAGAAAACACCTACTTTGCCTAGAAAAACTCTTAGGCGGCCCAGGCGCTAGGCGTCAGGCACCCCTCCGCCTCCTAGGTCCGCCTAACGACTTTTAAAACACTGCCTTTATTTTGTCCCTAAACTTTTCCTGACCTTGTCCTGATCAAACTTGGTAGCTATAATGAAGGATTAGGAATTAAGTTATGTGAGACTTGGAGAAAAAGCTAGAGAGCAAAAGGTAATGGACCAAGTGATTTTCTGTTTCATATTCAAGATGAAGTCACACATTACATGCTCAATCTACTTATACGAGGATAAGGGTATATGCTATGATTGACCACTGACATAAATTAGCTAAAATGCACCAAAATAACTAACTTTCCATGTTACTACCAGTGCTAGAATCTTCTAAACTAACAAAGCAGCTCCTAATTTTATTTGAATTGCCTCAAGGCCCTTGGTCGTACACGTATAACATTTTCTGTATACCAAGAGAAACTAAAAGTCTTGATGATAACTTCAACTTCATTGCTTCTAAAGCCTAGATAATCTTTATTTTAACATGTTTGTATATGTCATAATGATCTTTATCCTATATCATTTCCATAATATACTAATATGTAACAAGGAGCAAATTTATTTTCTAGTATTACCTGAGTTCTACCCATCTTGATTATTATATGATTACATTTGTTATGTGATTAGCTGTTGGTAATGAGTCTGTGATGGTGTTGCCTCTATGGTTGCTACAAGTAAGAAGCATAGGGCTCATTACACATAAGTAATCAAAATTAGCTTGGAACAATATTCGTCTTTGGCCTTTTAATCCTGTCTAATGTCTAAATAGGAAAGTTGATTTAAATTGTGAATTTTACTTTGTTGGTTTTAGTATCAATTATTCTATAAAAACATGGATAAATATCGGTTGTACTAAACTTTTTGGAGAAATTTTTAGTGTGGAAATTATATGAATTTTTTTTCCTTTTGTTGTCAAACGTGCCATGCTTTTGCACAGATCATGTTTGCGTACATGTGTATATTTTATTCACATTGTAATTCCACTTATCGTTGATCACACTGAATGAACAATATTATGTTTGGTCATAATAGTAACTGAAATAAACAACCCTGCTAAAGCTATAATGAAGGATTAGGAATTAAGTTATGTGAGACTTGGAGAAAAAGCTAGAGAGCAAAATGTAATGGACCAAGTGATTTTCTGTTTCATATTCAAGATGAAGTCACACATTACAAGCTCAATCTACTTATACTAGGATAAGGGTATATGCTATGATTGACCACTGACATAAACTTAGCTAAAATGCACCAAAATAACTAACTTTCCATGTTACTACCAGTGCTAGAATCTTCTAAACTAACAAAGCAGCTCCTAATTTTATTTGAATTGCCTCAAGGCCCTTGGTCGTACACGTATAACATTGTCTGTATACCAAGAGAAACTAAAAGTCTTGATGATAACTTCAACTTCATTGCTTCTAAAGCCTAGATAATCTTTATTTTAACATGTTTGAATATGTCATAATGATCTTTATCCTATATCATTTCCATAATATACTAATATGTAACAAGGAGCCAATTTATTGTTTAGCATTACCTGAGTTCTACCCATCTTGATTATTATATGATTACATTTGTTATGTGATTAGCTGTTGGTAATGAGTCTATGATGGTGTTGCCACTATGGTTGCTACAAGTAAGAAGCATATGGCTCATTACACATAAGTAATCAAAATTAGCTTGGAACAATATTCGTCTTTGGCCTTTTAATCCTGTCTAATGTCTAAATAGGAAAGTTGATTTAAATCTTTTTAATTGTTTGTGAATTTTATTTTGTTGGTTTTAGTATCAATTATTCTATAAAAACATGTATAAATATCGACTGTACTAAACTTTTTGGAGAAATTTTTAGTGTGGAAATTATATGAACTTTTTTTTCCTTTTGTTGTCAAACGTGCCATGCTTTTGCACAGATCATGTCTGCGTACATGTGTATATTTTATTCACATTGTAATTCCACTTATCGTTGATCACACTGAATGAACAATATTATGTTTGGTCATAATAGTAACTGAAATAAACAACCCTGCTAAAGCTATAATGAAGGATTAGGAATTAAGTTATGTGAGACTTGGAGAAAAAGCTAGAGAGCAAAAGGTAATGGACCAAGTGATTTTCTGTTTCATATTCAAGATGAAGTCACACATTATGACAACCCCAAATTCGGATTACCTCAAACTACACAGATTTGGTGTTCACTATCCATACGTAACAACTATCTACCCATAAATAAAAGGGATTTAAACAAAACAATTCAAATAAATAAAAAGAACAATCTCTCATAAAAGGGTTACATAACTCTTCAAAATATGTCCCAGGCTTTCTAACCTTTATTACATCTTTTAAATACGGAAACATAAATAACTATTAAGTCTTAATTACACAACCATATAAATAAAAGTAAATCGGTCTTCATATAACAGCAAATCACAGTCACTTGTTCATTTTTCCTTTTCCTTCGCTAGTAGACGGCTCACTCGGTATCTTAGCTTTAGCTGCAAGGATTTAGTATGCAAGGGTGAGCAAAACAAGTACCCACCAAAATAACAATGAACACTTTTCAAAAATAGTTTAATTTGTACGGTATAATTTTTCTGCTGAATAATAATTAAGAATGGAAACATCTGAAAGCTCAATAGAATATAAATAAAAACATTTAGATATACTAAGAGTGATATACTGAGGGTCACAAGACCACGAACTATGCCCTAGGCTAACAGATAAGTTTGCTATAACCTTTAACTGTTTAATAAACTATGACTGGACTATCCATCTCGTACTCAGGGTGATGAGCCCGTTGTACAATGTATTGTGCACAACCATTCAACGCTTTCGCGTAAGTATTCCCCTATACTAGGGTTGTTCTTCTCAGTTTTGTCATCCAAGAATTCAGTTCAACAAAATAGAATTTAAACAACTTAGATTATGATCAAAGATCAACAACAGTGATATACAATGATATAGATTTTGTATATCCAAGATATTAGAATAATGACTTCAATTAGCTTGAGCTTTGAACAATAAGAATCCAAAAGTCAGAAGTTTATGACATGCAATGATAACTTGCTAAATGAGAAAATATGATTTAGAAACTTGCATAGTTGTAAACAAGATATGAATAGAAAGCTTGCATTAACTGAAATCGAGGTAAGATAAGGAAACTTGCGTTAAGTGAATTTAAAATTGGAAACATGTTTAGTGTAAAAGAGTTGAGAATAAGAAACTTGCCTCGTGCATAGTTTTCCTAATTACAAACCACGTACAATAAACAACCTACATATTCCGTTTGTATAGCAATAAAACTGATTAGTTACAATACTCACGTACATTAACACTCCAATCCTCATCTCAATTTCTAATTGATTTCTGATTATCAATCCTATTTCAGAAGCTACAAGCCTAGCTACAACAATATTACACTTTAAGAATTTCTAAAACTTATCTTTAGCTTAAGGTATATCAACTTTATATTTAATCATCATCAAATATTCACTTAGAATCCATCTTAACATCTTGGTATTTATTCAATACATTAGTTTAAGTTTTAATCTTGCATAGGGTAACATATCATGTCCAAAAAGAAAAGAAAAAAAATAAGAAAATTTTTATTTTTGTAATTCCCACCGGGGCGAGGAATTACTACACAAAATTCTTGTCGGGGCGAGACTTCGCTGGGACGAGGAACTTAGTTTAGTGAGCCCGCCGGGGCGAGACTTCGCTGGGGCGGGAAAATTTAGCTTAATGAGCTCGTCGGGGCGAGCTCCCTGGATTCCAGTTTCTGCAGTTTTGTGAACTGCAGAATTCCAACCCAAAAACACAAATTTTTCAAGCATCAAACACTAAATAAAGCATACCCAATTATTATAAACCTTTTAAAATCAACACCAAACAGCTATATACCGATTCTAACAACCTAAAACAATCAAAACAACAAAACCCAAAAGATTTAAATCAACTTTTCCTTAGTTTTCCAAAACTCATATATTTAGTGAATCAACTCACCATTTACACAATTTTTAACCAAATCAGACCACAATACCTGCATGGTTTTCGTTTTTAAACATAATATCATAAACAACTCTTAATTTATAGATAAATACATGATTAAATCATCAATTTTTAACCCAAAGTAGACCAAAACATATATATTCCTCAAGAACACGAATTCCCAATTTAAAACTTATTTTACAACAATCTAATTTCTGGAAATCATTTGTAACTTACATACAATGAATTATAAACACCTTTCAACATACATATATAGCAATCATTCACAAATTCATCCATTAAAAACTCTAATTTTACAAAACTCAAGAACACAAAAATTAAGAACAAAAGGGTTAAATTATTACCTTAAATCCTTGTTTGTGCTTGTGTAGATGATGAGAAGATGATGAGAATTGCTACAAGATCCTCTCTTAATTCACAGAACTTCTAATTCTTTTTAATCCCCTCTCCTCTCTAACTCTTTGCTCTCTCAAACCCCTCACTCTTAAGCTTAAAAACAAACTACGTGAATTCAACTAATAACTTAATCCGTTAAAAGAAATTAAAAAGATTTTATCAGTTTAATAAACCAAAGGCCACAAGGCCATGTTTGGTAAAGCTAATTTAATCTCTTAGCAAATTATTTTCATATTCTCTTATTATATAGTCACATGTCACACCACTTTAAATTCTAATTAAACTTAAGTATTATTAAATTTAATTTAAACTTTAACAACAAAATTATTATAAGTTTATTTAATAAATTTTACTTAATAAATCACTTTGTTGCCAAATTATTTAACCTCTAATTTAATTATCTTAATTAAATTAGAATATTACTATCCAGTGTAATAAAATCACACACTAAAATATAAATTATCTAACATAACTTTAACCAACATATCCACACATAATTAAACTATTTTGTAGTAACCCTCATGATTTATTTATTCATTTTACTCCATAAATAAATCAGTTAAAATATTTATTAACTCAATAAATATTTTAAATTATTTACAAAATTCACAATCGTTACATCCTTCCCTCCTTACAAGGATTCTGTCCTCAGAATTGCAACGTTATCGCTACATCCTTCCCTCTTTACAAGGATTCTGTCCTCAGAATCATAGAACTAGGACTAAACAAACAACTCAGGATAATTCTTCATCATTTCAGCTTCTAGTTCCCACGTAGCTTCATCAGCATTGTGGTTCCTCCATAGAAACTTAACAGAAGGTATCACTTTATTCCTGAAAACATGTTCCTTCCTGTCTACTATCTGAAGTGGAACTTCCTCGTAAGTTAGATCTTTCTCAAACTGTATAGGTTCATATTTTATCACATGTTTATAATCTGGCTTATAAGGCCTTAAAACAGATACATAAAAAATATTGTGGATATGTACCAGCTCTGGAGGTAGAGCTACTTCATAAGGCACCTCACCAACTCGCCCCAGAACTTTAAAAGGTCCAATAAATCGTGGACTAAGCTTACCCTTCTTACCAAAACGAATTTTCCCTTTCTAGGGTGAAACTTTCAGAAAAACGAAGCTTCCCACCTCAAATTCGCGATTCTGACGATGTTGATCCACATACTTCTTCTGTCTGTCTTGAGCAGCTAGTAATCGCGCTCTTATAACTTTCACAATCTTCACAGTTTGGTGTACCAATTCTGGTCCTAGAAGTTGCCTTTCACCAACCTCGTCCCAACATAGTGGAGTCCGACATTTTCGTCCGTACAACGCTTCGTATGGCGGCATGCCAATACTTGCGTGGTAACTGTTGTTGTAAGCAAACTCGACCAATGGTGCGTGGTCATCCCAGCTTCCCTTGAAATCCATGACACAGGCGCGTAACATATCCTCCAAGGTTTGAATCGTTCTTTCGCTCTGTCCATCAGTTTGAGGATGATACGCAGTGCTCATTCTCAACTGAGTTCCCAAGCATTCTTGCATACACTTCCAAAAAATTGACGTAAACCTCGGATCTTGATCAGACACAATAGACACAGGGACACCATGTCGCGAAATAATTTCCTTAATGTATAATTTTGCTAACTGGTCCAGGTTTAATCTAATCTTGATTGGTAAGAAATGCGTTGATTTTGTCAGTCTGTCCACGATTACCCAAATTGCGTCAAAACCTTTTTGTGTAGTCGGCAAACCTACTACAAAATCTATCGTTATGTGTCCCCACTTCCACTCTAGTATTTCTAACTGCTGCAACAAACCACTGGGTCGCTGATGTTCAGCTTTCACTTTCTGGCATGTCAAACATCTGACAACATATTCTGCCACATCACGCTTCATTCCTGACCACCAATAATATTGACGAAGATCTTGATACATTTTTGTACTCCCTGGGTGAACTAAGTAACGTGTATTGTGAGCTTCATCTAAGATCTCCCTTCTAACATCCAGTACCAATGGAACCCAAATTCGATGTTCAAATCTAAGTAATCCCTTGGCATCAATACTGAACTTTCCATCTTGTCCCTTAGAGACTTCCTTCCTAATCTTCTCACACTCTGCATTTTGAAGTTGAGCTTCTTTGATTCGTTCCAGCAACACCGGACGAACCTCGATCTGAAATAACTCCCCCCTTTGATTCATGCTGGCACTTCACCTCTAATTCCAACTTCGCCATCTGTTTAACAAGTTCCTCCTAAGCAGTCAATAACATAAGTTTCTCTCGACCCTTCCTGCTTAATGCATCAGCAATGACATTTGCCTTTCCTGGATGATAGAGAATTTTGCAGTCATAATCTTTAATCAGTTCTAACCATCGCCTCTGTCGCATATTGAGGTCCTTCTGTGTAAAAATGTACTTGAGACTCTTATGATCCGTGTAGATCTCACACTTCTCATCATAAAGGTAGTGCCTCCAAATCTTCAGAGCAAACACCACCGCTGCCAATTCTAAGTCATACGTCGGGTATCCCTTCTCGTAGTCTTTCAGTTGTCGTGAAGCGTACGCAATAACCTTGCCATTCTGTATAAGCACACAGCCAAGGCCCTTATGCGACGCGTCACTGTAAACCACAAAATTTCCTGTACTATCTAGCAAAGATAATACAGGCGCCATACTTAACCTCTTCTTTAGTTCCTGAAAACTTTCCTTGCACTTCTCCGTCCAGACAAACTTAACCGTTTTTCTAGTCAAATTTGTCAATGGAGTGACGATTCTAGAAAAATCTTGTATAAACCATCGATAATATCCTGCCAAACCTAAGAAACTCCTCACTTCAGACGGTGTCTTCGGTTGCTCTCAATCTATTACAGCCTCCACTTTAGCCGGATCAACCGAAATCCCATCTTTATCAATTACATGTCCAAGAAATTGAACACAATCCAACCAAAACTCACATTTTGAAATTTCTCATAAAGCTTCTCTTTCCGTAATGTCTCTAAAGTTAGCCTCAGGTGCTCCACATGGCCTTCACGTGATTTAGAATACACCAAAATGTCGTCGATAAACACCACCACAAACTTGTCTAGAAACGGTTTAAACACCCTGTTCATTAAGTCCATGAATGTCGCAGGTGCATTCATTAGACCAAATGACATGACCAGAAACTCGTAGTGACCATAACGAGTTCTGAACGCCGTCTTCGGAACATCCTCCCTTCTCACCTTCAGCTAATGGTAACCACTTCTTAAGTCTATCTTTGAAAAATGAGTAGCACCCTTCAGTTGATCGAACATATCGTCAATTCTCGGTAACGGGTATTTATTCTTGATTGTAACTTTATTTAATTCACGATAATCTATGCAAAGGCGCATCGAACTATCTTTCTTCTTAACAAATAATACCGACACTCCCCACGGTGAAACACTCAGTTGAATGTACTTCTTGTCTAGTAGTTCTTGAAATTGCACCATCAACTCCTTCATCTCCACCGGAGCCATTCGATACGGAGCTTTTGATATAGGTGCAGTCCCAAGCACTAAATCAATAACGAATTCAATCTCTCTATCTGGAGGTAATCCCGGCAAATCATCCAGAAAAACATCCACAAAATCCCTCACCACTAGTATTTCTTCCAATTTTGTACCGGTCTTTCGAGTATCTACCACATGAGCTAAATACCCTGCACATCCTTGCTTCAGTAACTTCTTGCCCTGCATAATTGTTAGACAAGTTGTTTGCCTCGGCGATTTGGTACCATAAAATACCACCTTAGATGGAGTCTTAAGGTTGACACACTTCTTTTGGCAATCAATAATTGCCCCATAATTATATAACCAATCCATCCCTAGAATAACGTCAAATTCCCCAAGTTTAATCAGAATAAGATCTACTATCATCATATGACCATGAATATCTATCTCGCAATTTTTGTACACATACCTAATAGGTACCACTTCCCTATTGGCAATCTATATGTTTAAGGGAAAGTCTAACTCTTCTCGGGGTATATCCAGTTTCTCAGCAAAATCATCAGAGATGAAAGAACAAGTTGTACCCGAATCAAAAAGTACATATGCATTCAAGTTATTTACTGGTAGGATACCTGCCACCACCTCCTTAGATTGAACCACATCCTGGACCGTCATATTAAAAGTGCGAGCAGTCGGGCGATTTGTCGTAGCTGGCCAAAAAATAGTTAATGCACCTCCACTGTTGTTTCCTTTGCCTCCATTTCCCCCACTAGCAACTTTCCTTAGACAATCACGAGCAAGATGGTCTTTTGACCTGCACGTGAAACAAGCACCCTTCTTTGGGGCAGTGCAGTTTGGTGCAATGTGGCCCTCTTGTCCACAATTGTAACAGACTCTCTTCCCTTTCAGGCACACACCTGCATGATT
The DNA here is from genome assembly GCA_034770075.1 of Aralia elata. Classification (NCBI taxonomy): domain Eukaryota; kingdom Viridiplantae; phylum Streptophyta; class Magnoliopsida; order Apiales; family Araliaceae; genus Aralia; species Aralia elata. The sequence goes on from CM068377.1 coordinate 66,908,612, forward strand.
CTTACCACAGGTTGCACAACCTTCAGTTTTATTCTTCTAGTTACTCTGCTGACTTCCAGTAGAACCACCATCATTCCATTTTTGTTTCTGGTTTCCTCCTCCGTTGCTACCACTCGGCTTATTCTCGGTCTCATTCCTCTTCTTTTTCTGCTCTTGGTTGTATCTGGTCAACGCATCACTTCCTCCCTTAGCTATTATTGCTTTCTCTAACACCTCCGCAAATGTGTTGAGTTGAAACATAGAAACCCTACTGTAAAGCCAAGGTTTTAACCCTTGCTCAAACCGTCTAGCCTTTCTCTCATCCGTGTTAACTTGGTATGGTGCAAACCTCGCTAGTTCATTGAACCTTGCCGCGTAGTCTGGCACTGTCATCGTTCCTTGCTTAAGTTCGAGAAACTGAACCTCCATCTGGTTCTGAGCACTAGCCGGAAAATACATTTCAAAGAACATCTCCTTAAACAGATCCCACGGTATGACACCTTCTCCTGCTCTCGTCTTGTTGGCTTGCCACCAGTAATTGGCTTCCGACTTTAACATGAAAGTCGCAAAGGCAATCTTCTGATCATTCCCAACCCTAGTGATGAGTGTGTTTTATACACACAATTTGGGTACTTTTGACCTTGATAATTTGCAAGTATTTGGGTATTCGATGTGCTTTTTATCTATTTTTATTTTCTTTCTAGATAATTTAGTTTTATATTGTGTTTATGTGTTTTGTATTTCTTTTATGTGTTTTTGCTTTGTTTTGTAGGAATTTGAATAAAAGCTAATTGGTTCAATGTTTGGAAGTGCTTTGTTTGCCATTTTTAGCGCAACATTGACATAGAAGTTGCTTCTCACCCAATTTTGCCCATGATCCAGCCGTTATCTCTCAGAACTTAAAGAATCAAAGTTGTAGAGCTATCTCCTAGATTTCCGTAGCATTTTGAATCGCCTCAATCTAAGTTCGGACGAAGAAGATATGGCATTTTTCTCAACTGACGTCAATGCTGAATTTTCCAAGCAAGGCAGTGGGGCCTCGCCACAAACCAGCGAGGCCTCGCCAGGGCATACAGGGAGTGGCAGCAGGGCAGTGGGGCCTCGCCACATACCAGCGAGGCCTCGCCAAGTCGGGATTGAGTGCGTTCTGACATTGATATAGTGCGATCTGAGCTCCATTTTGTTTGACTTTGGCTAGGGTTTTTGGAGGGAGGCTATACATATTCTCTTTAGAGCTTCATATGAGAGGGAGAGACAGGGAGGCTACATATTACATCACAAAAACGTGCCTAGGGCTGGAAAAGAGAGCAAAATCAAGCCAAAGGCCAAGGAGCTAAGTTGTCAAGGACTGCAAAACGAAGAAGGAGAGCTAGAACTCAACATCCAACCATTGAACAACATCTGAATATCTTCAAAAGTGGTTTTATCTCTAGCATTCACTTCTTATTTTGTAATTCAAATTTGATGATGTATAATTTGAATTGGATGTTTATTGTAGCTATCATGAACTAACCTTCTATCTAAGATTGCAATGGAACCCAACTCTTAAATTGAATTGAATTCTCTCTCTTGATATTAGTTATTCATTTGTGAATTGATTATCATAGCCCTTGCTTTGTTGATTAATTGCTTGGCCCGTAATTACCTTGGGAACCTATATGAACTTGACGAACGGATTATAGGTTAAGACCTAGCTATGATAACATGTGAGAGTTAAAGATTGTTGTGGGTTATTAACTTGATTAAGTGACGTGTGTCTTGTTAATTATCAGCATAAATAGGTAGCTTGATAGTAGTTGGGATAGACATATACCTAATTACCGCATGCAACCAATTAAGAATCTAGTCTTAATGACTTCCGAAGTGAAAGTTGGTAATTGAGTGGACGATTGACGAGATTTAGTGACACGTATCTTATTAATCATTCCTGAAATTAGTCTCTTAATAGTGTATAAGATAGACATATACCTATACACCGCTTAGGAAGATTCGTGATTGACCATCGACAGAGGTTCTCATGAAGTTTTGATTTCTCGGTTGTCAATTCGTATGCTTTAACTGATTAAAAAGAGAGAGTTAGGAGATTCAAGTGACGTGTTGGGGAAAATTGTAATCTTAAACCTTCCTATCTTGATATTTTATCGCATTTTACTTATTACTTGTCCTTTGAACTCAACCAATCAACAAAATTCAAACCTTCATCGTTTAAACTAGATCAAATTGATATACGATTGGTACTTGGTATTTATTCGCAATAATTTCCTATGGGTTCAACTCATATATTACTTGTGTGTCATGTATACTTACACATGTGTCTTTATCGATTGCTAAATTGACCAACAAGTTTTTGGCGCCGTTGCCGGAGAATTGTTTCTAATAATTTTACCAATATCAATTTCTATCGAATTGGTCTTAATTTAAACTTGTATATAAATGTATTTTTAGTTTGTTTTAACATTTTTTTTATTATTTTCTGTTTAATGCTTTCTTCTTTACAAGGTACACCATGGCAAACTATAATTATCAATGGCCTCACACGAGAATGACCTAATCAGGAGCGGCATGGATGGATGGATTTGATGTGGTGGCAGCACATATAGAGACGCTGTCAAGGAATGTTAACGCTCTAGTGGCCCAACGTACTCAACATGTTGTGGTGAATTGTAATTATTGTGTTGGGAACCATCCGAGTCATCTATGCACCATCAATTTTGAGTCGACATGGTATGGTGGCAACTTCGGCGATTACCCCAACAATTATGACTGTTCCGATGTTTATCATCATAGTTGGGAGAATCATCTAGAGTTTTCATTGAGCCAACATAATCAAGCTCAAACCCATGCTCCAACTCATTCATATACTCCAGAATTTCATGATCAAGCTCCTATTCAAGAACAGAGGATGTCAAACTTAGAGGAATTTTTGTCCAACATCATAGCTTCGAATGAGGAGAGTATGAAAAATCAGGAGGTTGAGAACCACGTAAAACAGATTTTAAACTTCATTAAAAATCACCATCATGGTGAATTGTCAAGTGATTTATTCTCGAAACTAATGGATTTCCCATGCCAAAGCTGCAACCAGACGTGCTAATTAATTACGATTCTGATATGGAAGAGACTTGTGGGAAACAAGAAAAGGAGGCCGAGGATCCAGCTTTGAGCCCCAATGATGATGATGAGCTAATTTCGATTGTATCCCATATACTTTCTCCTCCAAAGCTCAAAGATCTAGGTGGTTTTGCAGTCCCGTGCCCATTGAGTAGTCATATCGTAGGCAAAGCTCTATGTGACATGGGAGCTAGTTTACAGTTTGCGCCATGGCGTGATGAAGTAGAGGTTCATGAAAAGATAGATGAGGACCCACTTGTGTTTGAGAAACTTAATTTCACTATGTCATTCATAGACACAATTGAGCAGGCTCTTAGCTACTTTCAGTTCATACATGAGGATTTATATAAGAACAATAAGCTAGGTGAGCTTGAGACAATGGACCTCACCAAAGCAATGCCCTTAGATGTTTCACCCCTATTGATGGATGAAGCGAATGGAGAAAGTTTCTTTTTGCTGATAGATGAAACTGAGTTTGGGAGTCGCCTAGTATGCATGCATGCCATGCAAATTAAGGAAATGACAGCACGGAGGCATGCTATGGTCATTTTTGCAATCGAGTCGGACTAAAAGGAAACAGGAAGCTAGTCAAGCTGAGGACTTTAACTCAAGCGCTATTTGGGAGGCAACCCAAATCTCCATTTTATTTTTCAAGCTATTTTGTTTTTATTTTTTTATTTTAATTTCAAAAAAAAAAGTTTGGTGTAGTTTGTTTTTGATTTTATGTTTAATTATGTTTAATGTGTGTAATATTGCTTGCTGCAGTTAGACGTTTAAATCCAACATTAAAAATTATGACAGCAACATAGCAGCACAATGGCAGCTCAGCAGCTCGGCAGCCCATGCAGCAAAGCAACAGCCAGCAGTGCAGCAGACCAGCCAGCTGATGTTTGTCCTTAATAGTAGCCCATATGCAAATTTTTGGGATTCCACTCTTTTGTCTCTCTCCTCCAAAGCCAAGAGCCAACGTTTTGCACATCATAGCAAAGTTAAAATCCACCACCCATTGTCCAAATTAGCATACTAGGCTTGCAATTCATCATCAAATTCACCATCTTAGCCTTTAATTCACTAAGGGTTTCATGGATTTGGCTAGTTTTGCAAGGTTGTGCTCTTCCTCCCTAAAAGCGAAGGTATTTGCGTTTGAACTCAAATTTTTCTTGCTTGGTGTTGTGCTTGGGTTGAGTTTTATTGCAGGAACGCTCTATTTCTCCCATTGCAAGACTTTGTGGAGGGTTAGGCTTAATTCCAACTGCACTGACAACTGAGATTTTGGGAGGTGCACGCCATGTGTTTGATATTTTGCCTGAGAGAGTTTCTTAGATAATGTGGCTTGTTCTTTGTGAGGCATTGATCTGGTATGGCTTCCAAGCAACAAATGAGGTGAAGCTTCATCGTCCAAGCCAACCAAATCCCATGACAAGAATTTTGTTAGTCCGGAAGCGTCCAAACGACACCACACTATAATGATGTTGCTTGATTACCCTTAGTGAAGTTTTCTGTTTAAATTCTGTCTATTATAACATCGAGGACTATATTTATTTTAAGTTTGGGGGTGTGGTAGTATAATTAGTTATTTTATTTTGTCTAAGTCGTGTTGTGCTACAAGAATGGCCAATGATATTCTGCGGGTTAATGTGTATTCATCTAAAGTAAGGCTTAAACATGCTTAGTTACTTCTTAACATTTTGGCTAACTACCCTACTCTTAGTTGTTTTTGCCCCTCACGTACACAACGTGCCTGTTTAGTTAGTTAGTATTGAGAAATCTCATTGACTTAAATGCTTGGGAGATTATACTTGAAATATATTGAACTCACGTCATCAGCCTTTTATGCTTATTTTAGACTTTCATATAAGTTTGGGGCCATAAAAAAACAATTATTATTTGTTGACCAAGTTTAATTACGTGGTCATTGCTACTCGGGTTAATAGATCCTTAAGGGTGTTTTTACACATAGTGCCCTAAAGCCATCTGGTTTGGGAATCATTGATTAAACACTCGTTACATGGGTAGCTCTGATTAGCCTAATGTGATTAGACATCGCACGGTCATGCACTTAGTTAAGGTGAGATGGAGCGTAAAACGCACTCACCAGTGTGATTACTCATTACTGCAATAATCCCTTGGGAACCCCCTTCTTATATGGTCGTCTTGTTTAGTATTTATCAAGGTAATGATGAGTTTGTAGATTATAGTATAATCCCTCATATATTGAGTTCATGCGTTAGCTCTTTCCTAACTCGCATAAATAGATAGCACACTCACACACACATATTGCAGAGATCTTGAGTAGCTGTGAGCTTAGAAATTTTGTTAAATTATAACTTTACGTTGTTCTTGGGCCCCTTTTGATCTTTATCCTTTGAGGCCAGTTCTTGAGTTGTTCTTTCATAATTCAGTTGTCATTGTGTTATGTCAACAAATTAGTGTATCTCTGTTTGCTTAAGGACAAGCAAAGGTTTAAGTTTGGGGTATTTGATGAGTGTGTTTTATACACACAATTTGGGTACTTTTGACCTTGATAACTTGCAAGCCTTTGGGTATTCAATGTGCTTTTTATCTATTTTTATTTTCTTTCTAGATAATTTATTTTTATATTGTGTTTATGTGTTTTGTATTTCTTTTACGTGTTTTTGCTTTGTTTTGTAGGAATTTGAATAAAAGCTAATTGGTTCAATGTTTGGAAGTGCTTTGTTTGCAATTTTTAGCGCAACATTGACATAGAACTTACTTCTCGCCCAATTTTGCCCATGATCCAGCCGTTATCTCTCAGAACTTAAAGAATCAAAGTTGTAGAGCTATCTCTTAGATTTCCATAGCATTTTGATTCGCCTCAATCCAAGTTCGGACGAAGAAGTAATGGCATTTTTCTCAACTGACGTCAATGCTGAATTTTCCAAGCAAGGCAGTGGTGCCTCGCCACAAACTAGCGAGGCCTCGCCTCAAACTAGCGAGGCCTCGCCAGGGCATACAGGGAGTTGCAGCAGGGCAGCGGGGTCTCGCCACATACCAGCGAGGCCTCACCAAGTCGGGATTGAGTGCGTTCTGACATTGATATAGTGCGATCTGAGCTCCATTTTGTTTGACTTTGGCTAGGGTTTTTGGAGGGAGGCTATATATATTCTCTTTAGAGCTTCATATGAGAGGGAGAGACAGGGAGGCTACATATTACATCACAAAAACGTGCCTAGGGCTGGAAAAGAGAGCAAAATCAAGCCAAAGGCCAAGGAGCTAAGTTGTCAAGGACTGCAAAACGAAGAAGGAGAGCTAGAACTCAACATCCAACCATTGAACAACATCTGAATATCTTCAAAAGTGGTTTTATCTCTAGCATTCACTTCTTATTTTGTAATCCGAATTTGATGATGTATAATTTGAATTGGATGTTTATTGTAGCTATCATGAACTAACCTTCTATCCTAAGATTGCAATGGAACCCAACTCTTAAATTGAATTGAATTCTCCCTCTTGATATTAGTGATTCATTTGTGAATTAATTATCATAGCCCTTGCTTTGTTGATTATTTGCTTGGCCCGTAATTACCTTGGGAACCTATATGAACTTGACGAACGGATTATAGGTTAAGACCTAGCTATGATAACATGTGAGAGTTAAAGATTGTTGTGGGTTATTAACTTGATTAAGTGACGTGTGTCTTGTTAATTATCCCCATAAATAGGCAACTTGATAGTAGTTAGGATAGACATATACCTAATTACCGCATACAACCAATTGAGGGGAATTGAGGGGACGATTTACGAGATTTAGTTACATGTGTCTTATTAATCATTCCTGAAATTAGTCTCTTGATAGTGTATAGGATAGACATATACCTATACACCGCTTAGGAAGATTTGTGATTGACCATCGACAGAGGCTCTCATGAAGTTTTGATTTCTCGGTTGTCAATTCGTATGCTTTAACTGATTAAAAAGAGAGAGTTAGGAGATTCAAGTGACGTGTTGGGGGAAATTGTAATCTTAGACCTTCCTATCTTAATATTTTACCGCATTTTACTTATTACTTGTCCTTTGAACTCAACCAATCAACAAAATTCAGACCTTCATCGTTTAAACTAGATCAAATTGATATACGATTGGTACTTGGTATTTATTCGTAACAATTCCCTATGGGTTTGACTCATAACTTATCATATATTTACTTATGGGCCGTGTATACTTGTACGTGTGTGTTTATCGATTGCTAAATCGACCCTACTCTCGTCTTGTTGGCTTGCCACCAGTAACTGGCTTCCGACTTTAACATGAAAGTCGCAAAGGCAATCTTCTGATCATTCCCAACCCTAGCGACTTCAAAAAAAATTTCCATTTCCATTACCCAGGTTTTGGCTTCTATCGGATTCATTGTTCCTTTAAACTCAGGGAGACCAACGGCCTTAAAATCCTTAAAGGTCGTAGCTTGAGCTTGCGGTTGATTTGCAAAAACTCCAGTCAAAAGGTTCACTAGTTGCTGAAATGGGTTAGCATCAGGTGGATTATTGTTATTGTTGTTAGTAGACCCCTCCGGGGGTGGTTGCTGATGGGGTCGTCCAACTCTTCTTGGCGGCATAATTCTATTGAAGACAACGCTTTTTTTTAGACAATTGCTAAATTTTTTAAGTGCTTACGACTTAATTAAAAACTTAACTTAAATATTCAAAAGTAGAAACTTAACACATAACATTTTTCAAAAAACTTCTTTATTTATTTATTCTCAAACTCAAAAGATAGCATTTTACTATTTACATCATCATCTAAGAAGATAACTTCGAAATTTCATCATTAACGTCTTATCCCATTATTTATATAAGCTAGGATTTACATTTAAAACACTTGTTATAATATTATTTCTCTAACAACTTAGGAAGACAATCCTCGGCGCACTGCCTCCTCACGTTCTTGCTCCGTGATGCGAACCATAGTTCGGCGATCCACAAACCTTGGATGATCCTCTAACTGAGTTGGATAACGGTGAACCCGGTCTTGAGCCCTATCTATCGACGTGTGGAAAATATACTCCATGTCTTCGATCTTCAACTTTGAAAGTAGTATGCACACAAGCCAATCATATTTGATATGATGTAGCATATACTTTATAATCTTATTCGGTTATTAAAGGCATTTTATATTATCTACATAGTGTTGTTATATTAAATGTGATAAACCCATAGTTTTGAGCAATGCTTTTAGAATCATGATGGTGATCATGCTAATGAGATCTAAATTCTAGATAGCTCACAAACTAAAATTGTTCCTAATCGTTGGATTACTAAAAAGGGGATTAGTGAATCCGGATAGATTAGTACATATGTTGCTTGCTCTTAAGAAGAGGATGATTGATCTCATAATCATTTGTGTGGAGACACTAAAGCAAGTATGCAGGTGCTTATTGGAGAATAAGTTCACTGAACGTGGCTCGCTAAGGAATACCTAATGGAGTTTTACTCGCCTATCAATAGGAATTCCTCTAGTGATAGTAGTATAAGTGATCCTTGGACTTGAGATCATCATAGTATCTTGTGTATGATGAGTTATACTTTGACATGTCCCTTAAGACCTTTAGGGTATAACAAAGGGTATGATTGGGTATAATAAGTTGTACATGGAGATAGGTGAATGATCAACAAATAATCTACCACGTCTAGTAAAAGATGTGAATGTCCTATGTGATTCGATAAATGACAACTCAGTAGTCATTGGCCAAGGCAGAATGAAATTAGAAAAGAGTTTCTAATTTGCATTATTTAGAGTTGTGCATTTGAGAATTGAAATACATATAATTAAATAAAATAAGACTTGACAGTAATTCCATGTCTTATATTTAATTGGGACATTGTATGGTAGAAGGATTGAATTGTACGGTAACTATGCACTGAAAGGTTCTTTTATAATTAATGTTGAAATCTATATTATCTGGAAAGTCGTTGATCGCTAAGGGGGCTTACCCTTATTGTAGAATAAATATTATTTATTTAAATGAATTAAATAGTTTAATTTATTTATTTAAATAAGATTAGAATTGTTTTAATTGATTTATTCACAACCGGTTTAATATGGAGAACCTAAAGGGTCACACCGCAAAAGGAAAATATTTATTTAAGAAGTAAATGGCATAATTGTAATAATAAGTTAAGTGTATTTAATTTAGTCTATGGAGATAGAATAAATTAAATAGCTTAATATTTATTATTTAATATTTTAGAAATATTAAATATAAATTAATAAAAGGAGTCTTATTATTATTATTACTACTACTATTATTTAATTTCTAATAGGGATTGAGAATTAATTAATAGAAGTACTCTCACATGAATTCCTAATTGGATTAGGAGTTTAATTTAATTAAAGGAGTTTAATTATAATAGAAACCCTAATCCTAAATAGTTTAGGGAAGGGTTTTCCTACATCTATAAATAAGAGAAGTCTTATCATAGATTAGGGTTACACACTCTTGCATAAAAATTGTGGAGAGTACTTACAATTTCTATAGAGATAGAAACTAGGGTTTTGCCAACACCCATCTTCTTGAACAAGTATTATTCCTTGGTGGATCACCTCTAGAGGCCAAACACTTGGGTGGCTAACGTTGATCAAAGGAAGGAATTTAATAGGTGAAATTCAAGGAGAACGCGAAGGAATTGGAGGTAAACTTGTACCTGAGGAAGCTAGAATTCTACAAGGGTATAATTCTTATTCTCCATCTCTTTCGTTTAATTAATAATTGTGCATAAAGAAAGATCATGGTGATGGTTTGTATAAAATTTTAAAATCTGATTTTATCGCGCTTCCGCTTTATTTATGTAATTTGATTGCATGTTTGTGTTATACAAACCTAACAGTGGTATCAAGAGCCAAACTTTATGCGAATTATTAATTGTTTTGATTCTATATATACATTGATATGTGTTTAGAACAATTTAATTGGGCATAATTGTTTGTGTAAAATTATTTTATTTTTTTATTTTTTTTTTATTTTTATAAATTAAAATAAAGAAGTTTATTTTGATTTGAAATTTGATTAAAAATAAAGGAGTTTATTTTATTCAAAATTGGATAAATTAAAATAAAAGAGTTTATTTTGATTTGGAATATGATTAAAATAAAGAAGTTTATTTTAATTGAAATTTGATTTCATGATAACTAATTAGAGTTGGAATTGGATTCCATGATAACTAATTGGAGTTGAAATTGGATTTTATACTAACTAATATTGCCCATTAAATGATATCAATGCATATATGGAATGGTTTTATTATTCATGGGATGAATGTTATTTATTGATACATATAGAGATATGTATGATAATAAATAGGGATTGATTATGGACTATTGACCAATGTGTGATTAGATTTATTTTAGTGGATGCTTGAATGTATGGGTTTTTATAAATGGGGTCTGCGTATCTCGTCTTCTCTAATTTTTTTCTTAATGTAAATTCTATCTCCCTCCTATGTACTTCCCCTTGACTGCTGATCAAGGTTTCTATTTATTGTAAATAGTTTTTGTAATTGGACTAGTTAAAATTAATTTTGAAGAATTAGAGACAAAGAAGCAAGGAGCGCTTGAAGACCCGTTTGTAATGGAGCCCGGGTTTAAATGTAATAGTTATATTTAAACTTAATTCTTGCACCCTAGGTTTGACTTTTTGGTTCACTTGGTGGCTCTAGTGAACCAAACTACAATAAAAGTCCATAATCAATCTGGGTAGAATATAATATTCTATATGTGCATGCTTACTATATATATATTATATATTATCCAACATGCTTTGCATGTAAAATAATATGACGCGTATTTTATATATATATATATATATATGTGCATGCGCGCTAAACAAGATGAGAAAAATAATAATTACAAACCCCTCAAAGAAATTATATTAAGTCCTAAGCGTTCAAAGATATTTGGAATATCGAGCGTTCAAGGAGTTACATAGTGATGTAATTGACAATAGTTGTCTACCTATTTATTTATATATAGTTTGTTGTGTCACACAAGGCTATATACATTTGAAATGGGATCCTTATTCTCACTAGCAAATCTTTAATTAGATTTGCCGAACTATATGTATTGAGGGTAATATAGTTTGATGAAAAAGTGAGAGATACCAATTTAAAATAAAGACCTAATTTATTTTGGTAATTAATTAAATGAATGTATGCTAAAATGTTGTTAAATTATAAATTCATTTTACAGAATTTTACAATGTCTAATTCACTATCACTGCGTAGCATATTAGATGCTAATTAACCGGACCGAATTACACGGACTGGTTAAGGAATCTGAGAATAGTTCTCAAGGCTGAAAAGCTATCTTATATCCTTAATATGCCTATCCCTGCAATAGTTGCAGACAATGTCCCTGAGGAAGAGATTGCTACTTTTAGAAAGTGGCAAGATGATGCACAGTTGGCTCAATGCATCATGCTCGCATCCATGAGTAACGAGCTTCAGCGTCAGCATAAAACTATGGATGCTCTTACTGTACTCCTGCACCTTCAAGGAGTTGAATGGTGAGGAAAGTAGGACTGCTAGATATTAGATATCTAAAGACCTCTTCCAATCTAGAATAACCGATGGCACTACAGTATAGACAAATATCCTAAAAATGATCAATCTAATTGAACAATTGGGACAACTGGGTTTTGTATTGGATGAAGAGTTGATCTAAGATTTGATCTTGCAATCACTCCCGGACTCTGTCTCACAATTTGTTGTGAATTTTCCACGTGAACAAGCTATATGTCAACCTGCATGAGTTACTTAAACACGTTGAAAATTATAAAGAGTCATTTTCCAACCCAGAAAGACCAAGTCTTACTAGTAGATGATTCTTCCAAGAAGCGGAAGAGGGCCAAAGGATCTTCTTAAAAGAAGAACAATTCAAAGAAGGTATAAGGAAAGGCAATAACTAAGGACACTAAGAACAAAACTGATGCAGATAGCAAAGGAATTTGCTTCCACTGCAATAAGCCTAGATATTGGAAAGGAAACTGTAAAGAGCATCTTGCAGAGGCTAACCAGAAGAAGGTTAGTGAAGCTTCGGTTACAGATATAGGTTTGTTCATCATTGAAATAAATCTTTCTGTAAGTCAAGGTTCTACTTGGCTATTGGATACCGGCTATAGTTCTCACGTATGCAATCCAATACAAAGACTAAGCAGAAGTAGAAAGCTAAACAAAGAGTAAGTAATCTTACGTGCGGAGAATGGAGTAATGGTTGCTACATTAGCCGTAGGAACTTATAGTTTAGCGTTGCCTACGGGCAAGTCTGTTAAGTTAATAAGTTGTTATTATGTTCCAGTTCTCTTAAGAAACATTATTACTTTCGTTGTTGGACAAGGAAGGTTCTGGTATTATATTTAAGAACAATTGTTGTTCTATTTATAATGATAATGTTTTGTTTGAAACTGGAAGATTATTTGATGGACTTTGTAAACTTGACTTACATGAAAAATAATTTTGCAAATTGAACAAACTAGTAAAAGAAAAGGAGATGATCATTCAAAGAGTTGAATATATGTATTTGATGAAATACAAGTCTGAATCATTTGAAAGGTTCAAAGAATTAAGAAGTGAAACAAATTGACAAAGTATTAAGATTCTTTGATCAGATCGAGGAAGGAATACTTGTGCAATGAGTTTCTAGATCATCTCAAAATGGTATTTTTCTCATAATGGACGTTTCATGATACACAATAATTGATTGGTGTATCTTAAAAGGAAAATTGTACCATATAGAACATGGTGCGGTCTATAATGATTTTTACCGACATTCCAGTATCCTTCTGGGGTTATGCCCTATAAACGGCTGCATATCTACAAAATAAGGTAACCTCAAAATTCGGCCCCAAGACTCTATAAAAGTTATGGATAGGGAGGATTCCTAGTCTTAAGTATGTTAAGATAAGGGGTTGTCCAACTTATGTGAAAAGGTTTCAAAAGATAAGTTTGGGACAAAATTTGACAAGTGTAGAGTTGTGGGATATCCTAAAGAAAGTTTAGGGCATTATTACTATAATCCTATATGCTGCCTTCTTGGATAAAGATGTTTATCATTGAAGGAGGTAGTGGGAGGGTAATAGATCTTGAAGGAGTTCAAGAACCACAAAGTACTACAAGTCAAACTGAGGAACTTGTAGATAGACCTATTATACCACAACCGAATCATAAATCTGGAATAGTACCGAAGATACCTAGGAGGTATGGATTCATCATAGAGGATGATGATGAGGTACGCATCATAGAGGATGATGATCTAGTTATATACGATGAGGCTATGAGTAGAAGACACTCAGAGAAATGGCAGATGGCCATGAAATTCGAAATGGACTCCATGTATGAGAACCAAGTATAGACTCTGGTTACTCCACCGAAAGGCATAGTGTTTAGAGGGTGTAAATGGGTTTTTAAAGAGAAAGACTAGGGCAAATGGCAAGGTGGAGACTTATAAGACCATACCTGTTTAAAAGGTTTCAAATAAAGTCAAGGAGTTGACTGTAATAAAACCTTATTACCGAGTAATGCTCAAGTCCATTTGGATTTTGCTTGTGATTACAACTTATTACGAAATCTGGTAAAATGGATGTGGAGACTTCCTTCCTCAATAAAGACTTGAGGAGAATGTATGTATGATACAGCCAGAGGAATTTGTTTCAAAGGTTGAAGCAAATCGTGTTTTAAGCTACAATGATCCATTTATGGATTGAAGCAAGCTTCTCAAAGATGGAACGTTCATTTTGATGAGACAATCAAAAGAGTTTGATTTTATCAAAAACGAGAATGAACCTAATGGTACAAAAGGGTCAGTGGGAGCACTGTGACATTCCTAGTATTATATGTTGATATATTACTGATAAGGAATGACAAACCAATGCAACAATCAGTAAAGATAAATTGTCTAAACATTCCTCCATGAATAACTTGGGAGGAGCATCCTATAAATTGGGGATATAAATCTATATAGATAGATTTAAAATGATGTTCGGCTTGACCCAATGAACGTATATTCATTCGATGCTAAAGGCGTTTAGCATGACAAACTCCAAGAGAGGTCTCATGATGATGAGCCATGGAGTGAATCTCTATAAAATTATCTCCAATTTAAAGAGAGATCGCATGAGTTACTATCATGTATGAAATGAATATACAAGGCCTGATATTGATTAATCATATTCTGGAGAAGATCACTATAAGACAGTGATAAACATCTTAAGTACTTAACCGGTATTGAAGATGTGATCATGATTCATGGTAGGTCTAAATTAAAACTAAAGGGCTAATCAGACTCAAGTTTTTCAGACTGACCAAGACGATGAAAAACCCACTTTAGGGTAAATTGTTACCTTGAATGGTGGTGCAGTGAATTGGAAAGGTTCCAAAATAGCAAAGAGTTGCTGATTTAGTGAAAAAGACAAAGTATATAGCTGTAAGTGAAGCTGCAAGTTGATTGTTTGGATGAAAAGTTCATCACAGAACTAGGAATAGTTCCTAAGTCTCATCTTGGATTCAAACATGTTTTGCGGCACTTTCATTTGATTAGAGGAATCATTGAAAGAAGAAAAGTCACTATAGAGATAGTGGACTCTCAAGAACAGCATTGCATATCCATTTACTGAAGCTTTATCTAAACGGCAGGATGATCGTCACTTAGAGAAGAAGGGTATTAGATACCATGACGATTGGCTTTAGTGCAAGTGGGAGATTGAAAGTAGTATGCACACAAGCCAATCATATTTGATATGATGTAGCATATACTTTGTAATCTTATTCGGTTATTAAAGGCATTTTATATTAGCTATATAGTGCTGTTATATTAAATGTGATAAACCCATAGTTTTGAGCAATACTTTTAGAATCATGATGGTGATCATACTAATGAGATCTAAATTCTAGATAGCTCACAAACTAAAATCGTTCCTAATCGTTGGATTACTAAAAAGGGGATTAGTGAATCTGGATAGATTAGTACATACGTTGCTTGCTCTTAAGAAGGGGATGATTGATATCATAATCATTTGTGTGGAGACACTAAAGCAAGTATGTAGGTACTTATTGGAGAATAAGTTCACTGAACGTGGCTCGCTAAGGAATATCTAATGGAGTTTTACTTGCCTGTCAATAGGAATTCCTCTAGTGATAGTAGTACAAGTGATCCTTGGACTTGAGATCATCATAGTATCTTGTGTATGATGAGTTATACTTTGACATGTCCCTTAAGACCTTTAGGGTATAACAAAGGGTATGATTGGGTATAATAAGTTGTACATGAAGATAGGTGAATGATCAACAAAGAATCTACCACGTCTAGTAAAAGATGTGAATGTCCTATGTGATTCGATAAATGATAACTCAGTAGTCATTGGCCAAGGCAGAATGAAATTAGAAAAGAGTTTCTAATTTGCATTATTTAGAGTTGTGCATTTGAGAATTGAAATACATATAATTAAATAAAATAAGACTTGACAGTAATTCCATGCCTTATATTTAATTGGGACATTGTATGGTAGAAGGATTGAATTGTACGGTAACTATGCACTGAAAGGTTCTTTTATGATTAATGTTGAAATCTATATTATCTGGAAAGTCGTTGATCGCTAAGGGGGCTTACCCTTATTGTAAAATAAATATTATTTATTTAAATGAATTAAATAGTTTAATTTATTTATTTAAATAAGATTAGAATTGTTCTAATTAATTTATTCACAACCGGTTTAATATGGAGAACCTAAAGGGTCACACCGCAAAAGGAAAATATTTACTTAAGAAGTAAATGGCATAATTGTAATAATAAGTTAAGTGTATTTAATTTAGTCTATGGAGATAGAATAAATTAAATAGCTTAATATTTATTATTTAATATTTTAGAAATATTAAATATAAATTAATAAGAGGAGTCTTATTATTATTATTGCTATTACTATTATTTAATTCCTAATAGGGATTGAGAATTAATTAATAGAAGTACTCTCATATGAATTCCTAATTGGATTAGGAGTTTAATTTAATTAAAGGAGTTTAATTGGAATAGAAACTCTAATCCTAAATAGTTTAGGGAAGGGTTTTCCTACATCTATAAATAAGAGAAGTGTTATCATAGATTAGGGTTACACACTCTTGCATAAAAATTGTGGCGAGTACTTACAATTTCTATAGAGATAGAAACTAGGGTTTTGCCAACACCCATCTTCTTGAAGAAGTATTATTCCTTGGTGGATCACCTCTAGAGGCCAAACACTTGGGTGGCTAACGTTAATCAAAGGAAGGAATTTAATCGGTGAAATTTAAGGAGAACGCGAAGGAATTGGAGGTGAACTTGTACCTGAGGAAGCTAGAATTCTACAAGGGTATAATTCTTATTCTCCATCTCTTTCGTTTAATTAATAATTATGCATAAAGAAAGATCATGGTGATGGTTTGTATAAAATTTTAAAATCTGATTTTATCGTGTTTCCGCTTTATTTATGTAATTTGATTGCATGTTCGCGTTATACAAACCTAACAAACTTCTTCGCGCGAACCTCTCCTTCAGCACGATCCAACCGTTGAGAAACCCTAATGTGAGCGTTTTTAACCCTATCACGCTTAGCAGTTTCCTCCTTCAAAGCTTCTTTTAACTCCTCCATCGCAATCCTCAATTGGTCGATCTCAGACTTTAATTCATCATTCTCAGTTTTTAGTTCACCATTTTCAATCTTCACTACCTCATTCTCTGACTTCACATTTTCATCTAACAACTGCTCCTGCTAACCCTCTGAGTAAACCAATTTCCATTCTACATCACCCAACCGTACTTCTAAATCATAGATCTCTCCGTCCTTCTCCTCGATAGTAACTCGGCGTGTCTCTGACACTTCCTCCAAAACTCTGAGTTGTTCCCGAAGTTCTACATTTTCATCGTATATCTGCTCGTACATCAGCTCCTCGGGATCCTCCTCCTCTTCCTCCTCCTCCTGAACAGTATCCAGCCTCTACCCTGGTGCTTCCACAGTCACCAACCGGACAATATGAACATCTCTGGCCTCCTCGTCTCTAGGAACTGGGATATCCTCCCTCAACACTAGGATCTCCTCAACTCGAAACTGACTAGTTTGTCCAACCTCCGACATCCTGACAATAAAATATTTTAATTACTTAATGATACTACTCGCGAGCACATTGGTTATTAAGCACATAAGCACATAGAGTGTTTTATTATCTTCAATGAATTCCTTAATTCATCCCTTAATACTTGATAAGAGTTTAGCACCACTATCTTTGCGATTTCCTAAAAGGTTAATTCCTAAGGTTTTTCCTCACCTAAGGTTCTTAAACCTACGGCTTTGATACCAACCTGTGATTCTCCCAAATCCGGATTACCTCAAACTACACAGATTTGGTGTTCACTATCCTTACGTAACAACTATCTACCCATAAATAAAAGCGATTTAAACAAAACAATTCAAAAGAACAATCTCTCATAAAAGGGTTACATAACTCTTCAAAATATGTCCCAGGTTTTCTAACCTTTATTACATCTTTTAAATACGGAAACATAAATAACTATTAAGTCTTAATTACACAACCATATAAATAAAAGTAAACCGGTCTTCATATAACAGCAAATCACAGTCACTTGTTCATTTTCCTTTTCCTTTGTAGTAGACAGCTCACTCGGTATCTTAGCTTTAGCTGCAAGGGTTTAGTATGCAAGGGTGAGCAAAACAAGTGCCCACCAAAATAACAATGAACACTTTTCAAAAATAGTTTAATTTGTACGGTATAAATTTTCTGCTGAATAATAATTAAGAATGGAAACATCTGAAAGCTCAATAGAATATAAATAAAATATCAAGATATACTGAGAGTGATATACTGAGGGTCACAAGACCACGAACCATGTCCTAGGTTAACAGATAAGTTTGATGTAACCTTTAACAGTTTAATAAACTATGACTGGACTATCCATCTCGTACTCAGGGTGATCAGCCCATTGTACAATGTATTGCGCACAACCATTCAATGCTTTCGCGTAAGTATTCCCCTATACTAGGGTTGTTCTTTTCAGTTTTGTCATCCAAGAATTCAGTTTAACAAAATAGAATTTAAACAACTTAGATTATGATCAAAGATCAACAACAGTGATATACAATGATATAGATTTTGTATATCCAAGATATTAGAATAATGACGTCAATTAACTTGAGCTTTGAACAACAAGAATCCAAAAGTTAGAAGTTTATGACATGCAATGATAACTTGCTAAATGAGAAAATAGGATTTAGAAACTTGCATATTTGTAAGCAAGATATGAATAGAAAGCTTGCATTAACTGAAATCGAGGTAAGATGAGCAAACTTGCGTTAAGTAAATTTAAGATTGGAAACATGTTTAGTGTAAAAGAGTTGAGAATAAGAAACTTGCCTCGTGCGTAGTTTTCCTAATTACAAACCACGTACAATAAACAACCTACATATTCCGTTTGTATAGCAATAAAAATGATTAATTACAATACTCACGTACATTAACACTCCAATCCTCATCTCAATTTCCAATTGATTTCTGATTATCAATCCGATTTCAGAAGCTACAAGCCTAGCTACAACAATATTATACCTTAAGAATTTCTAAAACTTATCTTTAGGTTAAGGTATATCAACTTTATATTTAATCATCATCAAATATTCACTTAGAATCCATATTAACATCTTGGTATTCATTCAATACATTAGTTTAAGTTTTAATCTTGCATAGGGTAACATATCATGTCCAAAAAGAAAAGAAAAAAAATAAGAAAATTTTCATTTCTGCAATTCCCGCCGGGGCGAGAAATTACTACACAAAATTCTCGCCGGGGCGAGACTTCGTCGGGGCAAGTGTTGTCCGATTTATATAACGACAATTTACGCGCAAGTATACGCGGTCAACAAGTAATAAAGAGTAAGTAAAGTATCGATCCCACGAGGAATTATTACTAGTCTTCTCCAAGTACTAATCTTTTATCATTTCAATCTTATTTAAACAAATGACAATTGTTTTTGTTGTTTTGCATTAATAACGATAACAAATAATCAAAGAACTATGGAAAGCTTTAAGATAATGAAATCAAATATTAACAAGTCTAAGATCACAATTTCCCCCAACACTTCACTTGAATATCCTAACTCTCTCTTTTCAACTAGTTAAATCACAAGGATTGTTATCCGAGAATTTACAAGTATATACAAGCCTCTCTCGATGGTCAAATATGTATTTCCCAATGCGGTGTATAAATATCTCTATTCTACACACTAGCAAGAATCCAATATCAAGAATAATCAATAAGACACGTGTCACCAAATCTCATTAATCACCCTATCAATTACCAACTTTCGCAATGGAAATCATTAAGCATGATTCTCAAATGGATACATGTGGTATTTAGGTATATGTCTATCCTAAATACAATCAAATTATCCATTCATGAGGGTAATAAATAAAACACACGTCACTTAATTTCATAAATTACCCATAGGAATATCTAATTTTCACATGATATCATAACAAGGTCTCAACCTATACTTCCTCTCTCAATTCCATATAAGTTCCCAAGGTAATTACTAGCAAGGTAATTAATATATAAAGCACAAATTATGATATCCAATCACAAATAATTAACCAACATCAAAGAGAGAGCATTCAATTCAAACTATGTATTGGGTTCCATTGAAATCTTAGCAAATGAGTCCTAGTTCATGGTAACTACAATAAAACATCAAATTTGATCTATATATCATCATATTGGATTTACAAAATAAGAAGAAAATACTAGAAATAAAACCACTTTTGAAGATTTCCCAACGTTGCTTGCTTGAGGGTTGATGATTTCTAGCTTTCCTCCTTGATTTGGTACTCCTTTCTTCAATTGTTCCTTTGATTTTGCTGGAAATTCCTTGTATTGCAGCCCATTTCTCTTCAATTTTGATGTTTATGTGCAGCCTCCACAAGTGTAGTTGCTGATTTTCGAGCCCCTGGATATGTTATAAGTGTTGGGTATGAGTAAACCTAGCTTAGCACCTCCAAAATGACCAAAAAACCTGAAAAATCTGCTTCTGTCCGCGACAAGCTCGCCCCGGCGAGCTTTTTGGCCTAAGTTTTCTCGCCCCGGCGAGATCTCGCCGCGGCGAGGAATTTGTGTAGGAAATTCCCCCCGCCCCGGCGAGCTCTGGAAAAACGACCATAACTTTTTCGTCCGAACTCGGATTAAGGCGATTAAGTAGGCTATGGAAAGCTAAGAAGTAGCTCTACAACTTTAATAACTGGAGCTTGACGAAATAATGGCTGGAGCAAGGTTCAAATTGAGCCCGAAGCAACTACTGCGTAAAATTCATGCAAAATCCGATGGTAAAATGACCATAACTCTCTCATACTAACTTCAAATTGGATGATTCCGGATGTTCTGGAAAGCTAAGATCAAAATCTACAACTTTCGTTCTTTGAGTTTTGAGAGATTCGGATTGCAACATGGGTCAAATGGAGAAACAAGCAGCGAGAATGCTAGATTCAAGCCAAAAACGCAACGATCCAAGGGGCCTTTATTTCAATACCTACAAAACAACGTAAAAATACATAAAAGCACACAAATACATATAAAAGTAATAAAAAACTACATTGCACAACAATAAGATGAAAACACATAAAACCAAACGAAATAGCTAAAGACTTACAAATTAGTAAGGCTAAAAGTACCTAATTTGTGTATATAAAACACACTAATCAAATACCCCCAAACTTAAACCTTTGCTTGTCCTCAAGCAAAACACAAAAACTATAAAAATTTAACATTTCTAAATAAAAACTATCTTGAGCAATGAGTTAATAAGCTAACCAATGGTCTCAAAGCATAAACACAATAAAGTTCTAGGATACTTTCAAAACGTTGCAAGTTTAGATTTACAATTAGCTAGTCATAGCTCGCTTTAGGTCCCTTCCGTGTGTGTGTGTACCCAATAGCACTAAACCAATTAAGCTCGGATAAAACTATGCAACCACATTACTTTATGAAATAATCAAAATAAACCCTAAAACAACATGCTTAACACACCACTCAATACAAAGGTATACAAATCACAATTTCTAAAAATTTGAAATCAAAAGACTCTAGGTAAGTGCATTTTATGCTCCATCTTATCCTAAGTCCACTCTTGTGGGTGAGTGCGTTTCACGCTCCATCTCAACTCAACACAAGATTTGATATAAAAAACTTTCTTTCTTTTGTCACAATTATAAGAGAGTGCGTTTTACGCTCTATCTCTCCTACGCATGTGTCCATGAGTGAGTGCGTTTTACGCTCCATCTCACTCACCACATGACTAACAAATCAAACACAACAAATTTTGGACACCTTGCTTCGAGTGATGTTTTTTTAAACGAGTTCTAGAGTTTATAGATATTTTTCACAAGCATTCGGTTATAAAAGCCTTCTCTAAGCATACAA
Source organism: Aralia elata (assembly GCA_034770075.1). Taxonomy (NCBI): domain Eukaryota; kingdom Viridiplantae; phylum Streptophyta; class Magnoliopsida; order Apiales; family Araliaceae; genus Aralia; species Aralia elata. The sequence goes on from CM068377.1 coordinate 66,930,158, forward strand.
CTAGCTCAATACTCATGGGTAGGTGCAAAAGAGTGAAAGGACGCATAAGCAACACAATAACCAACAATAACAATTAAGCACAAAGACTAAGCAACATTTATCCATTTTCCATGAGTTAGAAACTATTCAATCAAGTTCTTATCATAGACCGTGGATTGTAGTTCAAATCAAATTAAAACAATGCTCAAGGGACATATCCTAAAAATAAATGAATTTTTTTTTTTGAACAAAAATACATATCTTACATCACATAAAAAACTAAATTAAAAACACACAAATACGAAGTACTACCCCCAAACTTAAAATGGACATTGTCCTCAATGTCTAAGATAGGAAAAAGTAAAACAAAGAACTTCCCTGAGGACGTGTCAAGCGTCATTGATATCATCTTTCAAGTGCTCAAAGTTGGGGCGCAATCCAAATTGCTTAGTACTCGATACCTAAAAACAATTAAAGAAATTAAAATGCAATTAAACAACCTATAATGCAATCAAACAAAATCAAAAGCAAAACAAAAAAAATTGGGTTGCGTCCCAAGAAGCGCTTGTTTTAAAGTCTTCGGCCTGACTAACTCCCTGCTTTTATCCAATTCCCCTTCGATAATTGAGGAACCCACCCTCCATTAATAGCCATGTAATATTTGAGGGCTTCTCCTCAGTAAGGGTCATTGTTTCAAGTTCACCGAGCTTGTTTCTGTTCGATACATTCTCATTTATGCACTGCACAATGCTAGGTGATTGTTCCATTGTGTCTATGGATGGAATGTTGAATTGAAGCTCTACAAACACAATAGAACCATCGGTTTTCTCCTCATGGACCTTTATGTCCTCATACCATGGTTCCACATTCATACTAGCTCCATCGTCACATAGAGCCTCGCCTAAGAAATGACTACCAAGTGGACACGGTATTGCAAAACTGCCCGAATCCTTGAGCTTTGGTGGAGAAGGCACTTGGGGCACTAACACAATTGACTCATCTTCGTTTGAACTCATATAAATCTCTTCGTCGATTGTGTTAACCTTATCCCCAATTGTCTCCTCTATTTCTATCTCTCGTGGCTCATCCAGTTGCAGATTTGACTCGGGCTCACCATAAGTCTCGGAATCCATGTCATAACACCAACTATTTTGAGGACAGTTGTTCAAAGTTTTGAACATTTGATCAATCTGATTCTGAAGATTTTGAATTGATATTTCCTGACTTTTCAACATCTCCTCCTTCGAAGCCATGATCTTGGTCACAAGTTCCTCAAAGTTTGACATCTTATCTTCTTGAATAGGAGGTGGACATGAGAATTCTGGTGTATATTTTAGATTTGGAGCATAATATTGATCTTCATAATTGTAGCTCCATGTAGAATCTAGGTGATACCCCAAATCTTGGTGGTAATCGGGATAAGCATAGTTGTTGAGGTAATCACCACCGTATTGTACCGGTCCAAAACTGACGGTGCATTGATGACTCGGATGATTGTCAACACAATAATCACAAGTAACTGTTATACCTTGAGTGCTCTCTACTACTAAAGCATCCAACTTCCTCGATAGTGTTTCAAATTGTGATGACAATTCAGAGAGTGCATTGAGTCCATCAATCCCAGTTTCCATTGGTTGAGTCATACTCATATACGGCCATTGATCAACAAAGTCATCCATGGTGTACCTTGCAAAGAATAAAACATTAAAACAGAAAAATAAATGATAAAATAAACTAAAAACAAATTTATATACAAGTTTAAATTAAGACTAATTTGATTATGACTAATATTGGAAAAACACTAGAAAACTAATTCCCCGGCAACGGCGCCAAAAACTTGTTGTCCGATTTATATAACGACAATTTACGCGCAAGTATACGCGGTCAACAAGTAATAAAGAGTAAGTAAAGTATCGATCCCACGAGGAATTATTACTAGTCTTCTCCAAGTACTAATCTTTTATCATTTCAATCTTATTTAAACAAATGACAATTGTTTTTGTTGTTTTGCATTAATAACGATAACAAATAATCAAAGAACTATGGAAAGCTTTAAGATAATGAAATCAAATATTAACAAGTCTAAGATCACAATTTCCCCCAACACTTCACTTGAATATCCTAACTCTCTCTTTTCAACTAGTTAAATCACAAGGATTGTTATCCGAGAATTTACAAGTATATACAAGCCTCTCTCGATGGTCAAATATGTATTTCCCAATGCGGTGTATAAATATCTCTATTCTACACACTAGCAAGAATCCAATATCAAGAATAATCAATAAGACACGTGTCACCAAATCTCATTAATCACCCTATCAATTACCAACTTTCGCAATGGAAATCATTAAGCATGATTCTCAAATGGATACATGTGGTATTTAGGTATATGTCTATCCTAAATACAATCAAATTATCCATTCATGAGGGTAATAAATAAAACACACGTCACTTAATTTCATAAATTACCCATAGGAATATCTAATTTTCACATGATATCATAACAAGGTCTCAACCTATACTTCCTCTCTCAATTCCATATAAGTTCCCAAGGTAATTACTAGCAAGGTAATTAATATATAAAGCACAAATTATGATATCCAATCACAAATAATTAACCAACATCAAAGAGAGAGCATTCAATTCAAACTATGTATTGGGTTCCATTGAAATCTTAGCAAATGAGTCCTAGTTCATGGTAACTACAATAAACATCAAATTTGATCTATATATCATCATATTGGATTTACAAAATAAGAAGAAAATACTAGAAATAAAACCACTTTTGAAGATTTCCCAACGTTGCTTGCTTGAGGGTTGATGATTTCTAGCTTTCCTCCTTGATTTGGTACTCCTTTCTTCAATTGTTCCTTTGATTTTGCTGGAAATTCCTTGTATTGCAGCCCATTTCTCTTCAATTTTGATGTTTATGTGCAGCCTCCACAAGTGTAGTTGCTGATTTTCGAGCCCCTGGATATGTTATAAGTGTTGGGTATGAGTAAACCTAGCTTAGCACCTCCAAAATGACCAAAAAACCTGAAAAATCTGCTTCTGTCCGCGACAAGCTCGCCCCGGCGAGCTTTTTGGCCTAAGTTTTCTCGCCCCGGCGAGATCTCGCCGCGGCGAGGAATTTGTGTAGGAAATTCCCGCCCCGGCGAGCTCTGGAAAAACGACCATAACTTTTTCGTCCGAACTCGGATTAAGGCGATTAAGTAGGCTATGGAAAGCTAAGAAGTAGCTCTACAACTTTCATAACTGGAGCTTGACGAAATAATGGCTGGAGCAAGGTTCAAATTGAGCCCGAAGCAACTACTGCGTAAAATTCATGCAAAATCCGATGGTAAAATGACCATAACTCTCTCATACTAACTTCAAATTGGATGATTCCGGATGTTCTGGAAAGCTAAGATCAAAATCTACAACTTTCGTTCTTTGAGTTTTGAGAGATTCGGATTGCAACATGGGTCAAATGGAGAAACAAGCAGCGAGAATGCTAGATTCAAGCCAAAAACGCAACGATCCAAGGGGCCTTTATTTCAATACCTACAAAACAACGTAAAAATACATAAAAGCACACAAATACATATAAAAGTAATAAAAAACTACATTGCACAACAATAAGATGAAAACACATAAAACCAAACGAAATAGCTAAAGACTTACAAATTAGTAAGGCTAAAAGTACCTAATTTGTGTATATAAAACACACTAATCAGCAAGGAACTTAGTTCAGTGAGCCAGCCGGGGCGAGACTTCGCCGGGGCGGGGAAATTTAGCTTAATGAGCTCGCCGGGACGAGGTCCCTAGATTCCAGTTTCTACAGTTTTGCGAACTGCAGAATTTCAACCCAAAAACACGAATTTTTCAAGCATCAAACACCAAATAAAGCATACCCAATTATTATAAACCTCTTAAAATCAACACCAAACAGCTATATACCGATTCTAACAACCTAAAACAATCACAACAACAAAACCCAAAAGATTTAAATCAACTTTTCCTTAGTTTTTCCAAAACTCATATATTTAGTGAATCAACTCACCATTTACACAATTTTTAACCAAATCAGACCACAATACCTGCATGGTTTTCGTTTTTAAACGTAATATCATAAACAACTCTCAATTTATAGATAAATACATGATTAAATCATCAATTTTTAACCCAAAGTAGACCAAAACATATATATTCCTCAAGAACACGAAATCCCAATTTAAAACTTATTTTACAACAATCTAATTTCTGAAAATCGTTTGTAACTTACATACAATGAATTATAAACACCTTTCAACATACATATATAGCAATCATTCACAAATTCATCCATTAAAAACCCTAATTTTACAAAACTGAAGAACACAAAAATTAAGAACAAAAGGGTTAAATTATTACCTTAAATCCTTGTTTGTGCTTGTGTAGATAATGAGAAGATGATGAGAATTGCTACAAGATCCTCTCTTGATTCACAGAACTTCTAATTCTTTTTAATCTCCTCTCCTCTCTAACTCTCTGCTCTCTCAAACCCCTCACTCTTAAGCTTAAAAACAAACTACGTAAATTCAACTGATAACTTAATCCGTTAAAAGAAATTAAAAAGATTTTATCAGTTTAATAAACCAAAGGCCACAAGGCCATGTTTGGTAAAGCTAATTTAATCTCTTACCAAATTATTTTCATATTCTCTTATTATATAGTCACATGTCACACCACTTTAAATTCTAATTAAACTTAAGTATTATTAAATTTAATTTAAACTTTAACAACAAAATTATTATAAGTTTATTTAATAAATTTTACTTAATAAATTACTTTGTTACCAAATCATTTAACCTCTAATTTAATTATCTTAATTAAATTAGAATATTACTATCCAGTGTAATAAAATCACACACTAAAATATAAATTATCTAACATAACTTTAACCAACATATTCACACATAATTAAACTATTCTGTAGTAACCCTCGTGATTTATTTATTCATTTTACTCCATAAATAAATCAGTTAAAATATTTATTAACTCAATAAATATTTTAAATTATTTACAAAATTCGCAATTGTTACACACATTACATGCTCAATCTACTTATACTAGGATAAGGGTATACGCTATGATTGACCACTCACGTAAACTTAGCTAAAATGCACCAAAATAACTAACTTTCCATGTTACTACCAGTGCTAGAATCTTCTAAACAAACAAAGCAGCTCCTAATTTTATTTGAATTGCCTCAAGGCCCTTGGTCGTACACGTATAACATTGTTTGTATACCAAGAGAAACTAAAATTCTTGATGATAACTTCAACTTCATTGCTTCTAAAGCCTAGATAATCTTTATTTTAACCTGTTTGTATATGTCATAATGATCTTTATCCTATATCATTTCCATAATATACTAATATGTAACAAGGAGCCAATTTATTGTTTAGTATTACATGAGTTCTACCCATCTTGATTATTATATGATTACATTTATTATGTGATTAGCTGTTGTTAATGAGTCTGTGATGGTGTTGCCACTATGGTTGCTACAAGTAAGAAGCATAGGGCTCATTACACATAAGTAATCAAAATTAGCTTGGAACAATATTCGTCTATGGCCTTTTAATCCTGTCTAATGTCTAAATAGGAAAGTTGATTTAAATCTTTTTAATTGTTTGTGAATTTTACTTTGTTGGTTTTAGTATCAATTATTCTATAAAAACATATATAAATATCAGTTGTACTAAACTTTTTGGAGAAATTTTTAGTGTGGAAATTATATGAAGTTTCTTTTTCTTTTATTGTCAAACGTGTTATGCTTTTGCACAGATCATGTCTGCGTACATGTGTATATTTTATTCACATTGTAATTCCACTTATCGTTGATCACACGGAATGAACAATATTATGTTTGGTCATAATAGTAACTGAAATAAACAACCCTGCTAAAAGGGAATACTTCAGGTCGGGCAAATGATTCCGATGTAAGTATTGGACGATATATGTTCAAAGTTAAGTCTAAGATCGGACACTATGATTCTGGTGGGTTGCCATGAGATCGGACACTTTGATTCTGATGGGTTGCCCTAATGTCGAACAATATGATTTCGACGGGTATTGAAAGAAAAGTTTTAATTTAAATAACCACTCAATTATTATTATGATAGAAATGTTATGAACAAGAGTTAAGAGTTTTTCAGTCCTTGTGATTGTCAAATGTGAGCCTAGGAATGTTGGGACCGAGATCCTCGAATTCGTGGGCAAGCACACCTATCGCCCACAAGGATACAATTTGGGCTTAATTTCAGGTATTTCTTTTTTAATTTAACTCAGATAATATAGTTAATGAAATAAAATTATTTAGCGTTGTTGTTAGTAAATGGTATACTTATCGTGTTAATATTATTGTTGTTTTATGTGCGGAGGAGATATAGATGGGACGATGCGAGTGCATCAAATATTCAGACGCTGTTCTGGCAGAAGTGTGCCGCCAGAACCAAAGATAATTTGAACAAGGAATGTCAGAAAGTCCTGCACAATGCTGAGATCGACCATCCGTGGGAGGGTGAGCAGTATATGCACGAGTACAACCCTTGGTGGTGCGCGCAGGACACATGGGCTGCGATGTGTGACCATTGGAGGGCTGAGAGCTGGGTCAAAAGACGCAAGACTGCCGCCGCGAATAGAGCCGCAGGTGCACCTAAAGGCGACAAGGCGAAAGGGACATACAAGGGTGGCAGTATATCACAGTTGCAAGCATATTACTGCCAAGGTACGTATGACTACGAAGGTTGTTTATATTCAATGTTTATAGAATATTATATATTTACAAGTTTAATATGAGAACTTGTTTTGTAGAAGGCTCAGTCTCAGGGTCAGCCTATCCATTGGCTAGATGTGTATGTGGCCACCCGTGATGGTCTGTCGAAGGCTGTTCAGGTAGTGGTACTATATAAGTTATTGATATATATATGCAGTTTTTAAATGTTAACGTCATGTTTACACATTATATATTTATTTTGCAATATCTAATTGTTAACTTGTTGACATGACACTTATAATACCTTAATGAACGAGCGCTATCCTGAAAGAACTCTGCGTCCCCAGATTGATCAGAAGCTATGGGAGAGGGCGTCAGTCGTAAAAAAGAACTATGTCAAAGGCCAAGGACAAAGACGACGCCCTACCATCAGCGGCATAGGCAGCTCTGCTACCCAGTCGACACAGTCATCGGGTCATCCAGCCATTCATACTCCCGCTGACTGTGTCAGAGCGATATGTTAAGATCGAGATCTTCTTCGCATACTGGGCGGTCATCTACAGTCTTTGAGTCCTGATGAGTTGGTTGAGGCAGTGGCGGCAGCAGCAGGATGGCAACGAGGTAATCTTAGTTCTTATTACAATTAAATAAGTCACTAACTTAAATACATAAATATTGTAATAGCTACCAGTATCAACATATGTAACATGTTTTCTTCTTTTGTCTACAGGGTCATACTAATTTGGATGATGATGCATGAAGACTTAGCTAGCTAGCTATACTTCAAATACCATGTTTGTGATTATGAATGTTTGGACATATGTATGTTAATTAAAGTTTAAAGACTACATTTATATAAAGTTTTCAGTTCCCTTTGGTTTATAAATGTTTTTATAGTTTATATTGTGTTGGTTTATGTGTTTTCATATGGATGGATGTTAATATATACTATTGTGCATGTGTGGGGTATAAATATGTTAATATGGATGTTTATATAAACTGTTGTGTATTGAGAGCAGGTATAAAACAGGTTTTAGCTTTTTGGAAATCTGCATAACTGGCCAAAAAAAAAATTTAAACTAGGTATCACCGACCGCATGTGATCGCTAATATCAATTCTCAGTCACTAATATCAATTATCAGAACTGCCACGTCTTCCTCCCATTCAACATATCAGCGACCAATGTCGGTCGCTGATTTCGATCGCAACTAGTCTGACACCAAATTGCTACGTGTTCCACGTCATAACTGAGGCTGACTCAACTCAGCAACCAATACGGTCGCTATCTTCGGTCGCTGATAATGCGGTCACTAATGGTGGTCGTTATTGTCCTCCCAGTGACCAGATTATATGCGACCATTATCAGTGACTATATGCAGTCGCTGATACCCATCTGCGACCATATACGGTCGCGGATAGGCAGTCACTGATAGCCCCTTTTGTTGTAGTGGAATCAGATCTTGACACAATTCTCACGATGGACTAAATTTCAATTGTAAAAGTTGCTCTTCGATCATTGTACATGTAAATTTGGGCCTTAAAACGGTATCAAGGGTTCCGTCCTGTGAAAATCGGATTTAAGGTCCCGTAATAGTGAAAAATTGTGATTGCGGGTGTTTGGGGTTTTTGAGATGGGTTACAATTGACCCCGACCTTATTTTGATGTTTGATTTTTCCAATTATCACCAAAGACGATTTTCAAATCAAAACGATAAAGATCTTTTAAAATCAATTCGATCCGGGTTAATAAGACGACTTTAAGCTAAAATTGAACGTAACAAAAAATCTCGATTCCTATTTGGCGATGGGTTTGAAAATCATGTTTTCCAAAACGTCGTCCAAAAAGGTTTTTATCAAAATCATAAGCTAAAATGAACCTTTTCCTTAAATCAAATCCTTCGTACATAGGTTCAAAGAGGCTCGAAGTTACTTTCGAAATAACGCACTTCCCACGATTTCAACTTAAAGCTAAGCAGATTTTCTCCAAATCACACACACACACTTTACACTTAGGAAAATATCAAGACGCGGTAACCGTGTTTTCACGGAAGTCGGAGGGTGCCTAACACATTCCCCTCGCTTAAGCAAGCCCCCGAACTTTATAGATCTCAATTTCGAGACCAATTTTACATAGTCACATATTGGGCCATATTGCGAAAATCTCAAAAAATCGGATGAGTTGGTACATCCATTTAAATCTTTACCAACTTGCGGCTCTGTCTAATTGGCCCATCATTAAAATCAACCTTTTCAAAACCCCGTCGACACTTATGTCGGTCTTTTCCTAAAACGTCACCATTTAAACAAGGTAATCGAAAGAAATCACTTTAAGGGTAGAAACCGCGAAGAATCAGGAAAAATTTTATTTTTCTGACGTCGACACTAATTTTAGGCTAAAATTAGGAGTAGTTTGAGTCTTGTTTCCTATTTGACAAAAGAAGTTTAAAAACTATTTTCATTATCAAAAAACTATAATTTTCGTCACTATATAATAAAAAAAGGTTTCCAAAAATTTTTTAAAAAAACATTTCAATAAAAACTCAAAAAACACTAATTCCATACAAATCTATACATATATGATTATTTTGAGAAAACGATTCCTTTAAAAATAATTTTCAAAATCCTAAAAGACGTCCTTTCAACAAAACATGCAAAAATAACTTTTTCAATAGACTTTCACATAAAATCAAGTTTTCAAAAGATTTTCAAATCAAAATCCCTTGTCCGGAGGAATAGAGGCTCAAAGTGCTTTCAAGATAATGCACTTAGATAATCTAGGAAACGACATATTTTCTTAACATACACGACGGGATTCACCTAGGCACAAAACACTAAGCATACACGTTTACACTTCTTTTAAAGACAACTTATTTAAACTTTAGGAAAGTGGTAATCATGTTTCACGGAAGCTGATGGCTGCCTAACACCTTTTTCTCGCTTAAGCAAGCCCCCGAACTCTTTAAATCTCGGTTGCAGACCAATTTTATGGAGTTACATGTGGCCCATCTTATTTATTAAAACTAAAAACCTGGATGAGTTGGTACATCCATCTAAATCTTTACTAATTGACGACTATGTCTAATTGGCTCACCTATAAATCAAAATTTCAAAACTCGTCGACATAAGTTGGTTTTTTTCCAAATTCAGCCCACACGATTTTCTTTCGAAAAATCCTAGGGTCGACAATGTTCTTCCCCTTATGGTTTGTCACATTATCTTAGGGCATACATGGCTATGGGATCATTATGCACAACATATCAGTGTGTTCCCTCTTTTTCTTGCATAATAGAAATTTCATCTAATTCTAGAGAGAGAGAATAATAGTTTTGCACTAATTTGAGAGTAAAACCCACCTTGAGAACACTCTAAATCGCCAAAGCTATTTTAAAGGATTTCATCAAAAGTATCTATTGCATTGGAGAGTAGCAAGAAGTGAAGGAAGCCTTCCTAACACAGAGAGGAATCTTTTTATCGAGGTCCTTCCTAATCATTCTTAAACCCTCATATTAGTGTTGTGTCTTATTATTAGTACTTGTGATATAGGATTCATATATGAATCACAGGATCAATTTTGTGTGTGTAAGCATGCTAATGTAGTATTGGTGATGCTTAAACCTTAAATTTAGATTTTGAGTAGATAAGGTTTCTCACTAATAGAAATCTCTATTAAGTTTCCTATTAGTCATTTTTGAATTTCTATTAGATTCTCTTGATGTAATTATGAAATATTTATTATTTGTTGAAATTTTGTTAGTCCAAGGGAATTAGGGTTTATAGGCTTTTATCCCTAAACTCTAAAACCCTAAGATAGATTTTATGATTTAAGTTTGGTTAATGAGTTGAAATAAGATATTTTGGGCCTAGGAATCAATTTAGGGTTCTTTACAGTAATATACAACTTTTAGTAAACAATTACAAGAATAGTGCACAAATAAAATAATTACAAAAAAAGTGCAATATGGACAAAATAATTACAAAACGTATCATCATCAAAGCCCTGAAAAAGAGGAAAAGATAGATACGGTTACAAGGCAGTTGCCATTTTTTCCAAACCCAAACAAATCAATCGAAGTAAATAACTCACTCAATAAGCAGGATTCCTCCATTGCCGATAATCACTCAAATTATACAGATTCCTCCATTGCCGAATACAAATCAAAGTAAACAAATCTTTCAATTCTTTGTCAACGTTCAAACTCTGTTAACCAAACGAAAACGCTAGTTTAATACGACTCCATCAAGAATTCTACAGTTTTCACCGCTGAAAAACGCAGGTAATTGAAGTTCTACATTAGGGAATCTGTATGTTTCATTTTTACCTTTTTTTTTAATTTAATGTTACTTGAAGGTTGAGTAGTTGTTTATTGATTGATTACAGATGAGTAAAAAGTATAACTGTAGTATGAAAATTTGGTATGTTTTTTTCTAGTACTAATTCACTTTCATACGAAGTTATTACAAATTTTTAAATTGGTTACCTTAAAAATAAATGTTTGGTTACGTAGGTTTAATTGTTCAGTTGTTAATTGGTTACCAGATCATGAAACACATTGATTTGGTTATGAGCTGGATGCAAACAATGTGATTTATAAGAATGATTACCAATTAGATATATTTTGGTTACTTAAATATAAGTATTTGGATACTTAAGGTTACTAATTAAATATTTGAATGTTCCCCATGTTATGACACGCGTGGAATTGAGTATAAGTTTAATATAAACAATATGTTTCATATTTATGGTTACCAAAAATGAATATGTTTGTTACTATATAGGTTTGATTTGGTTACCAGTAACATTATATTTTGGTTACCAGTTAGCTATATTTTGGTTACTTAATAGTATTGATTTGGTTACCAATTAGCTATATTACTAAATGGTATTAGTTATTATCTAGTAATTACTTGGTCACCAATTAGCTATGTGTTTGTTACTAATGAATGACTTTTTCATTTTTATAGTTAGATATTATTTGATTACTGACATATAATTAATAGGTTACTTAGTTTTACTTGTTAAGCATATAAATGGTCCCCAGTTCATGATATACATTGATTTGATTATTAAGGAACAAAGATGTGTTTCATTTTGTTGGTTACCAGTTTTATATATGTTGGTTACTGTGTACTTTAGTATGGTTACCATTCACATTAGTGAATTTTTAAAATCATGTGGCTGAGATATTGTTAAATATTTAAATGGTCCTCAGGTCATGATACGCATTGATTTGATTATAAGCTGAATGGTGAAAATTTGTTTCATATTTATGTTAACCAATAAGCTGTAATTTAGTTACCACAAACTTTTGATTTGGTTACAATTTTCAGTATTGATTTTTTCTAACTGCTTGAATTCCGTAGTTACTACAAATTTATTAATTGTTTACCATCATATAAGTGCTTGGTCACATATATTTATTTGTTAAATGAAAGTCTTTGGTCACCTATGTTTACAATTTGTTTCATTTTTTAATTTAAATATATTTTGGTTACTGTCGAATAAGCAATTGATTACTTATGTTTACTTGGTTATTATTTAAATAGACCCCAGGTCCTGATGCGCATTGCTTTGATTATAAGTTAAATGCAAATAATGTGCTTCATATTTTTGGTTACCACTTAGATATATGTTGGTTACTATATATTACTTATTTGGTTACCATTCATAATAATGTATTTTTAAAATTAATGTAGTTACCAGACGATGGATATGATTCCAGTTGTACTTTATTTCAACGGGACGTGGTCTGACAGTAACCAATACAATAATTTTGAAGTTACAGGCATCGTAGTCCCAACAACTTGTTCATTCTCAGAAATGAGCAACTTGGTATGCAGTGCAATAATGGTAGACACCAACACAACAAAATTATCAATCAAATTTCATATTAGAAGCTACATTCCCCCTATCATTATATCAAATGAAGCAACCTTCAAATTCTATATGGAAGTGTGTAGAAAATTGGACGAACAAGGCAAGTTTCCATTAATTATAGAGGAGATATACAACAATGGAGGCAATATAACCTTACAAAACTTGAGTATTGAAGAAGAAAATAGGATGTAATCTGTAAGTACAATCAGGTCGACATAATGGAATTCAGATCTTATACCACTAGCAACACAAGATTACCATAGTGGAACACAATATGCTGAGCAGCTTGCCATTGAAGCTATTGATCAAGAACAAGACAGAAAACAAGACATAGTACACGCTAAAGAACAAAATGATGATGTCATATCAGATCCGAATAAAGGTGAAGTGAAAGTACATCAAACTTACAAAGATAAAAAAGTCCTAACACAGGCAATAAGGCTGCATTCAATCAGGCAACATCGATAACACAAGGTTCAAAGAACAAGTGGTAGAGACTTTGGGCTAATGTACATAGAGGATGAAAAATGCAACTGGAAGATGAGAGCATCAAAGTTTCGGAAAACCAATATGTTCAAGGTGAGAGAATTCAATAATATACACACTTGTTCGTCGGACATAATGATGGGAAATCACAGACAAGCAAATAGTGAGTTGGTTAGTGATTGCATAATGCATAGATTAACAAATTTGAAAAAAGTTTACACACCAACAGATATTGTAGAGGACATGATGACAGAGTATAATGTGTCAATCTCCTACCAAAAAGCATGGAGATCAAAGGAGAAAGCATTGGAAAAAGTAAGAGGCAACTCACACGACTACTCTCTGATCCCTTCATGGTTGCACATGTTGAAGAAAACCAATCTAGGTAACGGTTGGATACTGTTATTAAATTTTTATTACATATTTGGAAACCCAATTTACTTAATCTGGTTACTTGTGTAAAAAGGTTTGGCTACCAACTGAAACATTAAAAAAATATATAAACCAATGGTTTTTTACAGCTACTCCATACATTTATATTGACATTATCGAAATTTCATATCAGGTTCAATCACAAACTTGGAGTTGGAAACAAATGAACGTTTCAAGTATCTATTCTTTGCAATAGGAGCATCCATTAAAGCATGGCATCATTGTTTCCCAATCATTGTAATTGATGGCACATTCATCCAATCAACCTACGGGGGAACACTACTCAAAGTAAGTACCCAGGACGCAAACAGAAACATTGTTCCAATTGCTTTTGCAGTGGTTGATGTGACACCCCCAAATCCGGGTTTCCTAACCTCGAATTCGGTGTTCACGATACTCAACAACAAACATACTTTCTAACTAATGCGGAATAATAAACATGCATTGTTTATCGAAATAGTAATAAAGTCTTACAATCATGGTCCCAAGGTTCTTTAACCTAAACTTAAAACATACCCTTAATACAATAAGAGTTCACATAACCAAATAACATTTAAGATAAACTAGTACATAAGCCATATCAGGAAACTACTCTTGCACCTTCCCTTTTCCTTTGTCCCCTTTAGACGTTTCTGCCTTAGCTGAAATAAAGATCATGATATAGCAAGGGTAAGCAACTAATTTGCTTAGCAAGTTTATACACAAGGGAGATATATCATGAATAGAAGGAAGTTTCGCTTTCAATGTTCAACATCAGTATAAAATTGTGAAGAAACATGAATTAATAGTCGACAATTGAATATTCGAATAATTGAATGACAGTTACTGAGTGGTTGAAAATAACCATAGACATTTGCCAAGGTTCTCAGCATTTAAACTGGACCTCTTAAAAGTTTTGGTAATCAAGGGGATCAGCCTTTCATACCCCGTGAGTTATGCATAAACACTTAATAAACCAGCATTGATATCATGCCTTACTCAAATTTATCCTTTTCTCAGCCAAAAGTTCTTACTATAGCAAATTAATAAGAACAGCTTTTAAAATACATTTGATTTCACAAATTTAGACATGTTTGATCTAGCTGATACAAATAGCATAGATCTATCTCATAAACAGTTCATGCTTGAAAGAACTTTAATCTAATTCACAATTCAATAACAATAGAATAGGAATTCAATTGCATAAGGTGCGAATCTCAATAACCAGTATAGATGTGAATAATCAACAATAATTATTCACTAACATGCTTCAAAAATCATAACTCGAGTTTGAGTTAGGGAACTTGCCTGTCTGCTCAGCTACAAGTAATTCTAGCTTTAACTAATTGGCCTTGAAGAACCTAACATTGATAACGTCGATCTACCAATTAGTAATGCGTAGTTGTATATCGATACGCTTACTTATGCTATTTATTTAACAATTAAGCAAATCACATAGCACACATAAGTTAATAAACTATCGTAAATCCTATAAGAGACTTAATATAATTAATCCTGATAATATTTAATTCACCTCTTGGTATTATTAGTCCACTAATAACACTTTTATTCGTTTACTAATGTTATTAACATCTTAATAATATTTTAATCATCCAATAATACTTTAATCTAATATTATTAATCTCTTAATAATATTTTAATTCGCATATCATTAATAATATTTTAATCTAATATTATTAGCCATTTTAATAATATCTTAATCATTTATTAATGCTTAAAACAATTATTATTACACATTCAATAATATTTCCATAAAGTTTTAATCTTAATATTTCTTTATTTACTTAAAAATATCGAAGTCTTATATTACAAATATCATAGCAATATTTTAATAAGTTATTAGGCGAATAAACAATTTATTTTAATTGTTTTACCCTTTATTAAACAACTTATTTAATACCCATAAAATGTCATAAATATTATTTATCATAATAGATTGCCAAAATATCTCACATATGTTAGATTACACCATAATAGGAGTACCTAAGCTTTAACATCCTATTTTTCTCATTTATGACATTATTTAACCATTTATTTTCTTTTAAGCATAACTATAATATTATTATGAAAAATAGCAAACAAGTTCAAAAAATTATTATCTTCTGGATCTGGACAATATATGACCCAACAATAATTTATAAATTTTCCTGGAATTTTAGAAAATGATTTACTATTTTTAAAGTACTCAAAACCTCCGAATCTTGTTATATTTTTCATAAATCGAGTTTCGCTCAGAAAATTCTGAAATTTTCAGGGTACACTCTCATAATGTATATAAACATAAGGTAAAAATTTCATATTGTTTCAAAGTACACACAGTGAGAAATCTGAGTATAAATATTTAGGAGTCCTTCACGGTAAAAGCCATTACACCAAAACTACACATCGAAACGTGTTCGTTCTTTTTCCTACCTGTAGATAATTCTTAAGGTACCTTTGTGATTTTTTCCAGATTTTTAAAAGATCCATAACTGGCTGAAACAACCTTTGAAAAAATGAGGACAGCAAGCTTCTTGGTTTTAAGACTTTAAATGGCCTGTTTCGGAGAAAACAGCCCCCATGGCTGCAAAACTTGATGGATTTGTGTTCTACCACCTGGGTTTACTAGCTAACTCATGTACCTAGCACCCCCTTTCGACGGATCACAAATCCAAGTTGTAGATCTCAAGTTATGGGTGATCCAAGTGAAGAAAAGCTAGGGTTTTTACCCTTTAAGAATATAAGTCACTTTTCTTCCTTTGAATCTCCATTCTAACACTCAAGAGGATTAGATCTATACATGAAGCATGAAGATCTAATGATTCTTGAGTCTTAGAACAAAATCTCTCAAAAACTATGAAAATAAAATAAAGTAAGAAAGAAGGAAATGGTTTAGGGTTTCACCTTGATCTTGTAGTTACTCTCCTTGATCTACCAAAGTATGTGATGAACTTGGGATGTATGAACTATGCTAATCTCACTCTCTTTTCCTCTCTAAGCTCTTACTCCATGTTCTTGCTTGGGAGAAATGAAAGAAGGAGATGAAAAGAAGAAATGAACTTGAAATGAAATAAAAGGATAGAATACTTGCAAGTATAATGCTAAATTAGAATTCATGCTATTATCCCCCACATCTTTCTTGCCCCTTGGATATAAGAGTTCACCTTATCCCTTCCATTTAGCCTTAGTCTTATCTTTAAGTGTGCTAATTAGATTTTCTACCAATGGGAGCTTGACAACCTTGTCCTTTGTGTAAGAGTTACTAATATCCCTCATATCTTTGTTGTCCCTTGGATAAAGGCTTACTAATTGGATAATAGCAAGAAACCTCTACCTTTTGTCATCATGAAGCTAGTGAAAGACTTGTGTCATTAGGGTGGCTAGTGACACATTAGGAAGCTATGACACTTCATAGGTAGCTACTTGACATTATAGGAAGCTATGATGTCAAGTCTACCATTACAACTTCCCACACAAGCTAGTTACTTAATTAAAATAAAGTTTGAAATCAACTTACTCCTCCTTTCTCCTAAGTGCACGGCAAGGAGGGATTTTGTCCCAAAATGTTGTCCCAATTAGCTTTAAATAAATAAACAATTGTTACACATTTAATAAATCAAGTGGCTAGGTTTTGGACCACACATTAATTATCATTGACTTTCAATTTAAATGATTAGGCTAATAAAATCCTAATCTATTTAATGCAATATTGGGTCATTTAATTTAACCCCATGATAGCTCACTTAATAAGCCACATAATTAATACCCAAATCCATGATTAATATAAATGATTGGACTAGGTTCATTAATTAAGTAACTTAGTCAATCAATCAATAATTACTAAATTAACTATTAATAATTATAATCCAATTTGGACCATATCTCATCAACAATTACTATCATTAATTAATTCACACACCTTATTTACTAACTATATTCAATTTACTTGAATACTTAATTTAGTAAATATCTTGCCAACTTTGTGGATATAAAGCCTTAGGATTTGCTCACTAGTTTAAATATACTACTAGTGATCCCCTTAACACAAATTTATGTCAATAAGTCACATAGTCACATAATCCACCAATACACCCAAAGGTTTAATTAATAACACAAAGTTAACTCATTAAAATTAAATTATATTTAATTAATAATGATGTTCAAAATTCACGGGCATTACATCCCTCCCCCCTTATAAAAATTCCGTCCTCGGAATTGCAAAAATAAGGTTACTTAAATAAAAACGAATAATTCGCTTTCATTTTCTCTTCGAGTCCCCACGTAGCTTCTTCGACTGCGTAATTCCTCCAGAGAACCTTGACGGAATGGATTTTAAACATTAATTTTCTTATAAATCTATACATATATGATCTCTTTTTTTGGAAAACAACTACTAAAAATGGATGATTTTTTAATTCCCTAAAAGACAATTTTTAAAAAACAATTTAAAGACACTTTTTTCAAAACCATCATGATACTTTCAAAAAAAACTAATCTCTAAAATTTAAAACTTGAAAAAACTTCAAATGCCTTCTCCCTTAAGAAAAAAGGGGCTCAAAATTAATTTCAAAATAAAACAATTTGCATAGCACAAACACACGCTTGCACTTATGGAATGATACAACTCGTTTAAGTACAAAACACTAAACAAATACTTTATTTTCAGGACAAGTTATTTAAGTTTTAGAAAAAGCATTAAGAAAACGGTAATCGTGGTTCATGTATGTCAGGAGGTGCCTAACACATTCTCTCAGTTTAAGCAAATCTTCGAACTCTTGAAATCTCAGTCTTGAGTCAATCTTATGGAATCACATTAAGTGAGCATTTTAATTGAAAAACTTAAAATTCAGATGAGTTGGACATCCATTTAAAGTCAAATTTTGAAACCAAGTCGAACAATGAGTCAGCTTTCACAAACATCACAATAATTCACCCAAAATCACATAATTCTAATTTTTAAAAATTGGGAAAAATTCCTACATTGACAAACATAAAAAAATAATAATAAAATAAATAAATTCATTGTGCCACAATAACGATGGCTCTAATAAAAATTTTATATAGTTTTAATGTTGTGGCATGATTTATAAAGACATCTTCTTAGGCTCCCTGAAAATTATGTCGTTTTTTAACGATTAGACTTATTGGCATAACTCATAAATAATTATAATTTTCATCATTGTATTTAAAGTATTGAAAAGTAAACATGTTTTTGTAGAATTATACACTTTATTGCCTAAAATTAATGATGACTTCATTAGTAATAGACAAACAATGCTGACAAGCGAACCCATAATTACACAGAGAGGTCTAGGAAGAACATACACAAAAAAATGAATTTTTTAATGAAACTTACATTAATAAAAAAATGATATGTTAGACAATTTCTTTGTCAAAAACCGTTTGGCCACTAACTTCATTATTATAATTCTTTTCCAATATTATTAAGTTCTTATATAAAAACCAACATACACCCAAAAATAAAGGACTAATAATTTCACGTACAAACACGGAAAATAAAAGGCCATAACAATGATTTTGCACCACCCTTACATGATTGTACATCCATGTGGATTTTCGTCGCTGAAATAATTACTACTAACACAACAACTTTTATTTTTACCTCCATACCGATACCCGTACCAGTACTCGTGCATGTACTCATATCTCTCATAACATGTGCATGGTGGTGGTGGCACAAGTCTTCTACATCCATGACCTGGTGGCACAAGTCTTCTACATCCATGACCCACACCATCACCTTCAGAACATGGCCCACAACATACCCCACCTGGGTTAGCCAACGTAGGTGGAGCCGGGGCCAGGGTAGGATTCTTTGGTTTGTCAACTTTTGGAGTGTCTTTAGCGTGCTGCTCGAGAACTTTGGTCTTCTCAGGCTCCTTGGGCTTCTCAGGCTCCTTGGGCTTTTGGGGTATGATCTCAATAATTACCTTCCGGCCCTTACAATAAAGCTTATCACACATTTTTTCTGGGTTGCAGCATACTACGGTGATCGTCACTTTATTTTGCTTCACATCATATACCTGGTCTCTTATTTCTTGTCCCAAAAAAATTTAACACCCCATACAATTAACTCAGTTCTCGTCCAATAAAACAAAAGTAAAAAACCAAACCACTAGTGTAATGACAAAATATGTACGTACAAATTTCCATAAATGAAATGATAGTCCTTAAATAAGAACTATAATGTATGCACACACTAAGCATGTGATAGTAAATTATTTTTAAAATATATTTATTGATTTTTAAAAATACTCTCTCCGTCCCGTATTAAATATCTTAATTTTTTTTTAAATGTCCAATAATAAATGTCTTATTTATATATTACTAACTACTTTTATCCTATTTTTCCACTTATAACCAGGTAATCTTTTTAGTTAACTTTTGTTGGAAACTAAAGAATTAATTTATGTGGAAAGGAGTAATTAATGTTGGGATCATAGAAAAGTGAATGAATATTTTAATTAATAAGTAATTCATAAGGGCAATTTAGGTTAAAAAAATATTATTAATCAGTGTGTCAAAACTAATTAGGACGTTTATTTTAGGACGGAGGGAGTATAATATAAACAAAAATAGATGAAGATAATAAATATAACTTCACCGCTAAATTTAAAAATTGTCAGGTAGTTTTCTTTTGCAACGTTTGATAACTGTTCTAAAAATTAGGGGTGATGGAAAGTAAGAGTATAAAAAAAATATTTTTTTTTTATTTTGAGAGACCAAAAAAATTAAAAATAAACTAACTTTTTACTCTCCCTTAACAATATAGATAATGCCACAGCGCCCGAAAATTTGACAACACTCATGCATTTTCGAGTAATATGAGAATAAATTTTTTGTGCGCCAATAATTTATCCCTTAAGTGCTCCTGGAGTTAAAATTATTTATGGAGTATATTGTAGAAGTCCCCAGAAAAAGTCATTGGTATACAAAGCGAAAACAAAATAAAAAAATAAACAAAAAATCATAAAAATAAAACCTCTCAAACCCCCCCCCCCCCTCCCCAAATTCCAAAAATTTAAGGGAAAAGAGAATATGTGACTTGTCATAGTCAAACTTAATTATAAATCTAACTTAAAACGTTGTAGTATTTCATAATAAATAGTGAAATTAATGTATGTAATGTCATTAATGAAAATGACAAAGATGTTATTAATAAATGAGTATATCTATAGTCAAGCTTGACTATGGTAATTCTCGTATCCCCAAATATAATCTATATTAACTTTAAAATTAATTTGAGATATTTTCAAATTCAATATCAATTATTTTAGTTTTAGATAATAAAATTAGGAAAATTATAAACTATCCAAATGTACAACTAATTACAAGACTTGATTGTTTCCGGTAATTAAATGACTCACATTTATTTTTAATTTGAAAATATTTTAAATTGACTTTAAAAAATCAAATTTGATCCTATATTATAAAACGGAGGGACTACTACTTACTACTTTTTTGTTTATGGCTTATGAAGTATTTGGTGTTCTTATTCTGCAAATAATTTATTTTAAATACAACTTATTTAATTCACAAACATAGTCTTTGGACAAAAATTATTGTGTGAGTTTAGACTTCCAAACATAAAAAATGCTATCGCAATAATTGCTATAGACGTTGGTATCCGATATAGTCTTAATAAATATAAAATAGGTGCACGGAAATAAGTAAAACAGTTAAGGGACTCACGTGGAAATTTGCAAAGTATTTTCTTGACCTTCTTGTAGCAGCAAGAACACTGCAAGTCTACCTTCAGAATCAGAACCATTTCCGTCACCTATTGAATAATTTGTGGGTATATATTTATATATATAGCAGAAAGAATTTACCAATCAGTACAATCAAATAAATGATAAATGTATATAACTTTGTTTATCACCGTAACAAATTATAGTTTTAATATATTTCAGTTAGATTATAGTTTCAATATATTTCGTTCAAATTATCGTTTCTAAAGAATAAAAATAAAATAAAATAAAAACAAAAAAAAAACTTAAATGATCAAAGAGAAAAACAGAAAGCCAACTCGTAAAAACGAAATCGTTATTGAAGGGAATGAATAAATAAATCGATAGAATCATGAGATTGCCAAGAGGAGATGATAATTTGTGTACCTTCTCAGCCATAGATATGAATTCGGAGTGGTCAGATCGGTAATTCACAGGTTACAAGTGGGGTGAGAGAAAAATGAGTGATAGAACTGCATGGAGTCAGGAGTTTGCTTCAAGTAAGACGAGCATCTAAATTTAAATATTAATAATTATATCAAGAAGCAGTTGTTAGGATTTAATTATGTGGCTTAAGATTTTCCAAGAACATACTCCCTCTCTCTCAAATTAAATGTCTAGTTTTAACCCTTTTAAGTCAATTTGACCATTTTTAAAACAATTTTTTATACTATTTTAGTTAAAGTATAGGCTAAGAAATTATAATCAAAACAAAGTATACAATTTACTACCAACCTTATTTTTTATAATTTAAAAATATATTTATATATGCTTAATTATTAACAAGGGCGGATCCAGCCTCGTACTTCAGTGGGGTCAAATTCAAAAAAAAATCTCTTAAGAATAAAAATTTAATAAAATGAATCACAAAATTAAATAATCCTCAAATATTATTTACAATAACATTTTTTGAGGTTTCATTACTTGAAATTGTTGCATGATAGCCTCATTTTTAATAGTTGCAAAAATATCACGCCTTGGGTTTGGGGGGAGGGGGCTTAACATTTTGCAGGTGAGTTTTTTGGTGAATATCAGTAGTGACAGGTTCGTCACTAGTTCCATCGGCTTAGACATTTTCAGGAATAGATTCAAATTTTGTACGTTTAGTTGTTGTACCCAATTACGTATGTCCATGCCTAACAATCAATAAATATTTAAAAACTAATTCAACATCAAAACAAGATCAATATACAATGTGAATTAATTAGCATCAACAATAAACAATCTCAATTAAACCACTAACAAGTAAC
This sequence comes from Aralia elata, assembly GCA_034770075.1. Lineage (NCBI taxonomy): Eukaryota > Viridiplantae > Streptophyta > Magnoliopsida > Apiales > Araliaceae > Aralia > Aralia elata. The sequence goes on from CM068377.1 coordinate 66,952,653, forward strand.
AAGTAACATTACAAAATAAATTACAAAATTTAAAAAAAATAAAAATAAAATAGAATACATACTTGAAAATTTTTTATTTGATGAAGTTTTCTTCATTATTGCAGTGTTGCTTTGTTGCACTGTTGCTCTGGGCCTATGTCGCTGAACAGATGAAGTACTAAGACTAGATCATTGGATTTAGACTTTTGACTTTAGACTTTAGAAATTCTATTTAAAACATAGAGAGTAGAAAATTTCATTTAACATCCTCCTCAAATATTGTTTTTTAACTTGACCCCCCTGAAAATTCAATGGAGTCAGGTGCCCCCCTGCCCCAGGCATGGATCCGCCCCTGATTATTAATTGAAAAAATAATTAATTTGACCAAAAAAAAATCAAAATTGTGCATTTAATTTAGGACGTAAGGAGTACTATTAAGATATTAAATTTTGTCTTGGCACGTTATGATTTGATCAAATAGTCGTATTATCTCACAATAAACAGAGGAACAGAGGTGAGGACACTATAATTATTGGTATTATCATATAATTACTTAAAATGTAAAGATTATGTATGATGTATAATTATGTCTTCGACCTTGACGTACGTCAATCAAGTGGATAAAATATTATATTAATAAAAAATTGTTTAAATTCAACTATATATATTTTATTAAATAAAAGTATGATGAAATATTATTTTAGTTAGAATGATTCTTAATAAAAATAAAATTCGTGGGAGATACAGAAATAAAACTTTGTATCAATATTTTTATTTTCTATATTATTTCTTAATTTAATAATGAAAAAAACAAAAATAATAATTTAGAGTATAAGTTGATCGAATATGAAATTCATAACACATCATTTATATCATAAAGATTGAATACTCAATGGTTAATGTTAAGTATCATTATAAATCATAATAATCATGTTTTAGAACTTAAAACATCATTTAACATTGTCGGGGGCATTACGCGTGCTTACGCTCATGCCCGACACTCTCCGATTACCTCTAATTACACATCAGTCTTATAAATGGCCAATTTAGGCCATGCTACAGACTTCAAATTGAAAACCTTAAAGAACGAAAGTTGTAGGTCTACTCTTTCTCTTTCCGAATCATCTTGAATCAACTCAATCCAAGTTCGTATGAAAAAGTTATGCCCATTTTACTAAAGGACGTCGGAGCTGTTTTGTACAGTCTCTTGACCAGCGCCTAGGCGCTCAAAAATGGCCTTTGAGCAGCGCCTAGGCACTCTCTCACAGTAGCTGAGCTCGTGGCCAGCGCCTAGCTAAGCGCTTAGGCGCTCGGCCTGAGTCTCCCAACCCGTTTTCTTCCCAGAATGCTCTGTTTTTGGTGTTCTAGACCTATCTTGCTTCCAACCACCATAACTCCCTCAATACACATTCAAATTGGTCCGTTTCGGACTCTATGGACTCCTAAGACATAGGACTACAATATATAAAAAATTTAGAGCTATCCATTAACACTAACATGGCCAAATCTTAGGCCAAAGTATCAACTCATGCTATATTTTTGTGTTCTTGGTGTTCTTTACAAAAATCATCACCAAATCTTTGTTTTAATCCCTTTTTACTCCATTCCAACTGGGTTAAACTCAGAACCCATGGTAGTACAATATCATAACAACAAAAAAATTATACAAACACAAAATCATAGCTACAAAGTCCTCTAAATTCGTCCGAATGGTCTATTTGTCCAAAAATGTCCAAAGTTCATCCTTTAAGCCAAGGTTCAGATTTTTTGTTCGTTTTTGTTCCACTTTAATGGTGTTGATAGCTTATAAAGTCTCTTGGCAACATTATTAAGCAACTCCAACCAACAATAACAACCAACAATTTCCAGAAAATCCAAACCCATCACAAAAGCTTGAAAAGCTTGAAAAACTCAAAAATGGTGGAGAGATGGTGGAAGAAGAGATTGCCTCTTGTTTCTTACTTCTTGAAGGTTATGGAGGTTTTCTAGGGCTTCCTCTTCCTCCTCTTGCTCCTTCCCACGCTTCTTCTTCTCCTCTTCTCTCCTCCTTCTTCACCCGAACCTTCTTCTTCTTCTTTTCTCCTCCACCCGAACCCTTTCTTTTTCTCTCTCTACTGCATTCTCTCTCTCTCTCTCAATATTTGCAACAACATGGAAGGAATGGAAAAATAAAGGAATGATATAGGAGAGATAGGCTTCGGGAGGAATGAGGAAGTTGAGGGCTCAAGGCATTTTGCCGGCTCCTCTCTCCTCTCTCTCTTTTGATTGGTCTAAAATGGGGAAGTTGGTTCCCTCTTGGAGTAACAAGCAAAAATAAATACTCATATACACAAAAATATATCCGAATACTCCCACTTTTGTACCAAATTTGCTCAATAACTTTACTCAAAATTAAAATGGATACTCCCATAAAATATTTGGATGCGTAAAAATAATTATTATGGGATTTGTTCATATATTCGGAACACCCATATAATACATTTTGGATACGAAATAAATCTCGTTCGGGCTCAAATAAAATTTCTGACACTTGGAAAAATTATTCATTCGCGTACACGTCTTAACGAAATTAATAGAAATCAAAAAAGACGTAAAAATATTTGGCGTGAATAGTGCCTCAAGAAACGTGCCCCGTGAATAGTGATTTTGTGATCTTTCGCAAAATCAATTATTCACTCCTACGGTTCAATAACGTATAAAACTTCATACATTGACATCATCCAGGTTATAAAATAACCTTAAAACACGTCACCTAAAAATAATATTTAATCCATTCAATAATATTAATAAACCAAAATCACAAGGGTATTCACGATTCGCGATCGCTACTCTTCCCGATTAACTCCCCATAATCATATACATCAACGTGCATATATCCCACCCATATTTTGGGTTAGCTCACTTACCACAAATGACTCGTTCAATAATATTATCCTTCAACTATTTATTTAATCTAATAAATAGTACTCTAGCGATAATGCTTGAAACCACCAAATTAGCTTATACAAAAACTTTCATACATACTAATCATCGTCTACACATAATCTAGGTTATAATATAACCTTTAAACTCTTAACACAAAATATTATTAATAAAAGTCTATTTTATTCAATAATATCCATAAGCTCGAATTACCAAGCTACCCACGACTCGCGATCGTTACAATAATTAACTATTAACTCATTCATTCTGAATCTACGTATATATATTTTGCTCCTTATATACAAACAAATTTAGCAAAAAAAAAAAGAATCTACGTATATATTTCACATTTATATATATACATATTAAGCTTACCAAAAAAATATATTCAAACTCGACAAGTCTCATAATAAGAATTATTCTATATTAAATTCTTATTATAATTATTCTTAAAAATTCGGGTTGTCACGTCCTTCCCTCCTTATAAGGATTCCGTCCTCGGAATTACCGAAACATCCTTACTCGGTCCGCGTAGATCGTCTTCCAAAATTTCATCGTTGAATAATTTCAATGTATTACTATAACATAGGTTTTATATTACCTATTCTATCCACTTCTTAAAAATTCTTATAGGTTTTATCCTATAACCTTTATCAACTCAATCATACTCTGAGTATTATCCTATGTTTAACCCATCAATTTCCTTTTCTAAGGATCCTTGTATGCCACAATCATCATAATAATTTAATATCATGATTTACTAACTCATAAACATTTAGGATATTACCTTAGTATGAAACTAGATACTACTTTCTATGAAATTGATCTACCTGAACAAGGCTTGCACTCTTTTAGCAACACTCAGAGTATCCTTATACTCAAAAGTAATATTCACAATATTGTAGTTGAAGAATTTTGTGTTTCTGATATTATGATGCTATCATTTGTTGTTCATCCGAGCAACCTATTTATACTAAAAACTGAGGAGGCAACTAGCACACATGCTTTGACAAAATAACCAAATGAGCTATATAAAAATACTAGCAGTGGAACTTGTGGTCCCATAGAGAAAATTATACATGTTTGGACAAAATGAGATTGCTGGTAGTGGAATTGGTGGTCCCAGCCATTTTAAAAGTTCGTAGAATTTTTGAATTATTGTGGGTCCTATCCATTTTGAAAGTTTGCAGAAGTTTTGAATTATTGTGGGTCCCTTGGAAAAGAAGCCAAACTTACAACAAACGCCTCATGCTAGACCCCTCTATTTATTTTAAAATTTGAACAAACATTTACCACACATTACTTATCATACTAATCTTTAATCAACAACTTTTATCCATCAATTATTATTATAGACTCACAATACTGCCAACTGGTCTAATTATATTATAATTGTTGTAATAAATAATTACATGTATGATAGGGAGAAAATAAATGCATGATAACTAAAAAAATTTGGAAGCCTCAGTGGTGTCTTTATCGGCACAACTCCGCTTACCCCCGAATAACTTCAGGGCGTGAGACCACTTGAGTATAGAAGAGTTTACTAAGCCTCAAACCCACGTTAATGTGGATTTATATCCGGCTTCCTACCACTAAGTCACCATCTCAAGCGATGATAAAATACAACAATATAAATATATAAACATTTATATTATTAACATATCCCTTTAGTCAGAAAATATGCAATCACTAATGTATATACTAGTATTACTGTACGCATAAAAACAATACATGTACAAAGCTGCAAATGGATCTTTACCTGTCATGCGGTAGTCCGCGTAGATAGATTATTTCCAAAAAATACTAATAAGGAATGAATACGAAAGGGTATTCACCAACCATGCGGTAGTCCGCGTAGTTAGGTTATTCCCATAAGTTAATAAATGGTACAAAGATTCCCACCAATGATTGATTATTTCGGCGTCGCCGTATTTTACCGAATATTCCCCGACACAATGAATATTCTCCAACATACTTTTATAATTTGCATATATCACTATTAACTAAAACTTATTTGTCAAATTAATTAATTTTAACAGAAACTAGACTTTTAATACTCCAATTTAGCCTCAAGAATCACCCAAATCGGATTTAAAATTATTAAGTTATACATTATTAAATATTAGGACTCATTGTTGAAAATCTGTTTGAAAATTTTCAAACCAGCCACATATTAAAATTCATAACAAATCATACGTAAATCTTTAATGGTTCAAAATTGGTGAACATATTCCCAGCTTATATATGTATAATATATCTAAAAATTATAATGATCCAATGGTCGGATTAAGAAATATAACCCACACAATAGAGCTTAAGAAAATTGATTTTTTAAATTCTAGCAGCAGAGTTTTTCTCCGAACCAATCTTACTCGAAAAATCACTATAAATCATCTACTCAGAATTTTTTAGTGATTCTTGATTCTGTGTGTAGCTTACTTATAGAGCTATTTTTAGACATAAGGATCTTATTTTAATTCCATATATATCACAAGATTTAGATTTTACAAAAAAAAGTAGTAAACTAACTTTTCTAGAAATTTCCAGATTTTTGTTCTAATTTTGATTTCTTGATTATGCAAGTTTAATCCGTCATAACATGTCATCTTTTCATAAATTTTATAAAATTCAATAACCATATACGAAAATCAAAGTATTGAATCAAATATTAGAAACATACATTAGCTAGTTTCTTCCTTTCTTCCTTCTTCTTCTTTTATAAATTTTCTTTCTTTGTCTCTCTCTCTTCTTTCTTTCTGTTCTTTCTCTTTCTCTTCTTTCCTTTTTCCTCCTCTCTTTCTCTCTCTTCTTTCTCCTCAAATAGCCGAGTGGTTGGAAAATAGGTGGAGTATTTTAATCTTTTTTTTTCTTTTTCTTTGTACCCCACCTTTTCCTCTCCCACCAATCATCTTTCTATCTTTCTTTCTTTATTATCCCATCAGCTCTCTCTCTCTCATCTCTTATTAAATTTAAGCCACCCATGTGTCCACACTCCTCCAAAATTTCTTTTCTCCTCTTTTACTGATAAAAAGAATTAACAATAAAATGATATGTTTGAATATACTATGTAAATAATTTCATAAAAGTTGGGGTCTTACAATCTCCCTTCCTTATGAAATTTCGTCCCCGAAATTTGACGTACGTACCTGGCATTTCGAAGTGATATATAAGGATACTTAACTTTCATTTCAGATTCTAGCTCCCATGTCATTTCCTCTACATCATGATTCCTCCATAAAATTTTAACTTCGCTAAAGGACATAGTCGAACTATGTAACCACAAAACAAATGTTAGTTAAAGAAACTAACATATCACTTCTTGTCTCCACATTTACATCGACTAATTAGATAACGAAACTTAGGTAGGACATACTAGTAAATGATTCTATTTGTCTCTCCCCTCTTAGTTCTAATCCCAGATCTCCACCAGAGATCATATCCTTAAGCTTTGATACCAACTGTGACGCCCCTAAATTTGGGTCTTTACCACTAAATTTGAGTCGCCAAAATACATACTACATACATGTATTTTTTCTATTTATAAATATTATAATGTCTTACAAAATACGACAATACACATATTTTAAGTTTTCAGTACAATTATTGTGCCGTATATAGTACGACGGTATTCACACGCAAAACCTCACTTCAATTATTGTCACACTATTTTACAACATGGTGAGTATTACTACATCTACTAACTCAGACCATCACTTTATTCCCCTACTATCCCTGCTAGTCTCAGCTATCCTCCTATTTCCTAAAAGAATTGTGAAGCAAAAGGGTGAGCACAAATAGCCTAGTAAAGAATATCATGATTAAGATAAATAAATTATCAATAGCCTTCAACAGTAATAAATCAGATATTTAGAACATATGATAGATGATATAAGTTTCAACCAATATCTGTAGCAGAATAAACAATCTATTAAAAGAGTCAAATAGATCATAATGTTTACTATCTTCTAAAATATAAAAATTACACATCAATATTTTATCCTTGTAACACCAATCAATAGTTCTTCATTGCACCCAGGACAAATAGAACTTTCACCACATTTCTTTTTCTGTAACACCAAAAATCAAGGTTATACCAATTCATAATTCTTGTTCATAATCATGTCAATCAATTCATCTTTGCACCTATGCCAAAGATATTCATTTGTAACACCAATGGTCATAATCATGCCAATCAACAATTCATTTTGCGCTCAAGCCAAAGATATTCATTTGTAACACCAATGATCATGTCAATCAACAGTCCATCTTTGCACTACGGGCCAAAGATATTCATTTGTAACATAAATGGTCATGATCATGCCAATCAACGGTCCATGTTTGCACTACGGCCCAAATAGAACTTTCACCACGTGTCCTTGCCATACAGACCAAATACACTCAACAATCATATCATCTTTGCACCCAGACCAAAGACATTCACAACAACTTAATCTTGATAGTTAGTACAATAACAATGATATGATGAACGAACAGAAATAATCACAATGATAATATAAAGAATAAATATTAATGATTTATCTAGAGTCCAAATTTTCAACATGATATCCAGAAAATTGATTTGAATTCTTGATGGAATATAAAGTTCAAGAAAATATAAAGCTCATTGTTCAATTAAAATTAATAGGAAGATTCAGGTGAAATGATAATTGATATAGTACCAACTATTAAGGAAATCTTAATCATTTCAGGAATTTTCACCATTTAATTATAAAGCTATAAAACGAATAATACTTTCTTATCATAATATGGAGTATGAAAGAAAATGATATCCTTTACGAATATGAATGAAAATGATATCCCTTACGAGTATGAAAAAAATGATATCATTTACCTTAGTCCAAAACTAGATGCTGCTTTTGTTAGGTTTGTATATAGCGCGAACATGCAATCAAATTACATAAATAGTGCGAAAGTGATATAAAATTATATTTTAAAATTTTATACAAACCATCACCATGATCTTTCTGTGACAACCCGGATTTTCAAGAATTATTAAATAAGAATTTAGCAAATAAAATTCTTATTATGTGACGTTTTGAGTTTGAGTATGTGTATATATGTGATATATATATTATGAAATATGTCATTTGATGTGAAGAGAATTATATATTCGTGTATTTGGGAAAAGAGGTTTAATAGTTAATTAAACCATTGAATAAAGTGAAGGAAATTGTTACGAAAAAGATATTTACTGAATATTAGTAAGTTGAAAATTATATTATGAAATTATATAATCTGATTGTTATGTCTTGTGGGCAATGAAATTGTTATGAATTAAATTTCATGAATAATGAGAGTAATTCACTTAAACGAAGATATATATTTATTTTAATAAAATGAGAAAGTAATGTGTTACATATAAATGTAACATGTTAATGTAGTATGATTGTGAATTTCGTAGATTAAAATATTTATCGAATAAACACTTGATGGAAATTATTGTAGAATAATTTAATTAAGCGTGTTAATATTAAGTAAATTGATGATAAATAATTTTAGTATTAGTGCGTATTTTATTACGCAAGTAATATTCTAATTTAATTTAATAATTAAATTAGAGGAATAATGATTTATTAAATGAAATTATAACTATAATTGTCTAATTGAAAATTATAAATTTTGTTAGTAAGATTTAATTAGATTTATTAATATAATAAGTTTAATTAAATTAAAGTGTGAGAAAATATCATATAATAAGAAGATTATTAAAATAAAGAGAAAATAGATTTTAGAGTTTAGCCAAACAAGGCCTTGTGGCCTTTGGTTTTCTTAACTGATGAAACAAAAAGTCACGAAAGTTTCATCAGTTGGTTTTGTAAGCCAAACCAAAAAAAAAACAGAGGAGAGAAATTGAGAGGATTCTTGAGAAATTGAAAAGAAAGTTCTGAAAATTAAAAGAGGAAGAAGATTTATCAAGCAATCTGTATCATCGTCTAGATAATCTAAGCAAGAATCAAAGGTAAAAACCTAGCTTTGAGTTCTTAATTTTATATTTTTTGAGTTTTTCTTCAAAATGGATTTTGATTGATGATTTGATGAGATGTTGTTTGTATATGTTTATGAACATGTTTAATTGGTTATATAATGTTTATATATAATTTTGGAGTTATCAATCCATGGAAAACATGTTTAAAATAAAGAATTTAGTTTTTGGTTGAATATGTATATTTTGGCTTACTTTGGAGTCAAAATTGATTGTCAATGTGTACATGAAACTGTAAATTGATAATGGATTGTTGTTATGCGTTGAAAAACGAAAACAACGGAAGTTGAACGGACCAATTTGGTTAAGAAACGAATCTGTAACGATTGATTGCGCTAAATTTATAAAAGTTTGTAAAAGTAGTATGAATTGTGATTTTTTAAGCCTTTAAATTAGTTGTTTAAGTTGTTTAAGATGTTAGAATCATGCTAGAAGATTTGGGTAATGATCATATATGAGTTATAGTGATTGGATAATTTTAATTTGTTGTTAAAATGAAGAAATTTGGTGTTTTTGGCTTTGGAACTGTGCAATTCGCGAACTGCAGAAGTTGAGTTTTAGGTTCACCACCTCGGCGGTAGAAATGAATTATTTTTGTCGCCCCGGCGGTATATTTATACTGAGTTTCTTGCCCCGGCGGTTCCCTCGCCCCGACGACATTTTGCAAAGGAAATCCACCGCCCCGGCGATGATATAAAAAAAAATATTTTTCTTTGCGGTCATGTTATATTACCATATGCATGTTTAAAAGCGTAGACTAATGCATTAAATAAATACTAAGATATTGTGATCGATGGTAACAATTACCCATTAATTATCAGATGACAATTGAGATATTAAAATGAGATTGGATGAGAGTGAATCCTGAAGTGACAACAGTATTGTAATAAGCCAAAGATTTACTTATAAACATTATACATCTAATGTAAAGAAAAGTTTAAGACTTAACTAAATGTTAAGTGTCGATTAAAGTGGAACGTAATAAAATGAAGGATTATGAAATGTAAAGTAGAGTTAATACTAAGTGTTGCTATGTGACTAATAAATGTTGTGCATGATTATATATTGTGTAGGATACGTGAAGTGCAGATAAGTATAAGCTAATTATGGTAATCGGTAATTTACGAACCAGGCAAGTCTTTCAGTTCATATTTGTTATGTGAACTAAATGATTGATTGTTTTAAACCTATGATGCAAAAGCATGATGAATTCTATATGTTGTATGTACGAAACGACAAAGTCAATTTATGACTATGTTCGTTGAGTTAGAATGTTGATTGAGTTATGGAACTCAATTATTACTTGGTAACTGATGTACAATATGTATGATATGCTAGAATTATAATGTGTATGATTGTTTAAACTGAGCATGTTGTTTATGTGTTATGTGATGCATGAAAACTGTTAGATTTTACTGAGCTGTCGAGCTCATTCTTGCAAATAACCACTTTTGCAGGTTAAAGATACAAGGTAACGTAATGTGCTATCCAATGACGTGGATCAAGGTGATGCATGAAGATTAAATGTTTTAGTTGAAATTTATTACTTGAATTATATTAATATTTTGATAAATGTATTTACGTTAAGTTGTAAAGTTTGTATTGAGGTGTAAATTTTTATAATAAGTTCGACAAGGCGAATCATGATATTGACATGATTCTAAAATATTTATATGTAAAGGTTGAAAATTTTGGGATCGAGAATGATTTGTAATAGAAAAGTTTAAATTATTCCGCAATTTTATTAAGTTTAACATTGAATAATGTTGTAAAGTCAAAATGAGGATGTATTGCTAACGACCAATGAGAAGAGTTGGATTGTATGAATTTTGGGGTCGTTACAGTTGATATCAAAGCTGATAGGTTAGAAACCTTAGGTACGAGTACCCTAGGCTATAACCTTAGAGAAGAGAGGTGAAGATGATAGAGTTTAAAGAATAGTAAGTTAAGTATAATTATGGTACAGTCGTACTCTTTAATGGTTGATGTATGGTATCTGGGCTAAACAATTCCTTCAGAGAGCGGAGGTTGATACGAACTAACAACCGATCTAACTCACTGTGCAAGACAGTGTAGACGAGACGGGGACTAGTTTGTTGGTTGTTTGTGGGAAACCACTCAGGTACTGTACTGAACACTGTTAGAGACTCGATGTGTATCAAGTATAGAATTATGGATGTGTATGATTAAGAAGTGATTCTTTTATATAGGTAGATGCATGAGATGAGTTAAGTCCTAGAAACGTTACAAGAAGAATATGCGAATGACGCGAAGTGAACTCGAATAAAATATTGAATAATATGAATGAAGTTAGAGATTCTTAAAGGAAGAATTGATATATAAAGAAGAAGGTTCAAAGAAGAATCTTGAAGAGTTATAAAAGATGAGAACTAGGAGTTACCTGACTCCAGTAATAAAGATGGTGTTAATAAATAGACGATGTCTATAAGATGAGAATGATATTAATGATAAGAATGAACTCAAATAGAGTTTATAGACTTCATGTGAGACAAGATTATGATAAAATGATTAGGTTCAAAGAAGAACCTGAAGAGCTAAAAGAACAGGGAACGCCTGAGTTGATTAATCATAAGATAACGTGATTAAAGATAAGAATAAAGAAAATCATAGGATGAGACGATCGTAAGATAAGAAAGAATCCTAAGAAGAGTTGATGATAAAACGAGATCACGACGTGATCTATTAAAGTTGTAAAATGTCAGATGATCTTAAATGATTGAATAGTTGTAGCATGATGCTATAAAGTGATGGTACTATGAAATAGTACGAGGTAAACTCACGAGGAGTTATGGAGGATGAAATACGAGGAATTCGTATTAAGCAAAGAGTAAGTTAAGAACAAGATGGAATTAGGTGGGATTTCAATGGAGGACTCATGTTAGTGGCTGAGTTGTACAATTCCTTGTATGGGCGGAGAATTTGTGCTTGGTGTAACAACCACTTAGCTTCCTATATTGATAATTCATTACAATGTTGGTATCGCGCTATCACTATACATATGATGAGAAAGTGATTCTTTTCTCATATTTATATTTGATAGTTATAGAATATTAAGATTAGGTACGGTTCTTAAAACTCATACTTATGGTAAGTTCGTGACTCATAATCGTATGGTGGAACCCCTCAGCGAATGGACGATTTTGATCTGACTAGGATAAGTTCCTAAACCCATATGATTGTGGTAAGTTCCTGAATTTCCAAAGTGTGGTAAGTTTGATGAACTATATTGGTTATAGAAAAGTTATGGTATATAGAGCATTGATGGTATTGAAGATTGATAGAATGATTAAGTAATGAAGCAATGGAGTAAAAAATTAAAGTTGATGAAGGAGAATTGGATATTCTAAATCTTCTAACTATGCTAGATTTTTGAAATTTATTGACATCGTGCTGATACTCGCAATTTTGTGTTCTCAAAAATATATTGGGTCAATGTTTGAACCAATAAGTTTTAAAAAGGTGCTATTATTCGTATGTCTATGCTAATTGTTTCAGCTAGACAAAAATAATTTGAAATTATCAAAATATATTTTGAATGATGGAGTCATCAATGCAATTGAACCTAGTGTTGGATGTGATCGAAAGATCGTCAGCCCACTATGGTATGATGTAGTATGACAAAGTCCTAAAATGACGGCATCCTCAACGTACTATTAAGACGGTACGGTATCATGACGTCATAAAAGAATCTTATTTTTCTATTAAGTTATGAAAAATATGCCAATTGAGTTGGCTAAAAATGTTTTGACTAATGTCCAAATTGTTGTTTAAGGTCTATGCTAATTGATTCGGCTAGACGACTGTTGAAAGGTGTTTATGAAGTTCAAGAGTTCTTTGAGATTTTGTGCCAAACCAGTTTATTCTGGTGCGAAATTTGTATTAAATCTGAGGTGAACCAACCCTGTAATAAGGGTTACACAATAACGTTAATATGTACGTGCACAATACATAGTATGAAGGGCTAATCACCTGGAATACGAGAAGAGATGGTCCATAGTCTTTTGATTATTAAAGGTTACAGTAGAAATATCTGTTAACCTAGGACAAGGTTCAAGTCTTTACGACTCCTCAGCATGATATTGAAAGTTTTTGAATGAATCTTTTAAATTCCTGAATTATTCATACTGCTTCCCAATTATTGAACAATTGTGGAAGATTCTTATTCTTTTGAAAGGTAGAAGTGGAAAGGAGGATATTCCTTAAGAATGGGTATGTGACGTGGTGATGAGTAAGTTAAACAAACTATAATAAATCCAAGAAAGAAATGAAATTCCAGAAAGGGAAGAGATAAATTTAATTGATGATGAGTAATGATGAGAAAGTTTTAGAAGAGGAAGATATGAATAATGCGATGATCTTAGAAAGATCCTAAGAGAAAGAACTTGATTGTAGAACCCAATGAATAAATAGAGATTAACGTAGAGTCCATTTCGATAAATGGAAGGAACACATATTAGTAAATCAAAATTTCGAGGACGAAATTCTTAGAAGAAGGGGTGAATGTGATATCCCGAATATTTATACGATGCTAAATCAGGATATTTTATGATTACAACGAGTATGTTATGTAATGATCCTTAGAGAAAGGAAATGAATGCGTTAAAGGGTTAAAGAATATATAATACTCGAAGTGTTTCAAGCTTAAGTGAAGGTGATGAAATAAAACCTACACTAAGGTGATGCGTTAAGTTATTCAACGATAATTGTGAAAGAGATTTAGTGAAAACCGAGTAAAGGAGGTTTCGTTGATTCCGAGGACGAAATCCTTATAAGGAGGGAAGGATGTGACAACCCGGATTTTCAAGAATTATTAAATAAGAATTTAGTAAATAAAATTCTAATTATGTGACGCTTTGAGTTTGAGTATGCGTATATATGTGATATATATATTGTGAAATATGCGATTTGATGTGAAGAGAATTATATATTCGTGTATTTGGAAAAAGAGGTTTAATAGTTTAATTAAACCATTGAATAAAGTGAAGGAAATTATTACGAAAAAGATATTTACTGAATATTAGTAAGTTGAAAATTATATTATGAAATAATATAATCTGATTGTTATGTCTTGTGGGCAATGGAATTGTTATGAATTAAATTTCATGAATAATGAGAGTAATTCACTTAAATGAAGATATATATTTATTTTAATAAAATGAGAAAGTAATGTGTTACATATAAATGTAACATGTTAATGTAGTATGATTGTGAATTTCGTAGATTAATATATTTATCGAATAAATATTTGATGGAAATTATTGTAGAATAATTTAATTAAGCGTGTTAATATTAAGTAAATTGAAGATAAACAATTTTAGTATTAGTGCGTATTTTATTACGCGAGTAATATTCTAATTTAATTTAATAATTAAATTAGAGGAATAATGATTCATTAAATGAAATTATAACTATAATTGTCTAATTGGAAATTATAAATTTTGTTAGTAAGATTTAATTAGATTTATTAATATAATAAGTTTAATTAAATTAAAGTGTGACGAAATATCATATAATAAGAAGATTATTAAAATAAAGAGAAAAATAGATTTTAGAATTTGGCCAAACAAGGCCTTGTGGCCTTTGGTTTTCTTAACTGATGAAACAAAAAGTCATGTAAGTTTCATCAGTTGGTTTTGTAAGCCAAACCAAAAAAAAACAGAGGAGAGAAATTGAGAGGATTCTTGAGAAATTGAGAAGAAAGTTCTGAAAATTAAAAGAGAAAGAAGATTTATCAAGTTCATCGTCTACATAATCTAAGCAAGAATCAAATATAAAAACCTAACTTTGAGTTCTTAATTTTATATTTTCTGAGTTTTTCTTCAAAATGGATTTTGATTGATGATTTGATGAGATGTTGTTTGTATATGTTTATGAACATGTTTAATTGGTTATATAATGTTTATATATAATTTTGGAGTTATCAATCCATGGAAAACATGTTTAAAATAAAGAATTTAGTTTTTGGTTGAATATGTATATTTTGGCTTACTTTGGAGTCAAAATTGATTGTCAATGTGTACATGAAACTGTAAATTGATAATGGATTATTGTTATGCGTTGAAAAACGAAAACAACGGAAGTTGAACGAACCAATTTGGTTAAGAAACGAATCTGTAGCGATTGATTGCGCTAAATTTATAAAAGTTTGTAAAACTAGTATGAATTGAGATTTTTTAAGCCTTTAAATTAGTTGTTTAAGTTGTTTAAGATGTTAGAATCGTGCTAAAAGATTTGTGTAATGATCATATATGAGTTATAGTGATTGGATAATTTTAATTTGTTGTTAAAATGAAGAAATTTGGTGTTTTTGGCTTTGGAACTGTGCAATTCGCGAACTACAGAAGTTGAGTTTTAGGTTCACCGCCCCGACGGTAGAAATGAATTATTTTTGTTGCCCCGGCGGTATATTTATACTGAGTTTCTTGCCCCGACGGTTCCCTCGCCTCGGCGGCATTTTGTAAAGGAAACCCACTGCCCCGGCGGTGATAAAAAAAAAAAATTCTTTGTGGTCATGTTATATTATCATATGCATGTTTTAAAGCGTAGACTAATGCATTAAATAAATACTAAGATATTGTGATCGATGGTAACAATTACCCATTAATTATCAGATGACAATTGAGATATTAAAATGAGATTGGATGAGAGTGAATCTTGAAGTGACAATAGTATTGTAATAAGCCAAAGATTTACTTATAAACATTATACATCTAATGTAAAGAAAAGTTTAAGACTTAACTAAATGTTAACTGTCGATTAAAGTGGAACGTAATAAAATGAAGGATTATAAAATGTAAAGTAGAGTTAATACTAAGTGTTGCTATGTGACTAATAAATGTTGTGCATGATTATATATTGTGTAGGATACGTGAAGTGCAGATAAGTATAAGCTAATTATGATAATCGGTAATCTACGAACCAGACAAGTCTTTCAGTTCCTATTTGTTATGTGAACTAAATGATTGATTATTTTAAACCTATGATGCAAAAGCATGATGAATTCTATATGTTGTATGTACGAAACGACAAAATCAATTTATGACTACGTTCGTTGAGTCAGAATGTTGATTGAGTTATGGAACTCAATTATTACTTGGTAACTGATGTACAACATGTATGATATGCTAGAATTATAATGTCTATGATTGTATAAACTGAGCATGTTGTTTATGTGCTACGTGATACATGAAAACTATTAGATTTTACTAAGCTGTCGAGCTCATTTTTGCAAATAACCACTTTTGCAGGTTAAAGATACAAGGTAACGTTATGTGCTATCCAATGACGTGGATCAAAGTAATGCATGAAGATTAAATGTTTTAGTTAAAATTTATTACCAGAATTATGTTAATATTTTGATAAATGTATTTACGTTAAGTTGTAATGTTTGTATTGAGGTGTAAATTTTTATAATAAGTTCGACAAGGTGAATCATGATATTAACATGATTCTAAGATATTTAGATGTAATGATTGGAAATTTTGGGATCGAGAATGATTTGTAATAGAAAAGTTTAAATTATTCCGTAATTTTATTAAGTTTAACATTGAATAATGTTGTAAAGTCAAAATGAGGATGTATTGCTAACGACCAATGAGAAGAGTTGGATTGTATGAATTTTGGGGTCGTTACACTTTCTTTATACACAATTGTTAATTAAACGAAAGAGATGGAGAATAAGAATTATACCCTTGTAGAATTCTAACTTTCTCAAGTACAAGTTCAACTCAAATTCCTTCGCGTTCTCCTTGAATTCCACCGATTAAATTCATTCCTTTGATCAACGTTAGCCACCCAAGTGTTTGGCCTATAGAGGTGATCCACCAAGGAATAATACGTATTCAAGAAGATGGGTGCTGTCAAA
This sequence comes from Aralia elata, assembly GCA_034770075.1. Lineage (NCBI taxonomy): Eukaryota > Viridiplantae > Streptophyta > Magnoliopsida > Apiales > Araliaceae > Aralia > Aralia elata. The sequence continues at coordinate 66,969,446 of CM068377.1, forward strand.
ATTCTAGTTTCTATCTCTATAGAAATTGTAAGTACTCTCTCTCCAATTCTTATGGAAGAGTGTGTAGCCCTAAATCATGATAAGACTTCTCTTATTTATAAATATAGGGAACCCTCCTAAACTATTTAGGATTAGGGTTTTATTTTAATTAAACTCTTTTAATTAATTAAATTCGTAATCAAATTAGGAATTTATGAGAGTACTTTTATTAATTAATTCCCAAACTCTTTTAGGATTTAAATAATAATAATAATAAGACTCCTCTTATTAATTTGTATTTAATATTTTCAAAATATTAAATAATAAATATTAAGCTATTTAATTTATTCTATCTCCATAGATTAAATTAAATACATTTAACTTATTATTACGATAATGTCATTTACTTCTTAAATAAATATTTTTCTTTTGCGGTGTGACCATTTAGGTTCTCCATATTAAACCGGCTGTGAATAAATCAATTAGAACAATTCTAATCTTATTTAAATAAATAAATAAAACTATTTAATTTATTTAAATAAATAATATTTATTCTACAATAAGGGTAAGCCCCCTTAACGATCAACGACTTTCCAGATAATATATATTTTAACATTAATCACAAAAGAACCTTTCAGTGAATAGTTACCGTACAATTCAATCCTTCTACCATACAATATCCCAATTAAATATAAGACATGAAATTACCGTCAAGTCTTATTTTATTTAATTATATGCATTTCGATTCTCAAATGCACAACTTTAAATAATGCAAATTAGACACTCCTTTCTAATTTCATTCTGCTTTGGCCAAAGACTTCTGAGTTGTCATTTATCGAATCACATAGGACATTCTCTCCTTTTACTAGAGTGGTAGATTCTTTGTCGACCGTTCACCTATCTCCATGTATAACTTATTATACCCAATCATACCCTTTGATATACCCTAAAGGTCTTAAGGGAGATGTCAAATTATAATTCATCATATATAAGATACTATGATGATCTCAAGTCTAAGGATCACTTGTACTACTATCACTTAAGGAATTCCTATTGACAGGCAAGTAAAACTCCATTAGGTATTCCTTTAGCGTGCCACGTTTAGTGAACTTATTCTCCAATAAGCACCTACATACTTGCTTTAGTGTTTCCACACAAATGATTATGAGATCAATCATTCTCTTCCTAAAACCAAGCAAAGTATGTAATAATCTATCTGGATTCAGTAATCCCTTTTTTAGTAATCCAACGATTAGGAACGATTTTAGTTTGTGAGCTATCTAGAATTTAGATATCATTAGCATAATCATCATCATGATTCTAAAAGCATTGCTCAAAACTATGAGTTTATCACACTTAATATAACAGCATCATATAGATAATGAAAATGTCTTTAATAAATTAATTCTTTTATTAATAACCGAATAAGATTACAAAGTATATGCTACATCATATCAAATATGATTGGCTTGTGTGCATACTACTTTCAGTTTTTTGGGAGAAAACTCAAAAATCACGATCTGAAAAAACTAGAAATGAACGGACAGAGCTTGTGAGCCGCGGCGCTCCTTTGTTAATGCCTAAATTTCGCTTTGAATAATGGTCAAACAAGATTTCTAGAGTTTCAATTATATCTCCCACAAGCATTTAACCAAATTTGTTTTAAGCCCCAACTAGCTAAACAGATGGATTTATGAATATAAGTGCAAAAGAATCATAGACAGTGTAAAACCAACTCATAAGTCGAAATATAAGCTAGCATGCTTCTCAATTTCACAAGAGTTAGACACTAAACTCATTTTTTCTCCTTTTATCATCGGCCATAATCAAATACAATCAAATCATTGCTCATCTATCCTAAAAACATACTATCTAACATGAAAACCTAATAAACTAAAATAAATAAAACAAAATAATAATACCCCCAAACTTGAATATTTGTTTGCCCTCAAGCAAAACACTAACACAACTTTAAAACAACTAATTCCAAATAGCAACTCATGCGACTTGAGCAATGAACCAATATGAATTTGTATAATAGCCTTAAAGATTTTTTCAACTGATAACTCAATAATTTTTTTTGAAAACATGTAAAACCTAAAATTTAAAACTAATCATCAGTTCCACAACTACTAATGATCCTTTAAGTGCATGTGTGCATCCAAATGTTCAAACTAGTCACGATTTAGATAAGATCATATAAACAAATACTCATAAAAATTTCAAAATCAGCTCTAAAAACCTCCTTATCACATCAATCTCCGCTAATAAAGGCAAAACATTAATTTAAAGGATCAAAAGGATATTTAAAACATTTACGCACGCTTGAACACTTCCCAAGTAATTCAAAAACACGTTTTTTTTTTACTTTTTTTTTCCTTTTTAGTGAGTTCGGTTTACGCTCCATCTCACTTCCCATTGCACGGTGCGTTTTACGCTCCATCACGTTTTCTCTCGTACGAGTGCGTTTTACGTTCCATCTCGTACCTGTTTTTATGAGTGAGTGCATTTTACGCTTCATCTCAACCCACCACATGATTCATCTTTCCAACTTAGGAAGGTTCCAATTTTTCAAATTTTCAATAATCCAAGATTTCCCCCAAACTTATGTTAATGCCTAAATTTCGCTTTGAATGATGGTGAAACAAGATTTCTAGAGTTTCAATTATATCTCCCACAAGCATTTAACCAATTTTTTTTTAAGCCCCAACTAGCTAAACAGATGGATTTGTGAATATAAGTGCAAAAGAATCATAGACAGTGTAAAACCAACTCATAAGTCGAAATATAAACTAGCATGCTTCTCAATTTCACAAGAGTTAGACATTAAACTCATTTTTTCTCCTTTTATCATCGGCCATAATCAAATACAATCAAATCATTGCTCATCTATCCTAAAAACATACTATCTAACATGCAAACCTAATAAACTAAAATAAATAAAATAAAATAATAATACCCCCGAACTTGAATCTTTGCTTGCCCTCAAGCAAAACACTAAGACAACTTTTAAACAACTAATTCCAAATAGCAACTCATGCGACTCGAGTAATGAACCAATATGAATTTGAATAATAGCCTCAAAGATTTTTTCAAATAATAACTCAATAAAAAATTTCGAAAACATGTAAAGCCTAAAATTTTAACCTAATCATCAGTTCCACAACTACTCATGATCCTTTAAGTGCATGTGTGCATCCAAATGTTCAAATTAGTCATGATTTAGATAAGATCATATAAAAAAATACTCATAAAAGATTTTCAAAATCGGCTCTAAAAACCTCCTTATCATATCAATCTCCGCTAATAAAGGCAAAATATTAATTTAAAGGATCAAAAGGATATTTAAAACATTTACGCACGCTTAAACCCTTCCCAAGTAATTTAGAAACACATTTTTTTTTACTTTTTTTCCTTTTTAGTGAGTGCGTTTTACGCTCCATCTCACTTCCCATTGCACGGTGCGTTTTACGCTTCATCTCGTTTTCTTTCGCACGAGTGCGTTTTACGTTCCATCTCAGCCCACCACATGATTCATCATTCCAACTCAGGAAGGTTCCAATTTTTTAAAATTTTCAATAATCCAAGATTTCCCCCAAACTTATGTTAATACCTAAATTTCGCTTTAAATGATGGTCAAACAAAATTTCTAGAGTTTCAATTATATCTCCCACAAGCATTTAACCAAATTTGTCTTTAAGTTGCAACTAGCTAAACAGATGGATTTGTGAATATAAGTGCAAAAGAATCATAGACAGTGTAAAACCAACTCATAAGTCGAAATATAAACTAACATGCTTCTCAATTTCACAAGAGTTAGACATTAAACTCATTTTTTCTCCTTTTATCATCGGTCATAATCAAATACTATCAAATCATTGCTCATCTATCCTAAAAACATACTATCTAACATGCAGACCTAATAAACTAAAATAAATAAAACAAAATAATAATACCCCCAAACTTGAATCTTTGTTTACCCTCAAGTAAAACACTAAGACAACTTTAAAACAACTAATTCCAAATAGCAACTCATGCGACTCGAGCAATGAACCAATATGAATTTGTATAATAGCCTCAAAGATATTTTCAAATGATAACTCAAGAATTTTTTTTTAAAACATGTAAAGCTTAAAATTTCAACCTAATCATCAGTTCCACAACGACTCATGATCCTTTAAGTGCATGTGTGCATCCAAATGTTCAAACTAGTCATGATTTAGATAAGATCATATAAACAAATACAAATAAAAGATTTTCAAAATCAGCTCTAAAAACCTCTTTATCACATCAATCTCTGCTAATAAAGGCAAAACATTAATTTAAAGGATCAAAAGGATATTTAAAATATTTACACACGCTTGAACCCTTCCCAAGTAATTTAAAAGCACAATTTTTTTTTACTTTTTTTTCCTATTTAGGGAGTGCATTTTACGCTTCATCTCACTTCCCATTGCACGATGCGTTTTACGCTCCATCTCGTTTTCTTTCGCACGAGTGCGTTTTACGCTCCATCTCGTACCTGTTTTTATGAGTGAGTGCGTTTTACGCTCCATCTCAACCCACCACATGATTCATCTTTCTAGCTCAAGCAGGTTCTAATTTTTTAAAATTTTCAATAATCCAAGATTTCCCCCAAACTTATGTTGATGCCTAAATTTCGCTTTGAATGATGGTCAAACAAGATTTCTAGAGTTTCAATTATATCTCCCACAAGCATTTAAGCAATTTTTTTTAAGCCCCAACTAGCTAAACAGATGGATTTGTGAATATAAGTGCAAAAGAATCATAGACAGTATAAAACCAACTCATAAGTCGAAATATAAACTAGCATGCTTCTCAATTTCACAAGAGTTAGACATTAAACTCATTTTTCTCCTTTTATCATCGGCCATAATCAAATACAATCAAATCATTGCTCATCTATCCTAAAAACATACTATCTAACATGCAAACCTAATAAACTAAAATAAATAAAACAAAATAATAATACCCCCAAACTTAAATCTTTGCTTGCCCTCAAGCAAAACACTAAGACAACTTTAAAACAACTAATTCCAAATAGCAACTCATGCGACTCGAGAAATGAACGAATATGAATTTGTATAATAGCCTCAAAGATTTTTTCAAATGATAACTCAAGAAATTTTTTCGAAAACATGCAAAGCCTAAAATTTCAACCTAATCATCAGTTCCACAACTACTCATGATCCTTTAAGTTCATGTGTGCATCCAAATGTTCAAATTAGTCATGATTTAGATAAGATCATATAAACAAATACTCATAAAAGATTTTCAAAATCAGCTCTAAAAACCTCCTTATCACATCAATCTCCGCTAATAAAGGCAAAACATTAATTTAAAGGATCAAAATGATATTTAAAACATTTACGCACGCTTGAACCCTTCCCAAGTAATTCAAAAACACATTTTTTCACTTTTTTTTCCCTTTTAGTGATTGCGTTTTACGCTCCATCTCACTTCCCATTACGCGGTGCGTTTTACGCTCCATCTCGTTTTCTCTTACACGAGTGCGTTTTACGCTTCATCTCGTACCTGTGTTTATGAGTGAGTGCGTTTTACGCTCCATCTCAACCCACCACATGATTCATCATTCCAACTCAGGAAGGTTCCAATTTTTTAAAATTTTTAATAATCCAAGATTTCTCCCGAACTTATGTTAGTGCCTAAATTTCGCTTTGAATGATGGTCAAACGAGATTTTTAGAGTTTCAATTATATCTCCCACAAGCATTTAGCCAAATTTTTTTTACGTCCCAACTAACTAAACGGATGGATTTGTGAATATAAGTGCAAAAGAATCATAGACAGTGTAAAACTAACTCTTAAGTCGAAATATAAACTAGCATGCTTCTCAATTTCACAAGAGTTAGACATTAAACTCACTTTTTCTCCTTTTATCATCGGCCATAATCAAATACAATCAAATCATTGCTCATCTATCCTAAAAACATACTATCTAACATGCAAACCTAATAAACTAAAATAAATAAAATAAAATAAGACCACACCCCCAAACTTAAAATAGACATTGTCCTCAATGGCTAAGATAGGAAAAAGTAAAGCGGAGGACTTCCCTGAAAATATAGCAATCTTCCTCTTTGTCTGCTAAGTTTGAAAAATAGGCTAGACACATTAGATTGAATAAGCACCGCACTTGAACTAGACTCGAATAACCTATGAACACAATATAAGTAAGTTTATGAAATCCTAATAACTGCAAGTTTATTAACTATTATGAAACCTAACAAAATAAATAAAAACAAAAGCTAAAAATTAAATTTGGGTTGCCTCTCAATAAGCGCTTGGTTTAGAGTTGTCATCCCGACTTCTTCAATTCTCTATCCAATTCCCCTTCGAAAATTGAGAAACCCTCCATCCATCAGTAGCAAAGTAACAGTTGAGAGCTTCCCATCTGTAAGGGTCATTGTTTCACATTCACCTAGATTTCTCTTGTTAGATAGAATTTCCCTTAAGACCTTCAAGTAACTAGGCGTTTGCCCAATTTTGTCTGTGAACGAATTGTGGCATTGAAGCTTTTCAAACACAACTGGCTTTTCATTTATCTTCCCTTTCTCATCCCACCATGACTACAAATTTATACTAGCTCTTATGTCACCTAGAGCTTTGCCGACGAAATGACTACCAATTGGGCACGAAATTACAAATCTACCCGGATCCTTAAACTTTGGTGAAAAAGGTACATGGGGCACTATCAAAATATGCTCATTTGCGTTGGAACTTAAGGCTGGATCTTCATCAGCCTCCTTTTCCTGCTCCCCACTTGTCTCATCCTTTTTAGAATCCACGACTATTGACTCGGGTACTCCATCAGCTTCAGGAACCATGTCACTTGACAATTTACCTTGAGGGCGATTGTTAATGGCGTTTACCAACTGTTCTATTTGGTTCGCGAGATTCCGCATCCGCACATCCTGACTATTCATCCATTCCTCAGTCAAAGCTGGGCACTTGAAAAGAAATTCCTCCAAGTTCAACATCTTCTCCTCCTGTGGAGGGGTTTGCGTTGAGAATCCTAGAGTGTATGATTGGCTTGGAGCAAAAGTTTGGACTTGATTATTATGGCTCCATGAAAAATCTGGATGATTCTCCCAACTATGATGATAATCGTTGGGATAGTTGTCGAAGTTACCACCATACTGTATTGACTCGAAATTGATGGCGCATTGATGACTTGGATGGTTTCCAGCACAAATTTCACAAATCACCTCTACACTTTATGTAGCGATTTGGAATTTTCTGATCATAAGATAAAGATTTAATAAATTGAATTTTTATTTTATTTAATTTTTAAAGATATGTTGCATTGTATGTGTGATTACGTGCGAAGTGTATGAGATATGATAAATATAATAATTTATATTTATTATATGAAAGAAATAAAATTATTATTTTATTTGAATTATTATACTGTTTTTATGAATAAATGCGGTATAATGTATGCATGGAATGTAAGGTGATAAATATATTAGAAATATATTTATTACGTAAATAGTTTCTTGAAGTAAATTATAATGCGATAAAGATATCTGTGTGAATATTAAAATGATTTAGGACAAATAAATTATTTTAATATAATAAATTTATTTATTAAATAAAATATTTTTATTTAATAACTTCCATTTATATGGAAAAGATTTATGGAATATCTCGTTATATGTTATGTGAATTATGTTGGTATAAAATGAAAATATATATATTCGCGATATGTGCGGAGGATTAAAATAATGTACTATATACATTGTATATGTAATACATGTAATGGGTTATATAATATAAGTATGTATGTTATACATGTATGTTTATAATTAGAGTAACCTCCAAGTATCAAGTTTGGGAATAAAAGAAGTTGGAGCTGTCTATATAGTAGAGATATAGGCTAAACAACTCAGCAGTACTATAAACGTGATGGCCAAGAATTGGGAGTAATGTGCACGAAAAAGGAAGTGAGGAGCAAGAAGTATTCTTTATGAACAAGAAAGAGAATTCATTTAAATAGAATCATCAGGCTTCACAATTTTCTTCCTTCCGTTCATCTCTAACTTCGATGTTGTCCAAGTCATACAAACTCCATAATGTGTTAAGGACATGTGATAACAAACTAAGGAGAAGTCAAATATGAGGACTTGAAGCTTTAAGAAAGAAAGTTTAGCAATCAGAGGTAATTTTTATATGGCTGTTATAGCAGTTGGCTAGAATTAGAAAGGATTGATTGATGAAAATTGTTTGTTATGTTGGTTGTGAATAATTTCTACATGACAATTGGGTATGATTATGTTCAAGAAACTGTAAATTATGCATCCTTAAATCATGCCCACAACTTATTTGCTAAATTGTCCAAATGAGAAGTTATTCTCTGAATTTTGAAATTATAAGGAATTAGTTGGTGATCATGTTAAATGGTAATGTAGTAAGTAGCTATATGAAATAGAAGTAAAGATTTGTTCTAAGTCCCAGAAATTATGGGTTTTAAATGATAAGGCTCTGCAGAACAAAGCCCATTTTTTTGAGCTTCAGCCGAAGTAGCGCAGCTGCGCCACTTCAAGGCTTAAAGGCAGCACAATTGCGCCGCCTGCCAGTCACACTAAGAAGGAAATATCAAGGAGTAGCACAGTTGCGCCACTCCCAAGAGTAAACTCAGCGCAGTTGCGCCATGCTGTAGAACCGTTAAGTTATTTTTGTTGTAATCTAAGTTTTGGAGCATGTGTATATATGTATCCTAAGATATAATTCATGTTCAAAGTGATGTTTCAATGGTTCAAGCCTAAAATGACTATACGAAGCCATGAATTCAAAAGATTCATAAAGAGATTTCTAAACGAAACTTTCGGAATAAAAATGTGATTAAGCATACTATGAAGAAATGGTATATATAACTAAGTATGTACACTTGATATGTGTAGCTAGTATGCTTATGTGTGAATCAAGTACATGTAGCTAATGTATGCTTATACATGTATCTAAATGTATAGGATATACAAAAGTATAGCTAAGTTGTTAACGTAATCTACAACCAAGGCAAGTATCCTAACTTGTTTCATTTAAACAAGTATATTAAAGCTTTATTCAGTAATATGTTGAAAGAATATCAATGTTTTGATATAAGAATGCTATGATGCGTACCTATTTAATTTCAGTATGCATAAAACTGTTTAGAAGCAGTCTAAACCATTTGCTTCGGCTAGACATAGATTAAAGTATTTCATTGATTTCACCTTTAGTCTTTGAAATATTATTGAGTAGATAGAGTTGTTCAATCATATTGTTTTGATTTGAACTTCAGACTGAGAATGAACATTCCTGAATTGGGAAAGATTTTATAGCACCAAATGGTGGCTAAGAAGTATATGTATTGGCGTTGAATGGTGGCCACACAGATAGTATTGATCAATACAGGGCATAACGGGTTGATCACCCACCGTGCCCGTAAGACTAGACGGTTCACAGATGAATTTCTGATCAAACCTTTTCAAGAAAAGAAAAATGTTCATGGTCTTGTGACCACTCGGCATGTTTAAAGTCAGTATGTTGTTTCGAAAAATGCAAACAAAATATCTTTCAATTACTTAACAGTTTTGTTCCACTATTGAAGCATATCTCAAAGAAAACATTTATTTTCTTGCTTAAGATATTATCAACTGCTATTACTTGATGAGCAATTGAATGCTCATTCTTGCTTTATTATAAATGTTTTCAATGAATCAAGGTCCTATAGAAGGATCAGGTAAAGATAAGGGCAAAGGCAAGCTCAATGAATGATCGAGGACAGTTAATTATAATAGATAGACTTATGTGTTGTAATTACAATAGTTATCATGTAATCAAGTAGTTAAAGGTCTTCGTACCTGGGATAAAAACCTCTGGTGTAATATTTACTATTATTTTATAAGTAGTTTGTATGAATGGTATCATGTAACACCAAGTACGGGTTTTAAGTACCCAGATTTGAGGACGTCATAGGTTGGTATCAGAGCTGTAGGTTAGAAACCTTAGGTTGGGAAACCTTGGGCTATAACCTTAGCAAATTAGACAGTCAGAAAATGAATAACTCAAATAGAGTTTAAAGAAGATGGATTAAGAAAATTCATCATAAAATAAAATAAAAAGATAATTTAAATACAACTGTCATGTGTTATGTGTATATACAACTTGTATTATGTACTAATCGAGTTATTAATTGTGTGTAGATGTCAGGAGAAGAAGGGAGTCAGATTATTCAGATAGATGCTGAGGAGCAGTTAGCTCCACATCCGTTAGAACCACAGTATGCACCAGAGCCAGTGCAAGTAGTAGATACAGATTCCGATTCAGAGTCTGAGAAAGATCCTGAAGAGGAATTGTTTGTAGAAGAACTTAATGAGGCCTAAGAGGCCAATGCAGAGAATGAGGTTGTTGAACTAGATGCTGTACAGATAAACTATGAGATGGAGGATGCCCTGATACAATTAGGGGCAATGGTTCGTCACTTGATGGATCAGAATGTAGACTTGACTACTAGACTCCAGACAACAGAGAACCGTGCCTAGTATTATGAGACTCAGTTACATGAATTGCAGGCAGAATTTCATGAATTGAATAATATTATAAATGTAGAGATGCAAGAGCTACAAATGATGGAGGAGCGTATTTGTAACCTCCAGAATGAGCTGAGGGGTATAAAGAGAAAGGTGAATACAATAAACCTTGCCTACGCGACTTCCATAGGACGTGTACAGACAGCGGTTTGGGCTTATCCAAACGAGATAGGTCAGTTCAGCCAGTCTATTTCCCGTGCTCGTGTGATTGCCATCACAGAAGAGGAACGTGTCAGGACCATTACTATTGGTCAGACGTAGAGGGAAAGTTTGTTGATGTTTTGTGAAACAGAGTTTGTAATTATGTGTACATATTTGTATATATGTTGTAAATATGGTAGTAAGACTCAGAATCCCAACTTTTGCTATTAATATGGGATAGTTTTTGAAATCATAACTAGTATGTTAGTTAAGGATTTGAGATATGTAGAGTCTCTTTTTGGGACAGAAACAGATGTATATAGCAAATGAATGCTATAAGAAAGGAAATAGCAAGTGAAACAATGTACTGACTTTTGATAAAATGAAAAGCATGTTTAATATGAATATGATTAAATATGTTTTGTTTTCAGTATTGTTATTGAGCATTGAATAAGAATGTCTTAAAACAAAAACTGAGGTACTTAGTCCATAAATAGGTCTACTATAGGCATAAGGTACTCATCCTTAGGGCTCGCCAAGTTTAAATTCCTATAATCTATACAAACCCTGATTTTTCCATTCTTCTTAACTACAAAAACTATGTTTGACAGCCATTCTACATACCTGACGGTTCTAATAAACTTAGCTTTAAGGAATCTTTCTATTTCAGCCTTAACTTGAGGAATGATCTCGTAAGTCATTCTTCTTAAAGGCTGTTAAAAGGTATAAAGCCATGTTTCATTAGCAATCTTTGTTCAACTAAATGTCTATCTAATCTGGGCATTTCTGTATAATCTCAGGCAAAACAATCTTTATAGTTAGTTAAAAATTTTAAGATTCCTAGACTTTCTGCCTGAGTTAGTAAATTGCCTATATAAATAGGCTTAGGTTGTACAAGAGTACCCAAGCTATACTCTATCAATGGGTCCTGAACTTCAGTCTTGTGATCTTCCAGTTTGTGGGGAACAGGTTGTATCTTATCTATACTAAGTTCGTTAGAGTGATACACATCATTTTGAATTTATCTCAATGATATGCACTAAGACTTTCGCCAGGGTAGCCTAAACGGGTTCCTTTTCTTGCATTATCCTAAGTGACTCGGTCATGGGAGATTGGTAAGTTTTAAAAATCCAGGCCTGAACCTGACGATGTCAAGCCTGGCGAGGTCAGTCATTGCTTGAGTAACTCCCTGTTCTATAGATTTTAAAAAGTTCTCTGTCATACAACAATTTTGTCCCTAACATAATAATCTATTTCCTATCAGTTTTAGTGGTCCACTACTCTCACATAAAATTGGACCTCAAGATTATTAGAGTTGGTAACAAAAGGTTTGGTATCAGTTTTTACTATGTCTACTTCTTTTTCACCATCATCATTTTTATTCCATAAAATCAATGCTTGGTGTAATGAAGAAGGTATATAACTATTTAGCTGAATCCAATCTCTGTCCAATAAGGCATTGTATGTGGAAATGGAATCAACTACAAAAAATGAAGCCATTTAAGTCTTTTTCCCGACAGTAAGCTCTATTGCTATGACCCCCTTAGTGTGGGATACTCTCCCAGCAAAGTTGTTGATTTTTACTTGAGTGGGAATCAAACAGGTTTCATCTTTACTAGGTTTTCTTAACATTCTAGCATGGAGAATGTTAACTACAACCCCATTGTTTACTAAGATTCTAGATATAGGCTGACTATCTAAAAGTGCAGTGATATATAAAGGCTTAATGTGTTTTGTCATTTCTAGCTTGGGCTCAGCAATAATAATTAGCCCTTTTATGCCTTTTATAATACCTAATCCACTAGAGTTAGGGTTTAGCATTACCTCGTTAAGTTGGACCTGTACTACTACTTCTAAATCATTCTTTATTGCTCTGTCATCAGGTGTCTGCTGCTCCTTTATTTCAAACACAGCCGACAATAGTATGGTTGCGTTAACTTCCACTAGGGGTAGACTCTCAAACTGCAACTGGTGAACCACTGGTTTTCTATTTCCTTCTGTAGTAAGTTCACCAGTGTTTCCTTCATTTGCTGCTACTTGATTTTTGGCAGCCTCCTCATTTTCCTCTTCTGGTCAGGAGTCTGTAATTAACACTGGACTTTCCACCAACTCATAGTCTCGTAACACCTCGTCCTCATCTGAGATGGCTTTATACTCATCATCGCCCCAGGCCTGCTCATCAGTAGGTTCCCACGTCTTGGTAAATTTGAACATATCCTTTCCGAATTGCTCAAACGCTTCATTGGTGAATTCTAATTTCATCGTATTGTGTTCACCCAAGGCCGGTAAGGCAGTCATCTCTGTTATCGGCCATATAGTGACCTCTTCCCGATCTTCCGCCCTGGTGCATTCCCACCCAGTTAGAGTGGGTTTGGTAGGTTGAACCATTGCCCCCTCGTCTTCTTTGGGGACAATTAACTCTTCTTTGGCCACTCCGCTTTGAATGACCACTTATTTTTTACCTCAATAAAGTGCCAAAGGCTAGTAACTCGTTTGCACTCCATGAAGAATGTTCATCAGTAAAGAAGACACCTTCTGGTTGTGGTGTCTCTAAAACATCCAGTTCACCAATCATGACTGATGTTGATCCATCCTCCATGGTCATTTCCTTTTCCTCAAGGTCCATGGGTGTCTGGTCCTTGTTTGTTTTGATCTGATCCTTAACGGCTTTCCTAATTTCTTTTAGGATAGCCTGTCTCATCAGTTCTTTATCCTCTTTTTCACTCCTTCTAGTGGGATTGTTGTACTTCTCCTCTACCTCGCTAGGTTTTAGGGCAGGTGCTTGAGTGCCAAACACCCTTCTCATTATGACACCGTACTTTCTCATAGCTCTTCTCTTTTAAGTCTGAATCATTTGTTCATAACTCGAAGGTTCAAGGAACTTAGGGTGCTGAAATTGATGCCATCTCCCAAGTTGTACCATTGGTGGTTTGACCATCCCGGTGGTATGGGGAATTTCTATTTTTTTCAGCTTATGCCACTGGCTGGCAGACCCCCTAGCAGTCGAATGCCCCTTTATGGGCATCTGAACCTTTTTGCTACATTCAGCACAGAAAACCAATGCCCCCCTGCTTGTATGACCTGGCGAGAGAGGTGTCTTGTTCTGCCATTTTCATTTTCTTTTTGCCTTTTAGTGAGGCAAGATTTGTCGATGCCACAGCTACTTCTGCAACCTCTGGGAAGGACTGTCAGTCAACCTCCATGGTTTCATTCTGTTTATCAGCAAATTGCAATAAACCTTGTCAATATTATCCTGGATAATATTTCTAAATTGTAAACAATTAACAGTGGAATGTCTAAAGATTGGTGTCATTTACAGAAATCTTTTCCTTTAATTTCTTTTTCTAACACCGCCTTATTATCTATAAACCTTATGAATTTTACTTTTCATTAGGTATTCGAATATTTCATCAGCCCTTAAGACATCAAATGTATATTGTCTCTTAGCACCTTATTCTTCTTGTTAGGCATAACACTTAACAATTGACCAGAAGTGTTAGTTTTTGACATAGGGTCACAAACAATGGGTTTTTTGCCTACCTTTATGGCACCATCAGCATCTACATAATCTGGCGAATTATCATCATCGCTAGGTGTGTTCATATTCTTGCATAATTATTTAAGTAATCTGTCGAGTAAGGTAGGGTTAACATCTAGACTAACACAATGATTTGAGTCGGTGTAATAGGTTCCTACGGAAGAGTTCTTCCTTTGGTTTTTCTCTGTCATCAGACTTTCAAATTTAGTGACCCTAGTCCCAAGTTCACAAATGTCCCTAAACACATGACCATCAAATTTCTTTCTAAATTCCAAATTCAAACCTCCTAAGGCTAGGTCTGCCATTTGGGACTCTCCCACTTGTAATGGGCATCTGTTTTTAAGTCCTTTAAACCATTTTAGAAAGGATTCGGCAGGCTCATTAGGCCTTTGTTTTAATTTAAACAAATCTGCAATGGATATTTTAGGCTCTGCCCTATAGAATTGAGCATGAAATTGTTCTTCCATAACTTGTCATGAATAGACCTAGCAAAGTGGCCCAGGCTAGAGGGCCGGCACAGGTTGCCCACTAAAAAATGGGCTTTGTACTTCATTTTTATAGCCCATAAAAAGTTGGACCTTTTTAGCTCGGCCCAATTTTTGCCCAAACTGCGGGTGACCCAGCCCACCCCAAGTTAAAACTTTAGCTTGGTTTTTCTCCCACTCTAAATTAATGTACTCTTATTTTACTTTGGCCAAACTCTAAATTAACCTTCAATCCAATTCATTTTGTCTAATTCTTTCTTCTTCTGTTTTTAAGAAGGTCTAACCCAATTGTCAAAGTGTTGTTTTTGAAAGCCATGTTAATTTAACACTTTAACTAGTACTAATGTACTATAGTAAATTAGTAATTGTAGTCAGTACTCAGTAGGTTTAGGCTTTAGATGTTTAGTTTCCTTTTTCTTCTTTCGTCTTTATTTCGTTCCATTTCGTTCGTTCCGTCATTGGACTCATTTTTAATTTTACTTTAATGACAATTGTGATGTTTTTCGTATGATGTTTTAAATATTAAACTCAAAAATATTGTCGTTTGTTAGATTATTGTTTTATATTATGACTTATGTTCTATTCCCTCAATTCCAAAATTAGATATACATTTTGACTTTTTAGTGTCAATTCGCAAAATCTTAAAATTCAAAATTGATATAAAGTTATTTAGTTTTAATACAAACAAATATAACAGTTGTAAACTAACTATAAAGTACTACTAATTATCAAAACTTGAACAAAATTATATCAATTGAGTTTTAAGATTTCGCAAATTAACTCTGAAAAATTAAAATGTATCTCTAATTTTGAAACGAATGTAGTATTATTTTATTTATATTTATATTTTGTGGTGTGTAAAAACCCAACAACCAATCAAATTGCTAGGAAATGAGAGAATGGAAAGTTGTCGGCGCCACCTTGAGCCACTCCCATTTTTCTCCCAAATTTACTCCACTTCTCCCAAATAATTCATTCCCTCTCATTCCATTCCTTGGCTAAGTTCAGCAGATAAAGATAGAGAGAGAGCTGCAGAAAAGAAAGGACGAAGAAGTCGCCGGAAAAAGAGAAGAAGGTCGTCGGAAAAAGGAAGGAGGAAGAAGAAGAAGGCACGGGTGGAAGAAGAAGAGAATCCAAGCAATGAGAACCCTCAAAAACAAAGCCTAACCGAGCCCTTTAACATCTAGGAAGGATTTACAGAGGTAAACAATCAATAAAATCCTTTCCATTCGATTTCTTGTTAAGTTTTTCAAGTTTTTCTTAGTTTTTCAAGTTTTTCTTAGTTTTGAGCTCTTAAGCTTGTGGGTTGGATTTATGGAGATTCTTGGTATTTTTGTTTCTTATGATTGTTTGTAACTGTTGTTAAGAGACTATGTAAGCCATTAATAACATCAAAGTGGAACAAAAACGCAAGAAATCCTTACCTTGACTCAATGGAGTTAGAACAATGGACAAAACATGGACTTTGGACATTCGGACCATTTTAGAGGACTATAAAGCTATGATTTCATGTTTGTTAATTTTGTTTGTTGTTATGGTATTGTAGTTCCATGGGTTACAAAGCTAACCCAGTTAGAATGGAGCAAAAAGGGGTTAAAACGAGTTTGTAGTAATGATTTTTGTAAAACTTGTCAAGAACTCGAAAAACAGAGTATGAACTTTGCACTTTGGCTTAAGATTTGGCCATATTAATGTTTATGGGTAATTATAAATTTTTGATATATTGTAGCCCCATAAGTTAGGAGTCCATAGAGTCCGGAATGGACCAATTTTCTTGTGTATTGAAGGAGTTATGGAGGTTGGAGTGGTCGGAGGTCGGAGTCGCGAACTGGGAACAAACCCAGAATTCGGCTACTGCAGAATGGCGCCGCAGCGCCACTCATAAGCCTTGCAGCTCACGCTGCAGCGAGGGGCAAGTTGGGAAAGACTGGGACTCACGCCGCAACGTGAGACCTAAGCTTTAAGGCTCACGCCGCAGCGTGAAGCCCTGTCATTGAGAAGACGCGGGACTTGCGCCGCAGCGTGAGATCCAGCACTAAGGCCTGGCGCTGCAGTGCCAGTGCCGTGTCCGGCCTTGGTCGGGTCGATCAAACCGGATCGGGTCGGGTCGAACCTAATGAGTTCCTTTCAGCGGGTCCAACACTTATATTTTTCTTTGTACTAAATGATTAGACAGGTTATTTATTCATATCTGGTTAAGGCCTTACGTGCTTCATTTTATGTTAAATGTCAACCAAATTGGTATTGTCTTAAGGCAGAAATTGAATAATCTAATTACAATTTATGCTTGGTTTCCCGGGGGCGCTACCCCCCGACCCCTGCCAGCTCACCGGCGAGCTGGGCAGCCGCTCGCTCAGCGGGGAGCGAGACCCCCGACTGGATAGTCGTAGGGCAATCAATGTGTTTTAATGATGCAGCGTCCGTTTTGAACCATTATTTGGAATGTGACTAATTGTTATGTAAATATGTACTTAATTGTGTAGGATATTAAGGAGCGTGTGTTATAATATTGTAGCAGCGCATCAGGCAAGTTTCTAAACCTTATGCACTATTTTTATTTCGTGCAAACAGGTATATGTTAGGCAAGTTTCTTTACCCTAACTCAATTTAATATTGGGCAGGTTTTCTCAATCGCACAGCTTTCATTTAATGTGCGAGTTTATTTATTAATTGAGCAATCATTCTATATTATTGCAAGTTTCCTAACTCAACTCGAGTTATCATATTTCAATTATGGTTAGTGGTTTAATTATGGTTAATTACTCCACATCAAGGATAATTATTGATATTCGCACATTGTGCATTTGAATTCGAAATCTGTTGTTGGACTGTGAAACATAAGTTCTTCATTCATGAACTGTTTAAGGGAATAGTCTACGCCACTTGTTTCGGCTAGACACGTACAGGTTATTATTTTAAAAGCTATCCAAACCGATTGTTGGTGCGGATTCTTGGACTGAGAGAGCAACCCTTATGTAGGGGATTTTAATGTGTCAATTATTCGATGCAGTCAGAGCTAAATGTTATGCATATGCATAGGGTACGAGAGGTTGACCCCCTCGAGTACTACTGACGGGCCAGGCGTTTAAAAGGGTTGATTGAATAACTGATCCTTTGGCCAAATAGTTCATGGTCTATTGGACCACTCAGCAGTAAATAATCAATATTCATTATTTCATTTGAACTTTGATTATATTGTCAGCTATTCCTTCAATGTTCTTAACTTGTTGAACCATGCGATTATTATTCTAATTCATTCATGATATATCTTCCTTATTCCTTTTAAACTTGCTGAGCAAAGTAGTTTCTCACTCTTGCTATATCATGAACCTATTGCAGTTAAGCCGGGGAGTTCCAAAACAGACAAAGGCAAAGGAAAGCTTAAGGAATATTTATATGCACTATCCCGTTATGTAATCGTGGAATCGTTTTGTATTATTTTTGTATTCTGCGATGTATTCATTTAAGGTTATAGACCTTGGGACCGTAGTAAACCTTTTGTAATGAACAATATATGTTTATTTATTCCGCATTAGTTGATTTATGTTGTTTAGAGGTGTATGGATGTATTTTATCGTGAGCACCAGATTCGAGGTATTGGTACTTGAATTTGGGGGTGTCACAGGTTGGTATCAGAGCTTTAGGTTATAAACTTTAGGAATCTGAAACCTAGGTTATAACCTTAGTACTAAACTTGTATTGAGTACGATAGGTGATGGATCGCGGAGATTCATTTGGTGATTATGTCTGGAGGTGGATTGTGGAAATCCATCGAGCCGAGTTGTGCATGATAAAATATCATTTCATTTTATCAATGAATATATTTTAGTATGGCACTGACATCTTGCTGTCTATTTATTTTTGTCTGTGGCTGTAGGATGTCTGAGATGGGAGAGTACAGTCCTGCTAGAGAGGTAGAGTTCATGGACATTCATGTGGACGCAGGGCATTTAGTGGAGGTGTAGCCGAGTGAGCCAGAGATGATGGACACTAGGGATGAGTCTGAGGCCGAGTATGGTTCTGAGGAGGAGCCAGTTACCGGAGGAGCGCTGAGATTGTTAAGCGATGAGGGGGAGGATGAGGACCTCGAGGAGGATCCAGCGACGGAGGATGATGAGCCACCTGAGTATGTAGATGGCATGGGTACTACTGCTAGTGATATCATCGAAGAGCTGACAAATAAGAATAAGGAGCTCGATAATCGAGTATCCCACTTAGAGGAGCAGAACCAGGATCACCAAGACCGAGAGGAGAAGCACTGGTCATTGGCGTATCAGACTTTGGGGGAAAAAGCTGAGTTAACTCAGAAGCGACAGGAAAAGGACCAGAGGATTGCCGAGTTAGAGGCAGAGATTCACGGTCGGCGTGGGGCATCTGTTCAGCTTAGTGTAATGGTTTATGACCTCTTAGAAAGGAATGTGGTGCTGGTAGGACAGATAGAGCGGGTAGAGGATCTGTTGGAAACTACTCGTCTGGAACGAGATGAGGCTATGGAGTAGTTGGCAGCCCTAACTGCAGAGATTGATTCCCTCTGTTTAGGCTTGACCACTTCTATTGGCAGACTGAGGGACAGGGTGAGGAGGTACCCCAGGGATAAGGGGAGCAGCAGACGTGTGATTAGGCGCCGAGTGGTTGACAGGCTGGCTCGACGGGAGCTCAGGGTCGCAATTCGCCGCAGTAGGCGGTGATGTGTTATTTTTAACATTATGTTTGCAGTATGTCCCACTTTTGTTTTGATAGGGGCATACTTATGTTGTAAATCCCCTATGCTTATAGCGTGCATGGGATAGTAGTTAATTTTGTTTCTGATAGAGGGGTGGAAGGTTATTATTCCCCATTTTTGTTTGTTAAGGGATAGTTAATAGTTGGCAGGTTATGTCATTTAGCGGTTATAGAAGTATGCCACATGTTAAGTCAAGTTGTATTAAAATAGTGACATATAGTTATAAATGCAGTTATTTTATTTAAATCAAACGTGTTTGATAGATGCTTTTACTTTTAATTGTTGACTTAAATGACTTTTTGCTAATGGCATAAACCTAGTAGTAAAAGCCGACGGTTTTCTTTTATTAGATTATGGCGCCAAGAGGACGACCGCGTAACCAAAGGGTTGAGGAATCTGTTAATAACACTCAGGGTCATTCAGACCCAATAAGAGCGTTTGATGAGTTACTGGCAGAAGCCATGCGAAATAAACCCCCACATGTTGGAGAACAGCCAGAGCGACAGCCCGCGCAGCATTTGGCTAGCTTCAAGGATTTTAAGCTAGTAGGACCTCCTGAGTTCAAGGGAACACTAGACCCGATTGAAGCCCAAACCTGGATCGAAGAAATAGAGAAAGTGTTCGAGGTTGCCAGGGTGGCCAAAGAACAGAAGACAGGGTTCGCCACTTTTATGATGAAAGGTGAAGCGAACTATTGGTGGAAGGCCAACAAAGGTCGTGCTGGAGATGGTGTGATACCATGGGAGCGTTTCAAGGAGCTATTCTTCGAGAACTACTTCCCGAAGAGTATGCAGCAGAATATGGAGGTGAAGTTTCTGGAGCTCAAGCAGGGGAACATGTCAGTAGCGGAATACGCGACTAAATTTAATGAGTTAGCCCGATTTGCACCCCACCAGGTAGACACTGAAGCCAGAAAGGCAAGGAGATTTGAATTAGGCCTGAAGTCGTAGGTGTATAGTAGGGTGGCAGTTTTAAGGATTGACACATTTTTTACGTTGTTGGAAACGACCATTATCGTCGAAGGAGGCAACGAGGCTCTAGCAAAGTTCAATCAAGACAAAAAGAAGGGTCACGAAGGAAGCAAGGGAGGAAGCAGTGGGGGAAGTAACCCGAATAAAAGGAAATGGAGTGATAGCCAATCTTCTGGTGGCAACAAGTCCGGAGGAGAGGTTAAGAAGGGTAATAAGTGCAATAATTGTGGAAAGAATCACTCTGGAGAGTGCATGAAAGGAAAAGGAGTTTGTTTCAACTGTGGGCAACAGGGGCACTTTGCTCCTCAGTGTCCAAAAGGAAAGAGAGCAGGATGTTTCTCATGTGGAGCATCAGATCATCAAATCAAGGATTGCCCGAAAAAGAAGGGGGATGCAGCAAGTGGCAACAAGGACAACAACAATAGCAACAACAACACTAATAGGCTGAGCATTGGAAGGCCAGCTAGCCAAGCCAACAGACCAATGGCACGTACTGTCAACATGACCGTGCAGGATGCGGTGGAGTCAAAGGACGTGGTGTCAGGTATTATTTTGATCAACAATATCAGTGCATATGTATTATTTGATTCGGGTGCTACCTGTTCATTTGTGTCGGATGAATTTGCTAAACGGTTAAATTTACCTCGTGAGAAATTAGAGAATCCTATGAATGTGGAAGTAGCTAATAAGGAAGTTATTCCTGTAGAACACATCCATAGAAATTGTTGTGCTGAGATAAATGGGCATAAAGTGAGCGTAGATTTAATTCCGATACGACTAGGAGAATTTGATGTAATTCTTAGGATGGATTGGTTGTCTAGTCACGGGGCTGTGATTGACTGTCAGAAGAAATGTATACACCTGAAGACTCCAGATAAGTCGAAGGTTATATTCTACGGTAGTAAATCGTCGAGACAATCTTGTTGTCTTGTCTGACGATGATGCAAGCGAAGAAATTGCTAAGGAAAGGTTGTATAGGTTATCTGGCTCACGTGGTGGATACCCGAAGAGTAGAGGGTGAGCTGGGTCAGATACCTATAGTAACGGAATTTCCAGATATTTTCCCAGATGAGTTACCGGGTTTACCACCGGACAGATAGGTCGAGTTCGTAATCGATTTAGTACCGGGAACTGCACTGATCTCAAAGGCACCATACAGGATGGCACCAGTGGAAATGAAGGAACTGAGGGTTCAACTATAGGAGCTACTAGATAAGGGGTATATTCGTCTGAGTGTATCTCTGTGGGGAGCACCAGTACTATTTGTAAAGAAGAAGGACGGATCGTTGAGGCTTTGTATCGACTATCGGGAGTTGAACAAAGTCACGATTAAGAACAAGTATCCGTTGCCCAGAATTGATGATTTGTTCGACCAATTGAAGGGAGCGAAATATTTTTCAAAGATCGACTTGAGGACGGGTTATCACCAATTGAAGGTGAGGCAGGAGGACATACCGAAGACAGCATTCAGAACTCGATATGGACACTTTGAGTTTTTTAGTGATGTCATTTGGGCTGACAAACGTGCCAGCAGTATTTATAGACATGATGAATAGAGTGTTCAAGCAATACCTAGATAAATTTGTTGTCGTTTTCATAGATGACATTTTAGTCTACTCGAAGACGGAGGAGGAACACGTCGAGCATTTGAGGATAGCCTTGGAAACACTAAGAAGGGAGAAGCTTTATGCAAAGTTTTTTAAGTGCGAATTTTGGCTACAAAGGGTGCAGTTTTTGGGGCACGTGATTGACAAGGATAGTGTATCGGTGGATCCTGCGAAGGTAGAAGCAGTAATAAACTGGGAACAACCAAAAACGCCAACAGAAGTCCAAAGTTTCTTGGGATTAGCGGGTTATTATCAGAGGTTTATTCAGAACTTTTCAAAGATAGCGACACCGTTGACAAATTTGACAAGGAAGACTGTGAAGTTTGTATGGACGGATAAGTGTGAAGAGAGTTTCTTGGAGTTGAAGAAGAAACTTAGTGAAGCACCTGTGTTATCCCTACCAGATAATACAGGGAGATTTGTGGTGTACAGTGATGCGTCACACAAAGGCCTTGGGTGCGTATTGATGCAGCATGGAAAGATCATTGCGTACGCATCACGGCAGCTGAAGGACTATGAGAAGGGGTATCCGACTCATGACCTGGAACTAGCGGCAGTGGTGTTTGCTCTAAAGATTTGGAGGCACTATCTGTATGGAGAGAAGTGTGAAATATACACAGACCACAAAAATATGAAGTACATCTTCACTCAAAAGGAACTAAACATGAGGCAGAGGCGATGGTTGGAGTTGATCAAGGACTACGATTGTGAGATTCTATACCATCCCAGTAAAGCCAATGTAGTAGCCGATGCTTTGAGTAGGAAGGGCAGGGATAAGTTGATGATGCTGACAGCCCAAGAGAAACTGATCAAGGATATGGAAAGACTGGAATTGGAAGTCAAGTATCCGACAGATGTAGATGAGAAACTGTTCACAGTGGAGGCGAGTCCAACTTTATTAGACAAGATAAAAGAGGCTCAAGAAAGGGATGATGAATGTATCGCCATAAAGAAGCGAATCTCAGAAGGAGAGGAATTAAAGTACAAGTCTGATAGCACGGGACTGCTAAGGTTTGAATGAAGGATCTAGATACCGATAGTTCCGGAGTTGAGAGAAGAGATTCTGCAAGAAGCTCATTCTACAAAGTATTCGATACACCCTGGTAGTACCAAGATGTATCAGGATTTGCGCCAACATTTCTGGTGGCCAAACATGAAAAGGGAGGTTGCGGAATGTGTTGGGCGATGTTTGACATGTCAGAGGGTACAAGCAGAACATCAGAAACCGGGCGGATTGCTACAACCGCTGGAGATTCCGGAGTGGAAGTGGGAGAATATCACGATGGATTTTGTGACGGGGCTTCCACCAACTCAGAAGGGTTATGACGCGATCTGGTTGATCGTGGATCGTTTAACTAAATCTGCACATTTTCTACCGATCAAGATAAGGTACAATCTAGAGCAGCTAGCAAAGTTGTATGTGAAAGAGATTGTATCGCGACATGGAGTGCCGGTATCTATTGTATCTGACAGAGATCCGTGTTTCACGTCAAATTTTTGAAAGAGTTTGCAAGAAAGGTTAGGAACTCAGTTGAGGTTGAGTACGACATATCATCCTCAAATGGATGGGCAGAGCGAACGAACGATTCAGACGCTGGAGGATATGCTTAGAGCATGTGTGATGGATTTTAAAGGCAGCTGGGATGATCACCTACCATTGGTGGAGTTTGCCTATAATAACAGTTATCATGCAAGTATTAACATGCCACCATACGAAGCATTATACAGAAGGAAGTGTCGAACGCCTCTGTGTTGGGACGAAGTTGGTGAACGGAGACTGTTAGGACCTGAATTGGTGCAGCAGACTGTGGATGTCGTCAAGGTGATAAGAGCTCGACTAGTAGCGGCTCAGGATCGACAAAAGAAATATGCTGATTTGCATCGTCAGAAGCGAGACTTTGAAGTTGGCAGCTTTGTGTTTTTGAAGGTATCTCCTTGGAAGGGGAAGATCAGATTTAGAAAGAAAGGGAAATTGAGTCCCAGGTTCGTAGGACCTTTTGAAGTTTTAAGGAGGGTAGGTGAAGTGGCGTACGAGGTAGCTCTACCTCCTGAACTTGAGCACATTCACAATGTGTTTCACGTTTCTGTGTTACGACCATATAAACCCGACTACAAGTATGTGATATCCTATGAACCAATTCAAGTTGAGAAAGACTTGTCATATGAAGAGATTCCTGTCCGGATATTAGATAGGAAGGAGCAGACGTTAAGAAATAAGGTCATCCTGTAACGATCGGGAATTTTAGATTTCCTTGTAACCCGAGTTATGTATGAATAAAATGAATTATTATTATTATTATTTTTTTTTATATTAATCTATAATACGTGTTTAGAATTGTGTTACAGCCTAGAAAATGTGCATATGTTAAATTTTATGTGTTGTTGTGTCGTTAGAGTGAATATATCGATTTTGCAAAAATTCATAAAATCACTATTAGCGGGACCCGCTTCCCGAGGCACTATTCACGAGCACTATTCACACCCAAACTTTTTCGTCTATTTCGATTTTTATTAATTTAGATGAGGCATATATGCTGAGGAATAATTTTTCCAAGTGTCAGAAATTTTATTGGGGTTGATACGTGATTTAATCTGTATCCGAAATGTATATTATGGGTGTTCCGAATAAATGGACAAATCCCATAATAAATATTTTTGCGTGTTCCAATAATTTATGGGAGTACCCATTATAATTTTGGGTAGAGTTATTTACCAAATTTGGTACAAAAGTGGGAATATTCGGGTATATTTATCTGTATATTCGAATTAATTGGTGAGACATTTAAGCCTCAAACCAATTGGGGGAGGCCACGTGTATATTGAGAGCCAATGGGGGGAAAAGAATAAACATGCACAGTACACCATATATGGGAATGTTAACTTCACAAAGCATGCTCCTCAAATTCATTTTCAAGAGCTCGGGCATCCCATTTTCTGCATATCAAAACATTCCTTCCGAAGCCACCTTAAACCTCCCATCAGATCATCTTCTTTCTCCTTCAAACCATCAGCATACTTCCCATTTGCAAGTAAGGAGAGAGTTACAGAGAGCTACGTAGAGAGAGAGAGAGAGGGAAATATAGAAGAAGAATAAGCAAGCTACGGGAAGAAGAAGAAAAGCAAGGAAGGAGGAGAAAGGAGAGAAGGGCACCAAGAGGAAGGAGAGCAGCACTCTAGCAACCATTTCACCCTACACGAAGCTAGCAACAAGAAGGTAACCATGAACCACAACCATTTCTTCTCCACTTGAAGCTTTCATGAGTTTTTTTTTTTACGCTTACATGCTTGAGGGTTGGATTTTTTGCTAATTTTTTTGTTGATTGGTTGTGTTGAATCTATCATGGAGGTTCTTAAGAAGCTATATAAACCATAAACACCCTCAAAGTGGAACAAAAACAAGTAAAGATCCGAACCTTGGCTTAAAGGATGAACTTTGGACATTTTTGGACTTTTGGACATTCGGACTGTTAGAGGACTGTAAAGCCTTGATGGTGTGATTATTTTGATTGTTTGTTATTGGAATATTGTACTTCTATCAGTTGTGAAGATATACCAATTTGAATGAACCAAAATGATGCTAAAATGAAGTCACAGTAGCCATTTGTGTGAGATATTTCATGGTTGCGAAAAACAGAGCATGCAGTTTATGTTTTAGCTCAGGATTTGGTCATGTTAATGATTATGGGTCGTCTTGAATTTGTGATATGTTGTAGCCTTGTGTCTTAGGAATCCATAGAGTCCGTAAGGGATGAAATTGATCGAGTGTAGGGGGAGATATAGCAGCTGGAGCAAGGCAAGGTATGACTGTGTCGCTGCTTGCAGGAACAGCAGTTCGCTACTGCAACTACTACTGCATGGCGACTGGTCCGGGTCGGGTCGGGCCGGACCGGGTCGGGTCGGGCCGGATCGGGTCGGACCCAGTAAATTTTTCCCGCGAGTCTAAAACTTATATTTTTGTACAAAATGATTAAAAACGCTTATATCTTGTTAAAGCTTTATGTGCTTAATTTATACCCGTGTCGAACTAAACGATGTTGTCCTAAGGCGTAAATTGAATTAACGGATTACAAATTACGCTTGGATTTCTAGGCCGACCCCCGCCAGCTCACCAGCGAGCTGGGCAGCCGCTCGCTCACCGGGGAGCGAGACCCCCGACTGGGTAAGCGTAGTGGCAATCAATGTATTTTAATGATGTGATGACTGTAATGAACCTAGTTCTTTTGTGACAAATATTTGTGACGATTTTAATAAACTATGTAGGATATTTTGTTGACGGACGATTAACGTCAAGTATTAACGCATGTACAAGGCAAGTTTCCTAACTCATACAACTCCTATTTAATTGTGCGAGGTTTCCTTACTCGATTCATTTATTGGGCAAGTGTCGAATTCATTTATCTATCGAGCAAATATTATTTGTTGAGCAAGCTTATTGAGCTTCTTGACTCCGTTCAAATTACTTATCAATTTAGCAATTAATGTGCTAGTATTCATGCTTCTATTCAAGTATTGCAATGAAAGCCCATTTCATGCAATGTTATATATTGTGTGATTCCAAAGATTATGAATTTTTATTCATTCAAGATATTTTTAAATGCTATCATGCATGTTGTTGAACCTTAAAGTTCTTTATTCCATAGACTGTTTAAAAGCTATGTCAAGGCTAATTGTTTCAGCTAGACACTTATTTGATTTGGTTACTAAAGCGAGGTTTAAAGTCCTCCAACTATTATTATTGTTAAGTAAAATTGTCCGATCAAATTGTTTTGGTCTGGACTCCCATGTAAAGCTGAGTGGAACAACCCTCACCGCAGGCGAAATTGTATAAACGTCGGGAAACCGACAACGCGCGTAAATGGAAAATGTAAGGCTTATGCATAACGCCAGGTATTTTAGGCTGATCACCTATTGTACCAGTTTTGTGGATTATCGGATGAATTTCCAGTAATTCTAGAATAGAGTTCTGTGCCTTGGTGCACCCTCAGTATTGAATAGTTCCCTTCTTTGGGAAACTTTGAAATCCTTGAATACTTCAGAAATCCTTCGGTCCTTAGTGGCCACTATAACGGTGATGAAAGAAGTTGTTTATTTCCTTGTGTTAGCTAAATTTTTACTCCTGAGAGCTATAAAGTTATTCATGTGATTATTCACTGCTATTATACTTGCGGGCAATTTGTTGCTCACCCTTGCTTTCCTTAAAACATTTCAGTTAGTGCGGCACGTGGGCGAGAGCTCAGGAAAAGATAAGGGAAAGGAGAAAGCTACGGAGTAGTTGTATTTTGTTGTTCTAGAATTACCGTTTGTATTAAGACATATTTACCCTTTTGTATTATGTTATGTTTTGTATTAGTATTGGTTTCGAGACTTGGGACAGGTTTATTTATGTTATATCAATGTAAATATTCCTTTATTCCGCTTTAAGTTATCGATTGTATAATTCTTGTTTTAGATAGTGGCGAACCAGGTCCGTGGCTCAGGTGACCCGGATTTGGGGGCGTCACACATCCATTCCGTCAAAGTACTTTGGAAGAACCACGCAGCTGAAGAAGCTACGTGGGAGCTAGAAGAGAAGATGAGGAAGAATTATCCGCATATTTTTGAGTGAACCCATGTTAAGTTTTCCGTACCTAGATTGTAATTCTGGGGACAGAATTCTTATAAGGGGGGAGGATGTAACGACCGAAAATTCTGAAATTGCCTTGTAATTCGAATTTTTGAATATTAATGAATATATTATATTTTATTAATATTATTTTTGTGTTGCATGTTTAAAGGTTGTGTGACAACCTAGATTATGTGAATGCATTAAATTTTACGTATTATAGTGTTGATTAAGTGAATAATTGATTTCGCATAGTGTCGCTAAATCACTATTCACGGGGCACGTTTCCCGATGCACTATTCACGTCATAATATTTTTGCGTCTTTTTCGATTTTAATAAATTTCATAAATACGTGTATGCATACGAATAATTTTTTCAAGTGTCAGAAATTTTATTTGAGCTGATACGTGATTTTATTCGTATCCGAAATGTATTATATGGGTGTTCCTAATATTTGGACAAATCCCATAATAATTATTTTTATGCATCTCAATAATTTGTGGGAGTACCCATTTTAATTTTGGGTAGAGTTATTTACCAGTTTTGGTACAAAAGTGGGAGTTTTCGGATATATTTTTGTGTATTTGGGTATTTATTTTGGCTTGTTACTCCAAGAGCGAACCAACCAAACCCAACAACCAATCAAATTGCTAGGAAATGAGAGAATGGAGAGTTGTCGGCGCCACCTTGAGCCACTCCCATTTTTCTCCCAAATTTACTCCATTTCTCCCAAATAATTCATTCCCTCCCATTCCATTCCTTGGCTAAGTTCAGCAGATAGAGAGAGAGAGAGCTACAGAAAAGAAAGGACGAAGAAGTCGCCGGAAAAAGAGAAGAAGGTCGCCGGAAAAAGGAAGGAGGAAGAAGAAGAAGGCACGGGTGGAAAAAGAAGAGAATCCAAGCAATGAGAACACTCAAAAACAAAGCCTAGCCGAGCCCTTTGACATCTAGGAAGGATTTACAGAGGTAAACAATCAATCAAATCCTTTCCATTCAATTTCTTGTTAAGTTTTTCAAGTTTTTCTTAGTTTTGAGCTCTTAAGCTTGTGGGTCGGATTTATGGAGATTCTTGGTGTTTTTGTTTGTTGTGATTGTTTGTAAATATTGTTAAGAGACTATGTAAGCTATTAATAATATCAAAGTGGAACAAAAACGCAAGAAATCCTTACCTTGGCTTAATGGAGCAAGAACAATGGACAAAACATGGACTTTGGACATTTGGACCATTTTAGAGGACTATAAAGCTATGATTTCGTGTTTGTTAATTTTGTTTGTTGTTATGATATTGTAGTTCCATGGGTTACGAAGCTAACCCAGTTGGAATGGAGCAAAAGGGGGTTAAAATGAGTTCGTAGTAATGATTTTTGTAAAACTTGTCAAGAACTCGAAGAACAGAGTATGAACTTTGCACTTTGGCTTAAGATTTGGCCATGTTAATGTTTATGGGTAATTATAAATTTTTGATATGTTGTAGCGCCATAAGTTAGGAGTCCATAGAGTCCAGAATGGACCAATTTGCTTGTGTATTGAGGGAGTTATAGAGGTTAGAGTGGCTGGAGGTCGGAGTTGCGAACTGGGAACAAACCCAGAATCCGGCTACTGCAGAATGGCGCCGCAGCGCCACTCATAAGCCCTGCAGCTCACGCTGCAGCGAGGGGCAAGTTGGGAAAGACCGAGACTCACGCCGTAGCGTGAGACCTAAGCTCTAAGGCTCACGCCGCAGCGTGAAGCCCTGTCATTGAGAAGACGCGGGACTCGCGCCGCAATATGAGATCCAGCACTAAGGCCTGGCGCTGCAGCGCTAGTGCCGTGTCCGACCTGGATCGGGTCGATCAGACCGGATCGGGTTGGGTCGAACCTAATGAGTTCCTTTCAGCGGGTCCAACACTTATATTTTTCTTTGTACTAAATGATTAGACAGGTTATTTATTCATACCTGGTTAAGGCCTTACGTGCTTCATTTTATGTTAAATGTCAACCAAATTGGTATTGTCTTAAGGCGGAAATTGAATAATCTAATTACAATTTATGCTTGGTTTCCCGGGGGCGCTACCCCCCGACCCCCGCCAGCTCACCGGCGAGCTGGACAGTCGCTCGCTCACCGGGGAGCGAGACCCCCGACTGGATAGTCGTAGGGCAATCAATGTGTTTTAATGATGCAGCGTCCGTTTTGAACCATTATTTGGAATGTGACTAATTGTTATGTAAATATGTACTTAATTGTGTAGGATACTAAGGAGCGTGTGTTATAATATTGTAGCAGCGCATCAGGCAAGTTTCTAAACCTTATGCACTATTTTTATTTCGTGCAAACAGGTATATGTTAGGCAAGTTTCTTTACCCTAACTCAATTTAATATTGGGCAGGTTTTCTCAATCGCACAGCTTTCATTTAATGTGCGAGTTTATTTATTAATTGAGCAATCATTTTATATTATTGCAAGTTTCCTAACTCAACTCGAGTTATCATATTTCAATTATGGTTAGCGGTTTAATTATGGTTAATTACTCCACATCAAGGATAATTATTGATATTAGCACATTATGCATTTGAATTCGAAATCTGTTGTTGGACTGTGAAACATAAGTTCTTCATTCATGAACTGTTTAAGGGAATAGTCTACGCCACTTGTTTCGGCTAGACACGTACAGGTTATTATTTTAAAAGCTATCCAAACCGATTGTTGGTGCGGATTCTTGGACTGAGAGAGCAACCCTTATGTAGGGGATTTAAATGTGTCGATTATTCGATGCAGTCAGAGCTAAATGTTATGCATATGCATAGGGTACGAGAGGCTGATCCCCTCGAGTACTACTGACGGGCCAGGCGTTTAAAAGGGTTGGTTGAATAACTGATCCTTTGGCCAAATAGTTCATGGTCTATTGGACCACTCAGCAGTAAATAATCAATATTCATTATTTCATTTGAACTTTGATTATATTGTCAGCTATTTCTTCAATGTTCTTAACTTGTTGAACCATGCGATTATTATTCTAATTCATTCATGATATATCTTCTTTATTCCTTTTAAACTTGCTGAGCAAAGTAGTTTCTCACTCTTGCTATATCATGAACCTATTGCAGTTAAGCCGGGAAGTTCCAAAGCGGACAAAGGCAAAGGAAAGCTTAAGGAATAGTTATATGTACTATCCCGTTATGTAATCGTGGAATCGTTTTGTATTATTATTGTATTCTGCGATGTATTCATTTAAGGTTATAGACCTTGGGACCGTAGTAAACCTTTTGTAATGAACAATATATGTTTATTTATTCCGCATTAGTTGATTTATGTTGTTTAGAGGTGTATGAATGTATTTTATCGTGAGCACCAGATTCGAGGTATTGGTACCTGAATTTGGGGGTGTCACAGGACCTAACAATTGTACGTTCGATACCTTAGACTTAAGGACTTTTTGCAACGTTGAGAATTGTGGTGCAAAGTAAAAACGATGATTCTATTCAACTATAACAATATAATTTTTAATAACACGGGACTGAAAATTATTACAAAGTTATAATTACTTATAAAATTACAAGAAATGAATAATACTGAATCCTACCACCTAAACAAACTTGACGAATACCTGGCGAGTGAATAAACCTAATGCTATAATACTGACTCTAAAGAAAGTTGATTCGTCTTGTTATTGTTTGATTGATTGAATTTATTTTTTTTTTCTAATCGACCATGACAACTTTATAATTTTGTATCTCCTTGGTAACTGGTACAACTCTCGTCCCATGATCTTCCAACTTCCTGAAACTGCTAGTAGTTGAAGTTAAGAGATTAACTTCTTCGATTTTAATCAACCGTTTTACTTTCATTCGCACGTGACGTCATTATATTGGTCATGTAATAAGGTTCATGATACCCTTAGTGAATATTTTATAAGTTTAAAAGTACAAAGACACTTCGGTCTTTCCCTTTTTATTTATATTTTATCAATAAAATGTAGATACAACAATTAATTATTTAATTATTCTCCATCCCAATCAGAATCAAAACCACTCCATTGAGATGAGGCGTGAGTATCACCAAAAAACGAGACAAATTATCATCTCTAACCATGAGATGTGCATCCACCATAGATGTGATTTAGTTTTATGAAGTTTGGAACGAATTTTTGGCATACGGGTCTTGCCAAACACTATATATGGGTATATACGGGTATTATAGATATCCTATTCCAAGAACGTTTATTTGCAAGATTCCATTATGCAACCTCCATTCTAAAATATAAAATCATAATTGGCACTTCGCAATCGACTTAAAAACAATTTAAACTCAAAAGTGACATTACTTTAATTTTAGTCAATATAATGAAAAATATTATACAAAATATCTAAAAAAATATTACTCACCGTATGATTTGTTTATTTAATAATTTTTAATGAATCGTCTCAACTCTAAATTTGAAAACATTTCAAATTCTCTTTCAAAAGTCAATAATAATTTTTTAAATGAACCGGAGAAAATCCTATAGGTATCCTATCCCCTACGAGAATGTTTATTTACGGGATTGCATTAATTAGGACTATTAATCCTCCATATCATCCCTCATAAGGGGGACTAAGAAACCCACCCCCTCCATCTCTTCTAGTTATTAGCACCTTGTATGGGGGGACTATTTCCTTAAATCGGACAAACAGTCCGTTATCGAATGACAAAACAAAAACAATACTCCCTCCGTCCCAAATTAATTGTTTTTTTATGACCTTTTAAAGTCAAATTGACTATTTTTCAAACTAATCTTTTTACTATTTTTGCTAACATATAAGTGAAGATATTATAACCAAAAGAAAGTATATACAATTTATTACTAATTTCAATTTTTATAATTTTAGAAATATATTTATATATGCTTAATTATTAATTTTAAAAATAGTCGATTTGACATAAAAAAGTCTTAAAAAAGCAATTAATTTGGGACGGAGGGAGTATTATCTTTTAATAGAGCTAATAGTCCAATCTCATACTTTAAACCCGCCGCAAACAAACATGCTGTGTGTCCAACAAAACAAACCAGATCTTTTAAGATAAGTCGCTAACAAATGAAGACACACGAATGGATAAAAGGGCAAGTTTTGCTAGATACCTAGTTTAGCATTCACCTAAAGTCTCCCACCCAAAGTTAACCACTTAAAATCTCTAAGTAATTACATGACATCAACAAGACCATTCAACCCACCTAACATAATACTTCTCCAAACACCCTAGTTACCATCCGCAACTGCCTTGTCAATTTCATCCACATGATCTCGAAGTACATTCCACTGCAAAAGAATTGAAGCAAATAATTTACATACACCCAAATAACCTTATATACTACTATATGAGAATAACAAGAACAAAAGTAAGGAATAAAGGCATACCTGATCCATGGTTAATGAAATACCTGAAACAAGTATAAGGATGTTTTCATTAATTTGATCTTACCAATTATATCAATCTTAGGCATGAAAAGCTGAACAAAAAACAAAGCATGTGACACCGTAAACAAAGAATACCTTTCTAAGCATTGAAATGGGCATATAAGTCTTAATTGACACTACCAGAAAGGGTTGATTGGGGAAGACAGACAGTTATAATGATGAGTCAAATAAGAAGAATATAATGGCCTTTTTTTTCAACAAACTACTACTACAAATCAATAGAATATCTGCTAACCAAATAAACAACAAAATGATCCTTGCTACCTCAAAAGGCGGTAGTGGTTTCAATAAAGAAAAAGATCCATCAAAGCAGCTAATTGTCACGTCCCGCGGAAGGTTCTAGAGGTTTATCCCACGTGGAAGGCGCTTATAGGAGGTGTACTTGGGCAAAGATGTAGGCAAATCTCTAGAACATTCTCTAACATGGTAGAAGGCGCTACTTAGTTCCGCATGGTTGTGGAACAATCTAGAATAATTAAAAAACTTGTGGAGTATTTTAGGAAGGTTCTATAATACTCAAGATAATTGTAGAACATATATGTAACTAGAAGCTTGTACCTAGAATTTTCTAAGAAGTTACTTGTAATCTTAGGTTCTAGAATCCTCCATTGAGAAGGTGGGATGGCTATAAATAAGAGGTGGCCTCATTTGGCAAACCGTCGAATCGAATCGAATGGGATAGAATCCAATCCAAGGCCATCTAAGCAAAGCATTCTCCAAGCATCCTTGTGTAAAGCTTTCTTGTGTAATAAAGTATTGTTTTTTTAAAGTGCTCTCTTGTTCCTTTCCAAGCTTCCTTTCTAGTTCTTGTGGTGTTTAACTTGGTGGAAGGCTTACTTAGCAACTTTCTAGGAAGATTGTTGTCTAAAGCCGCACGGTGGAACTTAGAATTCTCTAAGGCCGTGACAGTTGGTATCCGAGCTAAGGTTTTAATGAAGGCCTTCATTATTACTAAACACCATGTCGAATGTTACGGAAGAGCAACAAAGGAGTAGGGATGAGATGCCCAACCCACCCAAAGGTACTCAAGGTAACAAATCGAGGGACGCGACGACTACCATGGAAGCTCAAGTGACAAGGCTAGAGGTTGTCATGGCAGATGTCAAAGAGCGACTTGATTGACTCGAACAAAACGTGGAGGACTCTATCGAGGGGCTCGACACCAAGATAGAGAGGTACCATGACGAATTGATCGAGACCTTCAAGACCGCCAGCCATGACGCGGCACAGGAAAGCACGGCCTTCCAAGCGAAGATCTTGGAAGCCTTGGCGAACATTCAAGGAGAAATGCAGACGATGAAGGCCTTCATCCCTTCATCCATAGAAGAGACCAAGGCGGATTGAGCTCTTTGCAAGCGTGTTGTGGCGAATGGGGTTGACACGCCACACCACCAGGCGAGGGAGACTCCAAGGATCAAGGACGTGCCTAAACCTGAGTATGATGGCAAGAGGGATGCCACGGTGATAGATAATTTCTTGTGGCACACGGAGCGATACTTTGCGGCGCTAAATTTGGAAGACAAAGTGAAGGTAAACACTGTTTCCCTCTATTTCACTAATATTGCAATGGTTTGGTGGCGCGGGAAATATGCCAAGATGGAGAAAGACACATGCACCATAAATACATAGGAGCTCTTAAAGGCAGAACTCAAGAAACAGTTCTATCCCGTGAATATTGGCCATGATGCTCAGAAAAGAATGAAGGAGCTTAAGCATGATGGTTCAATTCGGGAGTATGTGAAGGAGTTCTCTAATCTTATGCTCCAAATCTCCAACACGAGCGAGAATGATCTCTTCTTCAACTTCATGGACGGGTAGAAGTCATGGGCTGCCCAAGATCTCAAGCGCCATGGTGTGAAGGATGTGTCTACCGCCATGACAGTTGCGAAAACTTTGGAGTATCGTTTGAGTGAAAGAGAACTCTCTAAACCAAAGGGCGACCATACCAACGGGAACAAGGTGGAAGAAAAGGGAACGACATCTACTAACCTCAAGGGGAATGGGGGTAGAGCCGTCCACCACCAAGACAAGGGAGGTTGAAGTTCTGACAAGAAGCCGCGAGAAAACTACTTCATATGTAATGGACCTCATTGGGCAAGAGAGTGTCCAAAACGCCAAGCCCTCAGTGCATTAATCATAAAGGGGGAACACGAGGAGGAAGCTACAATGGGAGCTCTTCAACTCAGTGCAGGTCAAGCCTATTCCTCACCAGGCGGGTGATAGGAGACCAAGAGGCAACTTTCATGGCAATGAGGGGCGAAAATCACCAAGGAAGGATCAGGCAAAGGTTGGTGCTAAATCCTTTCTCTGGATGTTATTGGTGTGGTGGTGGGGACCACTTCATCAAGGATTGCTCGCAGCGGAAGACTTTGCTTGGCATGATATCGTCGAGCGGCATGGGAAAGCAACCTAAAGGAGTGTTGCAGATGCCAAAGACGATCGTGGAGCGGGATGCCAAGGTCAAGAAGTCAGGATCCGACAAGAGCAAGACGACACGAAGGAAGGGCCTTCGATATGTCGACATGGAGGTCGGGGGCAAAGTTGTGCAAGCGTTGGTGGACTCAAGGACCACGCATAACTTTCTGACTCATTACGTGTGCGGAGCGGAGCGTTGGGGCTCAAACCAACCAAGGACGAAAGATGGGTGAAGTCTGTCAATTCTGAAGAACAACAAACCCATGGCATAGTAAAAGGGGTTGAACTACGCCTGAGAGCATGAACGAGAAAGGCCGACTTCACTGTCATCGACATGGATGATCACCAAGTCGTCCTTGGAATGGACTTCATGAGTGTTGGTGATCCACGGGAATAATGGACGTGCCTCATGCAAAGAACCTTTGGTGCAACTGGGGAAAGGAACTAGCAAGTTGCTTGGTGCAATTGAGTT
Source organism: Aralia elata (assembly GCA_034770075.1). Lineage (NCBI taxonomy): Eukaryota > Viridiplantae > Streptophyta > Magnoliopsida > Apiales > Araliaceae > Aralia > Aralia elata. The sequence goes on from CM068377.1 coordinate 67,005,428, forward strand.
CAAAGGGTTAAAGTTAACATCGGGCGAGAAACTTGTTGGACCGCGGACGTATGCTTAAGTCATCAAGAAATGTCGAACACAGTGCGATAAAACTTTCTTGTGTAAAGCTTTCTTGTGTAATAAAACTTTCTTGTGTAATAAAGCATTCTTTCTTTAAAGTGCTCTCTTGTTCCTTTCCATGCTTCCTTTCTAGTTCTTGTGGTGTTTTACTTGGTGGAAGACTTACTTAGTAACTTTCTAGGGAGATTGTTGCCTAAGGCTGCACAGTGGGGCTTTGAATTCTCTAAGGCCGTGACATAATGGTGATTTGGTCATGTTACATCCCTCTTCTAAAGCCACCGAAGAACAATCATGGCTTTGGAGCAAGGATAAATTTTATAACAGCTATTCGAAGTGGAAATCCTCAACTAAAAGCATTTCCATCAACAATATGGATTTCTATGACAACACAAATATATTAAATAAATCATAAATGAATAAATATGCAACCGTCTTAGAAAATTCCAAGCTCAAACTCCATTCTACAACTCAAACTACAAGACTTCACGGGGACTAGGATCACAAGCTACGTTGAACTAGCCTGTTACAGTGTGATCATAGTGAACATCATCCAAAAAGAATGGAAAAGAGAAAGGGGGGGGGGGTAATCACTGTAAATACTAATGGGACAAGAGGATAGGGTTTGAAACATTATAATATTAAGTGTGCTTGCAGGTGACATTACTTATTTATTATCGAACCAAAGTTTCAACTATATGAAAGTAGATGTCAGTATTTGGTTACACACTGCAGTATCTGGAAACTATGACAGGACTTGAGCAAATTTGAAAAACGATATTAAACACTCCACAGGGTTTTCCTATCAGAACCCAGTTCAATGCTTGACGAGGACATCCTTGTATCTAGATTTTTACGTATTTCTAAACATGCCTTGCTTGTTATGGGCCTGTCTACATTGGACTTCTTCCTCCTACCAAGTTTCGTTCTTATAATGGGCCTACCTGTATTGCTAAAGAGAAAAATAAATATTATAAACCAAGGGAGAAATTTAGACCAGCATTATTTGTTTAGAGAGAGCACATTTGCAAGCAATTGAGCTAAGTTATAAGATGAGCTTCACAACCTCTATACTCGCTAGCTACAAAAGAAGATTTTATTTGAAATGAGAGAAAAAGAGTAATATGCTACAAGAAAATAAACAAGAGACAACTGGCAAAAACATCACGGCCCCAAATTGCGAGCAGCCAAACTAGAGTCTTAACAATAGGTGTTGGTAAACCTAGGAATGCTAGTATTAGTCTGCTGGAAATTCAACAGGAATTTTTGTACAAGGATGGAAGAATTTGTTAATTCTATGGAAGGGAATCTAAATCACAGGAAAATCAGTATTTCAAGGCTACAACAAAGAGCATCCTTTCTCTTTATTCAAATTTATTTTATGTTAATTTTTTGGGCCCGGGGCCCGCTGGGGGGGTGGTGGTGTTGTTTAACTCTCTGGATCTCTCACAAAGGCAAGAGGATGGACAATGTTCAGGAAGCAGCTAACACGTTAAGGACTGTTGTGAACCATGCTAAATTTGGGAAAGATAACTTCTAGATGCAGAATAAAATTCTGGTATGTTACATTCATTAGTTTATTATGTATTTAATTATATAGTTTGTCGTTGGAATAGTATTAGTCCAATTTTGGCACATGTAGAGACGAGTTATGGCGAGTCATTCATAAAATCTTGAAGAAGTTGGATCGTTTAATAGGTGTCCCTCACGAGGAGCAGTTCGAGAAGATTGCAAAGAAAGAAGGAAAGTCCATGGTTATAACAGTGGAGCAGAAAGAAGAATACAAGGTTCAAGGAAGCATGGCAAAAAATATATATATATATATATATATATATTTATGAATACCACTGCAAATTGATTAGAGTTGTATTGATGCTTCCAAATCGGCATGCAAAACTGTTTTTATCTTTCTTATAGAGCCAGTGAGCCCACTGATAAAATCCTGTCCAAATTAAAAGGCTACAACATAATTATAAATCTGCAATACAACTTCCTTCCAATTTTATATTTGATCTTCCTCTTCTTTTCTCAATCATTTTTTAGGTGTATTCCCTTTTTTTCATTTGGCTAAACAAACTTCATTAGATTTCAAAAATATCCATAGGTACAAAGTTCTCCACTTTCTTTACATTTGTATTTGCTAATCACATATTTATTAAAATACTCTCCTGTCCCAAATTAAACCCACCGTCTCTCTGTTTTGGGACGTGTCTCAACTCTTTTGCCATTTGTTTTACCCTTTATTTTTAGTTCCGGATGGGTATGAGAAAACTGTTTACAAAACTTCCATTTTTTATGAGACAAAGGAACCCACAGCCAATGCCTTATCCTTTTTTGTTGCTGTTCCTAGTGTATGTAGTGTAGAACCTATGACCTCTAGCTCAACCAAGTACCAATTTTTTTACAACGATTCTACTGTTTTCTTATAAATGCTGCCTCGTATAATGGCATATGCAGAAAAATATTAAAATAAATATAACAGTAGGAGTAATATTAACAAACCCTAGACAGCCAAAATTTGAAGTAACAACCAGTACGAAGAAGAAATCTATACCTTTTCTGCCAGGCAATTGCTTCCCATCTTTGACATAAAATTCCCGAATATCCACCACAACTTTTCCTTGCCAATTTCTCACCGAAACTCTCCTATTCTTCGAAATCTACCAAAATTTGTAAACAAAATCCCTTAATGTAAATACACAAATATATTAAATGTGTTTGTAAATATTTCTACAGAGGGAATAATTTATAGAGATACCTCGCAGACAACAATATCATCGTCGGATTCGTCCCCGGAGTCTTTCTTGACAATCTTCTTCGGCGGCGCGTCACCGTCGGAGGCGCAGTCTTCCTCGTCCTTCCCCTTTCCCCTCTTCGACATCTCTCTTTTTTTTTTTCTTTTTTTTTCCCCCCAAATCGTTGTTTCGATTTAACTAAACCCGTAACACCAAAGTCACCAAAGTATCTTGATGAGATAGTAAAGAAGTAAAACCCTAGTTTCAGGGACGAAACTACATATGGACGGAGGGGGCCACGGCCCCCCCAAGGTTTGAAAATTTTGTAAGTTCCACCCTAAAGTTTCAAAAAAATTATTTTTGGCCCCCCTCAAGAAAAATGCAATGCTTCAGAGGAAAATGAATTTCTTTACTACCAAACTAACGATCACAACACATTCTTTGTAACAAGATATAAGTTTACACATCGGTCTCACTCTGATCTTAACTAGCCAAATTCATACACTTATAAATAGATTATAGACCTGCCCTTCTTGCCTATCCTGCCCCATAAAATTCCCAAATAAAAAATGGCAACTCCTACCTCCATACTAAATAAAAAAGAAAATGGAAGCTCACTAGAAAGACTTGGATAGTACTGCACTAAAAAAATAATTACTTTATAATGTAAGGTAATTTTAAAAAATTTAAATATTATATATAAATTGACTCCACTAAAATTTTATAAATTTTCTATTATACAGGATCAAATTGAAAAGTTATAATTTTGTCAGTTAAATTTTAACCACATATGACTCATATCCTCTCAATATATGTATATCTCCCTATAATATTATATATATATATATATATATGTGTGTGTGACCTGAAAGTACAAAAGTATTAAAAAAAAATTGGCTCGGGGGCGCTGCCCCCGAACCCCTGCCAAATTATTTATGACTTGCTAAAAAGTTTGGCCCCCCCTGAGATCAAATCCTGGTTTCGTCCCTGCCTAGTTTGCTAATTAGATTTATATATCTATACCAAAATAAAGCAACCAACGTTTGATGGTGAGCCTGTTCGGGAATCAATTATAAGTTGGTCAAACTCAAACCAATTTATAAGTCATTTGTTACTGTTCCCTGTTCGAGAACTTATAAGTTAAAAAAAAATAAGTATTTGTAACTTATTTTAAAATGACTTATAAGTCATTTTAAAATAAGTCATTTTAAAATATGACTTATAAATCATTTTAAAATAAATTAATTTGACCAATTGTAATGTCTATTTTGCCCCCTTTCTATTAATGTCCTTTTTAGTAATCTTTATATTTGATTTTAACTTATAAGTCATTATGAGCCGAACACCTTCCAACTTATTTTAACTTAATTTTTGACTTATAAGTCAAATTGATATCGAACGCTTTTACTTATAAGGCTCAACTTAAAACAATTTATAAGTCAAGTTATATTTTAACTTATAAGTCATTTTAAAATAAGTCATTCCCGAACATACCCTAAATAACCCAAAGATTTTTTATTTTTCATTTCTTCTTAATCATAAATTTTGTTATTACGAAGCTGACTCAACTATTCAAAAGTTAAGTTTTTCACAAAATTTTAGTATACATTTACTATATATTAAAATATAACAAATAAATATTGAGTCATTTTAGTTGGTCTCGAATCAACTCAGTATACTAAGTTTAATGACTCGATAGTTTAAAAGTACTTTTTTTTTCATTCCTTCTTGGTCATAAATTTTAATATTCCAAAAGCGGGCTTAATAACTCAGAAGTTGAGTTTTTTACAAAATATTAGTACAAATTTAATATTAAAGATACAATGTATCATTTGCCACTAAAAAAATATATAAAAAAAATACCTGTAGACACCCAAATTTTGCGTTTCCTTCTACTAACCTTGACAGGAAGGCGAAATCGTCAATTGAACCAGCTTGCAGGAGCAAAAGAGCGGGCACAAGGGCGAGCGCCCGGCAACGCCGCAATGATTTGGGCAGCCCAAGTCGACATGACAGCATGACCGTCCGAGGCAGGCATGTCCGAATGAGGTGGCACGTCTCCCGGAAGTTCCCGGACTGCGGAATACGAGCCTGTCAGCGAAAACCGACGTTGCGGTACGAAAATCGAGGCGTGGCACGAAAATCGAGAAAGTCAAGCCCGCCAGCCGCGGATAGATCTGCGGCCAAGTGGGTGCGCCAGCACGAAAACCGGGAAATCAGCACTCAGCAGCTGAGTGCGATGGGAGGCGTGCCAGCTGGCCAGCCTATTTAAGCCAGCTTCGGCAGCATACAGGGGGTTCAGCAGTTTTGGAAGAAGAAGAATTTCTGCAGCAGCAAAAAAAAACACGGAAATAGAGAGAAAATAGCTAGATTTTGCAACAAAATAGGGAGAAAGAAGAGGAAAAAAAGAGTGGAATTAATTCTTTTGAGTTTGATTGTATCAAATACATCCTTTATCCTATTCAAATACACAAGTTCACATCCATTTGAGATCAATTGCAAGGTGAAAATTTCTATTTGTTCTAGCAATTCATGTCCTATTGATTTGGGTAAATTAGATATAATTTTCATGTATCTTGTTGAACAATGAATTAGGGATTATGAGTGAAGTTTCCATCGGAATAAACTCTTCTTAATAACCCGATGATATTCGTTCATTAATTTCTTGGTTTGTTTTAAGGTGTTATATTCGGCATCAATTCCTTTAAATCGTTATTTTAAGATGTCTTGGTATTGTTAGATTTATCCGGGTTGGTTTATTTTTCTTGTAATATCCGATTGTTTGTGTGTGGATACTTGGTTGTGAGCCTAGGAAAGCGACCCCGGGGTCCCGATCCGATGATGGACATATCTTGATGTAAGAAGTAGAGATGACGTAGTTCTCATTGTAAATATGTAATCGTTGGGCCTTAAAACGACGCTAAGGCGAGAATCGTGCTTAAGGCCCCGAAATAGTGAAATTTGTGATTGTTGGCGTTCGGGGATATTTTGATGGCTTACATGCCCATGAATAGCCCGACGCGTGTTTATGCTCGATTTGAATTATGACACGAAATTGATTTCAAAGCTAAATGATAAGATTTTCATAAAATCAATCAAAGTAGGATATTAGAATCACGAGGTTTAAAATTTGAGAAACGTTAATGAAATGTCGATTCATATCTAACGAGAAAGCTAAAGAAAAATCGTTTTCCAAAACAACACACGAAATGATTTTATAAATAATTGACGTTTTATTAAATCTTTGTGCATAGGGTGAAAGAGATCCTAGAAATTGCCCATCATTTTATGAAAGCAACGTATAGATCTCGATTCCTATTTTGACGAAGGTCTAAAACTCTTGTTTTGTTAAAACGACACTTAACGAAAATCTCATAGTTTTGATAATTAAAATCAAACCTTTCTCATAAAGCTTTCTCGTGTATGCCGAAAAGACATTCCGAAGCATTCTCAAAGTAAAACACGATTTTCCCTAAAATCCAAATGATTCTTTCATACAAACTCACCACAACATTCACATAAGCACACATACACACACACGCACGCACACACACACACATTTCATGAATTAAAGGATAGGAGAAGCATCAAGATTGCGGTAACCGTGTTTCACGGAAGTCGAGGGGTGCCTAACACCTTCCCCTCACTTAAACAAGCCCCCGAACTCTATGAATCTCGATTCGCAGACCAATTAATTCGGAGTCACATATGAGCCAGCGATTTATAAAACACGAAAAATCGGATGAGTTGGTACATCCCTTTCAAATATACCAACTGGCGACTCTGGTTAATTGGCTCATCATAAAAACGATCTTTCAAAACCCCGTCGACATCAATGCCAACCTTTTCCAAACGTCATCTAAATCAAAAGGCTAAAATTGGAAAAGACCAGAAGCGAGAAAACCCGGCGTCGACAATACCTTTTAGACTAGCGAGTCACCAAACTTAGGTTGTGTTTGATAAATTGATTGTTAAGATCTGAACAGTTTAGACATCTGAATAATATAGAGCATATGAATAGAATTGTATCTGAATGAAAAAATATTGTTTGATAATTACTTTTTTCAAACCCACTGAATAACATGTTTTTACTATTTTAACCTTAAAAAAAACAAAAAACAAAACAGCTGCAACTTCTTCATCTTCCCCGACCCCCGCCCCCTTCCCCCTTTCTCCCCCCCCCTCCCGCCCCCGCCCCGCCCCACCCCTTGCCCTCGACGTCCTCCTCCCGCCTCTCCCTTCTCCTCCCCTTGGTGTTGTTAGTGGTAGATCTAGTAGTGGTGGTGGTAGATCTGGTGTTGGTGGTGGTAGATCTGGTGTTGGTGTTGGTAGATCTGGTAGTGGTGGTGGTGGTGGCGGGCGGCGGTGTCTTTCAAATTTGGTGGATAAAAAAAAATAATAATATTGAGGAGGGTATTTTTGTCTAAAAAATAGTCAAGCTCATTCAGACATGCCTCTTAATAATTTAGACTTGATTTTGTATCTTAACTGGTTAGAGGCATTAAGAGATAACAAAAAAAAAAAAACAGCCACATGTCTCTTACCGAAAAAGAGGCAGTCTATTAAGAGGCAATAAGAGGTAATCAAACACACTCTTAGGATGTCTATTCAGATACTCTATATTATTCAGATGTCTAAACTGTTCAGATCTTAACAATAAATTTTATCAAACACCACCTTAAACTGTTAAATTGACTCGAAACCAATTAAAATATCCTTCAAATATATCATATTTTAAAAAGGTACAACTTATTAAACTTGTATATACTTGTCTTGAAGGCTTAAAACATGAACTTATTATTCACCTTAAATTACTTGAAGCTAAAAGATTTGATACTTTAATTTTTATAATAATATAACTAAACCTTTAATTTGGTACAAAACTGTCTCTTTTAGCTACTTTTGATCAAACATGTGACATACATGTCTTAGTTTTTAACGACAAACTAGTCAATTTTATGTAAAATGATTTTCTCTCTAGATTGAAATGCAAACTTTTCACCACATTAAGTACCCAATATTGATTATGATTAAAAACTTAATACAAAGCTAAAAGTTCATGGAAAATCAAATTAAATGACACTCAACAAAAAGAAATTAAACAAATTATTTAATTAGAACAAATTACTTAGTAAGACAAAATAATTATTGAAAAAAGTATTAATTAAAACAAATAAACTATTAAATACAATTAACATATAGCAAAAAATATAGTCGAACCAAAAACCCATTTCAGTTTAGAGAAAAAAATTGGTAAGGATGGTTTGTAAATCATTAGTTTTACAGCCCCCAATAATAACATGCCAACTCTACTTTTTTAGAAGAAAACACACCACTTTAACTTAACACAGTAAATATTGTTTGGTTAATCTTGGTTAGTGCCAAAAAGATAATAACAAAAACAAAAAATAGATGACGGTAAAGTTAAGAATTCTGAACGCAAAATTGCTCTCAAGCGGCTTCATCTTCTCCGGTCATCTCCAACATCGCGTTTTTTCTAGAGTATGTTCATACAAATTTATGTTGCTTAAATTTCTTCCCAGAATCACTTTAATTTATCTTATCAATCCATTACATGTAGTTTGATGTGTTTTCCATTCCTTTGTTTAATGGATGTATGAGCTTAACGACAGTTTTAATTCCTTCATCATCATCTCTATTTGAGTTTTTTGTATATATCGTAAAAGAAGAAGTTTTTCTAATTTCATGCATGATTGGGAATTGGTTTATTGTTTTTTTATTGAAAGTAAATTCTTGAAATAGGCATAAGTGGATGTTACTGGAATAACGGGTTCTTACACCACTTCATAAATCATAGAATTGAATTGTAAACTCTTGAAATAGGCATAAGGTGGTGTTCCTTTTCGTAGCTGCCCTGCTACAATATTATCTCGAAGAGAAATTGAAAATAAAATTAAACTCAATTCTGATGGAGTATGAAACTTTATCTTAAGTTTGTTATTACGCATTTATTAATTTACTAGAGATGTTAAATAATTTTGAGAAGAAATTTATTCATGTGTTTAAGCTAAATACTACTTTATATATATATATTATATATATATATATATATATATATATATATATAGGGTACCAATCCACGGCAAGCGTTTGCCGGAGCAACCAAATTGTTCCCTGCCGCTATAGGCTGTAGCGGCAGTAGTGTTTGTTTTTTTGATTATCTGTCGCTATAGGCTGTAGCGGTAGGGGAAGATTTTTTTTTTTTTTTTCCAGCAAAGGTTTGTTGGCTTACAATATGTATCAGTTTTTTGATCTCCTTATCCTTATGTACTTTCATACTCAACCCAACTGTCATTTATTATCATAAAGTATATTATAAAAATATACAAAATTTTAATTTCTTCCAATATATTAAAAACTTATAGATATATTTTATTTTTAAGTTAATTTATGAAATACTAAAATATAAAATATTAAAATTTTAAAAGTAACAAATATAATAATAAATAGTATCATAATAAAAGTAACAAATATTTATTATTATATTTGTTACTTTTAAAATTTTAATATTTTATATTTTAGTATTTCATAAATTAACTTAAAAATAAAATATATCTATAAGTTTTTAATATATTGGAAGAAATTAAAATTTTGTATATTTTTATAATATACTTTATGATAATAAATGACATTTGGGTTGGGTATGAAAGTACATAAGGATAAGGATCAAAAAACTGATACCTATCGTAAGCCAACTAACCTTTGCTGCAAAAAAAAATTCTGTAGCTGCAGATAACCAAAAAAAGTCAAACACTACTGCCGCTACAGCCCTGTAGCGGCAGAGAACAATTTAGTTGCTGCACCAAACGCTTGCTGTGGATTGGTACCATATATATATGTTTAGATGAACATAAAAACTACAAATTTTCTTTTGTAGATTTTTTATCCAAGTAACTCAGATGAATTATTATACATAATTGATAATTATGTCGAACAATGATTTGGAAGCAGAGTGCCGTGAATTCATTCATGATCAAAATGGTGGAGATTTCTTAAAAACTCATGAAGAACAACATTTGGCCAAAACTTGTGCATTCCGTAGTCCTCTTGAGCCATGTAAAGATATGATTTTTGATGAAGTAGAAGATGCTAAAACATGTTACAAGACATATGCAAGGCGCATGGGTTTCAGCATACGAAAAAGTTATACTAGACAATCATCCGTAGATAAGTCATTAGTTGGAGTGGACTTCGCTTGTTCTAGGGAAGGGCGACCTCAACAGAGTTATGAAGTAAAGACAGCTAAAATGAAGAAGTCATGTTCTATAACTAGAATTGGATGCAAAGCAATGATGAGTTTGAAATGATGGGAAGAAAAATGGGTTGTTAGCAACTTTGTAACTGAACACAACCATTTACTTTATTCTCCCAAAAGTACAGCTATGCTTCGAGGACACAGAGGGATATCAAAAGCTCAGAAAAATCTTATAGATGTTCTTAATGAAGCAGGTGTTCCTCATAGGAAAATAATGTCTGTCTTGACGCGAGAATCAGGCAGTGATAGTACTAACGTTGGTTGTGTGTCTGTTGATATTCAAAATTACTTGGGAAATAAGAGGAGACAACTTTTGAAAGAAGGAGATGCACAGATGATGTACAACTATTTCATAAAGAGTAAATCAATGAATCCTATAATTCCCTTAGCTGAAAATAATTGCATGGGAAACTGTTTTTTAGGCAGATGTAAGATCACGACTAGCCTACCAATACTTTGGAAATGTTGTTACCTTCGATGCTACTTACCTAACAAATCGTTATGGAATGCCATTTGCACCATTTACTGGAGTTAACCACCACCACCAATCTGTTATGTTTGGGTGTGCATTACTAATAAATGAGACAACTGACTCTTATATTTGGTTGTTAAGAACATGGCTCGAGGCAATGTCTGGACATGCTCCATCGATTATTACTACAGATGATGACAAATCGATTATTACTACAGATGATGACAAAGCAATGGCAAATGCAATAGCTGAGGTATTACCCAACACTACTCATCGATTATGTATGTGGCATGCTTTACAAAAAGTTTCAGAACGTTTGGCTCAGGTATATAATAAATATCCTTCTTTTCAAGGAGAATTTCATCATTGTATTCATGATACAGTCACGATAAAAGAGTTCGAAGGTGAGTGAAATGAACTAATGATCAAATACGAGCTAGAGAAAAATGATTGGTTGCAAGAGTTATACCAGAAACGTGAAAAATGGGTTCCAGCATATTTACGAACTCTGTTTTGCGCTGGGATGTCAACAACACAAAGAAGTAAAAGTATGAACAAGTTTTTTAAGGATTATGTCTGTTCTAGTATATTAGTAAGTTACTTTGTCTATCAATATAAAAAAGCTTTGGATTCAAGGTATCGCAAGGAGAAAGAAAAAGATGTGAAATCAAGGAATTCCACACCATTGTTGAAAACATGTTACAAAATTGAAGAGGATGCAGCTGATGTATACACCAGGAAGTTGTTTTTAAAGTTTCAAGATGAATTGTTTTCAAGTCAAAAGCTTAAGGCGTCTAAATTTCTTGAGGAGAGAAATACAAAAATTTACCAAGTGGTGCCAAATGGGAAGGAAAAACCAATATATGAAGTGACATTGGTTGTTAATGAGAGAAAAGCTACTTGCTCATGCCACATGTTTGAATTTGTTGGAGTTTTTTGTAAGCATATACTTGCTGTTTTTATTAAAAAGTCTCTTATTGATAGTCTTCTACAGCATTATATTTTATAGGGATGAACTATAAAGACCAAGCATCGTGTAATTCAAGAAATTTCTGAAAAGGTGATTCAAGAAGACCCTCAAATGTTTTCCACCTTAAGGAGAAATAGTTTGATGATGGAGTTTCTTAAAGTTGTTGAGAAAGGAGAAAAATCACAAAGGAAATACAATCATCTTTCACTTGCTCTACAAAAGGTTCATTCTGAACTCCAAACAATGGATGATGATGAAGAAAAAGTTAAGACAAAAACATCCAAAAGAGACCAATTCAGGGAAGAAAAGAAAATGTGGTATTTGTAAGCAATGCAGAGCATATTAAGCTGGTTGTCCTACACTGACGCAATCAAGGTAAAAATAAAATCGTATTCCTTCTACATTATGGTATTTTTGGTAGTTCAAATTTTAGTATTTAGTTCTGTTATGTACATAATTTTATTTTATTTTATTGAAGAATTCTAATATGGAGCACTGATTCATTGTTTTTGTTGTTAATTAGGACCTGATGATGGAGGCTACGGAATGCATACATGAGCAGAATTATTGGAGCTAACATATATTGGCTTAGTATTTATAGAGTGGAAGTTTTGGATGCCATGATTATCTACTGTTTAAATAATATTTTCTTTGTTAGACTATAAATTATTGCAATAACATTCTTGTTTCTCAAACTATTTTGTTTTCAAATGAAGTTGTCTTGGTTGAATTCGGAGTTTAGTTCTCTTATTGTATTACATTAAGGAACATAATATCTTCTATACTTGGTGGTTAAATATATATTGAATTCTATCTTTGATGAAGTAATGTTAGTTCTGCAGCTACAATTGGTGGTTAAAATACATTTAGTGGCTTTATTGTCACAATTGCATGCTACATCTTTTATACTTTTCTCACTTGACATCAAACTCTCTGTCACTGCGTGAACTATTACTACTTTGTCTTTCAACCATGTTTAGTCAAATATCACGAGCAGTGGTGAGAGATTGCCCAGGGGAAGAGGCAGCAAAAACAACTATAGATAAAGGACTAAATGTGAAGACAAATACAATTTTGGGGATTAAACGTGAAAAAACTACTATATTTTGAGGACTAATATGAAAGAAACATATACTTTGATGACAAAATACGCAGAAAAAATAGTTAGGGGCCTAAACATGAAAACAGCTATAGTTTAGAGACTAATAAAGATGTAATCCCTAGTTTTTATAAAGTAAGCCTTTAAGTCATTTTTCAAGTCAAACTTCCTACTTGGCTTTAAGCCTAATCTAAGCTCACATGGGAAGAGAAATACCTAGCAAAAATGAGAGAACTCCTCCTCTCCTACCCGGCCAAATAAGGAACCAAAATGTTCTTTTTGACATGTGCTTGGATTTAAAGGGATATAATCAAAATAAGTGGTGAGTGGTCTAAACTTTCAAATTTTGAAAACAAAAAGGTATTTTCTCTCTCCTTCGTTGTTAGCTTCGCCGAGTGATGGGTTAGTTCAAATTAATCTCACCCCTTTAATTTTAAAGGCTTTCAGTCTCACCCATTAAAACCATTTTGGACCAAAATACCCTAAGTCCTATATTTTCTATAAAATGAGGTTTTTTGTCTCCTCTCCATTTCACCAATTCACAAGAATTGAAAAGCTCTCAAACTCTCGTCTACATTCTTTAAACTTTCTAAAATTCTCTTCTACTTTCTGGTTTAATTTTGTGAAAAGAAAATTAGTCGGATTATTGAGTTAAGTCTTTATTTATTGTGGTTATCTAACTTAATCTCTTAATTGTTTTTATATATAAATATTGTTTTACAAGTTTATATGTAAATATATTTAATTTGTTTATATCTTGTAAAGATGAAACGTAATGTCAAAACTATAGAAAAGATATTCCTATTAAGTGAAGGACTTTACTAAATGAGTTTCATTAGCCTAGTGGTCTTTTGTCGATATATACTGTGGTCCAAGATCAATGTGCATATTCAACGTGCCCCCTTCATCTTGTGGAGTGAATATAGAAGATACTAATGATGTGTTTGTGAGTTTGGAAGAATGAGATGGAAAGAGAAGTATAAGAGAGAAAGGGATGGAAAATGATGGGAAGAAATTATATTTTTTCCTTGTCATGTTTGTGAGTTTTAAAAAAAAAGGAAAGAGATGAGATTTTAATTATATTTTCTCTTGTTTGTAAGTTTAGAAGGAGGGAAGGGAAGAGAAAATATTTTTATTTTTAAATTACACTATTACTATATTACCCTTATATATAAATATAATAAATGTATAATTTAACAATGTCTAGCTACTAAATTATTTTGTTCAGTCTTTTTTTATGTTCATATATATATATATATATATATATATATATATATATATTGACTATTATTATGAGTATATGATCAAACCTTGTGGTGATACGATGAGCATATAATTAATTATAGCAACAATCATAGCGCAAGGTACATTCCCTCAATTATTTTAATTTTTTACACTATTTTGTATTAAGATTGATGCATCCTAAACTTTGAATAATTTAGCTTATTTTTTTATATAGCTGAATTATAAAAATTATAACCACAAAATTAAGATCTTATATGATCATGTATTAAATATCGTAATAGTGAATATTATGACAGTATGACTTTACATTTATTTATAAAATAAACCTCTAATGAATCATTGAAGGAGACTCTGACGTGGGGTGGGGTGGGGTGGCGTGGGTGGGGGCACTGGGGGTGGGGTGGTGGGGGGCTGGGGAAAAGAGAAAAATTGTATTTTGCAAAAATTGAGAGTTATAATAATTAGGGACAAAATTGTCACATTACTTATTTTTAAAAGTTATTTTTGATAATATAAAATATTTAACTTTCCTATCCTTTCCCATCCCTCCAAATCCTCCCACTCTTGGGAGGAAAATTTTGAGTCAAAAATAAAATCAACTTTACCTCCAAATCATTTCCTTTCCTCCCTAAAAAAACTCACAAACATGAAATTTGAAGGGATTTTAATTATTTTCCCTTCTCTTCCCCTCCCCTCAAATAAAAATTTACAAACATAGTATAAAGATACTGAAGTAGTGAAACTTCAGTTCATACTCCATCCAAAGTCGTCATAACAACAGCGGCCGTTACAAGACAATCACCATCAAAGCAAGTCAAGAATCAGTTATATCAATTTGAGACTCACTGCAGATGCACTAGGAAATATGGAACAAAGATACACTCAAATCATTTTTTAAAGTTAGTTGCGTTTAGTTGGGAGTGCAACTGTCAACAGTTACATACAAAAGGTGTATGTAATATAGTTTTTTATAGTAGAAGGGGTGTGTGTGTGTGTCTTGATTCGGTTTAGTACAATCAATGAAAGATGAAGTTTCATTTCTCTTCTCTAATTGTTCTTAATTTCAACAAACTTGAAATAAACACACACACCTCACTGTCAACTGGATCAAAACAAGGAGAATCAAAGCATTCACGAAATTTATCTGCATATTCAGCTTCATTTTTTTTAACGAAAGGCATATTAAACTTCATATAGGTAGTAATACTTGTCTGCAGACACAAATAACCTTTCAGCATCAAGGAAATTTAAGCATTCACAACATTGTCAAGACACAATCCTTAGAGGTACAAAACAAAGACCATTCCCTTCCGATGTTCGGAAACTATAACCACTGAACTATCCTGAACTTAGATAACCCTCTCATCTTCTTCTAGAGCACGACTATTATTAAATTTGCAGCTGCCGATTCTACCTCTATATATTTATATGACAAAATAGAAAAAAACTGCTCAGCATTTTCTAGGAAAAGAAAAACTGACTTTCACTTCCTGATTCTTCACATTCAAAAGGTGATTAATATAATTTCAATGATGATTTCTTAACTTTGGTCGCAAGGTGCTGATCAGCTGTACGCATGCTAGGAACAATCCTGTTAGGTGAAGTCGGAACAAGTCCACTTGTATCAGTAATAAACTTCTCGTGCACAGCTCGTGCTTGAGTAACTGAACTGACTTTTCCATGCAGAAGGTCATCACTCCTTGGCATGGATAACTTTTTTCTCCTAGGCTTCTCACCGTCCTGAACACGGAAATGCAAGAAAGAAAGATATGCATTAGCAACTTTTGTATCTTCTAATAAATTATGCTAGGTGCCGCAATTTTGAGTATCTTCACCAAGGAAAAGAAATATCTTAGTGAATTCTCTCTATAGACATGTTTGATCCCATATCTAACAGATAGGAACAAAGCTTAGTTTCCAAATTATTCTTCTTCTTTAAAAATAATAAATTATATTAGATAAAAAAAAGGGTTAATTGACTTTTTAGTCACTGTACTAGGGGTTGATTTTCATTGTGGTTACCGAATCCTTTTTTGTTACAAACGCATTACTATACTCGAAAAAACTTACAAAATGGTCATTTCATTACTTATGATTCTGCCCAAAAAAGTGACAGGAAGTGTTGAGTAGGCTAGCAGTTGACAAGTGTTAATAATGTGACAAGTGATGTGGATCTGGTTAATTGATATTTTGGTCATTGTATTAGGGGTCGATTTTCATTTTAGTTACTGAAACTTTTTTTTGTTACATTCTCATTATCGAAATACCAAAAATATTACAGATTAGTCATTTTATTATAAAATATTACAACAAGTATGAAGAGAAAGTACATCATAGTTAATTTAAATCCATAAATTTTCCAGAATTATATTTAATTTGGAACCTTATAAACACCAAACCAAATTACAAAATAAAGAAGAAAATTGGCCCAATAAACCCCCTCAGATCTGCCGACTACTGCAAAAATCGGTTTAATAGAAACTATTTCACTTTCATTTCGAAGTGATCAAACAAGTAGCTTCGCCGCCATCGTCAATTTGTCGCTCTTCTTTACTTCATTTTTTTTTTCCAGCAAGTATACGGAGGTATAAGAGGAACCTATTTTCTAAACTAGATTTCCGACGAGAGGCTGTAGTTCCAACTTGATCCACAGTGAGAGAAAGAGTTGATATACATAAAGTGTAGAATATCATTTTTTTCGATAAGTACGCCGTTCGTGGTTAAAACAGGAAGACGAAGGTGAGCATTTTATTTTATTTCTACAAGCTAACCCACCCATGCTACCTCATTAGAATATTCCACGTCTATATGACAAATATTTGCCAAGTAAGTTTTTCCATTAATATTTTGGACAAAAAATTATAAAATCACTAATTTGTAATATTTTTGGTACTTCGATAACGAGAATATAACAAAAAAAAGTTTTAGTAACTAAAATGAAAATCGACCCCTAGTACAATGACCAAAACATCAATTAATCTGATCCACGTAACCTGTCACGTCATTAACACCTGTCAACCGTTAGTCTACTCAGTACTTCCCGTCACTTTTTTGGACGGAATCATAAGTAATGATCATTTTGTAAGTTTTTTTCGAGTATAATAATGCGTTTGTAACAAAAAAAGATTCGGTAACCACAATGAAAATCGACCCCTAGTACAGTGACCAAAAAGTCAATTAACCCGATAAAAAAAGATGGTAAAAGTATGGGGATAACCACCTTGTGACAAGTAGAATAAAAAAGAAAAAACAGAATAATGCAGCTCCCTAATCTTTACAAAGATCAGATGCAAAAACACCCCAAATGCCCATTTAAAGGCTCATAAGTAAAAAAAAGATCCTAAATCTCAACAAAATGATAGATAAACTATTTCTAAAAATATGAGTATCAAGCTCAGTCCAAATCCCCAAAAAATTGAAAATATTGCATACTTCAAAAGCATTTGACCGTCCTTCCTTCCAAAAACTTTAAACTCAGTAATCAACAAATCCTCCACCAAAGCAGGATACCGTCAGTCCTCCCCCAACACTCAACAAATCCTCCACCAAAGCAGGGCTGCAGGATATAGTCACTCCTCTCCCAACACTCTAGAGTTTCACAAATACCGAACAACAAGACGATGCAAAAATAAATGAGAATGTGTCTCATCATTTGGCTTACATAAAACACAGATGTCTGAATATAGAGCCTTATGTGTCTGCATACCTGATATTAATCATTAGTATTCTCGCTTTTGTAAAACTAAAGACAAAACAAATGCTTTAGTTTTGGACAGAATCTTTGTCTTTCAAATAACAGAAGACAAAAGAAAATAAACTGACGCACGAGAACAGGAAGCTTTTACAAACAAAAAAAATCAAGAAAAGTCTACTCTCCAAACCCGTTTTCAGTGTACTTCATTCAACAATTTAATCATAGGCACCAACACGTGTTCATTCTAATCAGAGAGATTTCTAAAGAAATTGAAACCCCAAGACATAGAATCACCATCACGAACAATAAGTAAGAATTAGGTTCATTATGCAAAACAGGCTATGTGAAAAAGACGAATAAAGTCCTGAAAAAATTAGCCTAACACACCAAATTTCTTCTTAAAACAAATATACCAACCTCATAAATGAAGTCCAAAAAGGGAGAAAATATTGCAAAATGAGTAATTTAAGACTTGCAGAAGTAATATAAATTCAGGTTTAGCATCAGACCATTCTTGCTCCTATTAAACATATACATTAGGGAGTAAGGTTAAATCTCCGAAGTCACTTACCCACCAAGGAGACGCTCATAAGGACACAGTTACTCGGCCCCAAACCTCCCTCTAACACGTGCCAACTGACTATTATAAGTTGTAAACAAGTGTAGAAAATCTATACACAATGTTCTGATTTCATATTACAAGAGTTTCCTAATTTATACAAGTTTGGTGCCCTAGTGGAGGAGTAATACAAGGTGCAGATATTAGGGAGAGGAAAGTGGAGAACAACACACACAGCAATTTCTAACACTCCCCCTCAAGTTGGTGTATAGATATCTCACATACCTAACTTGAAACATAAGGGATGAAACATCTTACCACTAAGACCCTTAGTCAGAATATCAGCTAGCTGATATTCTGTTTTTACAAAAGGTAAGCAGATAAGACCACTGACTAATTTTTCTTTGATGAAGTGTCGGTCAATCTCAATGTGCTTCGTTCTATCATGTTGTACCGGATCATTTGCAATACTAATGGCTGCCTTGTTATCACAAAACAACTGCATAGGCCCTTTAGTTGAAACACCCAAATCTTCTAGCAAGGTTCGAAGCCACATTAATTCACATATACCCAAGGCGATAGCTCGGTATTCAGCCTCAGCACTAGATCTTGCCACAACAGACTGTTTCTTACTACGCCAAGTGACAAGATTACCTCCAACAAATGAACAGTAGCCTGATGTAGATCGACGATCCTCTATAGAGCCAACCCAATCTGAGTCGGAAAAAGCTTTGACTCTCATATGACCATGTGGTGCAAACAATAAACCTTTACCGGGTGCAGACTTGAGATACCTCAAAATTCTGTAAACGGTTTCCATATGACTTTGTCGAGGATCATGCATATATTGGCTGACTATACCCACAACATAAGATATATCGGGTTCTAGTATGAGACAAGTATATCAGTCGTCCCACTAGACGTTGATATATTTCTCTATCAACTGTAGGTCATGTGCCTCCTTCTAGATGATGATTAACTTCAATAGGGGAATCAACAGGTTTACATCCTAGCATGCCAGTTTCTGTTAGGAGATCAAGAACATACTTTCGTTGAGATAGAAAAATTCCACTGGAAGATCTTGCAACTTCAATACCAAGGAAATATTTCAAGGTGCCCAGATCTTTGATTTCAAACTCTTTAGCCAGGCTTGCCTTGAGGTTAACTATCTCTTCTTTATTATCCCCTGTCACTACAATGTCATCAACATAAACAATAAGAATGACAGTCTTACCATTTATTTGTTTGGCAAATAGAGTGTGATCTGCCAAACAGAGTGTGATCTGCTCGACTCTGTTTGTACCCAAGTTTTATCATTGCTTTGTGGAATTTACCAAACCAGGCTCGAGGAGATTGCTTCAATCCATATAAAGCCTTACGCAGTTTACAAACCTTACCCTTGGTGACATATGAGGCAAAACCAGAGGGTATTTCCATGTATACCTCTTCTTCTAGATCACCATGAAGAAATGCATTTTTCACATCCAATTGCTGAATATCCCAGTCAAAGTTTGCTGCACATGAGATTATGGTACGAACAGAGTTCATCTTTGCCACGGGAGCAAAAGTCTCCTGGCAATCAATCCCGTGAGTCTGAGTGTACCCTTTTGCAACTAGCCTGACTTTAAGTCTTTCAACTGTCCCATATGCCTTTTGTTTCACTGTATATACCCATTTGCAACTAACTGGTCTTTTCCCATAAGGAAGAGTAACTAGTTTCCAAGTATCATTCTTTTTCAGGGCATTCATCTCTTCTATCATAGCATTTTTCCACTTCTCGTTGCTAATTGCTTCTTTCCACCCCTGAGGAATAGATATAGAGGACAAAGAAGAAACAAAGGAATGATAGGATGCAGATAATTTATCATATGAAACAAAATTCGAGATAGGATGTTGTGTACAAGACCTGACACCTTTTCTAAGAGCAATAGGAATGTCAGTATCATCAGAAGAACAAATAGGATCAGGATTCATACCATTAGTATTACCAAGACTCGGTTCAGGGCAAGGTTGGTGTAGTGGTGCAGCAATGGTGACCTTATTCTTCCCTTTTCGAGTATAGGTCCTCAACTCAGGCTCGGACTGTAACTGTAACTCCCCCTGTGTAGCATTATCAGAAACAACAGGAGTAGAGGAAGATGACTCGTGTAACTGTAACTCCCCCTGTGTAGCATTATCAGAAAAACAACAGGAGTAGAAGAAGATGGTATAATAATACTTGTACTTGTATTTGTAATACCAGTTTCAAAAAACGTCTCCTCATCAAGAACATCCTCCCCCTGAGGAGACGGTGAAGAAGAATAAAAAGGTTCAGACTCCTAAAAAGTTACATCCCGAGTGACAAACACTTTGTGAGAAAGGGGGTGATAACATTTATAGCCTTTTTGGGTTGGAGAATAACCAATAAAAACACACCGAAGAGCTTTGGGATCTAATTTACCTCGAGTGGGAGATTTATCATGAACATAGCACACACATCTAAAAACTCGTGGCGAGGGAGGAGTGGTTATGTGCTGGAGAATGGAGATAGGACTTTTGTTTCCAAGGCTTCTAGAAGGAAGGCGGTTGATAAGGAATGCCGCAGTCAGAACCGCATCACCCCATAAAAATTTAGGAGTTTTCATTATAAATATAAGAGTGCGGGCAACTTCTAGTAGATGTCGATTTTTTCTTTCTGCTACTCTATTTTGTTCTGGAGTTTGGACACAGGAGGTTTGAAGAATGATGTCATGCTGGGAGAGATAAGATTCAAAAGCATGATTATTACTGTATTCACGACCGTTATCACTATGGAGAATTTTGACTTTAGCGTTAAATTGAGTTTGAATCATTTTATGAAAATCCTGAAA
The DNA here is from genome assembly GCA_034770075.1 of Aralia elata. Classification (NCBI taxonomy): domain Eukaryota; kingdom Viridiplantae; phylum Streptophyta; class Magnoliopsida; order Apiales; family Araliaceae; genus Aralia; species Aralia elata. The sequence goes on from CM068377.1 coordinate 67,026,384, forward strand.
GCAACCAAAAACTTCATTTTTTGAACGCAAAAGGTAAATCCAAGTGACACGAGAATGACAATCAATAAAGCTAACAAACCATCTAAAACCAGAACGGGAAACAATCCGAGAGGGCCCCCAGACATCGGTATGGATAATAGCAAAAGACTCAGAATGACGACTGTTAATAGCAGAATAAGTCGAACGTTTGTGTTTACCGAGTTCACATGGTTCACACAAAAACTGAGTTTTGTTACAATTCTTAACTAAAGATGTAAACAAAAATTCCAATACTGAAAAGGAAGGATGACTCAAACGACGATGCCATTGATGGAGAGAGACTAGGTTGGAGTCTGAAACAGAGTGAAGAGCCTGAGTAGGGACCATGTTAGATGAGGGAACATCTAAATAATAGAGACCATCAACTGCACTACCACTGCCAATCTTCTGTCCCGTAACCAAGTCCTGAAAAATACAATGATTTGGAAAAAAGGTTACTGAACAATGCATAGATTTAGAAAGACGTTGGACAGATAATAAATTTGCAGTGAAGGAAGGAATATGGAGAACAGATGATAAAGTCAATGAAGGGGTACAAACTACAGAACCACTCCCGGAGATAGAAGACAGGGAGCCATCAGCAACTCGAACCTTGTCTTTTCCAGACCGGGGCATATATGAAGTAAAAAGGTTGGAGGACCCAGTCATATGCTCGGAGGCACCTGTATCTATAATCCAACTAAGGCAGGTGGGTGAAACATGAAAAGCATAAGGAGATATACCTGTCTGGGCATAATGAGAGGAAGTAGGTTTGGAATAGAATTTCCGAAAGGCAGTGATTTCCTCAGGAGTCAATGCATGAGTAGTGTCTGTAGTACTAGGTACTTCTGCAGAGAGTGGAGGAGTAGACATATAGGCATGAGATCCACGTCCACGACCAGACCGACCTCCACGTCCTTTAGGACGCCCATGAAGCTTAAAGCAGCGGTCTCTGGTATGATTCTTCCCCCCACAATAGTCACACTCACGGGACTCTTTCACAATAGTAGAGGGAACGGAAAAGCCAGGCTTAGGATATGATGCAATTAAGGCTGATCGGTCAACAAAATTGGATTTCAGTATCATCACTCGACGCCTACTTTCCTCTTGTTGGACCCTAGCATGAGCCTCTCTTAGTGATGGAAAAGGTGTCTGACCAAGCAGCTGTGCTCGGACTTGATCAAATTCCATATTCAAACCAGCCAAGAAATCTACAACTCTATCTTCATTGATAAACTTTTGATAAGCCGTTGCATCATCCGGACATTTAGCTGAAAAAACTCGGTAATGATCGAGCTCCTGCCAGAGTGCATTAATCTCTGCAAAGTACTGTGCCACGGGCTTCTCCCCTTGATCCAACTCACGGATTCGTTTACGGATATCATATGCCTTAGACATATCACCAGAAACAGAGAAGGTTTGAGAGATAGCTTCCCAAAGTGCATATGCTGTGTCTAAGAACATGTAACTATTCCTCAGATGTGGTTCCATTGAGTTAAAAATCCATGTTTTGACCATAGAGTTATCGGATTTCCATTCTTCTTGAGCAATACCCACTTGTGTAGGCATAGTGGTTGTACCAGTGATAAAGTGTTGCATTCGGTTTGCTTCAATTGACATACGATATGCCTGAGACCAAGCTAGGTAATTGCTTCCATCCAACTTAAATGAACTAAGAACCAAAGCAGAGTTGAGATGGTGATTTCTAATAAACTGCCCTTTATTGGTTTCAATGGTACTATTGCTATGAGTGAGACTAGATTCTGCCATTGTAAGGGTACTGTGATAGGAGTAATAAGAATTATCCAATGAGATAGCAAGAAGCAAAGATAGTTTATAAGCAAAAACAAACTGCAGGTATATATATATATATATATATATATTTTTTTTTTTGTGTTGTTGGGGTTTTAATGGTGGTACAGTATCTAGCAACTCAGAAACATGCGTAAGAAGTCAAGAAGCACTAGCCCAGTCCTTAACAGTGAATAACAGAGGAGCCAAGAAGCCAAACAGTGAAAAAACAACTAACCGAACCAAAAAATAGGCCAAATCCAAGCAAACCTGATTTTCTTTCTATAAGACCACTGTGGATGGGTAGAGGAGAGAGAGGCGACCACCACGGAAGAAATCACGTTGGAAAAAGGTCGCCGGAAAGTCCCTCACGCGCCGGCGCGTGGCGTCGGCGGTCGGACGCGTCGGCGGCGCGTGCGACGGTGGGTGTGGAGCCGGAAAATTCTGACTTGGTCACCTGGCTATGGGTAACCCTAATATGATATCAATTTCAGTATATGTAGTTGTTCAAGCTAGGTTTCAATTGAAACCAAGTCACAGTGGCGAGCGAAAGGAAAATAAAGAGAAAAAAAAAATTCCTGATAAATGGATCAAAGCTCTGATACCATGTAAACAAGTGTAGAAAATCTATACACAATGTTCTGATTTCATATTACAAGAGTTTCCTAATTTATACAAGTTTGGTGCCCTAGTGGAGGAGTAATACAAGGTGCAGATATTAGGGAGAGGAAAACAGGGTCAGTGGAGAACAACACACACAACAACTTCTAACATAAGTCTTTTCATTTCTCAAAATCAAACTTAAGCACCGATCCTTCCTCTCCCTCCTGAAAACATTGTCCACCACCTCATTAGCCACTAAAACAGAATCTTCAATCTACTTTACACCCACAAAGGCACTCTAGTGATCTAAAATTGTCTCGTCCACACTGCCACACAATATCTTACCAATAAAAAAAAATTAGTCAAAATCTTATACACGTCACTAAACTAATAGGGATAAATTCTTTAACTTGGATAATGGATAGCAGTCCTTAGAAAAGAGAGTAATAAATGTCGAGTTAATGCATACCCCAACACATCTGATAATCAGCCATGGTAAAAGCATGAGGATAAGGCATCCTCTCCCTAGCCATAACACAGTCCTCCTAATCTCTTCCTCTGTCAAAGGCCTTTCCAAAAAAGCACTTCTCCCTCAAAATAAGGTCCACTCTATCCCCTCAACCATAGGCCTCATCTCAAGCTCCTGAAAAAGTTTCCCATAAAATCCCGTAATCTCCTCTACAATCAAATCCGCATTTTTAACCTCACAGACCCTTAATCTCCATAATAGAACTCCTATATTTTCTTCTGCTAGCAATCTTATAAAATGTTTATAATTACATTCTCAATCCTTCAACTACTTATTCCTAGCCTTCCATGTCAAACTTTTCTCCAGCCTCAAAATTACCTTCTCAAATTCATTACACAACTAAGTACCCTTATCAATTGAAACCTCATAGAACACCCTAACTTCCTCGAGCCTATTTATCTCCCACCTCTAGGGTTGTAAATGAACTGAGTCAAGCCGAGTATTGAGTTGCTCAGATTTGGTTCATAAAATTTATTGAGTTTGAAATAAGGTTTGATTAAGACTCGTTTAGCTACCGAGTCGAGCTCGATCTCGAATCGAGCCCGAACATTTTGAACTATTCGAGCGAATATGATTTGAGTATCAACAAAAAACTGTAATTTGAAAAGGCTCGAGTAATTTATCGAATTTTAAAATTTGCTCATATTTGAATCGTTTATATTTCGAGTCGAACTTGAATCAAACTTTTAGTCAAGCGAGTATGAATCAAGACCGAACTGTTTGGTTCATTTTATAGCCTTACCCACCTCCCTCATGTTTTGACTTTTTTTATCCCTCACTTTCTCAAACACTAACATATACTCCACTCTTTCAAGCTGTAACTTTCTCACAAACACATAGTCGCACCACCCCACAGTCCCCTGGATTCCACCAAATTTTAAACAATTCCGAAAAATACTGATAAGAATCACATATTCTTAAACCGAAAAAGCATCAGACTCTATTTTAAGAGGTTACACTCTTGATCAATCAGAAAATGGTTAGAAATACTTGAGGAACACTTGGGGAAAAAACAAAGAAAGAAACTACCTGAGGAAAAACTCATGTCCCAATTCAGAAAATACATTATCCCACTCATTATTGAACAAGAAGTTATCAATTGATCAACGACATTAAGCTCACCAGAAACAAACCTTGTGAATTAAGTATTGACCCTCAATTTTTTTTTAAATAAACCTTGACAAAGCCGTAACTCACCACCGACGCACCGAGTACTACAAACACCATAAATATCATAAAGTTTGTCCCAGAAAAATTTCCTTTCCCTTGGCCAATTAGGTCAACACACTGACGAAGACTATCAAGCCTCGAACCAATAACCTCCATATTGACTGACACCAACATGAAACCATAAGCAAACTCAAGATGAGTCACACACCACGTATCCCAAACAATAGTAATCCCCTAATGCCCCACAAGAAAGGAGGACTTGTAATCCTTGAACCACAAAGGCCAAAATTACAGACCATCATTCTCAAAGTTTGCAGAATTCTCTGTTGCTATTATCATCCTGAATTTATCCATTTACAGCTAGTTCTTGTATGTTCTTCTTCGCTTGAGGTTGTGACCCAACTTTGACATCACCATCACCCAACCTGCAATTTTCCCTCATGTTAATCTGATCTTTTCATCAAACTAGACACAATAAGGTAATCACTCGCATTAGAAATCATATTCAAAACATAATTCCAAAAAATTTCATATTTGTCCATCAGGGGATTTCCCAAATGGACGTCACATACATCTGTTTAAGCTGATTTTTTGGATCAAATGGAGCCTCTACATTGTTATATGTTATCTGATCTTTTATGTCTTGTCTTAAAAATGCATTCATTTTCTCCAAAATTCTGCCATTCAAACTTTAATAGCTTCCTTATAAACTTCATTCTGTGAAATCCATTTGATAACACAAGTTTTAGTACTCTGTTGTTTCTCATACCAAAAAGTCCACAGTGACAACAACTTCATTCATCCCAGCCATTGATGTCCATTCAATTTGCGATAGTGTCATTTTGTTAGTTAAATCAAGTGGAACAAAAGTAATTTGAGTGTGTTCACCAAAATATCTCCACTTCCTCTATATTTTGATAATCTCTACTCAATTTTCAAACAAAGTGGTATCAAAGCCTAGGTGAAAAAGAGGTTGGCTGCGACGCGATGAAGCCAAGGTGGACAACCAAAGAGACGTCAGTTGGTGCTAACAAATTTTTCCACTGGGCGAGTGCAAAGTGTGTGCATTGAAGCTCTGAAAGTGAAAAATGGATATATATATATATATATATATATATGTTAGTTTTCAATTTATAGGAGAATGAGGAGTTTACTCACTTGTACTTCAAAATGTGTAACTTATGGTATGTAGTTAGCGAGGAACCGAAAGGTGACATGCCCGGTGAGGTATGCGAGAAGAAGAGATGGCATTAGAATTTTGAAAATGTCTTTTCACCTTTATATTTGGCAAAAGATTGGAGATGTAAGTTATCCAAGTCAAGTTTGGAAAGCAGTAGAAATAATAATTTTCGAAAGTATGTACTCACCGACTGTTGGTTACAAAATTATAGGAGATAAAAGTTTGAATCAAATGATGTCATTGAAGACATTCGGTAGACGAAGAGAATTATGTTGATGAAAGAATGAAACTTTAAAATAAAAAAAGAGAGAGAAAATGATAAAGAAGATTTTGGAGACATTACTCAGAAGGATGAAGAAAAGCATGAGAAACAAAAGTGATAAACTTGAAGAGACAATAACTAAAGCAGTGAAAGAAATTGAAAAATTAGTTGATGAATATTTCAATGAAAATGAGATTGTCAAGATTGAGAAAGTAAAAGAAGAGTATGCTTATGATATTCACTACGAAAGTATTACGTTTATTTAATGGGAACGATGAAAATTTTATGCAATCTTCCAAAGTTGAAAAATTGGTTGATAGTTTTGCTCATTGTTCAAAGTCACGGTAGCGACCTAGATTTTGGAAGGTTTTTTTTTTACTCGGTACCTGTATCGGTTTTGGTATCGGACAATATGCATCATTACGTTACTTAGGAGCTTCAAAATTTTTAAATACAATTATTAAAAAAAAAATTCTAAATGACAATACAGACATCTCACAGACTTGTCTAATAGTATATTGCATAATGATTGAACAATAAGTTTTTAAGACACTCTAAAAAGTACATAAACACAATAAAAGAAGTCAAATTATAAATTAATCCTTCTCCTAATCCTCCTCTACATTATCATCATCTTCTTGTTCTTCACTAATGGTTATGTATTTATTTATTGATTTTTATTTTTATTATTTGATAAGTTAATATGTAAATATACATATTTTATTTATTAAAATTACACCTCTGTCCCACAAAAAGAATCTCATTTCTTGATGTTGTTATTATTATTATTGTTGTTGTTTATTTCGCCTTTATTTCTCTGCTATGCTATTATTTCTCCCCGCTACGCCGTTATTTCTTCCCGCTATGTTGTTATTTCTCCCTACTACACCGTTTTCTCCCTATTACGACGAAATTTTGACTATACACAACCTTTACATTCTAATGCTTGAAATTACGATTCATGTCTCCTTATCGGACCAATGACCAAAGAAACCAAACCAATATGCCCTTATTTTGGCAATGTGGCCGATTCTTTGAACCATGATTATTTTCCTAGTAAGAATGCTAAGATAACTTGAGAAAATGTAACTTGGTTTGATGAAATTTTGAAAAAACATAACGATTTGCAATTTGGGTGCTGAATTTTGTGGAAGATATTGAATGGATCAACATGGAGAAATATTTTGATCCACAAGTGCTTGTTATAGGTAAAATGGAGAAGCATTCGAGGAAATTCAATAGGCATGGTCAATTTAAAAAGTTAAAAAACAAGATCAAGTGGCAACTCCAAGCATGTGTGAGGAAATGTGGAGGCTTAAAAATGATGAAAAGAACAAGTCATCTTACGTCCATGAAAATTGTAAAGATGATCGAATGTGTTAAGATTCGATTATGTCAAGAATACTATTGTGACTTATAGATATGGAGATGACATTAACAATTTTTGCAATTGAAGGGATCAGAAGATCCAAAGGTTCATGAATTATGATTAGGCCCCTCAATTTTGGTGTTTTCACATTGAATGCCCTAACTCAAGTTTAGGAGAGGGTGTTGAAAAAATAAACTTGATTTGTTATTCTAGTAAATTGTGTTTACTGAATATTTTGGATAAATGATACATGTACATATATTTACTATTTAGTTTATTAGGCCCATGAATTCGGCGGTAATACTTGTGGTTTTGTTTCCGAGACAATACTGATGGCTTTGAGATTTTTTTTCTCCTTTTTGATTCCTTTAGTTGGGCTTTGGTGGGTTCTGAAATGATGGTTGTGTTAGGAAAATGGCTTCTTTCAGGAAGTGCAACCCTGCAATCAATTCCTCTTGATGGCTGTGTAATAATAATTTTTTGGAATCAAGCATTTTCATTTTTGTTAGTTGGAGAAAACTGAGTGGAGGTTAAGGTTCTAGAATCTTGCTTAATGGGTGTGTTTGATAGGAATGCAGATTCAATTGCTAGCATAGATATTTGGGAAAATAAAGCATAGAACTTGGTTATCCAGAATGCGACCTTCCTAGGTTCAAACCTATCGTTATTATGTATTTTATCTGAAACAGAAGCTAAAACGAGAAGAATGCAGGAGCTTCTACTGGTATTGGGCTTTTGGGTCAGGTAAGTGGAATGTAAAGATTTCCAAAACAAAGGTAAAGGAAGGTGGGTTGTGGCGTCAAAAATCCCCCTTTCATATATTGATCTACTCTTTGTTTCAAGCAATTTGGGGTTTTTATGGTGGTTTTTATGGCCTTGGATGGATCTCTTGGATTACTGTGGAGAGAGTTTACATATTTATCAAAGATGGTTCTTTTGGAAAATTGACAAGGATATCAAAACATAAATGAAGCGGAGTATTTGAAGAACACTCAATGATTTGTTTTCATTCCACTTAATTTAACTTGCACAAAATCACTCGATCACAAGAATTCCTATGACACTTCTAGGAGATGAATGCTCTGAAGGAACAGTGTATGTCTTTGCATTAATCAAGGGATGGAGTTTTTTCTTTGCTTCATCGCGGGCATCAGCCGTCAGCCATGGGAGCTTTCTGGATAATAGCCATAACAGATAAGTGTAGAGATTGGAAAGATGCACTTCTTTAAGCTTTTTCTTTTTTAGTTTTTTTTTTTATTATTATAATTATTATTATTATTATTATTATTATTATTGTTGTTGTTGTTGTTGTTAGTGTCACTTAGGAAGGAATTTTGTCCTTCTCATATATCTTCTTCTTTATTAATAAAATCTTCTTATTTTATCTAAAGAAAAAACCTGGAAACTTGGTTATGTGCTTAATTCTTCAAGGCAAGGACTTCAATAGAATAAAGTATCCATGCTCTGCATTTAAGCATTATAAGAACTTAGTTATGCACATATCCACACTATTTTACTAAATCATTTGTGTCAAGGTGCTTATAACAGACTTCCATATAGAACAGGCTATGTTTTAGGGCATACAAATGTCGAATGTGAGGTGCCCATAATATAGAGTTCAATACAAAAATCAAAAATACTCGAGGAGCTGTAACAATGAGTGAAGTAGGTAGACAGTGGTCCTTATCAAGTTTCAACACAAATTTTAGCATTAAACATTTAATAATAGAATCAGTAAAGATTGAAAGTCAACAGTAGAAAGTGACAACTATGGTGTACGAAACAATATACTCCCTCCATCATAGAAAAAGAGTACTATTTGTTTGTAAAATACAAAGAAAGTAGAACTCTTCTTAAGGACAGAGGGAGCATAATTTTGTCATTTACAAGAAAATATTTGGACCTTTTCTTCGCAGCTCAGAATCCTTTTACGTTCCTTTGCACGACAAATAGCTTTCCGTATTCCATGGTTGTCCATGGTACCTTTTGGCCACAATTCTGCTAGCTGAAAGACATTAGAAACACAAATGTAAGGGTATAGGAGACTGTTCAGTAAGAAAAATAACGAAAGAGAAAATAGAAGTGTTAGAGATAAAATAGATAAATTGAATATTGTTGTTATGTTATTACAACGAATACTAATGGCTTATATATAAGCTACTAGTTGAGTAATGGCCAACTATGTGTGGACACCAAGTATGTGTGGGCACCAAGCATACTTGGTGACCAAGTTCTAATAATAATATACTCTAATAGACTTATGATTCTAAAATAATCTTCAAACACTCCCCCTCCTCAAGTTGGAAGTCTTATATCACAACTTACAACTTGTTACATAACATAATCTTAAATATAAACTAACCATAGCACGGAATTATTTTATCTTCAATACTCTCCCTCAAATTGAGGCCCTCTTCAATTTGCATAGTTTTTTTTTTTTTTTTTTTTTTACGTCCAGAGTTAGATTTCTCACCCTCAATGCATAATTTCACACATCCACTTTCCGAGAATATCATGTGCCAACAATAACGGAGAACACTCAGTCTCCTACAGGCTACAACAAATGTGAATGACTCTTTATCCTTCAAAAACAACTACGAAGAACTTCTTGCCTTCCTTAACAACGGAGGACTCTCTAGCCTCTCAAAAAAATCGACGGACACACGCCTTCCTGAAATCTCAGCCTCATGCAATCCTTACTTTCCAATCAACCGTTTACATATTTCAACCTAAGAAATTAACAGCTATGGACATTTCACAAGAAAAAAAAAATGCAACAAGGAACCTGCATCTTCAAAAAAAAAAACCTCAAATCTGGTCAACGGAGTGCTAGAGCACCAACTTTAGCAACGCCACCTCATTTTTTTTTTCTTTAAGATAAAGTTAAACAATAAAAATAAACGATGCCCATTGCCGGAAGCAAGAATTTTTTGATTTGATTGTCAAGATCAACCTAGCTCTGATACCATAGTAAATATAAAATAGATGTATTGAATATTGTTGTTATGTTATTACAAAGAGTACTGCCTTATATATAGGCTACTAGTTAAGTAGTGGCCAAGTATGTGTAGGAGCCAAACATACTTGGTGACCAAGTTCTAATAATAATATACTCTAATAGACTCATGATTCTAGAATAATCTTCTAACAAGAAGCAAGCACAACAATCAGGTATTTAATGTTATGATTATACGAAGAAGTGAGAAGAAAGTAATGGAAAACATCCACAACCTGAATGCTAAGATCAGCAGGAGTGAACCAATGGCACTCCTATTCTAGCTTTGTTTCTTATGACATTTATCTTGTTCCTATCGTCCCTTATCTCTTCTTTGTCTTTTGTCTCTATTAGTCAGGGGTGAGGAAGAAGCCATACACGATTCTTCGTTGAAGAATGTCATAATAAAGGAGATGAATACTTTGAAGGAGAAATGATACTTGAGAGGTTGTTCCTCTCCCAACTCGGAAGAAACCCATGGGATGCAAATCCATTTTCAATGTGCAACAGAAGGTTAAAGTATCAGTTGAAAGATTCAAAGCTAAACTGGTGGTTAAAGGGTACAACAAGATTTACGACCTTGATTATTAGAAGACATTTGCTCTGGTTGCCAAGATGAATTTTGTTAGGTACCTAGTCACATGTGTAGCTAACCTAGGCTAGAATCTACAATAGTTAAATGTGAAAAATGCATTCCTACATATCAATTTGGAAGAGGAAATTTACAAGTATATTGCACTAGGCTTCTCATCACATATGACTAAAGAGAAAGTGTGCAAGTTGGAAAAAGCTTCTTATGGGTTTTGTGCGGTTTTGTTGTTCAAATACTTAAAGGTTCCAAACAGCAAACTCTCAGCAATGAGGGTTGATGTAGAGTCAAAGTAACAGGCAAAGCCCCCATGCGACATGCTTACCCAGGTTGTATAGTAAAAAGAGGGATGTTAGGAGAGGATACAAGGATTCATCGAAGAAGACTCAAGAGGGCAAAGGAAGAGCACAATCACTCTAAGTAGAAAAATTCTCTCTTGACCATAATCAATACAATGTTCTACCCTCAAGAGGAGTAAGAACTCTAATTATACTAGTTCTCAGCATGTACAAACGTTGAGTAACATTGGCCCTACAAAACGCTCCACCTACATCTGCCAAAGCTTGGCTCCACTGTCTCTAAATTTTTGATCACACCCCCATCATCGTACGTATCATGGAATGCTCCTTATCAAAAGTAATCAAAGTACAAGTTAGGGGTCATCCCTGACAAGAGGAGATATAAGTCAAACCTGATTGATCTTCTTGCCCTTTTATGTACCCTTCCCTACTCAATCATTTGTCATGTGTCATTGTGCCAAATATTACAACCCATCCTCAACAAAAAGGTTGGCTAGGTAATTCTTGCGCCCTTGGTGGGAGGTATAGATCGCCCTTTGTAGAGGGAGGTACCCTTCCACACTAGATTGAGCTAAAGCCAACTTACCCCCTTGTGCCAACCATCAATCCAATTCCCTTTAACTACCCCACAAGTAATATTCTCATGAGTAAGACTGCTGGTCGGGGTGGCTCTCTCTCGTTGACCACATCCTCGCCAACGTGTCAGGCATCCTCGCATCCTAGGCTCTGCCTCAGCCTAAGTTCCCTCTTTCTTTGGGCAAAGCACCTAATATAGACCAAACATTGGTCTTTAAAGAGTTCTACCTTGCTCATGGTGGAGGCTAAACCCTCGCCTTCAGGGACAAAACCTTGGACCTTAGCCATCTAGCACCAAACTCTACTAGGGAATCACACTCATGCCACATGTCCTCCCCTTTTCCTTATCAACAAAACCAAGTCAGTTGAAACTTGGAAGTCATACATGCCATGTAGCTTTCTTGATTCATCCAAGTACCGCAACCACTTTTGATACCAACAATAGGATGAATCAATCTCCTAGAGCATGGTTTGGATTTTTAAAGGTCCCATAATGATATGATGAACTTCGGGTACAAACAAAGTAATTCATATCACACATTGTTTATCAACCAGGACAATATCAAGATTATTGTGCTTACTGTTTATGCTGATGACATTATTGTGACAAGGGATGATAATGAAAGATAACTAATTTTAAGGCCCAGTTAGCCGAGTTTGAGGTCGACAACTTAGACGCATGGAGATAATTCTTTAGGATTGAGGTAATTAGATCAGCTAGAAGATCTCTTTCTCAAAGGAAAATGCCTTGGATCTCGTAGCTGAGATAGGAATTCTTGGATGATTCCCATATTGAAGTTGTTTGTGATTCAATGAAAAAATGGGGAAGAAGATATCATATATGTAACACTCCACTCTCACATCATAACAGGTGGGATACTTGAATATGTATATAAGGACTCAAACTGTTATCACTAATAACTTCAGTTCTGACCTTTTAGGTGAGCCTATGATAGGCTAAGATGACCCTAAAAGATATTATTTGAGAAAGCGCATTGGGCCATAATATGTTATGATTTGATTTGGACTCGGGATTTGACCTGGGTTGTCACATACTGTATCAGAGCCGACTCTCAAAAGCTCGGGTTGGGTTATCCGATCGAGTTACCGAAGGTGGAGACACGAAGGCGAGCCTGGTAGGCCGCTGGTATAATCCCACAATGACTAGAGAAACAAAATTTATGGGCCTTGTGTGGCTATGTGTTTGGACTGACAAGGAGGTCAGGTATTTAAGTGGGGAGTTTGTAACACCCCAATCCCACTATGTAGCAACTCAGGTCAAATCCCGAGTCCAAATCTAATTATAGCATATTAAGGCCCAATGCGCTTTCTTAAATAATATCTTTTTGGTCATCTTAGCCCACCACAGGCTCACCCAAAATATCATGACTAAAGTTATTAGTGATAGCAGCTTGAGTCTTTATATACACATCCAAGTATCCCACATGTTACAATGTAGGACTAGAGTGTTATAATATATCTCTCTTATACTAAACCTGACATTGCTTACGCAGTTAGAGTTCTAAATGATATATGCGTCATCCACGGTCATATTCACATGGAAGATGTTTATTTATTGCATACCAAGATTTCTAAAGTCAGCTCCCTGGAAAGGTCTTTTGTTTGCAAGACATAACCATCTCCGTGTTGATGGTTACACAGATGTCAACTGTGCAGTTTTTTTGAAGGATAGGCATTCTAAATCTAGTAACTACACATTCCCTTATCACTTGGCGCAGCAAGAAACTGGCCGTGGCTGTTAGATCCAGAGTTGAGGGTGAAAATGGAACTATGGCTCATATTGTGTGTACGCTCTTGTAGAACCAATCGTAATTGGAAAATTTGTGTTTTGTATTGGATAATGCCATGAGATTATTATGTGATAACAAGGCTGTCATTAGCATTGGTCATGATCCAATTCAGCATTAAAAGACAGACCGACATTTTATAAAGAAAAAACTTAATTGTAGCATTATTTATATCCCTTGTATAAAGTCCGGTGATCAGCTCTTATGCTCTGACTTAAGGTATTAGTAGGGTTGGCATTTTACCCCATTGTATGCACGTTGGGCAGGAGGGACATCTTCGCTGCAACTTTAGGGGAGTGTAGTATTGACCTCTTTTGTGCTATTGTAAGTTGGATTCTTTTATTAGTATACGAGAGTAAGGTTTGGAGTGGGAAAAATAACCCAAACTTCCCTAAAAAACTCTCTTTTGTTCTCCTCTTTCTCCTTGATATTTAAACCATAATTTCGAAATTGATAGTACCAACACATTTTGTTCAAAAAATCAAAAAATGTTTATTTGTATTTGTTGGAAAACGTGTATCCTTTTATTCCTCTAAAAATGTTGACTAATAGGTTTCCTTGTTTTACTCCTAGGAGGAGTTTCCTTGTTTTACTCCTAGGTTCCTTGTTTTACTCCTAGGAGAAGTTTCCTTGTTTTACTCCTAGGTTCCTTGTTTTACTCCTAGAATTAGGCTAACATTTGTGTATAAATTTTGTAACTTACAATCTGAAAAATTAACAAAGAGAGTTCATTTCTTATATGGTATCAGGGCTAAGGATATTCTAACAAGATATTCTACCAGATTTTTCCATTCCTTTGTTCATTTTTCTACAGTTTTCCATTCTGCAGTTCATTTTTGCAATTTTTTCATTCTGCAGTATTTTTTCTGCAAATTCTGCAATTCTACAGATTTGTAATTCTGTCGCAGAATCATTTCTACAACTTTGTTCCAAAATCTGCACTTCCGAGAAAAAAAAAATCAATTCTATGAATCAAAGCAGCTTTTCATAAACCAAAATCTCTTCATGGTATCAAAACAGCTTTGCAATTCTGTTAGTGACTCTGTGAATTAAAGCAGCTTTGCATAAATCAAAATCTCTTCTTGGTATCAAAGCAGCTTTGCAATTCTGTTAGTTATTGGACTTGATAGTAATTTTTGACTTGTGGAAGATGTCAGAAGTTATAGAAGCATCGACAACCATTACGGCACAACAGAATGAACCAGCACCAAAGGAGTCGGGCAGTCTCAACCAAGAAGAGGTCGAGAGGGTGAGATCTCTAATCGGCAACCTTGACAAACCTTTAGGTATTTATTCATTGGCGTATTCAGGTAAGTCTCCATCCTCTGTTAGATTAAATGTCTTGAACACATCCTTTGTCGGCTCCTGGATCATGGATTCAGGAGCTACCGATCATATGACCTACTCACCAAATGTCTTTTCCACATACTTACCCTGCCCAAGCAATAGGAAAATATCCACAGCTGATGGTTCTTTGACCACTGTAGCAGGTGTAGGAAATGTTAAAATAGGCTCATCGTTGACTTTAAAAAATGTTCTTCATGTCCCCAGATATCCACAAACCTTGTCTCTATACAAAAGTTTACTTAAGATTTATGTTGCAATGTGATCTTTCATCATAATTATTGTGTATTTCAGGACTAGAATTCGGGAAAGATTATTGGACATGCTAGAGAACGGGATGGGCTTTATTACCTAGAAACATCGAGCCAGACAAATATCACCAAGGGCAAACTACCTTCTTCTTTTGTTTCAGAACTTCATTCATCTAATGAAGAAAAGGTTTGACTTCACCACCGCCGACTTGGGCATCCGTCATTTAGAGTCATTAAAATTCTGTTTCCGTCTTTATTTCAAGGTCTAGACGTTGAAAACTTTCATTGTGAAGTGTGTGAACTTGCCAAACACAAACGTGTACCTTTTCCAAGTAGTGATAAAAGAAGCTCTCATCCCTTTTATCTCATTCACAGTGATATTTGGGGTCCATCTACTATTCCTAATGTTTCTGGGGCAAGATGGTTTGTGTCATTCATTGATAATTGTACTCGTGTTACTTGGCTTTTCTTACTTAAACATAAATCCGGGGTCAGTACTGTTCTCCCAAACTTTTGTTCCATGATTAAGAACCAATTTGGGGTCGCTATCAAAAGGTTTAGGTCAGATAATGCCAGAGATTATTTCAATCAAGTACTAACTCCTTATTTTCGAAAAGAAGGAATAGTACACGAGTCATCCTGTGTCAATACGCCACAACAAAACGAAGTCGCGGAAAGAAAAAATGGTCATCTCCTTCAATCAACCCGAGCCTTCTTATTTCAAAAAAATGTGCCTAAATCTTTTTGGGGAGAAGTAGCTCTTACAGCCACTCATCTTATAAATCGTTTGCCTTCCAGAGTCTTGGGATTCAAGAGTCCAATGGACATACTCTCAACATTCTATCCAAACATACACACTACAAATAATCTTGTCCCTAAGATATTTGGGTGTGTATCATTTGTCCATGTTCATAGTTGAAATAGGGGGAAACTAGACCCAAGGGCGTTGAAATGCGTATTTGTAGGTTATTCCTCAACTCAAAAAGGGTACAAGTGTTATCACCCTCCATCGAAGAAATTCTAGGTCTCAGTGGATGTTACTTTCAATGAACAAACACCTTACTTCATCTCACCTTATCTTCAGGGGGAGAATTCAATACTTGAAGATAAGGACAGGGATTTCTTGCTCGATCTGTTGTCAATTCCTAAACTAGTTTCTAGTAATCCGAGTCATGTGTCTGAACCAGGATCTGAGTCCATGCCAAATCTTGTGTCTGAACTTGAACCAGTATCCGAGTCCATGCCAAATCTCGTGTCTGAACCCGTGCCGAAAATTTTAGACACTCCTAACTCTGCCCTTGAGAATGTGAAATTTGACAAAGGCAAGGTGTATTCGAGGAAGAAGACAATTGTCCCTGAATCAGTGCAAGTCCAAGAATCCAACCCAGATCCTGAGAATGAGGTAACAATTTCTAATTCTTCATTACAAGCTGAAATTGAATCCCAAGTAGACAATAATGACCAGGACCTTCCCATTGTTATTAGGAAAGGAACTAGAGAGTGCACAAAACGACCTTTATATCCTCTTGCACACTTTCTTTCCTTTAAACATTTTTCACCATCACATAGAGCCTTCCTTGTTAACTTGAACACCATTACCATCCCTACCACCTTATCCGAGGCTTTGACCAAAGAGAAATGGAGACAAGCCATGAATGTAGAAATGGAAGCATTGGAGAAGAATAAAACATGGGAGTAAGTGAAGTTACCTATCGAAAAGAAACCCGTAGGGTGTAAATGGGTCTATACAGTGAAATATAGAGCAGAGGGGTCAATAGAGAGATATAAAGCAAGGTTGGTAGCCAAGGGCTATACTCAAACCTATGGGATTGACTACCTAGAGACTTTTGCTCCAGTTGCAAAGATGAATACTGTTAGAATCCTACTGTCATTAGCAGCTAATTATGGTTGGGAGTTACAACAATTTGATGTGAAGAATGCATTTTTGCACGGATAACTAGAAGAAGAAATGTATATGGAGGTCCCATCGGGTTATGGGAATAACTTGGGTGTTCATACTGTGTGTAAATTAAAGAAAGCCTTGTATGCATTTAAGCAATCACCACGGGCATGGTTTGGTAGATTTGCGAGAGTTATGATTGCCATTTGGTATAAACAAAGCCAAGGGGATCACACGTTGTTCATTAAACACTCACCTTCAGGGGGAGTCACAACACTATTAGTGTATGTTGACATAATAGTGACAGGGAATGATGATAATGAGAGACAACTTCTAAGTCAGTGTTTGGCTAAAGAGTTTGAGATCAAAGCATTAGGAAAGCTAAAATATTTTCTTGGGATCGAGGTGGCTCACTCTTGGCAGGGCATTTTTATCTCCCAATAGAAGTATGTTACAGATCTCCTTAAAGAAACAGGCAAGACAGCATGCAAACCAGCAAGTACTCCAATAGACCAAAATCTTAGACTTGGAATGGCAGAGAAAGACGCTGCAATAAATAAAGAAATATATCAGCGCCTGGTAGAAAAACTCATTTATCTGTCTCATACACGACCGGACATAGCATATGCAGTGAGTGTGATTAGCCAGTTCATGCATAGCCCAAAGGAAGTTCATCTGCAAGTAACACATCGAGTGTTACAATATCTCAAAGGGACACCAGGAAAGGGTGTTCTGCTCAAAAGAAACGGAGGTTTGGTGCTTGAGGCATATACGGATGCTGATTATGCTGGGTCAATAGTTGACAGGAGGTCAACAACAGGATATTGTACATTTCTTGGCGGTAATCTCGTGACATGGAGCAAGAAACAACATGTGGTAACACGGTCTAGTGCAGAAGCAGAATTTCGAGCAATGTCTCAAGGTGTGTGTGAACTACTTTGGTTGAAAATCATCTTAGAAGACTTGAAAATCAAGTGGGATGGCCCAATGAGACTATTGTGACAATAAGTCAGCAATTAGTATAGCTCACAACCCGGTACAACATGATCGCACGAAGCACATCGAAATTGACAGACACTTCATCAAGAAGAAACTGGAGAGTGGGCTGATTTGTACCCCTTATGTGTCTACACATGGTCAACTTGCGGATGTACTTAGAGTAGCTCAATATTTCAGAATTTTGTATCCAAGCTGGGAATAAAAAACATTCATTCACTAGCTTGAGGGGGAGTGTTGGAAAACGTGTTTCCTTTTATTCCTCCTAAAATGTTGACTAATAGGTTTCCTTGTTTTACTCCTAGGTTCCTTGCTCCTAGAATTAGGCTAACCTTTGTGTATAAATTTTCTAACTTACAATCTGAAAAATTAACAAAGAGAGTTCATTTCTTACGGTATTAGTAAATCTGCACCACACTTGGGAAGAGGTGAAAAATGAATATCTCACATCACAGTTCAATTATGTACAACAGTACAAAGAAATCAACAATGAAAAAATGTCCAATTTAACAAGAGAAAGAAGACACAAGAAAAGCTAAATGTTTACAACTAGATGATAAATAGATGTTTGTCTACCTGCACATACAACTTTCTGACCAGAGAATGACCTATATCTTCATCCAACCCCTGTTACCAATAAATATATAAGATCACTATTGACTACAGTGCTTCCAATTTCTTGTGCATATTAACTCAAATGTTTGACATTGCTAAGATCAGTACCTGAACATATGTGTCATACAAATCACATAATTTATCCTCCACTTGGTTATCCATAATATATATACCTCTACCGACTTTGTCTTCAGAAGCAGGCAATTCCTGGAAGTCATTAGGCAGTCCATCCTGGTACTCAGATGCCTAAGAATATGTTGTGCAATAAACCAATGCATCAAATGAATAACAATACATTCTGACGAACAAAACTGTAGCTTCTCAAATTCTTGGTTGCATAATCAGAAAGCCTTCACAATAGTACTTCTCTAGATAATATAATTTTACAACCTACCTTTGCCTTCAAAGCAGGAGCCTGCAGTCTGATCATCTCAACAATCTCCTTTTTGAACTGTTTAAAATCATTATCTTCCTCTTTGGCCACAGATAATTCCTTGAGAACCATCTCTCTCAAGATCCTCTGAGGACAGGATATAAAAGCCAAAAACGAAAAGGATGATAAATATGAAATATTACTTGCAACTGATAGAAGATGGAAGAGCAAATAAATATACCAAAGCTATGGAAACAGTTTCTGTATGCACCATGATCATGAAAACATACTCAAAATCTGTCACAATTTGCTAGCTCATTATTAGCCAGCAATGACACTGATCTACAGAATTTGATAAAACTGACTAGAAAGGAAGTAGAAAACTCTTACACAAGTATTTTCGGATTTGGAGTTATTCAAATCTACAGTGCACTCACAGTTAATTTTTCCAAGTTACGTAGAAAATTGGGAGGTTCCCAACCAAACTAATTGGGAGAAAACCGAGAAGTCCGTGGGATCAGTTGAGTTAATAAAGGGGTTTGACAACGTCAAAGAGATAAAAATGTGTTGTTGAAGATGATTTATTACATGTGCAAATTGCGTTCAATTTTTATGTCAGCAGTCTCTGTACTCCATTTTCTTAATTTTGTGGAAATTAGTTAGCACGAACATGTGCCATTGCAGGAGCAAATCAGGTAGCCCCACTATGCCACCATCGGAGTGGTTAGGATCATGCGTAAATGGATTAGAAGATGTTTGTAAAGGAGTTACAAGGTAGACCAACATCGAATGTAAGGTAAGACCAGTGTCGTGTGAAGTTGACCAGCGACAGTTGAACAGAGAATAGTATAAAAATTAAGATCTGCAGTTCACTTCTCTCTCTCAACAGCATAAATTATCAGACTCAAAGTCATAATATATATTATATGCTACTCCTTTCTATAGGATTTGTCATGATGTAATTAAGATTAAATCATATTTTTAGACTTTCATATTGTTTAGTTGTAGTTTCTCGATCTTACTGATAGTTTCATTGTAGTAGAACTTCTTGTTTCAAAAGGTGAATCTATCAGATTCGATCAAGCATTGACAAGTAATACTGAATCCAATTTGAAAGGTGTTAAATAGAAGTAAAATCTCTCCATTTCAGTACTTCATTTTAAAGCTCATCATCTTCAACACTTCTTATGTTTAGCTTAGTTTCCGTCCCATCAATGGAGGCATTATGTTGTTTATCTCTATAGATTCAAGTAGCCAATTTTATATTTACGTTTCTTCCGTAGGTTTTAGTTTCCATAGGCTTAGTTTTTGTAGCTTATCACCATCCTCCATTGTTACATGCATGTTCACTATCAGTCCTCAAAGCCAGGCAAAATAACCAGAGATGTTCGCTTCCTACTTCTCATATACTTTTCTGGTCTACTCCGACATATAGTTTGCTGTTGATCCACCACAATTGAGTTCTTGTGAACTCTGGCAATCTGGCATGCACACGCATCCAAAAAGTTGTTGAACAGAAATACTGAAAATGTATAAAATCTTTTACTTAAAAACAGATGTACCTTCAGACTTTTACGGTTTAAATACTTCCCAAGAATGCTCATAAGACGATCAATTAATTCTTCTGATATATTCCCATCGATTAATTGCTGCAATTTCCACCATGAAAAAAAAGATAAGGGAAGAAAAGGAAACCAAGCGTTTTTAATATTTTGTCATAACTAAAAGAATTCAAGTAACATGGACAATGGACATGCACATGCCTGCTAGGGGTGTAAACGGATATATACGAAGGATATGGATACAGTGGTATCCATATCCGGAAAATCAATTTGTTATCCGTATTCGTATCCAGTATTCGGCAGATTTTAAAAATGTTATCCGTATCCGGTATTCGAAATAATATCTGAATACAGATAATATCTGTTTCTATTTATTTTATTCGAATAACCAGATTATTCGAATATTCGATTATCCGAATTCGTTTATCAATCATCTAATATAAAATTCATTCAAATTATTTACAAAAAAGAAAATAATTGAATAATTACTCATCACCAATCACAATTTAAAGTTTAAACCATACATATTAATTAAACATCCTAATCATAAAGGGGAAGAAAATGTCAAACACATCATCATACACCATTGATCACAAAAATCAAAATTTAAACATCCTAGAGAAAGTATCAAATTAATTTATTTTTAATAAATACAATAATCAATGCTCTAAATTACAATTCAAATAAATTTTCATCATTTTCGAACTCCTAAATTTCAAAATGAATGCTCTACTTCTTAATGTTTAGATGTCCATTAATAAGTAGATGTCCATTTTATGTGTGTGGAGTAATATTGTAGTGTGTATGAATATTTATAATCTATAATTAGATTCAAAAGTTTACATTGAATATTTAATTATTTTTTCTCAAATACTTGATTAAAACTTTAATAATATGTTTATGGGGAGTTTTATTTATTATTTATCCTCAATGCATATATTACAGTTATAAAAAATTTATTTGATTTCATTATATTTATGGAGAGTGTGAGTTATAATGTATGTGTGACAACTAGTTAATCCAACTTGGGCTTACTTTAAATATTTGGATGTCCATTAATAAGTAGATGTCCATTTTATGTGTGTGGAGTAATATTGTAGTGTGTATGAATATTTATAATCTATAATTAGATTCAAAAGTTTACATTGAATATTTAATTATTTTTTCTCAAATACTTGATTAAAACTTTAATAATATGTTTATGGGGAGTTTTATTTATTATTTATCCTCAATGCATATATTACAGTTATAAAAAATTTATTTGATTTCATTATATTTATGGAGAGTGTGAGTTATAATGTATGTGTGACAACTAGTTAATCCAACTTGGGCTTACTTTAAATATTTGGACTTCTAGTTTCTAAATAATTGGGCAAATGAAAGTGATAAATGCTCCCGCCACCCAAAAATTCATAACCGTGAATTAATCTATTCAAACCCCCCTCCTCCTCTAGATTAATTCTAAATTAATTCGGGCATCACATTTTAACAATAAAATTATATTGTCCATTGCCCCCGCCTCCTGGCATCACAAGTAAGTTTTGAAAGTAAAAAACTTATAACAAGCTAATAGCTATAGTTTTGTTCTTGTAGTATATAATTTTCTTGTTAAATGATACATTTTAGATATTTTAACTTTATAATAGTAAAAATCTATTAACTATACTTAAATCAATTTATTTCAGTTTATTAATATTATAATAAAAGTGTTATTTCCTACTTTTTAGAAGTGAAATGACATATAAGGAAGGCCATTTTTAAAAAAAAAATATTTTGCTTATTATATAATAATTAATATATTTTTATATATATATATATAAGTTATTCGGATACGAATTCCGAATACAGATCCGAATCAGAATATATATATATATATATATATATATATATATATATTTATGGAAGTTAAACGAATATGAATACGCCTATATCCATATTCGTATCCGTTTATTTGCGGATATCTTTAAACCGAATACGATATATCCGTTTTTTTCATAATACGAATAATATTCGTTTTTTTCCGAAGTCTAATGCGACAGATACGAATTTTCCGGTTACCATTTACGGCCCTATTGCCTGCAAACACCCATGCATGCTGACACGCATGGAGGTACTGACCCACAAACGCACACGCACAGTGAGATCAAGGAAAGTGTAAAAAGTTACAGTAAACATATTATACATGACTTTCTATATACATCATGAGAAACAGTTTTCCTATACCATTAGTCTAGCAACTTCTGCAAGCTTTTCTTTGAACTCCTGAGGCAATCTCCTTTCTACTGCTACTGAAGAAGCATCAGCCTCCTGAACATTGATAAGTGGTGTCTTTGCTGTAAATGAAACAAAAAGATCATTCTTTTGTCACTAAACAAGCATAAAGATCCCTAAATTTGACACCGTTGAATTTACATGGAAATTCTCAAAATATTCACCGGTTAACAGTTTAATTTCCTATAGAACTGAAAAAACTTACAAGTTTCAACCAACTTCTCCAACCGCCGGATGGCCCTTTCAAGCATTTTTTCTTTTGAGTTAGACGCATCAGTTAAGTGCATTGAAGCAGTTCTCTGTCAAATTTAGAGGTAATATCATTTTAAATATAGCTTATTCCACAAAAAGTGCAATAATAGTAACAACAAAACAAGTACACATGAACCTAGGGCCTTGGCCCAATGGTTATCCCCACCCCTTGTGTACCAAGGTGATGGGAGTTCAAACCTTTGCAGTGGCAAAGTAGTGTGTGTAAGTTTAAATTCTGTCTTTAAATTAGTCAAAAGATAAGTACACATGAAGCAATTAACGAGCCGACACGACTAAGCCCGGCTTGAGCTCAACTCGAGTTGTTAACGAGCCAAGCTCGAACAAGACCTTTAGTCCGTTTAGTTAAACGAGCCGAGCTCAAACATTGTGGTGTTCGGCTCGAGTCCGGCTCATTTAAGCCTGACTCGTTTAACAATTATTTAATTAAAAAAAATTATTTATATAAAACATATAATACAAAAATAAACATAATTAAAACTAAGTTCCAAGTTATGTTTGTGTATGATATGTTTTAATTCTAATTATAATACATACATACTTCTACACACACACATGTAGTCTAAACAACAAAAATTCATGGTCTCATATGAGTTCTTAACTTTTTAAAGTCAATTGTAGTATTTTTAAAATTAATCATATCTAATTAGTGTTAGATAACATAGTATATGAATATCCTCAATTGTCTTATCATAATTACTTATCATTTCATCATTACTAAGTTGAAAATAAATATAGTCATGTCAATATATGTATCTAGTATATAATGTGTTAAAAATGTATATAATTTAATATTCTATCACTCTACAGGATATATATATATATATATATATGGGAAAAGAGAGTGTGTGTTTTAGACACACAAGCTTGTGTGTATCCTATTATTTTAAGAGTTTTTATTAATGGCAGTTTTGACACTTCACCAATTTCATTAATGGTTGTTTTGACATTTCACCATTTTATTAACCAAAACTACGTCGTATTAAGTGCACGACACACAAGTTTACGTGTGTCTAAGACACATATTCCCTTTTTCCTATATATATATATATATATATATATATATATATATATATATATATATATATATATATATATATAGGGGAAAGGTAATCTAATACATGCTGTAAGAAGTGTAGAAATCTATACACTATGTTATATTTTCAGATTGTAAGAGGTTACAATTTATACAAGATTGGTATACTATTCTAGGAGGGAAACAAGGAGAGGGAAATAGGGAGAGAAAAACAGGGAACCTGTTTTCCTGATTATGTCACTTCTAACACTCCCCCTCAAGTTGGTGTATAGATATCTCGCATACCCAACTTGAAACACAAGGGATGAAACATCTTACCACTAAGACCCTTAGTCAGAACATCAGCTAGCTGATGTTCTGTTTTTACAAGCAAATAAGACCACTGACTAATTTTTCTTTGATGAAGTGTCTGTCAATTTCAATGTGCTTCGTTCTATCGTGCTGTACCGGATCATTTGCAATACTAATGGCTGCCTTGTTATCACAAAACAACTGCATAGGCCCTTTAGTTGTAACACCCAAATCTTCTAGCAAGGTTCGAAGCCACATTAGTTCACATATACCCAATGCGATAGCTCGATATTTAGCCTCAACACTAGATCTTGCCACAACAGACTGTTTTTTACTACGCCAAGTAACAAGATTACCTCCAACAAATGAACAGTAGCCTGATGTAGATCGACGATCCTCTATAGAGCCAGCTCAATCTGAGTCAGAAAAAGCTTCGACTCTCATATGACCATTTGGTGCAAATAATAAACCTTTACCAGAAGCAGACTTGAGATACCTCAAAATTCTGTAAACGGTTTTCATATGACTTTGTCGAGGATCATGCATATATTGGCTGACTATACCCACAGCATAAGATATATCGGGTCTAGTATGAGACAGGTATATCAGTCGTCCCACTAGGTGTTGATATCTTTCTCTATCAACCGTAGGTCCTGTGCCTCCCTCTAGATGATAAGTCGAACGTTTGTGTTTACCAAGTTCACATGGTTCACACAAAAACTGAGTTTTGTTACAATGCTTAACTAAAGACGGAAACAAAAATTCCAATACTGAAAAAGAAGGATGACCCAAACGACGATGTCATTGATGGAGAGAGGCTAGGTTGGAGTCTGAAACAGAGTGAAGAGCCTGAGTAGGGACCATGTTAGATGAGGGAACATCTAAATAATAAAGGCCACTAACTACACTACCACTGCTAATCTTCTGTCCCGTCACCAAGTTCTGAAAAATACAATGATTTGGAAAAAAGGTTACTGAACAGTGCATAGACTCAAAAAGACGTTGGACAAATAATAAATTTGCAGTGAAGGAAGGAATATGGAGAACAGATGATAAAGTCAATGAAGGAGTACAAACTACAGAACCACTCCCGGAGATAGAAGATAGGGAGCCATCAACAACTCGAACCTTGTCTTTTCCAGAACGGGGCATATATGAAGTAAAAAGGTTGGAGGACCCAGTCATATGCTCGGAGGCACCTGTATCTATAATCCAGCTAAAGCAAGTGGGCGAAACATGAAAAGCACAAGGAGATATACTTGTCTGGGCATAATGAGAGGAAGTAGGTTTGGAATAGAATTTCCGAAAGGCAATGATTTCCTCAAGAGTCGGTGCATGAGTAGTGTCTGTAGTACTAGGTACATCTGCAGAGAGTGGAGTAGACATATAGGCATGAGATCCACGTCCACGACCAGACCGACCTCCACGTCCTTTAGGAGGCCCATGAAGCTTAAAGCAGCGATCTCTAGTAAGATTCTTCCCCCCACAATAGTCACACTCACGGGACTCCTTAATCGGAGAGGGAATGGGAAAGCCAGGCTTAGGATATGAGGCAATCAGGGCTGATCGGTCAGCAGAATTTGATTTTAGTACCATCACCCGACGCCTACTTTCCTCTTGTTGGACTCTAGCATGAGCCTCTCTCAGTGATGGAAAAGGTGTCTGACCAAGTAGCTGTGCTCGAACTTGATCAAATTCTATATTCAAACCAGCCAAGAAATCTACAACTCTATCTTCATTAATAAACTTTTGATAAGCTATTGCATCTTCCGGACATTTAGCTGAGAAAACCCGGTAATGATCGAGCTCCTGCCAGAGTGCATTAATCTCTGCAAAGTACTGTGCCACGGGCTTCTCCCTTTGATCCAACTCACGGATTCGTTTAAGGATATCATATGCCTTAGACATATCACCAGAAACAGAGAAAGTTTGAGAGATAGCTTCCCAAAGTGCATATGTTGTGTCTAAGAACATGTAACTACTACTCATATGTGGTTCCATTGAGTTAAAAATCCATGTTTTGACCATATAGTTATCGGATTTCCATTCTTCTTGAGCAATACCTGCTTGTACAGGCATGGTGGTTGTACCAGTGATAAAGTGTTGCATTCGATTTGCTTCAATTGACATACGACATGCTTGGGACTAAGCTAGGTAATTGCTTCCATCCAACTTGAATGGACTAAGAACCAAAGCAGAGTTGAGATGGTGATTTATAATCAACTGGCTTTTATTGGTTTCAATGGTACCATCACTGTGAGTGAGACTAGATTCTGCCATGGTGAGATTACGGTGATAGGAGCAACAAGATTTATCCAAGGAAATAGCAACAAGGATAATGTACAGGCTCAAAAGGAAGACAGTGTATTCTTAGAGACAAACAAAAACAAATGTTGCAGGCAGTTTTGTACTCTTTTTTTCTTTTTCTTTTTTTTTCTTTTTTTTTTCAGTTAATAGATGCAGTAACTCATAGTAAGGCAGTGGGCACTAACTTAGTTAAGAAAGCCTTAAGAAGCAGGAAGCAGTGACTCACAGTGAAATAAACAAGCCCAACCGAACCAATAATAAGCCAAATCTAAGCAAACCTGATTTTCTCTCTGTAAAACCACTGTGGATGGGTAGAGGAGGGAGAGGCGATCACTGTGGAAGAAGCCGCGCCGGAAAGTGGCTCACGCGCCGGCGCGTGGCGTCGACGGTCGGGCGCGTGGGTGGCGCGTGGCGGCGCTTGCGGCGGTGGGTCGGAAAATGGAAACTTCCGAGTTGGTCGCCTGTCTATGGGTTACCCAATTATGATATCAATTTCAGTGTATGTAATTGTTCAAGCTAGTTTTCAACTGAAGAATATAGCAGCAGCGACCGGAAAAGAAAAAGGAAAGAGAAAAAAAACTCTGCTTAATGAATCAGGCTCTGATACCATGTAAGAAGTGTAGAAAATCTATACACTATGTTATATTTTCAGATTGTAAGAGGTTACAATTTGTAATTGGTATACTATTCTAGGAGGGAAACACCCTGTTTTCCTGATTATGTCACTTCTAACACATGCCTTAAGTAAACTTTACTAAGGCTACTTAACAAAATGACATAGTTTTGTATGAAAATTATAATTAAAGATTTTTTATATATAAAACCCAAAAAAAGAAAACTTAACCCTATGGGGTAAAACTACGTCGTTTTACTAAATAACCTTAACCAGCTTGGCTAAGGCATGCCTTAGATTACTTTTTCTCATATGTGGGTGTGTGTGTGTGTGTGTATATATATATATATATATAGTACACTTGGTGATGTGACTAATGTTAAACTACTGTTATATATACTTACGAATTTACCCAGATCATAATATAAGATTTTTCAAAATGTATCATAAGTATATGACTATTGCTAAATTATGATTGTAGATGGCCTAATTGAAGTTGTATTTCTTTAAAAAAAATGTGAAATTAAAAATAAAATAAAATAAACGGATCGGGCTTAAGCTCGAGCTCAGCTTGTTTATAAAGGAAACGAGTTCGTACACAAGATTTTAGGCTCGTTTAAAGCCCAACTCGGCTCGTTTAACTTTTAGATGAGCTCGACTTGTTTACAACCCAACTCGACTCGACTAATTTACAACCCTAGCTTTAGGCTTATCTTACATTTGCCACAACGGACTGAGCAAGGTTATCAAAGAGTCATAGGTGGTGCAGATTAAGCCAGAATTTGTATGAAACTCAATTCTCATCTTAAATATTAAGACATCACGTTAATTGTGTTGAGTTTGAATTCAGTCATGAATTTGAATATATAATTATATAGGTCAAAATATACTATTCATATTAGTAAATTTTAGGCGTTAGGGGAATCTAGGGAGACCACTAAAGGACTAGGTACTTAAGTTGGAACCTTGACCTAAAAGCTTAAGCTGACAAGTCTTCTTGGCTCAACCATGTATAGCAGTAAGTCTTCAATTTCAAAGACGCTGATGTAAAACTATATCAACTCTTATGCTACCTTAACAGTAAACATTTTAAAATATAAAGTAAGATATTACCTAGCAAAAAAACATGTGTAAACTATATAACAACCAAAAACTAAAGTTATTTTCATAATCAGAATCAAGTTAATGTCAGTAATAGAATCATATCCCAGTCCTACATATCAGATTAAGGATTTACATCTTGATAGCCCCATATTGAGGAAAAAACGAAAAACAAAGACATTGGAAATCCACATTAAACACACGCACAGAGGACTTAATGGTAAGTTTTCCATCATATGGAAGGAATCACATACACATCATGTAGAAATCTATATGTTAAAAATTCTATATTGATCACAAGAAAATAGAGAGAAACCTGGTTTTAAAACCGAATCAGTTACTGCTATGTTTTCTTTTTCTTTTCTTTTCAGGGAATACATTACCTCGTCTCAATTGCTGAATCAGTGTATTTCCACATCTCAAATCTCAATTGCTGAATCAGCAATTTCTACGTTATGCATTAGTAATTTTCATAGAATATTGTAAGTTCTATTGACAACTACAAAGGAATGAGGATGCAATCTATGTTTCATAAGATACTCTGTAGATATTAAAATAATAGTTTTTCAGAAAAATACTGCTAGTGGTGGAAGATGTCCACGGTCCAGCATATGCGGGTATAATATTATCAAAAGTGCAAAATATTTCCATCAGCATATTGCAACAAACATGCACTTGATAATGCTTTTTCAGAAAATCACTCAGCTCAAACAGCAGTATGGGTTATAATTCTAAGAAAAACTTGAAGAAAATGGGAAGGATACTATTTAATTAGAAACAATTGCTTTAAACTAGACTAAACGCTTCAAAAAAGAATTATGTTAACAAGATATAGTTTGCGAAAACTAAGGCTCTTGCGGCTTAGAACAGATGAAGTAAACATCCAGTGACATTCTAGCATTAGCATTTCACTATATAATATCCACCCAGATACATGAGTATATATTATATAATAAACTTACTGGTGCAGGCCTTGTATAAGGAAGATTAAGATCAGGCAGCTCATTTCTTCCTTTATGATTCCCATGACGAACATTGGTGGAGCCTTCTTGTTCATGGTTGTTGCACATTGATCTACTGTATTGTGGATCAAGCTGTGCAGACTTTTTCTCTAGATGCTTCTGCTGTGCAGCATTGGGAACACAACTTACGACAATGTTTCCAGGATCCCTAGAGTGCACAGTTCCTATCTTAGCTTTGCAATGTGCTTTTACTGGAAATCCGTGAGCATCTCCCTTTGAAGGTTTTGCATATGACAAACAATCCAATGTACTGCTAGAATCAGAATGCTTCTTTAAGGAAACTCCTGAAGAAATCCTTGGATTCTGGAAATTCCCATCATGATTTTGTGCATTAAGACCCTGAGAAATTGAATGTGGCCCCACAGATGGTGCATTTTCAGATGCAACATTTATCTGCTGATGTCCTTTTTTCTTATATTTGGTGGGTAGCTGAACGTCATCCTTCTCATCCAGGGAGTCCATTATATCCTTCCTCCGTTTTTTTGTATGGTCATTTGCTGATTTAGAGGATTCAGTTCTAGCAGTCCTATAGACGTAAATTAACATTAACAAAGGAAACTAACAATTGAAACAATGAGAATCACCACATGTATGTTAATGAAAACAAGAATTATGCATTGATCAAGATCCACCAGGGCTTGAGTCGCTTGAAACAAAACAATGAACAATCAAGTAAGAAGCAAATTTGAAATGGCAATAGAAAATTAAATTTCACCATCCTATGAAGCATAGACAAGGATAGGTTCCAAGCATACAACACGACAATAGACGCATACAGAACAAACCCTAACAAGTAAATAAGGCATTTATGGTCAGAAAAATGATAATTAGTTCCATTAAGGTTTTTCTGTGTATACGAAAATGTTGGCAGTTTTATAGTAGATTACTATCTCACAGTGACTGATACCCAAATACCTTCCACAACATCCACCACCATAATTTTCAGAATGACTTTAGGATATTACATGTATAATTGACCATGATTTTTTCATGAAATCCTTCAATAGGTACATGGTGACAGAACTTACGAAGAACTTGAACATATTATTTATAAATTTACCGAACTTTGTACCTAACCATTCAAACACAACTTTTACACATAAAATCTAAAGATTATCTGCATTTCATAATTCCATGAACAATCTCCGTAAATGTGGCAATTGCAGAAATTAACCACTTTTTAAACTAATACTATTAGCTCTTTTCTATGAATAGAACCAACAAAACTAAATTTTCCACAAGAAGCTTTAGATCACAATGATGTACCATAGATATATTTGTAGCAGCACCTTTGTGACTCTTGTTCTCAAAATAAACCTTAGTGACCCAACTTAACTTTCGTCATCATTAACTCCTACTCATGTCCAATTTAGCTAGTACATAACATAATAGTTATGTTAGATGGAACTCAGTTTGACTTTAAACTAGTATCGTTTGTAAAAGTGAAACTCTATATTTCAGTTATTACAATACCTTTCTCCTAGTGAAATTTATTACCAATTAGATTTTATTTACTGACATGTAAATTGGTTCCTTTGCAATTATATCTGCCCCATCACACATACAACATACACAAACAGACAAACAAACCCCCATCCAAACAAACAAACAAAATAATTATGATATTGCATGAATATTTTTGTGATGACAATACTAGTGCATTGCCATTTTACAAGAATTTTCTTAGTTGATTGAAATTTATTAGGTATCAAAAATTAACTTTGGACCATTTAGACTGATACTCATTTGTTGTGTTGCCAGATATGTTAGCACATATTCTTGGTTTTTATATGATTACTTTATTTCCATTTCCACTTGGCAAAACTGAGAGACATCTTTTATTAATCATACAAATTCACTTCATAGCAGTTGGTCTCTCATCCCTAAAATTTAGGAAAAGAATCTATTTTTTCATCTTTTATTTGATTTCAAATTTTTTTCTATCTACATTGTTACTTGTTAGAATGTGTAAGGGAAACCTGTTTTCCTCTCCCTATTTTTCTCTCCCTGTTTTAGGGAAAACAGGTTTCCCTGTTTTCCTCCTAGAATTAGGACATCATCGTGTGTATAAATGTAGCTACTAGCAATCTGAAAAATACAACTGAATGTACATATTCTTACATTCTTACATGTTAGTTTCTCTTTTCCAAAATCAGCTTCTCTCTTTCTACATGGTATCAAAGCCCGTTCCTTATTCTTTGGCAAGGTTCTAAAAGGCGCTAGGCGGGAGGCGGGCGGCCGGAGGGGGCCTAGCGCCTAGGGGGCCTAGGCGAGGCTTAGGCGGGATTTTTATTTTAAGTCAATTTTAATATTTTATCTTATATTTATCCAAACAAAACAATAATATAAAGCAAAACAATCTATAATAAAGATAATAAAGGCATTTGCTTAAAGTTCAAACACATATCCATATTGCTAATGTCAAAGTTCAAACACAAACATATAATTGTTCAAAGTTTAAACACAAACAAATAATCAAAAATACAAACTAATAGTCCTCATCTCCATATCTCTCTATATCTCTAACTCTTCTTCTCCATATCCTCCAAGATAATGTCTCCATCGGACTCACACTCATACTCCTTCAAGATAATGACCCACGACATTATTTTGTAACTTAGTTATTAAAATAAAAATAAAAAACAATTGCAGCTCTAATTTCTCCGCCTAGGCCAAGCATAAAGGCTTAATTTCTCCGCCTTGTTCGTCTAGGCCCCGTCTAGTCCAACCTAATCTCCCAGAGGGATTTTTTTGCCGCCTTGGGCCTAGACGAGGTGCCTAGACGAGACGCCTAAGCGGCCTAGCGCCTAGGCGTGGCGGGAGGGGGGGGGCTAGCGCCTAGGCGGGGCCTAGGCGGACCTAGGCGGGGCCTAGGCGGGGATTTTTAGAACAGTGTTTTTTGGTAGAAGAGCACTGTTCACAAGTATTGTAGCAGTGCACTGTTCATCGGAACTAGTGCAGAGTACTGTTCACTAGCACTATTCATGCCGGAACACTGTTCACTGGTACTGTTCATGCCGGAACACTGTTCGCCGGCCTATTAATTTTTTCTCTTCCGCTACCATTCTTATTTCCTCTAAGAAAACTGGTTGAACAAATCTGAATGAAGAAATTAAGTGATTCCTATTGCTCCTCCATAAATTTTGTCTCCTAGTATAGTGCAATTATTTGATATCCTTTGGAAAGTTTATTCTCCTCGCATATATATTGTACATACCTGTTTATAAAGCAGAACAAAGTGATGCTAGCAGTAGGGTTCGTAACAGTAGTATGGGACAACAAGGTTCCAAATCTATTTCTCATTATGCACAATCAGGTATACACTCTTGTGCTCTTAATGTCTCTTTTACTTGCCCTAGTTGGATCATTGACACAGGTGCTTCCGAGCATATGACTGGGTCCTCCAATCTCTTTACCTCATACACGCCTTGTTCTGGCAAAGACAAGGTCCGAATAGCTGATGGTTCTCTTTCTCCTATCTCCGGGAGAGGTTTAGTAGTTTGTACTCCTTTATTAACATTATCATCTGTTCTTTATATTCCTTCATTTACCGCACACTTATTATCTATCCAACGTCTTACCGAATCCTTACATTGCTCAGTCACCCTTTTCCCAACTCATTGTATTTTTCAGGACTTGGTGACGAGACAGAAGATTGGCAGTGGTAATGCAGTTAGTGGTCTATATTATTTGGATGTTCCCACGTCTAACATGCCTCTAATTACAGATGGGACTGCTACTCAGGCTCTTCAATCTACTTTTGAATCTAACCTGACTACTCTTCATCAATGGCATCGACGTCTGGGACATCCTCCTTTATCAATACTAGGGTCTTTATTCCCCTCTTTAGTTAAGCAGTGTCACAAAACTCCGTTTTTGTGTGAACCATGTGAATTAGGTAAACACAAACGTTCTACTTATTCTGCTATTAACAGTCGACATTCTAAACCTTTTGCTATTATACATACTGATGTGTGGGGACCCTCTCGGGTTATCTCTCGTTCTGGTCATAGATGGTTTGTTAGTTTTATTGATTGTTATTCTCGTACAACTTGGATTTATCTTCTTCATTCCAAAAATGAGGTGTTTGACTGTTTTCAAATTTTTCATAAGATGATCCGAACTCAATTTGAAGCTAAAGTCAAGATTCTCCATAGCGATAATGGTCGGGAATATAATAATAATAATACTTTTGCATCCTATCTCTCTCAGTATGGCATCATACTTCAAACCTCCTGTGTCACAACCCCAGAACAAAATGGGGTGGCAGAAAGAAAAAACCGACACTTACTAGAGGTAGCACGCACTCTTATGTTCACTATGAACACACCTAAATTTCTATGGGGAGATGTCGTTCTAACTGCTGCATTCCTTATAAATCGGCTTCCTTCTAGAATTCTTGGGAATAGAAGTCTCATTTCTTTCCTCCAAGAGATGACAAGTCCTTCTCCTTCACCTCGAGGTTTTGGTTGTGTGTGTTATGTTTATGAAAAATCTCCCACTCGAGGAAAATTAGATCCCAAGGCTCTTAAGTGTGTTTTCATTGGGTATTCTCCCACCCAAAAAGGTTACAAATGTTATCACCCTCCTTCACACAAAGTTTTTGTCACTCGTGATGTCACTTTTTGGGAGTCGGAACCTTTTTATTCTTCCTCACCTTCTCCTCAGGGGGAGGATGTTATTGATGAGAAGCTTCCTTCTGAGGCTGGTATTACAAGTACTATTATACCATCTTTTCCTGTTCCTGTTGTTGTTTCTGATAATTATACACAGGGGGAGTTATAGTTACAAGAGTCATGTGCTAGACAGAATGAGCCTGAGCCTGAGCCTGAGCCTGAGCCTGAGCCTGAGCCTGAGTTGAGGACCTATGTTCGAAAAGGCAAAAATAAGGTCACCATCTTTGCACCCCTACACCAACCTTGCTCCGAACCTAGTCTTGATAATACTAATGGTGAGAATCCTAACCTTACTTGTTCTTCTGATGATACTAACATTCCTATTGCTCTTAGAAAAGGAGTTAGATCTTGTACCCAACATCCTATCTCGAATTTTGTAGCCTATGATAAATTATCTGCATCCTACCATTCCTTTGTTTCTTCTTTGTCTTCTATATCTATTCCTCAGGGGTGGAGAGAAGCAATTAGCAACGAGAACTGGAAACATGCTATGATAAAAGAGATGAATGCCCTGAAAAAGAATGATACATGGGAACTAGTTACTCTTCCTTATGGAAAAAAATCAGTTGGTTGCAAATGGGTATATACAGTTAAACAGAAGCCAGATGGGACAGTTGAGAGACTCAAAGTCAGGCTAGTTGCAAAAGGATATACTCAAACACATGTGATTGATTACCAGGAGACATTTGCTCCTGTGGCAAAGATGAACTCTGTTCGTACCATAATCTCATGTGCAGCGAACTTCGGCTGAGATATTCAACAATTAGATGTGAAAAATGCATTCCTTCATGGTGACTTGGAAGAAGAAGTATACATGGAAATACCCCCTGGTTTTGCTTCATCTGTCACCAAGGGTAAGGTTTGTAAACTGCGAAAGGCTTTATATGATTTGAAGCAATCTCCCAGAGCCTGGTTCGGTAGATTCCACAAAGCAATGATAAGATTTGGGTACAAGCAGAGTCAAGCAGATCACACTCTATTTGTCAAACAGATAAATGGTAAGACTGTCATTCTTATTGTTTATGTTGATGACATTGTGGTGACAGGGGATAATAGAGAAGAGATAGTTAATCTCAAAGCGAGTCTGGCCAAAGAGTTTGAGATCAAAGATCTTGGTCCTTTAAAATATTTCCTTGGTATTGAAGTTGCAAGATCTTCCAGTGGGATTTTTCTATCTCAAAGGAAGTATGTACTTGATCTTTTGACAGAAACTGGCATGTTGGGATGTAAGCCTGCTGATTCTCCTATTGAAGTTAATCATCATCTAGTAGGTGGCACAGGACCTACGGTTGATAAAGTAAAAATATCAACGTTTGGTGGGACGATTGATATACCTTTCTCATACTAGACCTGATATATCTTATGCGGTGGGAATAGTGAGTCAGTATATGCATAATCCTCGAAATTGTCATATGGAAACTGTTTACAGAATTCTGAGGTATCTTAAGTCTGCTCCTGGAAAAGGTTTATTGTTCGCACCACACGGTCATATGAGAGTGGAAGCTTTTTCTGACTCAGATTGGGCTGACTCTATAGAGGATCGTCGATCTACATCAAGCTACTGTTCATTTGTTGGAGGTAATCTTGCCACTTGGCGTAGTAAGAAACAGTCTGCGGTGGCAAGATCTAGTGTTGAGGCTGAATATCGAGCTATCGCCTTGGGTATATGTGAACTAATGTGACTTCGAACTTTGCTAGAAGATTTGGGTGTTACAACTAAAGGGCCTATGCAGTTATTTTGTGATAATAAAGCAACCATTAGTATTGCAAACGACCCAGTACAACACGATAGAACGAAGCACATTGAGATTGACAGACACTTCATCAAAGAAAAGTTAATCAGTGGTCTTATTTGCTTACCTTTTGTAAAAACAGAACATCAGCTAGCTGATATTCTGACTAAGGGTCTTAGTGGTAAGATGTTTCATCCATTGTGTTTCAAGTTGGGTATGCGAGATATCTATACACCAACTTGAGGGGGCGTGTTAGAATGTGTAAGGGAAAACAGGTTTCTCTGTTCCTCCTAGAATTAGGACATCATCTTGTGTATAAATGTAGCTACTAGCAATTTGAAAAATACAACTGAATGTACATATTCTTACATTCTTACATGTTAGTTTCTCTTTTCCAAAATCAGCTTCTCTCTTTCTACATTACTATCGTATAATTATCTACTTACCACTATCTCTGATTCTCATACATTTTTAATTTAGTTAGTGTTCCTTTAAATTCATATTCTTGATAACAATAATATTTAATTATATAGTAAATAGATGAGTATATGAATATATAAACAAATAAATCGTTAATTTAAAGATGAATACTATCATGTATATTATATACATAGATGAACTATTATTGTATATTTTAAATTTATTTAATTTTTTATAAATAACTAGTTATACATTATTAATTAAATAATATATTTTAGAAGGAAAAAAAATTACAAAAATTATTGTACACAATATAATTTGTTATTATTATAAATAATATATTAGTATAGTAGATAATACAAAAAATATATAAACAATACAATAATTTTATAACAAAATCCGTGCTTCACACGGGATCATGAGCTAGTTTAGATATAATGTGTTATGTGACTACAACATCGCATCAATGCACAAGATATTGGTTCTATATCTCATAATTAGGCATGTAGCCAAGTTGATGTGGAACTAAAGAAGAAAATTAAGAAGTTAGTTGTTAATTATTTTATTTGTTGTTTAGAGATAGATACTTAATTATTTATGTCATTATATTTATATTAAATTAAGTAGAATCCTCTAGAATTTATTTAAGGTAGTAGAAAATTATTAGGAGTTATTTCCTTATTTAAATTAAGGCTTTACTTGGTCGCTAAGTGGTAGGTTTACTATATAATGAGTTGTAATTTTTATTATTTTTCAGATTATTGAAGATGAATTGATTTGCAAAAAGTCTTGTGCAATTCTGTGTGTTTCTATACCGATTGTTTGTGGGGTTAGGTATTCCTATGTCAAAAGTCATGCCTAATTAATTCACCAACTTGTAGCTTATGTCCTCTATTTGATATTTTTACCAATAACATCCTTTATGTTCAATATTGAAAAATTTACTGCGTCTGCCTACTCCTATGAATAAATAAGAAACTTCTTTACCAGTTATCCTTCCAAATTGTATTGATAAACATTCTCATAATTTAAGACGATTAGGTATAAAACATAAAAAGTGAATCAAAATATGTGGTAATTATCATATTTTCGAGCTTCAGTAAAAATATTCAAAATACATAGAAGATCAACTTACTGAAAGGTTCTATACAAACTGTAACATCCTTAGTCATTGATAACTTTGTGACGAGGCTGAGTTGTATTATCCAATCAATCCAGAATAAAACATACTATACAAACTTTTAGATCTGCATAAGCTAGGAACTAATTGTTGTTTACAGAGCACCTGAATATGTTCAAATGTGTAAACTATTATAATTATATATCACCTTATGTGTACAACTTATAGAGGAAAGGGGATGTCCTCTTGCGACCTTCTAACACTAGTCAAAATAAACATATTTCCATAACAAAGCACCCAAAATAGGTTTTTTCTAACACCTCCATCCAAAACAAGAAATCTCATAATTGCAAGCAATTGAAATATTGCCAAACTAAAAGAGGTCGAAAGATCTCACATTTGTAGCACTTTCTCCCGGTTAATAAGGGAACCACTGTTTTTAGTTCTTGATTCCTTCTCTTCTTGAATATAACCAACCTGCAAACCAGATAATCATAAATGCGTGGCTGATTATGCTACTCAAAGAATATTGTATGTATGCTAATAAATTCGTCAGAAAATAAGAGAAACTATTTAAACTACTGCTTTCGTTTTGTCATGGAATTGATGTACGTTTAAACAAGTTCTCTAAATAAAATTGCAAATGCAGTTATGTCACACTTCCCACAAATGGGAATGACAAAAGCAATAGCAGTTAGTTTGGGAAGAGTATCCCATTAATTAGATAACAGCATAGTAAACAGGCAGAGAACTAAAACAGAAATTCTAAATTATACCCCATCAGGTCAAGACGAGAAATATTACATTAACAAAATTACATAACAAAGAAAACTGTTATTAGTAGTAAGTAGTAACAATATCATCCAGCTCTGGTTTCAAAAGGAATCTATTATTTCAAACTGATCATCACCAAGTTCTTCATGAACACAAATGATTAATTGACAAGCTTTATACCAATATTAAAAGGGTAAGTAAGAAAGTACAACGCACTAATATGCAGAGTGCAAGAAACCTATAGATAAAAATCTATTGCCAATACAGAGTAATTTAAGGATGCAAAGGTTCTAGACCTGATGAATACACCAACAAGTTGCTGGTAAGAGAAACAACAGATTTTAAAGCTGTCTAGAGTTCTGCTTTTGAGTAAGTTAGTCGTATTAAGGTCCAAAAACAAACAAACAGACAGTATTATTTTTTCCAATAGAAAAAGAAAATTCCGCAAAGAGAATATATATAAAAGGGGGGAAGAAATGTCTGCCGACAGAGAACAACTAGAAACAACAAAACAAAAGGCAAAGCACCTTAGGAAATGCATATCTCTAATCCATAGATAAGTCAAAAACAAGAATGCCTGGGAAGCAACCATAGTGGATCCTGACTCCAGACGGATGTAAATGGGCAGTCCATTTGGATAGTTTATAGAAACAAGTTGCATTTCATTTTCATATAGCGAGAGTTGGATTTGCAACTCTCTGCTATACAAGTGTTATGCAAGTATTATGCCAATCCAACTCTCTACTATACGAAATACAACTTGTTTCTATAAATTGCCAAATGAACTGTCCATTTGCAATTTGTTTCTATAAATTGCCTGGAATCCATATCCAACCATAGCACAGTCCCATTGCACGGCAAGAAAATAACCCTATCTCTTAGTTTGGCATTAGCTCATTCCAAATCGCCACGAAATTAAAAATAAGTCACACTTCCATAGCATCTTAGATGTTCCCTCAAATCCCCAACAAATCCTCGTAAATACAAGTTTGTACCAGGGTGGAACCAGGATTTTGCATCAATTGGGGCGAAAAATACACTAAATTGTAAAGACATTAAAAAAGGGGAAAAAAACCTTTAAGAAAACTAATAAACAAAACAAACTTATTTTATGCTCGACATTATACTTGTTTAAAACTGCAATACTTCGAACAGTGACGGGGATACGAAGATTCGGCAAATCTTAAAAGATGGGGATTTGGGTGCGAGGGATTCGGCACATACTTTATTATTAAATATGTATATATTGATGTGTGTATATATGATAAAACATTTAATAAAATAGATACTATAAGAGAATAACAACAAATATCCAACAAATAATACACCTTTCATCTTTCTATAGAAACATGAAATCATAAACAATGACAAAAATAATCATAAACACATAAGTTACAAAGGAGGAGAGAATCCCTAGGAATCCCAGAGAATGGAGTATCCAATGTAGCGATATGGTAGTTTGTTGGGATAACGAATAATCCCTACTTCCTAGCTAGTTATCAACCACGTAGATTTGTGTACAAAATTATGAATGTTGTATGCTAGTGGTGACATGAACCCCTAAAAGCTATGAAGCATCAATAGGTCACAAATCATGGATCCAACGCTCTTAACCTGACAAATCTTTAAAGGATATGAATTGTATACGGTACAACACGGTAATATATATATATATATATATATACATATATTCTACAAATATTTTTAAAAATAAAATATAATAACTTTTCACAAGTAAATATAAATATCATGTAACAATTCAAATATCATGTAATGGTAAGATACACTTTTAATATATAAACCGTAATAACACATTTTTCATGTGATGAAAACTGCACGAAATACATGTATGCAAGCGAGTTAGAAATATGAAAATACAACTAATAATATTTTTACAACGATTACTCTTTTGTCCTTTAACTATTATTTTCCCTAGTTTTCTCGCCTTAGTTTTGTTAAGATTTAATTTTCGTTTGTTTCATCAAACAACTATACTTCTTTGACGTTCTAAAATAAAATTATCTCTTGGGTTTCTAGGAAAAGATGAGACAAGTGTTCACAAGAAGAATATGTTCCCTCCACGGCATATATATATGTGTGTGTGTGTGTGTGTATTTGAAATATGGACATTAAAAAAAAGGTGTTTGCAACATGTTTCAACATGAACACGTCAGCCTTGTGGAAGTGTTTGTGCTTCTAAGACTAAAAGAGTAGGAGTATACAATGAAAATATTATGGCTTTTCAGCACAGATGTAAAACATAATGAAATAAAGAACACAAAAGGTTAATAGTTTGATTTAAAAACGAGATCTTCTATAATTTTGCAAGTCATTAATAACTTCATTATGTTTTGACAATACTACTGCCAAAGAGAGAATTATTGTAAGATTTGTTTGTTTACGTGTATGAAGCATATTCAAGAGACATATCTTGTGTCTCAACTTTTTAATTTTTTCTGTTTTTTTTTTTTTTTTTGGGGGGGGGGGGGGGGGGGGGGGGGGTTGGGGGTGGGGGGGGAACAATACATTTTTCTTTCACCCCAGAATCACCTTTCAAGTGTGGTCATTCAAATTTAAAGGTCAGATCTTGACATAAACTACTATATGGTGTTGAGCCAAAGAGCAAATTATTACCGTATAGATATTAGAAGAAGAGATGCGGGCAGTGTGAATATGTCATGTCGAGAGTTGCCTAAAAATGATGTATTTATATTTAGGATCAATGTTGCACAAGATGGGAGATATTAATGAGGATATACACCTGTAGAAAGTGTAGAAAATCTATACACAATGTTATGATTTCATATTGCAAGAGTTTACAATTTATACAAGTTTGGTGCTCTATTCTAGGAGTAAAACAAGGAGCATAAAATAGGGAGAGGAAAACAAGGAACATGTTTTCCTCCTTAGTGCAGCACTTCTAACACTCCCCCTCAAGTTGGTGTATAGATATCTCGCATACCCAACTTGAAACACAAGGGATGAAACATCTTACCACTAAGACCCTTAGTCAGAATATCAGCTAGCTGATGTTCTGTTTTTACAAAAGATAAGCAAATAAGACCACTGACTAATTTTTCTTTGATGAAGTGTCGGTCAATCTCAATGTGCTTCGTTCTATCATGTTGTACCGGATCATTTGCAATACTAATGGCTGCCTTGTTGTCACAAAACAACTGCATAGGCCCTTTAGTTGTAACACCCAAAT
Source organism: Aralia elata (assembly GCA_034770075.1). Classification (NCBI taxonomy): domain Eukaryota; kingdom Viridiplantae; phylum Streptophyta; class Magnoliopsida; order Apiales; family Araliaceae; genus Aralia; species Aralia elata. The sequence continues at coordinate 67,067,456 of CM068377.1, forward strand.
CTTCTAGCAAGGTTCGAAGCCACATTAGTTCACATATACCCAAGGCGATAGCTCGATATTCAGCCTCAGCACTAGATCTTGCCACCACAGACTGTTTTTTACTACGCCAAGTAACAAGATTACCTCCAACAAATGAACAGTAACCTGATGTAGATCGACGATCCTCTATAGAGCCAGCCCAATCTGAGTCGGAAAAAAGCTTCAACTCTCATATGACCATTTGGTGCAAACAATAAACCTTTGCCAGGAGCAGACTTGAGATACCTCAAAATTCTGTACACGGTTTCCATATGACTTTGTCGAGGATCATGCATATATTGACTGACTATACCAACAGCATAAGATATATCATCAGGTCTAGTATGAGAAAGGTATATCAATCGTCCCACCAAACGTTGATATCTTTTTCTATCAACCGTAGGTCCTGTGCCACCTACTAGATGATGATTAACTTCAATAGGAGAATCAGCAGGCTTACATCCCAACATGCCAGTTTCTGTTAAAAGATCAAGTACATACTTCCTTTGAGATAGAAAAATTCCACTGGAAGATCTTGCAACTTCAATACCAAGGAAATATTTCAAAGGACCAAGATCCTTGATCTCAAACTCTTTGGCTAGTCTTGCTTTGAGGTTAACTATTTCTTCTCTATTATCCCCTGTCACCACAATGTCATCAACATAAACAATAAGAATGGTAGTCTTACCCTTTATTTGTTTGACAAATAGAGTATGATCTGCTCGACTCTGCTTGTACCCAAACCTTATCATTGCCTTGTGGAATTTACCAAACCAGGCTCTAGGAGATTGCTTCAAACCATACAGAGCCTTTCGCAGCTTACAGACCTTACCCTCAGTTGCAGATGAAGCAAAACCAGGGGGTATTTCCATATATACCTCTTCTTCTAGGTCACCATGAAGAAATGCATTTTTCACATCCAATTGCTGAATATCCCAGCCAAAGTTTGCTGCACATGAGATTATGGTACGAACAGAGTTCATCTTTGCCACGGGAGCAAAAGTCTCCTGGTAATCAATCCCGTGAGTCTGAGTGTACCCTTTTGCAACTAACCTGGCTTTGAGTCTTTCAACTGTCCCATCTGCCTTTTGTTTCACTGTATATACCCATTTGCAACCAACTGGTCTTTTCCCATAAGGAAGAGTAACTAGTTCCCAAGTATCATTTTTTTTCAAGGCATTCATCTCTTCTATCATAGCATGTTTCCATTTCTCGTTGCTAATTGCTTCTTTCCACCCCTGAGGAATAGATATAGAGGACAGAGAAGAAACAAAGGAATGGTAGGATGCAGATAATTTATCATATGAAATAAAGTTCGAGATAGGATGTTGTGTACAAGACCTGACACCTTTTCTAAGAGCAATAGGAATGTCAGTATCATCAGGAGAACAAATAGGATCAGGATTCATACCATTAGTATTACCAAGACTCGGTTCAGGGCAAGGTTGGTGTGTAGTGGTGCAGCAATGGTGACCTTATTCTTCCCTTTTCGAGTATAGGTCCTCAACTCAGGCTCGGACTGTAACTGTAACTCTCCCTGTGTAGCATTATCAGAAACAACAACAGGAGTAGAGGAAGATGGCTCGAACTCCCCCTGTGTAGTATTATCAGAAACAACAACAGGAGTAGAAGAAGATGGTATAATAATACCTGTACTTGTACTACTTTCAAAAGACGTCTCCTCATCAATAACATGTTCCTCCCCCTGAGGAGACGGTGAAGAAGAATAAAAAAGGTTCAGACTCCCAAAAAGTTACATCCCGAGTGACAAACACTTTGTGAGAAGGGGGGTGATAACATTTATAACCTTTTTGGGTTGGAGAATAACCAATGAAAACACACCGAAGAGCTTTGGGATCTAATTTACCTCGAGTGGGAGATTTTTCATGAACATAACACACACACCCAAAAACTCGAGGTGAAGGAGAAGGACTTGTCATGTGTTGGAGGAAAGAAATGGGACTTCTATTCCCAAGAATTCTAGAAGGAAGCCGATTTATAAGAAATGTAGCAGTTAAAACGGCATCTCCCCATAGAAATTTAGGTGTGTTCATAGTGAACATAAGAGTGCGTGCTACCTCTAGTAAGTGTCGATTTTTCCTTTCTGCCACCCCATTTTGTTCTGGGGTTGTGACACAGGAGGTTTGAAGTATGATGCCATGCTGAGAGAGATAGGATGCAAAAGTATTATTATTACTATATTCTCGACCATTATCGCTATGGAGAATCTTGACTTTAGCTTCAAATTGGGTTTTGGATCATCTTATGAAAATTTTGAAAACAGTCAAACACCTCATTTTTGGAATGAAGAAGATAAATCCAAGTTGTACGAGAATAGCAATCAATAAAACTAACAAACCATCTATGACCAGAACGAGAGACAACCCGAGAGGGTCCCCACACATCAGTATGTATAATAGCAAAAGGTTCAGAATGTCGACTGTTAATAGCAGAATAAGTAGAACGTTTGTGTTTACCTAATTCACATGGTTCACATAAAAACGGAGTTTTGTGACACTGCTTAACTAAAGAAGGGAATAAAGACCCTAGTATTGATAAAGGAGGATGTCCCAAACGTCGATGCCATTGATGAAGAGAAGTCAGGTTAGATTCAAAAGTAGATTGAAGAGCCTGAGTAGCAGTTCCATCTGTAATCAAAGGCATGTTAGATGTGACACCATCCAAATAATATAGACCACCAACTGCACTACCACTACCAATCTTTTTCCCTGTCACCAAGTCCTGAAAAATACAATGAGTTGGAAAAAAAATGACTGAGCAATGTAAGGATTCAGTAAGACGTTGGATAGATAATAGGTTTGCGGTAAACGAAGGAATATGAAGAACGGATGATAATGTTAATAAAGGAGTACAAACTACTGAACCTCTCCCAGAGATAGGAGAAAGAAAACCATCAGCTACTCGGACCTTGTCTTTGCCAGAACAAGGCGTGTATGAGGTAAAGAGATTGGAGGACCCAGTCATATGCTCGGAAGCACCTGTGTCAATGATCCAACTAGGACCAGTAGATGAGACATTAAGAGCACAAGAGTGTATACCTGATTGTGCATAATGAGAAATAGATTTGGAACCTTGTTGTCCCATGCTACTGTTATGAACCCTACTGCTAGCACCACTTTGTTCCGCCATGTAAAAGATGAGTACAATATATATCCGAGGAGAATAAACTTTCCAAAGGATATCAAATAATTGCGCTACACTTAGAGACAGAATTCCCTGGGAAAAACACGCTGGAAAAAGCTGCCGGAAAAATTTGCCGGAAAAAGTCGCCGGAAAATTCGCCGGAAAAAGTCGACTGATAAATAATCAGAACCACGCCGGTAAAAAACTGTCGGAAAAAATCGCCGGAAAAACTGCCGGAAAAAGTCGCCGGAAAAGTCGTCGGAAAAAGTCGCCGGAAAAAGTCGTCGGAAAAAGTCGCCTGATAAAGGATCAGAGCTCTGATACCATGTAGAAAGTGTAGAAAATCTATACACAATGTTATGATTTCATATTGCAAGAGTTTACAATTTATACAAGTTTGGTGCTCTATTCTAGGAGTAAAACAAGGAGCATAAAATAGGGAGAGGAAAACAAGGAACATGTTTTCCTCCTTAGTGCAGCACTTCTAACAACACCATTAAAGCAGGACGGTTGAAGTGGGTTGGTGCATCAGGGTTTTGTGCAATACAAAAATTCCGGTCAAATTCAAGGAAAAGTTTTAAAGGAGCGCGGTGAGGCTAACAATATTATACGGAGCTGAGTGTGGGGCAACCAAGAAGTAACATGTGCATATGATTGGAGTATTTTGGATGTGTGGACATACAAGGTTGGACAAAATTAAAAAATGAGGACATTTATAAGGCGATTGGAGTGGCACCGATTGAGGTGAAGATTAGAGAACATTGAATGAGATGGTTTGTTCATATCTAGAGTATAATAATAATAATAATAATAATAATAACAATAATAATAATAATAATATCACTTTATCCTTTTTCCTTGTGTTGTCTATAATTATGTTTTTAGCCTTTTCAGTGTCTTCCTTTTTTTTCTTCTCTTTTTTCTTTTTTAATTTTCTTTTCATTAAGCTTGATTTACTATTTCTTAGGAGAGCTCATCTCCAAAAGCTATGGAGGGAGACCCAAGTTTATATCAACCCACATCAAGTTGCCCATACAACCAACCGATGTGGGCCTAACCCCATAAAACAATATGAAATCATAACAAGCCACAACGATTTTTAGTACCGACATTTGCGACTGCTTCGGTATAGAGACACTGACCCACCATATTTTTTTGACCTACCATGTCATAGAAATATACCTATCAGTATTTAAATTCAACCTCTAAGTAACCCTTTACTTTTAGAAGGTAGTTCATGAATCACACTGTTTTGATACTTCTTGCTATGGTTATAAGAGAGGATATCACCATAAGCTAATATGAATTCATGAAAATTTACATATACCAAAAGTAACATTACATGATTGAGTTAAACCAAGTAGATTCAAAATGGAGAATGCCAAATGTACCAAAGACGACGGAGAAGGGTGATCAAATATGCTCGAATCCTCGTAAATAATTGACATGCATGAAAGTTTTAATCCTAGATATATTTTAAAGAAGGCAACACTTTAACTAGGTGGAAACCATGGCCATGGGCTACCTTAAACAGTTAAATCCTCTACCAATAGAGACCTGGGAAAAAGACCCACCCACTCTTTTGTTCCCAAGAACGCCAAATTGTTGCTAAAAAATCACTTCTTATATCAAAAAATTTCAGAAAGAGGGAACCTAATTAGTCACACCGAAATCAAAGTTTTGGAGTAAAAATATTGTGCAATGTAATGGAATCAGATGTTAATTTGATTCAATTCTTTTGAAAAATAACAAATTCGAAAATATAACAATAAAAAGGGAAGAAGGGGGTATTAAAGGGATTACTCTTTGAAACTACTAAAAACACAAGACAAGTTTAATTTTTAAGCAACCACGCCCCCTGCTGCCACAGCCAGAAGCAAGGTGCACTCAGAACCTAAAGATATTAAATTACTAGACAAAGATAAACAGATCTGTAAAGGACATGAAGATGAATTAATGCGTTAGGAGTTGGGATTTAAATTAATAATGAAATATAGGAATTGGTTGAAAGGAATTTAAGCTAGAGTTACATGTATAGCTTATGAATTCGGTAGAGACAAATGAAAGGATTTGATATATGGATTTATAATGAATGAAGTTATTTGACAGAGAGAAAGAGAGGATACCATGGCTTGAACTCTCCAAAATGGCCCAAAACCCTCAAGGGAGAACACCACTGAGGCTATCGAAGTCTTGGTTGTTGAATGGAGTTATTTGGCATCCCTACTAATATGAATTTTATTTGTAGCTAACCATATCAAAATCTGTATTCTACTTCATTTCACATAAATACGACGGTGCTTACTAAATTTATATAATCCAATTGTTTTTTTAATCTTTTTGAGTTCAAATCCATTCAATTTAATTTAAAGCACTTATCCAGACAGAGCCTGACTGCTTTTTTTAACCCAGCAAGAAAACATTTCTCTCACAAACCTATTTGACAATCTGAACATGAACCATGAAGTAGTAACTCTCTACACTCTATATGAATGGAAAAACACTTTTTTAAGACCCGACCCGGACCGGCCGGTTCAACCAATTGAACCAGGAACCGGTTTTATTTCCGGTCCAATTTGGCCCGGTTGAACCAATTTGGTCAAAACCCGGATTGAACCGGCTGACCACCGGTCGAATCGGTAGTTCAACCGGTAAAACTGGTTAAGTTGACCCAGTGAACCGGTTTTTTATTATTTTTTAATACTTTTTTTGTACCAATTTTTTTTTAATATTAAAATTAACCACTTTTAGTAATATTGTAACTCAACTTTATTATGTTTTAGTTCATAAAAAATGAGATTTTTTAAAATTTTATTAATTGCTAATAATATATATTTGTGTATATTTATGACATCACCGGTTCAATTACTGGATGAAGCAGTAACCCATCCACCCGATAACTTTTCCGATTCGATGACCGGTCCGGATCTGAAAACATTGTGGAAAAGTGTGCAAGTGTGTGTGCGTGTGTGTATATATAACATCAGATTTACCAAATTAAGAAAACATCTTAATCCATGACATTCTCTGGTTACTTTTGAGTGACAGGCTGACAGCTTACAACTAAAGTAAAGTATCATAATTGAACATCGAATATCACATTACCTAAAGAAATATCTACTTAAAGAACACAATAAACTTAACTATATACATGAAACATTTTAAACCATATTCCCAAGCATCAGAAGCATGGACCAATCGCAAATATGGAATACTTCCACCTTTTTATGTTTGTAGAGAAATCTTGAAGGAGATACACACAGAGAGACAGTGAGATGTGATATATCAGATGCAAAAGAAGAACATCCCACCTTTTATATTTGCAGAGAAATCTAGAGGGGGATACACATAGAAACAATGAAGGGACGAGAGAGATTAAATATTTTAACTTTTTACTTCCAAATCAAATGGGTAATTGACTTTGTCAGCTCGTATATAGGCTTTGACTATAACAGTTTTCTGGAGGATGTTCTCAGCACCAAAAGATAGAAACAAATGCAAATTTAATGCATCATATTATTTAATCAAACAAATACTGCTATAAGGTAGTTATTCTGATCTTAGAGATTCTCAAGCATTATTTAAATTGAGAATAACTTAAACTTGTTTCTTGCACATTTATTAATAACTTGAACTTAATGGTGCAAGTTGCAATAGTAGAGCAGTGAGCAATTTCACTTTGTTACATCCCAAGCTTGCATATACAAAATAGAATCTAGGCACCCTTAGAAAGGTCGATAACTTCAGACTTGGGGCTCTTATCATCTCTTTCGACTAAAACAGACTTGGGCCCTTATCAGCTCTTTTTACCACAATAAAATGCATCTGTAAGATGATAACGAACCATGAGAGGTGCATCAATTATCAATAGTATCAGTTTGCACAGCTGCCACATGAAAAGCAAATAAAGTTTTGCACACCAAATTTGCAGAAGAACCAAATTACAGCTATATTCTCTCTGCAAGCTCGTGAAAGCGTCAATTTACCTGATGACTACCATTGAACTAGTGAAACACTTTTACAGCAAAGTAAGCTCTTGAAAACAATCTGAAGCTAAAGGGAGGGGGGAATCATCAAGTTTTCTACAGTTGAAATATCTTTGTGAGGATCTCTTGGAAAAATGTATCAGATTAACATGGTATTGGGAAAATTAAATAAATAAATAAATCTGCAATAAAGGCTATACATATCATATTGCACAATAACTCTAGTGGACTTAATGACCGAAAACTATTGAACTCTTGTCAAACTATCAAAATACACATACAAACTATTTTTTTGCACCAAAACCGTTGTACTTTCTAACAATTGTCAGAAATTCTCAAAATTTGACCATATTTTATGTGCACAACAGCTCATGTGGTCAAATTTTGGCCATTTTTAACAATTGTTTGAAAGTTCAGTGGTTTTGGTAGAAACAAAAAGCTTGAATGTTTGTTTGATCTTTTGATTAGAGTTCAACATTAACTCTACTGGCCTCATGCATGAATGTCTAAATATTAAATTCAACTAAATAATCATATGGGTTTTCTTCAAAAAGCTCTGGAGTGGAAACATAATGAAATTACCCAATTTTAATGTAACGAACTTATTTTACCATAAAACATTCAAACATTGTCTCATCTTTATAAAACAATTAATATTGGTTAGTAACTAAGCAAAAAGTATAGAACAACATAGTTACTCGAGAGTAAAATCAACTTTTCAAAAAAAACATAATTATTGTCAAAATCAGGCAAATAATCTGCAAATTGGTTTTCTTAAAACTCTCACCGGATCATCATCTGAGTCTGAATCAGAAGATGGGTCCTCAATATTAGCCTCCTTACACAATTTCTTCCACGAAACAACTGTGGTTTTCCCTGGTTGCAGCTCAACTGAGAACCAAATACGAGTAAACTCACCAGTAGCGGCATTGTCCTTCTTCGCCTCCATGGAGTACTACTTACCTGTTGAATTTCTAAGCAAAACAAACACTGATCAGAAGGATATTTGAGACGAAAATTTGGCAAAATGGCCAAAGACTGAAAATAGAAAAGGGGGTGAAGAGAGAAAGACTCTTACGGAAGGTTTGAGAGCAAGACATGTATGAAGAGAGAGAAAATTGATTGAAGGGAAAATGTTGGCTTCTTCTTCCTACCAAATTTCACTCTCCTTTTGGTGTTTCTCTCGCAAAGAACGTGACAGCATACTGGACAGACGGGTGTTCACTGTTCACCTCCCCCTCTAAGCAAATTCGTATTATATATGTTGGTAGAAGAAAACAAAATAAGAGTACAAAACCCCGGGTTTTTTATTTTATTTTAGGGGAATTGATAATTTTACAAAAAAAATAAATTGTTATTTCTGTAAACAAAAATCGTATTAATAATTATTAATGGGACTTATTTTAAAGAAATTGATATTTTTATAAGAAAATTTATTATTTTTAAAATAATTTTTTTTATAAATAATTATTAATGGGATCCATATATATGTGACTAATATTCATGATTTATATGTCGATAAATTTTGTGACAAAGAATCAAAGATGGATTGCGATTAAACTCGAGTTTTTTATTTTTAAGGAATTGATATTTTTATAAGAAAACTTGTTATTTTTGAAATATTTTTTTTATAAATAATTATTAATGGGACCCATATATATGTGACTAAAATTTCATGATTTATATATCGATAAATTTCGTGAGAAAGAATCAAATATGGATTGCGATTAAACTCGAGTTTTTTATTTTTGAGTAATTGATATTTTTACAATAAAACTTGTTATTTTTGAAATATTTTTTTTATAAATAAGTATTAATGGACCCATATTTATGTGATTCAAATTTCATAATTTCTATGTCAACAAATTTTCATAATTTCTATCTCATATCTCATGTATTCGCATTTATCGGTATTCACTATCGATATAAATTTGTTGTCATATGTAGAAAGACTCTATAAGAAAGTTAATATTTTATACAAAATTTACTATTTTCGCAAGACTTTTTTTATATGAATAATAAATAAAATCCATTTCTATGTGATTGAAATTCAATAAAAATATTATTTCTTTGTGAAAATAATAATTCTCTATTTTTATTACTATCTCTATCCCCAAATGGATGACTGAAGAACAAATTTCACATAAATTAAGATAGTTAAATAAGAGGAGAGAGTATAAATTTACTTTTTATTTTGTTCTTGTATTAGTATCTGTGTAAATTGCTTTAATTGACTTTTGAGTTTGTGAGGAGAGAGCGGTTAATTTGAACTATTCATTTGTGATGTGATTGATTTATTATTTGGATAATATATAATATGGCCAAGGCAAAATAATTAATGTAAAATTTTATCAAATTGACTTGCGTACTTTAGACATACTTTTGTAAATTTTAAAAAAAAAAAAAAAAATTGGTAACTTTAGCCATCTTTTTGAATAAGGAGGAAATATTATTTTCTTAATCCAATCAAGTCAAAGGACAATAACTACTATTGTGAAGTGGAAATTATATAAATCAAATTAAGATAATCACATAGAGCTTATAGTAATTAAATTATGACTTGGATTATTTAATATTATTATGAGTTTAATAATGTCCTCGGAATTATTCTTTGAGCTTCTAGAATATTTATTTAATGCGGTAGTCACTCTGAACAATCTGTTGACCATGTTTTAAGCTCTAATCAATTAAAACTTGTTTGTACTAATCTATATCTATACTAATACATAGAAGCAAAATGGCAAACCGTTACTTTGGTTTGGTCAAAACCTATTGTTCATCAAACCGCAAAAATGGGTTGAATCAAACCAATAGGCAAGGTTCTAAAAGGCGCTAGGCGAGAGGCAGGAGGCGGGTGACCGGAGAGAATCTAGGAAGAATTTTTATTTTAAGTCAATTTTAATATTTTATCTTATATTTATCCAAATAAAACAATAATATAAAGCAAAACAATCTATAATAAAGATAATAAAGGACTTTGCTTAAAGTTCAAACACATATCCATATTGCCAATGTCAAAGTTTAAATACAAACATGCAATTGTTCAAAGTTTAAACACAAACAAATAATCAAAAATATAAACTAATAGTCCCCATCTCCATATCCCTTTATATCTCTAACTCTTCTTCTCCATATCCCTCCAAGATAATGTCCCCATCGGACTCACACTCATACTCCTTCAAGATAATGACCCACGACGTTATTTTGTAGCTTAGTTATTAAAATAAAAATAAAAATAAAAAAATAATTTCAGCCTTAATTTCTCCACCTATGCCACGCTTAGGGGCCTAATTTCCCCGCTTTGCCCGCCTAGGCCCACCTAATCTCCTAGAGGGATTTTTTGCCACCTTGACCTAGGCGAGGCGCCACGGAGGGGGGGGGGGAGGGGAGGCCTAGCGTCTAGGCGGGCATAGACAGGGATTTTTAGAATACTGCCAATAGGACTGAGCTATTCAGTCGGACACGGTTCAAGCATTTGTAAAAATTGACCTTTTCGTCTTGACTTTGATTTATAGTAAAAAAACGTGATTTTAAAACCACACTAACCGTGGTTCTATACTAGTTAAGCATTCCGTGGAAAGTACGAATTTATGTTTTAAATGAAATTATTTTTAATTCATGTTTGTACTATATATGATGATTATAAAATATATTTTTGAATTTTAAATTAATTTACTGAGTGGTAGTTGTGTGTTTTTTTTAATTTAATACACAACTTTTATATGTAAAACAAAATTATGGCAGCATTATAAATTAGCATCATGATTTTTAGTTTTAAATGGTGACTAAATTTCAATAACTAATATATAAGTGAGTAGTTTATTTTAGGCCTAAATATGGATTAATACTCTGAACTTTTAAATTTTTTTCCCATTTTGGGTATTATTTTCTCAATTTTTTCAATTAGGGGATTAAACTTTTAAAAAAAAATTCACTTTGGGGGTTGTCTTCTCAATTTTTTCCATTAGAAGATTAAATTTTTAATTTTTTATGATTACGTCTAATTGATAATGTCACGTCAGAAAATGGATGACATGACAGCGACACGTTGTAGACACCCGAAATTAGGCTTCCTGTATCTAACACTGACAGAAGGGCAAAAGCGTTATTTTACCCTGTCCACGAGGATTTCAAACAACAATTATAAGACTCAGAATGAATGTGAGGAGCTATCACAACGACCATCGAGTGACAAACTACGCGAAGCATGACGGTTGACCAGTCGGCATCTATGGGAAGATCCATTTATGCCTTTTGCTTTATCTTTCCAGACCCGGAATTGACCAAACTTTATGTCATTGCCTAGCTCTTGGAAAGAGCTTTCCGGAATGGTATGTCGTGTCTCCCAACTCTTCCCGAATTGAAAGTTACGAGCGTTTCAACGAGCAAGACAAAAATTCGACTACACGACATAAAAATCGAGGCAGGTGGGCCCCACCTGGGCTAGCCGCAGGTGCACCTACGGCTGCCTAAGGAAGCCTATATATGGACGATTTCAATAGATTTTCAAAAAGGGAGAGCATTGTTAGAGAGAGAAAGTGTGCGCTTAGTGAGAGAAACACCAAAAAACCTCTCTAATACCCATCTAGATCTAGCTATTCTCATCAAATCTCATCAAATTAGATCCAAGCCATCTATATTCAAGCTCAAGGAGGAGAATTTCACTATTCCCAAGGTAAAAGGCTCAATATTTATGTATATTTAATGTAAATCTAGTGGATCTAGTATAGATCTAGCATAAATTCATTTTTGTGGCGAAAGATCCAATTTTTATGTAGATTCAATGTAGATCTAATGTAGATCTAGTATATATCTCGTTTATTTTGGCGAAAGATTCGATTTATATATATATATTTGATATAGATCTATTAGATCTAGTATAGATCTTGTTCATTTTATACGTTGTTGTACTTGGATTTGGTTTGTTTTTCGATTAATATTGTGTTGAGGCTCTCCCTGCATCCTAGATCTATATCTAGGGCGTGGGGATCCTCTTTATGGGATTATGGATGGTTAGAGAGGATTTCCTATTGTTAAAATCTCCTCCTAATCGTCCGATGATATCCTCAAGTCAATTTATCGATTTCGGCTTAGATCCGACCCGTTTTACCGATTATTTTGCCTGTGCGATGTTAAAGTTTGAATCTTTTCCTAGATTCACATGAGATTTAGCTTGGATCTAACTTATTATCGGTTTCAAAGTTAAAAACTTTAACCTTTATGTTAGATTTGACATGGATCTAGTGCGGATCTATGTGTTTTCAATGTTTTAAGTCGATTTTGTTTACCTCGTACAATCTTAGGTCCATATCTAGTGGTGAGGAGGTCCCACCTACCTGTCGTCAAGGGATTCTAACAATTGAATCACTTGATAGTCAGTTTGAGATATATTTCTCGATTTAAATCATGATTATGTTATTGTATCCGGGGAATCTTAGATCGATCTACGGATTTATTCCATCGATTCTAGATCCCCGTCAATGGATCTTATTAATACATATAGTTCCTCGTGATGTCGACTTCGATTGTGCGATCTATGAGATGGGGTTTACGGGAGCCCTTTCCTAGACCTTCATTTTATCTTCGTTTCGATGTATTATTTATCAATGTGAGCCTAGAATATGAGGGTCGGGATCCTCGAATCGGATCTTGACTTAATTCCCACGATGGACACGATTTCGGTTGTAAAGTTATTATCCGATCATTGTAAATGTAAATTTGGGTCTTAAAACGGTATCGAGGGTTTGATCCCATGAAAACCGGATTTAAGGTCCTGTGATAGTGAAAATTGCGATTGCGGGTGTTCGAGGCTATTGAGATGGCTTTCATGCTCACAAATCGCCCCGACCCTATTTTAATGCTCAATTTCCTGTTTATCACCAAAAAAACGATTTCTAAACGAAACGACGAAGATCTTTTAAAATCAAACTCAAATCGATCTGGGTTAGTAAGACGATTTTAAGTTAAAATTGAAAGTAATAGAAAACCTCGATTCCTATGTGACGAAGGGCTTGAAAAATCATGTTTTCCAAACGTCACCCTAAAAAAGGCTTTTCATCAAAATCAAAGATAAAACGAATCTTTCTTTAAATCAAATCCCTTGTGCATAGGTTCAAAGAAGTTTTAAGTTGTTTTCAAAACAACGCACTTTCCATGATTTCAACTTAAAGCTAGGTAGATTTTCTTCTAAATCACACACACACACACACACACATTTCATACTTAAGAAAACAGTAAGATGCGATAACCGTATTTTCACGGAAGTCGGGGGGTGCCTAACACCTTCCCCTCGCTTAAGCAAGCCCCCGAACTCTATGAATCTCGATTTTGAGACCAATTTTATGGAGTCACATAATTGGCATCTCGATTGCGAAAATCTTAAAATCCGGATAAGTTGGTACATCTATTTAAATATTTACCAACTAGTGGCGCTGTCTAATTGACCTGTCATTAAAATCAACCATTCAAAACCCCGTCGACATTTATGTTAGTCTTTTTCCTAAAACTCACCCTTTAAGCAGAATAAATGAATCAAAATCTTAAAAAAGGTAAAAAACAACGAAATTAGGAAAGTTGCATTCCCGACGTCGACACACGTGAGTAAGAAATATTTATGTGTAATATTGAGTCTCATTTTAACATTTATTCAATTAATTTTTTGTACCAAAAAGCGGAAATATAGGACCATTATTAATTTTAAAGTAAATTATTATTATAATTTTAATACAAAACCATTATTAATTTTTAAAGTAAATTTAATGATAATTTTACCCTTTTTGGTAAATTATTAATTTTTTAAATTTAATTTTTTTGGTAAATTTATTTTTTTAAACTAAATTTAATGACAATTTTTTAAAGTAAAATTAATAATGGTATTAAATTTATCATTTTTGGTACAAAAAATTAATTGAATAAATGTTAAAATGAGACTCAATATTACAAATAAGTATTTTTTAGTCACGCGTCGCTGCCATGCAATCAATTTTCTGACGTGGCACTATCAATTTAGACGTAATCAGAAAAATTAAAAGCTTAATCATCTAATGAAAAAATTGAGAATACAATCCCCAAAGTGAAAAAAAATTAAAAGTTTAATCCCCTAATTGAAAAAATTAAGAATACAATCCCCAAAGTGGAAAAAAATTAAAATTTTAATCCCCTAATTGAAAAAATTGAGAAGACAATCCCCAAAGTGAAAAAACATTAAAAGTTGAGGGTATTAATCCATATTTAGGCCTTTATTTTATTAACAACAATTAACTAAAGATCTCCCGTCTGAAATAAAATTGGTAACTAAAGTTTAATCATTTATATATTTTATAATATATATTATGCCTTTTAAGATTAATTTATAATTTTTCATAATTTTTTTCTCTATTTTAAATATATAGTTGTTTAAGAATAAAATTGTTGTAGACTAATAAGTTATTATGATACTTTTACTTTTAAAAATTAATTAGATTTTAGTCACTAATGTTTATGTCGTAATATTTTTAACACTAATTAACTAAATGTCTCTTATATGAAATAAAATTGATAATTAAAGTTAATCATTAATATATTTTATAACACATAATATACTGTTGACGTCGAGAATTTTTTTCTAGGTGTTACTACCCTTATAGGAAATTTCGATTTATTAATTTTTATTTAAATGGTGATTTTTTAGGAAAAACTGACATAAATGTCAATGGGATTTTGAAAGATTGATTTTAATGTAGGGCCAATTAGACAAAGTCGTCAGTTGGTATAAAATTAAAATGGATGTACCAACTCATCCGGATTTTAGATTTGAATGAAATATGACCCAATATGTGACTCCATAAAATTAGTTTGAAACCGAGATTCATAGAATTCAAAGGCTTGCTTAAGCGAGGGGAAGGTGTTAGGCACCCCCCGACTTCCGTGAAAAACACGGTTACCGCTTCTTGATCGCTTTCCTAAGATAAGATGTGTGCGTGTCTGTGTGCATGTGTGATTTGAAAGAAAACCTAAGATATCGCCACCTAGCTTTGAGTCGAAATCGTGGAAAGTGCGTTATTTTGAAATCAGCTTTGAGCCTCTTTGAGCCTATGTACGAAGAATTTGATTTGAGGAAACAGTTCATTTTAACTTTGATTTTGATAAAAACTTTTTGTGGTGACGTTTTGGAAAATATGGTTTTCAAACCTTTCGTCAAATAGGAATTAAGGTTCTCCATTACTTTTAATTTTATCTTAAGGTCGTTCTAATAACCCGAATCGATTTGATTTTAAAAGATCTTTATCATTTTATTCAAAAATCAGTTTCGGTGATAAACGGTAAAATCAAGCATCGAAAATGGGGTCAGAGCCACTCGTGGGCATGTAAGCCATCTCAATAGCCCCGAACACCCACAACAATAATCTTCACTATCATGGGTCCTTAAATCCGAATCTCTCGGGATGAAACTCTCGATACCATTTTAAGGCCCAAATTTACATGTACAATGATTGAGTATTCACTTTTACAATCGAAAATATATCCATCGTGGGATTATGTCAAGGCCTGATTCAAGGACCCCGACTCCATTCCTAGGCTCACATAAGTCGAAATCACTAGGAACAATTCATCGAAACGAAAGCTAAAATCTTGAACAAGCGCTCCCGAGGACCCTAATCCATAGATTTCATATCGAAGTCGGCATTCCGAGAGACTATTACATATAAATAAGATCTATCCAAAAGGATCTAAGATCGCGGAGATGAGATTCCTAGATTTAGATTCCCATAGATCCAATGATAACGTAATCGATATCTAAATGAAGATATATCCCAAATTAGCTATCAAACGATTCAATTTGTTAGAATCCCTTAACAGTCAAAAGGTGGAACCCCCTCACCACTAGATATAAATCTAGGATTTTTCGGGAAACTCCAAATGAAAATGAATCAACTCCCAAGTAAAACAATCAATAAAATGGAGTTAATTCCAAAATATTGTATTAAATCATCGATCGAGCATCTTCGGGTGATTAAGAGAAAATTACTTAGGAAATCCTCTTTAATCACCCTACCCTAGCAATTGATATGTTGAAAGAGCTTTAAATGAGAATATATTTATAATGTAAGGAAATTCCAAGCACAATAGTTGACACAATATATTAGATTTATTAGATCTACACCAAATATATACAAAAGATTGGATTTTTTACCTTGGAGATGGTAGATTAAGCCTCTTTAAGCTTGGATCTGTATGGAATCATACTAATCTAATACACAATTTTACATAATCTAGCCATCTAGAATTCCTCAAAAATCCTACTCTTTCTCTCTCTAAATCCTCCCATTTTTTTCTTTCTCCAAAAAAATTCTTCTCTCTCTAAAAATGCTAAAAATTGCATTATCTAGGCTCCGAGCCTGGCTGCAGGTCTACCTGCGGTTGGCCTGAATATTTATGCGATGCTAAATCAAGATATTAAATGATTACTATGAGTATGATATGCAATGAATACGTTAAAGGGTTAAAGAATATATAACACTCGAAGTGTTCCGGGTTTAAGTGAAGGTGATGAAATAAAACCTACACTAAGGTAATGCCTTAAGTTATTCATCGATAATTGTGAAAGAGATTTAGTGAAAACTGAGTAAGGGAGGTTTCGTTGATTTCGAGGACGAAATCTTTATAAGAAGGGAAGGATGTGACAACCCGAATTTTCAGAAGCTATTAAAATGAGAATTTAATAAATAAAAAAATTCTTGTTATGTGTCGAGTTGAGTTTATATTTGTGTGCGATGTATTTAGGTTAAGAGATTTGGTGTGAACATACTTTAGAAACATATATTTTTATATATTGAGAAATGGAAATGAAGTTCAATAGTTAACTTAACTATTGAAGAAATTAAATGAAATTGTTATAGAAGGGAATTAACTGAATATTAATAAGTGGAAATTATATTATGAAATAATATAATTTGGCTATTGTGCCGTGTTGGCAAAGAAAATTATTATGAATTGAGTCTCATAAATAATGAGAGTAATTCTCTTGATTAAAATAATGACTTAACGAGAATATAATTGTTTTAATAAATGAGAGATTAAAATATATTACATATAAATGTAATATGTTAATGTAATACAATTGTGAATTTTATAAATGGTAAAATATTTATTAAATAAAATAAATATTTTAATTGGGATATTTGTAGAATAAAATAAATATTGTATGAGAATGGTCATGAAATAATTCATTTAAGTGTGGTAATATTGATAAGGTTAATTTTATTTCTTGGAGAATTGAGTTTAAGTTAATTCAATTTAAAATATTGGAATTTAATTAAATTAAGTGTGACATCTGTACCATATATTAGAAATGTTATTAAAATAAAGGAAAAAGAGGGTTAAAGAGGGTGTTTGCCAAACATGGCCTTGTGACCTTTTCTATTCTATAACAGCTAAAACCTTTTGTTTTCCATAACTGATTTAGCCAAATTAGAATTCATGTGTTATTGAGAATGTCAGCTTATTTTCATAAGGCTGAGGAAATTGAGAAATTGAGCGAGAAAGAGTTCTATGAAAATTGAGGAGAAATTCTAATAATCAAGAGAAAGAAGGAGATTAATCAAACTCTCCTAATCATCCAACCTAGTCTAATGAAGAAATCAAAGGTATAAAATTACTCTAAACCTTAGTTTTCTTTTCTTTTGAAGTTTTCTTTTGTAAATTGGGTTTTGATGAAAAATTTATGAATATGTTGGTTGTTTATGTTACAAATCATTTTATGTTGTTTATAATTGAGGTTTTAGTCATCAAATCTATGAAAAGATGTTTAAAATAAAAAAATTGAGTTTTGGTATAATGTGTATATTTTAGCTTGTTTTGGAGCCGAAATTGGTTAGGAATTTGAGTAGTAATCTGTAAATTGAAGATGGATTATTGTTATGCCTTTAAAAACGAAAACAACGAAAGTTGAATGGACCAATTTGGTTGAGAAACGAATCCGTAGCGATTGATTGCGCTAAATTTACCAAAGTTGTAAAAATTAGTATGAACATGAGATTTGAGGCTCTATTTTGTGGATTAATGTGAGTTACGTACTTAGGATGGTTAAATACATGTTTAGAATTGTTTTAGCAAGATTTATGATTATGGTATATGTTTAAATTGGTGTTTGATGCTTAGAATTCGAAGTTCAGGTTTCAGCGCGGTTGGCGCTGAAACAGTTCATTTTCAGCGCTGTCAGCTCTGAAACTGTGTAGAGTTTTTGAGTTCAGGTTTCATCACGGTCGGCGCTGAAACAGTTCATTTTCAGCGCGGTCGGCGCTGAAACTGGCAGATGTGAGAAAATTATTTATTTTCTAAAGTGGTTTATGTAGAGTCCATCATGGGGTATGTTTGTATAAGTCTCTCAAGTTGTAATATAGTATGTTGTCCTATGCATGTTTAAAAATGTAGACTAATGCATTAAATAAATACTAAGATATTGTGATCGATGGTAATAATTACCCATTATTTATCAAATGACAATTGAGATATTAAAATGAGATTGGATGAGAGTGAATCCTGAAGTGACAATAGTATTGTAACAAGCCAAAGATTTACTTATAAACATTATACATCTAATGTAAAGAAAAGTTTAAGACTTAACTAAATGTTAAATGTCGATTAAAGTGGAACGTAATAAGATGAAGGGTTTTATGAAGGGGACTTAATTTCTAAATTGAGAATTGCATGGAGAATAAAAGGAAGAATTATGAAATGTAAAGTAGAGTTAATACTAAGTGTTGCTATGTGCCTAATAAATGTTGTGCATGATTATATATATCGTGTAGGATACATGAAGTGCAGATAAGTATAAGCTGATTATGGTAATTGGTAATCTACGAACCAGGCAAGTCTTTCAGTTCTTATTTATTATGTGAACTAAATGATTAACTGTTTAAATCTATGATGTATAAAGCATGATGTATTTTATATATGTTGCAAGTATGAAACGACAAAGTCAAACTATGACTACGTTTGTTGAGTAAAGAATACTGATTGAGCTATGGAACTCAATCTTTACTTGATATGTATTGATTATTTTGTATGAGATGTTTAACCAGATGTTTACAATGTATATGATGAGCATGTTATCTACGTGTTATGTGATGCATGCAAACTGTTAGATTTTGCTGAGCTGTCGAGCTCATTCTTGCAAATAACCACTTTTGCAGGTTAAAGATACAAGTTAAAGTTAAGTGCTGCTTGAATGACATGAATCAGATGTAATGCATGTAGATTAAGTGTTGTAACTTAAAATTAATGTTTTTGAACCCTGATTAAGGTTTTGGATAATGTATTGATGATGTATTGAGTGTAACAGATGTAGAGTTGTAGTTGTTAAATTTGTATTGAGTTGTAAATTTAACTTTATCCGATATAGAAAGGTTATTGATCTTAGAAGTAAGTTTTATTTTATTATAACTCTGATGAAGTGAATCATAAAGTAAATATGATTCTAGAATACGTAAATAATTTAAGGTTTTGATTCAAGGAAAGCAAAGAAAGAAAACTGAAAAGTTTAAAATTATTCCGCATTTTGTTAAGTTTAACATTGAATAAAGTTGCAAAATCAGAATGAGGATGTATTGTTAACGAACGATGTGGTGAGTGGATTGTATGAATTTTGGGGTCGTTACAGCCTTTAATACTCTTATTAATAAACGAATAAGATTACAAAGTATATGCTACATCATATCAAATATGATTGACTTGTGTGCATACAACTTTCAATCTCCCACTTGCGCTAAAGCCAATCGCCATGGTATCTAATACTCTTCTTCTCTAAGTGACGATTATCCTGTTAGAGTTTATGCCCTAGAGGCCAATTATTTAATGTAATTGCTTAACATTTCTTTTGATATTTGATTGAATAAATGAATTATTTTATTATGGTTTCATTTACTGTGTTATATAAATGTTAGCATAATAAAAGTCCTTAGAATAATGATACAAATTATATAGCTTCAAGTATGTGACTTGAACATGAGATTATATAATTACAATAAGTATCATTACTCTTAAATGTCCCTAGTCGAGTATCATTGAGAATGGGACAACAATGATACATTGAGACTAATATGTGGATTGACTGATGGCCGAATCTCATTGGTCAGTAATATATGAGATATTAAGTCAATGCATAGGTACATGTTAGAGAACAATGTACTGGACAGACCCATCATGAGAATTCTACGTAGAGTATTATGCAAAGTGTCATAAGCAATTCTCATAGTGACAATGATGTAATAGTCCTCCGACCTGAAATCACTATATTACTATACGAGAATTTATGTACTTTGATATCATCAAATGTCACCTTTAATAGGATGGACAATAAAGGTGATTATTGGGTACATCATGAATCGTGTGAGGAATATGAGTGATCTAGATGGAATTTAACCCTCCTATATATTAGGGGTGATATCCATAGGCCTCTTGATTGAGTAGGACTATGAAATGCATGGCCATGCTCAAATAGTGATTTGTTTCATATAGTCTACTCATTGATCAAGAAAACTCAGATTAAATTATGAAGAGTATGACACATTCCATGGCTCGAGTTTAATCCAGGATGTCAAGGTTAAAAGGATTAAATTACATTGAAACATTGGTCACGAAAAGGTTGCATCGAGTCACCGATCTTATTATTATTTGAGTAGCAGTGATGCATTACTAGATGCCACTCACTGTTTATAATTTTATAATATGATTTTAAAATTATTGCCAATATAATAATAACCTATAGGGTCACACACTTAGAACGTAATTAAAAGAGAATTAATTTAAATTGTAAGGATTTAAATATATCAATATGATTGATAGTATTTAAATTACGAATTTAAATTAACAGGATAATTTGTATATATGTATATTAATTAAGTAAGACTTAATTAAAATATAATATATATAAATTTGGATTTTACTTTTCTAATAGGATTAGGGTTTTGTTTAATTACTTTTTGGACGCTATATATATCTGATATATCAGCAGTCTGAGGTAAGTGAAACCAAAAGAAAATAAAACCCTAGCCGTTTTAGAAAAGAGAGTTGAGCAAAACTTGAGAAAATCCAGATCTTGGCGGCTAGTACCGGAGTTCTTTTTGCTGCAGATCGTGTGACGATTTGTGGGACGTTCGTGTGAATACCGTAGAGACGCAGTTTCGTTGGATTGCGTTGGAGATTCGAAGCCGTTCAGAATTTCATCATTCCATTCAAGCTCGGATAATCGATAAAACAAATCTAAACCTCTGAATTAATTTGTTCTTTTCGCATGGATCCTGTTTTAGGGTTTCAGAAAATTGTTTTAAAATTTTAAATTTCGCTGCGTTCATGTGTCTAAAACCCTACATATCCTATTGTTGGATAAAGCTTCAGTATATGGATATGTAATATTGTTCTTGAGAGTCCACTATCTCTATAGTGACTTCTCCTCTTTCAATGATTTCTCTAATCAAATGAAAGTGTCGCAACACATGTTTGAATCCAAGATGAGACTTGGGAACTATTCCTAGTTCTGTAATGAACTTTTCATCCAAAAAATCAACTTGCAGCTTCATTTATAGTTATATACTTTATCTTTGTCACTAAACCAGCAACTTTTTGTTGTTTGAAACTTTTTCAATTCACTGCACCACCATTCAAGGTAATGATTTACCCTAAAGTGGATTTGTTATCGTCTTGGTCAGTCTGAAAAACTTGAGTCTGTTTAACTGTAATAACCAAGATTTTCAAATTATTGTAAATAGATATATTAATTAAATATTAATGATTATGTGATTATATTGAATTATTGATTAGTTATCAATGATGATAAATCTGTTTAGACATATGTGAGATATGTTTAAATAAAATGACAAGGAAGCTCAAAACCATATATAATATATATTGAAAATGAGGACTAAATAACCTAAGGGTTATAGTAATTAAAGTATACTAGTATGTAATTTATATCCTAGTACACCAACACTAGAGATTTATTTTATACATCTCAATTATTTAATTTTATAACTTGATTAAAGAAAGTATGAATATTGATGGAATAAAATGTGTAATTAGTCCTAGTAGTATAAATTACTAGTGGACTAGTTCATCTAGTTTAATTATCTAGCCCAATTGGTTTATTATCAAGCCCACTTAAATTAATTAATAGTGGACTTGAATTATTAAATGAAATTACTTAACCAACATATTGGGAGCCCAATAATTTAACAAATTAAGTGGCCCAAGTATGGTGAGTTTAAACTTGATTTTTCTAGTAGCCCAAACTAGTTATTTCTAGCCCAAATGAATTAAATTAATGGTCCAATTTTTAGCCCAAGCAAGGAGGGACTTTTTAGTCATTTGCTTAAGAAAATTAGCAATTAAAATAAATCTAAATTGGGGCAAAAAGCCATGAGGTGGCCGGCCCATGTGGGTTATTAAAGGAGCAATGATTTCATTTTTGTTTTTGATCTTATCTCTTAAGCAAGGTGTCATCCATTGATTTGGCCATTTGATTAGTGTAATAAGCAAAAAGATAAGATAAGAGATAAGGATGAAAGAGAGAGAGAGAGAGTGAGATATTAGGAAAATATAGATAGATATACAATCTATATCTAACATTTAAAACTAGTAAACAAACCTTTAGTTATTTTCCTTTCATTTCACTTCCTTTATTCCAAGAGAGCTAAAAGAAATCCACGAGAGAGAGAGAGAGGGTGAGCCACGACAAGAAGGAGGGAAAAGGGAGAGGAGTTTAAACCTTCACGCCTTCTAGGTTCCTAACATATTTTGGCAAGAAGAAAAGAGTAGCAACCAAAGGAAGGTAACAGAAAATTTTCAATTTTTAGTTAGGATTTTGTGTAGTTATGTAGTTTTATTTTAGATCTATAAAGTTTTATGAACTTGTTGGTTAACACCTTCTGAAAATGTTGGATCTTGAGTTATATTGTATAAGTTGGTAATATATGTGAGATTGTGTTGGAAGTTTTGGGGGAAAAACTAGTAAATGAGTTTTTCCGGAAAAACTTTAGTTAGTAAAGTGAGATCCATATTATTTATTTTAAAGATCCTTGTTTAGCAATTGTGATTTACTTGTTGGTTATGTTAGATATATAAGTTTTGGACAAAACTCCTTTGGAATCACTTTAAGATGTTAATAAATGAACAAACTATGAATTTATTGCTAAAATACCTCCATGACGGAAAAACGATGTTGCTGACCTCTCACTTTGGTACTGATTTTCGTGACCAAAACAGGCCCAAATTGGGTGTTTGACAAATAAAAATGTAGTTCGAAAAAATACGAATCCAACGCCTCTGACAGAACCTCGATCCGAGTTGTAGATTTCGTTTTATGGACGTTTCCGTGAAGGACTCCAAAACTAAAAATGTAATGAAAATATTAGAAATAATAAATTTTTTAGTAAAGAGTAATAAGTGATTAATTATTATTTTAATTCATATTAAATAATGATTAAAGAGTGATTAAGTGTTATTGAGCAGCAATGATATAATAACTTAATTACGTGAACAAAATAATTATTTATTATTTAATTAATATTATATTATAAATGAGAGCAAATACTAATTAATTATTTTGAGAAAGAATAATTAAAGATCTATGAAGCGAATTGATTATTTATTATTTAATTAATATTAAATAATAAATAAGGATAACGAATTGATTAATTATTATTTAATTAATATTAAATAATGATTAAAGAATGTTTAAGTTAATAAACTAACTATTTGTTATTTAACTAAGATTAAATAATAAATAGGGTCAAACAATTAATTATTATTTAATTATTATTAAATAATAATTAAAGACAACGGAGATTAATAAAGTATTATTTGATTAACATTAAATAATAAGTAAGAATAATTAATTAATCTATTATTATTTAATTAATATTAAATAATAATGAGATTAATAAGTCAATTATTTATTGCTTGATTAACAAGTACATGTAATTAGTTATTATTTTTTATTAAATAGTAACTAAAGATACTTGATTAATTACTAACACTAAATAGTAACTAAATAAAAATAGAGTTTATTAAATTTAGTTAACACATTAATTGAACAATTATAATTAATTGTTTAAGGGTTTAAATAAGTGTTTATCACTTGAGAAAAATGTTGTTAGTTAATTAAATCATTAACTTAAGGTTTATTAAATATCCAATAGAGTTAATGATGATGTAAGAGATTATAAGTGTTATGTGACTAATTAATTAGTATATGATAGAGTATAAATATTCAATTATACGCAATGCTAATTGATAGACCGACATTATTAATGTGGTCTTTCGAAGAATTTTAATTTAAGCTAACTAATTGTAGCTCGTCGAACATACAAGTTTCCTAACTCAACTCGAGTTATTAATTTCAAAGCATGTTAGTGAATAATTATTGATGATTATTCACATATTTAATGATTATTGACATTCGCACTTTGTGCAATTAAATTCCGGTTCTATTATTATTAGACTGTGAATTATTTAAAGTTCTTTCATTGATGAACTGTTTATGAGCTGGATCTAAGCTAATTGTATCAGCTAGATCGAATATGTTAAATTTGATAAACTCAAATAATTTTTAAAAGCTAATCCAACCAGTTGATTGGTATGGATTCTTCGACTGAGAAAAAGGACTATTTTACTAAAGCATTAAATTGAAAAATAATTATTGCTTGTTTATTAAGTGTTTATGTATAAATCACTGGGTATGAAAGGTTGATCCCCTTGATTATCAAAACTTACTAAAAGGACCAGTTTAAATACTGACAACCTTCATATATATTCATGGTTATTTATAACCACTCAGTATCTATTATTCAATTATCGAATCTTGTTAAATGTTCTTTCACAATTGAATTTCATTGTTGAACATTGATAGATAAATTCCTTTCTAATCATGATATATCGTCTTTGTAATTAAACTTGCTAAACAAATTAGTTGTTTACTCTTGCTAAATCATGACATTTATTTCAGCTAAGCCCAAAAGTTTGAACAATAAGGGCAAGGGCAAGGGCAAGGTCCAGGACTAGTTGGCTAAGAATAGTATAATGTAACTCTTTAAGTGTTATATTTTGTTATGTAAATAATATGTAAACCTTTTGTATTATTTAAGGGTATGTATAAGTTAAGGTTAAAGAGAACTAGGGATATGTTTTAGAATGTTATTTAAATGAACAATGTATGTTTGTTATTCCGCAATAGTATATAGAATGCTTATGATGATGGATCGTGAGCATCAAACCCGAGGTTAGAGAACCCTGATTTGGGGCCGTCACAGGTTGGTATCAGAGCTTTAGGTTATATACTTTAGGAACGCGAAACCTAGGTTATAACCTTAGAAGAAAACTCATATAGAGTATGCTAGGTGATGGATTCTGAAAATTCATCTAGTATAGATTGTACATGATAAAATATCATTTCATTTTATCAATGAGTATATTTTATTGTGATACTGATGCTATTCTTTGTTGGTGTGTAGGATGGCTGATGAGATTCAGGGTAGTCATTTAGTGGACCAGGAGCCTGTAGAGAATGAGGTGATGGAGGATACTTCACAAGATATCCTTCTTGGAGACTTACTAGCTGGGAATAACGAGCTAGAACATCAGGTAGAAAATCTAGATGCGGAGAACTACACCCTGCAGTATACGGAGCAACAGTACAGAAGTGTGGCTTATCAGGCATAGTTAGAGTTAACACAGTCTCAGGAGAGTCTCGAGCTGACCAAGATTCAGCTAGAGGAGGTAAAGGTAGAGAATCAAGCTCTTAAGTTTGAGTTTGATTTAGAGATCGCTGAAAGGATCCGGGTTGAGGATGCTTGGGTGAAGGCAACAAGGCTAGTTGATCAGCTGCGAGAGGAGTTAGTGGCTAAGGATGTGAGGATCGACACGTTGGGGCGAGCCTTAAACACTTCTTACATGAGCCAGAGAGCTGGAGTGGCGGGGCTGCACTTTGAGATTGGCGAGCCTAGTCAATCTGTTCGACGTCGAGTTGATGGGGGAACATGCCAGGCTCAGGAGCATGGGCATGTTGATGGGACTTCTCAGGGTGAGTAGTGATGTTTGGTGGTTCGATTATGTAAGTAGATGCATTAGTACCCCTTTTGTATACTAGGGTTATATGTTGTCAATGTAAACCTCAGACGATGTGAGGTAGTATGTAAATATGATGTATCCCCATCTTATGTGTATAAGGGAGTATATCTTTTGGTAGATCCCATTTCTTGATGTTTAAAATGGGATAGTAGCATTTATAGAAATATGCCAGGCATGTAAGTGTGTAACACTAAGATTTGGTATATGAATATAAATGCAGTATTATGATATGTTTAAGTGAATAAGTTTCAAGAATTAAGATAATAAGTTGTCTGTTTGATAATTTGAAAATTCATTAGACTAAAATTTGTAATTCAGCAAGCTAAATTGAATAATCTCATATTTTGATTATGTGATTATTAGAGTTTAAATTACATGTTATATTTTAAACACTTAGAAGATATAACATATAATTAAAGTCGAAGTAATAATATAAGATTTTATTGAATCAGATAATGCCAAGACGACAAAATCGAAACCAAAGGGAGGAAAGATTTATGAACGATGAAGGAGGACAAGCTAACCCGATGCAAGACTTTGTTAATATGTTAATAGAGGCAATACAGAATAGAGCACCAGCTGCAGGAAATCCACCAGAAAATCGTTTAGCGAATTTTAAAGACTTCAAGGCAGTAGGTCCGCCAGAGTTTAAGGGAACAACTGACCCCATTGAAGTATAAACATGGATAAAAGAGATAGAAAAGCCTTTGTCATTGCGAGAGTTGCCGAAGAACAGAAGACAGCATTTGCAACTTATTTGATGAAGGGAGAAGCAAACTTCTGGTGGGAATCCAACCAAGCTAGAGCCGGTGAAGGAGTGGTAGCATAGGAAAGGTTTAAAACTTTATTTTTTGAAAACTATTTTTCGGAAAGTACGCAAGCAAGAATGGGGTGAAGTTTCTAGAACTGAAGCAGGAAAATATGTTAGTGTTAGAATACGCCGCCAAGTTTAATGAGTTAGCCAGATTCACTCCACATCAGGTGGACACAAAGGCAAGAAAGGCACGTAGATTTGAGAATGGCTTAAAACCATGGATTTATAGCAAGGTGGCAGTGTTGCAAATTACTACCTTTTCGACTCTGTTGGAGAAAGCTCTCATTGCAGAAGGTGGGAGTGAAGCAGTATCAAAGTATAATCGAGAGAAGAATAAGAAGAAGGTTGAAAGAGGAAATTCGAATGCTAGTAGCGGCGGTAGCAACAGTAAGAAGCGTAAGTGGAACAGTGGGGGTAATAATTCAGAGAGTCGGCAAGGAAGTGTACAACAGAAGAAGCCAACATGTGGAAAATGTGGAAAGAATCACTCGAGAGAGTGTATGAGGGGTAAGAATGTATGTTATAACTGTGGACAGGAAGGGCATATGTCACCCAATCGTCCTAAGCCAAAAAAGGTGGTTGTTTTTCATGTGGATGAACGGGACATAGATTCAAGGATTGTCCTTTGAAGAAGAATATTGATGGAGGAAGTGACAATAAGGGCAGGAACACTAAACTAACCATTGGAGGGCCAGCCCAGCAGAGCAAGCCAACAGCTAGAACCTTTAACATAACTGTGCAAGACATAGTGGCATCCAAGGAGGTGGTGTCAGGTAAAATTCCGATCAATAATGTAAATGCGTATGTATTATTTGATTCGAGAGCTACCTGTTCTTTTATATCTGATGAATTTGCTAGAAGGTTAAACTTATCTCGTGAAAAGTTAGAAAACCCGATGAATATTGCAAATAAAGAAGTGATCCCTGTAGAGTTTATCCATATAAATTGTTGTGTGGAAATAAGGGGACATAAGTTAAGCGTGAATTTAATTCCAATACGCTTAGGAGAATTTGATGTGATCCTAGGAATGGATTGATTATTTAACCATGAGGCAGTTATAGATTGTCAGAAGAAGAGCATATGCCTTAAAACACCAAATAAGTCTAAGGTTATATTTTATGGTAGCAAGTCGCCAAGATAAACGAGTTATTTGACAATGACGCAGGCTATGGAGATGTTACGAAAAGGATGTGAGGGTTATTTGGCTCATGTAGTGGATACACGGATGGTGAATTCTGACATGGGACAGATACCTATAGTTAACGAGATTGGGGATGTCTTTCTAGATGAACTGCTAGGACTTCCGCCAGACCGAGAGATAGAATTTGTAATTGATTTAGTACCGGGGACAACGCCAATATCGAAAGCACCGTATAGGATGGCTCCGGTAGAAATAAAAGAGTTAATGGTTCAACTGTAGAAGTTGTTGGACAAGAAGTACATTCAACCTAGTGTATCTCCGTGGGCAGCACCGGTGCTGTTTGTAAAGAAGAAGGATGGATTGATGAGGTTATGCATGGATTATATGAAATTGAATAAGGTGACAATTAAGAACAAGTATCTGTTACCGAGAATAGACGATCTTTTTGATCAGCTTAAAGGAGCGAGATGTTTTTCAAAGATTGATTTGAGAACTGGTTATCATCAGTTGAAGGTGAGGACGGAGGATGTACCAAAGACAGCATTTAGGACTCGTTACGCCATTATGAGTTCTTAGTGTTGTCGTTTGGGCTAACAAATGCGCCAGCTACTTTTATGGACTTAATGAACAGAGTATTTAAACCGTATTTGGATTAGTTTGTTGTTGTGTTCATTGATGACATATTGGTGTATTCGAAGACTGAAGAGGAACATGCCGAGCATTTAAGGATAGTATTGGAGACATTGAGAAAGGAGAAATTGTATGCAAAGTTTTTGAAGTGTGAATTTTGGTTGAAGAGAGTTCAGTTTTTGGGACATGTTATAGACCATGAGGGAATTTCTGTGGATCCAGCAAAGGTTGAAACGGTGAAAAATTGGGGACAACAGAAGACGCCTACAGAAGTCAGAAGTTTCTTAGGATTGGCAGGATATTACCGAAGGTTTATTCAAGATTTCTCGAAAATAGCGACGCCGTTAACGAATTTGACAAGAAAGACGGTTAAGTATGCGTGGGCTGAAAAATGTGAGCAAAGTTTTCAGGAGTTGAAGAAGAGACTAAATGAAGCACCTGTGTTATCCTTACCAGATAGTATGAGAGGTGTTACATTGCACAGTGATGCGTCACACAAGGGACTAGGTTACGTGTTGATGCAGAATAGTAAAGTCATTGCGTACGCGTCACGACAGCTGAAGGACTATGAGAAGGGATACCCTACCCATGACCTGGAATTGGCAGCGGTAGTGTTTACCCTTAAGATTTGCAAACATTATCTCTATGAAAAAAATGTGAGATATACACAGATCACAAAAGTCTGAAGTATATCTTTACACAAAAAGAGTTGAACATGAGGCAGAAAAGGTGGATAGAGTTGATCAAGGACTATGATTGTGATATTTTATACCATCCAGGAAAGGCCAATGTAGTGGCAGATGCTTTAAGCAGAAAGAACAGAGAGAAGTTATTTGTATTGACAGAGCAGGAAGAGTTAGTAAAAGAGATGGAGAAAATGGAGTTGGAGGTGAAAAATCTAGAGGATTCAGAGAAAGTAATAGAAATAGAAGCAAGTCCGACCTTATTAGACAAGGTGAAGGAGGCTTAGGAAAATGATGAAGAATGTGGTAACATCAAGAAGTGGCTAGCTGAAGGCAAAGAGTTAAGGTATAAGATCGATAGCACCAGATTGCTGAGATTTCAAAACCGAGTTTGGGTACCTTCAGTACCGGAGTTAAGAGAAGAGATTTTACAAGAAACGCACAGTACACGATACTCGATACACCTAGGAAGCACAAAGATGTATCAAGATCTGCGTCAACATTTTTGGTGGCCGAACATGAAGAGAGAGGTTGCAGAATATTTCAACAGATGTTTAACTTGTCAGAGAGTCAAGGGAGAGCATCAATGACTGAGTGGACTATTGCAGCCACTAGAGATTCCTGAATGGAAATGGGAGCACATTACGATGGATTTTGTGGTGAGACTTCCAACAACGCAGAAAGGTTACGACGCCATATGGGTGATTGTGGATCATCTTACACAGTTGGCGCACTTCTTGCCGATCAAGATTAGGTACAATTTGGATCAACTAGCCAAATTGTATATCAAGGAAATTGTTTCAAGACATGGAGTGTCAATATCAATTGTATCTGATAGGGATCCGCGCTTCACGTCAAACTTTTGGAGAAGTCTTCAAGAAAGAATGGGGACACAGCTAAGGTTGAGTACAACGTATTATCCACAGACCGATGGGCAAAGCGAAAGAACGATTCAAACATTAGAAGACATGCTCAGAGTCTGTGTGATGGATTTCAAGGGAAGCTGGGAGGATCATCTTTCGTTAGTAGAGTTTGCGTATAATAATAGTTATCACGCGGGCATTGGTATGCCACCATACGCAGCACTGTATGGAAGGAAATGCAGAACACCTTTATGTTGGGATGAGGTAGGTGAACGAAGACTGTTGGGGCCAGAATTGGTGCAGCAGACCGTGGAGATCATCAAAGTAATAAGAGCTCGACTGGTAGTAGCTCAGGATCGTCAAAAGAAGTATGCAGATTTGCATCGCAAGAAGAGAGACTTTGAAGTGGGACGTTATGTATTTTTGAAAGTATCTCCCTGGAAAGGGAAGATAAGATTTGGGAAGAAAGGTAAACTGAGTCCGAGATTTATTGGACCATTTAAAATATTGAAGAAAATAGGCGAAGTGGCGTACGAGGTAGCTCTACCTCCTGAACTAGAACATGTGCATAACGTGTTTCATGTGTCAGTGTTGCGGCCATATAAACCTGACTACAAGCATGTGATATCGCACGAGCCAATTCAAGTCGAGAAGGATTTATCGTACGAAGAAGTTCCTGTTGAAATATTAGATAAGAAAGAGCAGAAGTTAAGAAATAAGGTTATACATTCTGTCAAAGTTCTGTGGAAGAACTGTGACACCCCCAAATCCGGGTACTTCATTTTCTCAGGATTTGGTGTTCACAATCCAAAAACATCACATCACATCTAAGTACCCATTCAAATAATGGAAATACTATGAATTAAAAATAGAAATCTCCCATTAGAGGGTTACAACATCATTCATAAACAAATCCCAGGTCATCTAACCTTAAATAAACATCAGTGCGGAAAACATAAATAAAGTCTATTACATAAACAACAATAAAGCAAATACAACAAGTCTTCATCACTTGTTTGCTTTTCCTTTGCCCTTACTAGTGGATGGCTCATCAGTTCTTTCAACTTTAGCTGCAATGTTATTATGCAAGGGTGAGCAATGATTGCCCAACAAGTATAACAACAACAGTAATAATAACATGCGAAATAATTAATGGGTATCGAATATTCGAAGATTTAGCTTTTGAGTCAAGAATGTAAAACAAGATTCAAAAGAACGTCTGAGGGTCTTAAGAGCACGAACTATGTCCCAGGTTCTCAAGTATTTCTACTTTAAACCTTTAACAGTCGTAAGACTATATGGACCTTGCTTCTCGTACTCAGGGGGATCAGCCCTTTGTACCATGTATGTGCACAACATCTTAACGCTAACGCGTAAATAAAATCCCTTGTATAAGGGTTGTTCATCTCAGTTTGACATCGGAGTCCGCACCAAAAGAAGTTTGGTTTGGATTTACTTCAATAACGTTTCTAGAATTTAGAACGCTCATCAACTATGGACTAGTCGAATCAATAAGGGTTCGCTAGTCAATCAAGGTTTAAAAGGTGTAATTCGAGAATCAAAACTAAATCTCATAAGGGGTACAATTGAATAAGTTCTATATAACCGAAACATTACAAAGAGGAAATTAAAAACGTCTCATTGAATCCATGAAATTGAATGGAATAGAAACAATAACTTGCTCAAGAAATAATAGCATTATGAAGCTTTTAGTCTATGATAATGAAATTTAGAAACTTGCGTAAACGTAAAAGTAAGGATAAGATACTTGCCTCATGCGTAGACTATAAATTTAAGACTCACGTTCTCTAATCAACCTATACATTCCGTTTATAAAACAGTAACAATAATTAGTTACAGTATTATAAACACGTTAGGATTCATTCTCATCCAAAATTTCTATTTTAATAGCTCAGTTGACATCGAACAATCAATGGGTTATGCTTACCACCCATTACAGTACTTTAACATTCATTTTATACATTAGCCTAAGCTTTGGGTATAACCACGATTTCATACCATGATTACAAAGAAAGAATAAAATTTTTACTCTCGTCTTTTTACTCTTTTTTTTTTTAATTCTTCGCCGGGGCGAGGAATCCCTTCACACAATTCTCGCCGGGGCGAGGAATCCCTTCACACAATTCTCGCCGGGGCGAGGAATTTCTTCACAAAATTCTCGCCGGGGCGAGAATCACGAATTCCAGTTTCTGCATTTCGCGAAGAACGCAGAAACAGGCCAAAATTTCCAATCTTGTTATTCTAATCGTCAAATTAAACATACCCAGACACTATAATTCATAAATAATTGTTACCCAAGCCTTCTAGCATGATTCTAACAACTTAAATGGCATAAATCATGAATCTAAGAATCAAATTTAAGGTTTCTTATCATTTTATCAGAGTTCTTCAATATTCATGAAATTACACATAACAGGTTCATTATACAACCAAATTAATCCGTTTAAAACTTGTTTTCTTCATTTATACATGCATAATCAAAGTAAGTTATCAATTTATCCAATTAACTAGCAACACAGACTTCAATTTCATACATTCAAACCATGTTCATACACTGTACTACTCTGTAACTTTCTGAATTCTCATATAAACGAAATTTCACCGATTAAATTACTCTAAATCATATTTAAATCATATAAAACACATAAATACATGCTTACTAACATCTAACATCAAATTATTTAAAGATTTAGCCATAGAAATCAAATTATAGAAAATACAGAGAACTCTAAACATACGTTTATAGAATAAACTCATCAGAACATAAATTAAAAACTTAATTTAGAAGGATTACCTTCAATTAAATGCTTTAAATGATGCAAGGAGATGAATGATTTCTTTAATTCTCCAATTCCTCACAAATCTCTCTCTTTTCTCTCTGTATTGGCTTTTTGGAAACTGATGAATAGTAGATAATAAGAATACGTATAATATAAACTGATTAAAGATGGGTGTCAGTTAATTCATCATGGTTAACTGACCCCAACTTCCTTAAGGCCTCGTTTGGCTTGCTTAAAAACTCTTCTTTTGGTTTATTTTAATAAATAGCTTATTATATAGTTTCATGTCACACTTTAATCAACTAAATAATCTTACCAAAATCAAATAAATAAAATAGAATAATTCTTCATTAAATCACATAGTCATATAAATAAAATTCTCATTTATTAATAATGACCATTTACTAAATATCTAATTAATAATTAAATTAATTAGAAATAACATTATACTTATTTAAATAATGTATTTAATCAAATAAATTCAATTAAACACATACTTTAAATATAAAACTTCTCCACATTAATCTAATTAATGTAACACATATAATTAAATTAATCTACCACAAATTCATCAATTAATCAATTAATTCAACAATCAAATCATCGAAAAATATTTATTCAATCAATAAATATTTAAAATAAGTTACAAAAATTCTCGTTCGTCATAGGAACCACAATGCTGAAGAAGCTACGTGGGAACTCGAGGAAAAGATGAGGTAGAATTATCCGAATCTTTTTGAGTAACCTTATGTGAAATTTCGGGGACGAAATTCTTATAAGGAGGGGAGAATGTAATAACCAAGAATTTCAAGTTATTGTAAATAGATATATTAATTAAATATTAATGATTATGTGATTATATTGAATTATTGATTAGTTATCAATGATGATAAATCTGTTTAGATATATGTGAGATATGTTTAAATAAAATGACAAGGAAGCTCAAAACCAAATATAATATATATATCGAAAATGAGGACTAAATAACCTAAGGGTTATAGTAATTAAAGATACTAGTATGTAATTTATATCTTAGTACAGCAACCCTAGAGATTTATTTTATACATCTCAATTATTTAATTTTATAACTTGATTAAATAAATTATGAATATTGATGGAATAAAATGTGTAATTAGTCCTAGTAGTATAAATTACTAGTGGACTAGTTCATCTAGTTTAATTATCTAGCCTAATTAGTTTATTATCAAGCCCACTTAAATTAATTAATAGTGGACTTGAATTATTAAATGAAATTACTTAACCAACATATTGGGAGCCCAATAATTTAACAAACTAGGTGGCCCAAGGATGGTGAGTTTAAACTTGGATTTTTCTAGCCCAAATGAATTAAATTAAGGGACATTTACACTTTATAATACTTTTTTAGAAAAAATTACACTAAAAGTGCATTTTAAAAATATTTACAAAAATGTTATAATTTAATGTTTTATTTATAAAAGTAGTGCGATGACCAATTTTTTAGTTGATTGCACATTTCAAAATTCAAAATTTAAATTATTTCTTATTCAAATTACATTTATTCAAATTAATTCAAAATTTCGGTCCCGCTTTACTTCTCTCTCTCTCTAACCTCCATGTTCTTAAAGCCAATTTTATCTCATCTACTTCAGTGCCGGCTCAACCAACTGAAACAACTTTTAATACCCAACTGCTTCTTCCCAACAATACCCATAAAATCTCCATTTCAATTACCCCATTCACATCACATATGGAACAAATGGCAGCAGATTGGAGCGTGCCCATATAGAGACAATTGCCACTTTGCTCACGGTATTGAAGAGATCCGCACAGTCCTTCGTCATCCCCTGTACAAGACTGAGGTGCGTTGCATGGTCCTCAATGGCGACCCCTGCCCCTATGGCCATCGTTGTCACTTTTGCCATTCCCTCACTGATCAAGAGAGACTCATGGCGCAACAATCTAAGTTTAGAACACTAAGGCCAAAATATGAAAGCAACTCAATATCTATGTAAGCATCTTCTTTTAATATTTATATTGGTTACCTTCATACGTAGAATTGGTTACCTTCATTTTATTGTTATATTTGTATTCAAGAATTGGTTACCTTCGTACCTAGAATTGGTTTCCTTCATACTATTATTTGGTTACCTTCATACTTTAGTTTTTGTGGGTAACCATTTTGATATGGAGCAATGACACAAGTAAGTCTAAGTAAACAATAGTATGAAAAATTGGTTACCTTCATGCCTAGAATTGGTACAAGTAAATCTAGGTAACCATTCAAGTGGTTACCTTTGTATTCAAGAATTGGTTACCTTCATACCTATAGTTGGTTAACTTCATACTATTGTTTGGTTACCTTCATACTTTAGTTTTTGTGAGTAACTATTTTAATATGGAGCAATGACACAAGTAAATCTAGGTAACCAAACAATAGTATGAAGATAACCAATTCTTGAATGTGCAGTAACTACGGCTCTGAATTCAACATGGTGACCAATTAAAGACTGCACAAGTAAATTTAGGTAACCAAACACTAGTATGGAGGTAACCAATTTCTGAATGTGTAGTAACTACGGATCAATAATTTTTTCGCAAATGAAAATTTTGGATCTCTTCTTTGTCGGATTCGACTACTCTTCTTCTTCTTTCTTCGTGTCTGGTTCACATAAACAAGAAGTCGTTCACACTAATTTTTTTGATTTGTTGAAGCTAGAAGAGGGATTAAATAATTTGTAGTAGATAGTTGGTTCCAGATTTCTATTTTTTGCGTTGCCGGATTTCTCTGTAGCATAAAGTTGGGTCTGATTTCTTCGTTACCTGACTTTTGTAGAAGAATGTTGATTTTTTCATATACAACATTAAAAGATGGTTGCCGGATTTGGTTTGGTAACTGACGAATGCGACAATTACTTTTCCTTGATTTTAGGGATTCTTTATTTATGTGAAACAAAATGATCTAATGTATTTATTGTTTTGTACTCGTTTTGAAATTATTTTATGGGTGCTCTATTCTTGTAATTACTTTATAAATGTTGT
The DNA here is from genome assembly GCA_034770075.1 of Aralia elata. Classification (NCBI taxonomy): domain Eukaryota; kingdom Viridiplantae; phylum Streptophyta; class Magnoliopsida; order Apiales; family Araliaceae; genus Aralia; species Aralia elata. The sequence continues at coordinate 67,103,658 of CM068377.1, forward strand.
ATATTAATGTAAAGAACCCATAAATTAATGGTCTAATTTTTAGCCCAAGCAAGTAGGGACTTTTTAGTCATTTGCTTAAGAAAATTAACAATTAAAATAAATCCAAATTGGGGCAAAAAGCCATGAGGTGGCCGGCCCATGTGGGTGATTAAAGGAGCAATGATTTCATTTTTTTTGATCTTATCTCTTAAGCAAGGTGTCATCCATTGATTTGGCCATTTGATTAGTGTAATAAGCAAAAAGATAAGATAAGAGATAAGGATGAAAGAGAGAGAGTGAGATATTAGGAAAATATAGATAGATATACAATCTATATCTAACATTTAAAACTAGTAAACAAACCTTTAGTTATTTTCCTTTCATTTTACTTCCTTTATTCCAAGAGAGCTAAAAGAAATCCAAGAGAGAGAGAGAGAGGGTAAGCCACGACAAGGAAGAGGAAAAATGGAGAGGAGTTTAAAGCTTCATGCCTCCTAGGTTCCTAACATATTTTGGCAAGAAGAGAAAAGTAGCAACCAAAGGAAGGTAAAGGAAAATTTTCAATTTTTAGTTAAGGTTTTGTGTAGTTATGTACTTTTATTTTAGATTTATAAAGTTTTATGAACTTGTTGGTTAAAACCTTATGAAAAAGTTGGATCTTAAGTTATATTATATAACTTGTTATTATATGTGAAATTGTGTTGGAAGTTTTGGGAAAAAACTAGTAAATGAGTTTTTCCGGAAAAACTAGTAAATGAGTTTTTCCGGAAAAACTTTAGTTAGTAAAGTGAGATCCATATTATTTATTTTGAAGATCCTTGTTTAGTAATTTTAATTTGCTTATTGGGTGTGCTAGATATATAAGTTTTGGACAAAACCCCTTTGGAATCACTTTAAGATGTTGATAAATGAACAAACTATGAATTTATTGCTAAAACACCTCCATGACGGAAAAACGATGTTGCTGATCCCTCACTTTGGTACTAATTTCTGTGACCAAAACAGGCCCAAATTGGGTGTTTGATAAATGAAAAATGTAGTTCGGAAAAATACGAATCTAACGCCTCTGACGAAACCTCGATCCGAGTTGTAGATTTCGTTTTATGGACGTTTCCGTGAAGGACCCCAAAACTGAAAATGTAATGAAAATATTAGAAATAATATTTTTTAGTAAAGAGTAATAAGTGATTAATTATTATTTTAATTCATATTAAATAATGATTAAAGAGTGATTAAGTGTTATTGAGTAGTAATGATATAATAACTTAATTACGTGAATAAATTAATTATTTATTATTTAATTAATATTATATTATAAATGAGAGCAAATACTAATTAATTATTTTGAGAAAGAATAATTAAAGATCTATGAAGCGAATTGATTATTTATTATTTAATTAATATTAAATAATAAAAAATTTCAGATGCTAATTAACTATTCTTTAATGGTAAGGAATAATTAAAGACTAATGAAGTAAATAAATAAATTATTATTTGAGGATAAGTAATTCATTAATTATTATTTGATTAAGATTAAATAATAATTAAAGACAAATGTGACTCATAATTTGATTAGTTAATTATTTAATTAACATTAAATAATATGTAGATGTAATTAGTTATTATTTATAATAACCAAAGATAATTAATTAGTTACTATTTAACTATTATTAAATAGTAATTAAAGGAAGATAGAGTGAGTAAAATAAAGTTCAAAATTTAATTATTTATTATTTAATTAAGATTAAATAATAAATAAGGATAACGAATTGATTAATTATTATTTAATTAATATTAAATAATGATTAAAGAATTTTTAAGTTAATAAATTAACTATTTGTTATTTAACTAAGATTAAATAATAAATAGGGTCAAATAATTAATTATTATTTAATTATAATTAAAGACAACGAATATTAATAAATTATTATTTAATTAACATTAAATAATAAGTAAGGATAATTAATTAATCTATTATAATTTAATTAATATTAAATAATAATGAGATTAATAAGTCAATTATTTATTGCTTGATTAACAAGTACATGTAATTAGTTATTATTTATTATTAAATAGTAACTAAAGATACTTGATTAATTACTAACACTAAATAGTAACTATGTAATATTCCGAACCCTAATAAGATTTGTATATGTAAATTATGTGTTTATTAAATGAAATTTCATGTTCCGATTTTGTGTTATGTGATTGTATATTTTATTAAAGAATTAGGTCAAATAAAATTTTTTCTGAAGCTGCTTAGTCGTGCTTACACGGACAAAATGATTTGTCGTGCTTCCGACAATTTCACCGAGAAGTGTCTCGGCAAATTATTTTAGTATGCTGCTGTGTCGTGTTTGGAAATGACGAAGTGATTTGTCGTGCTTCGGAGTTAATATAATATTATATTAACTGATAAAAATCTAAAATAAGTTAAATAGGGTTTAAAATGATAAACTGAATTAGAAACCCTAATTAGAAAACCCTAATTGGTAAAAGTTATCCGAATTAGTAAATCAAAACCCTAATTATTACATAAGAATCTTAATTGAAATAATTAGATTATAAGTAATAAATCATAACATTAATTAGGAATCATTTAACTTAGATTAAAACCCTAATTGAAAGATTTAAATCCTAATTCATGAATTAAGAAACCCTAAACTCTAATTATGAAACCCTAATTCTAATTAGGTTATCCTAAACTATAAATTATGAAATGTTAAACCTTGATTTTAATATATTAGCTTAATTAAGGTATTACTAAACATAATTAAACATCTTAAACATGATTAGCAAAAATCTAATTTTAATTAGTAAGAAAATAAATAAAAAATAAAATTTAAACCAATAGAAATTGAGCTAGGAGTGTGAAAGTTTGTGCTTAACACACTCCAACACAAGCATGTCATCAAGATCAGACTTGAAGTAGCACAAGTTCATTAGCTAGATATTTTTGGTGGGCAAAATTGGATAAAAAGTTAAAGAAATCCTAATTTTGAAGCCCCTATAAATAGAACATCAAACTGATCAGTTAAGCTACGAATTTACAAAGCCTAAACACTTATATTACCAGCCATAACAAGCCTCTGCAAGTATAAGATCAGCAGCAAAGATCAGAGATCAAAAACTTGAGAAAAAGGTGCAAAACCCTAATTTTTATGCTATATCTTCAAGCCTGCAATAATTTTATATTTTAGATATTTAGGATTATGTGTAAACATGTTATTTGATGATCTGGGTTGGTTAAACAAGGAATCATAACATGTAAAGGGTCGAATTTGTTGAAAAACTCAAACTGTTCTTGGCAGCCAAGAACAGTCTGACAAGCCTTTTTGTCAGAGCTTTTGATCCACTTAAAATGTTTGTTAGATCTGTTTTAAAGCATGAATTTGTAGTATGCCATGTTATCTATGATATTCAATTGGTAGAAGGCTAAAAATATTTCACAGTAGGAAGATATTAATGGTCAAAACCCATTGAGCGACCATGAGCGTTCTGTTTCTGGGCATCCCAGAAAAACGAAGAACAACTCTGACAGTGTTTGACAAGCTTTTAACCAGCCTAGATCTTGGCCAAATGATATAATTTATAAGGTCTTGATGTTTTTAGTTATTCTCTGCCATGTAATCTACAAGTATAAATCGACTAAACACATAAAGCTAACCTAGAATCAAAGATATTAGTGGTCAAACCGCGTTGACCATTATGACTCAAGAACATCATGAAAATGCTAGTTTGACCTGATCAAATCTTGCACCTATGATATTGTTTGATCTCAAATCAAACATCTTGTTATACACTGCTATGTTGGCTACAACAAGTAACAAGAATCTAAACCAAAACATTAACCAGCTGGATTTAATTTGAGGTCAAAAGTCCCAATTGGACCATGATCGACTGTTCTTCATGAAGAACACCTTTAGCGACACTCTCCTTCCTCATTCCCAGAAACCTAAAGTCCTATGCAGTCCGTCGCTAAAGCCCTTTTGCGACGGTTTTAAATAAAAATTAATAAAAATAATTAAATAAATTATAAGTAAATATTAAATAATTCATAATAATTAATAAATAAATATTAAAATTTATTTTTAATTATAATTAATAATTTTTAATATTATGATATAATTTTTAATAATTATTTAATTTAATTTAATATTAAATTCATTAATAAATATATTAAATAAATAATTTAAAAATGATATTAATGTATTTAAATTAGTTTAAATGATAATTAAATCATTTAAAAATATTACTAACTTTTTAAAATTATTATAAATAATAAATAAATTATTTTAAATAATATACTAAGTATTTGAAAATATTATAAATGATAATTAAATCATTCAAATATTAAACTAAGTTTTAAAAATTATTATAAATAATAATTACCTCATTTAAATGATAAAATAAATTCTAAAAATATTATTAATGATAAAATAAATCATTTAAATAATATTCTATCTTTCTAAAAATATTATAAGTGATAAATAAATCATTTAAATAGTATTTTAAGTATCTAAAATTATTCTAAATGATAAATAAATCATTTAAATAACATATTAATGTTTTAAAAATATTCTAAATGATAATTAAATCATTTAAAAATATTCCGAAGCTCGTAAAATTATTTAAAAATATTTCTAAGCTATAAAAATTATTTAAAAATAATATTAAGCTTCTAAAAGTGTTATAAATAATAAATAAATTATTTAGACTAATATTTAAGCTTCCAAATGAAGTTTTATTGAACAACCTATTTGTTTAGCTGTCTAAAGTCGCGACCGAGATACCGAATCAATGTCGGACCTTAACAAAACTTGTCTAGATTAACTTAATACATGTTATTATAAGTTCTAACACTTATTATTGATATACGTAGACTACATACGTTGACAGATTGTATTAAAATTTTGATAAACGAACTACGCTAAGGCAAGTCTTCTAACCTTGTTATATTTAAGCAAATATTATACATCTTGCTATCAATTGTTACAAAGTTATTATTTTTTGTTCAGCATAACTTAAGAAATGAATCATTATTCATATATTGCTTGATGGAGCTTAAATTGTCGTGTCAAACCAAATTGTTTTGGTATAACATCTTATACTGAGAAATGAAACACCTTGATGTAAGGTTATAAAATCGTCGATTATATATTGACATAAAATCGTAAAATGATATACATACTCCTAGGATATTGGTTAGGCTGATCTCCTACCAGATATCCGAAAATCAAGCTTTTCTAAGTCATTGAAGACTGATAGAACTGGTTGAAACACATTGTTCATGTACTGAACCCTCAGTTATACATCGTTGACATCTTTCAAATCAAACACATTGTGTTTACGTTTTCAAATGAACTTGCTGAGCATTTGTAGCTCATTCTTGCATATATCTTCTTTTGTAGTTTTAAATGATAATCCCGGCACTTCTGGGACAGACAAAGGAAAAGGCCATGCTAATTAGTTTTAATTACTGTTTTGAATAATTCAAGTCTTTTATGGGCTTTGTTGTAATTGTTAGGTTTGTACATAGCGCGAATATGCAATCAAATTACATAAATAGTGCGGAAGCGCGATAAAATCAGATTTTAAAATTTTATACAAACCATCACCATGATCTTTTATTTATGCACAATTATTAATTAAACGAAAGAGATGGAGAATAAGAATTATACCCTTGTAGAATTCTAGCTTCCTCAGGTACAAGTTCACCTCCAATTCCTTCGCGTTCTCCTTGAATTCTACCGATTAAATTCCTTCCTTTAATCAACGTTAGCCACCCAAGTGTTTGGCCTCTAAAGGTGATCCACCAAGGAATAATACTTGTTCAAGAAGATGGGTGTTGGCAAAACCCTAGTTTCTATCTCTATAGAAATTGTAAGTACTCTCTACAATTCTTATGCAAGAGTGTGTAACCCTAATCTATGATAAGACTTCTCTTATTTATAGATGTAGGAAAACCCTTCCCTAAACTATTTAGGATTAAGATTTCTATTCTAATTAAACTCCTTTAATTAAATTAAACTCCTAATCCAATTAGAAATTCATGTGAGAGTACTTCTATTAATTAATTCCCAATCCCTATTAGGAATTAAATAATAGTAATAGTAATAATAATAATAAGACTCCTCTTATTAATTTATATTTAATATTTCTAAAATATTAAATAATAAATATTAAGCTATTTAATTTATTCTATCTCCATAGACTAAATTAAATACACTTAACTTATTATTACAATTATGCCATTTACTTCTTAAATAAATATTTTTCTTTTGCGGTGTGACCCTTTAGGTTCTCCATATTAAACCGGTTGTGAATAAATCAATTAGAACAATTCTAATCTTATTTAAATAAATAAATTAAACTATTTAATTCATTTAAATAAATAATATTTATTCTACAATAAGGGTAAGCCCCCTTAGCGATCAACGACTTTTCAGATAATATAGATTTCAACATTAATCATAAAAGAACCTTTCAGTGCATAGTTACCGTACAATTTAATCCTTCTACCATACAATGTCCCAATTAAATATAAGACATGGAATTACTGTCAAGTCTTATTTTATTTAATTATATGTATTTCGATTCTGAAATGCACAACTCTGATTAATGCAAATTAGAAACTCTTTTCTAATTTCATTCTGCTTTGGCCAAAGACTTCTGAGTCGTCATTTATCGAATCACATAGGACATTCTCACCTTTTACTAGAAGTGGTAGATTCTTTGTTGATCATTCACCTATTTTCATGTACAACTTATTATACCCAATCATACCCTTTGATATACCCTAAAGGTCTTAAGGGACATGTCAAAGTATAATTCATCATACACAAGATACTATGATGATCTCAAGTCCAAGGATCACTTGTACTACTATCACTAGAGGAATTCCTATTGACAGGCGAGTAAAACTCCATTAGGTATTCCTTAGCGAGCCACGTTCAGTGAACTTATTCTCTAATAAGCACCTACATACTTGCTTTAGTGTCTCCACACAAATGATTATGAGATCAATCATTCTCTTCATAAGAGCAAGCAACATATGTACTAATCTATCCGGATTCACTAATCCCCTTTTTAGTAATCCATCGATTAGGAACAATTTAAGTTTGTGAGCTATCTAGAATTTAGATCTCATTAGCATGATCACCATCATGATTCTTAAAGCATTGCTCAAAACTATGGATTTATCACATTTAATATAACAACACCATGTAGATAAAGTAAAATGCCTTTAACAAACGAATAATATTACAAAGTATATGCTACATCATATCAAATATGATTGGCTTGTGTGCATACTACTTTCAGTAATAACGTAGTACTGAGAACGATGTAATCGAACTTAATGATATGAAATATATTATCATCCTTTATTATATCGAATGCGTTATACTCTGATCTTTACATTGTTTAGCATATTTGTACTAAGTAAATACAGTATCTATATGAACTATACATCTGAATGAGGGTATTTGAATGATATTGAAAGTCCTATAAGCTCTGAGGTTACACTTAATGAGCGCCGGTAAGGTGCCACCTTTACCGGAATGCGCCCCTCAGTTCTATGGACAATCTTATCGTTAATACTGTGAATATCAGATAGATAGGGAATATCGATATGAAAGAGCTATTCATGAGATATGAATCTATACATTCAAGTGAGGGTATCCAAACATAGTTAACGTTCTGGCAAGAACTAGTATCTGTTATGGGATACTGTGAACCTTGGATAGATAGAAGTCATATATTATTGAATATTTATAGTTTTATAGTTTCACGTGAGCACCAAATCTACTGCAGAGAGTGTAGAGAATTTGGGGCGTCACAAACTAAATAAAAATAGAGTTTATTAAATTTAATTAACACATTAATTAAACAATTATAATTAATTGTTTAAGGGTTTAAATAAGTGTTTATCACTTGAGAAAAATGTTGTTAGTTAATTAAATCATTAACTTAAGGTGTATTAAATATCCAATAGAGTTAATGATGGTGTAAGAGATTATAAGTGTTATGTGACTAATTGATTAGTATATGATAGAGTATAAATATTCAATTATACGCAATGCTAATTGTAGACCGACATTATCAATGCTAGGTCTTTCGAAGAATTTTAATTAAAGTTAGCTAATTGTAGCTCGTCGAATAAGGCAAGTTTCCTAACTCAACTCGAGTTATTAATTTCAAAGCATGTTAGTAAATAATTATTGATGATTATTCACATCTTTAATGATTATTGACATTCGCACTTTGTGCAATTAAATTTCGGTTCTATTATTATTGGAATGTGAATTATTTAAAGTTCTTTCATTGATGAACTATTTATGAGCTGGATCTAAGCTAATTGTATTAGCTAGATCGAATATGTTAAATTTGATAAACTCAAATAATTTTTAAAAGTTAATCCAACCAGGAATGTCACAGTGCCCCCACTGACCCTTTTGTACACACTAGGTTTATTCTTATTTTTGATAAAATCAAACTCTTATGATTGTCTCATCAAAACGAATGTTCCATCTTTGAGAAGCTTGCTTCAATCCATAAATGGATTGTTGTAACTCATATACATGATTTACTTCAATCATTGAAACAAATCCATCTGGCTGTATCATACATACATTCTCCTTAAGTCTTCATTGAGGAAAGACGTCTCCACGTCCATTTGCCAGATTTCGTAATAATAAGCTGCAATCACAAGCAAAATCCGGATGGACTTGAGCATTGATACTGGTAATATGGTTTTATCACAGTCAACTCTTTGACTTTATTTGAAACCTTTTAAACAGGTCTTGTCTTATAGGTCTCCACCTTGCCATTTGTCCCAATCTTTCCTTTAAAGGCCCATATACACCCTCTAGGCATTATGCCTTTCTGTGGAGTAACCAGAGTCTATACTCGGTTCTCATACATAAAGTCTATTTTGAATTTCATGGCCATCTGCCATTTCTCTAAGTGTCTACTACTCATAGCCTCATCGTATATAACTGGATCATTATCCTTTGTGATGCGTACTTCATCATCATCCTCTATGATGAATCCATACCTTCTAGGTATCTTCGATACTCTTCCATATTTACGATTCGGTTGTGGTACAATAGGTCTATCTACAGGTTCCTCGGTTTGATTTATAGTGCTTTGTGGTTCTTGAATTCCTTCAAGATCTATTACCCCCCCCACTATCTCTTTCAATGATAAATACATTTATCCAAGAAGGCAGGGTGTTTCACAATAAATACCTTTCGCTCAGTAAGATTATAGAACTCTTATCCTAAACTTACTTTAGGAAGTTTCACAAATATGCACTTGTCATATTTTGTCCCAAGCTTATCCTTTTGAAACGTTTTTGCATAAGTTGGACAACCCCTTATCTTAACCTACTTAAGACTAAGAATCCTCCCTATCCATAACTTTTATGGAGTCTTGGGGTCGGATTTTGAGGTTACCTTATTTTGTAGATATGCAGCCGTTTCTAGGACATAACCCCAGATGAATACTGGAATGTCGGTAAAAATTATCATAGACTGCACCATGTCCAACAAGGTACGATTTCTCCTTTTAGATATACCAATCAATTATTGCGTATCAGGAGATATCCATTATGAAAAAAATACCATTTTGAGATGATCTAGAAACTTATTGCACAAGTATTCCTTCCTCGATCTAATCAAAGAATCTTAATACTTTGTCAATTTGTTTCACTTCTAAATTCTTTAAACCTTTCAAATGATTCAGACTTGTATTTCATCAAATACACATATTCAACTCTTTGAATGACTATCTCCTTTTTCTTTTACTAGTTTGTTCAATATGTAAAATTATTTTCATGTAAGTTAAGTATACAAAGTTCATCAAGTAATCTTCCAGTTTCAAATAAAATATTATCATTATAAATAGAACAACCATGGTTCTTAAATATAATACCAGAACTTTTCTTGTTCAACAATGAAAGTAATAATGTTTCTAAAGAGAACTGGAACATAATAACAACTTATTAACTTAATAGACTTGCCCGTAGACAACGCTAAACTATAAGTTCCTACGGCTAATGTAACAACCATTGCTCCATTCCCCATACGTAAGATTACTTACTCTTTGTTTAGCTTTCTACTTTTGCTTAGTCTCTACATTGGATTGCATACGTGAGAACTATAGCTGGTACCCAATACCCAAGTAGAACCTTGACTTACAGAAAGACTTATTTCAATCATGAACAAACCTATATCTGTAACCGAAGCTTCACTAAGCTTCTTCTGGTTAGCTTCTACAAGATGCTCCTTACGATTTTCTTTCCAGTGTCCAGGCTTATTTTAGTGGAAGCAAACTCCTTTGCTATCTGCATCAATTTCGTTCTTAGTGTCCTTAGTTATTGCCTTTCCTTATACCTTCTTTTAATTGTTCTTCTTTTAAGAAGATCCTTTGGCCCTCTTCCGCTTCCTGGAAGAATCATCTACCAGTAAGACTTGGCCTTTCTTGGTTATAAAGTAACTCTTTACAGTTTCAACATATTTAAACAACCTAGGCAGGCTGACATATAGCTTGTTCATGTGAAAATTCACAATAAATTATGTGAAAGAGTTTGGAAGTGATTGCAAGATCAAATCTTGGATCAACTCTCCATCCAATACAAAACTCAGTTGTCCCAATTGTTCAATCAGATTGATCATTTTTAGGACATTTGTCTGTACTGTAGTGCCATCGGTTATTATAGATCGAAAGAGCTCCTTAGATATCTGATATCTAGCAGTCCTACTTTCCTCACCATTCAACTCTTTGAAGGCGCAGGAGTACAGTAGAAGCATCCATAGTTTCATGCTGATGCTAAAGCTCGTTACTCATGGATGCGAGCATGATGTATTGAGCCAAATGTGCATCATCTTGCCACTTTCTAAAAATAGCAATCTCTTCCTCAGAGGCATTGTCTGCAACTATTGCAGGGATATGCATATTAAGGACATAAGATAGTTTTTTACCTTGAGAACTATTCTCAGATTCTTTAACCAGTCCGTTTAATTTGATCCGGTTAATTAGCATCTAATATGCTTCGCAGTAATAGTAATTTAGACATTATAAAATTCTCTAAATGAAATTGTAATTTAACAACATTTTAGCATACATTCATTTATTAATTACCAAAATAAATTAGGTCTTTATTTAAATTGGTATCTCTCACTATTTTCATCAAACTATATTACCCTCAATATATAGTTCGGCAAATCTAATTAAAGATTTGCTAGTGAGAATAAGGATCCCATTTCAAATGTATATAATCTTGTGTGTGCACAACAAACTATATATAAATAAATAGGTAGACAACTATTGTCAATTACATCACTATGTAACTCGTATTTTGCCTCTTAGATTATAATGGTCAAGTGTGTGCACATCCGAACTAAAATAATCTAAGTTAAGTCCAACCTAGCACTTCCATATATGTGAAGAGAAAAAGACCGCCCTTGTGTGTGCACAACAAAGCAGTAATGTTCAATTCCTTAATAAGCATCAAATGTGATAAAATAACATCTTAAATATTTAATACTCGCCTTGTGTGTGTACAACAAACTCATATTAAATATTTAATACTCTATCGCTTTACCATGCTAGAAGGTGATGTTCGATATTCCAAATATCTTTGAACGCTTATGACTTAATATGATTTCTTTGAGGGGTTTGTTATTAATTGTCTCATCTTGTTTAGCGCGCATACACATATATATATAAAATACGCGTCATATTATTTGACATGCGAAGCATGTTGGATAATATATATAGTAAGCATGCACATATAGAATACTATATTCTACCCGGATTGATTATAGACTTTTATTCTAGTTTGGTTCACTAGAGCCACCAAGTGAACCAAAAGGTCAAACCTAAGGTGCAAGAACTGAATTTAAATATAACTATTACATTTAAACCCGGGCTCTATTACAAACGGGTCTTCAAGCGCTCCTTGCTCTTTTGTCTCCAATTCTTCAAAATAATTCTAACTAATCCTATTACATAAACTATTTAAAATAAATAGAAACCTTGATCAGCAGTCAAGGAGAAGTGCATAGGAGGGAGATAGAATTTACATTAAGAAAAAAATTAGAGAAGACGAGGTATGCAGACCCCATTTATAAAAAACTCATTCATTCAAGCATCCTCTAAAATAATTCCAATTACACATTGGTCAATAGTCCATAATCAATCTCTATTGATTATCATACATATCTCCATATGCATTAATAAATAACATTCATCTCATGAATAATAAAACCATTCCATATATGCATTGATATCATTTAATGGACAATTTAAAGTTGCATGAAATCTAATTTCATGTATAAAATAACTCTTTATTTTAATTATAAAACCATGTAAAATAACTCTTTATTTTAATTCTTGAAAAATTACAAAAAATAATCAAAATCGGACAATTTGCCAGACTGGCGCAGCTGCGCCATCTTTATGAAGAAAAGCGCCGCAGCAGCGCCGCTGCTACGCCCGGCGCTGCTGCGCCAGATTTATGAAGAAAAGCAGCGCTGCTGCGCCGAGTCGTGTCCAAGCAGGGATACGGCGCTGCTGCGCCACGTCCAACAAAGGGACACGACGTAGCTGCGCCAGATCGTCAGAACTGTTTTCTAAATTTTTCTACAGTCGCGAATTTTACCAGTTTTTCATCCAAAACTCGATTTTCTACAATTGTTTTCAAAACCTATGATTTTATACAACATATTATGCCCAATAAATTGTTCCAAACACATACCCATACATATATGGAATCAAAATAATTAATAATTTGTATAAAGTTTGGCTCTCTGATACCATTGTTAGATTTGTATATAACGCGAACATGCAATCAAATTACATAAATATAGCGGAAGCGCGATAAAATCAGTTTTTAAAATTTTATACAAACCATCACCATGATCTTTCTTTATGCACAATTATTAATTAAACGAAAGAGATGGGGAATAATAATTATACCCTTGTAGAAGTCTAGCTTCTTCAGGTACAAGTTCACTTCCAATTCCTTCGCGTTCTTTTTGAATTCCACCGATTAAATTCCTTTGTTCGATCAACGTTAGCCACCCAAGTGTTTGGCCTCTCGAGGTGATGCACCAAGGAATAATACTTGTTCAAGAAGATGGGTGTTGACAAAACCCTAGTTTCTATCTCTATAGAAATTGTAAGTACTTTTCACAATTCTAATGGAAGTGTGTGTAACCCTACTCTATGATAAGACTTCTTTTATTTATAGATGTAGGAAAACCCTCCCTAAACTATTTAGGATTAGGGTTTCTATTCTAATTAAACTCCTTTAATTAAATCAAACTCCTAATCTAATTAGGAATTCATGAGAGGATACTTCTATTAATTAATTCCCAATCCCTATTAGGAATTAAATAATAGTAATAGTAATAATAATAATAAGACTCCTCTTATTAATTTATATTTAATATTTCCAAAATATTAAATAATAAATATTAAACTATTTAATTTATTCTATCTCTATAGATTAAATTAAATACAGTTAACTTATTATTACAATTATGCCATTTACTTCTTAAACAAATATTTTCCTTTTGCGGTGTGACCCTTTAAGTTTTTCATATTAAATCGGTTGTGAATAAATCAATTAGAACAATTCTAATTTTATTTAAATAAATAAATTAAACTATTTAATTCATTTAAATAAATAACATTTATTCTACAATAAGGGTAAGCCCTCTTAGCGATCAACGACTTTTCAGATAATATAGATTTCAACATTAATCACAAAAGAACCTTTCAGTGAATAGTTACCGTACAATTCAATCCTTCTACCATACAATGTCCCAATTAAATATAAGACATGGAATTATTGTCAAGTCTTATTTTATTTAATTATATGTATTTCGATTCTGAAATGCACAACTCTGATTAATGCAAATTAGAAACTCTTTTCTAATTTCATTCTGCTTTGGCCAAAGACTTCTGAGTCGTCATTTATCGAATCACATAGGACATTCTCTCCTTTTACTAGAAGTGGTAGATTCTTTGTTGATCATTCACCTATTTTCATGTACAACTTATTATACCCAATCATACCCTTTGATATACCCTAAAGGTCTTAAGGGACATGTCAAAGTATAACTCATTATACACATGATACTATGATGATCTCAAGTCCGAGGATCACTTATACTACTATCACTAGAGGAATTCCTATTGATAGGCGAGTAAAACTCCATTAGGTATTCCTTAGTGAGCCACGTTTAGTGAACTTATTCTCCAATAAGCACCTATATACTTGCTTTAGTGTCTCCACACAAATGATTATGAGATCAATCATCCTCTTCCTAAGAGCAAGCAACGTATGTACTAATCTATCCGGATTCACTAATCCCCTTTTAGTAATCTAATGATTATGAACGATTTTAGTTTTTAAGCTATCTAGAATTTAGATCTCATTAACATGATCATCATCATGATTCTAAAAGTATTGCTTAAAATTATGGGTTTATCACATATAAAATAACAGCACCATATAGATAATGTATAATGCCTTTAATACTTTTATTAATAAATGAATAAGATTACAAAGTATATGCTACATTATATCAAATATGATTGGCTTGTGTGCATACTACTTTCAATCTCCCACTTGCACTAGAGCCAATCACCATGGTATCTAATACCCTTCTTCTCTAAGTGACGATTATCCTGCTGTTGGATAAAGCTTTAGTAAATGGATATGCAATATTGTTCTTGAGAGTCCACTATCTCTATAGTGACTTCTCATCTTTCAATGATTTCTCTAATCAAATGAAAGTGCAGCAACACATGTTTGAATCCAAGATGAGACATAGGAACTATTCTTAGTTCTGTAATGAACTTTTCATCCAAACAATCAACTTGCAGCTTTATTTATAGTTATATACTTTATCTTTGTCACTAAACCAACAACTCTTTGCTGTTTGGAACTTTTTCAATTCACTGCACCACCATTCAAGGTAACGATTTACCCTAAAGTTAATTTGTTATTGTCTTGGTCAGTTTGAAAAACTTGAGTCTGTTTAACCCTCTAGTTTTAATTCAGACCCACCATTAATCATAATCACATCTTCAATACCTGTTAAGTACTTAAAAGATGTTTTTCACTATCGTATAGTGATCTTCTCCAGAATATGACTAATCAACATCAGGCCTTGTATATTCATTATATACATGATAGTAACTCATGCGATCTCTCTTTCAATTAGGGACAATTTTAGAGAGATACACTTCATGTCTCATCATCATTAAACCCTCTTGGAGTTTGCCACACTAAACGCCTTTAGCATCGATTGAATATACGTTTCTTGGGTCAAGCCGAGCATCCTTTTAAATCTATCTATATAGATTTATATCCCCAATTTATAGGATGCTCTTCCCAAGTTATTCATGGAGGAATGTTTAGACAATTTTATCTTTACTGATTGTAGCACTGATATGTCATTCATTATCAGTAGTATATCAACATATCATACTAGGAATGTCACAGTGCTCCCACTGACCCTTTTGTATACACTAGGTTCATTCTAGTTTTTTGATAAAATCAAACTCTTTTGATTGTCTCATCAAAACGAATGTTCCATCTTTGAGAAGCTTGCTTCAATCTATAAATGGATTTTTGTAGCTCATAAACATGATTTGCTTCAACCATTGGAACAAATTCATCTGGCTGTATCATACATACATTCTCCTCAAGTCTTCATTGAGGAAGGAGGTCTCCACATCCATTTGCCAGATTTTGTAATAATAAGCTGCAATCACAAGAAAAATCTGAATGGACTTAAGCATTGATACTGGTAATAAGGTTTTATCACAGTCAACTCTTTGACTTTATTTGAAACATTTTAAATAGGTCTGGTCTTATAGGTCTCCACCTTGCCATTTGCCCCAATCTTTCCTTTAAAAACCCATATACACCCTTTAGGCACTATGCCTTTCTGTGGAGTAACTAGAGTCTATACTCGATTCTCATACATGGAGTCCATTTTGAATTTGATGGCCATTTGCCATTTCTCTGAGTGTCTACTACTTATAGCCTCATCGTATATAACTGGATCATCATCCTCTGTGATGCGTACCTCATCATCATCCTCTATGATGAATCCATACCTTCTAGGTATCTTCGATACTCTTTCAGATTTATGATTCAGTTGTGGTACAATACGTCTATCTACAAGGTTAAACCTAGGTTACAAGAATAAATTTGAATATAACTATTATATTCAATCCGGGCTCCAATTCAAATGGGTCTTCAATACTCCTGCTCTTCAGCTTCAATTTCTTGAGTAGTTCTACAAAATCCTATTGCAAACTATTTTTAATAAAACAGAAACCTTGATCAGTAGTCAAGAGGAAGTACATAGGAGGGAGAAAAATTTATATCAGAAAATTAGATAGGCGAAGTACGCAGACCCTATTTATAAAAACCCATTCATTTATGCATCCACCAAAATTAAATCTAAACATATTGGTCAATAGTCCATAATCATCTCCTTTATTATCATACATGTCATCACATGTATCAATAAAAGATTAATCATACATGTCATCAGATGTATCATAATATATTTATCCAATGAAAATAAAACATTCAATATATATATATATATTGATATCATTTAACGGGCAACATTAGTTAATATGAAATCCAATTTCAACTCTAATTAGGTGTCATGAAATCCAATTCCAACTCCAATTAATTAGTATGAAATCCAATTCTAATTAAAATAAACTTCTTTATTTTAATTCAATTCCAAATCAAAATAAACTCTTTTACTTCTAATTTAGAATTTCTGAAAAAAATAGAATCCAATTTCTATTAAAATAAACCTTTTATCTTAATTTGAAATCAATGAAATAAAATAAAAATAGAAATTTTTTTATTTCTTGGCGATGCGGCGTTGCGGCGCCGCAAATGAACTGAATTCGGGCGTTGGACCGGCGTTGCGGCGCTGGGATTATACCATAAACGGGCGCTGCGGCGCGTGCGACGCTGTTGGGCAGATTCTAATTTTTCAGATTTGTAAATTTTGTGTTTTTCTCCAAAAACATGATTTTATACCAACAATTATGTCCAATTAAATTGTTCTAAACACATATAAACATATATATGGATCAAAAATAATTAATAACTCGCATAAGGATAGCTTTGATGCCATTGTAAATTTGTAGAAACATGAATATATATACAATCATATTGTAATAAAGCGGAAACATGACATAAATAGAATTTAATTTTTTTTTTGTAATCTCAGGAATCACCATATGCAATATTATTAATTGAGGAAGGATAAAAGATATACCTTTACGAAGATGAATCAACTCATTGATTAGTCTCCTAGTTCCAATCCTTTGCTCCTCCATGCTTCTTCAATTCCTCGGATCAAATGCAAGCTACTCAATGTATGCAGCGCTCTAAAGGTGATCCACTAAGATATGATTATGGAAGAAGTAAATTTAGGTTTCTCCAAACCTTGGGCGGCTAGCCCTAATTCTCTATCTCCTAACACTTTTAGGTTTTTGAGAATACTTGCAAGAGTTGCATTAGTCCTTTCCATAATAAGACCCCTCTTATATATAGACTAACCTTTAATCCTAAACCTTTTAGGACTTAGAGTTTTAATTTAATTCAATTCCCAAACTATTTAGGAATTAAATAATTTATAATAATAATAAGAATAAGAATACTACTTATTAATTTATAATTTAGTATTTCTCTAAATACATAATTATAAATATTAGTATTTCTCCAAATACTAAATTATTATTACTAAGATAATTATTTATAATAATAATAATAAAACTCCTCTTATTAATTTATAATTTAGTATTTATCCAAATACTTAATTATAAATATTAATCTATTTAATTTATTCCACTAATAAATTAAATACACTTAAATTATTATTATTCTTAAGCCAATTATTTCTAAAATAATATTTCTCTTTTGCGGTGTGACCCTTTAGATTCAATATTATGCCGGTAGTAGAATAAATAAATTAGAACCATTTTAATATTATTTATAATGAATTAAACTCCTTTAATTCATATATAAATAAATAATATTTATTCTACATCATCAGGGACACCTTACATCAGTGTATTATGACTATCCGTATAATATGAAATCAACGTTTAATCACATAGAACCTATTCAGTAATAGTTACCGTACAATTCAATTCTTTTACCATACAATGTCCCAATTAAACATAAGACATGAAATTACTGATAAGTCTTATTTATTTAATCATATGCATTTCGATTCTAAGATGCACAATTCCGATTAATGTAAATTAGAAACTCCTTTCTAATTTCCATTCACCTTGGCCAAGGATTTCTGAGTTGTCATTCATCGAATCGCATAGGACATTCTCTCCCTTTATTGGAAGTGGTAGATCCTTTGTTGATCATTCATCTACCTCTATGTATACTTTATTATACCCGAACATACCCTATAACATACCCTGAAGTATTAAGAAAAATGAAAAAGTATAATTCAGAATACACAAGGTACTATGATGATCTCAAGTCAAAGGATCACTTGTACTACTATCACTATAGAAACTCCTATTGTCAGGCAAGTAAAACTCTATTAGGTGTTCTTTAAGTGAGTCACGTTCAGTGAACTTATTCTCCAATAAGCACCTACATACTTGCTTTAGTGTCTCCACACAAATGATTATGAGATCAATCGTCCTCTTCAATAGAGCAAGTATAGTATGTACTAATCTATCCGAAATTAGTAATCTCACATTAGTGATCCAACGATTAGGAACGTTCTAGTTTTGAGCTATTTAGAATTTAGATCTTATTAGCATGATCATCATCATGATTCTAAAAGTATTGCTCCAAAATTATGAGTTTATCACATTTAATTAATTCGACCAATTAATCATGGATAAAATATGCTTTTTAATTAAATGAATTCTTTTATTAATAAATGAATAAGATTACAAAGTAAATGCCTATCACATCCTATGTGATTGGCTTTACTACTTTTAGTCTGGGTCCCAAAAGGAACTAACAAAACAGGACCCAAACAAATCTGAGTACCACAGTAAAAGTTAATTTTTATTGCAGGAAAGGAGTTCCACTCGCTCAATCTGGTATCTTGATAGTGGATGCTCGAGGCACATGACTAGCAATAAGGCTCTCTTGTCGAACTTTAAAAAAAATGATGGTCCTGCAGTTGTCTTTGGAGATAACAACTCTAGAAAGACTCAAGGATGCAGATCTATTGGAAATGGTGCAGTATCCTTCAGCAGAGTGGTGTTCGTTGAAGGCTAATGCATAATCTCCTAAGCATCAACCAATTATGCAATAAAGGGCATCAAATGATCTTCCTTAATAACCAGTGTCAAGTTAGATACCTAAAAAACTTGTTGAAGTTGACTGGAACTAGAGAAGGCAATATATACATGGTGAATCTTGAAGAATTGAGTTCAATTGAAACTACCTGCTTCTTTGCTAAAGCGTCAGAAGATATCAGTTAGCTATGGCATCGAAGATTATCTCATTTGAATTTCAGAAACATGTCAAAGCTTGCCTTCAATGATCTAGAATTAGGCTTACCAAAGCTCAATTTTATCAAGGAAAAGCCTTACAAAGCCTGTCAGTTAGGAAAGAAAACAAAAGTCTTATTCAAAAGCAAGACAGTCAACTCCAATGATAAGCCTCTGCAACTGCTTCATATGGATCTTTTTAGGCTTATCCCAATTGTCAACCTTGGAAGAAAAAGATACTCACTGGTCATAGTAGAAGAATATACTAGATTCACATGGGTATTCTTCTTGAGCTTTAAGGATAAAACCAGCTCCTAATTGATCAAGTTGGTTGAGAATGAGAAGGGCGAGAAGATCAAGGCTATAAAGAGTAATCATGGAAGAGAATTCGACTTCCCTGAGGTGGACAAGTTCTGTGAAGATAATGACATCCATCATAACTTCTCAGCTCCAAGAACACCATAACAAAATGGAGTAGTTAAAAGGAAGAACATAACTCTCATAGAGGCAGGAAGGACTCTTCTAGCCGCAGCTCGTCTGCCTGAATACTTTTGGGCTGAAGCTGTCAATACTGCATGCTATACTCAAAATCGATCGCTCATTTATTCCATATTCAAGAAGATGCCCTACGAGTTGTGTAAAGGAAGGACACCCAACATAAACTATTTTTAT
The DNA here is from genome assembly GCA_034770075.1 of Aralia elata. NCBI lineage: Eukaryota > Viridiplantae > Streptophyta > Magnoliopsida > Apiales > Araliaceae > Aralia > Aralia elata. The sequence goes on from CM068377.1 coordinate 67,123,845, forward strand.
GTTTTAGTTGTGTGCGCTACATCCTCAACAATGACAAGAGATAACTAACCTAGTTTTAACCCATGTCAGATGAAGGAATCTTTCTTGGATACTCTATAGATAATAAAGCATACAGAGTGTTCAACAAGAAATTGTTGAGTGTTGAAGTATCAATCCATGTCACCTTCGATGAATCTAACTTAGGGGATCCAAGAAAAGCTGTGTCTTTCGATGTGATCGTAGAGCAAGATCCAACAATCGTAGAGTAAGAGAACCCTACGATTAAAGACTCAGAAGTCATAGAGCCAGACCCGACAATCGTTGTGCCGGAGCAAGAGATCGTAGAGTCCATAGTTCCTGAGATGGAGACTTTACGAATTGAAGATTCTACTGAACAAGAGCCAGAGCTTGAAGAACTCAGATAGGAAGGCACAAGGGCTGATGTTCCAACTGGAAGCAAATGGGCAAGAGATCACACCCAAGACTTGATTATTTGGGATCCCAATCCAAGAATCTGGACTAGGTCTGTAACTTATAACGAATACTTCTTCCTAAGCTTTCTCTCTCAGATTGAGCTTAAAAAGATCAAAGAAGACTTAGAAGATTCAAGTTGGATCGAAGCTATGCAAGAAGAGCTGAACCAGTTTGAAAGAAGTAGAGTTTGGAGATTAGTCCCAAGACCTAAAGATCATCCAATCGTCAGCACCAAATGGGTATTCAGAAATAAGATGGATGAAGATGGGGTGAGCACAATGAATAATGCAAGATTAGTGACCAAAGAATATTCTCAGGAAGAAGGAATCGATTATGATGAGACGTTTGCTCCTTTTGCAAGACTGGAAGCTATCAGAATGTTCCTTGTACATACTACCCATATAAAGTTCAAGGTTTTTCAGATGGATGTCAAGAGTGCTTTTCTGAATGGAGAACTTCAAGATGAGGTCTATGTCGAACAACCCCCAGGTTTTGTCAATCCAACTCATCCTAATTATGTTTATAAATTATATAAGGCTTTATATGGATTAAAACAAGTACCTAGGACATGGTATGAAACTTTAACTAATTTTTTTATTGAAAAAGGATTCACTAGAGGTAGGGTAGATACAACGTTATTGTAAACACCCGAAATTTTGTATATATTTTCCAACCTTGGCAGGAGGGTAAAAGAGTCATTTTAGTCGGAGGACGAGACATCCGAACAGAGGATTTCGGGGCTCAAGTCAAAATACATGAAGCTATCTTAACGACCACCGAGTAAAAAACTACGCGAAGCATGATGCTGGACCAGTCGGTATCTTTGGGAAGATCTATTTCTACTTTTTGCTGTATCTTCCCTGACCTGAAATTGGCCGAACCTTATGTCATTGCGTAGCTCTCAGAAAGAGCTTTCTGAAATGGTATGACACGTCTCCCAACTCTTCCCGGATTGAAGGTTACGAACGTTTTAGCAAATAAGACAGAAAGCTAATTGCACGACACAAAAATCGAGGCAGGTGGGCCCCACCTGGGCCAGTCGTAGATGCATCTGTGGCCAGCCGGAGATGCACCTGCGACTGCCCAGGGAAAGCCTATAAATGTCGATTTTCAGTAGATTTTGAAAAAAAAGAAGAGGAATTTTAGAGAGAGAAAGTGAAGAATTTTAGAGAGAGGAGTTCGGGAATTAACTTAGATTTGTGAGATTTTCTCAAGCTTTGCATTAGATTAGCTAGATCTATACACATTTAAGAGCAAGGGAGTGTTAAATCTCATACTCTAAGGTGAAAGATTCAATCTTTCACATTAATTCAATGTAGATTTATTAGATCCCTTTCGTTTTGCTCATTGTTGTGCTTAAAGTTTGTTTATTTCTCATTTATTGTTTTATTCCATCAATTCCCCTTAGATTTAAATCGTTTTTACCAAGAGTGTTGCTTTGAAATTGTTAAAATTTGAATCTTTTCGCTAAATCTACCCTAGATCAAGCACGAATCTAGCTTATTAACGGTTTCTAAGTTCAAAGCTTTGACCTTTATGCTAGATTCGACTTAGATTTAGTGTTGATCTAGTCGTTTTCAATGTTTTAAGCCTATTTTGTTTACCCCGTACAATCCTAGATTCATATCTAGTGGTAAGGGGGTCCCACCTACCCGCCGTCAAGGAATTCTAATAATGGAATCACTTGATAGCCAGTTTGGGATATATCTTTCAATTTAAATCCCGATTATGTCATTGAATGGATCTAGGAAATCTTAGATCCGCAGATCTAAATCCCGTTAATGGATTTCATCAATACATATAGTCCCTCGCGATGTTGGCTTCGGTTATGCGATCTACGGGATTGGGTTACGGGAGCCCTTTCCTAGATCTCCTTTATTTATTTCCTTATTTTAATGTATTATTTATCTATCGATGTGAGCCTAAGAATATGAGGGTCGAGATCCTCGAATCGGATCTTGATCTAATTCCCATGATGGACATTATTTCGGTTGTAAAATTATTATCCGTTCATTGTAAATGTAAATTTGGGCCTTAAAATGGTATCGAAGGTTTCATCCCATGAAAACCAGATTTAAGGCCTCGTGATAGTGAAAATTGCGATTGCGGGTGTTAAGAGTTATTGAGATGGCTTTCATGCCCACAGATCGCCCCGACCCTATTTTGATGATTAATTTCTCGTTTATCACCGTAAAAACGATTTCTAAACAAAACGGCGAAGGTCTTTTAAAATAAAATCGCTTGGGTTAGTAAGACGACCATAGAATAAAATTGAAAGTGACAAAAGACCTCGATTCCTATTTGGCAAAGGGTTTAAAATCGTATTTTCCGAAAATGTCACCCCAAAATGTTTTATCAACTAAAACCTAAAACGAACCTTTTCTTTAAATCAAATCCCTCGTGCATAGGTTCAAAGAGGCTTTAAATTGCTTTCAAAATAATGCACTTCTCACGATTTCGATCCAAAGCTAGATAACAATTTCCTTCAAAATCACACACACACACACACACATACACACACCCACTTCACACTTAGAAAAACATCAAGATGCGGTAACCGTGTTTTCAAGGAAGTCAGAGGGGGTGCCTAACACCTTCCCCTCGTTTAAGCAAGCCCCCGAACTTTATGAATCTCGGTTTCGAGACCAATTTTACGGAGTCACATATTGGGCCATATTGCAAAAATCTAAAAATCCGGATGAGTTGGTACATCTATTTAAATCTTTACCAACTGGCGGCTCTGTCTAATTGGCCTATCACTAAAATCAATCTTTCAAAATCCCGTCGACATTTATATCGGATTTTTCCCTAAAACTCACCCTTTAAGCGAAATGAATAAATCGAAATCTTGAAAAGGGTAGAAGCAACGAAACTAAGAAAAATTGCAAATTCTCGGCGTCGACAGCTGGCGACTTTGATGGGGACATTAGAGGACTTAAGCCACGTACAAACTTGTTATTTTCCTTTCTTATCTGTGTGTGGTGTGAATGGTTTGAATGAATAATGCGATGAATGTCTCACATACTTTTATTTAAGTGCTTGGACGATGTCATCATATGCATACAGTGAGGCACGATGAATATATGAGAATGTATATGGTGTGATTCCACCTCCAGGAGGCGAACTCTTCAATTATTGCTCCCTATATGTAAAATGTTATCCATATTCGATTTAATTATCTTTCATATTCTCATCCTGTCATAAAATCACCAATCGTTGTTTTATAGGAAAAGATTAAAAAAAACCCCAATACGAAATATACTGCATTAGCATGCATCCAAACCTACCGGTTCTCAATACTAAACTACGTCCTGTTTCATTTGTAGATTGGTCCAAGAACCTGGCTCCGAGCTTGTAAAGTCCGAACACCACCTATCAAAATGGCCAAAGGTTTCGCACCAGACTCCATCTCTATCTCTCGGGAAGACTTCGAGAGCTTTAAAAAGCAAATAGCCGATATAACCAATCTATTGAAAAAACAATGCAAAATGACCAAAGATCAACCCGGATCCTCAGGTCTAAGAGGTAGTCATATCCAGGACACGCAGATTCAGGCTCCTGTGTTCCAATTCGGTAGTAAGGACACCAAAGGTTCTGCAAACCATAAAAAAGAAATAGTCAATGTCCCGAATGATAAGGAAGATGCAGGGATCAAAAAGAAAGCCAAGCAAATAGAAGATGCCATCGGTTCCATGAAGGGAACGGGAAATTACGGAAGTGTCTAGTATTCTGACCTATGCATATTTCCAGGAGCTAGATATCCTGATAAATTCTAAGTGTCGGACTTCGAGAAGTATAACGGATTAGGCGGACCCTTACACTCACCTGAAAGTGTACATAGGGGAACTCGGATCTCATGCAGAAGACCAGAGCCTTAGAATGCAGCTCTTCCAGAAAAGTCTGACCGGTGAAGCAATAACCTGGTATGCTTGACTTGACAATTCCAAATCCACAGCTGGGAGGAAATTGCCCATGCTTTCCTGAATCAGGACAGTTTCCAATCCCAGATGGCTCCTGATAGATATCAAATGACTAAGATCAAAAAGCAACCCAATGAGTAATTCTGAGATTATGCCCAAAGATGGAGGCGAATGGCAGCTCAAGTAAGCCCACCAATGGAGGAGAACGAAATGGTAATGACCTTTATTGACATTCAAGAAGCTCTATACTATGAGAGGGTATTGGCTGGCATTGGTAAGCCATTTTCTGAAATGTTAAAACACGGAGAGATGGCAAAGATGGGATTAAAGGCCGAAAAAATCAAGGACCTTACTGCATTAGAAGCCATAGCAGAGCACATCCAGTCAGGAAATTATGGAATTGCGCCCAAAAGAGGCCATAAGAAGAAAGAAGAGGATGTCTCCCTAGTGCTACAGGGGAAATCTTGAAGGAACGGAAACACACCACCCATCAAAATGCAGGGCAATCATCCTTAGCTACCACAACTTGCATTTCCTCTAAAGCAAACCCCACAGAAAAGCATTGAAGACAGGCGCAGGTGTGAATTCACTCCTCTTAGTGATTCCCTTAAAAATATATTGACTTTACTGTTGGCTCAAAAGAAGATTATCGAACTTGCTCCACCAACTGATCCCAAACGCAAGAGGTATGATCCCAACAAGAGATGCGCGTACCATTCTAGATCCGCTAGTCATGATACCCAAGAGTGTTGGTCTTTAAAACACAAAATTTAAAACCTGATATAGAGCGGGGAGATTGTGGTGATGCCACCTGAGCAGCCCAACGTTCACACCAACCATCTCCCTTAGCACAATATGGAAGGAATGAATATGATTGGCTCTGGGAAGGTAGGAAATCACAAATACTTGAGGAAGATTGAAGAATATCCTCCATGATCTAAGGCGAGTACCCTAGAAGGGGAGCATTCTGGAAGCAACTATGTAATAAGATAAGATTTAGCCAATATAAACATGTAGTTGGGTTAGCTAGCCGAATTGATCGTATACCAGCATCAACTCACGCGAAAAATGATTAGTCAAATCTCGAAGGCTAAAACAACCGCAACTACTCCTAAAGTCATTTCTTTCACTGAGGAGGATCAAGCTAGGCTCCAAGAGCAAGAAAAATGGGAAGATAAGATAACCAGGGAAGCTAGGTTGGTGAATAAAAAAGGGATGAACCATGTGTCGGCTAAGAAAATCTTGAGGAGTTCTAATTGCGATTGGATTGTTATTTCTTAGAATATTAAGATATTATCTTAGGACTATAAATACATGTTATTATTTAGATATTAAAAAAAAATCTACATCATCATCTACATTGGAATTCAAACCCTAATTTTGCAAGATTGAAGGCATGTCGAGCTAAATTCTCTATTTCAGTTCTAAGGGATGTTGAACCTTCTTTATAATTAATGGTTTGATCAAGTTTACTTTATTTATTCCTTCTTGCATGAAATTTACTCTGACAATTTGTTTTAATTGATTGCATGCTATTTTAACTGATTGATTTGATATGGCCAGTTAAATTAATCTGATTGATATCATCTGCTAGATTAAGATATAATATTAAGCAAACGATATTATATCTGATCATAAGTAGAAATTAGTGATGCATGATTGTGGACAAGCTTTTGAGTATTGCTAAGATTATCAGAAGGCAAGTTAAATAATCTCTGATTGTGTGATTGTTGCTTGGAATAGTCTAATTCTCTAATTCTTAATGCTGCTGTTATATTAAATCTAGACTGATAGTTCTAGGTTGTATGATAGTTAGGGTCTGCTGAGGCGATTGTTTCTTTAGATTTAATACTTAAGGAGAATTTTAGATAATTAGCGATTGCGGTTATCTAGGGCTATTAATTTCATTGAAGGATAAATATTATATAACTTGATTATCCCAAAGATTGTAAAAAGGTGATACTGAACTGAAGAACTGAAGTATTTTATTCATTGTTTATTCTTATTAATTTGCTTTTATTAATTTAGTTCATCAACTCAAAAACCCCATATTCATTAGAAAACACTAGGATAAATATTGAACAATTCACTCTCTGTGGGATCGATCCTTATTTATTGTTATACTAATTCTTGTGTTAGTAGCGTAGAAGTAAGGTATTAATTTTAGAATACTAACGATAGCTCCCAAAGGGGATGAAGCAGCAGAAGCCACCCTACGACGACGAACTCCTGAGGATGCTCGGTGGGATGAAGATCTACTAGGCATGTCCGAGTCCATGGCTTAACAAAGATCAAATGACTCAGCATAAAGTACGCCCCATCTGATCCTATATTAATGTCGAATGGACGAACATATTTGGACATAACATCATGCATGTTCTGCATGAGCATTGAGGGAAACCTACGTCATTATTTCTAGGTACATAATCTCGGTCAAGTTATTTGGCCTACAAAAAAATTTCGGCAGAACCTCCCCTAAAATACGGACTACCCTCATGCGCATTGGCATGCATATATGACCATTTATAGGTCCCTAAGACACAACACGAAAGATAGGCATAATATACAATTTTCATATTTAAAGGACAATATAAATTAAACGAAGGTATACAGTAATGATAAAATATCCTAAAAATTAGAAGCTTGCATATAAAAGCGATCCTAGCGTCAAGGTAGGTAAATTTTATCAGAAAATGAATGATAAAAATGGTCTTAGATCATAAAAATTTTTGACGCCCACGTGTCCGATATATTAATATACATGCATGCATGAAAGCAGAATAATTTTATCAAGTCATTTGAGCATAAATTTATGATGCATTGTGTTTAACATAATGGTATGCATAACACATCGAAGAAAAATCATAAACATGCAAGAGTTATACGGATACATTAGCTGGGAATAGACGAACGAATGTACGGTGTGACGAACGAGAATTTTGTAATTTAATTTAAATATTTATTGAATTAAATAAATATTTTGCGATGATTTAATTATTGAATTAATTGATTAATTGATGAATTTGTGGCAGATTAATTTAATTATATGAGTTACATTAGTGAAATTGATGTGAAGAATTTTTATATTCAAAGTATGTGTTTAATTGAGTTTATTTGATTAAATGCATTATTTAAATAAGTATAATATTATTTCTAATTAATTAGAGATTTTAATAATTTGTCATGATTAATAAAGGAGAATTTTACTTATATGACTATGTGATTTAATATAGAATTGTTCTACTTTATTTAATTGATTTAAATGAGATTATTTAATTAATTTAAATATGTGACATGAACTATATTATAAGCTATTTATTAAAATAAATAGAAGGGAGGATAAATGTGATTAGCCAAACGAGGCCTTAAGGGGAGTTGGAGTCAGTTAACCCATTATGGGATTAACTGACATCCATATTGTGTCAGTTCTTTAGTACGTGTTTTATTTTATCAGTTCTAATAACTAAGCCAGAGAGAAAACTTGAGAGAAAAAGAGAGAATTTTGAGAAATTGGAGAATTGAGAAGAAATCTTGTCATTATCTTGCATAGTTAAAGAATCTAATCAGAGGTAATTCTTAAATTTCAACCTTTAAATTATGTTTTCTCAGTTTTCTCCATGAAAAGTTAAGTTTAGTCTTCTGTAATTTGAGTTCTATGGTTTAATTTTTATAAATTAATGTTAGATGTTTGTAAGCATGCATAAATGTGTTTTATATGAATTATATGTGATTTAGAGTAGTTAAATCCATGAGATTATATGTTTAAATGAAGTTCTGGAATTTACAGAGTAGTTGTATACGAACTTGGTTTAAATGTATGAAATTGATGCTTGCTTTGCATATTAATCGATTAAATTGATGACTAATTATGTTTATGCATGTAAAAACGAAGAAAACAAGAATTAAATGGATAGATTTGATTAACAAACGAATTTACAGTGATTGATTTTGTTAACTGTATCAAAACTTGATAATAAAGTATGAACAGTTAAATTTTAGCCTTTAATTGGGTTGTTTAGGTTGTCTGTGATGTTAAAATCACTGTTTATGGAATGAGTTTTGATTTCATACCATATATGATAATTGGGTAGTGATTTAATAGGTGAATTGTGAAAAACTTTGGCCAAATTTGGCATTTTTCTGCGTTCTTCGCGAACTGCAGAATCTAGATTTCGTGTTTCTCGCCCCGACGAGCTCAATGAACTGAGTTTCTCGCCCCGACGGGAGCTCGCCCCGGCGAGATCATTGAACTGAGTTTTCTCGCCCCGGCGAAGTCTCACCCTGGCGAGAAAATTGTAAAGGAAATCCTCGCCCCGGTGAGAGATTTTGGAATGTATAGGTTGATTAAAGAACATGAATTTTAATTTGTAATCTACGCATAAGGCAAGTTTTATACCCTTAATCTTTTATTTCATCGAAAGCAAGTATCTTATCCTTATTTAATTATTTCTACGCAAGTTCCTGAACTTCATCCTTTTATCATGCAAGCTTTATAATGCTATTACTTACTTGAGCAAGTTCTTAATTCTATTTCATTCAATTATATCTTTTGTGAGATTCAGTCTTTGATTCTCGAATATCAATTACATTTTTATTGAACCTTGATTGACTAGCGAACCCTTATTGATTCGACTAGTCCATAGTTGATGAGCATTCTAAATTCTAGAAACGTATTGAAATAAATCCAAACCAAACTTCCTTTGGTGCAGACTCCGATGTCAAACTGAGATGAATAACCCTTATACAGGGGATTTTACTTACGCGTTAGCGTTAAGATGTTGTACACATACATGGTACAAAGGGCTGATCCCCCTAAGTATGAGAAGTAAGGTCCATATAGTCTTACGACTATTAATGGTTTAAAGTAGAAATACTTGATAACCTAGGACATAGTTCGTGGTCTTAAGACCCTCAGATGTTCTTTTGAATCTTGTCTTACATTCTTGACTCAAAAGCTGAATCTTCGATTATTCAATATCCGTTGACTATTTTGCATGTTATTATTATTGTTTCTATTGTGTTACTTGCTGGGCAATTGTTGCTCACCCTTGCATAATAACATTGCAGCTAAAGTTGAAAGAGTTGACGAGCCGTCCACTAGTAAGGGTAATGGAAAAGCAAACAAGTGATGAAGACTTGTTGTATTTGTTTTAATGATGTTTATGTATTAGACTGGATTATGTTTTCGCATTTGATGTTTAATTAAGGTTAGATGACCTGGGACTTATTTGTTAAAGATGATGTAACCCTTTAATGGGAGATTTCTATTTTTATTAAGAGTTTTCGTTTATTTTTGAATGGGTAGTTAGACGTAATGTGATGTATTTGAATAGTGAACACCAAATCCTAAGGAAATGAAGTACCCGGATTTGGGGGTGTCACAGATTGGTATCAGAGCTATAAGTTATGAACCTTAGGTGGGGAAACCTTAGGGTAGTAGCCTTTTAAGAGATAGAGAACATAGTGGTGATAAACTCTTATCGAGTTCTAAGGAATGAATTACGGAATTCATTAAAAATAATAAAAGACTTTATGTGCTATGTGCTTATGTGTTAATAACCTATGTGCTGCGACTAATGCCGAGTATTAATTAAAATTTAAACTTTGTTGTCAGGATGTCGGATGTTGGAGGATTTAGTCAGCTTAGGGATGTTGAGCCCCGAGTGGTTGGAGAGGAGGAGCCCCGTGATATCCATGTTATCCGGGAGCAGTTGATACAGAGAGAGCCATCTCCATTGATCACTATTGTGGGTCAGGAGCATGAGCCTGAGTTTGATTCAGAGGAGGACTCTGAGGATGTTAAGACAGAGCCTGAGGAGGATGATGAGGATCCCGAGGAAATACCTTTTACCTCTGTCGATGTTGAGATGTACGATGCCTTGTATGATCGTACCATAGAATTGCAGGATAGAGTCAGAGAATTGGAGGGACAAGCAAATAGATAGCAGACTCTTATAGACCAGAAGAACGAGAAAATTGAGGATCTTGATATATGTCTTGGAGACGTGGAGTGGAAGTTAGTTCAGGCAGAAAGCCAAAAGGAAGACCTTTTAGCTGAGAATGAGAAGATGAAACTTGAGATTCAAAAATTAAAGGATGATCTGAGTGAGGAGTCAGCGGAACGTGCGAGAGCAGAGGATGCTTGGATGAACACCGCTCGACGTGCAGAAATTTTTGAAGAGGGCGAACGGGCAAAGAGGGCTAAGATCGATGAGACAGACTATACTTTTCAGACAGCGATTGATAGGGCCCAGGATCGAGTTCTCCACTATCCAGTTCAGTTCAAGGATTTGCCATGGTACATGTTGGATTGCAGGACGATGCTCCGTATCATGGAGGAAGAACGTAGGAAGGCGGTTCGACACCTTTGTAGGCCGTAATAGGAGATGTATTGAAGTATATGTGTAAATATTTGTGGTAGTTAATGATGTAAATTCCAGCGTGATTATACACAATGGAATATGACTATTTAATCCTAAAGATTGTTTGATCTTGGGATAGTTGATGTAAATAGCAGTGATGCTATCTTTCTATGTTTAAGACTTTTGAATTAATGAAATATCAATTTTATTTGAAGATGTTATGTATTAAATATTTAACCTGAATTTTTGAGTTAAATGTTGAACACTTAAGAAATTAAGTGATGATCTAATAAGCGCATATTCTTGAACAGAAAATGTCGCCGAGACGCCAACTTCGTCAACAAGCTCATGAGAGCTTTACCAATAACAACAACGACGCCAATGCTAATCCTGTACAGCAGTTGGTGAACCTTTTGGCTGGAGCACTTGCGAATCAACCGCAAGCTCCACCAGTGACGTCATTTAAAAATTTCAAAGCGGTAGGACCGCCAGAGTTTAGGGGTTCCCTGAACCCGATCGAAGCCCAAACCTGGGTGATGGAAATGGAGAAAGTATTTGACGTTGCTAGGGTCAGTGAGGATTAAAAGACTGCCTATGCAACATTCATGCTTAAGTCAGAGGCCAGTTACTGGTGGCAAGCGAATAAGGTGTGAGGAGGTCAGGGTGTAATCGCGTGGGAGAGGTTAAAGGAGATGTTTTATGAGATGTATTTTCCGACTAGCTCGTGAAATCAAATGGAGATTCAATTCCTGGAGCTGAAGCAGGGTACCATGACTGTACCAGAATATGCTGCGAGATTTAATGAGTTGGCTAGGTTCACAACCTACTAGGTGAACACCGACGAGAGGAAGGCGAGAAGGTTTGAACAAGGGTTGAAGTCGTGGTTGTACAACAAGGTGTCAATGTTCCAATTGAACACTTTTATCGGAGTTTTGGAGAAGGCGATTATCGCAGAAGGAGGGAGTGATGCTCTGACTAAGTATAACCAGGAGCAGAAGAAGAAGAAGGGTGAAAGTGAGAATAACAAACCAAGTGGTAGTAACAGTGGTGGTCACAATCAGAAGAGAAAGTGGAGACAATGGATCTGCTGAAAATCAACAGGGAGGTCAGAAGAAGAAGGTGGAGATGTGTGTTACCTGCGGGAAAAATCATATTGGGATATGCTTGAAGGGGAAGAGGGTTTGCTATAATTGTGGTCAGGAGGGCCACATAGCACTGAATTGTCCGAATCCAAAGAAGGGCGCTTGTTTCACTTGTGGATCAAAGGATCATCTAGCTAGGGATTATCCCAAGAAGGCAGCAGGAGGAGCAGGAACAGGAGGAAATAAGGGAAACAATAGTGGAGGCACGTTAACTATAACCGGATCAGCACCAACAAACCGACCTATTGCCAGGACTTTTAATATGACCGTGCAAGATGTCGTGCAGTCTCGTGTTGTGGTGTCAGGTATCATTCTGATCAATAATATAGATGCTTATGTATTGTTTGATTCAGGTGCTACTTGTTCATTTATATCCGATGACTTTGCTAAGAATTTAGAATTGCCTACGAAGGAATTAGATTACCCTTTGAACATAGAAATTGCGAATAGGGAGGTAATTCCTGTTAGGTACGTACACAAGAACTGTAGGGTGAATATTAAGGGAAACGTGATGACTGTAGATCTTATCCCAATTAAACTTGGGGAATTTGACGTTATTTTGGGAATGGATTGGCTATTCAATTATGGAGCGATAATTGATTGCCAAAAGAAACGTATTAACCTTATGACTCCGTCAAAGGTAGTATTTTACGGCAGCAAGTTGCCTAGGCAAGCGAGTTGTTTGACGATGATGCAGGCCAGGAAGTTATTGAGACAAGGCTGTATGGGATACTTAGCCTACATAGTTGATACTCGAAAAGAGAGTCCGAAATTAGAAGAGATACCTGTTATAAGGGACTTTGTAGACGTCTCTCTAGATGATTTACCAGGACTTCCACCAGATAGGGAAGTTGAATTTGTAATTGATTTGGCGCCAGGAACTGCCCTGATATCGAAGGCTTCGTACCATATGGCCCCAGTAGAGATGAAAAAATTGATGGTGCAGCTACAAGAACTTTTAGATAAGAAGTATATTCAGCCGAGCGTATCACCGTGGGGAGCGCCGATGTTGTTTGTTAAAAAGAAGGACGGATCGATGCGACTTTGCATTGATTACAGAGAGTTGAACAAGGTCACGATTAAGAATAAATACCCGTTGCCAAGAATCGACGACTTGTTTGATCAATTGAAAGGAGCTAGATATTTCTCGAAGATAGATTTGAGGAGTGGGTATCATCAGTTGAAGGTAAGGAAAGAAGATGTACCGAAGACAGCGTTCAGGACTCGTTATGGTCACTACGAATTCCTGGGGATGTCATTTGGTTTAACGAATGCTCCTGCAGCATTCATGGACTTAATGAACAGGGTGTTTAAGCCGTTTTTGGACAAGTTTGTAGTAGTATTCATTGCCGATATTCTAATTTATTCCAAAACCAAGGAAGAGCATGCAGAGCATTTAAAGTTGACATTGGAAGCGTTAAGAAGAGAGAAGTTGTATGCTAAATTTTCAAAGTGTGAATTCTGGATAGAGCGAGTACAATTTCTTGGACATGTGATTGACAAGGATGGGATTTCGGTGGATCCGTCAAAAGTTAAAGCAGTGCTTAACTGGGATCAGCCGAAAACACCATCGGAAGTAAGAAGTTTCCTCGGATTGGCAGGTTACTACAGGAGATTCATTCAGGATTTTTCCAAAATCGCGACTCCGTTAACGAATTTGACTAGAAAGACGATGAAGTTCGTTTGGACGGAGAAGTGTGAGGAAAGTTTTCAAGAATTAAAGAAGAGGTTGAGTACGGCGCCTGTGTTGTCTCTACCGGATAGCACAGGAAATTTTGTGGTGTATAGTGATGCGTCGCATAAAGGACTAGGTTGTGTGCTTATGTAGAACGGTAAGGTCATTGCGTATGCGTCACGACAATTAAAAAACTATGAGAAGGGGTATCCTACCCATGATTTGGAATTGGCCGCGGTGATGTTTGCTTTAAAGATATGGAGACATTATCTTTACGGGGAGAAGTGTGAAATATATACAGACCACAAAAGTCTGAAATATATTTTTATACAGAAGGATCTGAACATGCGTCATAGGAGATGGTTGGAATTGATAAAGGATTACGACTGCAAAATTTTATACCATCCGGGTAAAACGAACGTGGTGGCCGACGCCTTAAGCAGAAAGGGATGGGAGAAATTGTTTATGATTACTGCTCAAGAGGAGCTAATTACAGCAATGGCGAAACTGGAGTTGGAGGTTAAATTTTCGGAAGAGTGTTGCCTCTTTTTAAGTCTTAAATAAAAGAGCTCTAACTCATGCAAGTATACGTGGTCAACAAGTAATACAGAGGAAGTAAAGTATCGTCCCACAGAGACAGGATTAAATTAATTCACTATGCATCAGTTCTATCACTATACTTATTTGCCTAAACTATTGCCTTACTTTTGGTGACAAAATTATTTCTATATCAATTATTAACTTAATATGCAAATACTAACGAAATATATCAAGCTTGGAATTAATGGGATCCTAACTTCATTTAATAGTTCATCTAATTACCACTATCATGCTAGTAAGTTCACATATCACAGAAAAGTAGCCAAGGACACTAAAATAGACATAACCATTTGTCAATGCATTATGACCTACTTACATAATATCCATACTTGATAGACACCATGTAATCACCACTATAACCAAAATCACTATTAAGCTATCCAATTAAGCCTCATATTCGCAAGCTATCATGATTACAATCCATACTTATATGTTATTTTTCAATTCCATACAAGTACTGAAGTCGAATGGTGATTAAGCATTCATACGTTCAAAACAATCATGATAGAAATTCCTTATGATATGCAAAACAATCTAACAATCAAGCTTATAATTAAACTACATATTAAAATCCGTTAGAATCCCATAATGGAGATTAGTTCATGTCTGAACCAAAAGCCATTATGGGATCAAAACTAAACATGGAGAATAAACAATCAATTGAAGTAAGAAGAATTAGATTGATCAAACCCAATTGTTGAATAAAAATCCGAAGTAAAATTCCAACCACATCAATATCCAGCACTTGAACAATAATAATCCACCCAATATATCTCTCTAGAAAAGTAGAATAATAATAATAAAAGTCTCCAAGTTCATTCTTAGGGTTTCCTTCTCACTATCTGATCAATATTAGCTAGAATCCTTTTCCGAATTGGCTTCCTTTTTCTCCTCCAGCCGCAACTCAGCAACAAATTTCGTGCCCTAGCGCCGCTGGCGCTAGCCCAAGCTCTGTTGGCGCTAGCCCAAGCGCTGTTGGCGCTGTGTTGCAGTATATCATGGCTGAGTGTAGCGCCTAGCCCAAGCGCCGCTGGCGCTAGCCCTTGTCCAGGAATTTACAAAAATGCCACTAAGTGTATTTTAAGCTCCAAATTTACCCTTTTGCCCCTCCAGCTCCAACCTACAATAAATAAACACCAAAAACACGTAAAATAATACTAAAAACACTTAAAGAACACAATAATTAAGCCTAACGATACCTGATTCGTAGGTATAAAATCCACTCATCAAATACCCCCAAACTTAACCAATTGCTTGTCCCCAAGCAATGCAATGATGCAAATGCAAACAAACTATCATGCCTACGAATCAAACAATCAACCAACATAATATCCAACATCAGGCCTCAAAGATATCATACATACTTAAGTAAAATCTCTAACCAATGCACAATTTCTAACTCCAACCAAGTAGTTAAGTTACACCTGTCATCACCCATGTCGTGCGTGTGTGTATATCAACCATTTCAATCAATTACAATTCAAATCCATCACATAATTGATTTCTTAGAAGAAAACTTTTAATTGCAACTCAATTCAACCCGTGAACACAACCAATTCAACTGATTCAAGCAATCACTAAGCATAGGGGCATCACTAAGGTTATTTTAACACATTTAAATCCTTTTTAAACCCTTCCCCAAGAATTTAAAACAATTTTTTTTCTTTTTAGTGAGTGCATTTTATGCTCCATCTCACTTTTTTTCCGAACGAGTGCGTTTTACGCTCCATCTCGTTCCATGTGTTTATGGGTGAGTGCGTTTTACGCTCCATCTCAACCCACCACATGATCCATTCTTCAATTGGGAAAGGTTCAAAATTTTCAAATTTCTCTTCTTCTTTTTTTTTCACACCCCAAGATTCCCCTAAACTTAGATTCTTGCATGTGTTTTATTAAATGGATGTTTCACCGATATTATCAAGTTTTAACCCCAAATCTTCCACCAGAAGAAAATTATGCAACAATTTGAATTAAACTAATCAAAATAATTGATTGTGTGCTTTCCTTACTAACAAAAGTTTCAGACAGGTTAAACTTCACTACCTAATCAAAGTCATCACTAAGCACTAGTTTTCAATTCTTCTCAAGTTAAAACCATGAAACCAGTCTTATCATTGGCCACATTAGATACTATATCAATTTATGCTTAATTCATGAAACTAGATGCATAACACAACCTAAAACGCAATGCAACTACCATGCAACAAGTCTAAACACAATGAAACATAACAATCTATATGCATGAAAACAAAAACAAAAACTACCCCCCAAACTGAACAAGACAATGTCCTCATTGAAAAATAATAAGAAATTAAGAACAGAGGACTCCCCTGATGAAGAACACTACTCATCACCACTGCTATCGGCAGCGTCATCATCATCATCATCATCCACATCAGGAGGTGAGTCGGGTGGTAGGTAAATTGAAAGAGGAGGAGCTGGTGGAAACTGGAATGGTCCATGTAGTAGAATTGCAATTTGGCTTGGTGAAGGAGAAATCAAATCTTGGTATTATGTTCGTGCTTTTGTGTGATGTGCCCTCATTAAACCCGATCTAGTATTTTTGTATTTTTTTTTAAAACAAAAATAGTTGACTAAACAAAAGCAAAACAGAAAATTAAAATGCTGGGTTGCCTCCCAGATAGCGCTAAGTTATAGTCAATTAGCTTGACTGTCTCTGAATCTCATTCTGGTTCAATCGCAAAAAATATCATTGCATGCCTTTTCTTAGTCTTTTCTTTGAATTCCTTGGCATCATCGTACGTTTGAAAACCCCCAAACTTATCTTCATCCATTGGCAAAAAATAACTATCATCATTCGATTCAACTTTTCCTGTATCCTTGACCCCTTCTTTCATTATCGGATTAAGCCCTCTTTGCTGCTCAACCGACGGCTTGCTACCATCTCCCAGCAGGACCTTATGCATGCAAAAAGAAGAGCTTATCCCCTTGATATCGGCTATGGTCCATCCAATAGCTGATTTAAACTCTCTAAGCACTCGTAGCAGTTTTTCCTCCTGAAAAGATGTTAGTGCAGAAGAAATAATCACAGGTAGCTTTGAATCTTTATTTAAAAATGCGTACCTGAGATGTTCTGGAAGTGGTTTAAGTTCAAGTTCGGCACATTCTTCATCCTCCAATTCTAAATTTTCAGCAATCACTCTCTGCAATGGTTCATAGCCCAACAAACTTTCAACTTCATTATGCACTCTACTATCCACCAAGTCTACTCTGAAGCATTCTTCTTCATCGGTCGGGAGCTTCATTGCTTTGAAAACGTTAAACGTCACCTCCTGATCATGTACCCGCATTGTGAGCTCCCCTTTCTGCACATTTATCAAAGTCCTCCCCGTGGCTAGGAATGGTCTCCCTAGTATGATTGGTATATTTTTGTCTTCCTCATAATCGAGAATGATGAAGTCCGCCGGAAAGATAAATTTATCCACTTTCACCAGCACATCCTCCACTATCCCCCGTGGATATGTGATAGATCTATCGGCTAACTGCAGAGAGATATTTGTTGGTCTTGGTTCCGGTAATCCCAACTGACGGAATACTGACAACGGCATTAGGTTGATACTTGCCCCAAGATCACACAAACATTTATCGAAGCTCATCTTTCCGATCGTGCATGGGATTGTGAAACTGCCCGGATCTTTCAGCTTTGGAGGTAATTTATGTTGAAGCACTGCACTGCATTCCTCTGTCAAGGCCACTGTCTCAAATTCGTCTAACCTTCTCTTCCTCGATAGTATACCCTTCATGAACTTTGCATAACTTGGGATTTGTTCCAATGCCTCCGCGAAAGGTATGTTGATCTGCAGTTTCTTAAAAACCTCCAAAAACTTTTTGAACTGTTTATCTTCCCTCTGTTTATTCAATCTTTGCGGATATGGAACTCGAGGGTGAACTTGCGGTAATGTATTCACGGGCTTCTTATCTGAACTAGCTTTCTCCTTCTCTACTGACTCGTAGTTATCCTTCTTCTCTTTCTGTTCATTTTCAATTTCTATCTCAGTTTCTACCCCAGTGTCATCCCCTTGTAAACTCGGTGCTGCTGAGTCTGGTACATTTCCTGAATATTGCTTTCCCGATCTGAGTGTAATGGCCTGACACTGTTCCTTACCTTCTCTCCGTGGATTTGCCTCTGTGTTACTTGGCAATGAACCCTGGGGCCTGCTGTTAAGCATAGTCGCCATTTACCCCATCTGAGCTTCCAGATTCTTAATAGCCACTGCCTGGCTTTTGATCATAACCTCTGTATTTGCCATGTACTTTAACATCATCTCCTCCATTTCTGATTTCTTTTCCTGCGGAGGTGTATATGGAGTAGGATGTTGTTGTTGAGAATATCCCGGTGGAAAGGGTGGTCTTGGAGCATACTATTACTGCGCTAGTTGAAACTGATTGTTCTGCTGAAACTGCTGCTGCTGACTTCCTTGGTTGTCTGACCAACTAAAGTTTGGATTATTGCGGTTGTTGGGGTGGTATGTGTTCTGAAACTGACCTTGGTCTTTCTTATAAGTGTTCACATACTGCACCGACTCCAAGTTGATAGCACATTGATCTGTTGAGTGCGACCCCGCGCAAATCTCACATACGAAGGCAACTGACTTGGCTTTGCTTTCCGACAACGAATCTATTTTCTTTGCCATAGCCGCCATCTGTGCTGACAACTGGGTAATAGCATCCACTTCCAACAAACCTGCAACTCTGGGCTGTGACGTTCTGGCTGTAGGATTTTGAAAATCATTTGCTGCCATAGTCTCAATAAGGTTATAAGCCTCGTCATAGTTCTTTGCCTCTAAAGCTCCACCCGCAACTGCATCTACCATCTGCCTAGACTGCCATCCCAATCCATTATAAAATGTGTTGATCACCATCCAATCTAATATCCCATGGTGTGGACACTTCCTTAGCATCTCCTTGTACCTATCCCAAGCCTCGTATAAGGACTCACCCTGTTGTTGCTCAAATTGAGAAATTGTTGTCCTTAGTTTTGCAGTTTTAGCCATTGGGAAAAACTTGGCTAGAAATTTTTGTGCTAGGTCCTCCCATGTAGTAATTGATCCTGCAGGCAAAGAATGGAGCCAACTTCTTGCTCTATCCCTTAATGAAAATGGAAACAGTCTTAGTCGAATGGCATCCTCCGTCACCCCGTTGTATCTGAATGTATCACAAATTTCAATGAAACTCAAAAGATGCTCATTAGGATCGTCTGTAGCAGCACCCCCAAACTGGACCGAATTCTGCACCATTTGAATGGTTCCTGGTTTAATCTCAAAGGTATTTGCTGCTATTGCCGGTCTGACTATGCTAGACTGCAATCCAGTGATGTTTGGCATGGAATAGTCCCTTAAAGCTTTATGTTCCTCTCTTTGCTCGATTCTCTGTTCCTCCGTCATCTTCGGAATAGTGCTTTCTAACTGTTCTTGTAAATTCCTACGCACTCTTGCTTTCCAACCTCTTCCGTCAATATTATCCTGAGCTGGTGTCAATTCTGAGTTGGATGAGCGTGTGAGCATAAAAATACTACAAGTACCTGAAACCAAAACAAAAATAAAAATAGAAATGAGAAAAGATTAGAGTTGTCTAAGTCAAACAATATAGCTTAAAACTGATGATAATAATAAAAATCTAACGTCTGTCCCCGGCAACGGCGCCAAAAACTTGTTGCCTCTTTTTAAGTCTTAAATAAAATAGCTCTAACTCATGCAAGTATACGTGGTCAACAAGTAATACAGAGGAAGTAAAGTATCGTCCCACAAAGACAGGATTAAATTAATTCACTATGCATCAGTTCTATCATTATACTTATTTGTCTAAACTATTGCCTTACTTTTGGTGACGAAATTATTTCTATATCAATTATTAACTTAATATGCAAATACTAACGAAATATATCAAGCTTGGAATTAATGGGATCCTAACTTCATTTAATAGTTCATCTAATTACCACTATCATGCTAGTAAGTTCACATATCACAGAAAAGTAGCCAAGGACACTAAAATAGACATAACCATTTGTCAATGCATTATGACCTACTTACATAATATCCATACTTGATAGACACCATGTAATCACCACTATAACCAAAATCACTATATTTCTATGTGAAATTGCAATTATATTGATTTTAAGCACAAGTCCTTATTTTGACTCTTATGGTGAAACAGTATATTTCTATCTGACTCACACAATATTAAGCTATCCAATTAAGCCTCATATTTGCAAGCTATCATGATTACAATCCATACTTATATGTTATTTTTCAATTCCATACAAGTACTGAAGTCGAATGGTGATCAAGCATTCATACGTTCAAAACAATCATGATAGAAATTCCTTATGATATGCAAAACAATCTAACAATCAAGCTTATAATTAAACTACATATTAAAATCCGTTAGAATCCCATAATGGAGATTAGTTCATGTCTGAACCAAAAGCCATTATGGGATCAAAACTAAACATGGAGAATAAACAATCAATTGAAGTAAGAAGAATTAGATTGATCAAACCCAATTATGGAATAAAAATCCGAAGTAAAATTCCAACCACATCAATATCCAGCACTTGAACAATAATAATCCACCCAATATATCTCTCTAGAAAAGTAGAATAATAATAATAATAAAAGTCTCCAAGTTCATTCTTAGGGTTTCCTTCTCACTATCTGATCAATATTAGCTAGAATCCTTTTCCGAATTGGCTTCCTTTTTCTCCTCCAGCCGCAACTCAGCAACAAATTTCGTGCCCTAGCGCCGCTGGCGCTAGCCCAAGCGCTGTTGGCGCTGTGTTGCAGTATATCATGGCTGAGTGTAGCGCCGCTGGCGCTAGCCCAAGCGCTGCTGGCGCTAGCCCTTGTCCAGGAATTTACAAAAATGCCACTAAGTGTATTTTAAGCTCCAAATTTACCCTTTTTGCCCCTCCAGCTCCAACCTATAATAAATAAACACCAAAAACACGTAAAATAATACTAAAAACACTTAAAGAACACAATAATTAAGCCTAACAATACCTGATTCGTAGGTATAAAACCCACTCATCAAAGAGT
This sequence comes from Aralia elata, assembly GCA_034770075.1. Classification (NCBI taxonomy): domain Eukaryota; kingdom Viridiplantae; phylum Streptophyta; class Magnoliopsida; order Apiales; family Araliaceae; genus Aralia; species Aralia elata. Next base: position 67,145,055 of record CM068377.1, read on the forward strand.
GTGACGAAAAATTATTTCAATTGAGAATCAGTTCAACTTTGGTGGATAAGGTTAAGGAAACACAAATTCAGGACGAAGAATGTGATAGAATTAGGAAAAGAATATCTACAGGTGATGAAGTGAAATTCAAAGTGGATAACGAGGGAGTATTAAGATTCGAGGGAAGAATTTGGGTATCGCTAGTACAAGAGGTTAAGGAGGAAATTTTGAGCGAGGCTCATAATTCAAGATATTCGATTCATCCAGGTAGTACGAAGATGTACCAAGATCTCCGACAGCATTTTTGGTGGCCGAATATGAAGAGAGACGTTACCAATTGTGTAGCCAAATGTTTGACATGTCAGAAAGTTAAAGCAAAACATCAGAGGCCAAGTGGGCTATTACAACCGTTAGAAATCCCAGAATGGAAATGGGAGCACATCACCATGGATTTCGTAGTAGGTCTTCCGACGACTCAGAAAAGTTTCGATGCAGTATGGGTTATCGTAGATCGACTGACGAAATCAGCACATTTCTTACCGATCAAGATCAGATTCAACTTAGATCAGCTGGCAAAGTTGTACGTGAAAGAGATTATTTCGAGGCACGGTGTTCCAATATCTATTGTCTCAGATAGGGATCCGCGTTTCATATCAAACTTCTAGAAATGACTACAAGAGTGCATGGGAACGCAATTACGCATGAGTACGACATATCATCCACAGACTGACGGACAGAGTGAAAGAACGATTCAAACATTAGAGGATATGTTGAGAGCTTGCATTATAGATTTCAAGGGAAATTGGGATGATTATCTACCATTGGTGGAATTTGCTTACAATAACAGTTACCACGCAAGTATTGGCATGCCGCCTTACGAAGCGTTATACGGCAGAAAGTGCAGAACTCCATTATACTGGGATGAAGTTGGCGAACGTCAATTACTAGGACCAGAACTGGTACAACAGACCGCAGAAATTGTCAAAGTCATCAGGGCAAGATTGATAGCAACTCAGGATAAGTAGAAGAAATATGCCGACCAACATCGTAAGAATCGAGAGTTTGAGTCTGGTAACTACGTTTTCTTGAAAATATCTCCCTGGAAGGGGAAAATTCATTTTGGTAAGAAGGGAAAACTGAGTCCAAGGTTCATTGGACCCTTTGAAGTGTTAAGAAGAGTTGGTGAGGTCGCGTATGAGGTAGCTTTACCTCCAGCGCTGGAACACATCCACAATATTTTTCATCTCTCGGTGTTACGACCATACAAACCCGACTACAAGCATGTTATAGAGTATGAACCCCTGCAAGTTGAAAAAGATTTGTCTTACGAAGAAGACCATGTTCAGATAGTTGACAAGAAAGAGCAAGTGCTACGAAATAAAATTATACCTTCTGTTAAGGTGATCTAGAGGAACCACAACGCTGAAGAAGCCACGTGGGAACTCGAAGATCAGATGATGAGAAATTATCCACAGCTATTTGCTTAGTTTATGTGTAGTGATTCTGGGGACAGAATCTTTGTAAGGGGGGAGAATGTAACGGGACGAGTTGGACATAATCCTTTTAAGGGGGGAAAGATGTGACGAACGAGAATTTTGTAATTTAATTTAAATATTTATTGAATTAAATAAATATTTTTCGATGATTTAATTATTGAATTAATTGATTAATTGATGAATTTGTGGCAGATTAATTTAATTATATGAGTTACATTAGTGAAATTGATGTGAAGAATTTTTATATTCAAAGTATGTGTTTAATTGAGTTTATTTGATTAAATGCATTATTTAAATAAGTATAATATTATTTCTAATTAATTAGAGATTTTAATAATTTGTCATGATTAATAAAGGAGAATTTTACTTATATGACTATGTGATTTAATATAGAATTGTTCTACTTTATTTAATTGATTTAAATGAGATTATTTAATTAATTTAAATATGTGACATGAACTATATTATAAGCTATTTATTAAAATAAATAGAAGGGAGGATAAATGTGATTAGCCAAACGAGGCCTTAAGGGGAGTTGGAGTCAGTTAACCCATTATGGGATTAACTGACATCCATATTGTGTCAGTTCTTTAGTACGTGTTTTATTTTATCAGTTCTAATAACTAAGCCAGAGAGAAAACTTGAGAGAAAAAGAGAGAATTTTGAGAAATTGGAGAATTGAGAAGAAATCTTGTCATTATCTTGCATAGTTAAAGAATCTAATCAGAGGTAATTCTTAAATTTCAACCTTTAAATTATGTTTTCTCAGTTTTCTCCATGAAAAGTTAAGTTTAGTCTTCTGTAATTTGAGTTCTATGGTTTAATTTTTATAAATTAATGTTAGATGTTTGTAAGCATGCATAAATGTGTTTTATATGAATTATATGTGATTTAGAGTAGTTAAATCCATGAGATTATATGTTTAAATGAAGTTCTGGAATTTACAGAGTAGTTATATACGAACTTGGTTTAAATGTATGAAATTGATGCTTGTTTTGCATATTAATCGGTTAAATTGACGACTAATTATGTTTATGCATGTAAAAACGAAGAAAACAAGAATTAAACGGATAGATTTGATTAACAAACGAATTTACAGTGATTGATTTTGTTAACTGTATCAAAACTTGATAATAAAGTATGAACAGTTAAATTTTAGCCTTTAATTGGGTTGTTTAGGTTGTCTGTGATGTTAAAATCATTGTTTATGGAATGAGTTTTGATTTCATACCATATATGATAATTAGGTAGTGATTTAATAGGTGAATTGTGAAAAACTTTGGCCAAATTTGGCATTTTTCTGTGTTCTTCGCGAACTGCAGAATCTGGATTTCGTGTTTCTCGCCCCGGCGGGCTCAATGAACTGAGTTTCTCACCCCAGCAGGAGCTCGCCCCAGCGAGATCATTGAACTGAGTTTTCTCGCCCCGACGAGAAAATTGTAAAGGAAATCCTCGCCTCGGCGAGAGATTTTGTGAAGGAATTCTCGCCCCGGCGAGCTCATTGCAGGAAATGTTAAATTTTTCTTTCTTTTCTTTTGGTGTTATGCTATGTCACCCTATGCATGTTTAAAACTTAGATTAATATGTTGAACAGTTACCAAGACGTTGAGTTGGATACTAAGCATATACTTGCTGATTATAGAATATAGAGATTGATGAACCCTATCTTAACGTTGAATCTTAGGAATTCTTATGTATGATATTGCTATAATTAGGCTTACAACTTCTGAAGTGAGACTGATGACCAGAAACAATCGAGTTATTAAAAATAAAAATTTGATGTGAATGAATCCTGAAGTGTTTATAATACTGTAACTAAGTTTGTAACTGCTTTATAAACCGAATGTATAGGTTGATTAAAGAACGTGAATTTTAATTTGTAATGTACGCACAAGGCAAGTTTTCTACCCTTAATCTTTTATTACATCGAAATCAAGTATCTTATCCTTATTTAATTATTTCTACGCAAGTTCCTGAACTTCATCCTTTTATCATGCAAGCTTTATGATGCTATTACTTACTTGAGCAAGTTCTTAATTCTATTTCATTCAATTATATCTTTTGTGAGATTCAGTCTTTGATTCTCGAATATCAATTACATTTTTATTGAACCTTGATTGACTAGTGAACCCTTATTGATTCGACTAGTCCATAGTTGATGAGCATTCTAAATTCTAGAAATGTATTGAAGTAAATCCAAACTAAACTTCCTTTGGTGCGAACTCCGATGTCAAACCGAGATGAACAACCCTTATACAGGGGATTTTATTTATGCGTTAGCCTTAAAATGTTGTGCACATACAAGGTACAAAGGGCTGATCCCCCTAAGTACGAGAAGTAAGGTCCATATAGTCTTACGACTCTTAAAGGTTTAAAGTAGAAATACTTGATAACTTGGGACATAGTTCGTGGCCTTAAGACCCTCAGATGTTCTTTTGAATCTTGTCTTACATTCTTGACTCAAAAGCTAAATCTTCGATTATTCAATATCAGTTGACTATTTCGCATGTTATTATTATCGTTTTTATTGTGTTACTTGCTGGGCAATTGTTGCTCATCCTTGCATAATAACATTGCAGCTAAAGTTAAAAGAGTTGACGAACCGTCCACTAGTAAGGGCAAAGGAAAAGCAAACAAGTGATGAAGACTTGTTGTATTTGTTTTAATGATGTTTATGTATTAGACTGGATTATGTTTGATGTTTAATTAAGGTTAGATGGCCTCGGACTTATTTGTTAAAGATGATGTAACCCTTTAATGGGAGATTTCTATTTTTATTAAGAGTTTTCGTTTATTTTTGAATGGGCAGTTAGATGTAATGCGATGTATTTGAATAGTGAACACCAAATCTTAAGGAAATAAAGTACCCGAATTTGGGGGTGTCACATACGGAGTCAAAAATGGCAAAATCAAACCTCGCGAAGTAGAATATGCGAGAATATTCATGGAAATGCAAGAGAATATGAAAAGGACAATCAAAAGGATACAAAAAGAATGAGAAGGAAAATGCACCCAAGTGGGGTATATCCACTGCGGGTAGCCGCAAATGTATTTGTGGCCAACTGCATATAGACCTATGGCCAACCGTAGATGCACCTGTGGCCAATCCCAGTGGGCCCTACTCCTCTTATTTTGATGCACGTGAGTTCAAGGTATGTCCCTTTCGGTCCAAATCGGTGTTATCACGAAGAAAAATGCATATTTGAAGCCTAAAACGTTATTTTCGGGTAATGACGGTTAGAAGAATCTCAAATCTGATAATGATGAATCTTGAGATAAGAAAATAAGAAAAGTGATAAAAAGCAAGTCAGAAAATGAGAAAAATGTTAAAAACGGATCAAAAATGGAAAAAACAGGAGAATACTGAGAAAATATGTCTCGTCTTGATTAACCGACATTAAATCCGTTGGGGACGATACTCAATAAAAGCAGCGGGGACGAGACCTGATGATAAGTCCATTGGGGACGAGACTTAACAAATCGGCGGGGACGAGACCTGATTATAAGTCCGTTGGGGACGAGACTCAACGAAAGCGTCTGTAACGCCCCTAAATCCAGGTCCTTGGAACCTCTGGTATGGTACGTCACAGTACTACACATCATCTCAACAATTACAACCTTTATTCATAATATAATGAAAACAACCTCACTTTGATGCCAATTAACACATCAACTACTTCTATTCCAAAATTTGTAACTTTTACAACCAGCGATTACATTTATAGATCCTCTTGATCTGGTTTATACATTTCAAATTATAAACGAGATGTTTCACTCTGTTACATTATTTGTAAGTATTCATGTACTTACCATTCAGATTTAACTATTCTTTTGTACAATGTTCTTTGACTACGCAATTACAATATAACATATTAATGTTCATCTAGCATAGCATCCTTTGTCTATTCCGATTCCTTCGTCTGCTCTAGCTTACCTGAAAATAATTATTTATAGCAAGAGTGAGCAACTACGTTGCCCAACAAGTTTAACAGTTATCACTTAACACATATTTCACATTTTAAATATACTTTATTCCCTTCATACTTTGTATTTCTACATGCTTCATGTCTTTTATGCCTGACATATATTCATGTCTCATGCTTATCATGCTTTGCATTTAAATATGCTTCATAACATTAATCCATAAAGTTCATATATAACATTTCATCTTAAACCATCAATTAAGTATCAACAACATTTAACAAGTAGTTGCACGAAGTGCACATTAAAACACGTTCACATGAATTCCACATATCACCTAAATTTGCACATAACATATAAATACAAGTTTTGAAAAACTTGTCTCAGTTCGTAGTTCATCATTGACATCATGTACATCCATAATTTCTTCCTTCAATTGATAACCTACATTATCCATAAGGATTTATAGAATTTACTTATCAGTTATCAAATAATATATAGTTACAATCGGTAACTATTTCTATTCTCGTTTGAATCTCCCATCAGTCATACTACATCCTCAAATACCAACTTAAATTTCATTTTTTATAACCTTACGGTCAAAATAACCATTTTACCCTTACTTTATCTTGCGTGTCCTATGTGACCACGTCTTTACTGGTAGACTACTAAATGCATTTTCCGGTAACCCTAAAATCTATTTTTTGTAATTTCTTAAATCATATCTTCTTCATAAAACCTTTCTTAACCACTTTATTATTTTTTTCTTTTCTAGCCACATATATATACATGTAATTCATACATAAAAATAATTTTTCTGAAATTTTTCCTTTTTATTAAATATTTTTCAAATGTCCGTTTTTAGTTCGTGACTTAACAAATTCACTATATCATGCTCAACTCCAAAAATTTTCAAATCTTGCCAGAATCTTACACATACTAACATGAAGTTCCAGCTTAAATTTTATGGTTATCGGAGTTATAAAACTCAAGTTATAGTAGTTTCCGTTTTTAAAACCCTAAAATTGAATTGGTCATATCTCACTTATCTGAAGTGGAATACATTCATCTTTGGACCAAAGTTTCTTTATACCATCTAGTTTTAGTCTCCAAAAAGGCTTAATTTATTTCAATGCTTAAGTGGCCCAAACAGGGCACGAAAATTTTTGGGACAGGAGGGTTAGTCAGTTTTTCAGTTTTGACTTGTTTTGGTAGAAACTGTCCTCAGGAAAATCTACATGGTATTTTCCGAAAATTCTAATTAGAGGTTTTAGGGGACTCCTATATCTAATTCCAGAACTTCACCTCACTCAAAAATTCGAAATGAGCTAGGAGTTATGCTTGTTCAAATCTCAGGTTCCGTTTTTTAGAAAAACAGTTTTTTTAACTTTTGTTCTTACTTCATGATCTTTCATCATGCTTTGGTTTATCAAGCATTAGCCAACATAAACCATTATCATACATCATAAACCCCCTTATACTCTAGGATCCATCATGATCCACTATCAATTTTATCAAACTCCCACAACAAACATGCTTAAACATAAATTAAACATAGTTTTAGGGTTTTTGAGTTTATACCTTACTTGATTCTCTAGCTTTGCTTCCTCATTCATGCTTACGTGCCATTTGAGACATACATAACACCCTAACATAGCAAGCATTTCAGAATCTCAAAAGAAAGTTATCCAAAGATTTCAATGGGCTAGGTTTTGGAATTACCTTAATTAAATTTTTCTTCATTTTCTTTCTTCTCCTTCTTTTTCTTCTTCTAGCTAGATGATGGATGATCAAAGCTTGATCTCCTTCCTCTTCTCTTCCTCTCCTTCTACCCGTGGGTTCCTCTCTCTCTCTCTCTTGCCTTCTTTTTCTTAGCAACAAAAGAAATGTCCAAGTGTTGGAGAAAAGATGATGGTTTGCTTATATTAAGCAAACTTTGCTTAGTTTATAAGTTGGTCATCCAACTAAAGTCTTTTCTAGTCATTCCCCTCAACTTCTCAAATCCTTACTAATCACTCCTTAGTCATCCACCAATTAACTCAACCATTTATCAATTAAGTTAACCATGGTTAGTTGCCATTATTAGAAACCAAAATTTTCAAACTTGCATTTATTAGCTTGCATGTTCATGTTGCTTACCCCTTGGCCCTAATGACTGGGTATACTCCCTTCATGTGCTAGAATTCCAACGGATTTTAGGCCATGTAGGTCCCGCGTTTATTACTTCGTTTTGCGTACTGAATCCCGACTTTAACTTTTTGACTCGAAAAATCAAATTTTTATGTTTATAGTCGATTCCTACTAAAGTCGACGCTCCCAACGTCATGTAATTATCCGTTTTTTCAAATTCTGAGTTTTACTTTTCTCCATAAAAGTCAACTGTTGATTTGACCAAAAAGTCAACCCCGACACATTTTGTGTTTATAGTTTATTCTTACTAAATTTGACGTTACGGACTTAAATATCTAGTCCGCATCTCAAGATTCCTCTCCGAACTCCTAGTTTGACTTTTCTCCATAAAAGTCAACTATTAACTTTAACCAAAAAGTCAACCCGACACATTTTGTGTTTACAGTCTTTTCTTACTAAATTTGACGTTTCGGACTTAACCGAGCAGTCCGCGTTTCAAAATTCTATTCCAAACTCAAATTTGAGTTTTGAACTATATAATTCCCTTATTGACATTCTCATGGCTATTCTCTTTTAAATCGTATACTCGCACATATTTATCAACACGCGCATATATATACAATATACACCACATCCTTTACACATGAAATTTTTTGAAGGAAATTCCTTTTATTAACACATCCTTACATGATCCTCTTAGTTATTATATTTTTCTCTCTTTTTAAAGATTCCTTCCCTAGAACCACTATTACGGTAACATTCTAATTGGGTTTACTTCCCACTTTCGCATAATCTTTTCATCGAACACTTAATCGAATTACCTTAACATAAGTATTACTTACTACCTCTTTCATTTATCTTTTCCTATCCAGTTCATGGACAAAAATCTATTCTTAGCCCAAATCTCATCTAACTTGCTTCGGCTCATGACTACCTACTATTTTCAGGTATTAACATCTTCGTCATCATATCTCGTATACTCGTATGTAAATTTTATTCTTTAATACTCTTTTATTTCCATCAGTTTAACATAATACGTCATATCCTCATATACCCATAACATTTCATACCTTCGTCTCCTTATCTCTCATTTCTTATAGTTATCTCTAACCTCCTTTTTCATTCCTAACATGTTTATCTTTTGTGTTTAATTCTTTTTATTCACGTTCAACCGTAGTAACTTATACCTTATTATTAACTAATCGTCGATCGAGTCATTAAAACACTTTGCTTTTTAATGACTGATCTCCTGACCTATCTTCATAACCTCCTTAGAGCATTTTGCGCCAACAGTCTCTCAACTATATCTATTATTCTTAACACATAGATTAGATTAACATATTTGATCATTCCTCCACTCCCAATCTAGGTTTTAAACTTTAACCTTTATTTAATTATTCAAGATCTTATTTATAAGTCATATAAATATCCGGGATATCACATTCACCCCTTTTTCTAAGAATTTTGTCCTCGAAATTACAGCATATTAATCTCTGCCCATTCTATTCACCAAAAATAGTCACATCTGATTTCCTTCTCAATTTAATGAGTATCGTATTCTTCCTTCTTATGAGGATCTCTTCTATCATCACATCCTACAATGACTTTTTCCTAAGGAGTTCACATATTCTAAACATTCAGGAGTCTTCACAATTGTTCAATAATTGTGAAGTAGTATGAATAACTAGGAAATAAAATTTCCTTTGAAACTTTTCATATCATGTTGAGGGGTCATAAAAGACCATGAACTTTTCTTTTTAAAAAGGTATTACAGTACTTTCTAACTGTAATCCGACAAAATATTTAACAATCACCAAGACTGAAAATACTCTATGCATGTACTTTAGATGATCAACCTATCGTACCACTATGCCGTGCACAACGTATTACCCTTTATAACGACTATATGCATTAATAAGTTGAACCAAGTTAACCAACCAATATATCCTCTTTTTTCGGGGTTGTTCACCTCAGACTTAGCACAAGATTCCATACCAGAACAATTTGGCTTGGAAGATTTCAATTAACTTTCAAATTTCATCTTTTCTTATAAAAGGTGTCTAGCCGAAACAAATAGCATCGACTCTTCTTTAAATTGCTCAAAATACTAAAAATAATTTTATGACTTTGTCAAATTACAACATACCATAGTGGATTGACGATTCTATGATCACATCCACACTAGGTTAGACTGCATTGATGACTTCATCATTTATCATTTCTACACCATGTTCAATGATCGATGCATACGATTATATAAAATATATTTTGATATTTTCAAATTATTTTTGTCTAGCCGAAATAATTAGCATAGACATACGTACAACAGAACCTTTTTTTAAAAAATTTAACAGTTCAATCATTGAACAAATCTTTTCAAAGGCACATAAGTGCAAATACAATCACGATCTGGAGATCTAGCATAGCTAGAAGATTTGGAATACCTACAATCCTCAATCATCTCCAATTTTTTTCATTCTTTCTATATCTAATTATTCATTCTTGATTCTATTAATATTTACCAAACATAGAGAATTCTTAAATCTCATTCTATGACCTTCCTTCTAATCTAGACCACAACACTGTTCATCAAACTTGTCATACATTATGAGTTCAAGAACTTACCATAATAATAAGAGTTTAAGAACTAGTCCCAGTAATATGTAGTTCAAGAACTAATCAGGAACTGTCCATATGTCTAGGGGCTCAAAAACCTACGATACAATTATGAATCATGAACTTACCATAAGTATGAGTTTCAGAACTCGCACCTACTCTTAATATTCTCTACTATCAGATTTACATATGAGAAAAGAATCACCTTCTCGCCATACATATAACCAATAACGTGACACCAACATTTCAACGATTATCAATGTAGTGAACCAAGTGGTCACAAATCCCCTGCCCATATAAAGGTTTGTTTAACTCAGCTACGAACAATGAGTCATCAATTAAAATACAACAATTCCTAATTTTCACTTTGCTTAATACGAATTTTTTAAATCCGTATTTTATCACCTATTACTCTTCCTGAGTTTACATCGTACTATTTTATAGTACTATTTCTTTATAGCACCGGACTATAACTTTCCAATCGTTTAACAGTTTATCTGTCATTCTATGATTCAATCCGATCACGTCGTGATTTTCTTTTACAATCGTTTCACAATACGATTTTCCTTATCCTACGATTGCCTCGTCCTACGATCTTCTTATTCTTCTTTAATCATGTTATATTATGATTTTATTTACATTTTTCATCTTATAGACACCGTCTATTTATCATCACTTTTCATTTGTATTAGTGGAGTCAGGTAACTCCTGATCCTCATCTTTTTATAGCTATTGGATATTCTTCTTTGAACCTTCTTGTTTATATTTCAACTCTTCCTTTATGAATTTTCTAAATTCATTTATATTTCAACTTCTTTGTGAAGTTTCTAAATTTGTTTCATATTACTTAAACTTTTATTCAAGTTTATTTCTCGTCACTTTCATCTATATTCCTTAAGTCAGGTACTTCGTGACCCTCTTTCTCTTTATTTCTCTCATATCTCTTCAATATCCTCTTTCGGATAATCCTCTTTATTTTCTTCTAATCTTGCACATATCTTTATCTTTTTCTTTACTTTTTTTATGAATTTTCTAAATTCATCTCTTATCACTTAAACTCTATCCGAATTTATTCACCATCCTCATCATCATCTCTACGGTTATAGCCTAAGGTACTCTGACCTAAGTTTTATAACATATCAGCTCTGATTCCAACCTGTAACACCCCCAAATCCAGATCCCTGGAACCACTAGTCTGGTGCGTCACGGTACTACACATCATCTCAACAATTACAACCTTTATTCATAATATAATGAATACAACCTCACTTTGATACTAATTACTACATCAATTACTTCTATTCCAAAATCTTTAACCTTTACAACCAGCTATTACATTTATAGATCCTCTTAATATAATTTATACATCTCAAATTATAAACAAGATGTTTCACTCTGTTACATTATTTGTAAGTATTCATGTACTTACCATTCAGATTTAACTATTCTTTTGTACAATGTTCTTTGACTACGCAATTACAATATAACATATTAAAGTTCATCTAGCATAGCATCCTTTATTTATTCTAATTCCTTCGTCTGCTCTAGTTTAGCTAAAAATAATTATTTATAGCAAGAGTGAGCAACTACGTTGCCCAACAAGTTTAACAGTTATCACTTAACACATACTTCACATTTTAAACATAATTTATTCCCTTCATATTTTGCATTTCTACATGCTTCATGTTTTTCATGTCTGACATATATTCATGTCTCAGGCTTATCATGCTTTGCATTTAAATATGTTTCATAACATTAACCCATAAAGTTCATATAGAACATTTCATCTTAAACCATCAATTAAGTATTAACAACATTTAACAAGTAGTTGCACGAAGTGCACATTAAAACATGTTCACATGAATTCCACATATCACCTAAATTTGCACATAACATATAAACACAAGTTCTGAAAAACTTGCATCGGTCCGTAGTTCATCATCGATATTGTGATAATCCAAAAATTATGAGACTTATAAATAAGATCTCGAATAATTGAATAAAGGTTTAAAGAATAAAACCTAGATTTGAAAATAGGGGAATGGTTAAATTTTTTTTATGGTTTGATATCTAAAAGAATGTAAACAAAATTAGAGGTGAATGATAGAAATATTAAAGATAATAACACCTAAGATTAGTAGGTGATCAAGAGCCGAAGTAAGTCAGATAAGACTTGGGATAAGAATGAAATTCTGTCCATGAATTGGATAGCAAGGGATAAAGGAAATAGAGTAAGATAATACCTATGATGAGGTAAATTGATGAGATGAGTTGTTAAGAGAAATTGTATAAGAGTTTAGTAGTAAACTAAACTAGAACGTGATGATAGTAGTAATTCCAGGATGAAATCCTTGTAAGTGAGGGATGACTTAATTATTAAGGGATGAAAAGATAAACCAATATGATCAATTAAGTTAGGGATATGAGAATCAAGATAAAACTATGTTATGAATTAACATAGGTTAAATATTGGCCTTGAATGATGAATAATAATAAAAAAGGGAAGCAAGTTAAAACACAAAATTTGAGTTAGGAATAGAATTTTGAAGCACGGACTGCTCGGTTGAATCTGGAACGTCAAGTTTAGTCAGAAAAGACTGTAAACACAAAATGTATCTATAATGACCGCAAATCTTAAAGCGACATTATAATAAAGTTAAGAATTTAATTTCTATTATTACTATGAATTAAATTCTTTTTCGTATTAATTTAAACTCCTAAATAATTTGGGTGATTATGTGTGGCTATATGTTAATTGAATTAGTTTTCCATGCATGTTTAATGGACTAGTCTAATGAATTGTTTAAACAAGCCTAATCAAGTAATTGTGTATTGGACTTGTAGATGGTTAATGATAAGGAATAAATATTTTTGATAATAAGTTGTTCCACTAAGAAATTGTTAATAATGGACTAGTCCGATTGATTTATTAAACAAGCCTAATCCGAAGTAAGTATGAACTTGCGGTTTGGAAATATAAGAAATTAAATTGGCCCAACCTTGGTAAATATGGTCAGCCATATAAGGGGGGAAGGATCAATGCATTTATTCGGTAAGCCCAATTGGGAATTGACCTAAAAGATAAACCGAGTACAGCTAAGTAGCGGTACACCCTTTTGTATTATTATCGTGCCGTACATTCAACCTATCTAGGCCAATAACCTATTACCCTACTCTGCATAATAATCACCATGGGTATAGCGGGGGAGGAAGTTGGTAGTACTTCCTACTTAATCTTCCTTACTCCATAGTTGCAGTCAATTGTGCGTTGATCCTACGGTTAGGAGTAAAGACGAGTGAGTGGGTAAGCTTTCTCTATAAATAGAGCTCTTATTCCGTTGGATAAGTTTACTCAGATTGTTAAAGCTGTTACAAAGAGAGTTATTGTGAGTTAAGTGATCAAAGTAGTTCCTGAAGGAAACCCTCACGATTTAGAGAGGCAGAGTTTAAGAACTTTCACGGCTTTGAGGTATGGTTCCTAGGCATTCCTCTTGTTATTTAGTTTTTCTGAGTCGTGTATCTGGGTATGCATAAGTTGGGTATATTTTGAGCATAATTGGTAATAATGGTCTTAGTTCCTTTGCCCAGAAGATGTTGAGAGTTAGAACTGGAAACCATATGTACCCTTGTTCATGATCATAAATCGTTGCAAACTTTGGTTATGAACATTTGAATTCATGGCATGACCCTAGTGGAACCATGGGATTGATAGTTCTGTGACCTTCCAGTAAGATAACTCTAACTGTGTGTCCATCTGTTTGAGACCAGTTGATTTGAGCCAAGCTCAGATCAGTATTTCAGTAGTAAGACCAACTTGAGATGATTCTTATGATCAAATCTCAAGACTTTGTGGTTACAGACTGTAGAGGATGATAGTTGGACTGATGACCTGCCATTAGTAGGACCTAGAAGCATGTATCTGAGTATGTACAATGATTTCTAATAAACCATTCCAAGACCCTGTCAAATTGTCAATGTACAGACACAACGTTTGGTATGGAGCTTAATTCAAATTTTGGAGTCTGGTAGCAATTAGTCAGATCCAAAACCATGTTTTTAGACATGAATGACCTCAGATCAATTAGCCAAAGAATGTTCCTTAAGTTGAACTTTCGAATTAAGCCTTAATCCTAACAAATTGTAAAGTGAACTCTACGATCGTAGAGTGATTTCACTCCAGTCATAGAGCTCATTGGTAAACCGAAGAGTAAGTCAGCCAAGTCAAACAGAGATCATAGAGTGAACTCTGCCAATCGTAGAGCTTCACTAGTCAATCGTAGAGTGAACTCTGACGATCGTAGAGCTTCACTAGTTAATCGTAGAGTGAACTCTGCTAATCGTAGAGCTTCACTAGTCAATCGTAGAGTGAACTCTACTGATCGTAAAGCTTCACCAGCCGATCGTAGAGTAATATGACTCAATCGTAGAGCTTCGCTAGTAATCGTAGAGTCATAATAGTGTACTTCTAAGCCAAGCCAACTTACCTTGGCATAACTTCACCAAGTCAGTAAAGACCTTAGTGATCATAGAGTCAGCTCACAGATCATAGAATGACTCCACCGACTATGGTAATGCCCTACTAAACGTAGAGTTACCGTGTCAAACTATGGGCAGTAAAAAGGGACCGTAAAACAGACCGCATGTGTCTCTTGAGTAAGTCTAATAAGTCTAATATTGATGATTAATTACTTAATCAAATGGATGCTCATCGATGTTGTAAGTTATCATTTGAAACAAATTATGAATAAGGATGAAGTAGATGATAAAACGCTGGTGCATGTGAGTTTTTCAGAACTTGAGTTTATATGTTAAGTGTAAAGAAAAAGGAACGTAATAAGACGTAAAAAGAAGTTTAGCATAATAACTGAATGGACAAGAGAGTGTCCTAGTAGGTTTTAAACACGTGATTAAAGCATTGTGTATCAGGATTTAAAAAGGGCGAAAGATAAAATGTAAAGTAGAGTTAACATATGTGACTATTAAGCGTCATTATGTGACTAATTGAGGTTCGTATGTGTTAGGGTTTCGGCACATAAACGCAGCGGAATTTAAAAATTATAAAACGATTTTCAAAAACCCTAAAATAGGATCCATGCGAAAGTATATTAATTCAGAGGTTTAGATTGTGTTACCAATTATCCGAACTTGATTGAAGATGAAGGAAGACTCTGGAACAACTTCGAATCTCCAACACAATCCAACAGAACTGCGTCTCTACGGTATCCACACAAACGCCCCGCGAACCGTCAAACAATCGCAACAAAGAGATTTCGGTACTAGCCGCCAAGATCTGGATTTTACTGAAGTTTTTCTCTCAACTCTCTTTTCTAAAACGGCTAGGATTTTGTTTTCTTTTGATCTCACGTACCTCATACTGCTGATATATTCGATATATATATAGCGTCCAAAAAGTAATTAAACAAACCCTAATCCTATTAGAAAAATAAAATCTGAATTTATATATATATATATATATATATATATATTATATTTTAATTAAGTCTTACTTAATTAATATACATATATATACAAATTATTCTGTTAATTTAAATTCGTAATTTAAATACTATCAATCATATTGACATATTTAAATCCTTACAATTTAAATTAATTCCCTTTTAATTACGTTCTAAGTGTGTGACCCTATAGGTTATTATCATATTGGCAATAATTTTAAAATCATATTATAAAATTATAAACAGTGAGTGGTATCTAGTAATGCATCACTGCTACCCAAGTAATAATAAGATCGGTGATTCGATGCAACCTTTTCATGACCAATGTTTCAGTGTAATTTAATCATTTTAACCTTGACATCTAAGATTAAACTCGAGCCATGGAATGTGTCATACTCTTCATAATTTAATCTGAGTTTTCTTGATCAATGAGTAGACTATATGAAACAAATCACTATTTGAGCATGACCATGCATTTCATATTCCTACTCAATCAAGAGGCCTATGGATATCACCCCTAATATATAGGAGGGTTAAATTCCATCTAGATCACTCATATTCCTCACACGATTCATAATGTACCCAATAATCACCTTTATTGTCCACCCTATTAAAGGTGACCTTTGATGATATCAAAGTACATAAATTCTCATATAGTAATATAGTGATTTCAGGTCGGAGGACCATTACATCATTGTCACTATGAGAATTGCTTATGACACTTTGCATAATGCTCCACGTAGAATTCTCATGGTGGGTCTGTCCAGTACATTGTTCTCTAACATGTACCTATGCATTGACTCAATATCTCATATATTAATGACCAATGAAATTTGGCCATCAGTCAATCCACATACTAATCTCAATGTATCATTGTTGTCCTATTAACAATGATACTCGACTAGGGACATTTAAGATTAATGATACTAATTATAATTATATAATCTCATGTTCAAGTCACATACTTGAAGCTATATAATTTGTATCATTATTCTAAGCACTTTTATTATGCTAACATTTATATAACACAGTAAATGAAACCATAATAAAATAATTCATTTATTCAATCAGATATCAAAAGAAATGTTAAGCAATTACATCAAATAATTGGCCTCTAGGGCATAAACTCTAACAGTATGTACACTTAATCGTGTAGGACATTTGAAGGACAAGTTCTCCTAACCGTGCAAGGAACGTTTCGAGGCAAGTTCTTCAATAACTTGCTCTTATGTGATAATATGTATTGAACCATATTTATGGTAGTGAATGTAATATGTGTTTTATGTGAACTCGTTGATTACAAGAATGATTATGTGACTAAATGCAAAGTATAGAATTTATGAAGTATGTGTTAGATATACGACATAAAGATTATGTTATGTTGCATGTCAAGTATGCTGCATATAGAGATGCATATCATGAGAGGTATGAAGTATAAGTATGATACATATAGAGATGCATATCATGAAATGTATGAAGCATATGGAGATGCATTGACAAAAAAAATTATGATGCATGAATAGATGTAATATGTATGCTATGTGAAGCATGAAATGTGTAGAGTATTGGACTTGTTGAGCCGTCGTGCTCAACCTTGCAAACAAATTTTGCAGATAAAGGTCGATATAAACAGATGACTATAACGTCAAAGAATTCAGAATAGACGAAGGTTCACAAGGAGGAATTGGAATGGAAGATGGTTTATGTTTTAGTAACAAACTGACATTTTGGTGTAATCTCTTTAGCGAAATTATACATGACATATGTTAAATGCTAGAACACTTGTTTGCGTAGTTTCTAGCTATACTAGATGGACGCTAATATTACATATTGTAGTTGTGTAGTTAAAGAACACTGCATAGAAGAATATTTAAATTTGGATTGTGAGCTAATGAATGCTCGCTATTAATGTATCAATATGAAACATATTGTTTATAACTTGAGATGTATAGATTAGATCAGGTAAGATCTACAGATGTAATAACCGATTGTTAAGGTTACAGATTCTGGAATAGAAGAATTAATATATTAATCGATATTAAAGCAATGATGTGTTCATTGAATTATGAATAAAGGTTGTATATTTCGAGATGAAGGTAGTACCATGACGTACCAGGTCTGAGGTTCAAGAAACCCGGATTTGGGGGCGTTACAGGTTGGTATCAGAGCTGATAGATTATAAACCTTAGGTAGGAATACCTTAGGCTATAATTGTAGAAATGATGATAAGGATGATGAGGAATAAACTCGGATAAAGTTTAAGTGATAAGAGATGAATTTAGGAAATTCATTATTAAGTAAAGAAGAAGATAAATTAAAAAGATTCAAAGAAGAATCTTGAAGAGGTATAAAAATAAGAATTCAGAGTTACTTGACTCCAGTAATAAAGATTAAAAGTAATAATAAATAGACGATATCTATAAGATGAAAAGTGTAAATAAAATCATATCATAATATGATTTAAGAGAAGAATAAGGAGATCGTAGAATAAAACGATCGTAAGGATAAGGAGAGATAATTGCAAAATAAGATCACGACGTGATCAGATTAAATTGTTGAATAACATATGATATATTAAATAATTGGAATGATATAGTCTGACGCTATGAAGAGAATATACTATGAAATTGTATAATATAAACTCAGGAAAGAGTCGTAAATGCTAAGATACGGATTAAAGAAAATTCGTATTGAATAAAGAGAAAACTAGGATTGTGTGAGATTTCAATTGAGGATTTATGTGATGGCTGAGTTGTACAAACCTTTGTATGGGTGGGGGTTTTGTGCTTGAACTTAGTCTATCACATTGATAATCATTGAAATGTTAGTGTCACACTATCAATATATATATGGTGAGAAGGTGATTCTTTTCTCATATTATATTTGATAGTTAGAGAATATTAAGATTAGGTGCGAGTTCTTAAAACTCATGTTTATGGTAAGTTGTGACTCATAATCGTATGGTATATTTTTGAACCCCTAAGCATATGGACAATCCCTGATCTGTTATTGGATTACATATTAATAGGACAAGTTCCTAAACCCATATTATTGTGGCAAGTTCCTGAACTCATAACGTGTGGTAAGTTTGATGAATTGTACTGGGGTATAGAAAGGTTTTAGATTGTGAACAAAGAATTTACAATATGATGAGCATTAGTGATGATAGAATTATTAAGTAATGGAGCATTGAAGAAAAATTGGAGTTGATGAAGGAAGCGTAGGTATTCAAATCTTCTAGTTATGCTAGATTTCGAATTTATTGACATCGTGTTGATATTTGCACTTTTGTGTTTTTGAAAAATATGGTGGATCAATTTTTGAACCAATAAGTTTTAAAAAGGTCCTATGATTCATATGTCTATGCTAATTGCTCTAGCTAGGCAAAATGATTTGAAAATATCAAAATATATTTTATATATCATTAATGTATTTAGTGCAGAGATGATAAACGATGGAGTCATCAATGCAGAGTAGGGGTGCACAACAGGCCGCCCTGGCCTTGTTCGGCCTAGGCCTGCTAGGCTTTGGTCGTTGACCAAGCCAGGTCAGGCCTTTGACTTTAGGCCTGCAAGCTAGGCCAGGCCAGACTTGACAGTGGAAGAGACGATCTGATTAGGCTTGCGGACCAGGCCAAGCCAGGCCTTGGGCCAGTCTAGGATAATCCGGTCCAACCAACAGGCTAGCACCATTTTTATAAAAAAAATGTTATATTGATAAAAACATTTCGACAGAGAAATGGATGATTGTCAAAGTTTTTTATGAGAGATGAAGGAAGAGGTAGCCCG
This sequence comes from Aralia elata, assembly GCA_034770075.1. Lineage (NCBI taxonomy): Eukaryota > Viridiplantae > Streptophyta > Magnoliopsida > Apiales > Araliaceae > Aralia > Aralia elata. Next base: position 67,164,441 of record CM068377.1, read on the forward strand.
AAGCCATGGTGATAAACTGATAATGGGTGACGCCGTGACCGTGTCGGCGTGTATACTATGAGGATTGAGGAGAGAGAAAGGGTGAAGAACAGAAGAAGCATGGATGTCTGAACCTCCTTCTTTGTTCTCTCCTGTGAGTGAGGCTATGACTTGTGAGATGTGAGCGTGAGCTTCAAAACCTCCTCCCCTTGCAAAGGCTGTAATAAAAAAGCAAATGATATGAATAGGCCGAGTTTGAGAATACTTTTGAGTCACTACATGAAAACATGAATTTGTTTGCAATTTTATAAGTTTGAACTTTGAAGTTTGAACCAATGAATTAATTTTTATTCCAAATTAAATAAATCAATACTTTTTCTCCACAAGAACATGGGACCACAACTTTGCCACAAAAAATAAAAAGAGTAAAAAGCAGCTGAGATGGTGGTGGTGGTAGGCTCAAGGCCGACAAATGACAACCAATTCCTAGGCTATCATTATAATATATATATATATATATAGACACACACATCAACTTGTTTATATATCACATAACACACAACACGATGCACCTTAGAGGCTCACACTAACCAAAACAATACTTGTTAGAATATTAAATATTTTTTTTAATTTATTGGATGATCAGGCCAGACCGTTGTATCTGATCGGGCCAAGCTCAGGCCGGACTAAGGCCACAGGCCAGTCCAGGCCGGGTTTTTTGTCAGGTCGGGTCAGGCCAGACTTTTATCATTAAATGTCGGCCTTTTTTAAGCCTTTCATGCCAGGCCTTTTCAGGCCAGGCTTTGACCAGGCCAAGCTTTGACCAGGTCGGACCAGTCCGGACCAAGGTCAGGCCGTGAGCCGCAGGCCATTTGTGCACCTCTAATGCAGAGTAACCTAGTGTTGGATGTGATCATAGTATCGTCAACCCACTATGGTATGATGTAGTATGACAAAGTCACCAAATGACGGAATTCTCAACGGACTGTAGAGACAGTGCGGTATCATGACGTCATAAAATGATTTTCAGAATTTTGAACCATTTAAAGATAAGTCAATGCCAACTAAAGTGGCTAGACAAATATTTCGATTGATGTTCGAATTATTGGTTAAGTCTAAGCTATTTGATTCGGCTAGACAAATGTTTATAAAATTCAAGTATTCTTTGAGAATTTATGCTAAACCAAATTATTTTGGTGCAGAATCTTGTGTTAGGACTGAGGTGAACAACCCCGAAAAATGGGGATATACTGGTTGGATAGTATATTCCAATCTTTGAATGCATATAGTCGTTGTGAAGACTAACGTACGATAGGTTGATCACCTAACGTACCAGCAGAGGTAGATTACCTTTTTCGTGATTGAAATAGGTAGCAGGTAGTAATACCCCTAAACCTCAAGGTTCATGGTCTATATGACCCCTCAAACAGATATGAAAAGTTTTCTTGAATAAAACTTTTTACATTATTTATACTGCTTCACAGTTATTAAACAATTGTGAAGACTCTTAAATGATCGGAAGCTGTAAACTTCTAATAAGTAGCCATTGCAAAATGTGATGATAGAAGAGAAATCCTCAGAAGAGGAAAATGTAAAGGTTAAGTCAAAAAAACCTAGTTTTGAACGATAAAATGAGCAGAAATTAGTATACTATAATTTCGAGGATGAAATTCTTAGAAGAATGAGTGAATGTGATAACCCGAAAATTATAAGACTTGTAAATAAGATCTCGAATAATTGAATAAAGGTTTAAAAAATAAAACCTAGATTTAAAAATAGAGGAATGGTTAAATTTTTTTATGGTTTGATATCTGAAAGAATGTAAAGAAAATTGGAGGTGAATGATAGAAATATTGAAGATATTAACACCTAAGATTAGCAGGTGATTAAGAGCCGAAGTAAGTCAGATAAGACTTGAGATAAGAATGGAATTCTGTCCATGAATTGGATAGAAAGGGATAAAGGAAATCTAGTAAGATAATACCTATGATGAGGTAAGTTGATGAGATGAGTTGTTAAGAGAAATTGTGTAAGAGTTTAGTAGTAAACTAAACTAGAACATGATGATAGTAGTAATTCCGGGATGAAATCCTTGTAAGTGAGGGAGAACTTAATCATTAAGGGATGAAAAGATAAGCTAATATGATTAATTAAGTTAAGGATATGAGAATCAAGATAAAACTATGTTATGAATTAATATAGGTTGAATGTTGGCCTTGAATGATGAATAATAATCAATAGATGATTAACTGATATGATTAATAATTAAAAGGGAAGCAACTTAAAACTCAAAATTTGAGTTAGGAATAGAATCTGGAAGCACGGACTGCTCGGTTGAATCCGGAACGTCAAGTTTAGTAAAAAAAAACAGTAAACACAAAATGTGTCTGTAATGACCGCAAATCTTAAAGCGACATTATAATAAAGTTAAGAATTTAATTTCTATTATTACTATGAATTAAATTCTTTTTCGTATTAATTTAAACCCCTAAATAATTTGGGTGATTATGTGTGGCTATATGTTAATTGAATAAGTAATCCATGTATGTTTAATGGACTAGTCTAATGAATTGTTTAAACAAGCCCAATCAAGTAATTGTGTATTAGACTTGTAGATGGTTAATGATAAGGAATAAATATTTTTGATAACAAGTTCCACTAAGAAATTGTTAATAATGGACTAGCCCGATTGATTTATTAAACAAGCCTAATTCGAAGTAAGTATAGACTTGCAGTTCAGACATATAAGGAATTAAATTGGCCCAACCTTGGTAATATGGCCCGCCATATAAGGGGGGAAGGACCAATGCATTTATTCGGTAAGCCCAATTGGGAATTGACCCAAAAGATAAACCGAGTACAGCTAAGTAGCGGTACACCCTTTTGTATTGTTACCATGTCGTACACTCAACCTATCTAGGCTGATAGCCTATTACCCTACTCTGTGTAATAATCACCATGGGTATAGCGGGGGAGGGAGTTGGTAGTACTTCCTACCTAATCTTCCTTACTCCATGGGTGTAGTCAATTGTGCGTTGTTCCTACGGTTAGGAGTAAAGACGAGTGGGTGGATAAGCTTTTTCTATAAATAGAGCTCTTATTCCAGCGGATAAGTGTTGGCTGCTTTCGCAGTCATAAAACACGCGCAAGTATACGCGGTTAACAAGTAATAAAGTGATAAGTAAAAGTCGATCACACGAGGAATTATCTCTAATGCTTAACCAAGTACCAACTTTATATCGTTTTGATCTTATTTAAACAACAGAAGATATGAATTATAATTAAACTAACTAACAAAAAGAAATAACATAAATAGATAGATAACAATCTAAGAACACAATAAACCCCAAATACTTCATTTAAATCTCTTAACTCTCCAATTGATTATATGGTCACGATGATTTGTCAACCGAGAAACCTAAGCATTCATACGCCTCTTCCGAGGTCATATGTCTATCACTCTTTGTGGTACATACGTATATCCCTATCCTATACACTAGCAAGTCATTCAATTCTAAGAACAATCACAAGGCACATGTCACAGAAGCCCTGTAAATCACTCCTCAAACGAATAAACTCTCACAGAAGGGAGTTATTAAGATTAAATCCTCAATTTGGCTACACATGGTGTATAGGTATATTCCTATCCTATACAAAAATTATGCATCCCAACACACGCATAATAAATATAATCACATGTTAATATATGGTCTCAATCAATATTCCATTTCCTAATTTCATAAAGATTACCAAGTTAACTACTAATTCCTTAGCAATTAAACATTAAGCATATAATATATCGATCCAACTCATATAGTGCCAATCAAAAGGAAAAGCTATTCGATAAATATTAAGCAAATGGGTTCCATTACATTCATAGATCCAAAACTAATTACATGGAGGAAAAAGAAGAAAAGGTAGCTTCCCTTTATTGCTAGACTCCATAGGAGCACCTCCATTAAAGCCCTTGAAGAACCATGGCCCAAAGCCATGGTCTCCCTTATCTATGCCCAAGCCACCTCCTTGCTTCTCTCCCTCTCTTATTTCGCTGCTGTTGGTCTGAATGAAGATGGATAAGATTTGGGCATTAGGTCAGTCATTTTAAAGCTCAGATCTACCTAAAATCCCTACCTGGCACTGCAGCGCCGAGATTTATACTGTAAGGACTGGGTATCACTAGTTGAAAGTGAGAGTAGAAGATGTTCCAAAGACCGCATTCAGGACTCGTTACGGCCATTACGAGTTTCTAGTGATGTTTTTTGGGTTGACAAATGCGCTAGCCGCATTTATGGATTTAATGAATAGGGTGTTTAAACCGTATTTGGACAAATTTGTAGTGGTGTTCATAGATGATATCCTGGTCTGTTCAAAGACGCAAGAGGATCATGTTGAACATCTTAGGATAATGTTGGAAATGCTAAGGAAGGAGAAGTTATACGCGAAATTCTCGAAGTGTGAATTTTGGTTATAAAGAGTCTAGTTTTTGGGCCATGTGATTGACAAGGAGGGAATATCTGTAGATCTAGCAAAGGTGGAGGCGGTGATTAATTGGGAACAACCAAAGACGCTAATGGAGGTCATAGACAAAATATAAATTTTCTGAGAAAAACGCCGAAAATACTATTCATAAAACGCAGAAAATATTTTTTTTCATTTGTCGAAATTTCAAATCATGGAATGTTATTCATTTGAGGACGGGAGATGAAATCTCCAATAAAACTGATAAAATAAATTTCATGGTTTTCGCATGTGTAACGAGTTAGGAGAGCTAACTAGGAGGTAATCGGGTAACCGAGCGAGTTCGGGAATGCAAAACCGAATCGATTATATGGGAGGGCAAAATGGTATTTTTGCTAACTAAATAGTTATAATAGCTAACTAGAAAGAAACTAGAATTCGAAACTAAGTTTCGAAGTAACCGAGCCAAGTTAAGCCAAGGGTTGGAAATGGCTTGGCTAGTGTTCAGGAAGGCTTGGCTAGGGTTGAGCTAAGGGTTGAGCCAAGGGTTGATGGTGGCTTAGCTAGGGTTGAGCCATGGCTTGAGCTCTAAGGTTAAACCCTAGAGACTTAAGCCTTAAGCAAGCTAAGATGAAATGAAATTGAGATTAAAGAATAAAGTGAAATGAAAAGTAAATGAGGGGCATAATGGACCAAAATGGCTAGCCATTTAGAAAGGAGGGGACCAAATGGTGAGTCATAAGGCATGGCTCACCATGTTTAGACAAGCCTTTAATGTTTGGTCTCCCATTAATTCATTTAAGCTTGCAAAACAAAGCCTTAAACAATGATTAGATTCCTAACCTAGCATGAGTTAATCTAACTAGATATATGGTTAGGTTAGTTGGTGGGGGAATAAGATAGGTTATCCACACTTAGCCATTCATTCCATCATCCATTACAAGAGAAAAAAAGTTAGAGAGAAAAGAAAGAAAAGCAAGATCCCAAAGAGAGCTTGGGAGATAACAATCAAGGAGGAGGATCAAGATCATTAGCTTGGATCACCTAGCAAGAAGGAGGAAGTTAGCAAGAGCTAAGAGCAAGAAGAAACCAAAAGGGTAAGAAAATCAATCAAGTTCTTCATTTATTTCCTTCTTAGTTTTATAGCTTTAAAAGACTTTTTAGTTTGTTATGAAGTGTGTGTTGGTGGTTGTTGATTAATGATCAAAGAAAGATCGTGGAGAGATAAGGAGGTTGTATTATATATGAACCTTGTAAATATTTACCGATAAATGCCATGAAAGTGAAAACGATAGTTAAAATCCTAAACCTATGCGCAATGGATTAAAAACTCGTACAGGACTTAAAATGAACCTAAAAGTTGGTGATTGTGTCTTGTGGTATAAGCCACTAGTGTAATATGAAAAGTTCCGCATGGAACGGGGGAAGGATCCGCCATAACAAAGTTAAAACGATAATATAACTTAATACCGCGTGGGGGGTAGATTTTTGGCTATCACATTCGAGCGAGTCTAAAATGATAGGGCTTTTGAAGGCCATGTAAAATGTGAGTCATGGGCTCAAGAACGAGTTCAATCCGATGTCGGATGGACGAGTTATGCTAAAATGAAAGTTAATGTCGAAAATGACGTTTATTGAAAAGTCGTTCATGGCGGGACATTTGAGCTCATGTTTGAACGTGCTAGGAGTTTGGAAAATTGTCCCAAATATGTCAAGTTATAGTTAAGGTGGTATATTAGAAATACATTGAAGCGTTGGAAATCAATCGCGCGTTGAAAGCCTAAACTGCAGAAAAGAAAAGGAAAGATTTTTTTTTTTGAAAAACTGGGGAGCCCGCCATGGCGGGCGATTTTGTGCCTAATTTTCTCGCTGGGGCGCGCTTGGCAGAGAGGTCCGCGTCGGGGCGGGAAAAATTAGTCTTGTGGGGCGCGCCGGGGCGCGAATGCCCTGAGCCAATTTTGCAATTTTCTGACTTTTGTTCGATCAAGCGTAACTTTTGCATACGAACTCTGATTTTAGTAATTCAAGATGTTTTGAAAACCTAACGAAGAGACCTCAACTCTTATTTGATGAGAATTAAAGATTGAGTGTCGAAATTAATTTTGAATAAGCTTTAATCAAGGCGATCACATAGTCGAGGGGTCAAAACATGTTAAGTTCTTCGGAACGCCGAACCAACGAACCCCGCTAGCTAAGATTCTCGAGTCTAATTATTGGACATTGAGAAATATAGTTTAATGTTAATGTAAACCATAGATAGTGACTATACGTGGCTAATTGGAATGTTTATGTGCATTAAATGTGTATGACTTATAAAGGGCGATTAACGCTAAAAGTCTAAAGACCCCAAAAGGCAAGTGTTCTAACCTTGTACAATATGCTATGTGCAAGTTTTATGATTCATTTGATCATACTCTCATGAATGTATATAAGTATGTTATGATTGTGCAATACGCGTATATCTTGAATGATTTCAAACCTACAATGGTATAAGCTGATTAAGTTTTCTAAAATGCTATGTTCTAATATACTTGAACTATTCTGAAGGATGATCTAAGCCATTTGTTTTGGCTAGACACATGTTAAACATTTTACTGATTTTAATTATAATCCTCTAAAATGTTATTGGTTTATATAGAGTTTTCTAACCAATTGTACTTGGTATGGATTTAAGTTTGAGAATGAACAACCTTAATACGGGAAAATATTTTTGTCAGATATTTCTGACGCGGCTTCAAGTGCCTTTAACAAAACGCAGATGTCGTTTCAGTATGTAGTGTTGATCAATGCAGGGCATAACAGGCTGATCACCCACCATGCCCGTAAGTTAAGACGGTTTCACAGTTGAATTACTGTTGGACCTTTTCAAAAGAAAAATAGAAGTTTTTGGTCTTTTGACCTCTCAGCACGTCAGTCAGTATGTAGTTTCAAAAGTATTTGGTAATCAAAATTATTTTAGATTTCTTCACAACTATCGTTCAGTTGTTGAATCTAATGTTACGAAAAATATTTAATTTTTGTTATGTTGTTATCTTTAATTGTTATTACTTGTTGAGCAATCAAATGCTCACCCTTGCTTGTAATTAAATATTTTCAGCAAAGCTCGAACGTGTGGAAGGTTCTGGTAAGGACAAAGGAAAGGGGAAGATTAACGAATAGGAGATGGAACTGTCTGTAATAGATAGAATGTTTACAATAATATTTCATAAAATATTATGTAAGAACACTTTTAAGGTTTTAGAACCTGAGAATTGTAAGACTATGTTTGTAATAGCTAGTATTTACCTTCATAATGTTAATATTATTTAGATGTTGATTGTGGATGAATAGTACCATAGTGCACTAGATACGAGTTTGAAGGTACCCGGATTTGGGGGCGTCAGAAGTTAGTATCAAAGTCGTAGGTTAGAAACCTTAGGTGGGGATTACCTTAGGCTATAACCTTCGAAGAAATTAGAGATAAGGAAAAGAAATAAACTCATATAGAGTTCGTATAGAGATGGATTAAGGAAATTCATCTGAAAGAGGTATAAAGAAGTAAAAATAACATAAATTCAACTGTTATTTGTTATATGTAATATATTTGATTGTATGTGCTAATCAGATAATAGTTTTATTATAGATGTCAGGTGATGATGATAGTAGAGATATACCAGTTGTATATGAGGAGCTAATAGCTCCAGTCCAGATGGCACCTGAGCCGATACTAGAGCCAGTACTGGTAGTGCAGGTAGAAAGTGACCTAGAGGTGGAGATTGATTCTGATGAGGATCCGTCTGAGCGTTGGGATGGGTCGGATGATGAGTATGTCAATCCTGAACTTCAGGAGGCATTGGCACAACTGGGAGGATTGGTTCACCAGCTAGTGAACCAAAACACAGAGTTGCGTACCCAACTAGAGGCGATCGAGCTCAAGGCCCAATACTATGAGAATAAAACTGGGGAGCTGCAGGTGGAGAACCATGAGTTGAATAACTTGTGGGATGAGGAGATTGACAGGAGGCAAAGAGCCGAGGAGCAGGCGTTCAAACTCGATCTAGAGGCAAAGGGGGTGAAAAGAAAGGCTGATATAATGAATTTTGCCTACCTGGCTTCCATGGAGAATATCCAGGATAAGGTGTGGATGTACCCCGATGAGATGGGACAGTTCAGATGTTCTATCTCTCGAGTCCGTGTGATTGCCATCACGGAAGAGGAGCGCGTCAGAACCCTTTCCAGTGAGGCTAATATAGTATAGGAGTATGTGTAGTGATATGTAACTATACTTTTATGTATGTGTGTATGTAAATCCCAGCTTTTGATTATAGTAGCGAGACATCTTTTGTAAATCCTAACTCTGATATAAGTTAAGGATTATAATAGGTAAATCCCATCTTTTGTATGTAATAGAGGGATGTAGAAGTATATAGTCGGAGGTGCTATACCATGTAAATATAGCAATTAGCTATATTGATGTAAGGTAATGAAGCATATTAATATAAGACTTTACTAAATACGCTTGTGATGGTTGTAAGTAACATTAAATAGAAATGCCTTAAAATGATTAATGGTTTAATAATAATAAGATTTTTATTAAACAGAAAATGTCGCCAAGAAGAAGATAAAGAAATCAAGAAGTAGAATCGCGTAATGAAAATGAGGAAGGGGCTCAAGAGAACCCCATGCAGCAGTTTATAGACTTATTATTAAGGGCATTTCAAACTAGAAATTCCACTAATGTCAATGTAAACCCTTCGGCTGCTCCGTTAGCTAGTTTTAAAGATTTTAAGAGTGTGGGACCTCCAGAATTTAAGGAGACCACTGAGCCTATAGAGGCTCATACATGGATAAAAGAGATAGAGAAAGCGTTTAACAACGCTAGGGTAAGTGAGGAGTAGAAAACTACTTTTGCAACTTACATGTTGAAGGGAGAGGCTAACTTCTAGTGGGAAGTAAACCAGAATAGAGTCGGGGAAGGAGTGATAACATGGGACAAATTCAAGGAAATATTTTTTGAGAATTACTTCCCTGCTAGTATGAAAAGTCGGATGGAGATTCAATTTTTAGAGCTGAAGCAAGGGGACATGACGATGCCCCAGTATGCAGCCAAGTTCAATGAACTGGCATGATTTGCTCCACACCAGGTGGACACAGAGGAGAGGAAGGCGAGGAGATTTGAGCAATGTTTGAAACCTTGGCTCTATAATAAATTGTCGGTGCTGCAGATAGGATCGTTCGGTATGATCCTGGAAAAGGCTATCAAAGCCGAAAGGGGTAGTGAGGCCATGAGCCTCTACAACAAAGAAAGGAAGAATAAGGCTAAATCTGAGGGAGCCGCCAAGGCTAAAGGAAGTAGCGGAAGTAGAGGAGGAAAAAGGAAATGGAATAACTCCGGGAATACCGGAAATAAGTAGGGAGACCCAAAAAAAGGGTCGAAGCTTGTAAGAATTGTGGGAAGAACCACACAGGGGTGTGTTTGAAAGGGAAAACAGTGTGCTACAAGTGTGGGCAGGAGGGACACATCTCTCCTAACTACCCCAACCCGAGGAAGAACAGTGGGTATTTTATCTATGGGTCAGCGGATCATATGGCAAGGAATTTCCCAAGAAAAGGAGCCGACGGAGGGAGCGGTAGCAAGGGGAATAATAGTGGGAAGCTAATAATAACTGGGCCAGCTCCACCAAATAAGCCGACCGCCAGAACTTTTAACATGACGGTCCAAGATGCGGTAGCATCTAAGGATGTAGTTTCAGGTATCATCCTAGTTAATAATATTAATGCCTATGTGTTGTTTGATTTGGGTGCGACCTGTTCTTTCATATCGTATGAATTTGCTAGACGTTTAGATTTACCTCTTGAGAATCTAGAAACTCCTTTGAACGTAAAAGTTGTGAATAAAGAAGTAATCTTTGTAGAGCATATCTATAGCAATTGTTGCATTAAGATAGACAGTCATGAGTTGATGGTAGATTTAATCCAGATTCAATTGGGGGAATTTGATGTAATTTTGGGTATGGATTGGTTATTTAACTATGGGGCAATAATAGATTGCCAAAAGAGGCTAGTAAACCTTAAACCTGTGAAGCGGTCTAAGATAATATTTTACGGTAGTAAATCACCATGACAGCCGTGTTGTCTAATGATGATACAAGCAAAGAAATTGTTGAGAAAAGGTTATGTAGGATAGTTAGCCTACGTTGTAGATACCCAACGGGTGGGAGCAGAGATGGGTCAGATACCCGTCGTAAAAGAATTCACGGATGTTTTTTCGAATGAGTTACCAGGTTTTTCGCTGGATAGGGAGATCGAATTTATTATTGATGTAATGCCTAGTACAACACTAGTTTCGAGGGCTCTATATAGGATGGCCCTAGTGGAGATGAAGGGATTGATGATACAATTGCAGGAATTGCTAGATAAAAAGTATATTCAACCAAGTGTGTCTCCATGGGGAGCACCAATGTTGTTTGTAAAGAAGAAGGATGGATCATTGAGACTTTGTATCGACTATAGGGAGTTAAACAAGGTAACGATCAAGAATAAGTATCTGGTACCCAAGATCGATGATCTCTTTGATCAGTTAAAAGGGGCAAGGTACTTTTCAAAAATAGATTTAAGGACTGGGTATCACCAGCTGAAAGTGAGAGCAGAAGATGTTCCAAAGACCGTATTCAGGACTCGTTACGGCCATTACGAGTTTCTAGTGATGTCGTTTGGGTTGACAAATGCGCTAACCGCATTTATAGATTTAATGAATAAGGTGTTCAAATCGTATTTAGACAAATTTGTAGTGGTGTTCATAGATGATATCCTGGTCTATTCAAAGACGCAGGAGGATCATGTTGAACATCTTAGGATAGTGTTGGAAATGCTAAGGAAGGAGAAGTTATACGCGAAATTCTCAAAGTGTGAATTTTGGTTAGAAAGAGTCCAGTTTTGGGGCCATGTGATTAACAAGGAGGGAATATCTGTAGATCTAGCAAAGGTAGAGGCGATGATTAATTGGGAACAACCAAAGATGCCAACTGAGGTGTGAAGTTTCTTAGGATTAGCGGGCTACTATCGAAGATTTATCTAAGATTTTTCGAAGATAGCTACCCCGTTAACAAATTTGACGAGGAAGACAGTTAAGTTCGTATGGACGGAAAAATGTGAGGAGAGCTTTCAAGAGCTCAAGAAAAGATTGAGTGAGGCACGTGTACTATCCTTACCGAATGATACGGGTAACTTTGTTGTGTACAGTGATGCGTCACAAAGGACTGGGATGCGTGCTTATGCAGCACGGAAAGGTCATTGTGTACGCGTCATGACAGTTGAAAGATTATGAGAAGGGATACCCTACTCATGATTTGGAATTAGCGGCGGTGGTATTTGCCTTAAAGATTTGGAGGTATTACCTGTACGGGGAGAAGTGTGAAATATATATACATCACAAGAGTCTGAAATATTTCTTCACACAGAAGGAGTTGAATATGAGGCAGAGGGAGTGGTTAGAATTGATCAAAAACTATGACTGTGAGATTCTATATCACCCAGGAAAAGCGAATGTAGTGGTCGACGCTTTGAGTCGAAAGGGTCAGGAAAGGTTGTCGATGTTAATGGCTTAGGAAGAGCTAATAACAACGATGGCTAAAATGGAGTTGGAGATAAAATTTTTGAAGAAATCGGAGGAGAAGTTACATGCAATGGAGACTCGTCTGAACATTTTGGACAGAGTAAAGGAGGCACAGCTTAAAGATGAGGAGTGAAAGAGAATTAGGAAAAGGATTTCCGAAGGTGAAGAATTAAAATACAAACTCGATAACGAGGGGATGATAAGATTTGAAGGAAGAATTTAGGTTCCGACAAAACCACAGCTGAAAGAGGAGATATTGCAAGAGGCCCATTGTTCGAGGTACTCGATACATCCGGGAAGTACGAAGATGTATTAAGACCTCTGACAACATTTCTAGTGGCTGAACATGAAGAAAGAGGTCGCGTAATGCGTTAGTAGGTGCTTGACTTGTCAAAGAGTCAAGGCTGAACATCAGAGACCGAGTGGGTTGCTTCAACCGTTAGAGATTCTTGAGTGGAAGTGGGAGCATATTACCATAGATTTTATGGTAGGACTTCCAAGTACGCAGAAAGGTTACAACGCTATATGGGTTATAGTGGATCGTCTAACGAAGTCGGCACATTTCTTGCCAATTAAGATCAGGTTTAACCTAGACCAATTAGCTAAATTTTATGTCAAGGAAATCGTTTCCAGACATGGGGTTCCAGTTTCGATCGTGTCAGATAGGGATCCGCGGTTTACATCAAATTTCTGGAAGAGCTTACAAGAGTACATGGGGACACATCTGAGGTTAAGTACAGTGTACCATCCTCAAACTGATGGGCAGAGTGAAAGAACAATACAGACCCTAGAAGACATGTTGAGAGCTTGTGTCAGGGACTTCAAAGGAAGTTGGAATGAGCACCTGCCACTCGTCGAATTTTCTTATAACAATAGCTATCACGCTAGTATAGGCATGCCGCCTTACGAGGCGTTGTACGGGAGGAAGTGCAAAACACCACTGTGTTGGGACGAGTTAGGGAAACGTAGATTGCCAGGACCAAAATTAGTTCAGCGGACTGCAAATATTGTTAAGTTAATACGTACACGATTGGTAATGGCTCAAGATCGGTAAAAGAAGTATGCGGATTAGCATCGTCAGAAAAGAGATTTTGAAGTCGAATCGTTCGTATTCTTAAAGATATCGTCCTGGAAGGGGAAAATACGTTTCGGCAAGAAAGGAAAGCTAAGTCCACGATTTATAGAACCTTTTGAGGTATTGAGAAGGGTAGGAGATGTGGCCTATGAAATAGTCCTACTTCCAAAGTTAGAGCGTATTCACAATGTATTCCATGTGTTGGTGTTACGACCGTATAAACCAGACTATAAGCATGTAATAGCGTATGAACCTATACAGGTTGGACTTAACGTATGAAGAAATTCCGATTTAGATAATTGATAGGAAAAAGCAAGTTCTAAGAAATAAAGTCATACCTTTAGTAATGGTAATATGGAGGAACCACAAATGCCGAAGAAGCAACATGGGAACTCGAAGAAATGATGCAAAAGAATTATCCCCATTTATTTGCCTAATTTTATTTTACGATTCTGGGTATGGAATCCTTATAAGGGAGGAAGAATGTAACGATTGTAAATATTCGGATCCTTGTAATTCGGGTTTCCAAATATATTTGACTAAAATAAGAATTTTATTGATGTTATGGTGTGTTATGTGATTTAAAGGTCAATATTGACCTAACGAATGTGAAATGTGATTATGTATAAGTGTTGCGATTTTATAGATGAAATATAAATTTTTTGAGAAAAACGTCGAAAACACTATTCATAAAACGTAAAAAATATTTTTTTTTTGTTCCTCGAAATTTCGTATCACAAGATGTTATTTATTTGAGGACGGGAGATGAAATCTCCAATAAAACTGATAAAAGAAATTTCACGATTTTCGCATGTGTAATGAGTTAGGAGAGCTAACTAGGAGGTAATCGGGTAACTGAACGACTTCAGGAATGCAAAACTGAATCGATTATATGGGAGGGCAAAATAGTCTTTTTTCTGACTAAATAGTTATAATAGCTAACTAAAAAGAAACTAGAATTCGAAACTAAGTTTCAAAGTAACCGAGCCAAGTTGAGCCAATAGTTAGAAATGGCTTGGCTAGGGTTCAAGAAGGCATAACTAGGGTTGAGCCAAGGGTTAATGGTGGCTTAGCTAGGGTTGGCTATGGCTTGAGCTATAGGGTTAAACCCTAGAGACTTAAGCCTTAAGCAAGCTATGATGAAATGAAATTGAGATTAAAGCATAAAGTGAAATGAAAAGCAAATGAGGGGCATAATGGACCAAAATGGCCTGCCATTTAGAAAGGAGGGGACCAAATGGTGAGTCACAAGGCATGACTCACCATGTTTAGACAAGCCTTTAATGCTTGTTCTCCCATTAATTCATTTAAGCTTGCCAAACAAGGCCTTAAATAATGATTAGGTTCCTAACTTAGCATGAGTTAATCTAACTAGATATATGGTTAGGTTAGTTGGTGGGGGAATAAGCTAGGTTATTCACACTTAGCCATTCATTCTATCATCCATTACAAGAGAGAAAAAGTTAGAGAGAAAAGAAAGAAAAGCAAGATCAAGAGAAAGAGAGAAACCAAGAGAGATTGGGAGATAACAATCAAGGGGGAGGATCAAGATCATTATCTTGGATCACCTAGCAAGAAGGAGGAAGTTAGCAAGAGCTAAGAGCAAGAAGAAACCAAAAGGGTAAGAAAATCAATCAAGTTCTTCATTTACTTCTTTATTAGTTTTATAGCTTTAAAAGAATTTTTAGTTTGTTATGAAGTGCGTGTTGGTGGTTGTTGATTAATGATCAAAGAAGGATCATGGAGAGATAAGGAGGTTGTATTATATATGAACCTTGTGAATATTTATCGGTAAATGCCATGAAAGTGAAAACGATAGTTAAAATCCTAAGCCTATGCGTAATGGATTGAAAACTCGTAGAGGACTTAAAACGAACCTAAAAGTTGGTGATTGTGTCTTATGATATAAGCCACTAGTGTAATATGGAAAGTTCCACATGGAACGGGGGAAGGATCCGCCATAACGATGTTATGGCGAAAAATATCCGACAAGACGAATAAAACAATAATATAACTTAATACCGCATGGGGGTAGATTTTTGGCTATCGCATTTGAGCGAGTCTAAAATGATAGGGCTTTTGAAGGCCATGTAAAATGTGAGCCGTGGGCTCAAGAACGAGTTCAATCCGATGTCGGATGGACGAGTTATGCTAAAATGAAAGTTAATGTCGAAAACGATGTTTATTGAAAAGTCGTTCGTGGCTGGACTTTTGAGCTAATGTTTGAACGTGCTAGGAGTCCAAAAAATTGTCCCGGATATGTCAAGTTATAGTTAAGGTGTTATATTAGAAGTACATTGAGGCGTTGGAAATCAATCGCGCGTTGAAAGCCTAGACTGCAGAAAAGAAAAAGAAAGAAATGTTTTTGAAAAACTGGGGAGCCTGCCGGGGCGGGTGATTTTGTGCCTTATTTTCTCGCTGGGGCGCGCTCGGCAGAGAGGTCTGCGCCAGGGCGGGAAAATTAGTCTTGTGGGGCGCGCCGGGGCGTGGATGCCCTGAGCTAATTTTGCAATTTTTCGACTTTTATTCGATCAAGCGTAACTTTTGCATATGAACTCTGATTTTAGTAATTCAAGATGTTTCGGAAAGCTAACGAAGAGACCTTAACTCTTATTGGATGAGAATTAAAAATTGAGTGTCAGAATTAATTTTGAATAAGATTTAATCAAGGCGATCATATAGTCGAGGGGTCAAAACGTGTTAAGTTCTTCGGAACGCCGAACTAACGAACCCCGCTAGCTAAGATTCTCGAGTCTAATCATTGGACATTGAGAAATATAGTTTGAGAAGTATAACGGATTAGGAGATCCTTACACTCATTTGAAAGTATACATAGGGGAACTTGGATCTTATGCTGAAGACGAGAGCCTTAGAATGCAGCTCTTCTAGAAAAGTTTAACTGGTGAAGCAAGAACCTAGTATGCTCGACTTGACAACTCTAAGATCCACAGCTGGGAAGAATTAGCCCATGCCTTTCTAAATCAATACAGCTTTCAGTCTCAAATGGCTCCAGATAGATATCAAATGACCAAGATCAAAAAGCAACCCAGTGAGTCATTTTGGGACTATGCCCAAAGATGGAGACGATTGGCTGCCCAAGTAAACCCACCTATGGAGGAGAATGAAATGGTAATGACCTTTATTGACATTCAAGAGGCTCCATACTATGAAAGGCTATTGGCTAGCATTGGTAAGACGTTTTCAAAAATGATCAAACACGGAGAAATGGCAAAGATGGGATTGAAAGCCGAAAAAATCAAGGACCTCACTGCATTAGAAGCCGTAGCAGAGCACATCCAATCCGATAATTATGGGGGTGCACCCAAAAGAGGCCATAAGAAAAAGGAAGAGAATTTCTCCCTAGTGCTGCAGGGGCAATCCCAAAGAACTAGCAACACGTTGCCCATTCGAATGCAAGTCAATCATCCTCAGCCGCTGCAACGAACATTTCGTCAAAATCAAACCTAACAGGAAACTGTTGAAAGCAGACGTAGGCGTGAATTCACTCTTCTCAGTGACTCCCTTAAGAATATATTAACTTTGTTGTTGGCTCAAAAGAAAATTACCGAACTTACTCCACTAGCTGATCTCAAGGGCAAGAGGTATGATCCCAGCAAGAGATGCGTATACCACTATGGATTTCCTGGTTACGATACTCAAGAATGTTGGTCTCTGAAACACAAGATTTAAAACCTGATAGAAAGCAAGGAGATTGTGGTGACGCCACCAGAGTAGCCCAACGTTCACACCAATCCTCTCCCTTAGCACAACACAGAAGAGGTTAATATGATTAGCTCCGGGAAGGATGGAAACCACAAATACCTGAGGAAAGTTGAAGGATATCCTTCGTAACCCAAGACGAATGCTTTAAGAGGAGAGTATTCAGAAAGCAGCCATATAATAAGATAAAAATTAGAAATGGTTAACATGCAGCTGAGTTAACTAGCCGAGTTGATAGTGTATCAACACTAGCTCACGCGATAAATGATTAGTCAAGTCTCAAGGAGGAAACATTGCACCTATTAATAAGCAAAGGAGGAAACATTGCACCTGTTGATAAGCAAAGGAAAGGTCACAGAGTTGTTGCCACCCATAAGCCCTTTATCGAAGAGATATGATCCTACAAAGATTTGTCTGTATTATTCAAATTCACCTGGCCATGCCACAGAAGAGTGTTGGGCCTTCCAGCACAAGATTCAAAACTTTATTGAAGCTGGGGAATTAAGAATAACAAGCAATATCGAGGTTCTCACTGTTGAGGGAAACACCATGGAAATGAAGGGTATGTCATACACATCGGAAATAGAAAGCTCAGATGAAGTCGTGGTCATAATCACCTATTTGGAAAGCACAGAAATTGGACCCTTTGTAATTCGAGGAGCGACGAACGAATCAAAGGAGGCACGTGAACCTCTTGTGTTGACATCGAGACCGCAATATCCCGTCATCAGCATGAAGTCAGTCCCTTGGAATTACAGGAAGGAAATGGGAGAAGCATCTGAATTTACAGCCGTCTTGCCCAAAGATAATCCTTTATATCTGCCAGAACGAGTAGCAAAACCTGTGATGAAACCTGCAAAGAAAATATCCGAAGAAAAGGCGATCGAATTCCTCACCGAAATGGGACATAATGAGGTGAAGGTTGTGAAAATGCTTGAAGAAGCTCCAACTCAGATCTCTATCCTTGACTTAATGTTGGCATCCGAAGATCACCGAAGAATATTGGTCAAAGTCCTAAAAGAGGCGCATCTCCCTAAGATTGTGGATACAGAGAAATTCAGTCACTTAATTGGCCACATCCTAGATAGTAATGTGATCTCTTTCACTGACGATGATATACCAGCCTAGGGAACCGGGCATCATAAACCATTACACATCGCGACGATTTCCTCAGGATATGTATTGGGCGGTGTACTGATTGACGGAGGATCAACCCTGAATATTTGTCCTTACGATACCTTAGAGAGAATGAAGATCAACCCCAACCGAATTCGAAGCAACCACATGGTGGTAAGGGCATTTGACGGATCGAGGAGAGATACAGTTGGAGAAATTGAGCTCCTCATGGAAATTGGCCCGTATACCTTCAACATCTCCTTCCAAGTACTGAACATCACTACAGGGTATAATCTGTTATTAGGTCGACCGTGGATCTATATGGCGGGGGCAATGTCGTCCACTCTTCACCAATAGCTAAAATATGTCATTAACGGGAATCTAGTAACCATTTCAGCTGAACTCGAGTATCCTTCGCATACACGGAGATATTCCTTTGATCGATTTAGACAAAGGTGTCGAACCCGCCAGCTTCCAAGCTTTTGAAGTTAGTACTGCCTAATACCGTCCCATAGGCTCTCCTGCTCTAAAACCGAGGGTATCTCCTTAAGTAATGTCAGTAGCTCGAGAAATAATCACAGCTCAGTTTCAACCAGGCCAGGGGTTAGGAAGAAATGGTCAAGGAATTAAAGATCCGATCCATATACCCACTTAGATGGGAATAGTAGGATTAGGCTATTTTGGCAACTTTAAGCAAAAATATCCTTACAAGAGAATGCCTCATCAACTAGCGACCATCCTTATGCCAAAATTTAGTAGCTTTAGTTCCAAGGACCCGTTAAAGAAGATCCCTATGTATATATCGGGTCTTTTGATACATAAAATCGACAGTCCAGCTGAGGAGGTAATTGATGTCACGTTTTAATCTCGACCGATGAACAGAAAGCGAAGAATGAGAAGTTCCTACAAGAGCTACAACAACAATTTGAGAGGCAAATCTATCTCTCCCGAGTTCAAGTAGAGGATAAAGAAAAAGAAGATGATGACGACGCCAATCTGCTTACTAACTAGGAAATCATCCTTTTCATTGACTGGACTAAGGTCGATGTCCCCAAGGAGTGTGGCAACCTAGAGAACAAACAAGTCTCAGCTATCATTGAAGACATCGTCCACCTAGATGTCGCTTCCATATCGGCTATTGATGATTGTATGACTACTGACAATTGGACAGTGGAGCCACAGATAGTCTACAAAGGGTAAAGACAGGAGATCGGTTACAAAATCCCCGGAGTTTGGGTGTTATTATCCTTGCTTTACTTTATTTTCTACACATTTATGTTATAATCATCTTATCAAATGAAAATTTATGTATTAAAAAACAATTGTTATATAATGAGCATTTATGTTTTATTATCAGGTGTTCCGATTTGAATGATTTTAGCCCTATTGATGATTGGCCAAATCTAAAAGATGACTACGATTTCGATATAGAGTTGGATTTCGACTTGATGGGGATCGAACAAGAGGAGGTGGATGACGAAGAGGTGCCTGAAGAAATCAAAAGATGGGTTGAAGACAAGCCCAAACTTAACCTCGAACAAACTACCACCATCAACATTGGAACCTCTGAGAACCCCAAAGAACTCCAGATAGGAGCAAATCTCACACAAAACCAAAAAGAAGAAATTTCCCAGCTTTTAACTTGATATGAAGACGTATTCGCTTGGTCGCATGAGGATATGATCGTATTGTCCACTGATATAGTCATTCATTAATTGCCAATTAAAGAGGGGTTCAAGCCAGTCAAACAAAAATTGAGGAGGCTAAAACCCAAATAGAGCCTGAAAGTTAAAAAAGAAATCATCAAGAAGTTTAAGGCAGGAATAATCATGGTATCCACATACCCCGAATGGCTATCTAATGTGGTCCCGATACTAAAGCCAGGAGGAAAAGTTCGAGTTTGCGTGGATTATCGAGATCTCAACAAAGCCAGCCTCAAAGATGACTTCCCTGTGTCGTTCATCCACATCTTGATAGATAACACCGCATAGTTCGAAATGTACTCATTCATCGATTGTTTTGCCTGATATCATCAGATCATGGTCGCTGAGGAAGACATGAAAAAAGATAGCTTTTATCACTCCTTGGGGCACATTCTATAACTGGCGTTTAGCTTTTGGCCTCACCAACGCCGATGCTACATACCAGAGGGCCATGATGGCCTTATTTCATGATATGATGCACACGGAAATCGAGGTCTATGTGGACGATATCATTGTAAAATCAAAAAAGGAAGGGGATCACACTGCCCACCTATCGAAGTTATTTGATCGACTGCGTAAGTATAATCTAAAGTTAAACCCCGCGAAATGCACCTTCAGCGTTAAATCAAGCAAGCTTCTAGGGTTTCTCGTCAGCAACCGGGGCATTGAGATAGATCTCTCCAAGATAAAGGCCATAACTAAAATGTCGATGCCACAAATCGAAAAGGAAATACGAGGATTCTTGGCAAGGATCAATTTCATCAGTCGATTCATATCACAGTTAACAACAACCTATGAGCCAATTTTTAAGTTGTTAAGGAAGAATTCCACCGGAAAATGGAATGAAGAATGCCAAAAGGCCTTCCACATCATCAAACAGCAATTGATAAAAGCACTCATCCCGGTACCCCCGAGGGAGGGAGTTCCTCTATTCATATACATCTCTGTCAATCCCAGTGCCATGGGATGCATGCTGAGACAGAAAGACGACATAAGCAAAGAAAAAGCCATATATTATCTTAGTAAAAGGCTTAATAATTGTGAGCAAAACTATACGTTGATTGTTGTCAACGCCGGTTCTCGTCTTTTCCGATTTTAGCCTTTTGATTAAATGATTTTTTGGAAAAGGTCGGCATTGATGTCGACGGGGTTTTGAAAGATCGTTTTTTATGATGAGCCAATTAACCAGAGTCGCCAGTTGGTATATTTGAAATAGATGTACCAACTCATCCGAGTTTTCGTTTTTTGATAAATCGATGGCTCATATGTGACTCCAAATTAATTGATCTGCGAACCGAGATTCATAGAGTTCGGGGGCTTGCTTAAGCGAGGGGAAGGTGTTAGGCACCCCCCGACTTCCGTGAAACACGGTTACCGCAATCTTGATACTTTCCTATCCTTTAATTCATGAAATGTGTATATGTGTGTGCGTGTGTGTGCCTATGTGAATATTGTGGTGAGTTTGTATGAAAGAATCATTTAGGGTTTTTTTTATGGAAAGTCGTGTTTTGGGAGTGCTTTAGAATGTCCTTTGGCTTATACGAGAAAGCTTTATGAGAAAGGTTTGATTTTAATTGTCAAAACTAGGAGATTTTCATTAGGTGTCGTTTTGGCAAAAACAATAGTTTTCTAAAACTTCGTCAAAATAGGAATCGAGATCTATACGTCGCTTTCGTAGATGACGGGCAACTTCTAGGATCTCTTTAACCCTATGCACAAAGGTTTAATAAAACGTTTAGTTTATTCATAAAAACCATTTTTTGGTGATGGTTGAAAACGATTTTTTAACCTTCTCGTTTGAATAGGAATCGATATTTATTAGCACTTCCAACTTTAAGCCTCGTGAAGCTAATAACCTAGTTTGATTTATTTTAATGAAAAACCTTTATCGTTTAATCTTTGAAATCATTTTTTCGTGTCATAAAATCCAATCAAGCATAACCATGCGTCGGGGCTATTCATGGAAATGTAAACCATCAAAATAACCCCAAACGCCTACAATCACAAGTTTCACTATTTCGGGGCCTTAAACCTGACCTCCGACTTGGTATCGTTTTAAGGCCCGACGATTACATATTTACAATGACGAATGCATCTACCCGATTACATACATCCAAAAATGTCCATCATCGGATTTGGACCACGGGGTCGCGTTCCTAGGCTCACATCCGAACTTGTTGCACAACCGCAAAAGGGATACAATGTAAATAAACAACCGTGGGATGCCTAATGCTCTAGGATATCTTACAATAACAATTGAAATACACTACGAATGACCCATTACCTTACTAGCTAAAATTTGCACGAAACGGACATCATCGGGCTATTAGGGGGAATTTCATTCCGATGAAACCCTCACTAATAGTCCCTAATCCATGGTTTCACAATAACATGTAAGAAAACTACATTTAAGATAATTCGGATGACAAAAATCTTGGCAAAAATGGTATAACAAAATGCTAAAACAAAGGATTTTTCACCTTGCAAATGATCCCCACAATATGTATGAAATTGTGTATTGAGTGGAGTAGAAAATATGAGGTGTAATCTCACAAAATGGGTACAATTTCTCATTATTTCTCACTCTTTTCTCTCTTAATTTTTGCTGTTTTCTTGCTGTTGTTCTCCTTCTCCCGAACTGCTGCTGCTGCTGGATTCTCTCCCTGTTTCTGTATGCGAAATGGCCTGATAAGGCACTGCCAAGGGCAGCCGCAGATCAATCTGCGGCTGGCCGCAGATTGATCTGCGGCTGGCCCTTGGTTCTCCCCCCAGCCGTGCTCGAGTCCCGTGCGCTCGAGTCCCGTGTCGTCTCGAGTTCCGTCCTTGGCCGCGGATTAATCTGCGGCTGATTGTGCTGATTTTCTCGTTTTTTGTACCTCGTCTCGATTTTTGCGTCGTACCGTTAGTTTCCGCTGAAGGGCTTGCATTCTGCAGTCCGGGAAACGTGCCATGTCATTCGGGTAAGCGCAGTGATCAGTAACCGACTCCTGACATTCGCTTGTTGTCGTGTCGGCTTCGATCTCGTCCCGTAGTGGTGGCTTTGAGTGTTCGTCTTTATGTCCACCTTTTATTCTCGTGTGCCGGGTCAATTGACGATTTTGCCCTCCTGTCAGGGTTAGTATAGGAAGTGCAAAATTTGGGTGTCTACAGCTGCCCCTCTTTATCATGTTTATGAAATGTTAAATGAAAT
Organism: Aralia elata; assembly: GCA_034770075.1. Classification (NCBI taxonomy): domain Eukaryota; kingdom Viridiplantae; phylum Streptophyta; class Magnoliopsida; order Apiales; family Araliaceae; genus Aralia; species Aralia elata. The sequence goes on from CM068377.1 coordinate 67,187,276, forward strand.
GAACAGGATAAAGAATAGACACTCGATGCATGAATGACAGTGCACAAGAATGACAATACATACGTGATGCAACACATATGACTTATGATGCAACGTAAGATGTAAGACATGCAAAATATTCGATGCGGATGATCGTCTCGTCGGGGCCGGGTCTCATATCCGGTCACCTATCTCGTAATCGCCGGGTTTCGTCGCCGGTCGATCGTCCTGTCGGGGCCGGGTCTCGTCGCCGGTCACCCATCTCGTAATCGCCGGTTATCGTCACCGGTCGATCCTCTCGTCGGGGCCGGGTTTCGTCCCCGGTCACCCATCTCGTAATCACCGGTTATCGTCGCCGGTCGATCGTCCTGTCGGGGCCGGGTCTCGTCGCCGATCGATCGTCTCGTCGGGGCCGGGTTTCGTCGCCGGTCACCCATCTCGTAATCGCCGGTTATCGTCGCCGGTCGATCGTCTTGTTGGGGCCGGGTTTTGTCGCCGGTCACCCATCTCGTAATCGCTGGTTATTGTCGCCGGTCGATCGTCTCGTCGGGGCCGGGTTTCGTCGCCGGTCACCCATCTCGTAATCGCCGGTTATCGTCGCCGGTCGATCGTCTCGTCGGGGCCGGGTTTCGTCGCCGGTCACCCATCTCGTAATCGCCGGTTATCGTCGCCGGTCGATCGTCTCGTCGGGGCCGGGTTTCGTCGCCGGTCACCCATCTCGTAATCGGCGGTTATCGTCGCCGGTCGATCGTATCGTCGGGGCCGGGTTTCGTCGCCGGTCACCCATCTCGTAATCGCCGGTTATCGTCGCCGGTCGATCGTCTCGTCGGGGCCGGGTTTCGTCGCCAGTTATCGTCGCCGGTCGATCGTCCTGCGAGTGCCGGGTCTCGTATCCGGTCACTCAATCGAATTGAGAAGCCGTGTTCGACATCCGATTCATCAAAATCTCGTATTTTATTACCAAATTATGAGTCAAATGGGCTTTAGGATCGATTAAGCTTGCATTGGTCCAAGGGGGAATCACTGGGCCCAGCCGCAGATAGATCTGCGGCCAGCCGCAGATTGATCTGCGGCCAAGATCGGGGCTATAAGCGGCCAGCCGCTTCCCAGATCTGTCACCTTCATTCGTACCCCACGCGATTTTCAGACCTTTGCACGCCCTTTTGCCGAGTTTTCCAACCTTTTTTGCAAAAACCGCTCCGGTTTGATCGATCTACGCGTTACAGGTAACACTTTGACCGATTGTTTTTCAATTTCGTCAATGTTTTGCTATACATTTGTTATTCTACACGTTTAGAGATATAAATGTATGCTTTGAAATGCTATGTCATGTATTATTGCATGTATATGCTATGTATGAACTGCGCAAGTCACATTTTATGCATATGATGCGGTCCCACATTCTTGTTGTTTCTTTCTGGAAGAAAATCATGCATTAGGGTAATTTTCATGCTGCAATTATCCATATAAATGCAATTTTGATCTGTTGCGGCTTGGGTTCTTTGAAAAACATGCTTGGCTATGCATGGGATGTCCATTTTATAGACGAAACTCTGCCGATTTTTTTTTTTTAACATGCATCATGCTGCATTAATACTATGATGATGATAGGAAATTAGAATGTTTGTGACACAATTCAAAATAGAATTTACCTTCCCTTTCGCCTGTTCTATTCCAGCTATGGATCCTGACACTCCTAGTAGCTCCACTGCGTCTCGGACCTCGGGCGTTCGCCGCCGTAGGGCTGCACCTGCCCCTGCTTTACCTCGGACTCGCCAGGCTCGCCGACTGGCGGAGGCTGTCATCCGGCCCGATCATCCCGATGTTGAGGAGGTTGTTCTTCCAGACGCTACGGTAGAGGGGCCATCCTCTAGCACACCAGCTCCCTCTTCTCATCGCGCCCTATCTGGCGCCTCTGTTCAGATACCCGATCTATTGGGTCGGGATCTCAGTCGTCACCCCTCCGCATCTCTTGTAGCTAACGAGGTATGCTTAAAGTACTCCTCTGAACTCATTCCCCAAATTCTGTTTAGATCTGGACTGATCCATTCATTTTTTGTCACAGGTGCCCGAGTTCACCCAGCCGAGGGGTAACTGGTTCAACATCTACTCCCTCTACACCGCCTTGCACAGCAATTACCGCGCGGTGGTGGATTCCTGGGGCTTTCGTCATTTCTTCACCATCATTCCGCGCTAGTGCCCCTGGGGTTATATGCGAGCTCTGTCCGAGAGATGGTTTCACCAGACCCAGTCCCTTCACCTTTTGGACTGCGAGGTCGTGCTGACTCCCTAGGACTGGAGGTACATCACGGGTATCGAGTTCACTGTATCCCGCGTCCCTCTAGATCTTGACATCACTCCCGCAGAGGTCAGACTTTTACTGGGTTTTGCTGCGGATGATAGGGTCTTCAAGGCCCGCAGCATTCGGTCTGGAGCTTTGGCCGTGGACGCTGTTGGAGGCATATATGCGGCGCCATTCCCAGCAGATCGGGCCACTCGTGATATTCTGCTTCGACGTCTGTTCCTGACCATTATGAGGGGTTATTTCCTAGGGAACAACTCCTCTACCATCCATTTCAGCGTCGTCGGAACCGTTAGGGATGTGGACTGGATTGGCGATTATGATTGGGGGTCCTTCACCTTTGCCTACTTCCTCCACGGTCTTCATCTACGCTCGGAGGATCAGACAGATGCTTGGCTCGGATTCTACCACTTTCTGCTGGTGAGCCTTCTTTTCCTCTTTTCTTACTGTATTCCTCTTCATTTTATTTCTCTTTTCTGCATTTTGACAGTTACTTTTGCCTTGTTTCTGTTCACAGTTCTGGGCCTACGAGCGACTTCCATACCTGAGGCCTGTCACGACCCTCGGTTTGGACACTTATCCCAGGGGTCGTCGGTGGCACCACAACACCTTGGAGGAGGTCCCCGTATCTGGCAGCTTTGCACACTGCCGCATTCAGCTGGAGCTGATCACCGCTGCAGATGTCGTCTGGACTCCTTATCTTTCGGAGCATCTGGTTGTGGGGTTCACTGATGGATATCCTTCTGGCCTGGAGTTCGCACTTTCCACCCGCCGCCTTACTTTGCAGAGTGTCGGGGGCTAGGTGATGTATCTGGGAGAGCGCGCATTCAGATGCGTCACTGGAGAGATCCGCATCCCGCACTCCCTTCCTTTCACTACCTCCTAGCCGTTGGATTCTCAGCCTTCGGAGATCATGCTTGCGGGGGAGGATGGCCGGATGCTTTCTATGGGTCCCAGTACGAGCGAGGCCTTTCGCATCTGGTGGGTGCCCCGCACCATCGGTCCTCAGACTCGGGACACATTCTTTCTTGGAGACATGGTTCCCGGCTCGGTGATGATGACCGATTAGGCTGCCTGCGTTCGGAGTCCCACTCACGCTAAGCAGATTGCCACGCTGACCCGCCAGGTGGAGCAGTTATCCCTATATCTTCGGGTGTTAGGCCAGACCCCAGAGGATGCTTACGCCTACGATCCTGACAGTGCGGGTTATGATGCAAGCCCGAGCTCATCTGATGCCACAGCGCAGCCATACATTCCTGACATGAATTTTGGACCTCCGACTTCGACGACTCCAGGGGATCAGTTTGAGGATCATTTCATCAATTTTCTTCACATAATTCAGCCTTGGCGGCCCCTCGGCTTCACTGGCTTCTGCCACATTGACCCCCCCTTCATTATGCCTAGGCAGGGGATTGATGTTAACATTTGGGGAGTCCGGCTGTTTCACCACAATTTCCCCACTATCAATCAAGTTCTGAATTCTGTGCTTCAGCGTCCAACAGTCCTGCGTATCATGACCCGGGGAACCTGAGTGATATGCGCATCGCTTGCTTGGGTCAAACCTTCTTCCCTTCGGGTCACTTGGGGGTGCCAAATCGACTATCTTCTTTTGGGCTATCAATACTGCTAAAATCCGCTCAAGAGGATCCCCTAGTGGGGTGAATACTCGACTTTGCGAGGTCTCGAATCTCCTTCGCCCTTCCGCCCTCTGATCAGTGAAGTTAGGCTGTCGGGATGGCCCCACTCTCTGCACCTGTACTGGAAGATTGTTTTCTGCCTTTCTAGATGACCCCTGTAGGATGAGGGAAACATCCTCCTCCTTTTTCTTTTGCACCCTACGGGAAGTGCTGCCATAATTTCCACTCTGTATTTATTCTGCAGCTGTTTCCAAAGCCGTGAAATCCCGGATTTTGCCAGATTTCAAACCCATATCCACCATTTCTCCGTGTTTAATCATCTCGGCAAAAGGCCTACCAATCCCTGATATAACCCGCTCATAATAAGGTGCCTCTTGAATATCCACGAAGGTCATCACCATCTCCGACTCGCTCATGGGGGGATTCACCTGTGCAGCCATGCCCCTCCATCGCTGTGCATAATCCCTGAAAGACTCCCTTGGCTGCTTCTTGATTTTTGTCATTTGGTATCTATCAGGGGCCATTTGTGCCTGGAAGCTATACTGTGTTAAGAAGGTGTGGGCCAACTCCTCCCAATTATGGATCCGGGCATTGTCAAGACGGGCATACCAAATTCTTGCCTCTCCTGTCAGACTCTTTTGAAATAATTACATTCTTAGACCTTCGTCTTCGGCATAAGATCCCAGTTCCCCAATGTAAATTTTCAGATGTGTATAAGGATCCCCCTTTCCATTGTATTTCTCAAATTCGGGGATTTTAAATTTCTCCGGATATCTGGTTCCGGGGAAGACACAAAGATCTGAGTAATTAACTCTGCCTAGGGACCCTATGCCCTTCAGAGATTGGATAGTTTCCTCCATTTGTTTCATCTTCTTTCGTAGGTCATCAGTGTCTCCTTCCTCTAGGATAGTAATCATTGTCCGGTTAGGTATGGGAACGACCTTTGGGACGATGGGTTCGCCCTTGGGTTGGGGTGGATCCTCTTTAGGTGGATCCTGTCTAGGTATCAATTGCTCCTTCAGCATTATGGCCATCTCCAATATCTGTTTCTTAAAGTCATCAAATTCCTCACGAGATATGGCACCAGGATTAGTAGGTGGGAGATCAGCCATTTCAGATGTAGAGTTTTGAGCCCTTTTAGATTGCGAACGTGTTTGAGGAGCAATCCTACAGAAACAACGGTTCGAAGTTTAGTCCTGGGCAATGAGAGGATATGGATGCATGCTAAAGCTGTAACTTTCGTGTTTTGGGTTTTTTAATCTTTCCCTGTAAAACAGAAAGTTAGTAGTCCTTTAATGCAATAACAAATGCTAAACATGACTTTATTATGCTCCCCCAGCTGTTCCCTGCAAAACATAGAGGTTAGTAATTTCTCTTGACAGAAAGGGAGGCATATATGAATGGGATCATGACATTTATACGCGTGAACGTAAAAGGGCATGAAGAGACTTTTCCTGAGTTGGGTTAATCTGAGGCTGACCTATCCTAGGGTTACTCTCACGGGCTTTTCAGCATGAAGGTCCCCAAATCTTCGCAATCTACTCGTCTGAGTCCTTTCGATTGGAGCGGATTTGGGTGGTGCGTTTCCTGAGCCATCTCCGGGGAGCAGCCCCTTCGAGTCCAGTAATAAGCAACCGACAGGTTCGCCTCAAGAGGAGGTACTCTCTCAACATACATTCACATTCATCGTCCTCACCGTATGCAAATGATTTCTTTAAAGTAAAGCCATTCCATTCAAATATTCATTTATTGGACAAAACACACATTCACACAACAAAAGTACGAAAGATCAAAATATCGCATGCACACACATATTCATGAATTTTTAAAGGATAGGATAGCATCAAGATTTAAACGCGGCTTAAGCCCTCTAATGTCCCCAGCAGAGTCGCCAGCTGTCGATGCCGGTTCTCGTCTTTTCCGATTTTAGCCTTTTGATTAAATGATTTTTTGGAAAAGGTCAGCATTGATGTCGACGGGGTTTTGAAAGATCGTTCTTTATTATGAGCCAATTAAACAGAGTCGCCAGTTGGTATATTTGAAATGGATGTACCAACTCATCCGAGTTTTCGTTTTTTGATAAATCGATGGCTCATATGTGACTCCAAATTAATTGGTCTGCGAACCGAGATTCATAGAGTTCGGGGGCTTGCTTAAGCGAGGGGAAGGTGTTAGGCACCCCCCGACTTCCGTGAAACACGGTTACCGCAATCTTGATACTTTTCTATCCTTTAATTCATGAAATGTGTATATGTGTGTGTGTGTGTGTGTGCCTATGTGAATATTGTGGTGAGTTTATATGAAAGAATCATTTGGGGTTTTTTTTATGGAAAGTCGTGTTTTGGGAGTGCTTTAGAATGTCCTTCGGCTTATACGAGAAAGCTTTATGAGAAAGGTTTGATTTTGATTGTCAAAACTAGGAGATTTTCATTAGGTGTCGTTTTGGCAAAAACAATAGTTTTCTAAACCTTCGTCAAAATAGGAATCGAGATCTATACGTCGCTTTTGTAGATGACGGGCAACTTCTAGGATCTCTTTAACCCTATGCACAAAGGTTTAATAAAACGTTTAGTTTATTCATAAAAACCATTTTTTGGTGATGGTTGAAAACGATTTTTTAACCTTCTCGTTTGAATAGGAATCGACATTCATTAGCACTTCCAACTTTAAGCCTCGTGAAGCTAATAACCTAGTTTGATTTATTTTAATGAAAAACCTTTATCGTTTAATCTTTGAAATCATTTTTTCGTGTCATAAAATCCAATCAAGCATAACCACGCGTCGGGGCTATTCATGGGCATGTAAACCATCAAAATAACCGCAAACGCCTACAATCACAAGTTTCACTATTTCGGGGCCTTAAACCCGACCTCCGACTTGGTATCGTTTTAAGGCCCGACGATTACATATTTACAATGACGAATGCATCTACCCGATTACATACATCCAAAAATGTCCATCATCAGATTTGGACCACGGGGTCGCATTCCTAGGCTCACATCCGAACTTGTTGCACAACCGCAAAAGGGATACAACGTAAATAAACAACCGTGGGATGCCTAATGCTCTAGGATATCTTACAATAACAATTGAAATACACTACGAATGACCCATTACCGTAATAGCTAAAATTTGCACGAAACGGACATCATCGGGCTATTAGGGGGAATTTCATTCCGATGAAACCCTCACTAATAGTCCCTAATCCATGGTTTCACAATAACATGTAAGAAAGCTACATTTAAGATAATTCGGATGACAAAAAGCTTGGCAAAAATGGTATAACAAAATGCTAAAACAAAGGATTTTTGACCTTGCAAATGATCCCCACAATATGTATGAAATTGTGTATTGAGTGGAGTAGAAAATATGAGGTGTAATCTCACAAAATGGGTACAATTTCTCATTATTTCTCACTCTTTTCTCTCTTAATTTTTGCTGTTTTCTTGCTGTTGTTCTCCTTCTCCCGAACTGCTGCTGCTGCTGGATTCTCTCCCTGTTTATGTATGCGAAATGGCTTGATAAGGCACTGCCAAGGGCAGCCGCAGATTGGCCGTAGATTGATCTGTGGCTGGCCCTTGGTTCTCCCCCCAGCCGTGCTCGAGTCCCGTGCGCTCGAGTCCCGTGTCGTCTCGAGTTCCGTCCTTGGCTGCGGATTGATCTGCGGCTGACTGTGCTGATTTTCTCGTTTTTCGTACCTCGTCTCGATTTTCGCGTCGTACCGTTAGTTTCCGCTAAAGGACTTGCATTCTGCAGTCCGAAAACCGCCGGGAAACGTGCCATGTCATCCGGGTAAGCACAGTGATCAGTAACCGACTCCCGACATTCGTTTGTTGTCGTGTCGGCTTCGATCTCGTCCCGTAGTGGTGGCTTTGAGTGTTCGTCTTTATGTCCACCTTTTATTCTCGTGTGCCGGGTCAATTGACGATTTTGCCCTCCTGTCAGGGTTAGTATAGGAAGTGCAAAATTTGGGTGTCTACAATTGCGAAAACCTGTTGTACGTTAGCATGGGCCGCTATGAGACTGTAGCATTACGTGCATGGCCACACTACATATCTAATTTCCCGTACGGCTCGAGGGTGCCGGCTGAACAACTGGGCTCGGATAGGTAGCGACATAGACCCTTGACAGCCCACTCCCTCCTACCGTCGGTCATTGACTCAGTCGTTTGGGGTATTGCCCAAATAATTTGGGTAAAGTTTTCTCTATAAATTGGAAACCCCCACACAAACCCTAACCAGAGCTGCCAATATTGTGAGCTAAATTAGAGAGAGAAATCGCAGAGGGAAAGCTATTGGAAATGTCCGGCTGGATTTCTTATTTTGGGAGAAGAAGAAGGGCAGTAATTCGGACGAGCTTAAGGTATAGCAGTAAACTACTATGACAGTTTCTTGTGATTTTAGGCTTTAATTGTTTTCTTTTCTCTGATTTTTAGTTGTGACTATGCTGGATTGTATTATGTTGTTCTTGTATTGGGTTGTACTGTGTTGTTTTTGATTTGGGGAAATCTGATATTGCAGAACTTAAGGTTCGGGCAGTCTAATTTTTATATAGGATTGGGCCAATGCCGAGTTTTAGAATGCCCAGTAGGTGTTCGCTGTAATGCCTGAACTAAACCTTTGTTTCATTTGGTGTTAACTGCACTATCAATAACATCGTGGGTATTGAATGTGTTAGTGTGTGTTTTGCAAGCTTTGAAGCAGGAGGGTGTACATTATATGGCAGCACTCTGCAAAAAAAAAAATTTAAAAAATGTTTGGTGTGGCTGGGAATCGAACCTAGCTGTTGGGTAGGGACTTGTTGGGCAAACTGCTAACAATAAGTCAATAAAATAATACTTATTATTTATTAATAAATAATAAATAAGGTAATAAGTATTTAATTATTATTTAGTTAATATTAAATAATAATAAGGTTAATGAGATAATTATTTATTATTTACCAATAAATAATAAATAAAGATAGTAAATATTTAATTATTATTTAATAATAATTAAGTATGAATAACATTAATAAAATAATTATTTATTATTTATCAATAAATAATGAATAAAGATAATAAATATTTAATTATTATTTAATTAATATTAAATAATAATTAAGTATGAATAAAGTTAATAAAATAATTATTTATTATTTATCACTAAATAATGAATAAAGATAATAAATATTTAATTATTTAATTAATATTAAATAATAATTAAGTATGAATGAAGTTAATAAAATAATTATTTATTATTTATCACTAAATAATGAATAAAGATAATAAATATTTAATTAATATTAAATAATAATTAAGTATGAATAAAGTTAATAAAATAATTATTTATTATTTATCACTAAATAATGAATAAATATAATAAATATTTAATTATTATTTAATTAATATTAAATAATAATTAATATTAAATAATAATTAAGTATGAATAAAGTTAATAAAATAATTATTTATTATAATAAATAAAGATAATAAGTATTTAATTATTAATTAATTAATATTAAATAATAATTAAGTATGAATGAAGTTAATAAAATAATTATTTATTATTTATCACTAAATAATAAATAAAGATAATAAATATTTGATTGTATTCAATTAATAATAATTAGGTATGAATAAAGCTAATAAGGATAACAATTACTTAATCCTTATTGAAATAATAATTAAGTATGGGATGAGATTAATAAGTTAATTATTTTTGGCCCTTAATAAATAAAGATAATAAATACTTAATAATTATTTAATTAATATTAAATAATAATTAAGTGTGTGGAGAATTAATACATTAAGTATTTTTGAATAAGGAACAAGGAATTATAATTACTCAATTACCCTTAAAGGTGAATAGTAATTAAGCGCAAATAAACCAAATAAGTAATCAATTATCATTTAGTTGCCATTAAACCATAATAAATTTATTATTTATTTTATAAATAGTAAATAAGGATTATTAACCCATATTTAGAGACAAATAAGGGTGATAATCTGAGTATTCGAAGAATAAGTAATCATGATTAGCTATCATTTATTTTAATAGCTAGAGGTCATTAATTAAATTCTGTTTAGCTAATGTTAAATAGTAATTAAATGTAGATGATGAATTGTTTATCTTCCAAATAAATAGCATGAGAAGGTGTACCAATATACAACTATACCATATTAATTGATAAGTCGACTTTATCAAATGATAGGTCATCCAAGGTTGATTAATTAAAGCTAAAATTTATCTGTAGCTGAGCAAAAAGGCAAGTTCCATCTTACTCAACTTTTACATTGAGCAAGTTCTCTATCCCGAAACTTTAATTGTGCAAGTTTCCTACCCTTACTCATATTTTATTGAGCAAGTTCATTTATCCTACTCAAATTATTTTCGAGCAGGGTATTATTGTATTGCAAGTTATTTATTTAAGCTTGACCTTATTTCCAAGCATACCTTAAGTGGTTTAATTTACTTTTCAATTTTTCCACATCTATGAGATTTATTGACACTCGCACTTAGTGAAATTGAGTTCGTACAGTCTTGGACTTGTACATTATTCAAAGTTCTATAATTCATGAACTGTTTAAAATTGAGTCTGAACCTTCGTTCGGTCAGACCATTGCATGAAATTTTTATAAAAGCTATCTGAACCAATCAATGGTAAGGATCTTAGACGGAATGAACACCCCTTTTATTATAGGGGAGTACCCCAGGTACCGTAAATAAGGTACAAACAGCAGAGTTAAATGTTATGCATATACATAGCGTACGCGAGGCTGATCCCCTCAAGTACTTATTCTGTAGCCAGTAACCGAAGGGTCAACTAGCTATTGACTCCTTTGGATATTATTGTTCAAAGTCTACTTGACTATCAATCGTTCTAAAAGAAATTATTGTTCTTGCTTTTGATAATTATATTGTTGAATTCTCTTTCTATATTCATTTCATCATGATATATCCTTATTGTGGTACTTTAAACTTGCTGGGCAAACTCGTTGCTCACCCTTGTTATATCATGACTTTCATTGCAGCTAAACCCGAGACATCAGGAAAAAGCAAGGGTAAAGAAAAGATGAAATGATAGGCTTCACGTAGCTGATTTTATCTTATGTGTTTAATTATTATTAATGTAATTTAAACCCTGATAGTTATTTGGGGTATGGGTTTGTGTTAAGTATTTAAGGTTATTGTATCTTGGGACTAGTAACACCTTTCTAATGAACAACATATGTTTGTTATATTCCGCATTTTAGTCAATGTATGTTGTTGGAGGTGAATGTTGTATTGGATCGTGATGACCGGATCCTGGTAGTTGGAGACCCGAATTTGGGGGCGTCACACTATGCCTAAGATAGACGAGATCAAATCAAGCATCACGAGACCAGTTATCACTGCTACTTCCTTTGAGATCAAGCCGGGGACAATTCATATGCTTCAGAATGCGGTGCAGTTTGGGGGATTAGCCAATGATGATCCTAATGAACACTTGGTTAGCTTTCTGGAGATTTGTAATACCTTCAAATATCCCAATGTAACTGATGATACGGTGAGACTAAAGCAAAGAGTTGGTTGCACTCGCTTCCACCGGGGTCCATCATAACTTGGGATGACTTGGCGCAGAAATTCCTAGCAAAATTCTTTCCGCCGGCTAAGTCTGCTAAGCTGAGAAACGAGATTTCTACCTTTGAGCAAAGTCATGGAGAGTCACTGTACGAGGTTTGGGAAAGGTTCAAGGAGTTATTGAGAAGATGTCCACAACATGGGCTACCCAAGTGGCTGCAAGTCCAGACATTCTACAATGGGCTGAATAGTAACACTCGAACAAACATTGATGCAGCTGCAGGGGGAGCACTTATGGACAAAAATTTTGATGAAGCTTTCATCTTGTTGGAGACTATGGCTGCGAACAACTATCAATGGCCGACTTCCAGAATGAATTCGCATAAGATAGCTGGAGTTTTGGAAGTAGATGCGGTCACTGCATTAACAGCTCAGATGGCGGCCATGTCTAAGAAAATTGAAGCTTTGGCGGAGTCGAAGGTCCAGCAAGCAGCTTATGTGTGTGAGCTATGTGCAGGTGCACATCCGACGGAATATTGTGTTATTAATCCGGAATCTGTACATTACTTGGGGAGTTACAACCAACAGCAACAACCATACCAGAATGTATATAATCCGGGGTGGAAGAATCATCCAGGGTTTCTCATGGAGCAATAACACTCAAGTTCAAAATCCCACTCCAAGATCACAGAATCCCCCGGGTTTTCAGAACCAAGCTCCACAACATGTAGAAAGAAAACCCAATTTAGAAGAGTCGTTGGCAAGATTTATCATAGCATCGGAGAAAAGAATGAATGATCAAGACAAGCTGTTAAATCAGGTAGATTTGAATGTGAAGAGCCAGGCAGTTTCAATTAGGAATTTGGAAAATCAGCTGGGACAGTTGGCTCAAGTCTTAAACAATCGACCGCAAGGAGTACTTCCAAGTGATACAGAAGTCAACCCCAAGAGAGATGGTAAGGAACAATGTCAAGCTGTAACACTTCAAAGTGGGAAGCAACTCCAGCAGAGCAGCGCGGCCGCGCCTGAAATACAAAGGGAGGCAGCGCGGTCACGCCCGTCCCCAGTCCCAGCTCATGCAGAGAACTTGGTAGAAAAAGACAAGGAAACGGAGAATGAGGAGAAAGACAAGGAGCATAAAAAGCAAGCAGAAGTATACCCTCCTGTTCCATATCCTCAGAGATTTCACAAGCAGAAAATAGACAAACAATTCTCCAGATTCCTTGAAGTCTTTAAAAAGCTGCAAATCAACATACCGTTTGCCGAGGCTTTAGAGCAGATGCCGAGCTACGCCAAGTTCATGAAAGGAATTTTGTCAAGGAAGAAAAAGCTGGAGGATTATGAAACAGTAGCATTGACTGAAGAGTGTAGTGCTATATTGCAGAAGAAGTTGTCACCGAAGTTGAAGGATCCGGGTAGTTTCACTATCCCTTGCACCATTGGCAGCTTATCAATCAGCAGATGTTTGTGTGATTTGGGTGCGAGCATCAACCTTATGCCGTTATCAATATATGTTCAGCTGGGTCTATCTGCACCGAAACCGACCAACATCTCTCTTCAGCTTGCTAACAGGTCGGTTATATACCCTAGAGGTATCGTGGAAGACATCTTGGTAAAAGTGGATAAATTCATATTCCCAGCCGATTTCATCATTTTGGACTATGAGGAGGACAAAGACATTCCTATTATATTGGCGAGACCTTTCTTAGCAACTGGAGGAACACTTATAGATGTACAAAAGGAGAATTGACTATGAGGGTACAAGACCAAGAAGTGACATTTAATGTGTTCAAAGCCATGAAATTTCCTACGAATGAGGAAGAGTGTTTCCGGTTAGATGTGGTGGAAAAAGTGATGGATGACGAGTTTTTGAGGAAATTGACTGAGGATCCGTTGGAATCTGTTTTATTAGGGGAGGCTGACATGGATGAGATGATGGAGTTTCTTCAAATTTTAGATACAGTGTCGAGAGCACACAAATTTCAGATTCCCTATGAACCTTTGGAACTTACTGACAAATCCTTAGAGCGCTTGCAGCCATCTCTTGAATTACCTCCTACTCTTGAACTTAAACCTTTACCGAGCCATTTGAGGTATGCTTATTTGGGTGAATCATCTACTTTGCCTATTATTATTGCATCTGTACTTAACGAATTGCAGGAAAGTAAGTTGATTCGAGTTCTCCAGGAATACAAATCAGCCATTGGTTGGACCATCGCAGACATAAAAGGAATTAGCCCATCATTTTGCATGCACAAGATCCTTTTGGAAGACGATGCCAAACCAACGATAGAGCAACAAAGGAGGCTAAACCCGATCATGAAAGAGGTGGTGAAAAAGGAAATTTTGAAGTGGCTTGATGCAGGTATCATTTACCCCATCTCTGATAGCAGTTGGGTGAGTCCAGTCCAGTGCGTGCCTAAAAAGGGTGGTATGACGGTTGTAGAAAACGAGAATAATGAATTGATACTGACAAGGACAGTGACCGGATGGAGGGTTTGTATGGACTACAGGAAATTAAACAAGGCAACCCGCAAGGATCACTTTCCTCTACCCTTCATTGATCAGATGTTAGATAGACTGGCTGGGCACGAGTACTATTGCTTGTTGGATGGCTACTCAGGTTATAATCAGATAGTGATTGCCCATGAAGATTAGGAAAAGACTACCTTCACGTGTCCCTATGGTACTTTTGCTTTTAGAAGGATGTCTTTTGGCTTATGTAATGCACATGCGACGTTCCAAAGATGAATGATGGCTATTTTCTCAGATATGGTTGAACGCAACATGGAGGTATTCATGGACGATTTTTCAGTGTTTGGTGACACATTTGATAGTTGCTTGGAAAATCTGGTCCTGATTTTAAAAAGATGCGTGGAGACCAATTTAGTGCTCAACTGGGAAAAATGCCACTTTATGGTGCAAGAGGGGATAATTCTTGGGCACAAGGTGTCGTCAAACGGGTTAGAGGTAGATCGAGCCAAGTTGGAGACAATAGAAAATCTACCTCCACCAACCACAGTCAAGGGAATACGAAGTTTCTTAGGACACGTCGGATTTTATAGGAGGTTCATAAAGGACTTTTCTAAATTCTCTAAGCCTTTATGTAGCCTATTGGAGAAAGATGTTCCCTTTAAGTTTGATGATGAGTGTCTTGCGGCTTTTGACTTGTTGAAAAGGAAATTGACCACAGCGCTAGTAATTGTAGCACCGGATTGGTCAAGGCCGTTTGAGTTGATGTGTGATGCTAGTGACTATGCTATTGGGGCTGTTTTGGGCAAACGAAAGGAAAAGATTTTTTACGCCATTTATTATGCTAGCAAAACACTGTCCAATGCCCAACTCAACTACACGACTACCGAGAAGGAGTTGCTAGCAGTCGTGTATGCATTTGACAAATTTCGGTCGTACTTAATTGGAACTAAAGTGGTGGTGTTCACTGACCATTCTGCCATAAGATATCTGATTTCGAAGAAAGATGCCAAGCCAAGGCTGATTCGATGGATACTTCTACTCCAGGAGTTCGACTTAGAAATCCGGGATAGGAAGGGGACAGAAAATCAAGTGGCAGATCATCTCTCGAGATTAGAAAACAATGACCACGTTAAGGGAGACAAAACGGTGATCAATGAGTTCTTTCCAGATGAACAGTTGTTTGTGATCCATTCAGAAGTCCCATGGTATGCCGATTTTGTCAATTATTTGGTTAGCAACGTACTTCCTCCTGATTTGACCAGCCAATAAAAGAAAAAGTTTCTGCATGATGTAAAAAGGTACATGTGGGATGAGCCGTTCCTGTTCAAACATTATGCCGATCAGATGATTAGACGGTGTGTGCCACAAAGTGAAATAGAGAGTATTTTACATCATTGCCATGATTCGCTATACGGAGGTCATTATGGAGGCGAAAAGACAGCGGCCAAGGTGTTACAGGCAGGATTTTTCTGGCCAACGTTGTTTAAGGACGCCCACCACTTCGTGCAAAGATGTGACAGATGTCAAAGGGTGGGAAATATTTCCAAGCGTCATGAGATGCCTTTGAATGCCATTTTAGAAGTTGAAGTCTTCGACGTTTGGGGAATAGATTTTATGGGACCATTCCCATCGTCCTTTAACAACCTCTACATCCTTTTGGCGGTCGATTATGTCTCTAAATGGGTGGAAGCAAGTGCGTTGTCGACTAATGATGCCAAGGTGGTTCTTAAATTTCTGCAAAAAAATATCTTCACACGTTTCGGCACCCCAAGAGCAATTATCAGCGATGAAGAGAGCCATTTTTGCAATAGGTATTTCACGACTCTTTTAGCTAAGTATGGGGTAAACCACCGAATTGCTACAGCTTACCATCCCCAAACCAGTGGTCAAGCTGAAGTTTCAAACAGAGAAGTGAAGAGAATTCTGGAGAAAATCGTCAATCCGAGTAGAAAAGATTGGTCAGCAAAATTGGATGATACACTTTGGGCTTATCGGACAGCTTATAAGACGCCCATTGGCATGTCACTGTACCAATTAGTCTATGAAAAGGCGTGTCACCTATCGGTTGAGCTTGAACACAAAGCATATTGGGCCATCAGAAAGTTAAACTTTGATCTCGCGGCTGCTGGGGAAAAGAGGCTACTTCAGCTTAACAAACTTGATGAATTCCGGTTACAAGCATATGAGAATTCAAAGCTTTACAAGGAAAAAGTCAAGAAGTGGCATGATCGAAAAATCATCGACAGGACGTTTGAGCCGGGACAAGCAGTGCTTCTATTCAATTCTAGACTGAAGTTATTTCCAGGGAAGCTCAAGTCTCGGTGATCGGGTCCTTTCATTGTCAAACAAGCATTCCCTCATGGCGTCGTTGAAGTTTTTGCAAACAATCCGGAAGAGTCGTTTAAAGTTAATGGTCAAAGATTAAAGCATTATAGGGGTGGTGGTGTTGATCGCCAGAAAACCTCAATCACTCTTGCCGATTGAAATTGAAACAGGGAGTAGTCAGACTAAAAGACTTTAAATCAAGCGCTAGTTGGGAGGCAACCCAATTTTTAATTGCTTTTTAGTTAAAATTTTGTGATTTTTAGGATTCATTATTAGACTTAGTTTTGTTTTTATTTTATAGTAATTAGATGCTTTGTTTCTTGGTTTTTATTACTTACAGGTCATACATCAAGGTTTGCACATGAAGAAATCATCAAGAAAGGCTTAACAGTGCAATTCCAGATTTTTAGGCCAGCGCGGCCGCGCCCAAATTGTGAAGGAAAGCAGCGCGGCCGCGCTTCGATCGGATCCTAGGTTTCAAAACCCAAATTAAATGCGACCCATATCTGCCTTTTTAATTCCTTCTCCCGCTTGGACTCTTATTCTTCATAATCTCTCCTTTTCAAAACCGATTCCTCCCTTTTCTTCTCTTCTAAATCCGATTCAAAACTAAATCCAAAATCATTACAAAATCATTCTCCAAATCAAATACTACCCATTACAAACCCTAATTCTATTTCTCTTCATCTCCATTCTTTCTCTATACCAAAACCACACACAACCTATTCCTTCATACAAACCCCAAAACCCAACTCCTTCATTGTTCTCAGTGTTCTTCAAGGAGATTTTCAGTGCATCAAATTGGGAAAACAAGGAAGTGCAAGTGGTTCTATCGCAGTAAGTGCATTGTGGCTTAGGGTTTGACATCGTATCAAGGTATTCGTTCTTCTTGTCAGATTTTAAACTTGTATTGCCTTGTATTGGGACCGTTGGTTATGATTATACTGTGCATGCAAGTATATTGGATTGGTATTGCTTGAGTAAATCCTAGTGTAGTATCTGTCAAGTTTGGGGGAGATTTTTCATTACTTTGTATTGGGACTGATTTGCTATGGCTTCTAAGAGACCACGAGGGGAATCTTCTAGTTCTCACGCACAGGTTGAGTCGGTGGACTTTGATAGGAGTCAGTTTGTATCTGCTGAGGCTGAGGATTTTTATCACAGGGTTTTGTTGGGAAAGACTTTTGTGTTGGAACGTGGGCTACAGCCTGATCCAGATTTAGATGGTCAGATGATGCGCATGATCTGAGCAAAGGGGTGGTTGTTATTTGTGGAACCACCATTAGCAGCCCTGATTTATGTTGTTCAAGAGTTTTATGCTAACGCGAAGATTACCAAGGATGGGACTACTTTTGTGCGGGGTTGTCAGGTGCCATATGATAACGAGAGTATCAACGCCATCTATCACTTGCCTTCTGTTCATCATTCTGATCCTGAAAGTTTTCACTCTACAAATTAGGACACTAAAATTGAGCGAATCAAGAATATTTTGTGCAAGCCTGGTACCGCATGGACAACAAAGCAAGGGACGGATCAGAAGCTTCACTTCCCTCACACTGCCTTAAGTCGTTATGGCAAGGCCTGGTACAGCTTTATTTATGCCAATCTCATGCCAACCAGGCACCAAAACGACTTGACTAAGGATCGGGCGATTTTGCTATATGGTATTGTGCAAGGGAAATCAATTAATGTGGGGTATGTTATCCATCAGTCTGTTCGTCGATACCTTCAGGGTGGTACTTCCGGTGGTATCCCTCATGCGTCAGTAATTACACGTCTATGCTTGGCTGCGGGGGTGGAGTGGGCTGATAGTGAGCCTGTGTAACTCCCGATGAACACGATTGACCATGCGACGATTGCTAAGTATAAGGTGTGGGAAGGAGCTCCTTCTCATGCTCGTGGAGCAGGATTTTTATTGGGAGACTACAGTGAGAGTGAGGAGGCCGCTGATCAGCCGGTGCCCGAACCTGAACAGCCAGCTCATATATCCCAGGCTCGTTTGGATCGCATGGAGAGGCGTATGACTCGGAGGATGGATGCTATACACTCGAGTATGACCGAGCTTCATTTTTTCTCCACTCAGCTTTCAGATAGTTTCTCGCAGGCCTTTTCTCAGTTGGGCGTTCAAGTACAATTCCTGACATTTGGTGCAGCCTCAACTTATCCGCCTCCGAACACACGTTCAGATGGGGAGGATGCAGATGCTGCTACTTCGGATTAGGGGAGTTTTTATTTCCTTTTCCTTTCCTTTTATTGTTTTATCCAATGAGGGCATTGTCTGTTTTAAGTTTGGGGGAGTTCTTTTAGGTTTTTGTTTAGCATGTTTGTTGGTTTTGTGCATCATATCTGTTAGTATGTTGGCATATCGTTGTGATTATTGTGAATCTTGCATAGTTTAGTTTGGTTGTGTTAGGTGCATTTAGTTTGTTCGCATGAATCCAATTGAATAGTTGGTATGATTTAGGCTCGGCCAATGATGAGATGGGTATTATTGTGTTAGCTTGGACAGTTTGAAAGTCGTTAGGGATAAAATAATTTTGATCATGAGAGTAATTATGCTTGCCATAACTTGAGTTATTGGATAGCACGAATAATTTGATTAATTTGACTGCTGGGGTTCAAAGGGTTGCATAACTGATTTTTACATGAGAATTTGATAAAACATTGTTAGGTAATTCAACAAAGAAGGCCGAAATAGGGTAAAAGCTGAGTTTGGGGGTTTCTTTAAAAAAAAGAAATAGAAAAAAAATACAATAAATGCGTTGATTAGTTGGGTTATGTGGCCTTTATCACTCGGGTAATTAGATCCTTAGGGGTGTCTTAACACCTAGTGCCCTAAAGCCGTCTGGTTTGGGAGTCACTGATTGAACGCTCGCTACATGGGTGATTCTGAAACGCCTAAGAGAACTTGACATTGCACAGTTAAGCATAAATACGAGATGGAGCGTAAAACGCACTCGTAGAAGAATAAAGTTAGGAATAAGTCTTGTTAGAACCTTCATGCTCGGTATTTGCTTGATTTTGGCTGGATTTGTTGTATTTGCTTGAATTGAAGTAAAAATAGAGTATTCTTGTTATAGAGTTGGTTATGTGGCTTTATTTTAAACTTTGGTCAGTTAACTTGATTAATGAACACACACGCATAATTTGGGTGATGATAGGTGTATATTGTTTGATTGGTTGAGATTATTAGTTCCTTTTGACTGGATTTATTGTTTCAAGCTAGTTGTTGATATCTCTGAGGCACACAGTTAACATTCATACTGGTTATTGGTTGGATTCTTAGGCATGGTAGCTTTTAGTGCATTCATGGCATTGTGTTAGCTTTATTGCATTGCATTATGTTGCTTGGGGGCAAGCAATAGTTTAAGTTTGGGGGAATTTGATGAGTATGTTTTATACCTACGAATCGAATGCCAATGAATGCGAATTATTGTTTATTTCCATGGTATATAGTTACTTTTCATGCATTTTTATGTATTTTTGTAGGTTGCGCGTGTTGGGATTAAGTTTGGCGAGAATTGGTGGGATTGTGCTATTGCAGTTGCTGAGTTGCTGATATTGCAGAGTAGCAGGGCAGTGCGGCCGCGCCCAAAATGAGCTAGGGTGCAGCGCGGCCGCGCCTAACGTCAGTCTTAGAAAAAATTTGCTGCCAGAGTAGCGCGGCCGCGCGCCTTTCAAGCTTAATCCAGGCGCGGCCGTGCCGGTTCGAGTGAGGGCAAATTTGACTTTTCAGATGTTTTAATTGGTTTTGATTTGAACTTGGATTTGAAACTTTGTAATTAATTAGGGGTTTTATCAGATACTATAAATAGGTGTTTTCTAGTTGGTAATTGGGAGAGCTACTATTAGAAAACCCTAGTTTTGAGCAATTTGAGAAGACTTGAAGCAAGTTGATAGCAAGGAGAAAGCAAGGAAGAGTAGGACAGAGATTGAAGGATTGCTTATAGTGTTTCTTCTCTTTTCTTTCTACTCTAAACTTTTGATGTTATTAAACTTGTGGATGATGAATTCTAGTTTAGTTATGAACTAAATTTCTTTTAAGGCTATAATGGATCTTAATGCGTAGTCTTGAATAGCATGCTTCTTTGAATATTATGATTAGTTATTTTTGGATTGTCTATTATGGTTTGTGCTGAATTGCTTAATTATCTGGCCAGTAATTACTGGGATATTCTATATGAACTTGAAAGATGAAGTATAGAATTAGATCTGACCATAATAGCATGTGATTGTGTTGTAGACACCCAAATTTTGCGTTTCCTTCTACTAACCATGACAGGAGGGCGAAATCGACAATTGAACCGGCTTGCGGGAGCAAAGGAGCGGGCACAAGGGCGAGCGCCCGGCCCCGCCGCAATGTTTTGGGCAACCCAAGTTTACGTGACAGCATGACCGTCCGAGGCAGGCATTTCCGAATGAGGTGGCGCGTCTCCCGGAAGTTCCCGGACTGCGGAATACGGGCCTGTCAGCGAAAACCGACGTTGCGGTACGAAAATCGAGGCGTGGCACGAAAATCGAGAAAGTCAAGCCCGCCAGCCGCGGATAGATCTGCGGCCAAGTGGGTGCGCCAGCACGAAAACCGGGAAATCAGCACTCAGCAGCTGAGTGCGATGGGAGGCGTGCCAGCTGGCCAGCCGCAGATCCATCTGCGGCCAGCCGCAGATAGATCTGCGGCTGGCTCTGGCCAGCCTATTTAAGCCAGCTTCGGCAGCATACAGGAGGGTCAGCGAATTTTGGAGAAGAAGAAGAAAAACAGCAAACAGCAGCACGGAATTTGAGAGAAAAATAGTAGATTTTGCAACAAAAATAGGAAGAAAAGAGAGGAAAAAGAGAGAGAAATTTTGCTCCTTTAATTTTGATTGTATCAAATATATTTCTCATCCTATTCAAATACCAAGACTTCATCCTTTTTGAGATCATTTTGCAAGGTAAAAAAATTCCTTTTGTTATAACAATTCATATCATCTTATTTGCTTAGATGGGATGTAGTTTTCATGTATATTGTTGAACAATCATGGATTATGGATCATTAGGGAGGGTTCCATCGGAACAAAATTCTTCCTAATAACCCGAGGATATCCAATTGATAAAATTTCTAACTTGTTTGTGATAATTTATTGGGTGTAATTTATTTAGATTGTCATTTCCGGATATCATGGTATATTAGATAAACCCGGGTTGGTTAGTTATGTAATATTCATTTTGTAGGCATGTATTAATCTCGTGTGAGCCTAGGAATGCGACCCCGAGGTCCAAATCCGATGATGGACGTTTTGATGTATGTGATAGATTCAAGATGCTCGTTTTGTAACATGTAACCTTTGGGCCTTAAAACGACGCTAAGGCGAGAATCGGATTTAAGGCCCCGAAATAGTGAAATTTGTGATTGCTGGCGTTCGGGGACATTTTGATGGCTTACATGCCCATGAATAGCCCCGACGCGTGTTTATGCTTGATTTGATTTATGACACGAAATTGATTTCAAAGCTAAATGATAAGATTTTCAAAAAATCAATCAAAGTAGGATATTAGAATCACGAGGTTAAAATTTGAGAAACGTTAATGAAATGTCGATTCATATCTAACGAGAAAGCTAAAGAAAAAATCGTTTTCCAAAACAACACACGAAATGATTTTATAAATAATTGACGTTTTATTAAATCTTTGTGCATAGGGTGAAAGAGATCCTAGAAATTGCCCATCATTTTATGAAAGCAACGTATAGATCTCGATTCCTATTTTGACGAAGGTTTAAAACTCTTGTTTCGTTAAAACGACACTTAACGAAAATCTCATAGTTTTGATAATTAAAATCAAACCTTTTCTCATAAAGCTTTCTCGTGTATGCCGAAAAGACATTCCGAAGCATTCTCAAAGTAAAACACGATTTTCCCTAAAATCCAAATGATTCTTTCATGCAAACTCACCACAACATTCACATAAGCACACATACACACACACGCACGCACACACACACACATTTCATGAATTAAAGGATAGGAAAGCATCAAGATTGCGGTAATCGTGTTTCACGGAAGTCGAGGGGTGCCTAACACCTTCCCCTCACTTAAGCAAGCCCCCGAACTCTATGAATCTCAATTCGCAGACCAATTAATTCGGAGTCACACATGAGCCAGCGATTTATAAAACACGAAAATTCGGATGAGTTGGTACATCCATCTCAAATATACCAACTGGCGACTCTGGTTAATTGGCTCATCATAAAAACGATCTTTCAAAACCCCGTCGACATCAATGCCGACCTTTTCCAAACGTCATCTAAATCAAAAGGCTAAAATTGGAAAAGACAAGAAAGCGAAAACCCGGCGTCGACAGCTGGCGACTCTGCTGGGGAACATTAGAGGGCTTAAGCCGCGTTCAAATCTTGATGCTGTCCTACCCTTTAAAATTCATAAAATGTGTGTGTGTGCGATATTTTGATTTTTTACTTTTGTTGTGCGAATGTGTGTTATTGTCCAATGAATGAAATGATTGAATGGAATGGCTTTACTTAAAAGAAATCATTTGCATACGGTGAGGACGATGAATGTGAATGTATGTTGAGAGAGTACCTCCTCCTGAGGCGAACCTGTCGGTTGCTTATTACTGGACTCGATGGGGCTGCTCCCCGGAGATGGCTCAGGAAACGCACCACTCAAATCCGCTCCAATCGAAAGGGCTCAAACGAGTAGATTGCGAAGATTTGGGAACCTTCATGCCGAAAAGCCCGTGAGAGTAACCCTAGGATAGGTCATCCTCAGAATAACCCAACGCAGGAAAAGTCTCTTCATGCCTTTTTACGTTTATATGTCTAAATGTCATGATCTCATTCAATATTCATACATCCCTTTTCTATGTCGAAAGAGATTACTAACCGCTGTGAATTGCAGGGAATAGTTGGGGGAGCATAATAAAGCATGTTTAGCATTGGTCATGGCACTAAAGGACTACTAACTTTCTCTTTTGCAGGAAAAGATTAAAGAACCCCCAAAACACAAAAAAAAGTTATAGCTTTAGCATGCATCCATGTTTTCATTTCCCCAGGACTAAACTTCGAACCGTTGTCTCTGCAGGATTGCTCCTCAAACCCGTTCGCAGTCTAAGAGAGCCCAGGTCTCTACATTTGAAATGGCTGATCTTCCTAACCATAGTTCCATATCTCGGGAAGAGTTTGATGATTTTAAAAGACAGATGATGGAAATGGCCACAATGTTAAAGGAACAGTTCTTAATCAGACAGGATCCGGTAAACCAGGGGTCGCATAGTATTCCACCACCAGGGGATGATCAGAATCCTCCTAAAAATGGTACAAACTTGCTTAAAGAGGACCAACCCCGACTCAAGGACGAGCCAGTCATTACAAGGGCCGTTCCCATACCTAGCAGGACAGTGATTACTATCCCAGAAGAGGGGGATAATGACGACCTTCGGAGAAAAATGAAACACATGGAGGAAACCATCCAATCTCTAAAGGGCATAGGATCCCTGGGCAGGGTTAATTACTCGGATTTATGTGTTTTCCCCGGGGCCAGGTATCCAGAAAAGTTCAAAGTTCCCGAGTTTGAAAAATACAATGGAAAGGGAGACCCCTATACACACTTGAAAATCTACATTGGAGAACTCGGGTCTTATGCCGAAGACGAGGGGTTAAGAATGCAGCTATTTCAGAAAAGCTTAACAGGGGAGGCAAGAATATGGTACGCCCGCCTCGACAACGCCCGAATCCACAACTGGGAGGAATTGGCCCATACCTTCTTGACCCAATACAGCTTTCAGGCCCAGATGGCCCCTGACAGGTACCAAATGACAAAGGTTAAGAAACAGCCTAGGGAGTCCTTCAGGGAATATGCCCAACGATGGAGGGGCATGGCCGCACAGGTAACCCCCCCAATGAACGAATCAGAGATGGTGATGACCTTTGTAGACATCCAGGAGGCACCATATTATGAGAGGGTCATCTCGGGGATTGGAAGACCTTTTGCTGAAATGATTAAACATGGAGAGATGGTAGACATGGGGTTGAACTCGGGTAAAATCCGGGATCTTACTGCTTTAGAAACTGCTGCCGAGCAAATACAGAACGGAAACTATGGCAGCACTTCCCGGAGGGTCCAAAAGAAAAAGGAAGAGGATGTTTCCCTCATCTTACAAGGGTCATCCAGAAAAACAGAAAGCCATCTCCCGGTACAGGTACAGAGGGGAGGGCCATCCCGACAGCCCAATTTCTCAGATCAAAGGACAGAGGGGCGAAGAAGATATGAGGCCTCGCAAAACCGAGTGTTCACCCCGCTCGGGGAGCCGCTTGAACGAGTATTAGCGGTATTAGTAGCCCAAAAGAAGATTGTTGGTTTGGCACCCCCGAGTGACCCAAAGGGTAGAAGGTTTGACCCGAGCAAGCGGTGTGCATACCACTCCAGTTCCCCTGGCCATGATACACAGGATTGCTGGACGTTAAAGCATCGAATCCAAAACCTGATTGACAGTGGAGAGATTGTGGTGGAACAGCCGGATTCCCCGAATGTTAAGGCAAATCCCCTGCCAAGACATGATGGAGGGGGAGTCAATGCGGCGGAGGCAAGTGAGGCGGGGGAGCCGCCAAGGTTGAACTATGTGCAGAAAGTTGAGGAGATGATAAATGTGATACATGACCATGGGAGTGCGAGGGTAACACCCATCAAGTTGATAGGGGTAAGTACGAATAACATAGAGGGACCTATCAAGTTGACAGCTCCGAGGCCCATCATTTTTGCTGCAAGGCCACAACTCCCTATCAGTAGTCTGAAGACTGTACCCTGGAATTACGGGGGAATACCCGAGGAAGCGGTCAGTTGTGCTTCCGTGACGACCAAGGGGAACCCCTTATATCTGCCCGGGCGAGTCCTTGAGAGCCAAAAGAGAAAAAATGAAGAGGTTTCCGAGGAAAGGGCCATAGAGTTTTTGAAAAGGATGGATCACCCAGAAACGAGGGGGATCCAGATTTTAAATGAGGAATCAACCCTAACATCAGTCATGGACTTGGTGTTGTCATCCAATGAGCATTGCAAAACCTTGATGAAGGTTCTGGAGGAGGCATTTGTGTCCAAAGAAATTAGTGAGGAGGGTTTCGGCCAGCTGATAGGCCACTTATTGGAAACCGATGCAATATCCTTTACGGATGAGGACATTCCCAAAGAGGGAAGGGGGCACCGAAAACCGCTACACATCGCGGTAATCTCCTCAGGATATGTCATGAATGGGGTGCTGATCGACGGGGGATCGGCATTGAATATATGTCCTCTCAGCACGCTGAAGAAAATGAACATCAGTCCCAAGCGCCTGCGGGCCAGTCATGTGGTGGTTCGGGCTTTTGACGGATCCCGGAGGGACACCATCGGGGAGATAGAATTGCCAGTGGAGATAGGGCCCTGTACTTTTGATATCTCCTTCCAAGTCCTAGATATCACGGCAAGCTACAACCTGCTGTTAGGGAGGCCGTGGATACACATGGCCGGGGCAGTTCCTTCCACGCTCCACCAACAAATCAAGTTGATCATCGATGGGAATCTGGTAACAGTCTCGGCCGAATGTGACGACCCTTCTCCTCCCAGGAGTGGCCTACCAGTAATCAATGTGGATGAGTCAGCGGCGCCTGCCAGCTTTCAAGCACTAGAGATTAGCACTCCCCATTATGGATGCCTGGGAGCTCCAGCTGTGAAACCAAGGGTCTCTCCGGAACTCACCTTTGTGGCAAGGGAAATGATTAAAATGAACTTCCAACCTGGACAGGGACTAGGGAAAAGCAGTCAGGGAATCACCGAGCCCATCCACCTACCACAGCAGATAGGCAAGGCAGGATTGGGATACCATGTGGACGCAGTACGAGGACACCGTCAGGGCGCGACTCCGATTCGACTAGTTGGCAGTCCAGTGACCAAAGCCGACAATGAGCAGGGGATCAGCGGACCTGTGATTGGGGCAGGGAATGAAGAGTTAACCCCCACACATAGTGAGTCGGCCCGGAGGGAAAGTTTCCTGCAGGAGGTCGCAAAGGAGTTTGAAACCAAATGCTATATCCCCAGACAATCAACAAGCAGTAAGGAGGGGACGAATGTTATCGCACCACCGGGAGCCCAACAAGTCGTGCCTGTCATCGATTGGGCAGGGCTGATTATTCCTGGAGAAAATATGGAGAGGGATTCAGGCGACGTATCCGTAATCATCGGGGAGGTGTCCGATGTGAGGCCCTCCTTTATCCAGCGCATTCCAGCTGACCTGACCATCGACAATTGGACCCAGAAACCCGTGATATCCAAACAGGGGTAAAACTCGACGTCAGGGTGATTGACCCCAGATGATGGGGGAATGAAGAAGTTTATTTTGTTGTTGTTTTATTTCTGCATCATTATGTCGTTTCTTCTTGTTATTTGAAAATGCGATCATCGTGAAAAATGATTTATATATGACAAGTATTTTGTTTCATGTCAGGTGTACCAATTTGAGTAGTCCTTGCCTAACAAATGGTCTTTCAAATTTGAATGATGATTATGATTTTGACATTGAGCTGGATTTCGATTCAATGGGCATTGAACAAGATGAGACAGATTACGACGACGCACCTGAAGAGATCAAAGGATGGGTCGAAGATAAACCCAAACCCAATTTGGACCAAACCATCACTATAGATATCGGAACCCCTGACAATCCAAAAGAACTCAAGATAGGGACAGACCTTACCCCCAGCCAAAAAGCAGAAATGATTGAGTTACTAAGCCAATATGAGGATGTCTTTGCCTGGTCGCACGAGGATATGATCGGATTGTCCACCGACATTGTGGTGCCCCGGTTACCCATCAAGGAGGGTTTCAGGCCTGTCAAGCAGAAACTAAGAAAGTTGAAACCTGAGTGGAGCTTAAAAGTGAAGGAAGAGATCATTAAACAATTCAGGGCCGGAATCATTATGGTATCCACTTACCCGGAATGGCTATCCAATGTGGTCCCAGTGGCTAAACCTGGAGGGAAGGTAAGGGTATGCGTGGACTACAGAGATCTAAACAAGGCCAGCCTCAAGGACAACTTCCCGGTGCCTTTCATACACATCCTGGTAGATAACACAGCCCAGTACGAAATGTATTCTTTTGTGGATTGCTTTGCGGGATATCATCAGATAATGGTGGCGGAAGAAGACCGGGAAAAGACCGCCTTCATCACCCCCTGGGGCACTTTCTGCTATAGACGATTGGCTTTCGGTCTCACAAATGCAGGGGCTACTTATCAGAGAGCCATGATGGCCTTGTTCCATGATATGATGCACAAGGAGATAGAGGTCTACGTGGATGACATTATTGTGAAATCGAAGGTAGAGTCCGATCATATAACTCATCTTAAAAAGCTATTCGATCGACTCAGAAAGTATAACTTGAAACTCAATCCAGCAAAGTGTGCTTTCGGAGTGCAGTCGGGTAAGCTCTTGGGTTTCCTGGTTAGTGATCGGGGCATTGAATTGGACCCAGCAAAGATTAAGGCCATTGTGGATATGCCGGCACCTCACACAGAAAAGGAGATAAGAGGATTCCTCGGGAGAATAAACTTCATCAGCCGTTTTATATCCCACTTGACGACTACATGTGAGCCGATTTTTAAACTGTTAAGAAAAGGGGTGTCCCAAGAATGGAATGAGCAATGTCAGAGGGCGTTTCAGACCATTAAAAAACAATTGACGGAGGCACCAGTGCTGGTACCCCCGAAGGACGGGATCCCTCTGTTTATGTACATATCGGTCAATGCCATTGCGATGGGATGCATGCTGGGACAGAAAAATGAGGCGGGTAAGGAGCAGGCCATCTATTACCTCAGCAAAAGATTTAGCCAATGTGAGCGGAATTACACTCCCATCGAGAAGACTTGTTGTGCTCTGGCCTGGGCGGCAGGGAGATTACAGCACTACCTCCATGGGCATACAACGTACCTGATATCAAGAATGGATCCCTTGAAATATATTTTTGAAAGACCCATGCTGAATTGTCGATTATCCAGATGGCAGTTAATTTTACAACAGTTTGACATGGTGTACGTAACCCAGAAGGCCATGAAAGGGCAGGGAATTGCAGATCAGTTGGCAGAAGCCCCAACGGGAGGGATGGAGCCGTTAGAAACCCCTCTCCCGGGCGAGGATATATTCTGGGTATCGCGCGAAAAATGTGATGACGAGGGACAATTCTGGAAGCTGTATTTTGATGGTGCCATGAATGCCGAGGGGGCAGGAGCCGGAGCGGTCCTAGTCTCTATCACCGGAGAACAATATCCCGTGGCCACCAAGCTTCGTTTCAGCAATTCGAACAACACTGCTGAATACGAGGGGTGTATCTTGGGACTCCGATTGGCCCGTGATATGGGAGTAAAAAGACTAGCGGTGTTCGGGGATTCAGAGTTGGTAATCAGACAAGCAATCGGGGTATACAACACTAAGGAGCTTCGGTTACTTCCCTACCATCGTTGTGTCACCCAGCTTATGCAGGAGTTCGAAGATATCGCCTTCCGCCATATTCCTCGGGGACGAAATGATTTTGCCGATGCATTGGCGACTTTGGCTTCCTTAATCCACGTGATCAAGAGTAGGGACAGTCCACAGATTGAGATCACCGTACAGAATGCCCCGGCATATGAGGAAAATGTGGCAGTGTTATCAAATGAGGTGGTGTTGACGAGGCAGCCCTGGTATCACGACATAAGGGAATATCTGAAAGACAGATCCCTTCCCGATCAGGCAAATCGGACTGAAAGGATGAGAATTCAAAAGATGGCGATGAAGTTTTACCTGAGTGGCGATTCACTTTACAAAAGGGATGCCGGGTTGGGATTGTTGCAGTGCGTAGATGAAACACAGGCCCGAAAGATTATGAATGAAGTACACGGTGGAGTGTGTGGGCCCCATATGAGTGGACCGATGTTGGCCAAAAAGATCTTGAGGACAGGGTATTATTGGTTAACGCTGAAGGCTGATTGCGATGATCATGTCAAACGATGTTATCAATGTCAGGCGCACGGTAATGTGATCCATACGCCTCCCAATGAACTGCACTGTATGACCTCCCCGTGGCCATTTTCGATGTGGGGAATGGATGTAATCGGACCAATAGAGCCCAAAGCAAGCAACGGGCACCGGTTCATTTTCGTCATGATCGATTATTTCACCAAATGGGTAGAGGCAGCTTCTTTCCCTAAAGTAACTCAGGAGGTCATCGTCAGCTTCATCAGGAATAATGTCATTTGCCGATATGGGCAACCTGAGGTTGTGGTCTCCGACAATGCCAAGAATTTAAACAACGCCCTCATGAAGGGACTGTGTGACCAGTTCAACATTAAGCACCTCAATTCCGTCATTTACCGTCCCAAAATGAATGGGGCAGTGGAGGCGGCCAATAAGAACATCAAGAAGATCATGGCAAAAATGTCTGCTAATCATCGGGGATGGCCAGATCTGTTACCCCTCACCTTGCTGGCATACCGAACATCAACGCGTACTTCTACAGGGGCAACCCCTTACGCTTTGGTGTATGGAATGGAGGCTGTTCTACCAGTCGAGGTTGAGATGGCGTCCCTCAGGATAGTGATCGACGCTCAGATAAGCGAAGAGGATTGGATGCAAAGTCGATATGACCAATTGGCCCTGATTGATGAGAGGAGGGTGGCTGCCATTTGGCATGGTCAGCTATATCAACAGAGGATCTCTCGATCGTACGATAAAAAGATAAGATTTCGGAAGTTCAAGGAAAACGATTTGGTGTTGAAAAGAATCATGCCTTGCCAAGACGAGGCCAAGGGGAAGTTTGCCCCGAACTGGGAAGGGCCATTTGTGATCAAGAAAGTACTATCCGGAGGGGCCCTCATATTGCAAGAAATGGATGGTGAGGTATTTCCACAACCCCTCAATTCTGACTCGGTGAAGCGGTTCTACGCTTAAATCATCAGTTCCTTTTTCCCCTGAGAGCGAACTACGTAGGACCTGATCTTCAAACTTGTGGGGGTACGTAGGCAGCCATCATGGCGCGGTCCGATCCTTTAAAAATAATCCTTTCCCAAACCAAAACCAATTTTCGATAGCCAGATAAAACCTTCCTACACCCTCAAAACCTTCCCGAAACCAACTGCCTAACCAGTTTCATCCCAGAATACATACCCTGATCCAACCCAAACAGTTATCCAAAATCTGAGATTCAATCCGACGAAATCAAAGGTGTGCGGCAATATCTGTCAAATCTCCATCAGGTCTTGAGGAAAGAAAGAAGGCGAAATGTCAAAATCATGGTCAGTTGGATAAAATGATGATCCAATGGATGGCAATGATACGACAAAAGGGGAAAATGGCTAAAATTAAATGCATGTCTATATATATAAGTCGTTTTATTACAAGATTTCTCTTTCAATAACTGATGAAACCAACATAGTATATGCAGGAAATAAAATAATCTACAAATCTGAAACTAGCCGGAGCAGGATGGACAGGGTGGTGGATAGATCTGAAGCATCAGCATCTCCTGCAATCTGCTGCCCCATCATATCAATACGATCCAGTAAAGCAGTAGCTCGGCTGACAGTCCCAAAATGAGCATCTACCACTGCCCTGGTCTGAAATACAATGGCCTCTCTATCGGCAATGGCAGCATCTCTAGCCCGAATGGCCTCATCTCTCTCGGCAAGGGCGGCATCCCTCTCGGCTTCAGTAGTAATCAGGGCCAGGCGGAGTCGAGAATCCTCAGCGACCCGACTCGGGGCAGAATCGGCTGAAATGGAATGGTCTGTGGTATCTTCTGCGAAAATCACTCCAGAGACATCAAAGGCCCCAGTCCGACTCAAACTAGCCGAATCCAGGTCTCCACGCAACCACTGTACGTAGGCAAATGTCTGGATGTGACAGCTCGCACTATATTCGGCAAAGATCCTGCGATCCCAAAGCTCGTATACCTGCAATAGATCCCTCTCTGTACAGGATGATATAAGGAATCGGTATGCGGCTGCACCCGCGAAGGGGTGTAAATCCTGTGTCTGATCAAACTGCCCCATAACCGCCAGAGGATGATAGGTCGTCACGCCCCTTAACCCAGCAATGGGAATGAAATCCATGCCGGGCACATGAGTCAAGAAGCTCATGAAGGAGCAGTAGCCCGAATAAACCAATAGATGAAAGGGGTCCTCAATGATAGACAAAAATGATGTCCAGGAGGCCACATCAATACAACTCACGGGACGAAACGAAAACTGCGCGGCTATGTTGTGACTGAAGCAAAACCCTTGGCGGCGGAAGTGGCCGATGGGACTAAGATGACTCATGAACCACACATACAGCAAAGTCGAGCTCCCTCTGAAGAATCTTCCTCGGAAGGACTGGCAATATGTGGCCGACATATAGGTATCCGCCAATATCATGGGGAGAATGGTGTGATCCTCCTGAAGGGCCCTAATGGCCGCAACAATCCGCATGTCCAAGTGATCGGATCCTGCAGGCAAATACAAAACTGAGATGACACAGGCCATCAGAACGCCCACTCTCAAGGCATCCCAGCGCTCCTCGGACACGGAAAAATCGCCGAGGAAAAGACGGAAACTGTCAGGTGAGCCGAATCGGTCAATCAAGAATTGAAGAGGAACCATATGGTCTGATGTGGTTACCGGTAATAAGACAGCCCTCCGCAAACCGGTGAAAGTCAAGAATTGACGGCGCATGGAACCAACAGTAACCCTAGCACAGGGACCATCCAAGGGCAAGCCGGTGAAGCGAGCATACTCCTCAAGGGTGGGGGCCAGCTCTACTGTCCCAAACCTAAACACCTGACGGGCAGGGGCCCAATGGCTCAGAAGACCATCCACAAAACCCGCTGGCACCTGAAAGGTCAGTAAGGACCAAGAATGTCCCAAAAGACCATCTGCGATAATCCTGTCTGCCGGCAGTAAACTGTCCAACCAGCGGAAGAGGCTGCCAATCAACCCTGTGGGAGGAATGGAATCCAAACGAACCACGGCATCCGAGGACGACATCTGTGAAAAAAATAGTATCAAAAAGACTGTACAGGGGTCATTCTCTATCCATAAATAAAAGAGCATGCATCGTACAGTTAATAATAAACCAGGTGAATCCCATAAAAATGAAAAAGAAAACTGTGCATAAATAAATAAATGAGTTCATGTACATAGTGCATAAATGAAAAAAAAAGAAATCTAAGCAGGTGCTGATACAAAAGACCCTATCCTATCCTGGTCTAAATAAAATCAGTATCATCTATGAAAGCAGGATCCTCGAACTGATCCCCTGGAGTCGTCGAGCTCGGAGGACCAAAGTTCATATCAGGGATGTAGGGATGCGCTGTGGCATCAGATGAACTCGGGCCTGCATCATAACCTGCACCGTCAGGATCGTAGGTGTAAGCCTCCTCCGGGGCCCGGCCCAACCCCCGAATAAACAGCGATAACTGATCTACCTGACGTGTCAATGCGGCGATCTGCTCAGCGTGGGTGGGAGTCCGAACACAGGCAGCCCAGTCGGTCATCGTCACTGAGCCTGGAACCATATCTCCAAGGAAGAAAGTGGCCCGAGTCTGAGGACCGATGGTACGGGGCACCCACCATGTACGGAATGCATCACTCGTAGTGGGACCCGTGGAAAGCATTCCGACCGTCCTCCCCGGCAAGCATGATCTCTGAAGGCTGAGAATCCAGCGGCCAGAAAGTAGTGAAAGAAAGGGAGTGCGGGATGCGGATCTCCCCAGTGACGCATCTGAATGCGCGCTCTCCCAGATACATCACCCAGCCTCCAACGCTCTGCAAAGTGAGGCGACGGGTGGAAAGCTCGAACTCTGGGCCGGAAGGATGCCCGCCAGCAAACCCCACAGTCAGATGCTCGGAGAGGTAGGGAATCCAGACGACGTCGGCAGCCGTGATCAACTCCAGCTGAATACGACAATGTGCAAAGCTGCCCGACACGGGGACCTCCTCCAGAGTACTATGATGCCATCGCCGACCCCGAGGATAGGTATCCGGGCCCAGAGTAGTGAGAGGCCTCAGACATGGCAGCCGCTCGTAAGCCCAGAACTGTGAATAGAAACAAGGCAAGGCATGAGTCACTATCAAATACAGAAAAGGATGAAAAGAAAAGAAATACAGTAATAGAGAAGAGGAAGGGACTCACCAGCAGAAAGTGGTAGAAGCCGAGCCAGGCATCAGTCTGTCCCTCTGAGCGTAGACGCATGCCATGGAGGAAATAGGCAAAGGTGAATGACCCCCAGTCATAGTCACCGATGCGGTCCACGTCTCTGACCGCTCCAACGACGCTGAAATGAATAGTGGAGGAGTTGTTCTCCAGAAAACAACCCCTCATAATGGTCAGGAACAGGCGTCGTAGCAGAATGTCCCTGGTGCCCTGATCCGCGGGAATGGGCAGTGCGTACAGACCCCCAACAGCATCGACAGCTAAAGCGCCGGATCGAATGCTACGGGCCTTAAAGACCCGGTCCTCAGCAGCGAAGCCCAGCAAAGCTCGAACCTCCACAGGAGTGATATCAAGATCCAAGGGGACGCGGGACCCGGTAAACTCAATGCCAGTAATGTACCTCCAGTCCCATGGGGTCAACACGACCTCGCAGTCGAGGAGATGAAGAGACTGCGTCTGGTGGAACCATCGCTCGGATAAAGCCCTCATGTAACCCCAGGGGCACTGGCGGGGGATGATAGTGAAGAAATGTCGAAAGCCCCAAGAGTCCACCATCGCCCGATAATCACTGTGCAGGGCCGCGTAAAGGGAGTAGATGTTGAACCAATTGCCCCTCGGCTGGGTAAACTCGGGTACCTGGGGCAATCACCAAGGGGTCAATCCGGATAAAAGGAGAATGGAGAAATTGAGAGTGAAATCAGAATAGAGCTGAAATATACCTCGTTAGCCACGAGAGATGCTGAAGGGTGACGACTGAGATCCCGACCCAAAAGATCGGGTATCTGCACAGAGGCGCCAGAAGGAGCCTGATGAGTAGATGGAGCCGGTGTGCTGGAGGATGGCCCCTCTGCCGCGACCTCCGGAGGGACAGCCTCCTCAACGTCCGGATGACCAGGACGAATAACAGCCTCCGTCAAACGACGAGCCTGACGGGTCCGAGGAGGAACAGGAGTGGGTGCAGCCCTACGACGGCGAACACCCGAAGTCCGAGAGGCGGAGGAGCTACTGGGCGCATCACGATCCATAGCTGGAATAGAACGGGCGAGAAAGAAGGTAAGTTTCCTTTTAAAATTTATGTAATGAACATTCTAAATTTCTAGCCTCATCATATGATTAATGCAACATGATGCATGTAAAAAAAAAAAAAAAAAAAAAAAAAAAAAATCGGCAGAGTTCCGTTTGTAAATTGAACATCCCAGGCATAAGCCAAACGTGTTTTCCATCAACCAAAGCCTCAAACAGATTTAAATTGCATTCATATGTGTAATTACATCATGTAATGCATGTTTTTATTGCAGAAAGGAATAACAATATGTGGGACCGCCTCATGAACATAAAATAGGACTCACATAGTTGATACATAGCATGTATATATGATGGTACATTACATAGCATTGTAAAGCATACATTTTATCTCTAAACATGCGAATAGTCAAATGTATAGCAAAACATTGACGAAATTGAAAAGTGACCGGTCAAAGTGTTACCTGTAGCGTGTAGATCAATCCTACCGGAACAGTTTTTGCAGGAAAGTTGAAAAAATCGACAAAAAGCCCTTGCGAACAAGAAAAATCGAGAGAATCTCTTTGGATTACAAGTTGAAAGTGACAGATCTGGAGGAGCCGCGTTGGATTTAAGGCCCTGGTGGGTCCCACCTTGCTCCCTTGCAGCCATTTGACGTGTTGAAGTGAAAAGTTTACGAGATGGGTGACCGGCGACGATACCCGGCCCCGACATGACGATCGACCGGCGACGATAACCGGCGATCACGAGATGGATGTCCGGCGACGATAACCGGCTCCGACAGATAACCGACCGGCGACGATAACCGGGGGTTACGAGATGGGTGACCGGCGACGATACCCGGCCCCGACATGACGATCGACCGGCGACGATAACCGGCGATCACGAGATGGATGACCGGCGACGATAACCGGCTCCGACAAGATAACCGACCGGCGACGATAACCGGGGGTTACGAGATGGGTGACCGGCGACGATACCCGGCCCCGACATGACGATCGACCGGCGACGATAACCGGCGATCACGAGATGGATGACCGGCGACGATAACCGGCTCCGACAAGATAACCGACCGGCGACGATAACCGGGGGGTTACGAGATGGGTGACCGGCGACGATACCCGGCCCCGACATGACGATCGACCGGCGACGATAACCGGCGATCACGAGATGGATGACCGGCGACGATAACCGGCTCCGACAAGATAACCGACCGGCGACGATAACCGGAGGTTACGAGATGTGTGACCGGCGACGATACCCTGCCCCGACGAGACGATCGACCGGCGACGATAACCGGCGATCACGAGATGGATGACCGGCGACGATAACCGGCTCCGACAAGATAACCGACCGGCGACGATAACCGGAGGTTACGAGATGGGTGACCGGCGACGATACCTGGCCCCGACGAGACGATCGACCGGCGACGATAACCGGCGATCACGAGATGGATGTCCGGCGACGATAACCGGCTCCGACGGATAACCAACCGGCGATGATAACCGGGGGTTACGAGATGGGTGACCGGCGACGATACCCGGCCCCGACATGACGATCGACCGGCGACGATAACCGGCGATCACGAGATGGATGTCCGGCGACGATAACCGGCTCCGACGGATAACCAACCGGCGACGATAACCGGGGGTTACGAGATGGGTGACCGGCGACGATACCCGGCCCCGACATGACGATCGACCGGCGACGATAACCGGCGATCACGAGATGGATGTCCGGCGACGATAACCGGCTCCGACAGATAACCGACCGGCGACGATAACCGGGGGTTACGAGATGGGTGACCGGCGACGATACCCGGCCCCGACATGACGATCGACCGGCGACGATAACCGGCGATCACGAGATGGATGTCCGGCGACGATAACCGGCTCCGACAGAGGACCAACCGGCGACGATAACCGGGGGTTACGCGATGGGTGACCGGCGACGATACCCGGCCCCGAACGAGACGATAGATTGAAGGAGTGAACCCAAAGACTAACGAGCACGGTCAAGGGGTTGATACATTGACACTCTTACGAATGCCTTGCATGCATTGCATCTTATGTTGCATCATAAGCTATATGTGTGAGGCATCATGTATGCACTGTCATTCTTACACACTGTCATTCATGCATCGAGTGTCTATTCTTTATCCTGTTCATTTCATTTATCATTTCATAAACATGATAAAGAGGGGCAGCTGTAGACACCCAAATTTTGCGTTTCCTTCTACTAACCATGACAGGAGGGCGAAATCGACAATTGAACCGGCTTGCGGGAGCAAAGGAGCGGGCACAAGGGCGAGCGCCCGGCCCCGCCGCAATGTTTTGGGCAACCCAAGTTTACGTGACAGCATGACCGTCCGAGGCAGGCATTTCCGAATGAGGTGGCGCGTCTCCCGGAAGTTCCCGGACTGCGGAATACGGGCCTGTCAGCGAAAACCGACGTTGCGGTACGAAAATCGAGGCGTGGCACGAAAATCGAGAAAGTCAAGCCCGCCAGCCGCGGATAGATCTGCGGCCAAGTGGGTGCGCCAGCACGAAAACCGGGAAATCAGCACTCAGCAGCTGAGTGCGATGGGAGGCGTGCCAGCTGGCCAGCCGCAGATCCATCTGCGGCCAGCCGCAGATAGATCTGCGGCTGGCTCTGGCCAGCCTATTTAAGCCAGCTTCGGCAGCATACAGGAGGGTCAGCGAATTTTGGAGAAGAAGAAGAAAAACAGCAAACAGCAGCACGGAATTTGAGAGAAAAATAGTAGATTTTGCAACAAAAATAGGAAGAAAAGAGAGGAAAAAGAGAGAAATTTTGCTCCTTTAATTTTGATTGTATCAAATATATTTCTCATCCTATTCAAATACCAAGACTTCATCCTTTTTGAGATCATTTTGCAAGGTAAAAAAATTCCTTTTGTTATAACAATTCATATCATCTTATTTGCTTAGATGGGATGTAGTTTTCATGTATATTGTTGAACAATCATGGATTATGGATCATTAGGGAGGGTTCCATCGGAACAAAATTCTTCCTAATAACCCGAGGATATCCAATTGATAAAATTTCTAACTTGTTTGTGATAATTTATTGGGTGTAATTTATTTAGATTGTCATTTCCGGATATCATGGTATATTAGATAAACCCGGGTTGGTTAGTTATGTAATATTCATTTTGTAGGCATGTATTAATCTCGTGTGAGCCTAGGAATGCGACCCCGAGGTCCAAATCCGATGATGGACGTTTTGATGTATGTGATAGATTCAAGATGCTCGTTTTGTAACATGTAACCTTTGGGCCTTAAAACGACGCTAAGGCGAGAATCGGATTTAAGGCCCCGAAATAGTGAAATTTGTGATTGCTGGCGTTCGGGGACATTTTGATGGCTTACATGCCCATGAATAGCCCCGACGCGTGTTTATGCTTGATTTGATTTATGACACGAAATTGATTTCAAAGCTAAATGATAAGATTTTCAAAAAATCAATCAAAGTAGGATATTAGAATCACGAGGTTAAAATTTGAGAAACGTTAATGAAATGTCGATTCATATCTAACGAGAAAGCTAAAGAAAAAATCGTTTTCCAAAACAACACACGAAATGATTTTATAAATAATTGACGTTTTATTAAATCTTTGTGCATAGGGTGAAAGAGATCCTAGAAATTGCCCATCATTTTATGAAAGCAACGTATAGATCTCGATTCCTATTTTGACGAAGGTTTAAAACTCTTGTTTCGTTAAAACGACACTTAACGAAAATCTCATAGTTTTGATAATTAAAATCAAACCTTTTCTCATAAAGCTTTCTCGTGTATGCCGAAAAGACATTCCGAAGCATTCTCAAAGTAAAACACGATTTTCCCTAAAATCCAAATGATTCTTTCATGCAAACTCACCACAACATTCACATAAGCACACATACACACACACGCACGCACACACACACACATTTCATGAATTAAAGGATAGGAAAGCATCAAGATTGCGGTAATCGTGTTTCACGGAAGTCGAGGGGTGCCTAACACCTTCCCCTCACTTAAGCAAGCCCCCGAACTCTATGAATCTCAATTCGCAGACCAATTAATTCGGAGTCACACATGAGCCAGCGATTTATAAAACACGAAAATTCGGATGAGTTGGTACATCCATCTCAAATATACCAACTGGCGACTCTGGTTAATTGGCTCATCATAAAAACGATCTTTCAAAACCCCGTCGACATCAATGCCGACCTTTTCCAAACGTCATCTAAATCAAAAGGCTAAAATTGGAAAAGACAAGAAAGCGAAAACCCGGCGTCGACATGTGTCTTCTGTTGTTGATAGAATTCATAATTTGTGTTTAGGATAGAAATATACCTATTCACCGCATGTAATCAAAATAAGGAACCTGGACTTTAAATCCTTTTTAATTGTAATTCACATAGAAATATAGTGAATTAGTTATCTAGGGTGATTAACTTGAGTCTATCAATTGTGGATTTGAGTTGAGTTATTTATAAAACATTGAGAGATGGTTATAAATAGTGATGAGTTCCTGGTTAACAATCCAAAACAACTAGCATAATTCGAAGGGAAGTGTGTTGAGCAAGATAAAGCATTAAGTGAAGTTATAGTCTTAAGTCTTTAAAACATCTGTTGTTGATGGAATTTATAATTTGAAAGATGAAGTATAGAATTAGATCTGCTGGGATATTCTATATGAACTTGAAAGATGAAGTATAGAATTAGATCTGACCATAATAGCATGTGATTGTGTCTTCTGCTGTTGATGGAATTCATAATTTGTGTTTAGGATAGAAATATACCTATTCACCGCATGTAATCAAAATAAGGAACCTGGACTTTAAATCCTTTTTAATTGTAATTCACACAGAAATATAGTGAATTAGTTATCTAGGGTGATTAACTTGAGTCTATCAATTGTGGATTTGAGTTGAGTTATTTATAAAACATTAAGAGATGGTTATAAATAGTGATGAGTTCCTGGTTAACAATCCAAAACAACTAGCATAATTCGAAGGGAAGTGTGTTGAGCAAGATAAAGCATTAAGTGAAGTTATAGTCTTAAGTCTTTAAAACATTTGTATTCAAACTAGAGGTAATAATTTAATTTAGAATTAATTAGTTAAATTCAAAATTACAAAATTCATCAATTATTTGTTTACTAAAATTGTTTAGATTTAAATTTGGAATTTGTCATTATAGAATCAATTTTTCTCTGTGGGACGATACTCTACTTTCACTTTATTACTTATGGATTGCGTATACTTGCGTATTTTTGCTAGTATAGATTTAGGCAAACATCCTCCTTTCTTCTTTTAAACTCCAATTCTTCCTAAAATCAATAAACACCTTAATAAGCTCATATACACATAAAATATGTAATAAAACTAAACATAAAGGAATCAAAATTATAGAATATTATGCGCTCATCAAATTCTCCCACACTTAGCCTTTACACGTCCTCGTGTAAATCAAAACAAAGGTCATATTGAAAATCATCTGAATTCTATTTAACCAAACTTTCAAAGGTTTTCATTCAATTACCAACCATGAATATCAACACTAATCAACAGAAATCTATTTAACACTTCATCAATCAATTCACAACAACAACCTTGTCGTTCCCCACTGAACATCTCCAAATCAAACTGTAATCACATAAAGGTCTCTCCTATAATCAACATAAATACTCAACCCAATTTATATGGAATAATAACCATGCACACTGACTCAAAACTAAGAACATGCTTTTCCTACTATTCTTTTTCACTCAATAGGACCTTCAAATTCAAAAAAAAATTATAAGTGAGTGCATTTTATGCTCCATCTTACACTATACAATTCTTTTTCTTTTGCAAGTGAGTGCGTTTTAGGCTCCTTTTTACTTATTGCATGTGTTTATGGAAGAGTGTGTTTTATGCTCCGTCTCAACCCACCACATGATTTTGCACTTTTGTTTTTTTTTCTTTTCTTTTTCAACTTATGATTTTTTTTCAAGTTCTCCAATTTTTTCACATGATCCTGCAAACACAATAAGCAGTTTAAACAATTTTAAATCATAAAATCAGTGCACACAGTCAGCCCCAC
The DNA here is from genome assembly GCA_034770075.1 of Aralia elata. Classification (NCBI taxonomy): domain Eukaryota; kingdom Viridiplantae; phylum Streptophyta; class Magnoliopsida; order Apiales; family Araliaceae; genus Aralia; species Aralia elata. Next base: position 67,227,833 of record CM068377.1, read on the forward strand.
AAATAACTTAGTCAAGTAAGCATGTATCCCATATTCAAGAACTCATGTAACACAAATTCAATCTAAATTAGTCTACTATGGATCCTGACTCAATTATCATTATTCATCAACTAATAGAGCATCAAACAAATTCTATTAATTAGCATCAACTTTCATTCCATAGCCAAAATCTTTAAAAACCTAGCCAAATAAAATCATAAAGCAAAAATTTTAGGCAAAAACTGACTCAACAACTGACTTAACAACTGACTCAACAAAACAAAACCTTTCCCCACACTCAAACCTTACATTGTCCCCAATATAAGACAATCATGCAAAGACGAAGTGACTAAATAAAATGCAACTACAAAGTAAAAAGGGATAAAAAAGTAAATCTGAAATCTTGGGTTGCCTCCCAAGCAGCGCATTTGTTTTACGTCGTTTTCCCGACATCAATCCTCTTAAGCCGCACATACCGGATCCACCATCTCAACATCCTCCACTTGATAGCCTTCGTAGAAGGATTTAAGCCTATGTCCATTCACCTTGAATATCTTTCATGTCTTTGGGTTCTGAATATCTATAGCACCATGAGGAAAAATATTAGTAATAACAAATGGACCTTCCCAACAAGAACGCAGCTTACTAGGAAATAATTTTAGCGTTGAATTATAAATAAGAACTTTTTATCCAATAGTGAAAGTCTTCCTCAAAATTCGTTTATCATGGAAAGCCTTGGTCTTGTCCTTGTACAGTTTAGAACTCTCATAAACATCATTCCTCAATTTCTCAAGCTCTTATAATTGTAACTTTCTATACTTCCCAACTTGATCCAAACTCATGTTGCATATCGCCCAAAAAACTGTGTTCTAACTCCACAGAAAGGTGACATGGTTTCCCATACATTATCCTATATGGTGACATACCAATGGGGGTTTTATAAGCGGTTCTATAAGCCAAAGTGCATCTTCTAACCTTAGACTCCAATCTTTTCTGTTCGGGTTGACTACCTTCTCCAAAATGGACTTGACTTCTCTATTAGATACCTCAGGTTAGCCATAGCTCTGTGGATGGTAGGATGTAGAAACTTTGTGAAGAATATTATATTTCTTGAATAAGGTTGCTAGCACCCTATTGCAAAAATGGGTTCCGTAATCATTGATAATGTCTCTTTGAGCTCCAAACCTGACAAATATATTGGTCTTGACAAAATCTGCAACAACTTTAAAGTCATCAGTCCTGGTGGCTTTAGCTTCCATCCATTTAGAAACATAGTCAACAGCCAACAAAATATAAATATTACCAAAAGACGAGGGAAATGGTCCCATAAAATCTATACCCCAAACATCAAAGATTTCAACAATTAAGTTTACTATTACGAACAATTGTTGATATCTTTTGTTGAACTATTCATTCCTTTGAATCTGAGAAGTGTGAGTTCTCTTATGTGTTATGTGTTAGACTTGTTGAGCTATTTTATACTCATTCTTGCGAATAAAATCTTATTTGTAGTGAAGGAAGAATTATCAGCAGAATCTGGCAGTAAAGAGAAAGTGAAAGAAGAATAGTTAGGTTAAGAGAGACTATTATTGTTGTCTTCTTTTGATGTAATAGAAAGAAAATTGTAATGACTTTGGAAGATGAATAAAGAGAATTATTGAAGGATTTATTTAGAAATGTATTGTTTGTATACTTTACATTTAAGCTAGTAGATGTAGAAGCTATTTAACTATGCTAGATTAACATTATTGGCAATGTCTAGAAAGTTCTGTCAAGGAAAAGGGTTGTTTAATCGAGCACCGCATTAACGGAAAGCCCTCTCTTTCTTGGGAACTGACTGGTTGCTAATTTTGAAAGTCTAGGTTAAATAAATAATGTTGAAGTTGAGAAGAATGGTTTAATGTTGGATTAGAGTGTAACGACCGAGAATTCTGGGTTTACCTTGTAATTCCAAATTTTGAATATTAGCGGATATATTATATTTTATTAATATTATTTTGTGTTGCATGTTTAAAGGTTGTGTGACAACCTGGATTATGTGAATGCATGAAATTTTACGTGTTATAGTTTTTTTTAAGTGAATAATTGATTTCGCGAAGCATCACTAAATCACTATTCACGGGGCACGTTTCTCGAGGCACTATTCACGCCATAAAATTTTTGTGTCTCTTTCGATATTGAATAATTTAGTTAAGGCGTGTATGCGAATAGATAATTCTTTTTTTTAAGTGTTAGAATTTTATTTGGAGTCATTGGTGATTTATTTAGTGGCCCAAATGTTTATTATGGGTGGCCCAAAGAAATGATCCAAAGCCATGACCTAACCCATGACCCAAGACTTGACCTATATGGGATATGGGCACAAAAATCAGCATTTGGTGTAAAAGAGAGAGAGAGAGAGAGAGGTGTACGGTTGGGAAGAGGGGAGGAGACCAAGTGTTGGGAAATTCATTTCCCAAGCACAAGCATGCCAAACATTCCATCTCCCATGCAACCTAGTGTTTCCCATTTCATTACCCAAGCTAGACCAATGTCTTGAGCTTCCAAATGTTCCATCCCTCTTCCAAGAAGCCTTGAATACACCAAGAGACATCTTCAATTGGCAAATACCTCCAGCCATAGCATATTCATTTCAGCAGATTTTCTAAGAGAGGGAGAGCAAATAGGGAGAGAGGACTCGGAAGTAAGAAAGGGGAAGAGGAGAATCAAGTTTTCCTTCACAAACTCATCCATTGCATATTGAGAGAGGGATAGGTTCAGGTTTTGAGCAAGGAGGAAGAAGGAATAGCAAGCTAAGCATCTACACCATCGCCATCATCTTCATCTTCAAACTTCAAAACTTCTAAAGAGAGAAAGAAGTGGGTGTGAGCTAACTTGAAGTAAAGGCTTCGGGAGAACTCAAGGAGGTTGAGGAGAGTTTCTAACCAAGCTCTAAAGGAGTTCTAACATTTAATAAGTAGCTACAAAAGGTAAAACTTTAACTCAATCCACTCCATTTGATTTGGTTGAGGTTTTTCAAAGTTTTCTTGGTTTGTAAGGTTTTGTGCTTGTGGGTTGGGTCTTGTTGCGATTCGTGTTGTTTTTGTTTGTGTTGGACATTTGTAAATGTTGTTAAGAGGTTATATAAGTCATTAATAACATCAAAGTGGAACAAAAATGCAATAAATATGTTCCTATGCTTAAGGAGGATGAATAACATGAAGAACAATCGACATTTTGGAAAAATCTTGGACCTATGGACTGTTTTGGACAATTTATAGCTAATTTTTCGTGTTGGTTTAATTTGTTTATTGTTATGGTATTGTAGTTCCATGGGTTACCAAGTTAACCCAACTGGAATCGAGTAAAAAGGGATTAAAACAAAGATTTGGTGATGATTTTTGTGAAGAACGCCAAGAACACCAAGAACACGAAAATATAATATGAGTTGATACTTTGGCCTAAGATTTGGCCATGTTAATGGTAATGGATAACTCTGAATTTCTGATATGTTGTAGCCCTATGTCTTAGGAGTCCATAGAGTTCGGAACGGACCAATTTGAACGTGTATTGAGGGGGTTATGGTGGTTAGAAGCAAGATAGGTCTAGAACACCAAAACAGAGCATTCCGGGAAGCAAAACGGGTTGAGGACTCAGGCCGAGCGCCTAAGGCGCTGGCTAGGCACTGGCCACGAGTCCAGCTACTGTGAGAGAATGCTTTAGGCGCTGGTCATAGGCCATTATGAGCGCCTAAGGCGCTGGACAAGAGACTGTGCAAACAGCTTCGACGTCCTTTAGTAAAATAGGCATAACTTTCTCATACGAACTTGGATTGAGGTCATTTAGGATGATTCGGAAAGAGAATGAGTAGACCTACAACTTTCGTTCTTTAAGTTTTTCAATTTGAGGTCTGTAGTCTGGCCTAAATTGGCCATTTATATGACTGATATGTAATTAGGGGCAATCGGAGGGTGTCGGGCATGCGCGTAAGCACATGTAATGCTCCCAACAATGTAAAATGACGTTCTAAGTTCTAAAACATGAATGTTATGATTTATAATGATGCTTAGCATTAACCAATGAGTATGAGATAAATCGAATGGGCGGGCTAGGCGTACGTAATTGCGTGTCGCTTGGGCGTTCGAATAGGCAAGTTTGGCGTACGAACGAACAAGCGTCGTAACGCCGTAACTAGTGGGCATAACCTTGTTTAATATTTTGTTTCTAGTATGAATGAGACATTATAGAGTAATATAAGACATTATTTGATATCTGGTATGTGACTAATTGTTATGTGGATATATACTTAATTGTGTAGGATATTAAGGAGCGTGTGTTGTAATATTGTAGCAGACGCACCACGAAAGTTTCCTAACGCTTGTCTAACCCTTATGTTGGGCAAGTTTCCCTAACCTTACTCGAATTATATTTTGAGCAGGTTTCATATTTTATACAGGTGTTGTATATTGTTGCAAGTTTCATGACTCAAATGAAGTTATTACTTTTGAATCATATTAGTGGATTAATTATTGTCAATTACTCCACCTCCAAGATAATTATTGATATTCGCAGCTTATGCATTTGAAGTCATTATTTGTTGTTGGATTGTGAAAACGTTTAAGTTCTTCGTTCATGAACTGTTTAAGGAAATAGTCTACGCCATTTGTTTCGGCTAGACATGTACAGGTTATTATTTTAAAAACTATCCAAACCAGTAGTTGGTACGGATTCTTGGACTGAGAGAGCAGCCCTTATTAGGGGATTATAATGTGTCGGTTATTCGATGCAGTCAGAGTTAAATGTTATGCATATACATGGTGTACGAGAGGCTGATCCCCTTGAGTACAACTGACGGGGTCAGGTTTTAAAGGAGTTAGTTGAATGATTGACTCTTTGGCCAAAAGTTTATGGTCGGTTGGACCACTGAGCAGTAAATAATCATTATTCATTGATTCATTTGGACTTTGATTATGTCATTTCAGCTATTTCATCAATGTTCATAAATTGTTAATCTATACAGCTATTATTCTTATTATTTCATGATATATCTTCTTCTTGCTTTTAAACTTACTGAGCAAAGTAGTTGATCACCCTTGCTATATCATGAACCTATTGCAGTTAAGCCGGAGAGTTCCAAAGCGGACAAAGGCAAAGGAAAGCTTAAGGAATAGTTATATGTACTATCCCGTTATGTAATCGTGGAATTGTTTTGTATTATTATTGTATTCTGCGATGTATTCATTTAAGGTTATAGACCTTGGGACCGTAGTAAACCTTTTGTAATGAACAACATATGTTTATTTTATTCCGCATTAGTTGATTTATGTTGTTTAGAGGTGTATGGATGTATTTTATCGTAAGCACCAAATTCGAGGTATTGGTACCCGGATTTGGGGGTGTCACAGGTTGGTATCAGAGCTGTAGGTTATGAACTTTAGGAATGCGAAACCTAGGTTATAACCTTAGTATTAAACTCGTATTGAGTACGTTAGGTGATGGATCGGGGAGATTGATTTGATGGTCATGTCTGGAGGTGGATTGTGGAAATCCATCGAGTCGAGTTGTGCATGATAAAATATCATTTCATTTTACCAATGAATATATTTTATTGTGGCACTGACATCTTGCTGTCTATTTGTTTTTGTCTGTGGCTGTAGGATGTCTGAAATGGGAGAGTCAAGTCCTGCTAGAGAAGTGGAGTTCACAGACATTCATGTGGACGCAGGGCATTTAGTGGAGGTGCAGCCGAGTGAGCCAGAGATGATGGACACCAGGGATGAGTCTGAGGCCGAGGATGAGGATCCCGAGGAGGAACCAGTGACGGAGGATGATGAGCCACCTGAGTATGCAGATGGCATGGGCACTACTGCTAGTGACATCATTGAAGAGCTAACAAATAAGAATGAGAAGCTCGAGGATCGAGTAGCCCACTTAGAGGAGCAGAACCAGGATTACCAGGACCGAGAGGAGTAGTACAGGTCATTAGTGTATCAGACTTTGGGGAAAAAGGCTGAGTTAACCCAGGAGCTACAGGAAAAGGACCAGAGGATTGTTGAGATAGAGGCAGAGGTTCACGGTCGGCATGGGACTTCTGTTCAGCTTGGTGTGATGGTTTGTGACCTCTTAGAGAGGAATGTGGTGTTGGTAGGACAGATAAAGCGGGTAGAGGATCAGCTGGAGACTACTCGTCTGGAGAAAGATGAGGCTATAGAGCAGTTGGCAGCCCGGACTTTAGAGATTGATTCCCTCCGTTTAGGCTTTGTCGACGCCGGTTTTTCGTCTTTTCCGATTTTCGCCTTTTATTAGATGATTTTTTGGAAAAGGACTGCATTAATGTCGACGGGGTTTTGAAAGATCGTTTTTTATGATGAGCTAATTAACCAGAGTCCCCAGTTGGTATATTTGAAATGGATGTACCAACTCATCCGACTTTTCGTTTTTTATAAATCGCTGGCTCATATGTGACTCCGAATTAATTGGTCTGCGAACCGAGATTCATAGAGTTCGGGGGCTTGCTTAAGCGAGGGGAAGGTGTTAGGCACCCCCCGACTTCCGTGAAACACGGTTACCGCAATCTTGATACTTTCCTATCCTTTAATTCATGAAATGTGTATGTGTGCGTGTGTGTGTGCCTATATGAAAGTTGTGGTGAGTTTGTATGAAAGAATCATTTGGGGTTTTTTTTGGAAAGTCGTGTTTTGAGAATGCTTTATGATGAGGACATCCATGATCCAGAAACCCGTAACACAACCCGAGAAGACCCATTGCAATTGCCACTTGGACCCATTACTAGAGCTCGAGCTAAAACCTTCAAAGACGGTCTTAACGGAATGATCCATGAACTATGGAACGAGGTTGGATCAAGCATAGAGGTTATGGAGATGGAGCCCAAGCGTATGAAGCCCGTAAACATGTTGCGAATGGACGTAGCAGACAAAACAGCGAAAGAAAGCAGTTTGTTCGGAACAGGATGACCTCGCCCCGGCGAGAATATCCAGGCCATTTTTCTCGCCCCGGCGAGAGGCTCGCCCCGGCGAGGTTTCCCAAGCCAATTATCTCGCCCCGGCGAGAGTCTCGCCCCGGCGAGAAATCTTCAGTTCAAAATCTCTCGCCCCGGCGAGAACCTCCTGGATGCAATTTGTTATTTTTTGACTTTCTTGATTTTCGAACCTTCTTTCATCCAAAACATGATATCAGTATTTAGGATCAATTACATATGTTCTGATTGTAACATTTCCATATTTGTGTGCTTGTATTTCAAAGAGTGTGTGCTTCTAGAAGCTTCTAGTTTGTTTCTAAAACTAGTATAAATAGGTGCTATTGTAAACTTGAATTTTACAAAAATTAATATTCAGATTATCATCATTATTGTGAGATTGTTCTTTTCTTGTGGTTCTTGAGAATTCCTAAGTATTCCTTAGTTTTCTTTGAGATTCATATTTGACTTATCATACAACCAATCATAGTTGTGTGTGGCGTCTTCTACCGCATCAATCGTCGATTGTACCAAGATTACCGCTTCAACATAAGCGAGGGGTCGAGGTGTCGTTGGTGTCCATCCTACGCAAACTTCATTTGCAAGCAATTGTACCAAGATTACCGTCTACATATAGGCGAGGGGTTAAGGTGTTGCAAGCTATCCATCCTATCAACTTGTTAGAAACGATCCGGGCGACGACCACCTCACGCAAGCGTGCCGTGGAGTCTATCATTTGGTATCAAAGCTAAGTTTCCTATCAAGTTACTTATCTTTACTTCTATTGTTGAATTATAGTCAAAAAAAAAAAAAAAAAAACTGCATAAAAATATATAGCAGAAAATTTGTATTGTTGAATTGCTATCGTTGGGATTTTTATTTGCAAGAATCATATTTGGCGGTTGGAAGTCTTGTGAAGAGTCGCACTTTCTATATTGTGTTTTTGATAAATTATTATTGAATTGTAATTAGAGACTTGAGGTAATATTTGTGAGAATTCAAAACGAACCTATTAGAGAGAACTACGAGCGGAAAAAGGCAAGAGTAGTAAGTTTGATTGAGGGTAAAAGCCTAATTGTGTGATACACGAGCGTTTCCTATTTGTGTGATATATTGTTTGAGTGAAACACGTAAGGGAGTGGTGAGGAACTTGTTTTCTACTAATCTTTATTTTGCAGGAAATATGTCTAACACAAGAGATAAGACAATTGAACATGAACCTTCTACATCGAATTTTGACCCAAAACTCATGATGGAGGCTATGATGAAAGAATTTTCTAGACAATTGGGGATGGCTATGGAACAAGTGCATGATCGCATCGATCAATTGAGTGACACTCGAGGGGAACGAACTCAAATCCCTCCGGGTGGGCGCCCAAAAGGAAAAACCCAACAAAAGGAAGCAAGGCTAGAGGAAACAAATTACTATGATGAAAGGTTTAGTGAGGAAGAGGATCGAGAAACTGACTTTATCCCTAGGAGACATTTTGCAAAGGATAGAGGCGGCCGAACTCGAGAGGACAACAATCTTGATAGCATCAAAATGAAAATTCCCACATTCCAAGGCAGAAGTGACCCCGAGGCCTATCTAGAATGGGAGAGGAAAATGGAGTGGATCTTTGACTGTCACAACTACTCGGATCTCAAAAAAGTTAGAATTGCAGCTACCGAATTTTCCGACTATGCAGTTACGTGGTGAGATCAATTAATGACCAGCCGAAGGAGGTGCAGGGAACGTCCAATAGAGACTTGGGCAGAAATGAAAGCTGTAATGAAAAAGAGGTTTGTCCCAAGCCACTACTATCGAGATCTGTTTCGAAACTTACAAAATTTGAGACAGGGAAGCAAGAGTGTGGAGGACTACTTCAAGGAAATGGAGATGCTAATGTCTAGAGCTGACATCGACGAGGATAATGAGGCAACCATGGCCCGATTTTCAGCAGGTTTAAATTGGGATATTGCAGATTTGGTGGAGCGTCAACATTATGTGGTATTGGAAGATATGGTGCACATGGCTATCAAAATAGAGAAGCAACTTAACAGGAGAGGTGGCCAACGAACAAATCCTACCATAGGTTCATCATGGAAAGCCAATAATGTGAAGCGTGAGGAAAAGCCAAATGTTTTCAAACCAAAGCCAGAAATTAAGCAAGGAGCGACTACTCAAGTAGTGCAAGGTAACACTAATACACCTTCTACTAGTCGTAATCGAGATATTGTATGCTTTAAATGTCAAGGCAGGGGACATATTGCAAATCAATGCCCAAATCAAAGAACTATGTTATTGCTTGATAATGGGGATTTGGAGACCGAGGGAGAAGATAGTGACCATGACTCTATGCCACCATTGGAGGAAGATAGAGAGGTTGCTATGCATGGCGAAGTGTTGGTCACACGGAGAATGCTTAGTACACAGGCAAAAGAAGAAAGCAGCGAGCAAAGAGAGAATCTGTTTCATACTAGATGCATGGTAAATGGTAAGATTTGTTGTGTTGTAATTGATGGTGGGAGCTGTACAAATGTAGCGAGCATCACAATGGTAGAGAAATTGGGACTTACAACATCCAAACACCCTTACCCATACCGATTGCAGTGGCTCAATGACAGCGGCGACATCAAAGTTACCAAGCAAGTATCCGTGCCGTTTACAATTGGAAAGTATGTTGATGAGATCCTTTGTGATGTAGTTCCTATGCAGGCAGGTCATTTACTACTTGGGAGACCTTGGCAGTTCGATCGGCGAGTAAAACACGATGGTTTTACTAATGAGTACTCTTTTGTTCACAATCAAAGAAAAGTTACCTTGTGTCCTATGTCACCAAAACAAGTGCATGAGGATCAAATACACTTACAGAGAGATCATGAAAAGAAAACAAAAGAGAGAGAAAAAAAGAAAGAAGAGAGAAAAACAAACATTTTTGCAAAAAGGAGTGATGTAAGGCGAGCTTTGGATTCTAAAAAGCCAATGATTATACTTCGGTATAAGGAGGCACTTTTAAATACTAACGCTAATAATCCTTCTTTGCCTAGTGTTGTTTCTACTCTTTTACAGGATTATCAGGATGTATTTCCCGAGGAACTTCCACAAGGGCTACCACCAATTCGGGGAATTGAGCATCAAATTGACTTTGTCCCAGGCGCGACCATTCCAAATCGCCCGGCATACCGAAGCAATCCCGAGGAAACAAAGGAATTGCAGAGGCAAGTTGACGAGCTAGTGGACAAAGGTTTTGTAAGGGAAAGCATGAGTCCATGTGCGGTTCCTGTTATTTTAGTACCTAAGAAAGATGGGAAGTGGCGTATGTGCATTGATTGTCGAGCGGTAAATAACATCACGGTAAAATATCGGCATCCCATTCCTAGGTTAGATGACATGTTAGATGAATTGCATGGATCTTGTGTGTTTTCTAAAATAGATTTAAAGAGTGGTTATCATCAAATTAGGATGCATGAGGGAGATGAATGGAAAACTGCTTTTAAAACAAAATATGGATTATACGAGTGGTTAGTCTTACCTTTTGGTTTAACTAATGCTCCCAGCACGTTCATGAGACTAATGAACCATGTTTTGCGTTCCTTCATTGGAAAGTTTGTAGTTGTCTACTTTGATGATATCTTGATCTATAGCAAAAATTTAGTTGAGCATGCATTGCATATAAAATCTGTCCTAGATGTGCTTCGAAAAGAAAAATTGTATGCTAATATGGACAAATGCACATTTTGTACGGATCGAGTTGTGTTTCTTGGTTTTGTTGTTAGTGCACAGGGAGTACAGGTTGACGAAGAAAAAGTACGTGCAATCCAAGAATGGCCAACTCCTACGAATGTCAGTCAAGTTCGTAGTTTTCATGGACTCGCGAGTTTCTATAGACGGTTTGTAAGGAATTTCAGCGAAGTCACAGCACCACTCACCGAAGTAATCAAAAAGAGTGTAGGATTCAAGTGGGGTGATACACAGGAAAAAGCGTTTAATTTGATTAAAGAAAAATTGACTAACGCTCCTTTACTTGTATTGCCAAATTTCACTAAAACTTTTGAAATTGAATGTGATGCTTCAGGTTTAGGCATTGGAGCTGTGTTGATGCAAGAAGGAAAACCAGTTGCATATTTCAATGAAAAATTGAGTGGAGCAGCTTTAAACTATCCTACCTATGACAAGGAGTTATATGCCTTGGTTCGATCTTTGGAGACTTGGCAACATTACCTGTGGCCTAAGGAATTTGTGATTCACACGGATCATGAATCATTGAAATATTTGAAAGGCCAACACAAGTTGAACAAGAGACACGCACGATGGATGGAGTTCATCGAGACATTCCCGTATGTCATTCGGTATAAGCAAGGTAAGGAGAATGTCGTTGCCGACGCTCTCTCAAGAAGGTATGTGTTGTTAAATACTCTCGACACAAAATTACTTGGTTTTGAACAAATCAAAGAATTGTATGTTAATGACCATGATTTCTGTGAAGAGTTTAAAATTTGTGAAAAGAATGTTGTAGGTAAGTACTTCAAGATGGATGGGTTCTTGTTTCGTGAGAATCGATTGTGTATACCTGCAAGTTCTTTGCGTGAACTATTGGTTCGTGAATCACATGGAGGTGGTTTGATGGGACATTTTGGTGTTGATAAGACCTTATCTGTATTAAAAGAACATTTCTATTGGCCCCATATGAAACGAGATATGGAACGAATTTGTGATAGGTGCATTACCTGTCGTCAAGCTAAATCTCGTGTTCAACCCCATGGGTTATACACACCATTGCCAATTTCGAGTGAACCTTGGATTGATTTGTCTATGGATTTTGTATTGGGTTTACCTAGATCTAAGTATGGTCATGATTCTATATTTGTGGTCGTAGATAGATTTTCAAAAATGGCACATTTCATTCCATGTCATAAAACTGATGATGCATCCCATATTGCTGATTTATTCTTTAGAGATATTGTGCGTCTGCATGGCATGCCCCGAACAATTGTTTCGGATAGAGATGCTAAGTTCTTGAGCTACTTTTGGAAAACTTTGTGGTGTAAACTAGGAACCAAACTGTTGTTTTCTACTACTTGTCATCCACAAACTGACGGTCAAACAGAAGTAGTAAATAGGACTCTATCTGCATTATTAAGGGCTATCATTAATAAGAATATTAAGCTTTGGGAAGAATGTTTACCCCATGTTGAGTTTGCTTATAATAGGTCTGTCCACTCGGCTACTAAATTCTCACCTTTTGAAATTGTGTATGGTTTTAATCCTTTAACACCATTGGATTTAGCACCTTTACCTATTTCTGAGTATACTAATATGGATGGCAAAAACAAGGCTGATTTTGTTAAGCAGATACATGAGAAGACAAGGCTTAACATTGAGAAAAAGACGGACCAATATGCTCGACAGGCCAACAAGGGTCGGCGTCAAGTAATCTTCGAACCCGGGGATTGGGTATGGCTACACATGCGTAAGGAAAGATTTCCTGCTCAAAGGCGTTCGAAACTACTCCCTAGAGGAGATGGACCATTTCAAGTGCTTGAACGCATTAACAACAATGCTTACAAATTGGATTTACCCGGTGAGTATACTATTAGTGCAACTTTCAATGTTTCTGATCTAAGCCCGTTTGATGTAGGTGAAGATTTGAGGACAAATCCTCTTCAAGAGGAGAGGTATGATGAGGACATCCATGATCCAGAAACCCGTAACACAACCCGAGAAGACCCATTGCAATTGCCACTTGGACCCATTACTAGAGCTCGAGCTAAAACCTTCAAAGACGGTCTTAACGGAATGATCCATGAACTATGGAACGAGGTTGGATCAAGCATAGAGGTTATGGAGATGGAGCCCAAGCGTATGAAGCCCGTAAACATGTTGCGAATGGACGTAGCAGACAAAACAGCGAAAGAAAGCAGTTTGTTCGGAACAGGATGACCTCGCCCCGGCGAGAATATCCAGGCCATTTTTCTCGCCCCGGCGAGAGGCTCGCCCCGGCGAGGTTTCCCAAGCCAATTATCTCGCCCCGGCGAGAGTCTCGCCCCGGCGAGAAATCTTCAGTTCAAATCTCTCGCCCCGGCGAGAACCTCCTGGATGCAATTTGTTATTTTTTGACTTTCTTGATTTTCGAACCTTCTTTCATCCAAAACATGATATCAGTATTTAGGATCAATTACATATGTTCTGATTGTAACATTTCCATATTTGTGTGCTTGTATTTCAAAGAGTGTGTGCTTCTAGAAGCTTCTAGTTTGTTTCTAAAACTAGTATAAATAGGTGCTATTGTAAACTTGAATTTTACAAATTAATATTCAGATTATCATCATTATTGTGAGATTGTTCTTTTCTTGTGGTTCTTGAGAATTCCTAAGTATTCCTTAGTTTTCTTTGAGATTCATATTTGACTTATCATACAACCAATCATAGTTGTGTGTGGCGTCTTCTACCGCATCAATCGTCGATTGTACCAAGATTACCGCTTCAACATAAGCGAGGGGTCGAGGTGTCGTTGGTGTCCATCCTACGCAAACTTCATTTGCAAGCAATTGTACCAAGATTACCGTCTACATATAGGCGAGGGGTTAAGGTGTTGCAAGCTATCCATCCTATCAACTTGTTAGAAACGATCCGGGCGACGACCACCTCACGCAAGCGTGCCGTGGAGTCTATCACTTTAGAATGTCCTTCGATTTATACGAGAAAGCCTTATTCTTTATCAGAAAGGTTTGATTTTGATTGTCAAAAGCTATGAGATTTTTCATTAAATGTTGTTTTGGTAAAAACATGAATTTATTAAACCTTAGCCAAAATAGGAATCGAGATTTATACGTTGCTTTCATAAATGATGGGCAATTTCTAGGATCTCTTTCGCCCTATGTATCAAGGTTTAGTAAAACGATTATTTCTTTTTATAAAACCATTTTTTGTGACATTTGGAAACAACTTCTCTTTAGCTTTCTCGTAAAATAGGAATCGACTTTCATTAGCATTTCCAATTCTTAGCCTCGTGATGCTAATATCCTACTTTGATTGATTTTAGAAAATCTTTATTGTTTTGGTTTTGAAATCTTTTGTTTGATGTTACAAATCAAATTAAATATCAAAACGCGTAAGGGGCTATTCGCGGGCATGTAAGCCATCAAAATATCCCCGAACGCCAACAATCACATATTTCACTACCACGGGGCCTTAAATCCGATTCTCGCCTTAGCGTCGTTTTAAGGCCCGACGATTACATGTTACAAAAACGAGCACCTTGAATCTATTACATACATCAAAACGTCCATCATCGGATTTGGACCACGGAGTCGCATTCCTAGGCTCACACCCGAGATTACTACATGCCCACAAAATGAATACTATGAAACTAACCAACACGGATTTGCCTAATACACCATGATATCCAAAAATGATAATCTAAATAAATTACACCCAATAAATCATCATAAACAAGCTAGAAATTTCACCACTTGGATATCCTCGGGTTATTAGGAAGAATTTCGTTCCGATGGAACCCTCTCTAATAATCCCTAATCCATGATTGTTCAACAATATACATGAAAATTACATTTAACTTAACCAAATAATATGATATAAATTGCTATAACAAAGGAAATTTTCACCTTGCAAATGATCTCAAATGGATGTAAACTTGTGTATTTGAATAGGATAAGAAGTATCTTTGATACAATCAAAATCAAAAGAGTATAAATCCTCTCTTTTTTCTCTCTTTTCTTCCTATTTTGTTGCAAAATTTGGCTATTTCTCTCTCAAAATCCGTGCTGCTGTTGTGCTGAATTCTTCCTCCTCCAAATCTACTCAACCTCCTGTATGCTGAAACGGAAATGAGCTGAAATAGGTTGGCTGGCCGCCTGCCTTCCACTCACCTTGTTTCGACTTCCGTGTTTTGAGATCCGTGTTTTCAAAAGGCGCACTTATTGGTCGCAGATCAATCCGCGGCTGGACGGTTTGACTTTCTCGATTTTAGTGCCACACCTCGACTTTCGTGCCGTAACTTCGGTTTCCGCTGACAGGCTTGTATTTTGCAGTCCGGGAATTACCGGGAGACGTGCCACCTCATTCGGGAATGCTCGTTTCGGACGGCCTTATTGTCACGTCAGCTTTGGTCGCCAATCGTCGCGGTGGTGTTGAGCGTTCGCACTTGTGCATCCCTTGCTCTCGCAGGCCGGTTCATTTGACGAATTTGCCCTCCTGTCATGGTTAGTATAGGAAGTTCAAAATTTGGGTGTCTACAGCTGCCCCTCTTTATCATGTTTATGAAATGTTAAATGAAATGAACATGATAAAGAAGTAGACACACGATGCATGAATGACAGTGCAAAAGAATGACAATGCATACATGATGTAACACATACAACTTATAATGAAATGCAAGATGTAGGGCATGCAGAACATTCGTAAGTGTGTCAATGCATCAATCCTTGACCTGTCGCTCGTCTTGTAATCGCCGGGTCTCGTATCCGGTCGATTGTCCTGTGAATGCCGGGTCTCGTATCTGGTCGCTTGTCTCGTAATCGCCGGATCTCGTCTCCGGTTGATTGTCCTCGTACATCGTTCTCGGCAGCCATCGTTTTTGACTCTGATAGGCTAGGACCTTGACACCTAACCTGCACGATGGATCACGTACAAAAATTATCATGTATTCATGCATGTGACACAACATTTAATACGTAAATTGATGAAAAATGACTCATGTACAGTCCTTTGATATTGTTCTACAGATATCATCATCTGTCGTGGTTTGCTTGGATCTCAGCCCTTCCCAGGGATCGTTGATTGTTTGGATCTCAGCCCTTTCCAAGGGTCGTTGATTGTTTGGATCTCAGCCCTTCCCAGGGTTCGTTGATTTTTTTGGATACCAGCCCTTCCCAGGGATCGTTGATTTTTTTGGATACCAGCCCTTCCCAGGGGTCGTTGATTGTTTGGATACCAGCCCTTCCCAGGGGTCGTTGATTTTTTGGATACCAGCCCTTCCCAGGGATTCGTTGATTGTTTGGATACCAGCCCTTCCCAGGGGTTCGTTGATTTTTTGGATACCAGCCCTTCCCAGGGGTCGTTGATTGTTTGGATACCAGCCCTTCCCAGGGGTTCGTTGAATTTTTTGGATACCAGCCCTTCCCAGGGATTGTTGATTTTTTTGGATACCAGCCCTTCCCAGGGATTGTTGATTTTTTTTTGGATACCAGCCCTTCCCAGGGATTCGTTGATTGTTTGGATACCAGCCCTTCCCAGGGGTTCGTTGTTTGGATCTCAGCCCTTCCCAGGGTGTTAGTTGTTTGGATCTCAGCCCTTCCCAGGGTGTTAGTTGTTTGGATCTCAGCCCTTCCCAGGGTGTTAGTTGTTTGGATCTCAGCCCTTCCCAGGGTGTTAGTTGTTTGGATCTCAGCCCTTCCCAAGGTGTTAGTTGTTTGGATCTCAGCCCTTCCTAGGGTGTTAGTTGTTTGGATATCAGCCCTTCCCAGGGTGTTAGTTGTTTGGATCTCAGCCCTTCCCAGGGTGTTAGTTGTTTGGATCTCAGCCCTTCCTAGGGTGTTAGTTGTTTGGATCTCAGCCCTTCCCAGGGTGTTAGTTGTTTGGATATCAGCCCTTCTCAGGATGTTAGTTTGATTTGAGTGATTTTTTATTTTATTTTATTATTATTATTTTTATTTTATTTTTTTAAAGGGATGTGTGATCGGCTTTTGTCCTGGATCTCCCACCCACATCGTCCATGTACCATGCCGCAAAAGCCATCACGGTCTGATCATTTGTGAGGTTGAAAGCGCCGTGCTTGTACTTTCCCCTGAAGATTTTCATTTTGATCGTACATGTATGCATGCAAAAGATGTTATGCATGATCTGGCAGATATGTTATGGACAGATGCATGTGCACACATATGTTTAGATAGAAATGACCCTTGTTCAGTCAAATGATACGATTCGACCGTCGTCATTGTTTGCCAACATTTGATTGGATCACGCCTTGTCGCGAAGTGTAGTTTCTAGATTTCAACATTGGTTTGGTACTCTGCCTGTTCTTGGTCGTCTTCATTTGAGGAAGCTCTGTTTCGCTCTCTGTGATGATTGACAACTATGTTGGGCTCCTTGGGCTTTTGATCATTTCTGATGGCCGATATGCTGTCGTCCCGCATTATATCATCTTTGTATATGCTCATGCACGTGGATCAATTGGATGTCGAGGCAGTGATAGTCAGGATTGGAGAGAGACCCAATGACGAGAAGTTCTGTGCAACCTCGGCTTCCTTCCATTTCACGATTCTTAACTGCCCCAGCCTTGGCGCGTGTTGTGACCAAGAATTCTTATCGAAAACTTGCGATGTTGACCGTGCTGAGTTATCCACAGCTCTGCAAGATCCTGCATATCAGATGACTAACAAATGCCAAAACTTGAAGGCTCGGGCCGTTAGTGTTAGTTCAACACAAAGATATTATAATCTCGACAAAAATGCAGTTAAAGCACATGAAATTGAATCTCTGTTGATCGCACAATCTAGCAAGCTGTGAACCGTGAACGTACTAGATTGGAAGTTATTTTCAATCCCTCGTGAGTTGATGATTTTCTTTTTGACGAGTTATGAAATCGTAAGAACACCTTCAAGCATTAATGGTCATTGTAGGTGAGTAAGGTCGAATTCAAAAGAACTACCTTCCCTCGTCAAAGGTATTCTGTCTCTATTCTCGACAACTTTCTCGGCAGGATTGACGTCATGTGACAAATGCACTATGCGATGCAGCATTCAGTAGGGGTTTCTCTTCCATAACTCATTGTTTAAGGCCGAGAGTTTTTCGCGTTATCTTTTCTCTTTATTAGTCCACTTCACTTGTCTCGTTTTTCTTAGGCTTTTCAAAGTTACCCATTTAACGAGTTTTGGACCAATGACTCCCGAACCAGACGGTTTTGGGGCATTAGGTGTACAGACACCCTTTCGGGTTTATTTACTCGAGTAACAAAGGCCACGGTTAGAGACAAGCTGGTGGTCTGCCCCATTCATTCTTTGCTTGACCTTGCGCAAGATTCGTTTTCTTAGGCTTGAGTTACCCTTGTAGCGAGTGTTAGGCCGGTGACTCCCAAACCAGACGGCTTTAGGGCACCAGATGCAGAGACACCCCTTAGGCTTAATTACTCGAGTAGCCCATGCCACGATTCGAATCTGCTCGGGCCTCCTCTACTGTAATGCTCGTTTTCTTAGGCTCTGAGTTACCCATGTAACAAGTGTTGGGCCAGCGACTCCCAAACCAGATGGCTTTAGGGCACCAGGTGTAGAGACACCCCTCGGGCTTAATTACTCGAATAACCCAGGCCACGATTCGAGACATTAGCTTGATAATCATTTATCGTCTGACTTCTTGATATTGATAATTATTGACTGTCTGACTACGTGTTAATTGCCATCAACGTTGTCATAGTTTTATACCCCACAACTGAAAGTTTGTGCAAATGCAAAGTGAAGGCTGTCACATGAGGTCGATTCTGTCGCAACCGTTGCTTTGAATTAAGGCTTTGTACCCGATCAAAAGGTTGAATAGCCTTCTTCGTCTAATCATACTCACGATCGTGCTCCACGGTTGCTTGTCAGAAATAATCCGATTCCTATCAAGCCAAATAAAATCCCCTTTCACGCGGATCATCGTATCCCGGGAAAACTAGGCTTGACAAATGCTAGATGATCGTACCGTTGAAGATTGAATTGACATGAGGTAGCATTTGATGATGATGATGGTGCATGTTGATGGGATTGTTGCATGGGTGCCAATTTGCACGTCATCATTTCCTGGGTAGTGACAAATGCCCCAGTGTTAAGTTGCTTTTCTTGTGATCTCCCTCGTACTGGTTGCATCGGTATCTCGCTGGGTTGACAAAAGATCCGGTCCTTTGACTTATTGAAAGGTTTGGGGGATTTTTGATTTTTTTGATTTTTTTTTTTGCCCCTACTCCGGTTTCTTTGTGACCGTTAGGGGTTCTGATGTTTGATGGCGAAGGTTTGGTCTAAGTCGGGTTTGGGTTTACCTTCGACCCATCCTTTGATCTCGCCAGGCATATTGTCGATATCTGTCTCGTCCTGCTCAATCCCCATCAGATCGAAATCTAGCTTTTATACCAAAATCGTGATCTTCCTTCAAATTTGGCCTATTGCTTGTCAGGCTAGAATGCCTCAAATCGGGGTACTGCCATAAAACGAAAAAATGCTTGTCATATATATAACACATTTCAGCACATGATCTTCCTTTTGGATAACATGACAAAATGACATGAGCGTGCAGGGATTTGAAATAAAACTCAAAATTTTAAAACCCATTGATCTTCTACTGGCCGGGATTCACTGCCATACTCCTGGATTTACCCCTTCCCCAACATGCTTAGGTAGAGGATTTAACATTTGGTGACCCTGGCTGTTCCACCACGATTTCCCCATTATCAATCAAGTCCTAAATTTTGTGCTTCAGCGTCCAACATTCCTGCGTATCATGACCAGGGGAACCTGAGTGATAGGCACATCGCTTGCTTGGGTCAAATCTTCTTCCATTCGGGTCACTTGGGGGTGCCAACTCGACTATTTTCCTCTGGGCTATCAATACGGCCAACACCTGCTCAAGAGGATCCCCGAGTGGGGTGAATACTCGATTTTTCGAGGTCTCGAATCTTCTTCGCCCATCCGCCCTATGATCAGTGAAGTTAGGCCGTCGGGATGGCCCCACTCTCTGCACCTGTACTGGAGGATTGTTTTCTGCCCTTCTAGATGATCCCTACAAGATGAGGGAAACATCCTCCTCCCTTTTCTTTTGGATTCTATGGGAAGTGCTGCCATAGTTTCCACTTTGGATTTGTTCTGCAACTATTTCCAAAGCCGTGAAATCCCGAATCTTACCAGACTTCAGACCCATATCCACCATTTCTCCGTGTTTAATCATCTCGGCGAAAGGCCTGCCAATCCCTGATATAACCCGCTCATAATAAGGGGCCTCTTGAATATCTACGAAGGTCATCACCATCTCTGACTCGCTCATCGGGGGATTCACCTGTGCGGCCATACCCCTCCATCATTGTGCATAGTCCCTGAAGGATTCCCTGGGTTGCTTCTTAACTTTCGTCATTTGGTATCTATCAGGGGCCATTTGTGCCTGGAAGCTATACTGTGTTAAGAAGGTGTGGGCCAATTCTTCCCAATTGTGAATCCGGGCATTGTCAAGACGGGCATACCAGATTCTCGCTTCTCCTATCAAACTCTTTTGAAAAAGTTGCATTCTTAGACCCTCGTCTTCTGCATAAGATCCCAGCTCCCCGATGTAGATTTTCAGATGGGTATAAAGATCCCCCTTACCATTGTACTTCTCAAATTCGGGAATTTTAAATTTCTCCAGGTATCTGGTTCCGGGGAAGACACATAGATCCGAATAATTAACCCTGCCTAGGGACCCTATGCCTTTCATAGATTGAATAGTTTCCTCCATTTGTTTCATTTTCTTCCGCAGGTCATCCGTATCTCCCTCTTCCAGGATAGTAATCACTGTTTTGTTAGGTACGGGAATGGCCTTTGGGACGATTGGCTCGCCCTTAGGTTGGGGTGGATCCTCTTTAGGTGGGTCCTGTCGAGGTATCAATTGTTCCCTCAACATTATGGCCATTTCTAACATCTGCTTCTTGAAATCATCAAATTCTTCCCTAGATATGGAGCCGGGATTAGTAGGTGGGAGCTCAGCCATTTCAGATGTAGAGTTTTGGGCCCTTTTAGACTGTGAACGGGTTTGAGGAGCAATCCTACAGAAACAACGGTTCGAAGTTTAGTCCGGGGTAATGAAAGGATATGGATGCATGCTAAAGCTGTAATTTTTTGTGATTTGGGTTTTTTAATCTTTCTCTGCAAAACAACATGTTAGTAGTCCCTTATTGCAATAATAATTGATAGGCATGACTTATTATGCTTCCCCCAGCGGTTCCCTGCAAAACATAGAGGTTAGTAATCTTTTTGGATAGAGAAGGGAAGCATATATGAATGGGATCATGATATTTATACGCGTGAACGTAAAAGGGCATGAAGAGACTTTTCCTGCATTGAGTTAATATGAGGCTGACCTATCCTAGGGTTACTCTCACGGGCTTTTCGGCATGAAGGTCCCCAAATCTTCACAATCTACTCGTCTGAGTCCTTTCGATTGGAGCGGATTTGGGTGGTGCGTTTCCTGAGCCATCTCCGGGGAGCAGCTCCTTCGAGTCCAGTAATAAGCAACCGACAGGTTCGCCTCAGGAGGAGGTACATTCTCAACATACATTCACATTCATCGTCCTCACCGTATGCAAATGATTTTAACACATCATTCATTTGGGAAAAACACACATTGACACAACCAAAGCGCAAAAAATCGAAATATCGCACGCACACACATATTCATGAATTTTAAAAGGATAGGATAGCATCAAGATTTTAACACGGCTTAAGCCCTCTAATGTCCCCAGCGGAGTCGCTAGCTGTCGACGCTGGTTTTTCGTCTTTTCTGATTTTCGCCTTTTATTAGATGATTTTTTGGAAAAGGACTGCATTAATGTCGACGGGGTTTTGAAAGATCGTTTTTTATGATGAGCCAATTAACCAGAGTCGCCAGTTGGTATATTTGAAATGGATGTACCAACTCATCCGAGTTTTCATTTTTTATAAATCGCTGGCTCATATGTGACTCCGAATTAATTGGTCTGCGAACCGAGATTCATAGAGTTCGGGGGCTTGCTTAAGCGAGGGGAAGGTGTTAGGCACCCCCCGACTTCCGTGAAACACGGTTACCGCAATCTTGATACTTTCCTATCCTTTAATTCATGAAATGTGTATGTGTGTATGTGTGTGTGCCTATATGAAAGTTGTGGTGAGTTTGTATGAAAGAATCATTTGGGGTTTTTTTTGGAAAGTCGTGTTTTGAGAATGCTTTAGAATGTCCTTCGATTTATACGAGAAAGCCTTATTCTTTATCAGAAAGGTTTGATTTTGATTGTCAAAAGCTATGAGATTTTTCATTAAGTGTTGTTTTGGTAAAAACATGAATTTATTAAACCTTAGCCAAAATAGGAATCGAGATTTATACGTTGCTTTCATAAATGATGGGCAATTTCTAGGATCTCTTTCGCCCTATGTATCAAGGTTTAGTAAAACGATTATTTCTTTTTATAAAACCATTTTTTGTGACATTTGGAAACAACTTCTCTTTAGCTTTCTCGTAAAATAGGAATCGACTTTCATTAGCATTTCCAATTCTTAGCCTCGTGATGCTAATATCCTACTTTGATTGATTTTAGAAAATCTTTATTGGTTTGGCTTTGAAATCTTTTGTTTGATGTTACAAATCAAATTAAATATCAAAACGCGTAAGGGGCTATTCGCGGGCATGTAAGCCATCAAAATATCCCCGAACGCCAACAATCACATATTTCACTACCACGGGGCCTTAAATCCGATTCTCGCCTTAGCGTCGTTTTAAGGCCCGACGATTACATGTTACAAAAACGAGCACCTTGAATCTATTACATACATCAAAACGTCCATCATTGGATTTGGACCATGGGGTCGCGTTCCTAGGCTCACACCCGAGATTACTACATGCCCACAAAATGAATACTATGAAACTAACCAACACGGATTTGCCTAATACACCATGATATCCGAAAATGATAATCTAAATAAATTATACCCAATAAATCATCATAAACAAGCTAGAAATTTCACCACTTGGATATCCTCGGGTTATTAGGGAGAATTTCGTTCCGATGGAACCCTCTCTAATAATCCCTAATCCATGATTGTTCAACAATATACATGAAAATTACATTTAACTTAACCAAATAATATGATATAAATTGCTATAACAAAGGGAATTTTCACCTTGCAAATGATCTCAAATGGATGTAAACTTGTGTATTTGAATAG
This sequence comes from Aralia elata, assembly GCA_034770075.1. Lineage (NCBI taxonomy): Eukaryota > Viridiplantae > Streptophyta > Magnoliopsida > Apiales > Araliaceae > Aralia > Aralia elata. The sequence goes on from CM068377.1 coordinate 67,250,682, forward strand.
GATAAGAAGTATCTTTGATACAATCAAAATCAAAAGAGTATAAATCCTCTCTTTTTTCTCTCTTTTCTTCCTATTTTGTTGCAAAATTTGGCTATTTCTCTCTCAAAATCCGTGCTGCTGCTGTGCTGAATTCTTCCTCCTCCAAATCTGCTCAACCTCCTGTATACTGAAACGGAAATGAGCTGAAATAGGCTGGCTGGCCGCCTGCCTTCCACTCACCTGGTTTCGAGTTCCGAGATCCGTGTTTTCAAAAGGCGCACTTATTGGCCGCAGATCAATCCGCGGCTGGACGGTTTGACTTTCTCGATTTTAGTGCCACGCCTCGACTTTCGTGTCGTAACTTCGGTTTTCGCTGACAGGCTTGTATTTTGTAGTCCGGGAATTACCGGGAGACGTGCCACCTCATTCGGGAATGCTCGTTTCGGACAGCCTTATTGTCACGTCAGCTTTGGTCGCCAATCGTCGCGGTGGTGTTGAGCGTTCGCACTTGTGCATCCCTTACTCTCGCAGGCCGGTTCATTTGACGAATTTGCCCTCCTGTCATGGTTAGTATAGGAAGTGCAAAATTTGGGTGTCTACAGGCTTGACCACTTCTATTGGCAGGCTGAGGGACAGGGTGAGGAGGTACCCCAAGGATGAGGGGAGCAGCAGGCGCGTGATTAGGCGCCGAGTGGTCGACAGGCTGGCTCGATGGGAGCTCCGGGTTGCAATTCGCCATAGCAGGCAGTGATATGTTATTTTTGACAGTATGTTTGCAGTAGGTCCCAATTTTGTTATAATAGGGGCATACTTATGTTGTAAATCCCTATGCTTGCAACATGTATGGGATAGTAGTTGAACCCCCAATTTTGTTTCTATTATAAGGGTGGAAGGTTATTATTCCCCACTTTTGTTTGTTAGGGGATAGTTAATGATTGGCAGGCTATGTCATTTAGTGTTTATAGAAATATGCCACATGTTGAGTTTGCTTGTATTGAAACAGTGACATATGGTTATAAATGCAGTTGTTTTAGTTAAATCAAATGTGTTTGATAGATGCTTTTACTTTTAATTGTTGACTTAAATGACTTTTTGGATATGGCATAAATCTATTAGTAAAAGCCGACGGTTTTCTTTTAAACAGACAATGTCGCCGAGAAGACAACCTCGATACACAAGGGTGGAAGAGTCGGTGAATAATGAGGAGGGTCAGGCAGACCCTATGAGGACTTTTGTGAACTTGTTAGCCGAAGCAATGCAGGGCAGACCAGCCGCTGCGGTTGATCAACCAGGAAGTCACATGGCGAACTTTAAGGACTTCAAATTAGAAGGGCCACCGGAGTTTCGTGGGACTACGGATCCGATTGAAGCCCAGACATAGGTAGAAGAAATGTAGAAAGTTTTTGAGGTCGCACGAGTGGCTGAGGAACAAAAGATGTCGTTTGCCACTTTTATAATGAAAGGTGAGGCAAATTACTGGTGGAAGGCAAACAAAGGTCGAGCTGGGGAAGGCACGATTGCATGGGCTCGTTCAAGGAGCTGTTTTTCGAAAATTACTTTCCAGCAAGCACGTAGGCAAGTATGGAGATAAAGTTCTTGGAACTAAAGCAATGAGGCATGTCAGTTGCAGAGTATGCCGCAAAATTCAACGAGTTAGCTAGGTTTACTCCACATCAGGTGGACACCGAAGCTAGGCGAGCGAAGAGATTTGAACAAGGGTTAAAGCCCCGGGTGTATAATAAGGTTGCGGTTTTACAGATCAACACATTTTCTACGTTACTTGAGAAAGCAATCATTGCTGAGGGAGGAAATGAAGCTTTGACAAAGCACAACCAAGATCAGAAAAAGAAGAAGAGTCATGATGGTCATAAGAAAGGTAGCAGTGGGGGAAGTAACCCAAATAAGAGAAAATGGAACGACAGTCAGATATCAGGAAGCAAGTCCGGAGGGGATGCAAAGAAGGGCAATAAATGCGAGAAATGTGGAAGGAATCACTTTGGAGAATGCATGAAAGGAAAAGGAGTTTGTTTCAACTGTGGTCAACCGGGGCACATTGCCCCACAATGCCCAAAGGCGAAGGCAGGAAGTTATTTTTCTTGTGGTGCTTCAGATCATCAGAAGAAAGATTGCCCAAAGAGGAAGAGCGATGCAAGCAGTGCTAACCAAGGGAACAACAGTAAGCTGACTATCGGAGGACCAGCACAGTAGAACAGACCAGTAGCACGCACCTTCAACATGACAGTGCAGGATGCAATGGAATCGAAGGACGTGGTGTCAGGTATTATTTCAATCAATAATATCAGTGCATATGTATTATTTGATTCGGGTGCTACCTGTTCCTTTGTTTCGGAAGATTTTGCTAAACGGTTAAATTTACCTCGTGAGAAATTAGAGAGTCCTATGAATGTGGAAGTAGCTAATAAAGAAGTTATTCCTGTAGAATTAATTCATAAAAATTGTTGTGCTGAGATAAACAGGTATAAATTGAGCGTAGATTTAATTCCGATACGACTGGGAGAATTTGATGTAATTCTTGGAATGGATTGGTTGTCTAGTCATGGGGCTGTGATTGACTGTCAGAAGAAAAGTATACACCTGAAGACCCCGAATAAGTCGAAGGTCGTATTTTACGGTAGTAAATCACCGAGGCAATCTTGTTGTCTGACGATGATGTAAGCAAAGAAATTGCTAAGGAAAGGTTGTATAGGTTATTTGGCTCACGTGGTTGATACTCGAAGGGTAGGGAGTGAGCTGGGTCAGATACCTATAGTAAGGGAATTCCCGGATGTTTTCCCAGATGAATTACCGGGTTTACCATCGGACAGAGAGGTCGAGTTTGTAATCGATTTAGTACCGGGAACCGCACCGATCTCAAAGGCACCGTACAGGTGATGAGTGTGTTTTATATACACAAATTGAGTACTTTTAGCCTTAATAATTTGTAAGTCTTTAGCTATTTCATTTGGTTTTATGCGTTTTCATCTTATTGTTGTGTAATTTAGTTTTGTATTACTTTTATATGTATTTGTGTGCTTTTATGTGTTTTTACTTTATTTTGTAGGTATTGAAATAAAGGCCCCTCGGATTGATGCGTTTTTGGCTTGAATGTGGCATTGTAGCTGCTTGTTTCTCAATTTCACCCATGTTCTAATCCGAATCTCTCAAAACTCAAAGAACGAAAGTTATAGACTTTGATCTTAGCTTTCCAGAACATCCAGAATCATCCAATTTGAAGTTCGTATGAGAGAGTTATGGTCATTTTACCGTCGGATTTTGCTTATATTTTACACAGCAGTTGCTTCGGGCTCCATTTGCGCCTTTCTCCGCCCTGTATCTCGTCGAGCTCCAGTTATGGAAGTTGTAGAGCTACTTCTTAGCTTTCCATAGCCTATTTACATGCCTTAATCCGAGTTCGGACGAAGAAGTTATTGTCATTTTTCCAACAGACGTCAGAGCTGGAAAGTGCAGCAGAACTGCTACCCGGCGCAGCTGCGCCCTTTCCTAGTACAAATTCGGCGCAGCTGCGCCCTTATGCAGAAAACGTAGATTTGGGTCAGCGCAGCTGCGCCCGGACGCAAGCCAAGGTCGGCGCAGCTGCGCCCGGCATCCAGGGACTTCAGTGTGCGGCACATCCAAGCGCGCAGCTGCGCCGGATTCGCCAGATTTCGCGATTTCAGCTCATTTTTGGTCTAAATTGGTAGGCTAAGCTAGGTTTTTGCCTTATGAACTATAAATACATTATGTAGCCTCCATTTTTGAGTGACCTAGACCCTAGAAATCAGATTCAAGAGAGGGAGGAGCTACCAAATTCATCACCAAGGAGGGCCAAAGTGCTACAAATCAAGCTATATCAAGCAAAGGCCAAGGAGCTAAAGCATCAAGGATTGCAAAATCAGGAAGGAAAAGTTAGAGATCATCATCAACCCAACAAGCAACATTTGAATATCCATCAAAAATTGGTTTTATCTCTAATTTCCCTTCTAATTTGTATTCCAAGATGATGTATAAATTGAATATGATGTTATTTGTAGCTACCATGAACTAGATTTTTATTCTAAGATTTCAATGGAACCCAACACCTAGTTTGAATCAAATTATCTCTCTTTGATGTTAGTTATCATTTTAGAATTGGATATCATAATTTGCGCTTCATGTATTAATTATCTTGATCATCAATTACCATGATAATTTATATGGAATTGAGAAAGGAAATTTAAATTGAGATCTGATTATGCTAGCATATGTTCATAATTTTTACATTCCTCGTGAAGTTATGATTCGTGCTTAGGATAGAGATATACCGAAGTACCATATGTGGCCAATTGAGAATTTATGCTTCAACCCTTTTGATTGTAATTCACATAGAGATATAGTGCGTTAGTCATCTAGGGTGTTCACATTCATTCTATCAATTGTGGATTTAGTGTGATATGAATATGGTGCATCGAGAGGTGGCCATATTTTACATTCGTGTTCTCGACCAACATTCTAACGTAATAAATTTGCGAATTGAATGTCTAGCATGATTTATGCTGAAAGTTTAATTGATTGATCACCTATATGAAATTGAAAAGTGGATTATAGTGTTGAGACTTGGTTTTGATATCATACGAAAGTTAGAGGTTTTTGTGGGTGATGTATGAGATTATGTGGCGTGTGTCTTATTCATTGTCTTCAAGAATGGATGACTTGCTTGTATTTGGGATAGAAATATACCTAAATGCCGTATGTAACCATTATGAGATTACAAACTTAATGACTCCCTACACGGAGGTTCATTCGTTTGATGGGTAGATTGACTAAGATTATGTGGCGTGTGTCTTGTTGATTATTCATGGAATTGAATGGATTGTTGGCATGTGGGATAAACATATACCTATGTGTCGTGTATGGGTGATTTTCATATGACCATATACTAAGGCTTATGAATAAGGTGAAATTCTCGGTTAACAATTCTTGTGAATTAACTAGTTGAAAAAGAGAGAGTTAAGAGATTTAAATGAAGTGTTGGGGGAAATTGTAATCTTAGACTTGTTAATATTAGATTTTTATTATCTTAAAAGCTTGTTAATTAGTTAATCAAACAATTCAAGTTTTCATTGTTTAAATAAGATTGAAATGAAAAGGGTTAATATTTGGTAAACATTAGAAACAATTCCTCGTGGGATCGATACTTTACTTACTCTTTATTACTTGTTGACCGCGTATACTTGCGCGTATTTTTCGGTTGCGAAATCGACCAACAAGTTTTTGGCGCCGTTGCCGGGGAATTATTTTTCTAGTGTTTTCCGATATTAATTATAATCAAATTTGTCTTAATTTAAACTTGTATATAAATTTGTTTTTTTTGCTTTAGTTTAACACTTTTTATGCTTTCTTCTTTGCGAGGCACACCATGTTTGGCTATAATGATCAATGGTCGTACACAAATATGACTCAACCAAAGGAGACGGGATTTGATGGAGTCAATGCATTTTCTTCAATCTCAGCACAAATCAAGATACTTGAAAGGAAGGTGGATGCTCTTGAAGCAAAAAGGACTCAAAATAGATCAATTACTTATGATTATTGTGTTGACAATCATCCGAGTCATCACTGCGCTGTCAATTTTGAACCGGTACATTACGGTGGTGATTTTCCCAACAGCTATGCTTATACTGATTATCACCAAGATTGGGGGTATCACCCGGATTTTTCATGGAGCTATAACTATGAAGATCAATACTATGCTCCAAATCCAACGTACACACCGGAATTCTCATATCCACCTACAATATCAGCACAACTTGAGACACTTTCGAGGAAGTTGGATATTGGCCATGATAAGGTTTTGAAACTCCACGAAGATTTTAATATGAGGAAGGAAGCATTATCCAAACAAATTACAAATCTGATGGAACTAATCATCAATACCTCATCCAATAGTCCGCAATTCTTGGATTTTGAGACTAATGGTGAGCCCGAGCCAAATATACAACTGGATGCACCACATGATGTCGACAATGCGGAGACAAGTGGGGCTATGGAAGATGAGGCCACCGATGATCTATTTGTAAGTGCTAACGAAGATGAGCCGATTGTATTAGTGCCCCAAGTGCCTTCGTCAGCAAAATTCAAGAATCCAGTCAGTTTTGCAAAACCATGCCCAATTGGTAGTCATGTCGTCGACAAAGCTCCTTTTGACATGAGAGCTAACATAAACTTGGAACAATGGTGGGCCGAGGAAAAGAAGAAAGAAGAAGAGCCCGTTGTGCTTGTCAAGCCCCAATGCCCTAATCTTATCATAGACACAACGGAAGAAGAAGCACCTAGTTTGTCAACGTTCGCAATTGGGCACTTATCTAAAAAGATCAAACTAGGTGATCTTGATACAATGACTCCTACTAAAGCGAAGCCCTCAAATGTTACATCACTGCCAATGGATGAAGCGGGCGGGGAAAGCTTCTTTGTGCCATTAATTGAAATTAAGTTTGGGGGTCACCAACTAGGCATGCATGCCATGCAAATCAAAGAAAGAACAGCGAGGCGGCATGCAATGGTCAATTTTGCGATTGAGCCGGATTGAAATGAAATGGAGGAGTCGGGCTAACGACTTTAAACCAAGCGCTTCTTGGGAGGCAACCCAAGTTTTCTATTTTGTTTTTATTTTTGTTTGATTGCATTTTAGTGGTTTAATTGCATTTTAATTTCTTTAGTCATTTACTTTCAGGTACACTCCCAACTTAGAGGTATTGAAAGATGATATCAATGGCGCTTGACACGGTTTCAGGGAAGTCTTCTATTTTAATTCTTCCTATATCAGACATTGAGGACAATGTCAAGTTTAAGTTTGGGGGTAGTACTTCGTATTTGTGTGTTTTTAATTTAGTTTTTATGTGATTTAAGTCATGTATTTTTATTCAAAAAAAAAAATATCATTTATTTTTAGGATATGTCCCTTGAGCATTGTTTTAATTTGATTTGAACCGTAATCCATGGTCTATGATAATGGCTTGTTTGAATTGATTCTAACTCATGGAAAATGGATAAATGTTGCTTAGTCTTTGTGCTTAATCGTTATTGTTGGTTATTGTGTTGCTTATGCGTCCTTTCACTCTTTTGCACCTACCCATGAGTATTGAGCTAGTTGTATGCTTAGAGAAGGCTTTTATAACCGAATGCTTGTGGGAAATATCTATAAACTCTAGAACTCGTTTAAACATCACTCGAAGCATGGCGTCCAAATTTGTTGTGTTTGAATTGTTGGTCATGTGGTGAGTTGAGATGGAGCGTAAAACGCACTCACTCATTGACACATGCGTAGGAGAGATAGAGCGTAAAACGCACTCTCTTATAATTGTGATTAAAGAAAGAAAATTGTATATTTCAAATCTTGTGTTGAATTGAGATGGAGCGTAAAACGCACTCACCCACAAGAATGGACTTAGGATAAGATGGAGCATAAAATGCACTTACCTAGAGTCTTTTGATTTCAAATTTTTGGAAATTATGATTTGTATACCTTTTGAGTGATGCGTTAAGCATGTAGTTTTTGGTGGTTTATTTTGATTATTTCATAAGGTAATGTGGTTGCATAGCTTCATCCGAGTTTGATTGGTTTAGTGCCACTGGGTACTCACACACACACGGAAGGGACCTAAAGCAAGCTATGACTAGCTAATTGTAAAGCTAGACTTGCAACGTTTTGAAAGTTTCCTTGAGTTTTCATGTGTTATGCTTTGGGATCATTGGTTAGCTTATTAACTCATTGCTCAAGATAGTTTTTATTTAGAAATGTTTAATTTTTATAGTTTGCGTGTTTTGCTTGAGGACAAGCAAAGGTTTAAGTTTGGGGGTATTTGATGAGTGTGTTTTATATACACAAATTGAGTACTTTTAGCCTTAATAATTTGTAAGTCTTTAGCTATTTCATTTGGTTTTATGCGTTTTCATCTTATTGTTGTGTAATTTAGTTTTGTATTACTTTTATATGTATTTGTGTGCTTTTATGTGTTTTTACTTTATTTTGTAGGTATTGAAATAAAGGCCCCTCGGATTGATGCGTTTTTGGCTTGAATGTGGCATTGTAGCTGCTTGTTTCTCAATTTCACCCATGTTCTAATCCGAATCTCTCAAAACTCAAAGAACGAAAGTTATAGACTTTGATCTTAGCTTTCCAGAACATCCAGAATCATCCAATTTGAAGTTCGTATGAGAGAGTTATGGTCATTTTACCGTCGGATTTTGCTTATATTTTACACAGCAGTTGCTTCGGGCTCCATTTGCGCCTTTCTCCGCCCTGTATCTCGTCGAGCTCCAGTTATGGAAGTTGTAGAGCTACTTCTTAGCTTTCCATAGCCTATTTACATGCCTTAATCCGAGTTCGGACGAAGAAGTTATTGCCATTTTTCCAACAGACGTCAGAGCTGGAAAGTGCAGCAGAACTGCTACCCGGCGCAGCTGCGCCCTTTCCTAGTACAAATTCGGCGCAGCTGCGCCCTTATGCAGAAAACGTAGATTTGGGTCAGCGCAGCTGCGCCCGGACGCAAGCCAAGGTCGGCGCAGCTGCGCCCGGCATCCAGGGACTTCAGTGTGCGGCACATCCAAGCGCGCAGCTGCGCCGGATTCGCCAGATTTCGCGATTTCAGCTCATTTTTGGTCTAAATTGGTAGGCTAAGCTAGGTTTTTGCCTTATGAACTATAAATACATTATGTAGCCTCCATTTTTGAGTGACCTAGACCCTAGAAATCAGATTCAAGAGAGGGAGGAGCTACCAAATTCATCACCAAGGAGGGCCAAAGTGCTACAAATCAAGCTATATCAAGCAAAGGCCAAGGAGCTAAAGCATCAAGGATTGCAAAATCAGGAAGGAAAAGTTAGAGATCATCATCAACCCAACAAGCAACATTTGAATATCCATCAAAAATTGGTTTTATCTCTAATTTCCCTTCTAATTTGTATTCCAAGATGATGTATAAATTGAATATGATGTTATTTGTAGCTACCATGAACTAGATTTTTATTCTAAGATTTCAATGGAACCCAACACCTAGTTTGAATCAAATTATCTCTCTTTGATGTTAGTTATCATTTTAGAATTGGATATCATAATTTGCGCTTCATGTATTAATTATCTTGATCATCAATTACCATGATAATTTATATGGAATTGAGAAAGGAAATTTAAATTGAGATCTGATTATGCTAGCATATGTTCATAATTTTTACATTCCTCGTGAAGTTATGATTCGTGCTTAGGATAGAGATATACCGAAGTACCATATGTGGCCAATTGAGAATTTATGCTTCAACCCTTTTGATTGTAATTCACATAGAGATATAGTGCGTTAGTCATCTAGGGTGTTCACATTCATTCTATCAATTGTGGATTTAGTGTGATATGAATATGGTGCATCGAGAGGTGGCCATATTTTACATTCGTGTTCTCGACCAACATTCTAACGTAATAAATTTGCGAATTGAATGTCTAGCATGATTTATGCTGAAAGTTTAATTGATTGATCACCTATATGAAATTGAAAAGTGGATTATAGTGTTGAGACTTGGTTTTGATATCATACGAAAGTTAGAGGTTTTTGTGGGTGATGTATGAGATTATGTGGCGTGTGTCTTATTCATTGTCTTCAAGAATGGATGACTTGCTTGTATTTGGGATAGAAATATACCTAAATGCCGTATGTAACCATTATGAGATTACAAACTTAATGACTCCCTACACGGAGGTTCATTCGTTTGATGGGTAGATTGACTAAGATTATGTGGCGTGTGTCTTGTTGATTATTCATGGAATTGAATGGATTGTTGGCATGTGGGATAAACATATACCTATGTGTCGTGTATGGGTGATTTTCATATGACCATATACTAAGGCTTATGAATAAGGTGAAATTCTCGGTTAACAATTCTTGTGAATTAACTAGTTGAAAAAGAGAGAGTTAAGAGATTTAAATGAAGTGTTGGGGGAAATTGTAATCTTAGACTTGTTAATATTAGATTTTTATTATCTTAAAAGCTTGTTAATTAGTTAATCAAACAATTCAAGTTTTCATTGTTTAAATAAGATTGAAATGAAAAGGGTTAATATTTGGTAAACATTAGAAACAATTCCTCGTGGGATCGATACTTTACTTACTCTTTATTACTTGTTGACCGCGTATACTTGCGCGTATTTTTCGGTTGCGAAATCGACCAACAACAGGATGGCACCGGTGGAGATGAAGGAACTGATGGTTCAACTGCAAGAACTTCTAGATAATAGGTATATTCGTCCAAGTGTATCTCCATGGGGAGCGCCAGTGCTGTTCGTAAAGAAGAAAAACGGATCGCTTAGGCGTTGCATTGATTATCGGGAGTTAAACAAAGTCACGATTAAGAACAAGTACCCGCTACCCAGAATTGATGATTTATTTGACCAATTGAAGGGAGCAAAATACTTTTCGAAGATTGACTTGAGGACGGGATATCACCAACTGAAGGTGAGACAAGAGGATATTCCAAAGACAGCATTCAAAACTCGATATGGACACTTTGAGTTTTTGGTGATGTCATTTGGTCTGACGAACGCGCCAGCAGCATTTATGGACATGATGAACCAAGTGTTCAAACAATACCTAGATAAATTTGTTGTCGTTTTCATAGATGACATCCTAGTCTACTCAAGGACGGAGGAGGAACACGTCGAGCATTTGAGGATAGCCCTGGAAACGCTGAGAAGGGAGAAGCTATATGCAAAGTTTTCCAAGTGTGAATTTTGGCTACAAAGGGTGCAGTTTTTGGGGCACGTAATTAACAAGGATGGTGTATTAGTGGATCCTGCCAAGGTAGGATCAGTAATAAACTGGGAACAGCCGAAGACGCCAACAGAAGTCCGAAGTTTCTTGGGATTAGCAGGTTACTATCGGAGATTTATTCAGAATTTTTTGAAGATAGCGACGCCGTTGACAAATTTGACAAAGAAGACTGTGAAGTTTGTATGGACGGATAAGTGCGGAGAGAGTTTCTTAGAGTTGAAGAAGAGACATAGTGAAGCACATGTGTTATCACTACCGGATAATACATGGGGATTTGTGGTGTATAGTGATGCATCACACAAAGGCCTTGGGTGAGTACTGATGCAGCATGGGAAGGTCATTGCGTACGCGTCACGGTAGCTGAAAGACTATGAGAAAGGATATCCGACTCATGACCTAGAACTAGCGGCAGTGGTGTTTGCTCTGAAGATTTGGAGGCACTATCTATATGGGGAGAAGTGTGAGATATACACAGACCACAAAAGTCTGAAGTATATCTTCACTTAGAAGGAGCTAAATATGAGGCAACGACGATGGTTGGAGTTGATCAAGGATTATGATTATGAAATTTTATACCATCCCGGTAAGGCCAACGTAGTAGCCGATGCTCTAAGTAGGAAGGGCAAAGATAAGTTGATGATGTTGACAGCTCAAGAGGAATTGATAAAAGGATATGGTAAGATTGGAGTTGGAAGTCAAGTATCCGACAAATGCAGACGAGAAACTGTTCGCAGTGGAGGTGAGCCCAACTTTATTAAACAGGGTAAAGGAGGCTTAAGAAAAGGATGATGAATGTATCGCCATAAAGAAGTGAATCTCAGAAGGAGAGGAATTAAAGTACAAAATTGATGGCACGGGACTGCTAAGGTTTGAAGGGAGAATCTGGATATCGATGGTTCCGGAGTTAAGGAAAGAGATTCTGCAGGAAGCTCATTCTACAAAGTATTCGATACACCCTGGTAGTACCAAGATGTATCAGGATTTGCGCCAACACTTCTGGTGGCCAAACATGAAGAGGGAGGTCGCGGAATGTGTTGGACGATGTTTGACATGTCAGAGGGTAAAAGCGGAACATCAGAAACTGGGTGGACTACTACAACCGCTGGAGATTCCAGAGTGGAAGTGGGAGCATATCACGATGGATTTTGTGACGGGGCTTCCACCAACTCAGAAGGGTTACGACGCGATCTGGGTGATCGTGGATCGTTTAACTAAATCTGCACATTTTCTACCAATCAAGATAAGGTACAATCTGGGGCAGCTAGCGAAGTTATATGTGAAAGAGATTGTGTCACGACATGGAGTGCCGGTATCTATTGTATCTGACAGAGATCCGCGTTTCACGTCGAATTTCTGGAAGAGCTTGCAAGAAAGGTTGGGAACTCTGAGGTTGAGTACGGCGTATCACCCTCAAACGGATGGGCAAAGCGAACGAACGATTCAGACGCTAGAGGACATACTTAGAGCATGTGTGATAGATTTTATAGGCAGCTGGGATGATCACCTACCATTGGTGGAGTTTGCCTATAATAACAGTTATCATGCAAGCATTGGCATGCCGCCATATGAAGCATTATACGGAAGGAAGTGTTGAACACCTCTGTGTTGGGACGAAGTCGGTGAACGGAGACTGTTGGGACTTGAATTGGTACAGCAGACTGTGGATGTCGTCAAGGTGATAAGAGCTCGATTGGTAGCGGCTCAGGACCGACAAAAGAAATACGCTGATTTGCATCGTCAGAAGCGAGACTTTGAAGTCGGCAGTTTTGTGTTTTTGAAAGTATCTCCTTAGAAAGGAAAGATCAGATTTAGGAAGAAGGGGAAATTGAGTGCCAGGTTCTTAGGACCATTTGAAGTTTTGAAGAGGGTAGGTGAAGTGGCGTACGAGGTAGCTCTACCTCCCGAACTTGAGCACATTCATAATGTGTTCCACGTTTCTGTGTTACGACCCTATAAACCCGACTACAAGCATGTGATATCCTATGAACCGATTCAAGTTGAGCGAGATTTGTCATATGAAGAGATTCCTGTCCAGATATTAGATAGAAAAGAGCAAACGTTAAGAAATAAGGTCATCCATTCGGTCAAAGTGCTTTAGAGGAACCACGCAGCTGAAGAAGCCACGTGGGAGCTAGAAGAAAAGATGAGAAAGAATTATCCATATCATTTTGAGTGAACCCATGTTAAGTTTTCCGTACCTAGGCTGTAATTCTTGGGACAGAATTCTTATAAGGGGGGGAGGATGTAACGACCGAGAATTCTGGGTTTACCTTGTAATTCAAATTTTTGAATATTAGCGAATATATTATATTTTATTAATATTATTTTGTGTTGCATGTTTAAAGGTTGTGTGACAACCTGGATTATGTTAATGCATGAAATTTTACGTGTTATAGTTTTATTTAAGTGAATAATTGATTTCGCGAAGCGTCACTAAATCACTATTCATAGGGCACGTTTCTCGAGACACTATTCACGCCATAAAATTTTTGTGTCTCTTTCGATATTGAATAATTTAGTTAAGGCGTGTATGCGAATAGATAATTCTTTTTTTTAAGTGTTAGAATTTTATTTGGAGTCATTGGTGATTTATTTAGTGGCCCAAATGTTTATTATGGGTGGCCCAAAGAAATGACCCAAACCCATGACCCAAGACTTGACCCATATGGGATATGGGCACAAAAATCAGCATTTGGTGTAAGAAAGAGAGAGAGGTGTACGGTTGGGAAGAGGGGAGGAGACCAAGTGTTGGGAAATTCATTTCCCAAGCACAAGCATGCCAAACATTCCATCTCCCATGCAACCTAGTGTTTCCCATTTCATTTCCCAAGCTAGACCAATGTCTTGAGCTTCCAAATGTTCCATCCCTCTTCCAAGAAGCCTTGAATACACCAAGAGACATCTTCAATTGGCAAACACCTCCAGCCATAGCATATTCATTTCAGCAGATTTTCTAAGAGAGGGAGAGCAAATAGGGAGAGAGGGCTCGGAAGTAAGAAAGGGGAAGAGGAGAATCAAGTTTTCCTTCACAAACTCATCCATTGCATATTGAGAGAGGGATAGGTTCAGGTTTTGAGCAAGGAGGAAGAAGGAATAGCAAGCTAAGCATCTACACCATCACCACCATCTTCATCTTCAAACTTCAAAACTTCTAGAGAGAGAAAGAAGTGGGTGTGAGCTAACTTGAAGTAAAGGCTTCGGGAGAACTCAAAGAGGTTGAGGAGAGTTTCTAACCAAGCTCTAAAGGAGTTCTAACATCTAAGAAGTAGCTGCAAAAGGTAAAACTTTAACTCAATCCACTCCATTTGATTTGGTTGAGGTTTTTCAAAGTTTTCTTGGTTTGTAAGCTTTTGTGCTTGTGGGTTAGGTCTTGTTGCGATTCTTGTTGTTTTTGTTTGTGTTGGACGTTTGTAAATGTTGTTAAGAGATTATATAAGCCATTAATAACATCAAAGTGGAACAAAAACGCAATAAATCCGTTCCTATGCTTAAGGAGGATGAAGAACATGAAGAACAATGGACATTTTGGACAAATCTTGGACCTATGGACTGTTTTGGATAATTTATAGCTAATTTTTTGTGTTGGTTTAATTTGTTTGTTGTTATGGTATTGTAGTTCCATGGGTTACCAAGTTAACCCAACTGGAATCGAGTAAAAAGGGATTAAAACAAAGATTTGGTGATGATTTTTGTGAAGAACGCCAAGAACACCAAGAACACGAAAATATAACATGAGTTGATACTTTGGCCTAAGATTTGGCCATGTTAATGGTAATGGATAACTCTGAATTTTTGATATGTTGTAGCCCTATGTCTTAGGAGTCTATAGAGTTCGGAACGGACCAATTTGAACGTGTATTGAGAGAGTTATGGTGGATAGGTCTAGAACACCAAAACAGAGCATTCCGGGAAGCAAAACGGGTTGAGGACTCAGGCCGAGCGCCTAAGGCGCTGGCTAGGTGCTGGCTAGGCGCTGGCCACAAGTCCAGCTACTGTGAGAGAGCGCTTTAGGCGCTGGTCATAGGCCATTTTGAGCGCCTAAGGCGTTGGACAAGAGACTGTGTAAATAGCTTCGACGTCTTTTAGTAAAATAGGCATAACTTTCTCATACGAACTCGGATTGAGGTCATTCAGGATGATTCGGAAAGAGAATGAGTAGACCTACAACTTTCGTGCTTTAAGTTTTTCAATTTGAGATCTGTAGCATGGTCTAAATTGGTCATTTATAGGACTGATATGTAATTGAGGGCAATCGGAGGGTGTCGGGCATGCGCGTAAGCACATGTAATGTTCCCAACAATGTAAAATGACGTTCTAAGTTCTAAAACATGAATGTTATGATTTATAATGATGCTTAGCATTAACCAATGAGTATGAGATAAATCGAATGGGCGGGCTAGGCGTACGCAATTGAGTGTCGCTTGGGCGTTCGAATAGGCAAGTTTGGCGTACGAACGAACAAGCGTCGTAACGCCGTAACTAGTGGGCATAACCTTATTTAATATTTTGTTTCTAGTATGAATGAGACATTATAGAGTAATATAAGACATTATTTGATATCCGGTATGTGACTAATTGTTATGTGGATATGTACTTAATTGTGTAGGATATTAAGGAGCGTGTGTTGTAATTTTGTAGCAGACGCACTAGGCAAGTTTCCTAACGCTTGTCTAACACTTGTGTTGGGCAAGTTTCCCTAACCTTACTCGAATTATACTTTGAGCAGGTTTCATATTTTATACAGGTGTTGTATATTGTTGCAAGTTTCATGACTCAAATGGAGATATTACTTTTGAATCATATTAGTGGATTAATTATTGTCAATTACTCCACTTCCAAGATAATTATTGATATTTGCAGCTTATGCATTTGAAGTCATTATTTGTTGTTGGATTGTGAAAACGTGTAAGTTCTTCGTTCATGAACTGTTTAAGGAAATAGTCTACGCCATTTGTTTCAGCTAGACATGTACAGGTTATTATTTTAAAAGCTATCCAAACCAGTAGTTGGTACGGATTCTTGGACTGAGAGAGCAACCCTTATTAGGGGATTATAATGTGTCGGTTATTCGATGCAGTCAAAGTTAAATGTTATGCATATACATGATGTACGAGAGGCTGATCCCCTCGAGTACAACTGACGGGCCCAGGTTTTAAAGGAGTTAGTTGAATGATTGACTCTTTGGCCAAAAGTTCATGGTCGGTTGGACCACTCAGCAGTAAATAATCATTATTCATTGATTCATTTGGACTTTGATTATATCATTTCAGCTATTTCATCAATGTTCATAAATTATTGATCTATGCAGCTATTATTCTTATTCATTCATGATATATCTTCTTCTTGCTTTTAAACTTGTTGAGCAAAGTAGTTGCTCACCCTTGCTATATTATGAACCTGTTGTAGTTAAGCCGGGGAGTTCCAAAGCGGACAAAGGCAAAGGAAAGCTTAAAGAATAGTTATATGTACTATCCCGTTATGTAGTCGTGGAATCGTTTTGTATTATTATTGTATTCTGCGATGTATTCATTTAAGGTTATAGACCTTGGGACCGTAGTAAACCTTTTGTAATGAACAACATATGTTTATTTTATTCCGCATTAGTTGATTTATGTTGTTTAGAGGTGTATGGATGTATTTTATCGTGAGCACCAAATTCGAGGTATTGGTACCCGAATTTGGGGGTGTCACATAGAGTCTATGGAATACTTAGAAGAATGTAGTTATAATAGAACATTGTAAAGTTTACGATTCTGGAATAAAGATTGTGTTATAAGTTTTTAATTAATGAGTTTTTACTAAGTATTGTTGGTGAATGTTATGAAAGATGATGATTAGTCAGCACCAGGTCCTTTTTGGAGAGTACAGGGATTTGGGGCCCTGACAAACAACATCTCAACAATGACCTCATTTGAAGCTGCTAAGCACCAAAATGAAGACGAGCCTCATTGCAAAGCTTAGTTGCACCTCTCAACAACAACAATCAATCAACAAAGGACTAAGTGTCCAGGTCTTAGTGACCGAACTTCCAAGTCTGAGTAACTTGAAGGAACCCTAGGGATTCAGAGGTCTAAATGACCTGGTCTTAGTGACCGAACTTCCAAGTTTGAGTAACTTGAAGGAATCCTAGGAATTCAGAGGTCTAAGTGACCTGGTCTGTGTGACCGAATTGCCAAGATTAAATGACTCGAAGAAACCTTAGTGGCTCAGTTGTAAATGGTCTTAATGACCTTATCCTTAATGGATATCCCGCTCGTTGGAGTGGAAGCGTGGATTAGGAGTTATTCAGTCTCCGAACCACTTAAAACATCTTGTGTCATTTACTTTATGTCGTTTACATTCTGTCTATATATATTGTTATATCTGCTATGTATATTCCATCTACAAGACTAATTTTAGATCTGTGATTTACTTAATCTTTAAGGGGGATTTTTCAAAGAATATTCTGTTGTGCATAATTAATACTGATTAACAGATTACTTGGTAATATATCTTTAATTAATCAAAAAGTTTTAAAGATCTGTTCAACCCTCCTTCTAGATCTCCATTGTGTCTCTGAGAAACAACATATATCATTGAAAACAAGAAGGAATGGTCAGGATTAGAAACTGAAAAACGACGCCCGCTACTATTAGTAGTGGACGGTAAAAAAAACACATACCATCTGCTACTATAAGTAGTGGACGCTAATTAGAATAAGAGTTTGATTTGACCAATAAATGTTTAGGGTTTAGCTAATCAGAATAAGGGGTTGACTTGACCAATAAATGTTTAAGGTTTATTAACTAAGATTTAGTGTTTATTAACTAGGATTAAGAGTTTATTAATTAGAGTTTAGGGTTTATTAACTAGGGTTTATGATTTATTAACCAGATGTTAATAAACCCTAAATTCTGGTTAATAAACCATTCTAAACCCTAGTTAATAATAAACTCTAAATATTTATTAGTTAAACTAAACACTTATTCTTATTAGTTAAATCCTAAACATTTTTTGATAAAGTCAAATCCTTATTCTGAAAATCGACGCCAAGTATTTTTTTTATTGTCTGCTACTACTAATAGTAGCGGACATTAATTTTCAATTTTTAATTGTGATCGTTACTTTTTATTTTCGCAGTATAGATGTGTATCTTCTATAAAAATCCAACAAATACATGAAAAAAAAATTAATTAGCAGACACAACATGATAACAATTATACTAGACTAATCAAGAGACTATACTAGAAAGGGGGAAAAAAAAAAACTTCCGCTCGAGCTTTCGTTCTTTTAAGATCCTCAAAACTTTCAACGTAGTAAGCAACGTAGATTCAAAACGTACAGTGATAAAGTTATTGGCTTTGGAAAATCTCTCCCGTGGGTGGGTCAGCGGACTATGTAGCTCTTTTGGACTTTAGAGGCACTTTGCCTTTTACTTTAAGCTCATCAGTTCAGTATTGGCTGGCTAGCACATGTTAGATATAATTCCAAAGCTCAATTTGTGCCTTCCCAATAATTGCTATTCTTTAATCTTCCATTCTTCTTCATAATTACCTTGAGTAGCGGGATCAATAATCAATTCTTTTGATTCATTTTTCCCTTGCTTGTAAGTTTTACCCAGTACTAGGTTTTCATCAATCTTTATCATGTTCAGATTCTGTTATGATTGAAGAATCTGAATCCTAAGCACTTCAGAAATAGATCCTTTTCGTTCCCAATTACTGCTTTTTTATTTATATATGCAGGAGCTAACTAATCTGACCCATAAACGGGTCAGAATCTAATCAATTTGGGCGATTTGGGGTTCATGAGAGGCTTTGTGGGTGATTGTTTCATGTAATTAATAGTGCTTTTTTTTTGTGAATTATTATACTTGTCCTACTGTAGATTCAAAATTGTTTCATGTTGTACAATTTATGGATATAAGGCATATACGCGATTAGCATAGCCGTCTTGATAAACCCATTGAGATATTCTACTTTTGCTATGTTGTCTGATCCTTGTGGTTCGATCTTGCTTCTTGCTCTTCCTGATGATGTTTTTGCTCTGGTAACACGGTCTTTAACTCCGAAAGATGTGTGTAATTTATGTCTGTGTTGTCGAAGCCTAAATGTACTTGCAGCCACTGATAAGGTTTGGTTTAACCAGTGCGATATGCTCGGGGTTATTTCCCCTCGAGACCTTGTCGAATGGCGAAAGGGAGTTTCATCTTACAGGGCGCTTTGCAGGTTCCTTGTTGGTGTACAGCCATTAATTGGAATTTGGGTTCACCAAAATCCCGAACTGGGGAATGTAGTTTATGTAATGCCAGGTTTTATTTCAATTGTTGGGTGCCGGATCATCCCTCAAGAGCTCGGCCCATTAGGCCTTGCTGATGGTCCAATTTTATGGGCACCAGTGTTTGAAATTTTGAGTGATTTTGATGGTTCCACTGTATTTTTTCTTCATGGGAGGGACAGGGAAGATGATTATCTTTATCCTGGTTCTGTCAAGGCTGTTGATAGGGCTTGTAATGTGCTATTGCTCGAGGTTGAACCTAGGCAACAAAGAATTGGTGGTAAATTGGATAGTAAGAGCTTTGCTCCTAATTTGGATAAAGAACTATCAAGAAGAGTTTGTCGCTCAGACAGTGTGATTTCAAAGTCACAGAGGGTGTTTGGACAGAATAAGCCAACGGTACCCTTCAGTCGGCTGGCATTTGGTGATAGAAGAAAGCTACTTGAGACTATTACCAGCCAAGTTCGGTTGCAGGTCCCAGATTTGGCAAGTGGGCCACTTTTTCCTCATTTGAGGGGTGAGGATGAGAACTTTAAACAAGATCTGGTGCACTTACATGAGAGGAGATCATTGCTTATGCAAATGTATCAGCTTCGCCGGGATTGCAATGACTGTAATGGTGGTCCTCAACTGCCTGCTGATCCTACCCAATTGGAACTGAGCGAGATCAGAAAGAGTCTTGACCGTTCAAGTGGTTTTCGTACTTCGCTAAGCGGGGATTATGGTCGGACAGAGTGCACCAAAAGAAAAAACCTTGCTGGATATTTCAAGGACGGGCTAAAACAGATACTGGGGAAATCAAACTCAACCAATTGGAACCGTGAACGTTTAAGAAATAGCACTTCAAGCAATGAGAGTAAGCATGCACAGCTTCATGAGTTTCTTCAGTCAGGTGATACAATAGGTCTAGCCCTTCATGCCTCAACTGTGAAGTTATCTTGTTATAGAGCGTGGCCAAATATGCATGACAGTCGGTTTGCTCTTTACAAATTGCCTATTCGGGAGCCAAAACCAGCCCACGAATTTGTTGGTCTATGGGGAGGAACATTTGGTTGGCCTCCTGGGATGCCTTCTGATGAAAAGCCTGGAAAGGCACTCTACTTTCTTTTTCTGTCGTATGAAGAGTCCCAAGGGCAACGCCTGCTCATTGCCACCAAAATTTTAGAGGGAACTCATTATGTTCTGCATCCAAATGGCTCGGCTATGTTTATAGTAAATGTTGATGAGCCTTCATCTGACCCATTTCCGTGGGATGCTGATGGGGATTCTGTACCTCTTGATGTTAAACAGGCTTTTCTGGGGGAAGGTATTGCAAATGGATATGGTTTCAGATATCCAGGTTCAAAGCCTGGTTCGCTATTTGTGATACAAGGTGAGCTACTTGCTTTCATATGGAAAGATTCTAGGGTTGTCTTGACCTTGCAGAGGCTTAACTTGCAAGAACTTTTGAAGAAGGGCGAAAGGGTGCCTGCACTACCTCCAACTGCCAACTTTGCATATTTAACAAAATCCTACTCTAATGTGTTTGCTAGCTTCTCAAACTCCTCAAATTGTGTGGCTTCACCAAGGTATGCATTTAGAAACGTCTACTATATTTATGCAACCTTATCCTCTTCTAATCTCATTTGCAACAAATATGTCTGATTATAGTCATCTCTGCTTAATAAAACAAAGTAATTTGGTGAAGTAGTTGAGGTTACTGCTTAAATGTTTTTCCTTTCATTTTTTTTTGTTTTCCCTCTAGACTTTGGTTTAGATAAACTGGAGGTACCGTTGAATCTATATTTCTAAGCGTTCTGACATTATTATCACAAAATAAAGTCATTTTTTTTTCATATAATTTTTTCCCTTGTTAATGTAGACATGTAATTTATTCTGCATTGATTGTGTTTTCATTGTATTCTAACAAAATACGCTTTATTTTTGCTCTGTATTAACCACATTTCTCAAGAAATAATCATTTCATGTTCCGTTACATGTGTAGTAGTGTTGTGATTTGTGAATTAGCACCTACCCTTATATTTTATTTGCTCTCCAGATTGGCAAGTTGTAGAAATAAACTCGTTTTGTTTTTTAGTATAAGCAAGAGTCTTATATGTCAACTTTGGTGAGTGTGTAAAGTGCAGTAACTAACAAGATTTAGATGTATAATAGAGAGACCATAAAAGAAAAGGACACCAATTTAAGGTGGTTCAGCATGGAAACCATCACCTACATAAGAGCCTAATGCCCTAATAAACTACATTGTATACATTTCTAATGTGTATCTGATTTATTTATTTTTTATTGATTTTATTTATTTTTTTGCGATCTATGCCTCTTTAGTCTTTAGATATAGCTTATGCGTGAATCAATGTGAGCACTGTAGCTCCACACTAGGTATAGCTACATAATTTTACTTGTCAAAAAAGAAAAAAGTTATAGCCACATGCCCACATCATTTCATTAAGTTATATGTTGTGAGATTTAGTTGACCCTTGTGTATTAAACAACACTAACATTATATATACACGCACAACAAAGAAGACGCCATGCATCAGTACATGAGCTGTATTTGACATCCAATCTAAAAATACTATAAACCACTATATGCCTATCTGAGAAATTAACAAAGATTGCATCAATACTAGTAGTTTGTTTCAATTTACTTTTATTATACTTCCTCGCTTCCAAAATATAGGTTCAATGTTGACTTTTTGAATATATTTTCAAATTCGATCTTGATATGAATTCTCTAACTTTAGAAAATACACTTACGAAAATTGTAAACTATGTAAAAATATTATTAATAACAAGATTTATTACTTTCAAAAGTAAAATAAATCACATCAATTTTGAATTTGAAAATATCTCATATTGACTTTAAAAAGTCAAATTTGATCTTATATTTTAGAACGGATAGAGTATTTTATATGTCAAGGACAGTTTGGTAAATTTGGTCTTGGTTCGTAGGCTTTAAGTTTTAGGTGATACTTTAGGGTTTGTAGAACTTATATTGTACTCCCTCCGTCTCAAATTAATTGCTTTTTTAGGACTTTTTTAAGTCAAATTGACTATTTTTAAAATTAATAATTAAGCATATATAAATATATTTCTAAAATTATAAAAATTGAAATTAGTAATAAATTGTATATACTTTCTTTTGGTTATAATCTCTTCACCTATATTTTAACAAAAATAATAAAAAGATTAGTTCTAAAAAAATTCAATTTGACTTAAAATGGTCAAAATTGAGCAATTAATTTGGGACGGAGGGAGTACTTTATTTTGCATATCGAGTACTATTGTCCTAAACTGTGATACGGGAAATTAGATGTCTTGTACATTCTACCATAGGTAGCATTCCCCTCGTACCTAATTTTGTTCAGCGTACCTAGTTGATCAATGTTTTTGGTAACCATTTTGTATGAGTGATTTTAAGATTCAGCACTAGTTAGCTTGTTGCAAGTACAAGGGTTTCTCTTTAGGTTAGTAACAAGTGGCTGTGGGCAAAAGTAATGTAAAAAGTGCGTGAAAGGGGAGATTAGAAGGGAACTGACCAGCAAAAGGGCTCATCTCTAAAGCACCATGGGGACATGGCGGTAGCTCTCAATGCCTCTAGATAGAAGGGAAGAGGGATTCGATAATCCGATGCTCTCAAGATGTGGACCCCCATTCATGTTCCATCATCCTCGAAGGTTCACCTAAGGTTCTCATAAGGGATATAGGTATTTTTACGTATCAGGGTTTCACAAGAAACAAGGAAGAAGACGTGTGAATAGTGATTAGGGTTTTTTCTCTCAGTTATTCTCTTAAATATATTCACCAACCAACCCCACTTTGGTTCTTAGTTTTTATATAGTGGATATGTGTCTTATGCTTAGAAACGGGTATGTACGAGTATTGTATGCAAAGTAGTAAATATCTAGGCACTATTCACAAATATCTAGATATTATGGTAATTTTACAAAGAATCATTATGTAGGTTTACTTTAGGTGTAAGTTTAGGAGACTAATCTCCTAGGCCAAAGGACCTCCCTAGTCACTTCTAGGGTTAACATCAACATCCCTTCCCTCTTCCTTTCTTGACCTATGGCCATATTTGGCACTATTCCTTGACAGAGCTCTCCCCTGTTAGCTTTAGAGAGAAAGGTTGGACAGTTAGTAACTGTCCTAGGGAAGTTTCTTACCTACCCCCCAGAGGTAGGTAGCTCTCCCTCAAGGAAAATTCACGGAAGCCTAATGTCACCCCCTTTTCCCAATTACCAAGCTAGTCCTTTGCCACTACCCTTAACCCAAACTGGTTCAATGACCCATCCTTCGGGATATGGCCAGGTTTACATAATGTAAAAGATCTTCCCCACATCCTGAAAGTCACTTTAAAACTAATGACACTTTCATGAATGGACTCTGCCCTATCCTTGAGGGATAACACAAAGTCTATCAATAAGAGAATGTACTTCTTTTCCCCAGGATGGGCTTTGTCTTATTTATTCTTGAATGGGCACAATTTATCACCTGTGGTCTAGTGGTCATTGTAAATCACCACCTATGCTTAAAATCCACCCGTGGTTTACATAATATTGCAGGTTACCTCATTTC
The DNA here is from genome assembly GCA_034770075.1 of Aralia elata. Classification (NCBI taxonomy): domain Eukaryota; kingdom Viridiplantae; phylum Streptophyta; class Magnoliopsida; order Apiales; family Araliaceae; genus Aralia; species Aralia elata. The sequence continues at coordinate 67,274,289 of CM068377.1, forward strand.
CGTCTAATTTAACCGCAAGTGTACTACACTCGCCCATATGCGAGTAATTATCTATTCAACTACTATATTCCATCTACAAGAGTCCAAAATGCCCGTGTTAGCTCAATAACCCACTTGATAATTAGTACACAAAATACTAGTAACTTCTATTTTTCTCATTTCTCTAGTTAATTGATGATTACTACAAAATAATTATTCAATTGTTTTAAAATTTATATCTTAAGACGCTAAAAAAAAATTAGTTATTAAAAGATAATATTAAACACAATATATCAAATATTAAAAATATCAATATTAAATGGTACTAAAAATCAATATTGGAAAATAGCAATATTAAAATTACAAATATCAATATTAAGAAAGCCCTAAATGCATACATTATGCTGCAGCCTAAGTAACTTACGTATTAAAGATATAGTAGACAGCACAAATACTTGTCTCACTAATAGGGTCACAACTTCAAGTAATTGTGTACAAGCTACTACAGTTGGTCAACTATTGAAGTCACAAGTGGCTCAATGTCTACAACACGAGTGTTGTTACAGCAGGCTTTAGGGAAGTTAAGTGGACATGAGGTCAGCTAGTTAGGTGGATATTAGTGGTGGTTATTAAGCCAAGGTAGTTTAGCAAAATCAGCACCTGGACATACTGTATAAATAGGTGATCCTAATCTACTTTACTGTATTAAAACAGATTGATTAAGATTCAGTAACTAATGTCTTTCTCTCTCTACATGAATGTGATTATATTTCTGCATCTTTGATTCTTCATTATGTTCTCCTTCAGATTTTGAATTCAAAAACCTTATCACTTCTCCTTTCCTTTGGCCATGGGGCTACTTTCTTTGATCTCCATGCTCCTCTCTGTTTTATTATACCCATACCCCTTACAACGTAAAGCATCCAGATAAATTTGGGGTGCATTTAATGTTTGGTCTGGACTTGAGAGAGGCGATTCACAACTCTTGTGTTCTAGAGCTTAAGAGATTTGGGGAACATCAAAATAAAATAAAATAAAAGTGGAATCGGCATTGGTAAACTCTTCTACATCATATATATGGGTTTGAGTTCATCATCAACCCAAATTTTTTTTATTGTCTTTGCTTTCCTCTCTTTCATCTCTAGTGTGGATATGATCAATGAATATTGCTCGTGTATGTCATTTTCTCTCCTCCCAATCGAGTAGTGTTGTGGATGTCATTGATGGTGATGGTTTGGCTATAAAGATTTTCTAGTGGTAGTGGTGTTAATAAGATGAACTTTTGGGTTTGTCAACTGATTGCAGATTAAGAGCGTTGGAATATATATATATATATATATGGTAACCTAACACCCGTCGTTGACGGCGTTGGTAGAAAAGTGGGGTTTGATGCGTGTTGCAACATTATGTAGACCATAGGTGGTGACTTACAATGACCACTAAACCATAAGTGGTAACTTGCATTTTACTCTATACTCTTTGTCAAGGTGTATTACCCTCAGTGTTCTAAAAATCCCCGTCTAGGCCCCGCCTAGACCCTGCCTAGGCGCTAGGCCCCCCCTGGCGCCACGCCTAGGCGCTAGGCCCCCCCTGGCGCCTCGCCTAGGCCCAAGGCAGCAAAAAAATCCCTCTAGGAGATTAGGTTGGACTAGGCGGGCAAGACGGAGAAATTAGGCCCCTAAGCGTGGCCTAGGCGGAGAAATTAGGGCTGCAATTGTTTTTTTATTTTATTTTTATTTTAATAACTAAGCTACAAAATAACGTCGTGGATCATTATCTTGAAGGAGTATGAGTGTGAGTCCGATGGGGACATTATCTTTGAGGGATATGGAGAAGAAGAGTTAGAGATATAGAGGGATATGGAGACGAGGACTATTAGTTTGTATTTTTGATTATTTGTTTGTGTTTAAACTTTGAACAATTGCATGTTTGTATTTGAACTTTAACATTGGCAATATGGATATGTGTTTGAACTTTAAGCAAAGGCCTTTATTATCTTTATTATAGATTGTTTTGCTTTATATTATTGTTTTGTTTGGATCTAAGTCCCCTAGGCGCTAGGCCCCCTCCGGTCGGCCGCCTCCCGCCTAGCGCCTGTTAGAACCTTGATTACCCTGGATAATCATACCGTAGCCTGCTCCCGCTCTGGCTCTTTCATCTATGGGGGATTCCCCAAGGACTTGTGTCTTGGGTTCCAACCATCCATCACTAATAGGGATTGTCCTACAAGCCCGTGTCTTGGAATGGAGTCCCAACCTCATTAATAAGGAAATCATTTTATGGGCCTGATCAAATTTCTCCCAAGGCCCAATTACTAATAATTTCACCTTAAGGCTCTTTATCGTCTGAGATATTTAATATATCATTTATCCCTTCCTACTTTGATCTTTTATTTCCTTTTATTCAAAGCAACATAGACTTTTAGTCTCATTTTGACTAGTCAAAGATTCAAACAATCCACTTCGTGTAATGTGGTTATTCCACGTGGCCTGAACCATTTTTGGGTACCAACACGATTTAACTACAAATTAACATATATAAACTTTCAAATGATTTATCCTCCTGTCTATATTTAGTAAGTTTTCATGACAAGACATAGTGACCTTATCATTGTTCTTAAGTCAGAGCTTTACTCTAATAGTGTAAGCACAGAAGCCTCGTCTGGTCATGGGAGAGAAATATGATAACTAAAATGTTTATTGGTAATTTGTTCACTTGTACTAAAGTGAGTTGATATTTGTTGACTCTTGTCGTTTCATATATGTGACATTATTGAGTTTGTCATCTGAAAGGCATAAACCTGAAACGATTTTCTGCGAACCATTGAGCATCCTACTAAACCTTGAAGCCTTGATGATTCTAACTTAGCGTACCTTTTCTAAGTTATTTACAAATAGAATGAAATCCTTGGCTCCATGCATGCCCTCAGGTGCTTTGCCAACACTTCACGCAACATGCTACAATGGCGTTGGCACTGTTGGGATCTATCTTTGTCATGTTACAATTAGTATATGTACCTCAGGAAAGAGCTTTGCTTTGAGGTTGGCCTAAAATGGAGGACTCTATTTCTTCTTAAACACAGACAAATTTTGCAGTTACCTATGTTTATTATTTAAAGATGAAGCAAGGGCATACTAAGGTGTATTGCTTCACCAGAGAAGGTGCAACATCACAATGAGGTGTATGGTTTGGTGATAAAACAAATTTGTTAGCATTCATTGTATTCGGAGGGTGTATAGAACAATTTTAATTGATTGGTGATTCTTTATGTATTCACTCTTAATTTAAAATATTCTTATATAAAAGGAGGAAAATGTTAAGTTTTTGGGTTACAAGTATATATAGTCAAATTGCACATGGTTCCTTCAAAATTTTAGAAATTACAGTAGCATCCCATATAATCAGATTTTTCTGATGATTTCTGGCTTCCCTCGTAATTACCTAATAGATAAATTTGAACTAATGGTTTCTGTTCTCTTTCTTGAGCCACTTTTTCTTTTCGTTATCTTCTGAGTCTGTTCAATCCCCCATTGGTACACATCAGTAACCAATGACTGACCAGCATTAACATGACCTAAACTCTTTAATACCCACTACCATCCACTTGCAATTGTTCCAAAATGTTGTCACTGTTTTGTTCTTGTCATGTTTATATAACGGTTGTTACAACATTTTAACTTTGTTTACCATTAAATTTTTTTGTGCATAAATCATAATTAAATGACCATGAGATCAACTGCATCCGTATGATGTCTGTAGGTGAGGAAATCACACTTTTAGTCTAAGGTTAGGGTTTAACTAAGGAGGTGAGAAATCAATTGAGGAAATGAGTTTGATTAAGTATCTGGATTCTGGAGAAGGGAGAAAGACAAGAAGGAAACAGTAAGTCAGTAGTGGGAAGAACTCACGAGCCTAGAGGGGTTTCAGTTTTCCTAAAAGTCCTCTCTCAAGTTATGAGAGGGGATATTTATAGGTCTTGGGGATTCCCCAATGAAACTGGTTACGTGACCCTCGAGTCATGTGTTGGTCGTGTGCCTACTCAAGTCACGTGTCTAGTGGCCCCCCTTTTCGAGTACTGGCATAGTGTAACCTGGTCAAGAGTTGTCGATGTAGTGCCTCTTGACAGTCCTATCTTTTCAGCCACTAGTCCAAAACTCTTAATCAAACCCCATCAGAGGCCCCCCTAAGCCTTCTGCCTCGGAGCTTAAGGAGGCAATGGAGTATTTTCGAGTACTCTACTTGAGTATATCAGGGTCACCTCGAGCAACTCTATCTTCAGTTGATCACTTCAAGCATCGTGGTGGACTCGAGCATGGTACCTCGTGTAGGGTTGTCTTGAGCCCTTGCTATCCGCCTCGAGTCTCAAGCCCTTGCTACTCACCTCGAGTCTCGAGCAGACCAGGGCAGGTGCTGCCTGCTGGTGGATCTGGTCCTTCTTGAGTTTCCCTGTCTTGAGACACGCGTCTTTCTTTGAAGGAGACGTGTGTCCCATCTGGAGGAGCTGGTTTGGCTTCTTGAGACACGTGTCACTCCTCGAGGTAGCACATGTCTGTCATGAGAGGGAAATGATCTATCCCTGTTCGGCCACATGATAAATACCCGGTTAGTCCATTTTGTCAGCATGCGCCATGTCATCAAGTCAGGGACACTATGTCATTACAAGTTTTGTTGATGAATGGCGATATCAGTTGCTAAGATAGCTAACATTATGCAAGGGACCATCTCATTTCTTTAATAACCAATAATCTTGAGAAGAATTTGAGCATTGACATGGTAAATATGTTTACATTGTCTCTCAGGATGGTTAATGTTTCTTGTTAAACTTTATTGATTTTTTCTCGGTACTCTTGTGAGCTCCTCTCTCTCTCTCTCCCCCACCCCCAAAGGGTTGTTTTTTTTTCCTCTCTTAGAACTTGGATATGTATATACTACAAACTCCATTTTCCTTTCGATAATAGTACTTGGTACTTTACGTCAACTTATTGGGAGTAAAATGCAGTTTTCACCAATTTAGTAGAATTTAAAAACTTTCAGAATAATAAACTTGAGTACTTCATAATGGCGGGAGCTAATGTTTCACTGCAAATGTAGGCACTTGGACACAGACAGGTTTCTACTCCCTATTGTTTATTGTTTTGCAAACACTTTAATGAGTTGAATCATCATGATAGATAAGCACTTCTTGCTACAAATGTTTAATTCATTACCATGATTTCTTTATGTGTTTCAGACTAAAAAGAATTCATACATTATGGAACCAATAGGGCTCAACGGACAGTTTGGATGGACAAGTCTTGAGATTGAGCCAATGGTCCCTCGTACCGGCTATTATGATTTATCTAGACTAGAAAATGATCCCAAAAAATCCTAGAAACATTTTTCCTGGGAGATAATTCTGGAACTTGGCAGGAGATTACGAGTTGCAGTGCATAATAACTTGGGTTGAAGTCTTAACTATAAGAATTTATATAAAGATACCCTAGCGTACCGTGTTTTAGCTATGTAGCATATCACGTACCCCATATTTATACCGTGTACCGAAATGAACCACGTTCTAGATAACATTGGTCTTAACGTGACTTTCCTTTTTGCACTTTATATTTAATCGTATGCTAGTAATTTCACTTGTTTGAGAAATATTTCTTGTACTTGAATATTTATTTGACAGGCGGAATCATATATAAGGATGACTTTGGGCTAGTAGCTAGTTCTTACACATTGTTGTTTCGATTCAAGGCTGGAAGCTCCTCATCTGCTGTTTACAGTTCAGAGGAATTAATTTAGTTCCTTATCGACCAATTACCATGCGCTTGTTGATGAAATAACTGGCTGTTGCTAAACATGGCAGAACTCCGGTCTCTATAGGCCTCAAGTTTGAGGCATCTCTTTATTTGCTATTGAATATAGATGGAATGAAGGTTACAAATATGGAGATTAAAATTACAATGGCATTTGGAAATAAAGATAGCTAATTTTATAGCTTGTGTTATTGTCACAAGTGAGAAACTATATTCAAGTGTTCTAAATAAAGTTTTTCTGTTCAAGTTTGTCCCCATTTCTTTTGTGTACATGTAGGTGCTGCGTCTTTGTGGCGGAATGTTGTATCTACTTTATCCGTCGTATGATGGCTAACAAGTCTGTACAACTGTCAATCCTTGGTTATTTTACTTCGTAATTTGGTGCATTGTGAGAATATAGGTAGTGTGAACTATTTGAAAATTCTTATGCTACGTTTGTATTGAACTTTTAAGGAATGGAATTAAGGAATAAAATGATTTTTTTTAAAATTTTAACTTTTTAAGTGCATATTTGGTTAATAGTGGTGGTGGATAATGTAATAAGATGACATAATTGTGACATATATTCCGTTATAATGAATTTTATTCCACCATCTCCAACATGGAATGAAAATCAAGGAAATGAAATGAGTTATTAGTCATCTTCCTAATTTTGTATGTTGACTATTTGAAAGGATTGTACTTGTTTTCTTTCATCACTCTTTCTTTTCATGAATTGACAAATTTATAAGTTTGATATATTTTAGTCTTTTTTGGACTATTTCAGAGAAAACCAAAAAGTCAAAATAATCCCCATATGTCGGGACAGTGGGTTCATTCGTAGACGACTGGATACTATCCATGTGGATCTCCTCGAGAACAGAGAAAAATGTGAGTCTTTTAAAGACACTCTGGAAGCACTTGAAAAGCAGTTTATTGTAATGCCCGGAAAAAAAGAAAAGAAAAGCCCAAAAAAAAAGGGTTTCATGCCTAAGAAAATGGCCTTGACTACGTTAATGGAAAAAATAAAACTAAGTTGATGCAACCTTCACATAATCAATATATTAACTTCAAGGGAATGTTTCAGACAAATCAAAGATGCACGCGCACAGATAAATTTACAGTACATTTTAACACTAGAATATATATTGCTTATGCCGCTAAAGCATAGTTGTCATAGCTTCGCCTAGGCAACGACTAGGCGTCCTGACGTTGGAGAAGGACAAGACAACACCTTGAACGCCAAGCCGCCAAGGCTCATGCATTAGTAGCGGACCCAAGTTAAGTGATTACGTCATTTTTTACCATGACTCATCATAACCCATGGACTTTTTCAATTACCCACGTAACTCAACCCATGACCTTAACCTAACCCATAACCCTACTCCTTTGAAAGAGAGTAATGCTCGTGATGGAGATGAAAATGACTTCATAGTTGATGACTTTGCTTGATCTATGACTAAAAATAGAGTAGAGAGTGGAGAGTAGAGACTTTTTCATAGTGTTAGTTATTATGTTTTGAGTTTTAGTGTATATAAAATTTTATCGTGCAATATACTTTTGAAATAAAATAAATAATGTATAAATTGCGCATTGTTAACGACTTGTCGCCATACGGACACCATGGTGGGCGTCTTTCGCCTAGGCGTCCTGGCAGTCAACTACCGCCGCGTCCCGCCTTGGCACTGTGACAACTATGCGCTAAAGTTAATTTTCCATTGTTCTATAGTGTTTCGAATTTTGTTTATGTTGCAACAGTTTACAACAACCAGCCTTCCTCACCAAGGTAAAGATACACGTCAAAATGAACACAGTAGAGAGAGAGTGAGCAAATGGTGAACTTGGCTGCTTACACCTCCAGAACGCCGATGTATCCACACTAACTGATGCAAACCTCTCTTTGGATTGCCGCCTGCAAAATACAACCATAGTTAGAAGAAACTTCGACGTGATCAAGGTGAAGCTGGCTAGATAATTCTCAAGTACAGCCAAAGACTGTTATTTAAAGATTTGATTTATTAGAGCTGCCCAGGCATCCCATTGATGAAAAATAACCCAAATGTTACAACCTTGGTATTTAATATAAAGTGATGAATGCCAAGTAATAATATTTCTTTTTACTTCCCTCAGATTTTACAAAGGGATCTGCTTGGTACATAAAGTGTAAGAACCACCTAGCTTTACTTTGATTTAGTACAGAAACTATAAATAAAATGATAGATTGTCAGAGGTGTTCACAAAATGCAACGTTCAATTACCAGAAAGTAGTTTGAACTCGAGATTTCAAACTAGCAAAAAAAGAACGGATGGATTGCTGTTGATATGGACCTTACCACCAAGAACTAGACAAAAACCTTGTTAAGTAACCAACTCATCTAAAAGCATAAGCTATTAGAAAGAGGCATCAACAATGTATATCATATCTAATACCTTCAAATGCAACTTTATAGAGAAGGGGCAAATTAAAGTACCCTCAAATGCAACTTTATAGAGAAGGGGCAAATTAAAGTACCCTCAAATGCAACTTTATAGAGAAGGGACAAATTAAAGTGCATTTTCACTATTAAATTAATTATAAAGGCAATGTGCGGTCGAGAAGATTTGAACCCAAGACCTTGCACACCCAAAGCTCTGATACCATGTTAAGTAACCAACTCATTTAAAAACTTAAGCTATTAGAAAAAGGCACCAACAATGTATATCATATATAATAAACCTATAATAATTAGACATTGGAAACACGGAATATTACATTCAGAACAATAGTTATATGACCACATCCTTTGTGCTTCAGTCGGCAGATTAAACAATACACTAGTCTCCTTTGTGTAGGAGGCTTATGTTGTTGGTTCAACTTTTTCCCCAATATGAGTTGTGCATTTTTATTAAAAGAAATCAGACAAATCACTTACTAGGCCGTTGGGAATTCCAAATTTTTGATCCAATTCCTTTCTTGTTCCTCTGACCCCTGCCAAGTGTATTTTGTGCAGTTGTACCTCTGCTCATTACACAGCACCCTCAGCCCACTCCGCCTTAGGGTGGCTCCAGAGCTCCACCCTCCCATCTCCCAACAAGCAACAGATCACAGTTCCCTTATGGAACTCCCTGTATTTTACGTCTCAGGCGAAGACACAACATCACCGTTTCAGACCGCATCAACTCCTTTAACCACTTCTCCTTGATACATCTTCACAAGTCACAACTGACACCACTCCTTGTAAATTACATAGATTTTGGCCCACCAGAAGTTATGTAGATTTTTTGTTTCCATCCACCATATACCATATACAAATTTCTCAAACAAACTTCTTATTCTGCAAATGGGCGAATTAGCTATGTGGTCAAAGCCATAGCACCTTAAGGTTCCAAGCTGCCATCTTAAAAAAAAAAATCAGAAAACCTAAGTAAATCAAACTTTTTGATATTGATTTCTCATATCTCCCATAATTTTCTCCCTGTTCTCACACTCGCCATTCTACTCCTTTCCCGCTTCTAGTCTCTATTCTGATTTTCTTCTTCTTTCCCTTCTTCTCCGAACTCCTCCCATCTTCTCCTTTGTTATTCTATTTCTGTCTCTTTCTAAGCTCTCTCAGCAGTTACAGTTATGGATTACATGGACCATCTTTATTACAAGGTCATCTCACTTGATACTCCATCCTCAAAAGCATGTCCAGAAATACACTAGGATTTTGTCCTAAAAAAGAAGTCTAAAAGTACACAAACTAAATGTGAAATATGACATGCATAATAATTTAACCCAAAGTGCACATATCCCCGTAAGAACACTCCACTCTCAAGTTAATTATGCTATTTGTGTGGGTCCAAACAAAGGGTATTATTGGAACAGTTTTTATACTCTCTCCTCTAATTTGCCAACCTTAAATTTGTCAGCCCATTGTACTCTTAGACATCCTTTTGAGGACACAGGTAGTAACCAACTGATCTAATCCGTCACTACATAGTGACGAACACACACTGAGGCCCCAATCCGGCACATTTAATCCAAATTCATGGCTAGTCTGCATCATAAAAATCGTGTATTGTGAACATTGCACATTGTCAAAGACATTCATAGTGGTCTTTGAATTTTGATACAGAGCACAAAACGTTGATCCTTGTGTAAAATCAATTCAAAATGACCTTGAGAAGGAATTGCATAAAGACACGGGAGTAAAGACTAGCAACTGACCACCACTGACAAAACATTCTTTTTCTATTTTTTTTTTCATATTGTCGTATATAATTGAATTTGAAGCGGTAATAAACACATCCTAGATCACTCGTACAACTTTCTTTCAAACGTGTTATTCTTACAAATGTCTCTTTAAATTTTTATAGCCAAACCAAGTATATCTTAAAACCAAAATTTCATAATAACAATATCAAAAAAGTCCTTGTAAAATCAGATTCATTTTTTGATAAACGAAAATAGTTTATAAAAGAAACTGTCAAAACAGGGACAGACCCATGCACATGAGTATATAAAAGGCTCAGGTGAAAATAATATGACGGTATCAATTAATTGTTGGAAATGGGTTTGAAAAAATTAAATATTAGAGCATTTTGAGGCTCAATTTGATATGGGACCTACACTCCGAAAATGTCGGGTCTATGCACCAATGCGTTCTCCTCCCCAAGGAGTATAACGTGGTATATTTATGTGTTCAAATCCATTAAGAATTGAATGAGAAAATTGACTCCAAAGCCACCTACTTGAAATGTTGGAAATTGCAAAAGTCCCACATAGGGCATTAGAGGGAAAAATGAAGTATTTATATATGGGATGTTTGCTCAATGGGAAGGGCCCCAAGGGGCACCCCACTTTTGTGGAAGGGAGAGGACCTAGCCAAGGCTTGGTTCGAACCCACACGCGCGCCGCCGTCCGATCGGGCGGGGTCGTGGGCTTTGTATATAATTTTTTGGACAAAATTTATTTAAAATTTTGTTTAACTTATAATCATAACTGCCACTGATACTACGTCATTTTGCATACGAACAGTTGTGTCCTCCCTTATACTACGTCGTTTTAATGTCCAACAGATGCGTCCCATCTGAACGGTCACGAAATTATCCTATAAATAAGGAGGGGCAGCCCATTTTCAATCAGTTCATTTTTCCGCCACATTCATTTCCTTTCATTCATCATAACATAACAGTTAGTTACGTTCGAGTACAGGACATACAGAGTTTGAAGAATTTTTAATTTTGAAGTGCTTCTAATTAAGAATTGGAAATCCGTTTTATCTTGGAAAGTAATTATTCAGAAAACCTTTAGCACCGGTGAGGGAATAAATTTGCTTCAAGGAGACTTTATGAATTCAAAGGACTCGGATTTAATAAGATTCTGCTTTCTTCAAATTCTGATTTTTCCAAGTAAGTCGCTTTCCAATTCAATAAATAAATAAATTACAATTACAGGAACAACATTAATACAGCGCCAATGGCAATGCTCCCAATCCTAATTTTTTCAACTCATCAGCTTTCGCGACCGATCTCGCACTATGCCCACATCATAGGCTGGGCACTTAGTTTAATAATGGCACTTAAAGGTAATCCCAGAGAAAGAAAACAAAGTACCTTCTTTTTTTCTTTTTTCTTTTTTTAAATGGTATTTGTTTTGTTATTTTTTTATGGGGATCGACCCACCTTGAACTTATTCCTCAAGACCTCAGCCATTTCTCCCACCTTTAGGTGAAACATGGTACTTGTTCTTTTCTCTTCTGTTTAACTTGAAGAGTCGATCTTAACACCACAATTAAAAATTTGCTTAAGTTAAGGAATTTTGAAATAGGATTCCCATAAAAAGATTAAAATTTATGGCTGATTTTTCGAGTCAAATTTTCCCTATTTTTCAAATTCATATATGGGAGAGTTTACATGTTAACATACCTTAATTTAAAATAAAAAAAGAAAAAAAAACACACACACAGCGGTGAATATTTTTAAATATTTTAACCTTATTATGTTTTTTAGTAATTAATACCATAGCAGTTCCAGTAATGTCAGCTAAGCACTTTTTTTGAATGCCTAAGAACATGACAAAAGATTGAGAAAAACAGACATTTATGGAAAATGCTATACGTAATGATGTTGTACAATGACTTGTACAATGACCTTTGTAAAATTGTGGTGGGTCCCAAAAAAAGTGGTGGGACCCACCACAATTTTACAAAGGTCATTGTACAAGTCATTGTACAGATCATTACGTATAGCAAAGCTGGACATTTATCCTTTTCTTATAATTTGAATGTATAGCCATGCATAGAGGAGAAATCAAAGTAATAAAAATAATATTGAGTAAAATAACAAAAAGGAATTGGCAGCAATTATCATACCCCAGGAATTTCTTGACTGAGTTCCATAAGGATGCACCACCTTTGATTCCAAAGCTTGAAGTCTCATGTTGATCAGAGCTGCCTTTAAATGTCTCTGGAAAAGTAACGGGAAGGGGAAATGAAATCGATGATCAAATCAATTACTCCCGTCATACTATTAATCTTTAACTAAAGCATTCCTTCCAATTTCACGTGAAGGGAAAAGAATGTACCAGTGGATGAAGCTGAATAACCTTTACATGATGACCTAAATGAGGCCAACTTTTCAACTAGATTCCGTTCCTCATCACTGGGTTTACCATGAGTCCATAACGGTAAGTCAGTCAATGTACTGCTAATAATTTACAGAATAGAATAGAATAGGCTTAAACAGTGCATATTGGATTCTCAACATTGCACAACACCATAATATTTTATTATGCATCTTCCACCCCTAAACCAGATTTGCAAAAAACTGTGAGGGGAAAAATGAGAATCCAGACCCCACTGAATAAACCAAAAAACGTTGGGCACTCCACAACCTCGTTACTATAGAGCTATTCAGAAGGAAAAACAAATAACAAATGATAAGATTCCGAACTCTGCTTACACGTCACAAATATCTGAAACCAGATGTTTGCTACGTCTATAACTTGGCGCAAGTCGTATTCTCTTGAGGGTCCACACAAAGCATTGATCTTAAAGGAAACTTAGGTGGTGTTTAATAAAACTGGGTAATTAAGATCTGAATGGTTAGTATATCTTAATAAATTAGATAGTGAAATAACATCTGAACTTAAAAAGCTGTTTGATAACTAAAAAGTGTAAAACATCTGAATGACTTTTAAATTTAAAAATATCAATTTTAAATTTAAAATATCTCAAATTGATTTTTCAAAAATCAATAATGATCTTAAAATTTAGAATGGAGTGAGTACAATATTTATTGAGACTCCATAGATTTAAATTTTTCTTTAAGAGGCAGCTCTTAATGGTTTGGATTTATATCTTTCCCTTACCGATTAAGAGACGATAAGAGGCAAATAAAATTTTACCAAACAATTTTACCCTCTTACCAAATCAGATGTGAAGCCGTTAAGAGGTATTAAGAGGTAAACAAACACCACCTTAACTTTCTGCTTTCAAAATACTGTTTTTTTAACACATAATTACTAAAATTTACAAGTTATATGTTCTTGATCAGATAATAATTGAACATGTTGTATATACAAAGTTTAGCCTATGCGCGGCATCTCAGGCCTATTTTTTCTTACTCGGGATCCTCAACCGAAGGTAAGATACCAGGTGCTGTAGATATCTTAAAGCAAGGCAAAAAAATATAAATGAATGAATGAAAAATTGATCTAGTAGGAGCTTTGACTATCTCATGTAAAAGGAAATTAACGGCACTTTTCTTCACCATTACTTGTTACCTCCATAGTTAAAAGATGCTCTTATTGACCTAGCAAACTGTGTATTAGTACTTGTATTTCCAAACGTGGAACTCTTATGTTATGGAACTCTAAACTTAGCTAACCAAAATATTTCTTTATTTTCTACTTCTAATATCACAAATATAAATATTTTGACTTAGTATTGGATGCTCAAACATCACATTTATACTAAATTGTTCATGTGACAATCAACTTGGTAATGCAATTAAAAATCTTAAATGAAATTTACCTTTATTACATTTAGATTCTAAAAAAATTCTAAACTATAATCATCCACATAAAGCTACATCTAACGTACCACGTTTTAGCCTACATAGCATATTGCGTGATTCGCGTTCCCATATCAGTTTCACAAACCGAAGCAATTCGTGTTCTAGGTAATATTTGTTACATCAAGAAATCTAAGGAAGTTTTTCTGTCTCTACCAGTCCTTCAATCTTTGGGGTTAGAGGAACATGCCCATAACCACTATGGAACAAGAAGAATTCTACGGGAACTTACCTTAGCAATTCATTTTTCCCATTGCTTCTCCTTTTTTGTTGTCTACTTTATTTTTTGTGCTTGAGACAGTGGCAGGACTTCAGGAGGAAAAGAAAAAGGGGGGAAGAGAGAGGGGGGGGGGGGGGAGTTGGAATCATGAAGAAAGTGAATATAAATTTCAAAACCAAATGTTAAGAATCTTCCATCTGCTCATAATTAGGTTCACTTGCCAAATCAAGCAGCAAACTTTTTGACAGGACGTAAACCAAATTCTTTCTAAGATCCTCTCCTCATAATTAAACTTAACTCAACAAAGCCTTTTTATCCCAAGCTAGTTGGGGTACATGGAAAAGTGAATCTCATAAATAATACTGAATACAAGTGCAAGGTTATAAATAAAATTAAAAAAAAATAGTATCTTATTTTGATTATCCATATCAAGATTTGATCAGAGTTTTCAGGAAACAGCCTGTGTAACAATGTTAATCTACTCTTTAAAAGTGTGAGAGAAGTAATCATTTCTTTGTTTGGAAGTATGAATTTGCTTACTAAAAAATGGAAAACAATTTCACAAATACCACTGTTATTTCTGTCTTTCTTTTTCATTTTGTGGAATCGAACCCCCCCCCCCCCCCCACAAAAAAAAATAATAATAATAAATAAAAAAACACCAAATCCTGGAGCCAGAAATGAAACACCCACTTTGAAGGAGCCTATTCAAATAGGACTGAGATTTCTCATCAATAAAACAAGAACAACAAATGGAATTCAACAAAATAGGAACAAAATTTTATTCCCACGATATGTTCCTGCCAAGTGCCAACTGAACAACAGGTCGTGGTATATATGGTAGGCATACTGTGGAAATGGACATAGTCAAAATTGTTTCATAGCTGAACAAAAATTCAATAAATAAGGATGGTAGGTTGATTTCATTCCATTTGGTTTTTAGATAAAGGAAAATATTTTAGTAGATAAGAGAAAGAGTTGACTTCATATATGAATTACCCGGATAATTCAAGAGGTTTACACTCGTAGGATACATGTATATACTTCCATGTAACATTAAGTAATCAGTACAAGATATATATGGAGACTAGCGAACTTTTACATAGAGGTAAAAAGAATTGTCTATTCATCATCACATTCATGGACATACTTTCAATATACTTCTAGAAAGGCTAGCTCATCAGAAAAACATTAATATTAAAATTGAAAAGAATCTGAAAGACCAACCCTCTTTACAACATGCGTGATTAAAATACTGAAGAAATAAACGACTCGAACCTGATATCTTTGGGGATCTGAACATTTACAATAAAATGATGATCGCCTCGCCTAGAAGGTTTATTGATATCTGGAACTCCCATGTATGGCAGTTTCACAGTATCTCCGAACTGAATCCCAGAAGGAATCTGAAGATTTCTCAACCCCTCAACAGTTTCCACCTAAAAGTGGTTACAAAATTGTTACTTCAGACATGAACAAGAAACTTAAAACTTCCAAGAACCAAAAACTTCAGACAGTTCTCTGTGTGAAAATAAAATGAAGTGATTCGTGGTTTGTAATCCCCCAACTTCTGCAAAAAAAGGATAAAACACAGACAAATGATGTAGAAATAACCCACCTGATACATGAATTTTATAGAATCAAATCCTACTGTTTCTTTGGGAGGAGGAGAAGGAAAGAGGAACACAGTTCTTTAATTGACAAATACTAAAAATAAAATAATGTGCCTGAATTTCCAATCTCCATAACTAAGGCTTACTATATTTCTGAATCAGACTTTAAAACATTTCGTTATTTCTGAATTCCACATAAGAGTTGTTACTTCCTTGCACCTACCTGCAATGATAGGCCTTCTTTTTTTCTTTTTCTTTTTTGGGTAGTTTTCATGGCACAAATTTAAGAGTGACAAAACCAAATTGAAATGTATATTTTTCGACATATTAATTGAGAATGTGAAAATATAGTGGAATAAATTGTATATTTTTTGGCATGTTATCATTATCCGTGCCAACATATCCCAAAACAAAGAGGCCTATCTTTTCAGGGTTGAGGGAGTGTATAACCTAGTGAATGACAGACTAAATCTTAAGAGAAGAAATAAGAAAACCTAATATTACACAAAATAACGAAAAAACTGATCGTCAATGTGAGAATAACTGTAGACAATAAGAATAGGGCTTTTGAGGGTGAGATATATCATGAAGAATTTAGCACTGCTGACTGCTCCAGTTACAGTGAATGTTCCGCACAAAGGTCAGAAAAAAGTTAGGAAAGGAGTTTTCTCTGAAAGAAGCACGCCAAAATTCCACTCAATGTAGCATTGTTACCTTAATGACAGTTCCTAGTATTGCCTCAGTATAATCAACATTAATAGTTGAGTAAAGATTAAGACCGTCCCTCCTTATCCCCTGTTTTTTGTTGATATGGAGGACTAAAAAGAGATCACCAGCAATGCCCCTGCATTTAGAACCCGGGATCATAAGCTTCTTTTAATACAAAAAAAATCATCATATAAATGTTTCCCAACATAATTAGATCCATAACTTCATAAAACAGGGTAAACACAATGAAAGTTGAAGCCAAAACTTCCCTACTGGAAAACCAGATGCCTCCATTATTCTGTTGCTTACAATTTAAGTAAAGAAGAAGGATATTCCAAATGAACAAAAATGATAAAGGATACTTGTTAATAGCATAGTTGTCAAGTCATTAAGTCAAAACGAGACGATGTCTAACTGCCTAAGCGATCAGTTGCCGGTAAAGCGACAAATTATTTACAATACTCACTTTATACATATATAAATATATATATATATATATATATATATGCGCGCGCACACACATATGTATTTAAATTTTCAAATTACAAGTAACATACAAAAATTACAATTTCACAATCAAAACTATTAAATATAATTGATAAAAATCAAATTAAACCCTTATTAAGATCCTTGCTCATAACATTTACCCCAACTATCCGCAATTTAGATATCTACATAACACAATAACACAATTAAACTGTTGGCCGATGTTTTTTTGCTGCCAATATTTAGATCGTGTAAGTTCTCTTTTCTTCTTTGCTGCCAATGTTTTTTCTTAGCTTTAGTAAACCCTTGGTCGCATACTTGTTTGGGTATTATATTTGTTTGGATCTTTAATGGGGTGGGTTACTTGGTTATGGGTCGATTGGAATTTGGAATTGAGTTGCGTAAATTAAAATTTAGGTTTATTCCCAAGTCGTCCAACTAGATACCAAGTCAGGCAAATCGTCGACTTGAACCAACTAGGCAATAATTAATTGCTCAAGTCGCACCACTTAGTAACGGCAACCAAGTCGAGCTGTTGACTTGCACTTCCATCAACCGAACGACTAATAGTCGACTAGTCGTCGCTTAAGCGACGACTTAATAACTATGGTTAATAGGTTTGATAATAGATGAATAGACAAAAAGAAATTGACGAACACTTGAGCAATGAAACAAGGAAGGGCAAGGGGAATAAAACAGAAGTCAAAAAAATGGTAGATAAATGAAATAAAAAAATTCAGAGAGACGAGGGAGACTAGAGAGTTCGCAACCAAGTTAAGGACATAAAGACATTTTGATAACAAAAGAAAAATGAAGACCATATTAGCAATGATTCAAAGAAGGGCAGGCAGAACAAGTCCCAAACACAAAATAACAATTAATACGATATAATATTCAATTTATACATTACACATTGGTTCGTGTATTTCTCCATAAACCTCATTAAAATGCAGATTTTAGTGTACTGAAATAAAGCCCCGATTGCAAAGAAATCTACAACAATAGTTGTACATCTCACTGGGCCATCACTTGATGCAATCATGAAAAGCTCGGGTTCTCAAGCCTGAAAAGATGAAGTTAACAGGCAGCCACTTGGTGCAAGGAATGCTATGTCTATGCAATGCAATCCTTGACAGCACCATGTGATATGACACCAAGTCTGGGCCATGGACATGTCTGGACTCTAGACACTTATCATCTTCAGTCACTTCTCTTATCGCTAGATAGCTTACATTTACACACTTGACTAGGTTCTAATTGAAAAAAAGTTATACTATATCTGATATATGTAAAAGTATTATTTGAATTTAACACCTTTTGTTGTCGAGGTTTCCCTCTCCTCGAATTTGCATAGTGGCTCCATCAGTAACGCCAGGAGGGATGACTACTTTGATACTTCGCTTTGTCCGTACTTTACCTTGGCCCCGACATTTTTGACAATGATCAGTGATCATCTTACCATCACCACCACACTTTGAGCAAGTAGATACCTACATCATAAATATCATCTCCATAACGTATTTCAGAAACAACAAATGAAATATAAAAAGGGTGGGAAGAATTTGTCTATGCAACAAACCGTTACTTGGTCAAGTTTTATAGTTTGTCTCAAATAGAACTTGTAGTGGTAATTTACAATATTATTTGTCCATAATAAACAGAAAACCGGCTATAAGTTGCGAATATTCTCAACATTATAAGGTTGAAAAGCAGTTGCTATGAAATGAGATTAAATTGAAAAGTATAGCAGATATGCTTGTCAGACTTAGCAAAATCTAAGCTACTCCCTAGACAGCATCAAGTTCATTCAAATCAACTTAATAAAAATTTATTAGAAAGCGTCATTAGAGGGTAAATCCGTGCACACACGATCTATACCATCGCAAAGGAACAAAACGACAAACTACTCGCGCCCATGTACAATCCCTCGTTGAGTCATTTCACATTGGAGCAAACAGAAAGAGATACATCTGTCTAAATTCACTAATAAAGTTAACAGCAACTACTGACCCTGGAAAAACAAAATCATGAAGCCCGAACACCATAAGACTCTAGAATAAAAACCAAATGTTCATTCAGTCATATGAAACAGAATATATTCATGCATCCGAATGTAAGATATCAAACTCATGGACTTTTAGTCTCGCATCGAAAATCTATAATATATACAGAGGGCTAAAATTACATAAACTAGAATCTTTCACTGGTTATGGTTGATAAATTATTTTGGATTTAAGATCAAATTAGGCTTCTCTGATGTAACTTTTTCACATTAAAAATTTAAGGAGCCCTAGTTAGATAGGTAATTTTGCTTTTAAGTTGTTTAGTTTAATTAGTTCAGGTTTCTTGAGCTTAAAAAAAGATGTTTTCTCTACATATTTAATATAGTTGATAATCTGTTATGTGAACTTTGTGCTTGTTGTGCAAAACAACACTTATCCCTTGCAAGGAAGAAGAAACTACTAGTCTGGGAGCAGTGGATCCTTTTTGAGGGTGAATGTTGAGATTCATAGTCCCACGATGGATACATATAAATTAGACTAGTAACCTCATTACAGATACTTGAGGGACCTCTCCACTTACCGTCAATTGGTTTTAAGTTGGATGCTTCAACATGGTATCAGAGTTAAAGTTATCTCCTCATGTTGTGGCCCATGGACATAATATGAGCCCACATGCTGGACGTTACCCATATATGTTGTCATGTAGGGGGCGTGTCGCAATTCAAAGTCCCACGTTGGATAAATTAGACCTGAAAACTCATTATATATACTTGATGTTTCTTTCCATTTATTATCAATTGGTTTTAAGTTACAATAGTGACATAAAACCATCTTTCTATTATCTCAATCTTCTTTTCTGAAATGCTCTCTCTTCTCTTATGTCATAATTTCTGTTCTCAATTTAAGCAAAGACATTATTTCTATCAAAGAAACCACTCTACTCTTTTCCCAACAAGTGAAAAGAGAAAATACCCTCACCGACTTAGTTTACTTTAGAATCAGGCCTCCAAATCATAACATACTTTTCCAAAAGGCCTGGAGTAGCAATTAAAAAAAATATCATAAAGAAAATCATAGTTTGCCTATGGTGAAACATAAATGAATATCAACATAATAATTTCACAAAAGGCTACAAGTCGAGGACCATAGAGCACCAAAATGCAATATAATTGGACACGAAAGATCTGGTCAACATGCACAACATATTTAGGTTGGCATGCTTGAGATGATATACAGGAGGGAAATCCATCAAGGAGTTGTCAAGGATAACCCTACTTAAATTCTGTTAAGGCCTTATTATCTAGAGTATTCCCTAGATAACAACCTCAAAAGGCCTATGTGCAGTTGTGGTGTAGGATTAGAAAGCTTATGTTAGCAACAAGTAATAAGAGTAGTATACATAGCAAGACTCCTGTTACAATTTTCTTAGAATTTTGATGAATATATAAAATATAAGAGTCTCATTGAGCTCTTCTCCCTAATCTCTTCCTTACCTCCATTCTATCCTAATTCTACCCCTCCCCCCCCCCCCTCTATAACTATCAAATCCATCACGTCTCCATTGTTAGGAACTCATCAAGTTCCTAAAAAATTGGTAGCCGAGTCATATGTGGCCTGGATTCCTCTTCTTCATTGCAAACTCCACTTGAGAGTTAACTGTTTGTGCTAATTGTGGGCTTCAACTAGGAGCTTGCTGTTGAGATCTCTTGGGTAATCAACTGTGCGTACCACCGAGAAGAAACAACTGATGACTTGAGCTGTTTCAGCACAGCAACACTAAAGATCAAAAGTTGCTCTGTTCACCCCTGTTTTTCTGATACAAGCTGTAACTAAGGATTTCAACATCATTTTTTCTGCTAAATTGTAAATATATTAAAAAGAAAAACATGAACAATGACAGAAGGGCATTCCCGAGAAAGAAACTATAGCATAGATGTGGCTAATATAGAACAAAGGCATAAGCTAAAACAAAAACAAACTGAGAGCAAAACACATAATGGTCAAAGAAGCCAGTTGGCAAGGAAACTGTCAAGACTTGGAAGATTTATGGAATTTCTGTGAAGAATTAAGTCTACTCTTAACCAGATTTATAATTTCCTTAAGAAAAACTGCAGAAGGAGCATCCTTTTTGTCATAAATCCAGGAGTTCCTCTAACACCAGAGCTTATAAACAACTGTAGCAAAGCAGAGTTTGATGACATTAGCTTTAAGTTTAGCACCTGAGTAAGTGAGCACTTTATTAACCAGGGATTGCCAAATGGGAGAAACATTATGCCGACATAGAGAGATAAAACTGCCTTGAGCACCTGATGAGAATAAGGACATTGAAAGAATAGGTGCTGAAAAGACTTGGATGAAGTTTGCACAACACACAATTAGGATTGATGTTGCTACCAAACTTGATATGAACATCATAAGTTCTTAATCTGTGGTGAAGATCAACCCAAGGATGTTGTAGATCTAGATTCTAGAACATCAGTAATGTGTTTCGGAATTGATTATTTTCTAAACATTAAAACTGTAAAAATAAATATTAATACAAAAATCAAAATGATTTTTACATGTACTAACGACTAACACACTTGTGAAATTCATTCAGTTAGCCAAGCAAATATTCGAAAAAAATAACCTTTTATTTGAAATGATTTCTCAGAAAATGTTTTCCATGTATCATACTGAGCCTTAGGACATATCTTCATCTGAGTTGTGGATTCAAAGGATTTCTCGCCATATGATCTATCATCCTATGCATCAAACTTTATACATTTATTGGTCAACTTTGATACATTCTAGCTATGCTTAATATAATACATAAACTCCCAACATGCATTTAACAGTTCAAGTCAGAAGAGGAGGCAGGTTGTTGCGAAAATGATGACGTAGCTGTATCATAGTTAACTAATCCCACCATATTAATGCAAAGAAAAAACAAGAAAATAGAAGGGGAAGATCTTAATGATTAGTTAACTGTCAGGAGCTAAGGAAACTTTGAATATCCATCATATTCATCCCATTCAAGAGAAAGGATGCAGTAAATGCAGCATCTTGTTCCTTCATGCTTCTGGGAATAAAATTAAGAAAAAGAAGAGAGAGAGAACCAACAATAGATCTGACAATAATTACAACAAATTAATATAAAAATACAAGTCATCTGTAACAAAACTAAGCAATACAGCTGATTGATTTACAAATAAAAGTCATATGTGATGTTGATATATTCTCGGATTACCTGGGACATTATTCCAAATGGTGTTCTCTGAGTTTTAACCACCCCACCTCTACCTCCACAATCAGTACACAACTTTATGCAACTGCTAGATTTCGCACCTGTTCCACCACAATTCTCACACATCTCAAAACAAGAAACTTCAATGTCTCTCTCTCCTCCAAAAATTGATTCTTCAAAGCTCAAAAAGAGGTCATACCTACAACAGAAAAATATGTTAGACTAACATCATAACTTCCAAATACACTACTAGTATAAGTGTATGACAAATCTATGGGTGCACTGGGTGGATAGTTAACTAAAGAATTTTATAACGTAAGATCAGCTCAACTCAACAACACTTTCTATCTCAAAATAGTTGGGGCTGAAAATGAATCCCATATGTAAGAGTAGAAGTAGAAAGGAAAGGAGAAAAGTACAAATACACCCTCATATAGAAACATAGATATGTAAACATCAATGCATGCCATGATACTATAACATAATGGTCCAACAATGTTATATCATGCTTTAAAACTTAAAATATTATATGCCAGATGATAAAATTACTCGCATAGCTAAGTATGGCATCTCTATTCTCCGAAGTTATAGTTTAAATCATTCATTCTTAGGTATGAGCAGGTACTGCTCCTATCCAGTCCACGTAATTGGCTTACCTCTATTCTTCAATTCAATTAATTAGTTTTTAGAATAGAAGCTTTGAGTTGGTTTAGTGATGTTGGATTGCTTGGGGCAGATAAGTTACAACTGATGCAGAACGACGATGATGGGTGCTAGATATCATTCTAGCACCGACGGAATCTAGATTAAACAACCCTAGAATCCACTAGGGCCCTTTAATCCACAAGGAAAAATAATCTAGAATCCACCAGAAGGGAGAAAACCCAAAGGATATTTTCTTATTAATCAAAAGCTATACTAAAATGCAATATTGGATACTCTTTTATAATAAGGGTGGATTAACACTGAAAAGGAAAGTCAAATTTAAAATAAATGCATGATTTGAATACTTAAAATTACGCCTAAAATTTTCCTAATTGATATACTAATTTAAAGCCCCTAATTAGAGGCTAAAAACAAGCTTAAGTTAAGGTTAAAATTTCCCGACAAATTAAAAATATGAAAATTACAAATTGAATACAATAGAACATCATACCTTCCTCCATCCTTAAGTCCCTATAGTAATAAATGCATAGATAATGTCAGTCCAGAGACAAAAAATAAATAAATAATTAGAAAAAAAAAAAATCTCTTATTTTCAAGAACCATGGTTACTAGTAAGTTGGAATCTTTGTCCAAATACTGTGAGACTACAAAAGAAAATTATAGTACGAGAATTGGTGTATTAGAAGCAAAAGTTGATTCCATGGATTCGTCAATTAAGTCCTTAAGGGAATTACTTGATGCTTTTGCTCAAAAGTAGAAGACTACCAATGAAAAGCTTGATCTTTATTTTCCTCAGCAGAAAACAAACCAAGAAAATGGTGAATCTTCAACTTCTAGAATTCAACAGTGTTCTAAAAGGCCTCGCCTAGGCCCCGCCTAGGCGCTAGGCCCCCCCTGGCGCCGCGCCTAGGCAAAAAATCCCCTAGGCCGCCTAAGTGGGGCCTAGGCCGCCTAGGTGGCGCCGCCTAGGCGAGGCAAGGCGGACAAAAAAGATTTTTTGTCTGTTAATGACACAGAGAAAGGGAGATGAGGAGTGCGAGTCCGATGGGGACATTATCTTGGAGGGATATGGACTATTAGTTTGTATTTTTTATTATTTGTTTGTGTTTGAACTTTGAACAATTGCATGTTTGTGTTTGAACTTTGACATTGACAATATGGATATGTGTTTGAACTTTAAGAAAATACCTTTATTATCTTTATTATAGATTGTTTTGCTTTATATTATTGTTTTGTTTAGATAAATGTAAGATAAAATATTAAAATTGGCTTAAAATAAAAAAACCCGCCTAGGCTCCCTAGGCGCCTCCCCCCCCCCCCCCCCCGGCCGCCCGCCTCCCGCCTTTTAGAACCTTGGAATTCAAGACTAGTAGAAGCAAATTTTCATTCCTCCTAATCCTACCATAAAGCAGCCTCACTAACAGTTATTTAAAAGACCTAGAAGCAGAAAAAGTGTGATGCTTGAAGTTCCCGACTTTAGTGGAGACAATGATAGGGCATAGTTTGGAGAGTTTCTTTAAATGGCACAACATGAATGAAGTTCGAAAAATTTATATTGACAAAAAAAATAAAAAATAAAAAACTCAAAAGGAACAACTCGTGTATGGTAGCCAAAGGTGAAAGCAAATTTCAAGTTCAAAATTGGGAGATGAAGATTGCCATGAGAGCACTTTCTTCAAGCCAATTACAAGCAGCTTAATCATCTACTTTTCCTAAAGTTACAACAAGGAGAACCTAACCGTTGCAGAATATAGTACTAAATTCTTCCATTTCTGTACTAACTGTGAAATTTTTTATGACGAGTTTTCATTGCTATTGAGTTTTCCAATTGCAAATAAAATTTATGGAAATTTGTATGCTTCATTGAGTGATATTGTTCAAGTTGCATATCAAGTGGATGACGAGTTTCCGCCAAGTTTCTTAAAATTAGTTTCATGCAAAACAATCAAAGGGAAATGCTAAATGCTACTTATATTACTATGGGAGCTACTTATAAGTCTTCAATACCTCAATAATTGAAGAGATCGTTCTTCTACTTCACCATCTCGACAAGGCAGCTCTAATAATAGACCTAAGCCTCGAACTGACATCCAATGTGGCACGTGTTGTGATTTTGGATACTTTTCAGCTCAATACCCAAACAAGTTAGTTCGTGACATTTGCAGATAAAGACTCATTAATTTCTACTACTACTGCTCAACAAAGAGCAAACGAAGTGATATGTTTGGAAGTGGGAGAAGATGATGATGATAAGAGTGATTGCAGCAATGATGATGATCAGCCCTGTATTGTTGGACACCGTCTTTTCACAACACGTTGATATACTGATAAAAATAATTGTCGTAGTAGTAGTCTTTTCCAAACCAGTGTAGCTTGATTATTGATTCTAAAAGTTATACCAATGTTATTTTTGAGGATGTTGTTCACAAATTGGGATTGAAGACTGAGCCTTATCCTAGTCCCTATAAGGTAGCATGGGTAAACAACACCAACCTTAAGGTACCTGAAAAGTGTTTGGTGGTGTATTCAATCGGTAAGTTGTTTGATATAATGGATTGTGATATGCTACCAATGAAAGTTTGTTCTTATTGGGAAGACCTTGGCTTTTTAATCTAAAGGGTTGCGGATATAATAAAACCTATTCATTCAAGCATGGCAGTTATGAGATGAAATAGATGCCAGCTAAAGATTCAACACCATTGAAGTTTAAGCATGTTGTAGGCTCATTTCTACTCAAGCAACTCCCTAACGAAGATGGTCTTCTTGGCCCAATTCCTAACTTGAGGACGAGCTCTATTCAGTGGGAGGAGAACGATGCCGGATGAGCCCGTCCAACTTGGTTGGACCAATACAAGAGGTTTTGGAAGCATATACCAAGTAGTAGATTATTCTAGAATTTTCATTATGGTATATTATTATTAGGATTTTGCTTCCTTATTTTGTTTGATTCCTTATTCTCCAAGAATTAGGTTTTACTATTTTCCTATATAAACTCACGTAATCCTTCATTATACATTTACATTGAGATTGATTATCTGATTAATATAATTTTTAAGCTTTATTGCTTTGTTATCTTTCTCCTTGTCCTCTCCAATTCCTTTCAATTTCTTTCCCATCTCTAAACCCTAATTCTAAACCTGACACGGTCCAGATAATATATATACATATATATGTGTGTGTGTGTCTGTATCTCTGTGTGTGTGTAATAACTGCAAAAACATATGATTACCGTATATCAAGACCTTGCCGTCCGTTATTTCTGAAATTAAAGTTAATGCCTTCCTGTTCACCCCTACCTCCAAAAACCCCATTTGAATCACCAAAAAATGCACCAAAGACTTCAAAAGGATCCACCTAATCAAATTAAATGCATCATAGAATAAGAAGCATGACCTTTGGATCGATAATCACTTGACACAAGAAGAAACTCAAAGAGAACATAGCTTCATAAAGATATATTTATTACATACAAAAAAAATTTTGTTAAGATGCAGCAGAACACAATAAAACATCATACAATACTACCTCCTGCGAACCACCAGCTGATCCAGAGTCTCCTTGTAAACCTGCTTCACCAAAACGATCATACAAGGATCTTCTTTCATCGTCTGCTAGGACCTACACAAATCTTTGTTACCACTAAAAGGAGAAAGAAAGAACAAACATATAATGTGAATGCAATATAATCTAGATATACTGTTCAAATAGCACTAAACCTGGATCTTACAAACTTATCGGCATAAGCCATATATCTTTCGGATAAAATGACAAAATACGCAAAATGCATGCTTGAGGATATAATGTGTCAAGACCAGTGGCATAGCAGTAAATAAAATAGCTAGGATTCTCTAGAATATACCAAGCTCATTAATATAATCAGGGGCAGAACAATAAATAATAATTAATAGTAATGGGACGTGGTAGTTAGATAGAAGATAGAAACCATGCGACTCCATGAGAAACATAGCTAGAAGGGTAAGTTGGTCTTTACTCGAGAAATCTAGCTCTCTCTCTCTCTCTATATATATATATATATATATATGACTTCACATAGAGAAGTACGATTTTAATGAATTAAAATATGAATTGGTAGTTTGCATTTTGTGCCACCATTCTCTCTCTAACTTCATCTCTTTCCCCTGAATTCAACTCTCTTTCTACCCTAATTTCCTAGAAGAGGGTAATAAAGGAGGGAACCAGAGCTTACATTTTATGGGAAATAAACAAGGAATTAGGCTTACAATCTTAATTGATAGAGGAAGCTCATTAAGCTTCTTGAATGAAGCCACTGCAGAGGCCTTACAATGAAATACTCAAGCTACCACACCCACAAGTATCACCTTTCCCAATGGAGATAAAATCTGGAGTGCACTAGGAAGCAGGGGTGCACCAAACCCCTGCCGCACTGCGCACCGGGTGCTTCGGGGGTGGGGGTGCGGGTGCGGCTATGGTGCATACGGGGTGCGGCTTTTGCCGTATCCCCGAATTTTGGTCCAAGGGTGCGTTGGGGTGCAGCGGTGGCATACTTGGTAACTATGAGGAAGAAAAAAAAAGAGGGCAAAAGAAAATCAATTCGCAAATGAGGGCAAAAGTTGACTGACTTGTTAAATTGAGAGGATTGACTGAGTAAGAGAGGAGAGGGAGAGCAAGGCGGCGCTCGTGGGTGGGTGATCGGTGATGACTCTGCAGCAGATTGGCGGCGAGGCGGCAGGTACTGTAACGTCCCAAATTCAGGCACCTCAACCTCGAACTTGGTGCTTCACGATATAACTCATACTATAGCTAATCATCATCTCACAGCAGAATAATATAAGATTTCATTAATAAATATAACATAACAACATTTTCCCAGGTAATCTCAACCTTTACTAATACATGACATAGCTTAATGCAATAACTAATATAAGTCTCAATACAAATTACTAACATTTCTTCATAATAATTAATACGTCAAAGCTAATCCATAGCCTTGCCCTTTCCTTTGTCTTTTCCAGAACTACTGTCCTGCTCAGCCTTAACTATACAGTTTATGATAAAACACGGGTGAGCAACGAGTTTGCACAGCAAGTATAAGGCCAACAACAATTAATTATACTCAACATTCAATAATAACATAAGTTTAAGCATTTGGACAGCAGGATATGAAGTAAACTAAACGAAATATAAGCAGATGGATATCACAGTTTCAAAGTCAAAACACTTTCATTACTGAGTGGTCATTGAGGACCATGAAAACATAGAAGATTGACAGTATTTCCACTGCAAACCTCCGAAACAGGCACATGAGGTGATCAAACCCGTCGTACTCACATTATGCATAACGTTCAGTCATAGCATGCGAGTCGGTCCCCCGACGTAAATAGTAATACCCCTTACTGTGAGGGTTGTTCATCTCAGCACAATCTCGAAGTCCGCATCATAACAATTGATTTGGACGGCTTTCTTAAAGAAATATGATTGATTCATCAATTTGCTTCATCATCTGTCTAGCCGAATCAAGTGGCATAGACTTGCTTCTTAAAACCGCTCATGTCTAATCAGGACTTTGGTTACCATTGTTTGGATGTTTGAATAATCGTTCAAGAGCATACAAGAGTGGACAATTCAATGTGAAACAGTCTCCCATAATTTATCATACCCAAGGTACTTGCATATGTCGATAATGATGCACAAGTTTTAGGGGGGCTAGTAATCGGTCAGTGGGTTTGTATGCAGCAGTATCTAATTTACTCAGAATGTGGGACTTGCAACAATTTGCACGTAATAACAAATTTCACAATCAGAGAACTTGCACAACATACCAAGTTGTGTCAGTTGGGAGTCTTGCACAACATATATACAATTTGTATAACAATTAGATTGCTCAAAGTGAGGGAACTTGCACAATATATAAAGTTGTGTAAGTTAGGAACTTGCCTGGATTGCTGCTACTATTTAACTCTAATTTCTTCTCTTCCGATAACCTACATTAGTCACAAGTTGTTCTACTAATCAATCTTTGTTGAATTTCACATAATGATCTAAGTTGGTCCAATTCTACAGCTTCCATAACTAGGACTCACAAATAGCATTAGCTCCAATAGTACTTTGGTTATTTAATCATCTTTCTTCAGTACACAGAACATAGTCCATGATAACCATGGTTCTTTTAATAAACTTGATTTATCCACTTTTATCAGCAAACATCCAGTTTATAGCAGTTACTGAGTTCCTCTATAAATTTCTCCTTCAACATTCTTGACCCCTCTTTATTACTCAGAATACCCAGATTCATTATTGACAGATATGTATTTGTTTTAGGAAGGAATGGGAAGTGATTTAACAAGTATGGAGTAAGAGGTTCAGTTTCTGGTCATTCTGCAGAAGTGTTCTATGTTTTGGTAATCACCCTACGATTTGGTGAAGGCACTCTATGATCAATGTATTCACTCTATGATCGCGTAGGGGTACTCTACGATTATGTGGTATTGTACTCTACGATCGCTGAATAAAGTTCTACGATCGTAGGGTTGAAGCTTTACGATCAGTGAACAAGGCTCTACAATCGTAGTGAAGTCACTTTACGATCAGACTGTCTGACACTCTACGATTGGTTCAGTCACTCTACGATTGTCTTATCCAGTCGCTCTACGACTGATTCAGTTCACTCTACGACTCATTTGAGCTAAGGAAAATTTTAAGATTTTTAGTAAAAGAAACATTATTTGACTTGTTTTTCAAAGATCATGCCTTACTAGTTGGACTGATTTAAGAATATGGAGTTGGGTCTGGTTTGAAGTATTAAACTACTGGTTTAAGGAGTTAAAATCTATAAAGGAGATTACAACAGTTTCTGCAAATTTAAATCAACTTTGGTTTATCATCCTATGGTCATGAAGTCGGATTATAGCTCATGTTATTCAATGTTCAAGGGCTGGAACTTAACTCACTGGTTAGGTTCCTGACAATAGCTTAGGTCAGTGGGTTAACAAACATTCTAGGCTGTTTTGGTAGGGCTGAATGACACATCTGTCCCTCCAAGTTGTCACTCACTTTCAAAGTCGTCCCTAAAGTACATTTTTTGTCAGTTAGGTCCTTAAAGTGACATTTTTTGGCATTATTGTTCCTTTTACCCAATTTAACCCTAACCCGACCCGACCCAATTTCACCAATAAAATTTTTAAAAAAAACAAAAAAGTTTTAAAATTATTTTAAAAATAATTATTATTTTAAAAATAATATTTATTTTAAAATATTAAAAATAATTATTATTTTAAATTTTTTAAAATATTATTAATATTTTAAAATTAATTATTATTTTAAAAATAATATTTTATTTTAAAATATTAAAAATAATTATTATTTTAAATATTTATGTAAAATACAAAAAAGAGTAAAAGATAAATTAAAAAAACTTTTAAAAAAAAGAGTAAAAGATAAATTAAAAAAACTTTTAAAAAAAAGAGTAAAAGATAAATAAAAAAATTTGATTCAATTTTTTTATAAAAAAATTTAAAAAATTTATTATTTTCAGGAAAAAAATTAGAAAAATTTTCAATTTTTAATTTTTAAAAAAATGAGTAAAGTTTTATAAAATATAGATTCAAAAAAATTAAACTTTATTTTCATAAAAAATAGAAATTTTTAGTTTTTTTAAAAAAGAGTAAAATTTCTTAAAATATCGATTCAAAAAAGTAAATTAAAAAAACTTTATTTTCTTAAAACAAAACTAGAAATATTTATTTTTTTAAAGATGTGTAAATTTTCATAAAAATAATTAAAAATTAAAAATTTTAAACTTTAATTTTTTTTTAATCTATACTTTATGAAACTTTACTCATTTTTGAAAAAATAAAAGTTTCTAATATTTTTTCCAAAAAATAATAATTATTTTTAAAACATTTTAAAAATAATATTTTATTTTAAAATATAAAAATAATTATTATTTTAAAAATAATATTTTATTTTAAAATATTAAAAATACTTATTTTAAAAAAAAAATTAAATAATTTTTTTGAATCTATATTTTATGAAACTTTACTCATTTTATGAAGAAAAAAAAAGTTCTTGAAAATAATAATTATTTTTAAAAATATTAGAATAATAATTATTTTTAAGAATTTAAAATAAAATATTATTTTAAAAATAATAATTAATTTTAAATATTAATAATTTTTAAAATATTTAAAATAATAATTATTTTTAATATTTTAAAATAAAATAGAATTTATAAAATAATTTTAAAATAATAATTATTTTTAAAATAATTTTAACACTTTTTAGTTTTTTTTAAAAAAAATTTACTAATGAAATTGGATCGCATTGGGTCAAAATTTGGTTAAAATGGTTCGAGTTAGGGTCAAATTGGGTAAAAGGAACGGAAACGCCAAAAAATGTCACTTTAAGGACCTAACTGAAGAAAATGAACTTTAGGGACGACTTTGAAAGTGAGTGGCAACTTGGAGGGACAGATGTGTCATTCAGCCGTTTTGGTAGAGAAAGGTCATTACACACGACAAGGTTAATACTTCCCATTTGTTGTACTAGGGTTAGTTCATAAATTCCACAGTCAACACTAATAGTCTGCATCAACCATGAACACAGAGCATTGTGTTCATCTAAAGCTTCTGTCTTGTTTTAAGACTTTCTTAGTAAAGTGTTTTATGCCATTCTTTTTATCTCTGCGTTAAGTTATTACACATTTTAACACATATAACATATAGTCTCCATCATAACCACCTTATAACTTCGGAATCCATCATGATTCCCACACAGAATCCTCCCACAACCAAGCATGCATAACTATGCTACTGAACTGAATAAACCTTATGTTGCGTTTGGTTGGTCGGATGGAATGGAATGATCTTTCCCTAAGGAATGACTGTTTGGTCCGTTTGGTTAAATGGGAATGGAATGGATATTCCATTCCCCATTCCATACCCACCAATTGATTCCTTCCCATGAGTGTGGCTTTAGCCAATCCCATTCCAATTCAAAATACATTTGGGACCAACTTACCTTGTAAATATACAAATAAACTTTATTTACTTTATCTTTTCTAAAAAATTCTCTAAAAATTTTTGCTTCCTAGAGTTTTTTCACTCTAAAAAAATTCACACTATAACAATTTTCACACCCTCTTAAATTTTTCATTCTCGCTAAATTTTTCCTCTAAAAATATCTCTCTAAATTTTTCATTTTCTCTAAAAATCTTACACTTTCTCTAAGTTTGTTCTCTCTAAAAATTTTCACCTCCCTCTAAAATTTTCTACTCTCCCCAAAAACTCTAAATTTTTTTCCCTTTCTCTAGAAATCAGTGTTCTAAAAAGCGGCCTAGGCGCTAGGCCCCTCCCCCTCCCCCCCCCCCGGGCGCCTCGCCTAGGCCCAAGGCGGCAAAAAAATCCCTCCAGGAAATTAAGCGGGGCTTAGGCGGGTAGGCGGACAAGGCGGGGCCTAGACGAAGAGGTTTTTTATTTTATTTTAATAACTACCCAAACCAGATCTTGATATATTTATTTTTCTAATGATTTACCATATTCATAATGCAAGTTGTAGCATATCAAATCACAACAAGAAGTGAACAAGATCAAGTCAAAATGGATAATTTTATCAGAGTTGTAATTTTTTGAACTTGTACCAACTTCAAATTATATAAATGATGATACATTTGTAATATTTAGTTTAATTCAATATAATTCTTAAATTTATGTTTAGTTTCTTAAGTTTTAATATTGAATTGAATTCTTGAAATTTTAAATTTTATTATTTAATAGCAATCTTATTTATGAATAAAACTAATACGTATGTTAGTCTCAATTTTGAAGATTACACATATAAAAATAATTTCATAATTAATAATATCAAATGTCTCATTCTATAAACTTCACACTAATTTTTTAAAATAACATTTATTTAAATTTTTTAGAGAGAAGAAGTACGTATATATATGAAGATACTAGTAACACTAATTCTATAATTTAATTATTTCAAGTAATGGATATATATATATATATAGTTTGTTTTAATTCATTGAAGCATGATGATACAAGAATACTCTTAAAAATTCAATTTCAAACTCAAAATTAACATGAATTCATTTTTTTTATATCAATATGATTATGAATATTATAAATTACTTAAAAATACATTTATTATTTTTAAAAATTAAACAAATTATGTGTTTAAACTTTGACATTGGCAATATGGATATGTGTTTGAACTTTAAGCAAAAGCCTTTATTATCTTTATTATGGCTGAATGGCACATATGTCCCTTCAATTTGTCACTCACTTTCAAAGTCATCCTTTAAGTTCATTTTTCGTCAGTTAGGTCCTTAAAGTAACATTTTTTTCCGTTTCCGTTCTTTTTACCCAATTTAACCCCAACTCAACTCATTTTAACCAAATTTTGACCCAATCCGACCCGGCCCAATTTCACCAATAATTTTTTTTTAAAGAAAAATAAAAAGTTTTAAAATTATTATAAAAATAATTATTATTTTAAAATTCTTTTAAAAATAATATTTTATTTTAAAATATTAAAAATAATTATTAAAAATAACTATTATTTAAAAAAAATATAGATTCATAAAATATAGATTCAAATAAATTAAATAAGAAAAAAGCAGATTTTTTTCATTTTTTATGTAAAATACAAAAAAGAGTAAAAGATAAATAAAAAAAATGATTCAGTTTATTTTTAAAAAAAACAAAATTAAAAAATTTAAAAATAATTATTATTTTCAGGAAAAAAATAGAAAATTTTTCAATTTTTTAAAAAATGAGTACAGTTTTATAAAATATAGATTCAAAAAAGTTAAACTTTATTTTCAGAAAAAAATAGAAATTTTTAGTTTTTTTAAAAATGAGTAAAATTTCTTAAAATATAGATTCAAAAAAGTAAATAAAAAAAACTTTATTTTGATAAAACAAAACTAGAAATATTTATTTTTTAAAAGATGTGTAAATTTTCATAAAAATAATTAAGAATTAAAATTTTTAAACTTTAATTTTTTTGAATCTATATTTTATGAAACTTTACTCATTTTTGAAAAAGTAAAAGTTTCAAATATTTTTTCCTGAAAATAATTATTATTTTTAAAACTTTTTAAAAATAATATTTTATTTTAAAATATAAAAAATTATTATTATTTTAAAAATAATATTTTATTTTAAAATATTAGAAATACTTATTTTTAAAATATTTTTAAATAATTTTTTTGAATCTATATTTTTATGAAACTTTACTCATTTGATGAAAAAAAAAAGTTTCTAATTTTTTTCCTGAAATAATAATTAATTTTAAAAATATTTAAAATAATAATTATTTTTCATATTTTAAAATAAAATATTTTTTTTTAAATAATAATTATTTTTAAAAGAATTTTAAAACTTTTTAGTTTTTTTTTATAAAAAAAATATTTGTGAAATTGGGTCGGGTTGGGTTAGGTCAAAATATGGTTAAAATGCGTCGAGTTTTGGTGAAATTGGGTAAAAGGATCGGAAACGCCAAAAAATGTTACTTTTAAGGACCTAACTGACAGAAAAATAAATTTTAGAGACGACTTTGAAAGTGAGTGACAACTTGGAGGGACAGATATGTCATTCAGCCTCTTTGTTATAGATTGTTTTGCTTTATATTATTGTTTTGTTTGGATAAATATAAGATAAAATATTAAAATTGGTTTAAAATAAAAAATCCCGCCTAGGCCTCCCTGGCCGCCCGCCTCTCGCCTAGCGCCTTTTAGAGCATTGCTAGAAATCATAGTTATCAAAGCGCCAAGTTGAGGCGAGGCGACAGCCGGGAGCTTAAGCGCTTAGGCGACGAGGCGTCCGACTAGTCCACAAATCGACAAGTCGTTAACAATGTAAATTTTATACGTATAAAATTATATATATTTAACATTTATATGAATCTTTATATATTTATATTTCTAATGATTTATATGAGTATTTACTAGAGGACAGATAGAGGAGGAAAGCAAATATGAACAGGGCACTGCATTAACAATGTCTTTGTTTTGTATAATAACAATGACAGCAAATGCAGCTATAATTGTTAAATGACAGGACATGACCATACCAAAAAATATATTAAAATAAGCAATTACTTCATGCATGCTAGTAGGACAGGTCACAGGACCACTACCATGGTCTAAGCAAGCATATATCATATAAAAAAAAATTAAAAGAAGTCAACAATAAGAAGATAGAAACTCAGAATACCAAAAAAAAAAAAAAACAAAGCAGAGGTACGGGGTACCTGAGGAAATAGAGAAGAACAACCCTCCCCCTTTGTTTCTCTCAAAAAGAATAACCAAAAAGAAAGAAAAACAAAAGGAAAGAGAAGAAGAAGAGTAGAAGTAGAGAAGAGAAGAAGAGAAGAAGAAGAAGAGTAGAAGAACATACCTAAGGTACCGAAGTCGGATCATTGCCGGAGTCAACGCGGTAAGTTCCCTCTCTGTTGCTCTCCCCTTTCTCCCTCTCTGTTGGCTTGCGAGTTGGTTGCGAATGCGATCGATTGGATTAGGTTTTTAGCTGTATGATTTTTTTTAACCCAGTTAAGTTCGGGTCAAACCATACCTGACCCGTAAATCCAAGTCACCCGATTTGCAATTCAGTCGTCCATGTCACTGCTAAGTCGTCGATTTTCATGGCTGAGCGCTCAACTTTCTGGCTTTCGACCAAGTCGCCCAGACGCCTTAATTTTTTCCACCGACTCGACGACTAAGCGTCGCCTAGGCGACGACTTGATAAGCATGCTAGAAATTTTTTACTCTCTAATATTTTTTTCACTTTCCTAAGCTAATTTAAGTAAACCAAACACCTAATAATGAATACTTATTTCATTCCTACAGGAATAAAATGGACCAACCAAACATAAGGAGGAAAATGCCCACTCTCATTCCATTCCTTAAGCCCATTCCATTCCATCTGAGCTAAGGAATGAGAAGTGTGAACCAAATGCAACCTTAAAGTTCAGCAAATCCGACGTGGATACTTTTGAAGGAGGAAAACTTGTCAAGACCAATGGCATATCAGTAAATAAAATAGCTAGGATTCTCTAGAAGTTGTCAAGTTTAGTAATATAGTAGGGGCGTAACAGTAAATAATGGTTAATGGTAGTGGCCCTAGCTATTAGGAAGAAACCATGTACCTCCATGTTAGTTAGTTTTAGGATATGTTAATCTTTACACAAGAAATCTAGCTCTATATATATGTGATGTAATAGTTTAGAGAAGTATAATTCTGATGATCGAAAAATTTGAAACTATGACTTGGTAGTTCACTTTTTGTGACACCAATCTTTATGTCATTCTATCTCGAACTTCATCTTTTTCCCCTGATTGTGCTCTCTTACTACCCTAATTCTCTTGTACTTTTTCCTCTAATTTTTTCTGCTGCTTCTTCAAGTAAAGACCACCAAATGGTCCTAACATAATGAATGAATGAAAGACAAAGCATTCACTATCCCTAACAAGCTGTAGGATAAGTAACATACAGGAAAAATATAGTGTGTGTGGTGGGTCAAGAAATTCCCCTTTTTTACTGTGGTTGGGGGGAGGGGGTTACCTCATATGCAGCACTTATCTCTTTAAACTTCTCTTCAGCCCCAGGATCCTTGTTCATATCAGGATGAAACTGTTTCCAAAGCAAGGAATGCGGCAAGTAAAATCCAAAATGCAAGGATGTTCAGACGTGGTGAAGGGGAAATATAATGAGGTCAAATCATGCAATATAATTCAGAAAGTAACCACATAGCAGAAAAATGGAAATCGTGTGCTTCCCTGCAAGTGTTTAGAAATTAATCTACTATATAATTAAAAGCACAAACTTGGTTTTGGTTCCGTTCAAAACTTGGTTCCACATGTTTCTTATTAAGTTAGGAACCTATCTAAATAAAAATTCATTGACAAAATCTTAATAACACGGTTCATTAAACAATGTTCTAAAAATCCCCGCCTAGGTTCGATTAATCCATGTCTAGGTGTTAGGCAGTCCTCTACTGTCTCAATTTGGCTGGGCGCTTAGGCAGAATTAAACATCTACTTTGATTTGAAGCTCTACAATACTTAAAATGACTTTTTTAAGCCTTAAAATATTATTTTTTTATGGTAATTTCATGTAAAATTTAAAAAATTACATCTACTATATACTATGTACAATATAACTAGTATGTATAATAGAAAAATAAATAAATGAGACCGCCTAAGAAAACGTCTAGTATGCCTAGGTGCTAGGCCTCCGCCGCTTAGGTCTGCCTAGTGACTTTTAAAACACTGTCATTAAAATTAATTTAGCTGTGAAGTTTCTTACTTCATTAGTGTCCTAACTTAATTAAAATTCATTAGAACTTATTTAGATTGGTATTTCAATCAAATGCCTTATTGTAAATAGTCGATACAATTAAATCCTAATATATAATTCCATCAATTACCTAAATAAAAATACAATAATATAATAATTATCTTCTCAGAGTCCTAATAACCCAACAAAACATCAAATAGATAATATATTATTTGAGCAAAAAAATTTGCCCTACATAGTTCAATTAATTACTGAAATAAAAAACTAATAATTCAATAATTATCCACTCAATATCTTAATAATTAACTGAGAAAAGTCTTTGCACATGCTGCCCGTGCTTCGCACAGGGTTGATGATTGGTGAGCTTGTATTCTTAATAGAATAAAAGTTTTTCTAATTTAGATTTTAGAGCATGGTTTGGACTTTAGGTATAGTGCAGCGAGAATGTGCAGAAATATGAATTATCCAAGTTTTTTGCTTTCAGATATGGATAAACAATTCAGAAAGGCCAACAAAATATGAAACTATCCGGTATGTATTTAATTAAAATTTCAACATGTTCTCCACAATGCTATTATCTTCTAAATTTTAATGCAACTCCAATAAATATCAGAAAGCAAACATTCTAATGAGTAAACATAAATATCTACAAATAAATTAAACATAAGCATCACCTAGATGTGATGCGATATGGAAGAAGAAATTCAAGAAGTTTATTATTAATTTTGTATTGTTATTTAGAGATAAATATTGGATTATTAATGTAATTATTTTCGTAAGATATCCTAGGAGAGTTTTAATTATGGTAGTAGATTTTAATTAGAAGTTTTAGTAGTAGATTTTAATTAGGAGATTGTTTCCTTTTTAAATTAGGGTTTTTACTTAGGCCCCAAATATTGGATTTTCTATTTAAGCATTGTAATACTTCATTATTAGATATATTATGAATATGAATTGATTTGAGATTAAAATTGTGCACTTTTGTTTGTGTTTACTGATTCTCTGTGGAGATAAGTACCCTTATTTCTTCTTTTCACCTTGTCCTACATCATAATGGTATCAGGAGCCAAAATTCTTACTATCTTTTGATTTAACTCAATTCCTTCCTACACTAGTTTCCTTGGCCTCCATCAAATTGTCGAAGTTCGCTAGAGAATCGACAACAATTTTTCGAGACGAAAGCACAATCTGCAGTAGAAATCATTGTCGTTGTAGTCTCCATCTATCGTGAGGAAAAAAAACTGCTACAACGCTGCTGCTACAGTTCTGCCGCTACAATAATTCTGCTATAGTAATTCTGCTGCCAAATTACAGTTTAGTACCCCCAGATTTCTGAAATTCTCAACTCAACCTCCAAAGTTTTTACAACTTTCAATTCAACACCTAAAGTTTTTGAAATTTTAATTTAGCCTTCGAAGTTTTTGAATTTTTCAATTCAACCCCTAAAGTTTAATTAGTTTTAATTCAACCCCTGTTTCTTTATACTTTCTGCACCTAAGCCCTAGAGCCCCAAAAAAAACATAAGTCTGTATTTTTTTTCGAATTATGGTGACTTATAATTGGGAGGACCGTCTTAGAAGAACAAAAGAATTCATTGCAGCACTTGCAACAAATCAGGCAAATATCTCAAAATCCATTGCAGCAATTCTAACACGTGGTCAAGGAATCAACACAAATGTCAAAGCTATGATGCCAGATCTTACAAATAAAATACAAGGAGTCAATGAGACTCTTTAAGAACAAGAACTTCGACATGTTGCGACTTGTGAGAATCTTAAAGTGGCTGAAGTTAAAGATGTATCAATTGAAGATTCAAAGGTGGTTTGCATTAAAGGAAGTGCAGTGCAAGAGATGAACCATGTTGACCAACAAGTTGAACACAAAAAGAAAGACACAATTGAAGTAGAACATATTGACTTTCTTATGACAAATTTTGAATTCAAGTCCAAAGCGGCATCTAGTTTCTTACTTGTATCAATGCTATTCCCAAAAATTGTGCTCAAGAGACATCGGATGCGCATGTCTTGTTGGAAGGCATCTCTCGGACTATGGTTTATTATTCTTTGATATTTCAAAAGTCGAGGACGAGTTTTTTTCAAAGACGAGTAGAATGGTGCGGTATAGAAGAAGATATTCAAGAAGTTTATCATTAATTTTGTATTGTTATTTAGAGATAAATATTGGATTATTAATGTAATTATTTTAGTAGGATATTCTAGGAGAGTTTTAATTATGGTACTAGATTTTTATTAGAAGTTTTAATTATAGTAGTAGATTTTAATTAGGAGATTGTTTCCTTTTTAAATTAGGATTTTTACTAAGGCCCCAAGTATTGAGTTTTCTATTTAAGCAATGCAATACTTCATTATTAGATAGATTATGAATATGAATTGATTTGAGATTAAAGTTGTGTGCTTTTGTGTGTGTTTCTTTCTTGATTCTCTGCGGAGATAGGTACCCTTATTTCTTCTTTCCACCTTGTCCTACATCAAGATGAAGATGTGCACAGGAAATTCTAGAAGATTCTAAGTTGGTTATTCAAGGTTCAGGGGATGGGATCAGAAAGAAAAAGATGGACTTCCTTGCAAGAGATGATGTTAGAGTCGGTTGACACAATATTGTTTATGAGCAGAGAAGTCCTGTTTAAGAATTTGGAGTTCCGTTTATCCGTGTGGTATCTGAGAAAGGATCATCATCATTGGTATACTAGATTTGCCACTAGGCTGACAATCCTAGAAGGAAAAAATGGTTTTCTTTGTTTCCTCTTTTAGACATTTCTGATTGAAGGCTTAGTGATGTGCGTGGTTCACAATCCCAAACCTAGACAATATTTCGGGGACAATGTTGCCTGCATCTGCGGCTTTCAGTCCTAAGAAGGTTTTGGGAGGGGAATTCAATGCAATTAGAACACAAGGGAAATTTAGGAGGTTCTGTAACAGTTCTAAACATGAGTACTTTTAGCATACTTCTGCGAGTGCACTGAGAATAATTTTTTGTAATAATGCTCAATTAATTTTTTCACCTTCAAGGGATTGTTCGGGTCTACTAGCTCTGACCCCTTCTTGTTCAGTGTCAACTTATAGGATAGATTCCAAACACCTTTTTTAAAAAAGAAGAATTTTTATTAATAGAAAAAATTAAATACAATAAATTGGGGAACAAGAAGTCCACCTTTAACATATTCCTAAAAAATGAGGACCCAAAAGAAAACCTAAAAAGGTACAACCCTACAGTTCCTATATTGATCCAGAGATCGATGTACCCTTAAAGGCCCCGTCACAGAAGAGAGAAGGCCATAGGGACACAAAAAAGACAACCCTATCTTTTAACAACTGAAAGGATCAGCAACTTCCTCTAAACAATCAAGCATTTCACCCATTCCGAAATTCCCAATAAAATCGATAGAAAAGAACACTTTACTACCAAATCCTCGAAAATGAATCAACAAAATATCCTCCACCAAAGCCATGCACACCCACACATCTCCTAACACTCCAAAGAGAGCCCCACAAACCCCAAACAACAGGACAATGCAAAAAAAATTGATCATGTATCTCATTACTTTGCCTACAACAAATATTTGGAGAAAGAGCCTTACAAGGTCTAGACAAGGGATTAGACATTTTAGACATTTTTTGACCAACACTAACCCCATATCTGAGATGCCAAAAGAAAAAAGAGAAAGTGTATTATGATTTTCCAAGAACTCGCATGGGTAACATAAGTCTCAGGCCTAGCATTCCACTTATTCAATTGCATACTATACTTGCTCTTACTTATCTTATGTCAAAGGGAGTGAGATTCTAAAGGAAAATGCCAAAGTCACCTACCCACTAGACCAACATTCTTAAGGACCAATTTACTCAAACCCTAACACCCCTCATGCCTCATGCTTGGACAGACACATCGTATCCAACCCTACCAAATGATCCTTCCTTTTAACCCCTGCCCCAACTAAAGAAAATCCCTCATCAACTTCTCCGAGGATTAAGCAAAACTAACTAGAATCCAAGCAATGAAAGATAGTAGAACTAGAGAGGTATATAAGACAAACAAGCCTAAATCAAAGTGATTATGCCCCAATTAAAAATAAATGGCTTTCCACTTATCTAACCATTTGAGTCATTCTCTCAACTACTCTGAAACAAGACAAACCTACAATTACCACCGAGAGGCAACCCGATAAGTGAGCGGGAAGTCCTCAATCTTACACCCTACAAGAGAAGAGTATGTTGAAAGTTGCCCTCTATCCATGTTAATCCTAACTAAACTACACTTAGCTAAGTTAACTCTCATCTAGGAAACAGCCTCAAAAACTTGAAGAACAGTTAACACATCCTTAAAGTTTGAAGCCCCTAGGAAAGAAAAAGGATAGAAACATCAATAAATTGGAGGTGAGAAACCCTCACCTCCTCACTCCCCACCGCACATCCCTTAATGACTCCACACTCCTCACTCTGTCTGAACATCCTGCTTAGAAAATCAACAACTAATTTAAATAAAAGAGGTGACAGAGGATCGCCTTGCCTCAGGCCCCGTGATGCCTTAAAACTAAGTCTTTGGCTCATCATGACAATCACTGAAAAATGAGAGGAGCCAAATGACCATTGCATCCAAGAATGCCACCTAGCCCCAAATCCTTTCCTCTCTTGCACCTTATCCATGAAAGATTCCAAACTTAGTACAAGAAATATTTCCCAGACCAATTTCAGACCATTTCTCTATTCTGTTTGAGGCGTCTCTCGCCTATTTCTCGTCGTGACTTTTGGAAAGATGGTTATAGAGTGGTGCAAAAAATTACATTTTCTAGGAGGGGCTAGCCTTATCTTAATACCTAAGTTGAGATTTGTTAGGATGAATTAAAACTTTAGAAAATAAGGATGAATACCAGAACTTGACGATAAAGATGCATTGTGGTTTGAACAAATTGACAGTCCTATATACACTTGAATGAGATTCTCTCTAGTGAAAGAACCAATTAAGTAAGATGGTTTAACTTAAGAATGAATTTGAAGATATTCTCCATAGAGAGGAAAGTAGTTGATGGCAGAAGTGTCAAATTACGCGGCACAAGGAATGAATTACAATCGAAGTTGTTTAAGGTGGCGAGTGGTAGGAGCAGCATAGTACTATAACGAGGTGAACTAGATTTTATTAACATAACTAGAGACTCTTACTTCATCATGATAAAGATCACGTGATCTTTT
This sequence comes from Aralia elata, assembly GCA_034770075.1. NCBI lineage: Eukaryota > Viridiplantae > Streptophyta > Magnoliopsida > Apiales > Araliaceae > Aralia > Aralia elata. Next base: position 67,316,496 of record CM068377.1, read on the forward strand.
AGAGATTTTTCTATCAAGTACATAGAGTACATATTTATAATTGAGGGGTTGGATCTGTTCCATCTCTTGGAAGAATGGAATTTTGCAAGAGAAATTCTTCAATTAGGAAAAAGTTAGTAGGGAAATTTTTTTACAAACAATGAGAAAGATCTTTTACACGAACACACATTTGCATAAGTCTATAGAACGTGTAAGAGCTCAACAAACCATAAAATTTAATTGGTGTAGCAAGATATCAACTGATATTTTTAACATTCCTATCTTACAATCTAGCATAAGAAGATAAAAAGGGCCATACTACTCAGAGCAAATGATCTGCTTTCATGACCCCCAACTAGGAAAAATAGCTCTCCAACACCTCAACCAACCAGGTCTGCTCTACTACTCAAACTCTCCATCCTGTATCATTTCTTTAATATGATTATTGGTTTATTTTTTTTAATATGATTATTGATTAAGATGTAAACCAAATACTTATTTAATATAATCCAATCTGAACTCAGTTTGAACGACGCAAAGTTCTCAACCTCACAAGAAGTGAAAGTCGGTTACCATCACCACGATGACATCCACTATAAGCCCTACTGAATTTATTACTCCCTCTGTCCCAAATTAACTGCTTAGTTTTGACTTTTTTTAGTCAAATTGACTATTTTTAAAATTAATAATTAAGCATATATAAATATATTTTTTAACATTATAAAAATTGGTATTAGTAGTAAATTGTATATACTTTCTTTTGGTTATAATCTCTTCACCTATATTTTGGCAAAAATGGTACAAAAATTAGTTTTAAAAATAGTCAATATGACTTTAAAAAGTCAAAACTAAGCAGTTAATTTGGGACGGAGGGAGTATGTTGAAGGACAAAGAAGCAACATGCGTATAAGATGGGAGGTCCAAACTTTAGTTGTGTTTTTCGTTCTCTTCCCCCCCCCCCCTCTTTTTTTGTTTAAATTTAACTTTATATATATGTATGTATTTTTGTTCTATATGTGGGTGTGGTTATATTTTATATATCTCCGTTCTTTTTATTTAAAATTATTTGTTCTACTATGTTCTTATTTAATTTATTTATTTATTAGTTTTTTTTTCTTGCCTTTCTTTTACGCTTACTTATGGGATTCATCTGCAGCCTACCCCAAGTAGTTTGGAATAAAAGTCATGTTGAGTTGAGTTGCATTATATTGTTTAATTCACTATCCAATATTCACTGATACTTGGCGGCATTATATTTACGTCACACCCCTTCATCCATAAGTTATTCTACATTTTGACTTCGACAGATTAAAAGGAAATTCATATTAATGAAATCAAATAACTGTGTAAAAGAATATATCTATGGTGATATTTTGTTCAAGTAGTAAAGCTGGTGATAATAACTCGTTGACTTTTCAAATGACTACATACTTTGAGAAATCTAGAGAAGGAAAAATGAGGACATCGTTACAAACTGATTGGACGAAGGGAAAAGTACACTTCTGAAAAAACTGGAAAAAATCTATAACCAGCATGGTCTCCATTGCTATTTCTATTTGCTATTACTATATTTTCACGTGTAATTTTTATCGGTAAAAAGGACATGCTAAAAGTGTTACAAGGATGCAACACCTCATCTCATAATGTTCAAACAAACCAACTAAAGAATCCAAGAATACAGAATTACAGACCACAAAAGATGAAAGCTTTAAAGTGTAGTCCGACAACCTCAGAACAATCAAATAAAGGAGGGGACTCGCTCCGTATCTTCTTAAAAAATTCAATAACTACACACATTAAAAGAACAGGAAAGGCTTCTGCTACCCTCTCCCTTAAAAGTTAACTGTAGCAGTAAACTTCTTTTATTCTACGTCAAACTCCAAATAGACCACCCTCTTCCATTAATTAATCCTTCTTTTGCTTCTGTGTTCAGCAATTTTCAATTTACCCAGAGAACAACAAATTTTTAAATTCGCACCCATGTATAAATTCTAAGGATCTTTCTGGTTTCCCCAGCTTCTTCATTCTTTTTGTCCAAGCCTCATTATATGTATTTTCCCAACCCCCTTAAAGATGTTCTTTGGCATGACTTTGGTAAGCATTAAAACACATAGTACATATGTAGAATTGTCGAAATCAGTACCCACTTTTCAAACAATTAAAAAACTTCCCATCTTTGTAACTGTCAGAAAACTTTTGAGGGTCCCCTATTTTGAATTGTGTGGCTCCACCACTGTGAATTGCTACTGAAAAATGTATCCTCCTCACCTATCTACAAAAAGTTTACCATCATGTTGTTGCATATATCTCTTTCCCAAGACAGAATCTCTATTCCAGTCCCAGCTCCAAGACTAACTCTTATCATTGCTCATAAATTAGAAAAACTAATTCCTACCCCCCCCCCCCCCAAATGCATGATAGGGGGTGAGAAGAGATTAAAGAGGGAAAAAGAGGGGAAGTAGGGTGAAAGAAGGGAAAAGAGAAAGAAGAAAAAACCTATCCTTGTAAAGAATTGGAAGAAACACACAGCTTAATTTCAAATAACTCAACTGATCATATCACTTTATAGAACCAAAAAAAAACCCTAATTCTACTATAACTCAGAAACCTAATTTAATGAGAAATCAAATTCCTAATTACAACTACTATAGTTAAAAGTTCTAAAACAATCTACTAACAAAAATTAAAGGATATAAAATAACTACGATTAACTTGTTCATAAGTAATAATACAAGATAATTAACAAATAACCCCTCGAACTTTCCATGTCTTTTTCTTGTGTTCCGCATCACGTACCAAGAACCCCACCCATCTAATCTGACTTCCGCATACCTAGTGCTAGATATCTAATTTTCTCCATCATATCAATGCAAAAGCCGTAACAGCAACTGGACATAAAGGCTGAATCTTCTACAAAATTCAACACCGTACATCATGTCAAAATACAAACCCATCGACTTTTCGAACAACATCTACAAGTAATTGCTAATTGAATTTTTGAATGAGTATAACTTGGGACATCAAAAATAGCCAAAATCGAAACAATGACAACAATCTTAAGGATGTAAGAAATAACTAATAACCAGCATGGTCTGCAAATGCTATTTCCATTTCTTGTCACAACTATATTTGTAAATGTAACCGTTTACATCATTACATGTAAAACCACTCGTAGAGGTGTCAAGAGTATGCCCTGTCTGTTTTTCTTGCCATGTTTGCAACACATTTGGCAAAACAAGAAAATAACAGTATGCAACGCCCTGCCTCACAGCACAAATAAAACCACCAAAGGATCAAAGAAGAAACACACAGCAAATGACTTATCTTGGAAGCCTAACCTCCAACCTAAGCACTTTTAATGAGTGAGGGACCGACGTACATATCCTCTAGAAACTCATATCAACATAAGCATTAACAGAACCCCAGGAAAAAAAGAACTCTCCTACCCTACCAGTACCACCTTTCTCTTTATAATTAACTATATCGGACAACGACCTTGGTTCTACCAAGACCACCTTCTCCCGTTTTTTAATTATTCATCATGCTACAATTTCCACCAACGCCCAATAAAAACAAGACAAAATAACGTTACTGTTTTAGCTCAAACTCGCTCCAAGGAACTTTCTAGTACACTGTTTTGCCAAATTCTTTATTCATCATTCTCACACCTCATTAGAAATATTTTCCCTGCCTTCTAAAAAAATTCCTTGGGCATGCTTTCAAATATATGCTAATAGTAAGCTCTTCATGAACTCGATGAGCTCCAACCCTTAACCTCCTTTCAATTTCCTTCTTGTTTTTTTTCATTTTGTGTGTGCTTTAAAACTTGCAAGGGGGTTTTGGGTGGGGAAGAATTAGTACTCATATATTATCTATAGATATAAAAGAAGAATTCTAAAAGACGATGAAAGCAGATTACGAAGGAGAGGAAAGATTGCTAAAAATTCAACCTCTCACCCCCCCCCCCCCACCACATCAAAAATCCATCATTCTTTCTTTTTTATTTCATTATCCCCAGACAGCACATTTATTCCATTCCTGTGAACAATGCTTAACCTATGCTAATCCTTACCTCAGAAAAACTGATCCCCTTTTCCCCCACCCATATGATCTATATTCATATTCCTTGCATATCTTGTATATCAAGATCTACAACCCAGTGGAGCAACCTCAAAACTGGACTTAAAAGGTTTGCAGTTGGCATATATCTCCAAAATCCGTCAGCTTACATCATGTCAAAATATTTCCCCATTAAACTTCGGTATAGGGCCTAATCCTCTAGTTTTACCAATTACCTTAATCCTTACGATCCAAAGACAATACCCACTCCCAAACAACTCAAAATTGATACCAAGATAAAGCGTAAACAAGACACGAACAATATGGAGTATATCACTACCACAATTCGCAACTCGATAATCTAGATTTGTGGCGTCTAGCATACCTTGTCTTTAGCATGTTTAATTTTGAATAAAATGACCTATAGTCGCAAAGGAATTTAACTTGAAAAGCAGTAGGTGATATAAAATAAACAACATAATCTTGAGAGCCCATCCATGAAAGCTAGTTTTTAGGGAGGGAGAGCCCACAACCATATTAACCCACACCAACTCACCAAGTCGCCCATACAACTGATATGGGACTGCCCTCATAAGCAAATATGGAACCATGGCAGGCCACCACGCTTCCGTATCGACGTCCATGGCAGCTTCACTCTAGCGTCAATACCTGCCATATTCTATTGACCTATTATGCCCAAAATATACCTATCAGTATTTAATTTAGCCTCTAGGTAGCGCTTTCCAATTAGAAAATAGTCCATGATCACACTGCTCATTATGATCTTAGGAGATTCCATTTTCAGAAAAGCTAGCTGATACGGAGAGAGAAGTCAAGACCATAAAGCCACATCAAGTAGAGACTGCATATATATTACTGCTTATTATATGTCATGTAAAGGGATGGTTCAATCTCCACTTTATTTCATTCCCATCCCCAGATAAAATGATTATGTAGCTTTCCTTTTTGTATTTAAGATTGATTCCATACTATTATATATTTGTGCAGATTATCAAAGGGAAAAATAACTTGCATTAAAACCTATAGTCTTAATAGAACATGATATAATCATCAGAATTATGCAGTTTATGAGCAAAATCACATCAAAACAACACTTTAGTAAAATGTGACAAGTTGGGATAACGGTTTAAGGAAAAAATTTCACATATTCCCAACACTCTCTAATGATTTGTGCAGTGTGATAAGTAAACAAGAAAAAGTAAATTCTAGTATTATATATTACTTGCACCTGATAAGTAGAGATAGAGGGAGAAAAGCACCTTGCGAGCAAGTTTGCGATAAGAGCTCTTGATCTCCGGCAAGGTTGCATTTTTACTCACATTCAGAACAGAGTAGTAATCAGAACCACCGGATGCAGCCGCCCGAATAACTACGGCACCACCGCGATGACGATTTTTTGCATTGATTAAACTATAATTAGGGTTTCTGCAGAAGCTCTTGAGAGTTGGAAATACAGAGTAGGAGAATCCGAAGGATGTGATGGAAGAATTCGTAACTGGAGAGAGGCTAGAGCGAACACTGGTTGAGTTGGAATTATTGCAACAGCAGCTGTAGTTAATGTTTTGGGCAATTATCATCGCCGGAGAGTGTTAGGTTCTCAATTGTCAGATGATGAGATTGTGCAAAAGGAGTTTTCCCTATTTCCGTTCTTTGGGTTTTTTTACCCTTTTACACACAGTTTGTGGGATTTAAAAGAGAGGAAAAGAATGAGGAAGAAACTACGAGGTGTTTGGTGGCTCCTTTCTTATTTTGGCACTACAGTCCGTTCAGCTTCTTTCTTTGTCTCATTGTTTTTAAATTTTTCTGTGTCCGACCAACTTTGGTAATAACGCTGATATCAATACCGAAAGTAATATCGCTGGTAAGCGAGGTCAGGCTCAACCGATGACAATTAGGGGCCGTTTGTTTAGAATTTAATACATCTGAATGACTTGTGGTCTAAATTAATTAGTCATTCAATCCGTTTATTTTGAATAAAAATGATCTTAATGGCTGAATCGATAAGTCCAATTGGACTGGCCGAATAAGCTGTTATTTTTTGGTTGAATCATTCCTAAGCCCACTGAATGGATTTTTTACACATATTGTCCCTCTTTTACACTTCGTGGTGATCTTCTCCATCACCGATTCAATCACTGATTCTTTGAGTGACTGTGTATATCAGAGAGAGAAGACGCTTACGGCAGTAGAATCGTCGGTGGCAACTTCTTCCAGTACGCAGCGGATCTCCGCGCGCTTCAGGTAGTGAGAGAGTTTCTCGGATCTCCTCCAAGTCCTGCTCTAGCTTATCGAACTTTCCAGCATATCCGATGAAAGAGATAAAAAATCGAAACTTTTGAAGCTAAAGATTTGAGATTTACAAATGGGTGTCTAGAAAATGGAAATTAAACTACTAAAAGTATGGGAATTAAATCCCATTCAAACAAAAAAAAATTAGATTCTAGGTGTCGAATTGATGGGAGATTTCGGATTAACAAACAAACAAAGATTGTGAATTTTTTGGAGTTTGGAAACTGAATCTTTTGTTTTTGTTTTGTTGAAGTCGGTGGGGAGGAGTGAGAATGATGGATTAGTAGAAGGGTAGATCCAGATTTTATATAGACAATTGGAGACTTTGGAGTAAACAAGGAGTGGAACAGGAAGAGTGACTGAGGGGTAAAATAGTAAAAAATTATTATTCAGATGTTTCGTACATATCAATTATCAAACAATTTTTTTCATTCAGAATTCTGTTTTATTCAGCTCATTCAGATTGCTTAAACATTCAGAATTGTTTCATTCAGTTTTATCAAATAGCCCCTTAGTCTGATCAGAGCAGCAGTGTTAACCTTTTTACTTCCCTTCTTTTTGAACCTGTGTCCTTTTTCTTGTTATCGCTAATAGTAGTAGCGATATCAGGTCCCTTAATTTCCCCCTATGTCATTGTTGGCACTAGGGTTACATGCTTAATTAGCATAATCAAACGTTTAATTAGCACAACCCTATATCACCATTTTAACTAGCGGTATTAACCTAAATTCAACTTGTCGCGGTAGAGACAAAGGGACTTTCAATTACATGTCTTACACTTATACAATAGCATACAACATCAAAGCAAAAGATACTCAACCTTCATCCGAAACCAGTCTTCATCTGAAAAGGTATAAGCAAAATTGATTACCGCAACCGTCTTCATCTTCATCCCATTAGATTAACTCAGTTTTCATCTTCTTCATCTCAAAAAGCCCTAATTTTTTGAAGAGTAAGCCAAAGAAAGAAGTCTTTATTTGACACGGTATTTAAGTTCAATTTTATCATTCTCAATTACTAATATAGGAGATATTGTATAATTAGTGTTCGTTCATTTAGTGAGTGTGGTGGAGGGTTTTAAAATTCATTTTTGTTAGCCCTAAATATCAGTTTCATAACCTTATATTACCTCTCATGCATGTTAGTTTTTATCGTTGTACTGCTGATTGACATAGTTTTGCTACTAGTATCTCATGATATATGTTGATTATGTCGAATTTATTTGGTCTATTTTGTTGGTCAATAAATATGACAAGGGAATGAGGCTCCAGACAAGCAAAAAAACCGCACCATTAGCGGATGAAACATATTTCAGTGAGTTTAGTAATTATTAATAAATTTCAATAAGACCCCATATATATATATATACTTATGTTGTCAATTCAGTTTGAATATAATGACAATTGGCTCTTATACGTGATTTTAGTCAAGAAATCTTTGAGGGAATGAAAAGGGAGAAGCCAAGTTCACTGTTGCACAAGTATTAATATGGTATACTGTTATTTTTCAAAAGTACTGAGAAATCTAGAAGTGGGGTTGAATAGATCTTTCAAAAACTTTTGCTTTTAAAGAGTTATTACCAACTTATAATTAAACAAGTTAATTAGATAGTTTTGCATAGCGGAATGATAGTTTATAAAAACTCCTTCAAATATTATAGAAAAATCACAATTCTAAATTTAGCAATCACAAGTGGAACTAAGTCACAGACTAAATTATAGAGCACTTAAAATAACTTGACAGGAAAGTAAATGCTGAAAGTAAATGAGACAAGATATTTTTAAGTGGTTCGGAGCACAAAGATCTTCTAGTCCACTATTCTACCCCTTGGGTAGGTATAATCCACTAAGAATGGGGTAATCACGAAGATTTGTTCACGAAAAACAGTTACAACTATTGAATCACAAAGATTCTTTTAAGTCACTAAGACTTGGTTACAAAGGTCACTAAGACCAACTATTCTCAGTAATAATAATGAGTTTTAGGTACTGCTAAGTTATTTGAAGTTCAGTAGAATATACCTTAGCAGCAGAACAAGGTGTTCAAAATCATAGAGTAGAAGTCTTTTCTTTAAATGGCAGCAGTTTGACTCTTTGATTTTTTGTTACTTCTATTTGTTTAAATTTACTTGCCTTTTATAGACCTTCCTCGACAATTTCCCGTTTGGAAGTTACCGCTGCTTCATTAATGCTTAGAGATTTGTACATCTCTAATTGTTGACTTTTAGAGAAGATATGTCAACTTTCGGCTATAACATGTCTTTTTAGTACTGATTGCTACAGAGACACGCACGTAGGTGCTGTCTTTTCACTAATAGAGTTGTTAGACACATTTTTAACTTCCCTTCTCCTTAGCCTTAAGAGATTTAACAAACTTCCTTGGAGTCTACACTTTACGAAGATCAGCACTGTTAGTCCATGTCAGAACTGATGCACTCTACGATTTTCCTAATCGTAGAGTTGAGTGTCCAGTCGTATAGTATCTGGTTAGGCAAACTCTACATTTTATACTTAACTTCAGTGTGCTCTACGATGCTTCTCTTAAGTCTTGAAAGACTAAGTCTTCGTTTCTTTTTAGTTAAATGATCATCAACTTTGATCTAATATTCGATCATTACTTGTACTTTACGAACTCTGAGGATTGACTTGACAATTCTACAAGCTTAGAGTACTAGTAGTTGTAGCTCTACAATCTTTAAAGCTATAATCAATAGTCTCTACGATCTTCAGTACTTTGATCTAGGACTGTGCATCGGTAAATTAAAAAAGGGGATCGGACCGAACTGAACCGGTTACCGAAAGTGGCCAATTTGAAGTACCGATACTGGTACCGATTAAACTGGTGTACCGAACCGGTTAGGTACCGGTCCAGTACCGGTTTGTACCTGTTTTTGTACCGGTTGTATGTAAGGATAAGCAACTAAGGTCTAAGCAATTAAGCATCACTGAATACTAATTCACTGTTATCAAGTAAGCATCACTGATTTAAATATTTCAATTAACCCATTCAATCAACTACTTGTTTGCAAACTATATCAAAGATATTCAAAATAATCACGTGGATTGTCTCCAAAGTCCAAACCATATATTAAAAGCAGCTACACTAGATAGTAGATATCATCATATCAATATAAAGTTCAATACAACAATACATAGGATCAAACATAACAGGAACAACAAACAAAACAGCAAGCAGCACTGCAACAGGAACAACCAGCACTCAGCAGCAGCAAAATGAAATGAAGATGAAAATAATCAAGAAACAGCTAACACTCAGCAGTAGGCAACAACAACCAGCAGGAACTTCAGATGTCAGCAACAAAACAAAACAGTACTCCGCCAAATTAATATTGTAGTAGGCTAGTAGCAATAAGTTTCAGATGGAAGGAACTTCAGATGTCAAGGGAAGCATGATCAACCATTACTGCAAAGCAAAAACGAGCCCACAAGAAGACAAAACTCTATTGTCAAATGAATTTTACAAATATAAATTGACTAGCTATTATGCAGATGAATGGAAATAATATATCAAAGCTTAATATAAATTAGTGGTGTTCATGTGCTCTTCTGTAATGCAAGCTTTATTTTGGTATTAAAATAGCAAATCCAATATCAATAATCAGCAGGAAAAAAAATATGTTTATATATTCGAAGTATAGAATAATATCAATAAATTTTTTATAACCATGTAATATTATTAATAAACATTGACAACATACACATAGCTTAGAATCACATGAATAACTGTTATACTATTATACTGTTATCCATTCTTGAAAGTAGTATGCACGCAAGCCAATCATATTTGATATGATGTAGCATATACTTTGTAATCTTATTCGGTTATTAAAGGCATTTTATTTTATCTACATTGTGTTGTTATATTAAATGTGATAAATCCATAGTTTTGAGCAATGCTTTTAGAATCATGATGGTGATCATGCTAATGAGATCTAAATTCTAGATAGCTCACAAACTAAAATCGTTCTTAATCGTTGGATTACTAAAAAAGGGATTAGTGAATCCGGATTGATTAGTACATACGTTGCTTGCTCTTAGGAAGAGGATGATTGATCTCATAATCATTTGTGTGGAGACACTAAAGCAAGTATGTAGGTATTTATTGGAGAATAAGTTCACTGAACGTGGCTCGCTAAGGAATACCTAATGAAGTTTTACTCGGCTGTCAATAGGAATTGCTCTAGTGATAGTAGTACAAGTGATCCTTGGACTTGAGATCATCATAGTATCTTGTGTATGATGAGTTATACTTTGACATGTCCCTGAAGATCTTTAGAGTATATCAAAGGGTATGATTGGGTATAATAAGTTGTACATGGAGATAGGTGAATGATCAATAAAGAATCTACCACGTCTAGTAAAAGATGTGAATGTCCTATGTGATTCGATAAATGACAACTCAGTAGTCCTTGGCCAAGGCAGAATGAATCTAATTTGCATTATTTAGAGTTGTGCATTTGGGAATCGAAATACATATAATTAAATAAAATAAGACTTGATAGTAAATCCATGTCTTATATTTAATTGGGACATTGTATGGTCGAAGGATTGAATTGTACGGTAACTATGCACTGAAAGGTTCTTTTGTGATTAATATTGAAATCTATATTATCTGGAAAGTCGTTGATCGCTAAGGGGGCTTACCCTTATTGTAGAATAAATATTATTTATTTAAATTAATTAAATAGTTTAATTTATTTATTTAAATATAATTAGAATTGTTCTAATTGATTTATTCACAACCGGTTTAATATGGAGAACTTAAAGGGTCACACTGCAAAAAGGAAAAATATTTATTTAAGAAGTAAATGACATAATTGTAATAATAAGTTAAGTGTGTTTAATTTAGTCTATGGAGATAGAATAAATTAAATAGCTTAATATTTATTATTTAATATTTTGAAAATATTAAATATAAATTAATAAGAGGAGTCTTATTATTGTTACTACTATTACTATTATTTAATTCCTAATAGGGATTGAGAATTAATTAATAGAAGTACTCTCACATGAATTTCTAATTGGATTAGGAGCATAATTAATTAAAGGAGTTTAATTATAATAGAAACCCTAATCCTAAATAGTTTAGGGAAGAGTTATTTCTACATCTATAAATAAGAGGAGTCTTATTATAGATTAGGGTTACTGTGACACCCCCAAATCCAGGTTTCCAAACCTCGAATTCGGTGCTCACGATAATTCAACGACAAACATACTATCTAACTAAATGCGGAATAATAAACATACATTGTTTATCGAATGGAAATAAAGTCTTACAATTCTGGTCCCAAGGTTCTTTAACCTTAACATAAAACGTACTCTTAATACAAATAAAGGTTCACTTAATCAAACCACATTCGGAAATAGCTAGTACATAGGCACTAACGGGCATCTACTCTTGCACCTTCCCTTTTCTTTTGTCTCCCCTAGATGTTTCTGCCTTAGCTGAAATAAAGATCATGATATAGCAAGGGTAAGCAACTAATTTGCTTAGCAAGTATATACACAAAGAGATATATCATGATAGAAGGAAATTTCGCTTTCAATGTTCAACAACAGTATAAAAGTGTGGAGGAGCATTGAATTAATAAACAACAGTTGAATATTCGAATAATTGAATGAAAATTACTGGAGTGGTTTGAAATAACCAAGGACGTTTTCCAAGGTTCTCAGCATTGTAAGCTGGACCTCTTAAAAAGTTTTGGTAATCGAGGGGGATCAGCCTCTCATACCCCGTGATTTATGCATAAACACTTAATAACCAGCATTGATATCATGCCTTAAACAAGTTTATCCTTTTCTCAGCCAAGAGTTCTTACCACAACAATTTAATAAGAACAGCTTTTAAAATACCATTGTCTTAACCAATTTAGACATGCTGGATCTAGCTGATACAAATAGCATAGATCGATCTCATAAACAATTCATACTTGAAAGAACTTTAATTAAATTTACAGTTCAATCATAATAGGATAGGAATTCAATTGCACAATGTGCGAATCTCAATAATCAGTATAGATGTGAATAATCGACAATAATTATTCACTAACATGCTTCGAAAATAATAACTCGAGATTGAGTTAGGGAACTTGCAATAATGTAATAAGTTTAGGGTTAGGAACTTGCCTGTTTGCTCAGCTACAAATAATTCTAGCTTTAACTAATTGGCCTTGAAGAACCTAACATTGATAATGTTGAGCTATCAATTAGTACTGCGTAGTTGTATATCGATACGCTTACTTATGCTATTTATTTAACAATGTTAAGCCAATTCACATAGCACACATAAGTTAATAAACTATCATAAATCCTATAAGACACTTTAATGGATCTCTAGGTTGATGGTTTAATTAATTAACCATGTTTCCCTTAAGTGATAATCACTTATTAACCTTTAAGCAATTTATTATAATTGTTAAATTAATTAACATTACTCTTTCTTAAGTAATATTCATTTATTAAACCCTTAAACAATTTGTTATGATTGTTTAATTAATGGGTTATTAAACTCTCTCTATTTTATTAACTCTATCTTCATTTAATTACTATTAAATAGTAATTAATTAATTATCTTTAGTTATTATTGATAGTAATTAATAACTAATTATATTCACTTATTATTTAATTATTAATTAAATAATAATCGAATTATAAATTTTTAATTATCTTTAATTATTATTTAAGATTAAATAATAATTAATTAGGTTTGTTTATTATTTAAAGTTTAATCAAATAATAATTAATTAGTGAGTAACAATTATCTTTAGTTATTATTTAATAATAAATAATAACTAATTAGGTTTATTTATTATTTAAAGTTAATCAAATAATAATTAATTAATTAGTAAATATGAATTATCTTTAGTTATTATTTAATAATAAATAATAACTAATTAAGTTTATTTATTATTTAAAGTTAATCAAATAATAAATAATTAATTAGTAAATAATAATTATCTTTAGTTATTATTTAATAATAAATAATAGCTAATTAGATTTATTTATTATTTAAAGTTAATTAAATAATAAATAATTAGTTAGTAAATATGAATTATCTTTAGTTATTATTTAATAATAAATAATAACTAATTAGATTTATTTATTATTTAAGGTTAATCAAGTAATAAATAATTACTTAGTGAATAAGAATTATCTTTAGTTATTATTTGATAATAAATAAAAACTAATTAGCTATATTTATTATTTAAGGTTAATTAAATAATAATAATTAATAAGTGAGTACTAATTATCTTTAGTTATTATTTAATAATAAATAATAACTAATTAGGTTTATTTATTATTTAAAGTTAATCAAATAATAAATAATTAATTTACAATTCTTAATTATCCTTAATCATTATTTAATAATAATTAAACAATAATTAATAAATATATTATATTCAGAAAATATAAGATTTAATGCACAAACTTAATTTTGTACAGTTACTAATTTTACAAAATTAATTAATAATATTTAAAACATTATTATTAATTAAAACTAATTATGGATGGCATTCTTGTAATTATCGCGAAAATCGGGCGGAGGGGCAGTATGGTAATTTCCCGCGCCTGATCGCCGCCCGCGCATTGCGCGCGAGCTTCCCTGCCTGGCCCAAAACGGCGCCGTTTGGCTGCCGCTGCTTACCTAATCTAACCCTGGCGCGCCATGCGCGGCCAGGGCTGTATGCCACTGGCGCGCCATGCGCGGCCAGGTCCCATCCGGGGTTAGCATCCAGGCGGTTGGGCTTCTTTCTTTTCCCTTTTTTTTTTTACTTCACACCAAATGAATTCTAATCACCATTAAACAAGTTTTATGCTCCAAATAAATTCCAAAAAAATATATCCATGACTACAAAAATATTTCTAATATTACAACAAAATTTTTATGATTTAAAATAATATTTTTTTTTATCAATAAATTTTGTACTCCAATAAATCATTGTACACATGTTTTAGCCCATCAAACCACTAAAACTTGCTACAAATATTTTTAAACTTCAACATATTATTAATAAAACATACTAAACCATTATTTGTCATCACCTAGGTTTTAAAATCATGAGTTAAGCATTCTTTAAAAAATATATATAGATCTAACAAAATAAAACTTAGATCTAGTAAAATAAAACATAGATCTAGCAAAATAAAACATAGATCTATACACACCTCATCCCTTTCATAATCATCAAACAACAATCAAAAATTAATCCCACACACAACTAGGGTTTTAAAAGAAATGAAGATCCATACCTTGGTTTTAAAATCATGAGTTAAACAATCTTTTAGAAAAATGTAGATCTAACAAAAAATAAAAACTTAGATCCATGAATACTCCCTTTATACCACCAACCCCAATCAACACACATAAAAGTTTCCAACAAAATAGTGTGTAGAAATCATAATATAATACTAGCAACAAGAAACTAGGGTTTGAAGGAATGGAGTTTATACCTAGCTTTAATGGCTATGCGAATGGAGATGGCGTAAACACTTCAAGGTCTTCTTCTTCCTCTCACAAGACTTGCTCTTGCTTCTCTCTTCAAAACTCTCTCAAGCTCACAAACTCTCTACTTGGTGAATAATAAGTGAGCCAACCTTTGTTAACTTTGGTGAGGGGTCCTATTTATAGGAAAGTAGAGACCATGGGCAAAATAGTCATTAACCATGACTAGACAAGGGCAATTTGGTCAATTCATCAAAAGTAGGAAGTTTCCTAGCAACTTCCTCAAGGGTATTTTAGTCCTTTCCCAACCTCTTTCAAGGTTAAAATAGTCTTTTCGCAAAATCTTAATTATCCATTAGTTATTACCCATTCTTCATTGGTTATTAGACATTGGTTATTATCTTGCCATCATTACACTGGTTAAACACAATGGTTATTATCCCGCCATCATTTCATTGGTTATTAACCACTTGGATATACAATGGTTATTGCCCTTACATAATTACCTTGGTTATTAACCACTCTTGGCCATTTTAGTCATTACCCACCAATTCCTACACTTGACTCACCTATGGTTATCTCTTAACCATAGTTATATCATACCTGCCAACACGAGTATAGACACATCTTATACATCTCCCACCAATTAACCAAAGTTGATTTAAATAGAATACAACGTTAACTCATTGAATTAAATTAGATTTAATTAATAAGGACGTTCAAAATTCACGGGCATTACAGTTACACACTCTTGCATTAGATTGTGGAGAGTACTTGCAATTTCTATAGAGATAGAAACTAGGATTTTGCCAACACCCAACTTCTTGAATACCTATTCTTCCTTGGTGGGTCACCTCTAGAGGCCAAACACTTGGGTGGCTAACGTTGATCAAAGGAAGGAATCTCATCGGTGGAATTCGAGGAGAACACGAAGGACTAGGAGTTAAACTTGTACCCGAGGAAGCTTTGATCTACGAGGGTATAATTCTTATTCTCTGTTTTTTTCGTTTAATTGATAATTGAACACAAGGATAGATCATGGTGATAGTTTGTATTAAAATTTTAAAATTTGTTTTATCGCGCTTCCGCCCCATATATGTAATTTGATTGCATGCTTGCGTTATATACAAACCTAACAATTCCTAGCAATTTTCATATTATTCTTTGAGAGGGAAGAAAGAAAGCGAAAGCTACCTTTCAATTTTATACATGTGCCAACTGCCATATGATCTCCATTAAATTCCGCCATCTATATCCAAAACTTCCACAAATTCTAAGAAGATCAAAAGAAAATAAAACTAGTTAAAGGAAGTCATTAACATATAAACATTATAGATGAAAGCTATATAATTTAAAATTAAGGATTACATTTCTCAATTGTTTCAAGTGAATCTAAGTTCTCCTCTACAGACATTGGTTGTTTGCTTGAACGAAGCCAATCTTGAGAACAAATAAGAGTTTGTTCCATTGTAGGAGTTAAAGAACTCCTAAATGGATCGAGTACACGACCACCCGTGCTAAATGCCGACTCGGAAGCAACGGTTGATATAACGATCGGGAATTTTAGATTTCCTTGTAACCCGAGCTTATGTGTGAATAAAATGAATTTTTATTTTTATTTATATTATTATGTGTTATGTGCTTAAAGGTGGTGTTACAACCTAGAATATGTGTATGCATGAATTTTTATGTGTTGTTGTATCGTTGGAGTGAATAAATTGATTTCGCGAGAAATCGCAAAATCACTATTCACAGGACACGTTTACCGAGGCACTATTCACGCCATAATATTTTTGCGCCTTTTTCGACCTTAATAAATTTCAGTAATACACGTGTGTGAAGAGATAATTTTTCCAAGTGTTGGATTTTCATTTTGAGCCCATTCGTGTTTTATTCGGTATCCGAAATGTATAATATGATTGTTCCGAATAAACGGACGAATCCCATAATTATTATTTTTATGAATCCCAATATTTTATGGGAGTACCTATTTTAATTTTGGGAAGAATTATTTACCAAATTTGGGTACAAAAATGGAAGTATTCGGGTATATTTTTGTGTATTTGGGTATTTATTTTGGCTTGTTACTCCAAGAAGGAACCAACCTAAACCCTTGAACCAATCAAATGCAAGGAAAGAGAGCATGGTCGGCAGGATGCTACTCTTTGTAAGGCTCAATGCCTTAATTTTCCAAATTTGTTGAACATTTTAGGGTTTCTCCCTTCATCCTCCCGAAACCTCCAACTTTCAAAGTCGTTTTCAATTTCTCTCCCATTCCTTGTTCAGCCATTCCATTTCCTCCTCCTTGCTACTGCTAGTACTGATAGAGAGAGAGAGGACATTGAAGAAGAAGCAGAAGAACATTGAAGGGAAGAAGCAGAAGAACAAGAACAGAGGAAGAAGGAGCACGGTGAACCAAGGAGGAAGAAGGAACTCAATCCAATCAAGCCTAGCAATTTTCTTAGCACCTAGAGAAGATTTACAAGGTAAACAATCAACCAAAAATCCATTCATTTTTGATTTTGATAGAATTTTCGAGTTTTATGTGTTCTTGAGCTCAAACCGTTGGGTTTGAGCATTTCTTACAATTATTGTTGTAATTATTGGTTGTGGTCGGTTTTTATTGTTACCAAGACATCTTGTAAGCCATTAATAACCTCAAAGTGGAACAAAATCAATGAATGACCCAAACCTTGGCATAAAGGATGAAACTTTGGACTTTTTGGATAAAATGACCTTTGGATGATTTAGAGGACTGTAAAGCCTTGATTGAGTAATTGTTTGGTTTAATTGATGTTGTAATATTGTAGTTTCATGGGTTATCTTCATAACTCAGCTAGAGTGGAGTTAAAAGGAGTTAAAACGAAGATTGAGTATTGATTTTGGTGAAGAACACCAAGAACACGAAAACAAAGTTTTCATTTTGTACTTTGGCTCACAAATTGGTCATGTTACTGTTCATGGGTAATTCTAAATTTTTGATATGTTGTAGCCCTATGAATTAGGAGGCCATAGAGTCTGAAATGGACTAATTTGCTTGTGTATAAGAGGAATTATGAAGGTTGGAGTGACCGGAGGTTAGAGTCGCGAATTGGGATTAACCCCAGAATCCGGCCACTGGATGGTTGGCGCTGCCGCGCCAATCGTAGGTGTTATAGGTGTCGCCGCCGTGTGGAGCAAATTTGGAAAAGGAGCAAGGGAGTTAGCCGCAGCGTGGGGTCCAATTACTAAGGCTCACGCTGCAGCGTGAAGCCTGTCAGGGAAAGACCGGGACTCACGCCGCAGCGTGAGATCCAAGCACTAAGCATGACGCCGCAGCGTCACGCCTGCCATGGGAATAGCACGGGACTCACGCCATAGCATGGGAACTAGTATATGGCTTGACACCGCAACGCCAATGTCGTGTCCGGCCTGGGTCGGGTCGGACCCAGTGAATTTTTCCAGCGAGTCCAAAACTTATATTTATGTACAAATGATTAGACAAGTTAGTATTTATATCTTGTTAAGCCTTAATTGCTTAATTGTATGCTAAATGTCAATCAAATTGGTGTTGTCTTAAGGCGTAAATTAAGTAACCTGGTTGCAACTTACGTTTGGCTTCCAGGGGGCGCTACCCCCTTAGACCCCCGTCAGCTCACCGACGAGCTAGGCATCCGCTCGCTCACCGGGGAGTGAGACCCCCGACTGGGTAGTCGTAGTGGCAATCAATGTGTTTTAATGATGCAACGTCTGTTTCAAACTTAATCCTTATGTGACTAATTGTTATATGAATATGTATTTACATGTATAGGATATTAAGGAGCGTGTGTTGTAATATTGTAGCAGACGCACCAGGCAAGTTTCTAAACCTTATGCACTATTTTTATTTCGTGCAAACAGGTATATGTTAGACAAGTTTCCTAATGCTTGTCTAACCCTTGTGTTGGGCAAGTTTCCTTACCCTAACTCAATTTAATATTGGGCAGGTTTTCTCAACCGTACAATTTTTATTCATTGCGCGAGTTATTTATTGATTGAGCAATCATTCTATATTATTGTAAGTTCCTTACTCAACTATTTTTATTTGAGCAAGTTTCCTATCTTCTACAAATGTTGTATATTGTTGCAAGTATTACTCCATTAAGCGAGTTTCTTATCTTATTCAAATATTCTGTACAGGTTCCTTTACTACAATCATTGTCATATTGCAAGTACTCTTAGGATGAACTGATAATCGTTCACGTTACCTAGCTATGCTTCAACGCATGCTATTAAAGCTTTCAAGTTCTATATTCTATGAACTACATTAGATAGATGTCAAAGCCAATTGTTTCGGCTAGACGTATGTTTAATCATCATTATTGTTAAGTAAAGTTATCCGATCAAATTGTTTGGTTTGGATTCCTATGTAAAGCTGAGATGAAAAACCCTCATAGTAGGGGAAACAGTATGTATGTCGGGGAACCGACACGCGCACGAACAATATGTAAAAGGGGTTATGCATAACACCAGGTACATTAGGCTGATCACCTATTGTATTAGTATATTGGGTTATCAAATGAATTTCTGGTGATTCTAGTCAAAGTTCAGTGTCATGATGACTACTCAGTATAGAATATTTCCTCCATTTGGGGACATTGAAATTATTCGGTCTATAGAGGCCCTACAATTGTGTTAAAGAGATCATTCGTAGAAATTGTGCAAGTTCTTGAGCTATCCTTTATTCTCTTGATTCTTGTAAGCTATAAAGTACTCATGTGATGATTCATGATTATTGATATTATACTTGCGGAGCAAATTTGTTGCTCACCCTTGCTTTCCTTAAAATATTTCAGTTAGTAGAACTCGTGGTGAAAGCTCAGGGAAGGATAAAGGCAAAGGCAAAGCTATTGATTAGCTTTGTACCGTTGAGATTACCATTTTGATTATGTATTAAGACTCGTTGACTCTTGTGATGTATTAAGACTTAATTACCCTTATGTATTAAGTTATGTTTTATAGTAGTCTTGGTTTCGAGACTTGGGACAGGATTATTTATGTTATATCAATGTAAATATTCCTTTATTTCTGCTATAAGTTATCGATTGTATGATGCATGTATTAGATAGTGACGAACCAGGTCTGCGGTTTAGGTAACCCGGATTTGGGGGCGTCACAGGCGGTAAGTTCTATCAACCCTTGATGAATCCTACTGTAGGTAGTCACCTCACTGTCTGGGTTCACGAAATGCAGGGAATAGGCCATTGGCCTAGGTCGGCTGGGAACAGGCATCAATATCCAGGTTATGAACATATACGTATATATAAATTCAAATTATTTCTAATTAGAGACAACTCATCAAGTTGGTCCATCCTTTGGGTTCACCGGCAACGCCTAATGGATTCAGTGAACAAACTAGGTTCAACAGTATTGGGTTAATAGCATGGTAGGTCCGGTCCAGTTGACTGGGCTGGTGAATGCATCCGCATTCGGTCCTTCTAATTGGGCCTATACAATACCTATATGGCCGAATCACAAGTCCAAAGCCACTAAGTGGACCGAGCTTGTTTAATAAGCCAGTCGACTAGCCCACTATTAATAAGTCCCTAGTGGAACGGTTAATCAACATTATCCACACTTATCTTTTAGCTATCGTGATAATTTAATTATTACATAGCTTATTTACCTTATCATAAACCTGATATTACGAACCCTAAGTTGGTCCATTAGTATAACTAATCCATTAATTGGATCTTCCTTAATTAACTCAACCATCTAAGTACATAGCCACCCAATCACATAATGGTTTAAGCCAATACACACCAAAAGTTTAACTCGTTAGAAATAAGATTCCAAATTTCATTAGAAATAACATTTAAATTCTCAGTCTTTACACTTGCTTAAAGTTAAATGTTTTCAGCTAAGCCTGAGTGGGCCGAAGGTTCCAAGAATGATAAAGGAAAAGGAAAAGGAAAAGTAACCGAGTAGAGAATTATATGTAATAGTTTATATACTATGAATGATGTATTATTAAGAATGATGTAATATTTATTAATATTATGATGTTTTAAAGATGTAAAGGTCGTAGAACCTTGGATAGATGGTGACATTTTGTAATAATATAGTAATTACAATTATGTCTTTAAGCTTATATAGATAGATGTGTGTGGATGTTGTAGTACCGTATAGCACCATATCCAGGGTTTAAAGGTACCCAGATTTGGGGGCGTCACTGTTATCTCTACATATACTCATCCATTTACTCTCTCCTCTACAAAAAATACTATCAGTGTATTTACAAGTTATCTCTAAAGTTTAGTTGTTTCAATGGTAAACCAACCACCCCAACCCCCTAAAAGATCAGATCATATCATTCCCAGTCATGCTAGAGTTGTTCAACAAGTGCTGAGAGCTCGTGCCTTAGGGAAGGAGCTGATGCAGGAAGGGGAAGAACCCCTAGAACACACAACAATAAATATATCTCAACCAAAGCAAGCCCCCACCTTTCGACAAGATAATACTCCTTCTGGCATGTTACAATGAGATATATCCGAGCAAGAAAAATGTCAATCAAGTCCTTTTACAGGTGACGATGACGTCAATAATAGAGGTGATGATGATGTAAACCTGAGTGATGATTAGGTGATTATGGGTCTGTTTGTGTGTCTAGGATATATTTGTGTATTATTTTCACTTGGTCTATTTTGTACGTCAATCTAGGTATTGTTTTCTTTATTTTAAATAGGATGTTTATTGTGACGCCCCCAAATTCGGGTCTATACCACCCAATTTGAGTCGTCAAAACACATACTATAAATACAAAATTTTCTATTTACCACTATTATAATGTTGTGCAAAATATGACAAACACATATTTTAAGTTCTCAATACAAATATTGTGTCATATATAGTATGACAGTATTCAGACCCAAAGTAAGTCCTCAATATAATTATTGTCATACTATTTTACAATTTATTGAGAATAACTATAACTACAAACTCGGACCATCACTCCATTCCCCTATTTTTCTCGCTAGACCCAACTACACTCTTATTACCTGAAAAGAATTGTGAAGCAAAAAGGGTAGCACAAATAACCCAATAAGGAATATCATGACTAATATACAAAGAATAAATTATCTTTAGCATTCAACAATAATAAATCAGAGATTTAAAGATAAATTTTCAACGGTAACTTCAGCGGAACAAACAATCCATTAGAAGAGTCGAGTAGAACATAATGTCTACTATCTTCTCCTATTTGAAAAATTCACCATCAATATTTTATCCCTGTAACACCAATCAATAGTTCCTCTTTGCGCGCAGGCCAAAGAGAACTTTCATCACATGTCTTTGTCTATAACACCAAAGGTCATGATTATACCAATTCACAGTTCTTGTTCATAATAATACCAATCAATTCATCTTTGCACTCCGGCCAAAGATATTCATTTGTAACACCCATGGTCATGATCATACCAGTCAACGATTCATTTTTGCACTCCGGCTAAAGATACATTTAATTTGTAACACCCATGATCATGATCATACCAATCAACAATTCATTTTTTAATAATTAGTACAAATCAATAGTATGATGAATGGACAGAAATAATCAGCATAAATAAATATAGCATAAACATTAACAATTTTTTATTTAATTTATCTAGAATCTAATTGTCAACATGATATCCAAAAAATCGATTAGAATTCTTGATTGAATATAAAATTCAAGAAAGTATAAAGCTCATAGTTCAATTAATTTAATAGAAGGATTCGGGTGAAATTTATTAGATGAAGCACAAACTATTAAGGATATTCTATTAATTTCAAGAATTTTCACCATTTAATGATAAGGCTGGATAAACGAATAATAATTTCTTACCATAACATAGGAGTATGAAAGAAAATGATATCACTTATCTTAGTAGGAGATTAGATCTGACTGTTATAAAGGGGATGAACTTGAGAAATTCTTGGACTATTAGTTACACTCAAAGTATCTTACACTCAAAAGAAATACTCACAATATTATAGAAGAAGAATTTTGTGTTTTTAGTGTATTCTTTATTGTTCAGCTGAGTAACCTATTTATAGGAAAATGGTTAGCATACCACGTTTAACAAACTTGCAGGCTTAGCACACCCGGGAGGAATTTTGTTAATGGTGGGTCCCATGGAGAAAGCATACTCGGGAGAAAATTTTGTTAGGTGGTGGGTCCCACAGAGAAAGCACACTAGGGAGGAATTTTTATTAATGGTGGGTCCCACAGATAAAGCATACCCAAGAGGAAATTTTATTAGGTGGTGGGTCCTACATAGAAAGCACAGCAGGGAGGAATTTTTGTTAGGGGGTGGGTTCCACAGAAGAAATTTAAATAAAGTTGTGGGTCCCATAGAAAATAAGTCAAATTTACAACAAACGTCTTATGCTAAACTCCTTTATTTAAAAATTGAACAAACATCTACCACACATTATTTATCATACTAATCTTTAATCAACACCTTTTTATTTACACATTTTAAATCTTTTAACAATTATTCACAATTAATATTATAGTCTCATATTACCGACAGATCATTCCCATAATAGAGGGGGGCCTTCCGTAAAAACGGAGCGCAATTAAATAACCCCTTTTCTTGATAGAACTTTTAGACATTGTCAATAATGTTAACTGGTCTAATAATATCATATCAAATAATATGAGTTACTGTGCCGTGACAATTATTGATTTAATAATATGAAATACTGTGCAGATGTTACTGTAACAATTATTGAGCAATAATATGAAATACTATGCAGTTGCTACTCTGACAATTATTGAATCAATAATATGAGATACTGTGTAATATAGTGTGCTACTGTAAAATACTGCGTGCCACTGTGGAATACCGAGTGTTACTGTGGAATACCGCGGTTACTATTCTTATATTACTGGGTATTTCAACAGTTGCAAGTGATAGTACCATGACAAAAGTTATTTCTATCGTTTTTAGTATCCAACAATTAGTCGTTGTGGGGCCACTAATGATTGATTATTTCGCTGCCGATGTACTTTCCAACAGAAAGAATATTCCCTGACAGAACAATTTATCTGATAATTTGTACATATCACCTTTAACTTTATCATTTATCAATTTAACACCTTACTATTTAGAATAAGAATTATAAGAAAATTAAACGTTTATTTCATAGAAGTTGGGGCCTTACATTTTTTATGTTGTCAATATGGCTAATAATGATGTAATGTGTGGCGATGTTTGGACACTTTTGTTTTTCTTTGTTTATATTTACTTCAATAACCTTAAATTAGAGTTTTAAACGTGACTACTAATTATTTTATAAAAAAAATGAATTGTACATGCTAAGCACTAATTTTTCATTAAACTTAAAATTTATAATATCGACATCAGGGGGTTAAACTTAAAATTTATATAGAAAATTTAAACCTCAGGAAAAATAAATTGAACATATGGTTGTGAAATATTTAGGAATTATTGAAATTACGGTTAGGGATTTTGAAACTCCTAAAAAATAGGGTCTTAAATATGAGTTATCAATATTAATGAAAAATTAGGGTTAGGATTTTAAATTTCTAAAATACCAAAGATAATTCTTCATTTACATATGAAATCATGAAAATTTAAGACATTTTTTAGCAAAATAAAGGTACCCATCATTAACTGTTAGTTTCATTATCCATTCCACCATATGGAATTATAATGTGGTAAAAGTTATAAAAAAAATAGTATCTAAATTAATTTTTAGTCATTTAAATATGTGGTAAAAGTAAGAACGTAATAGAGTTATAATTTTTTATTCTTTTATCTATAAATTGGACAATTGTATGGTTAGAGGGAGCTAAAAATTTTGTTAGTGAAATTATATATATAGAAATATATATCTGTAATTTAGAAATGATAAGAAAAACTGAATATATATAAACTTATCTGATATAAATCAAAGTTGAAAAAATATAGAAAATTATATGTCAAGGTTAGTACTTGGTACTATATCCTTAAGACAATTATACCCTCTGTATGATGCTCAAAGTTATCAGCACTTGTCTCTCAGGATATAATGACAATGTATGTTATAGTAGCACTACAAATAGCATACACAACAAACCAAATTTATGCTCTGAACTCTCTCAAATATACTATGTATATTAGTGATGAAATGATGAAAAATATAATGAATTGAATGATCGGATGAATGAAGTGCGCTACAAGAAAAGCTTCTAATTCTATTTCGTCGACACGAATTCCCTCGTAATTAAAATATGTCCGACGGAATTCCGTCGGAAATAATGGCATCCCATTGGCGCCAACTTTCCTGCCAGCGCCAAACACAATGTCGACGGAATGTAGTTTATATCCGACGAAATTCTGTCGGACTTACGTTATGGTCGAGGGAATTATATTCGACGAAATTCCGTTGAAAGTAAGGCATAAAACCCTATCACTTTCAGTTTGTGCCGCCACAGAACAATTTGTCCCAATTTTTTTTCTCTCTCCTGTTATCTCTCTCTCCCGCTATCTCTCTCTCCTGCTATCTCTCTCCTCACTCATCCTCCGTCGTCGTCCTCCTTCAGCTGACACCCTCCTCTCGTCGACGCCCTCCATCTCGCTGACAGTGCTCCCCCCTCTTCCGGTTACCTGTTGCTTTGCCGTTGTGTACTTTGGGTTCTCCAAAGTAATTAAGGTTAGTTTTTACTATTGATTCCATGTTAGATTGTTGATCAGTGTGTTGTGGGTAGATTGCTGTCAGTATATGATTAGGTTTTACTTTGATGTTGTGGGTAATTTCATGTTAGATCGTGGGTACTGAATTACTAGTTTCCATCAATTAGCAGTTTGATTACCAAATTTTGTGTTTCTGTCAATCTTTAATCTAATCAAATATTATGTTGCTCTATCTTCTTTTTCATTTGTTCACTGTTGTTAATTGTATATGGGTACTGATTATGTGTAATACATTTTGTTAGCCTAGCAATTGCATAATTTTTGGATAATCTGATTTGGGAACATATTGTTATGATCTGATTTGGGAACATATTGTTATATACATGAAATTTAGCAATTATGAAAAATGGTTGTGCTGTATAGTTGGTATATTTGCAATATCCTGCCTGATGATTCATGTTGTGTATGGGATTGGTATATTTGCTATTTCTGACGGAATTCCCCACAGAATTTCTGTCAGAATTATTCAATTGCAAAATTTGTGGGCCTTACATGTAAGTATGTATTATTTAATTAGTTTTCCAATATTAAAATAAACTAAGTAGCATTTACTTAGTTTCTTACTACTAAAATAAAATAAAAATAAACTAAGTAGCATTTACTTAGTTTTGGCACTACTAAATAAAATAATATAATAACATAAACGATATTTACATAATATAATATAATATAATATAAGATAATATAATTTAATAAAAATAAGTTATAATAAATAATATAATATAATATAATAGAAATTTAATTTAATTTTAATAAATTCAATTTAATAAAATAAAATAAAATAAATTAAAAAAAATAGATAATATAATATAATACAAAATAAAATAAAATAAAACAATTTAATGAGAATAAATTATAATAAACTAAATAATATAATATAATTTAATACAAATTTTATTTAATAAATTAATTTTAATAAAATAAAATAGAATTAAAAAAATTAGATAATATAATATAATACAAAAATAAAATAAAATAATAAATAATAATAAATTCTAATAAAATAAATTTAATTATATTTAATAAATTAAATTAATTTGAATATAGTAATATAAAATAAATTTAAAAAATTAGATATTATAATATAATACAAAACATAATAAAATAAAATAAAACAATTTAATGAACATAAATTATAATAAATTAAATAATATAATATAATGTAATACAAATTTAATTTAATTTAATAAATTAAGTTTAATAAAATAAAATAAAATTTAAAAATTAGATGATATAATATAATACAAAATAAAATAAAATAATAAATAATAATAAATTCTAATTCTAATAAATTTCATTTAATAAAATAAATGTAATATAATTTAATAAATTAAATTAAATTCAATAAAATAAAATAAAATAAATTTAAAAAATTAGAAAATATAATATGATACAAAATAAAATAAAATAAAATAAAACAATTTAATGAACATAAATTATAATAAATTAAATAATATAATATAATGTAATACAAATTTAATTTAATTTAATAAATTAAATTTAATAAAATAAAATAAAATAAAACAATTTAATGAACAATAATTATAATAAATTAAATAATATAATATAATGTTATACGAATTTAATTTAATTTAATAAATTAAATTTAATAAAATAAAATAAAATAAATTTAAAACATTAGATAATATAATATAATACAAAATAAAATAAAATAGTAAATAATAATATAATATAATATACTACAAAATAAATAAATAAAATAAAATAAATAAATTGACAATGATTTAATTAAGTAGAATAAAAATAAAGTATTATAAAATAATATAATAAACTAAGTAGCATTTACTTAGTTCCAGTGCTAGATAAAGTAAACTAAAAATAGTATTATATATTCATATAGATAATAGTTCTCATAAACTGAGTAGTATTTACTTAGTTTATCATTGAAAAAATAAACTAAGTAGCATTTGCTTAGTTTTCCATAATTATAATAAACTGAATATATACTTGTGCATGTAGTATAGTTAATTTGGACCTTAGAAACCCATTTGACATTCACTCATTAGGAGTGAATGTCGAATAGTCCTTAATTTGGAACTGTTACTAGATGTTATGTCTCTCATTTAGGCCGGTGACAATGGGTTGAATACGTTTTTTTTGTTTTGAGGATTTTTCGGTTGTTATCTCTACATGTTCTTCGAGTGCATACTTAGATTAAGTTATCTTAGTCTA
This sequence comes from Aralia elata, assembly GCA_034770075.1. Classification (NCBI taxonomy): domain Eukaryota; kingdom Viridiplantae; phylum Streptophyta; class Magnoliopsida; order Apiales; family Araliaceae; genus Aralia; species Aralia elata. Next base: position 67,344,203 of record CM068377.1, read on the forward strand.
TTTCGTATACTTGGAGACCATGGGGAGGTGCTGCCGAAATTTTCTTGAAACAGAAAGAAACGTGCTCAACGTGTTGGCACTAGTGAGGAGACGCATCCAGAAACAGGATAGAAGCCTAACTCCTGTAGAATGGAGATATTAGGAAAATATAATTCATGTATGGACCACATACATGAATATATATCCATGTTATGAATGTTTCTTTTGTTTAGTTAAAGATGTCAGCCAACCGGAGTTGGATGTACCGTAGGATACCGATTCATGGGAGGGGATTAGTTGGTGCTTACCGTGAAGGGGTGGGTAATTTTTTAAAAACAGCAGTAGAACAAGCTGATGATCCGAACGGAAAGATAAGATGTCTGTGTGTCAAGTGTAAAAATTTGATTTGGAAGAAAGTTGACGAGATTAGATTCGACTTATTTTCACGTGGCTTTGTGGATGGGTATTCCGTATGGATTCATCACGGGGAATCAGCTGAGTTGAGGGAACTGACTGACAATGTAGACCAACCAGTTCACAGAGATTTATACGGCGATAACTATGATGTCGTGGAGATGTTGGTTGATGCGTATGACCCTACCAATACTGACTGGGCTGAAAGGATGTCTTCGTCAAGCAGTGCTCATGAAGAGCCAAATGATACAGCTTCCGCCTTTTACAAGTTGTTATCTAAATCGGGGGTCAAGTTGTATCCTAGAAATGATAAGCACACCAGGCTATCTGCAGTGACGAAGCTCTTACACTTCAAGAATGAGCATGACTGCAGTGAGAGAGGTTTCAATAATTTGCTTGCTCTTATCAGCGACTTTTTACCCAAGGATCATACTTTGCCTGCGAATTATTATGAAAAGATGGTTAAGGGGTTGAATATGGGGTATCAGAAGATCGATGCTTGTAAGTAGGATTGCATGTTATACTATGGGGCAGATAGAGATAAGGGACAGTGTGATATATGCAGCTTGCCTCGGTACAAGGTGACAAAACGTGGGGGGAAGGAGAAACATTTGCCCAAGAAGATCTTACAATACTTTCCTCTTGCGCTGAGGCTTCAACGGCTATTCATGTCGTCCCACAGGGCTCAACATATGACTTGGAATAGAACAAGGGACGTCGTGCCTGGTCAGCTGACTCACCTTGCAGATGGAGATGAATGGAAGAAGTTTGATGAAAATTTTCCAGAATTTGCTGAGGAAGTTAGGAATATCAGACTTAGCATGACTACAGATGGCTTTTGCCCATTTAATAATTTTAGTCAGCTCTACTTTATTTGGCTAGTTATCATGGTAGCTTACAATCTTCTACCGTCAATGTGAATAAGGGATCCGTATCTATTCATGACTTTACTCATATTAGGGGATAAGAGTCCCACAAAAGACATAAATGTGTACTTAAGACTGTTAGTCGATGAACTTAAGATGTTGTGGGAGACGGGTGTTCAAACTTATGATAAATCGGAGATGAAAATTTTTGTAATGTAGGCAGCTTTGTTATGGACTATCACTGACTTTCCGACACTTAGGATGATTAGTGGTTGGTCGACTCACGGGAAGCTGTCATGTCCAGTCTATATGGGAGATGTGCAAGGCACACAACTACGTCATGAGCGGAACACTAGTTTCTTTGGCTGCTCGAAGATTCTTGCCAGTTGACCATAGTTACAGAAAGATGTCTTCACAATTTAATAGAAATACAGAGAAAAAGGGGGTTGTTAGACGTTTGTCGGGCAACGAGATATCGGGCTGGCTAAATGATCTAACATTTCCACCGCCAAGGAAGGAGCATGGTAAGTTGAGAGCAATAGGGTACGGGATAACTCATAATTGGACACACTCGCCCATGTGGTTTGAGTTGCCATACTGGATCACATTATCAGTCCGTCATTGTATACATGTCATGCATACATAAAAGAATATATTCGAGAACTTGTTTTACACCGTGTTAAATGCGAGTGGTAAAACAAAAGATACTGATAAAGGACGTAAAGATTTGGAGGCAATGAACATCAGGTGGGAATTGTGGCTTCGACCTAACAACTCAAAACTAAAAGCTCCATTTTGTCTTACCAAACAATAGGTTGAAGATGTTTGCAAGTGGGTAAGTGCATTGCAGCTCCCGGATGGATATGATTCTAACATTTCTCGTTGTACTAAGGTTGAGCAACTGAAAATAACTGGGTTCAAAAGTCACGACTGTCATGTGTTCATGCAGAAGTTGATGCCAATTGCATTTCATGAGATCTTACCTAGGAAATTTGTTGATGCCTTGATCGAACTATTAAATTTCTTTCGGGATCTTTGCTCAACGGTAATAAGGTACAGTGATGTAGAGCAGATAGAGAAGAATATAGTGCTGACAATGTGCAATCTCGAAATGATCTTACCTTCAGGATTCTTTGACTCGATGGAGCATTTGCCTATTCATCTACCATATGAAATGAAACTTGGAGGACCGGTGCAATATCGATGGATGTATCCTTTTGAGAGGTAATATCATCTATATACTTAAACTGTGATGATATTTGTAACTCGTACTATAGGTTTTATTTCTGTTCAATCATATTTCAGGTATATGCGTCGATTAAAGCAGAAAGTGAAAAACAAAGCTCGTGTAGAGGGTTCAATTACTGAACGTTATACGGAGGAAGAGCTTGTCAACTTCTACTCTTTGTACTTTGATGATGTAGTCTCAACTAAGCATAATCGTTTAAGTAGGAATGAGGTCGTTGGTCCACAATCTCATGCTGATGATGAGTTAACTGTATTTACCTATCCGGCTAAACCATTTGGCCATGAGAGGATGACTTACTTCAGCGACAGAGATATGTCATCCTACGAATATTATTGTCGCATAATCAATAATTAAATTATGTTATTATTATTTCAGTGAATTCGAAGAGGAAGCGAATGTTTCTAACCCGGGACTTACTGCAGCACAGTTGGAATCATTCACTACTGCAAATTTTCAACAGTGGTTTAAGAGAAGTGTTGAATACAATAATACTTATGAGCGTTTTAGAGATGTTATTCCAGGCCCGTACAAATTAATTAGTTCATTTTCTGGCTGCATCGTCAATGGGTATAGATTTAAGGTTGATGACTTGAATGAAATGACATCAGTCAATTCTGGCATTGTCGTGTTGGGAACCTATTACAATGATTCCGAGTCTAACTACTATGGATGATTAGAGGAAGTGGTTATGCTCAATTATCCCAGGGGTAAAAAGGTTATTACAGTTAAGTGTCACTGGTTTGATACTGATAAGGGTGTTCAAGTTGATCGTAATAGAATCGTCGCAGTAGATATAAATTGCGACGAAATTATTCCGACGGACGGTAATCCGTCGAGACTATATTTGTGACGCCCCTAAATTCAGATGCCACTGTCTCGAATTTGGTGCATCACTATCTAACTTAAATGACGACATAAACTAATACAATGGAAATGATAAAATAAATTACATTGAGTTAATATAATTATCCTTATCCCATGGTCTCACAACCGTTACTATTACATCACGCAACATAGCTTAATACATAAACCATGTCTAAGTCTATTACATAATCGAAGTTAAAACTTAGAACAACATAACAATTAATTTAAAACCAAAAAAGGACAAAGCTACTCCGTAGCCTTGCCTTTGCCCTTATCCTTGCCGGATGTCTCCCCACGTTCTGCCTTAACTGAAAGGTTTAAAGAAAGCAAGAATGAGCAACGAATTTTGCCCAGCAAGTATATACAATGAGGGTAAACAATATAAAGTTCAAAACGCAAGGGTATGGCAGTAAAGGATAGTTCAAGGATATGAGAAGAATCAATTTTTATAAATAAGAGCCACTATGGACCGAAGAATATCATTAAGATTCATAAATTTAATCATTTCCAAGTTCAAGAAAATGAACACTGAGTAGTCACTAAGGACTAAGAACTCCTACTAGAATTAACAGTTATTATACTGAAAATCTAATAAAACACGTACAACAAGTGATCGGCCTATGGTACCCTACGTCATGCATAACATTTAAACATGTTTATTTGTGCGCGCGTCGGTTTCCCGACAATATCAAATTTCCCTTCAGTGAAGGTTGTCCATCTCAGCAGATAAGAGTCCGCCCCAAAACAATTGGTTTGGATAGCTTTTTAACACATGCATATTAGTCTAGCCGAATTAAATAGCATAGACAACATTTACAATACATTTATGAGCGATGAGTTCAAGGCTTGTCACAAGAATCAAGATATAAGGTTCGTTTCTGAATTAGAACCGATATTTGCTTGATAAATATAACCGATATAGCAATAATTCAGATTCACATAATAAGTAAGGTTAAGAGGGTCAGAGAACTTGCCTTTAGCATAGTCTATGAATTTAAAGCTTAATGACACATTGCAATCCTATTGTATAATAGTTATATATATATATATGTAAATTTCATTAGTTATAAGCTCAATGAGTATACCAATGGATTTACACATACTCAACACTTATGTTAAACGCATACATCAATCCCTCTTATTTACGAAATCAAACAATATAATCATCACATGGTAAGTTTTAAATTCTTTATCTTAAACCTTCTAAAGATTTTGATAAGAATGGAATTAAGGCAGTTACTATACACTTAAGTGTTTAGAACATATTCTTCATCGAGTATTATGGTTTAAAGCATTAATGATCATATGATTCAAATTTCAGATTTACAACAAAATAGACAGAATGCACTGCAGGGAGGCGCGAACGCGCTGGGATATAACTAGGGAGTGGCGCGACCGCGCTGCTCCCTGTTAGTTCCAGAGCTGGCTTTTCTCCTGCATGATCATAGCTAAACACTTATCATACAATGCTACTGATATCTAACACACATACATGTCAGAAGGTATAAACCCCAGTTGAATATCTAGCATGCTTGTCCTAAACCATTTCCAAATATTTCATTCCATTTGAAGTCCGTAAGATAATATGCTTAACAAGTGCACTCCATAAAGGTGAGTCATGATGGTTAATATACCACTTGATGTTGCTAGGCAAATCTTAACATGAATGCTCGTGTATATGTTTAACTCACGCCCACACAGTTAGTGTAGTTCATTGTTTGAAGACTCGTTTTAAAGTATACTTGAAAAATTGAAAACATGCTTGATCTCACATGTGAGGATAACAATTATATGCAGAGGCATATGAAGTCCTGTTATGCATGCTTGAAATGCCGAATTACAATTCTCTTAACGTTGGAAAACATAGGTTTTCAAGTCCTAAATTTCTTTGAGATTTCCTGTTAAGGCAACTAAGCATGTATAGCAACTTGTCTCACAATGCCTACTCATTTAGACATATATAACCATATACATAAACTTGCAAATCAGAACACACAAGATTTGTTAAGGACTTCAAGTTTCCCTTTTTGAAAATCATTACAAAAAACTAATGAAGTTCATTTTATGCAAAACGACCTTAGATCATAGGTTGGACTTGTTTGCATACTTATCTAGGCTAGTTATACATGCTTAAAGGGGTTAGAACTTACTAAGCATCAAGTTCCCCAAGTTTTAGTTTTAAACTTTTAAGTCTCCATTTAGAAAATCATCAAAACTAAGCTAACATAACTCATATCATACAAGAGGGCTTTGGATTACATGTGATACTCATTTACATACTCATATAAGTTACTTACGTATGCTCATGAAATCAGAATACACATAAGGTTGTTTTTAACAATGTTGGCCTTATAGGTTTTCATGTAAAACTCACACTAACGCAATTAAAGGGAATGTTGACAATTATTGAAAACTTATATCGGTAATTCAGAGTCACAAATGACAAAATCAAGGCAATCAAGCTTGTTCAATATGTCAGAACTAAAAAAAGTGGAATTTTTTTTTCTGGTGCACGGCGCGGCCGTGCTTGGTTTTGCCTGGGAGGTGGCGCGGCCGCGCTACCTCGAAGCAGAACCAAGAAACTCCCTGTATCGGCAAAATTCCCAAACCCAACTTGAAATCATACTCCAATGCTACTCAAACAACCCCCCCTTTCATCTATATCATGCACATAAGCTTAGCTTAACATCATGGTATCAACTATCAACCCAAATAATACGTAATTTGTGATGATTCTAAGAATTAGCAAATAGAACTCAAGAACAAAATTAAAGGAGTTTTTACCTCTTGAAGCTTGAACTTGCTAAACCTCACACCTCAACTTCTGATTACTCCTTAGCTTCACCACACTCACTCCCTACTTGAACAAATCAAATTTCTACCAACCAAAATGAGGAAGAGGGGGGTCTCAATTTATAGAGTTTCCTTTGTCCATTTTCAGATTTTGTCCAAGGATTCAAACCAAAGGAAGAAGAAAGAAACTTATGGGTAATGGAGGTTTGGTGAAAAGAACTCACCCACCACTTCCCCTCCATCCTTCTCTCCATCATTGCCCAGAAAATCTAGAGAAGAAGAAGAAGAAGCCTAGGCTGATAGCCTTTTTGTGTTTCACGTGAATGAGGAAAAGGGGCAAGAATTGACTCTTAATTTGGGACAAGGCAACAAATGCTCAGCACTTCTAAACAAGCCTAAATAGCAGACTTTGGTTTAAAAGGTAACTTCAGTCATGAGGGGTATTACAAAGTTAAATGCTACTCTATTACACTAAGTTAGGGTCACATGTACACATATCATATAATCCATGTACATTTATTAGAGTGAAATCTAATTATCTACTAATACACAAATAATTACTATTTATTATTATTTCATTATTCCACAACACATTATTATTTCAATAAACATTTAAGTATTAAAATAATTATTATCTAGCAGTTATTAATTCACTTCAATCATTACCTCATGTAATTAAGATGCACATTTAATAGCATATATCGCACATCAATATGTCACATAGGATGTTCATACAATTTTGATGTCACATATCTCTTTTATATTATTAAATTAATGCAGAACTTTATTATAAATAATATACACGTTATCATGCGGTTACACCTCCAGTAGCATGGCATGTAACACTTAAATAAACTAATAAAAATTATTAGTCGTACAATAATTAATTAACTAATATAGTATTGATTAATCTATTTCCTTATCTAATCACTACTTGATAATTTATTCAAGCAATTAGTATTCCAACACTTGTCTGTCACAAGGTCGTATAGGACGTCACATATATCTCAATTGTAACTTACTCAATTTCATCAAATTGAACCATTCAATCTCATGCCATAAAATACTCGTGCTCAAGTAAATATTTGATTTAATAAAAACTCAATATTAATATTATTAATAAAATTCTCGGGTATTACAATGTTAGTGCCGACGGAACATCCGTCGAAAATAAGTTTATCGAAAATCGTTATCCCCGACGAAATTGCCGACGGACTTAAGACCGAGGGACTTTGTTACGATTGAATTTTTGACGGAATGTTCCGTCGACATTAGGTTATCCTCGACAGAATAAGCTTATTTCCGACAGAATATTTCGTCGGAATTAGGCTGTTTTCTTGTAGTGATGGCTGCCCCCCATATGGTATTTATAGGAGGGTTTAGTGATCCTTCAGATGTGTCACAACCCTTGCGAGCCGAATGGGTGTAATGGAGACCCTATCAGAGCGCCGCTACGCTTGACTTTCTGATTTTCACTTTTTTTGCTTCAACAATACAAAATTTTGCCCAAAAAGATATATATAATGACCCAGACCCCCGAGCCTGCTCGGTCGGCGGCAACGCGTGGTCAAACCAAACCTTGACTAGGTCATCTCCCTTCCGCAACAGTGGGGTGCCCCTTGGGGCCCAAACCCAAGAGTAATGTAATTGTATATATACTCACTTAATGTTTATTTCTTAGTCGATGTGGGACATTTAGCTTCCCACAAATATTTATTAACATTTCCAAGGATGATCTTTGAGAGTAAATTTCTCATTCATTACCCCATGGATTTGAGCTTCCAAATACTTGATTGTAATCTACTCATGGAGTAGAACATATTAATATGTGGATTCATCTCAAATAATTAATTGAACTCACTTAAATTCTAACTTCAAAACCCATGTTTAAAGCTTTATTAATTTAAGCTCAAATTCTAACAAATTTAATTGAGAATTTTCTCAAAGCAACCATTTAAATTAACAAAAGAAATCATAAAAGTTGACAACCATTTGCGAGTCCAACTTTTTTTGGTTACACAACTTTATTAGTAATTAATTCCCACTTCCAAAGTGTGAATTTAACTTTGTCCCAAATTGAAAAAGCTGATGCTGTTTAAAAATTATTCCCACTTCACAGTTTCAAAGCTTGAATGAAAACAAAATTCGCACTTTGGAAGTGCGGTTTGATGAAAGGGGTCAAAGCCAGCAAGTTTAAACAAAGTGGTCCAGTTTGAGATTTTGTCTCATCATTAGGGCCAAACACAACAAAAATCCAAAGTAAAGAAGTAAAGGTAAAGTGTTGGATAATGGTAGTGGACTACACCATTATTTGGTGTAGGACACCCATGTTTTGGAACTTATGTTTGTTTTCCCCTTTATTCCTCATCTCACATGTGGTTTACCAACTATCAAGTAGCACCTCTCTCTCTCTCTCTCTTTAATATATGCAGAGAACTTGGTTCTCTGATGATGATGAATCGGATGAAGTAAGTATTGTAGAATACAGAGAGTGTGAGATAGAAAATTGCAAGAAGCAATTATAAACACTCTGCAAATATTGAGCTCCCAAATATTCGGTAAAAATCTAGTTGAACGGATCGTGGAATCGAGCTCCGTTTTCATCCCACAAGATTGTAATTCGGAGACGCCGCTGGTTCGTAGATTGGTTCGTGGACTGGTTCGAGATCTTCCGCACCAAAAGATTTAATACGCTTCAAGAGGTATTTTAATTTTGGTTCTCGAATATGTAAACTTATGCTAGCGTACATGGTATTAAATCCCTTCATTGGTATCAGAGCATGCGTATTTCGATCACATGTATGCCATGTATGTAGTTTACATAAAGCTCCATTGATGAATGTTTAAAAAGCTTGAAAAACATTATCAATCCGAACACTTTGAGTAGCCATAACTTTCTGTATATTTGTTCGTTTAGTATTTTTGTTAATATGTATGCGTAGTACGTGTTGTAAGCTTTCCAACGACATATTATACGCATTAAACGGATAAATATTGAAAGAGATATGATTTTTCAAAGTTTATTTCGCTCAATGGCATTTCTGTAATTATTTGATGGCTGGAGGTTGAAGATGAAGTGGAATCCCACTCTCAGTGAGGTTCACGTTCATCACACGCACTATATGGAAGCTCACAAAATGTTGTTTGAGCATACCAATAGACTTAGTACATCAAATCGAGCAAAACAGAAAAAACGGCGTCACGAAAAAATTCCGGGAAGGCGGCGCGTGGGTTGCACGCGCTAAGTGCCGCCACTAAAGTCACGCGCGCGCGCGCATGGCGCGAGCTGCTGCTGAGTGTGGAGCGCGTGGCCCTCACGCGCCCGCGCGGATCCTATCGCCTGCCCGACCCGAGATCCGGCCCACCTGATTTTGACCCGCGGACGCGGTTTTGTTCGACCCGTCCGGTTTCCGACCCGCGCGTCCGGCCCAATTTCCAGAAATTGTTTTTAAAATGTTTTTTAATTTCAGAAATTGATTTCTTTAATTGTTTTATTAATGAAAATTCATTATAAAATAGTTTTAATTATCAGAAAATTTTGGAAAAATTCTAGAAATTTATTTTTGGGTTATTATTAATATTTCCATTAAAATTTTTGGAATATTATTATAATTGGATGTTTTTGTTAATTTCCAATTGTATTATGCTATGGTTTATTAATTGTAATAATTAGCATAATTATCAGAAAATTCCAGAAAAATTACAGTAATGTTTTATTGTTATAATATACTGTTAGAAATTTTTTGGAAGTTTTCTCATGTGTTTATAGCATACTTGGTATATTAATTGAGTAATATTGCCTATAATTTGATTCCTTTTGTTAATATTTTTGGAATATTAATTGTTAGAACTTGGGATTAAATTATCATGCTATTATATACACATGTACACTTATTCCTAGTGGGAGTAATTTAGATGGTAGTAATTTAAATTAAATTATTCTCTAAATTACACGTCTAATGCGCTGAAAAATTAAATTTAAATAATTGGGCATTTATGTGGATTGTGATTCCAAAGCCTGGCGAAGTCTCCCTTGTATATTTATGTCATAATATTTTTATGTTAATTTAGATCATGCGGCAAAGATATTTTTAATATATTGTGGTGAACAATAAATATCTCTTATTAATTCTCATATTTTTTAGTTCAACAGAAATGGCTTCAAAACATATTATCGCAGATCTTAATCAGGGAAACAAATTAGACGGAGATAACTACGACGTGTGGCACAAGAAAGTCAGAATGGTTTTGGAGGAGCAAGAGGTTGAAGAAACCCTGCTGTCCAAAATGGTAAAACCAGAGGGTGACAATGCAGATGATCCTATCAAGGTTGCAGCCTTCGAAAGTTGGCGCAAAAAGGATCGTATAGCTCGCATAACGTTGTTGAGCTGCATGAACAATGACTTTCTGTTTGAGTATGAACAGTACTCTACTACACACGAGATGTGAGAAGTTCTCAAAGATAAATTTGGTGGCACCTCGTTGACAAGGTTGAGGGAATTAGCCATTAGATTCGATGGTTACAAAAAACGTGATAATAACACTATGAAACAACACCTTCGAATTATGGCCAATATGATCCGGGAATTAAAAACCGATGGGACTCAATTGTCAGACGAGCAACAGATTTCTGCAGTGGTTCGCTCCCTTCCCGATAATTGGGAACATATGCGGGTGAATATGACCCATAATGAGAATATCAAGAATTTTGATGATATTCGTCGTCACCTGGAACTTGAGGCTGAGCGCCTTGAGATTGTCAAATCCTCCAGGGCATATGTAGCTGAATCAAACCCTCATTGGAGGCCCAAACCCAAGAAGGGGAACAAGAAATCTGTTAATACTACTGCGCCTAAAGGGGCTGCGAGTGGAGGTGTCAACAAACGAAAAAGAGGCAAACGAGGTTCTGGTAAGAAGGACAAGGCCAAGATGACGTGCTACAACTGTGGCAAGGCGGGACACTTCGCTCGTGAATGCACTGAGCCGAAGAAGGTAATTCCTAGTCCTAATCTATCTATGTGCTTAGTATCAAGTACTGTTTTTGTTGCTCATTCTCTCCATATGTGGATTGTAGACTCCGGAGCAACGGACCACATAGCTAGAGATAGAAGTGGATTTGTGGAATATCGCCGCATTCCGGCTGGCAAAAAAGTATACATGGGGAACGATACCAGTGTGGACGTGCTAGGCACTGGCACTTACAAACTGGAAATGCGAGGATGCTCAACATTGACCCTATGTGATGTACTTTATGCGCCGGATGTCCGGCAGAATTTATTTTCTGTATTGTCAGTACTACGTTTGGGATATTCTGTTATGTTTGAGAATAATTCTGTAATAATTTCATTTGGGACGAATATTGTTGGATATGGTTTTGTATCAAATGGTTTTATGGTTTTAAATACTATTGATTCTAGTATTAATACTGATGATTCTTATTCATTGCTTGTTGAAAATGATCATGATAGTTCAATTCAATGGCATGCTAGATTAGGCCATATTGGACATGATAGAATGGCTAGGTTAGCTCGAGCAGGTCTGTTAGGCCCACTCGCTAAGGTCAATCTACCCACATGTGAACATTGTTTAGCAGGTAAATCAACTAGAAAACCATTTGGTAAAGCTACTAGGGCAGAAACACCTTTGCAACTCATTCATTCAGACATCTGTGGCCCTATGAATGTGAAAGAAAGGCATGGACGTTCCTACTTTCTCACAATGATAGATGACTATACGCGCTTCGGGTACACTTTCTTAATCTCTCATAAGTCTGAGGCATTAGAATGCTTTAGACGTTATTTGATTGAGGTTGAGAAACAGTTAGACAAAAGTGTTAAGGTACTAAGAACTGACCGAGGCCGCGAGTATCTATCCGATCAGTTTAAAGAACTATGTGAAGAAAGAGGGATAATCAGGCAACTGACAATCCCTAGAACTCCGCAACAAAATGGTGTGGCGGAGAGGAGGAACCGGACATTATTAGACATGGTTAGATCTATGATGGCGCAAGTAAATTTGCCTATCTCTTATTGGGGTGATGCATTGTTGACTGCGACGTATATACTTAATCGTGTGCCTTCAAAATCAGTACAATCCACCCCATATGAAATGTGGACCGGTAGAAAGCCCGAATTGGGCCATATGCGGCCATGGGGATCAGCAGCTTTTGTACACAACACTTCTCATCAACATGGGAAGTTGGGCCCGAGGGGTAAGAAGTGTATCTTTGTAAGATATTTTGAACATTCCAAAGGCTATGTGTTTGTTGGAGAGCAGCCTGATGGGACTATATCCGAGATAGAGTCACGAGATGCAAATTTCCTTGAGATGGATTTTCCTAACAGAGGTGATGTGAGCAAGGAGATGAACCTTTATGAGATGGAGGAAGATTTAGGCACCCCAAATCGTGCAATAGAGACCGAAGAGGATATTCCTCAGGCTCCTGTAGATAGTGGGAGTGACATACCTTCGAGTAGTTCTTTTCCATCGAATAAGGAGTCTCTTGTTCCTCAAATACGTAGAAGTCAAAGAGGTAACATTCCACGTCGTCTCTTTGAGATTGAGGGGAATGCTTTTGTGGCTGATACACGGGAAGAGGAGGAACCTCGATCTTATCGAGATGCTCTATCATCTGTTGTTAGTGATAAATGGATGATTGCAATGGAAGATGAAATGGAGTCCATGAGGACTAATCAAGTTTGGGATTTGGTTGACCTTCCACCAAGGCGAAAGGCTGTTGGGAACAAATGGGTTCTTAAAGTCAAACGCAAGGTGGATGGTTCCATTGAAAGGTACAAAGCTCGTCTTGTAGCCAAGGGCTACACGCAACAAGAGGGAATTGATTATGAGGAAACCTTCTCACCAGTCGTAAGGTTTGCTTCAATTAGCCTTATTTTAGCAATTGTCGCGTATTTGGATTTAGAGTTGTATCAAATGGACGTGAAGACAGCTTTTCTCAACGGAGATTTAGCTGAGGAAATATACATGGATCAGCCAGAGGGTTTCATTGTGGAAGGACAAGAGCGCAAAGTTTGCAAGCTCAAACGTTCTATCTATGGTTTGAAACAGGCTTCCAGACAATGGTATCTCAGATTCCATCGAGCCGTCATTAGTGATGGGTTTACGATGATCGAGGAAGACCATTGTGTATATATCAAATGGTCCAAAGATAAATTCCTTATCCTATCGATGTATGTCGATGACATTCTACTAGTTGGGAACGATAAGGAGATAATTGTCGCTGCCAAAGGGTGGTTGTTCTCTAATTTCGAAATGAAGGACATGGGAGAAGCAACTTATGTTCTTGGAGTTAAGATCTATAGAGATCGCTCAAGAAAGCTTCTTGGTTTGTCTTAAGAGACCTACCTTAAGAAGGTTCTAGAACAATTCCAGATGAGCAACTGCAAACCCATAGACACTCCTATCGCTAAAAGCGACGCCATTGGACCTGAACAATGCCCTACTTCTCCCGAAGAAATTAAGAAAATGTCCCATTACCCGTATGCCAATGCTATAGGAAAGCTAATGTATGCAGTTTTGTGTACTCGACCTGATATAGCATATACGGTTGGTTATCTCGGTCGTTATCAGTCAAACCCTGAAATTGCTCATTGGAAGGCAATCAAAAGAATCTTGCGATATTTGAAGGGTACTTTGGACTACATGTTATGCTATGGAGGACCGGACCTGCGATTGATTGGTTACTCCGATGTCAGTTGGGGAGGTAACCAGGGAATACGCATGTCGACCTCAGGATATGCATTCTTACTACATGGTGGCGCCATCACTTGGTGTAGTAAGAAACAGACTTGCGTTGCTCTTTCGACTATGGAGTCAGAGTTTGTAGCATGTACGTCAGCTGTTCAGGAAGCTATGTGGCTGAGGAGATTCTTCGAGGATCTTGGAGTCATCCCTAATGCTTCGGACCCCGTTACTGTTTTCTGTGATAGCACAGCGGCCCTAGATTACACTAAGGACCCTAAGTATCACGGTAGAACGAAGCACATTGACCTGAGGATGAACTTTATTAGAGAGAATATAGCAAATAATTAGGTGATATTGAAGTACATGCCCACTGACCTTATGGTAGCGGATCCCTTGACGAAGCCTATTCCGAAAGATGCCTTCTGCAGGCATGTTAGTTCGTTAGGACTTCGTAGGGTTTGATGTACTTTCTTTGTTACTGGGATATCACTCATTGTATGGCTTGTATTTGAGATATTCACTATTGTTTTTGAGACATTTATCATATATGCGAGATTCATTTGTTCCCACTTATGATTGTGATAGCGCACATGATAAATATTATTAGTTCACACAGTTATTATGCATATTGGATATGCACACACTAAATATATGTCAACAGGTTGATTGGCTCACTCACACGAGCAATCACCCTTGGCGCTTTGAGTAGCGAGCAAGGTTGAGACAGTTCATTTCATTGGCGCTTTGAGTAGCGAGCTATTGATGCTTTGGATAAGCAATCAATTGGCGCTTAGTAGCGAGCAATATGAACATAATGTCGCCTTGGCATGTGCCAAGATGAGGTTAATTTAGTTAACCAAATATAAGATGTCCCACCATCTATATAAACCTGTACTGATAGCCGGATGCGAAGTTCAGAGTTGGCGCTTGGGAAAGAGAGCAATCTGGAATTTCGAGTTAGGTGCTTGTAGAGCGACTGAACTAAGATCCGTACGGCATGACTAAAAGACATATGCTCATGTAGATGAGATTGTCTGCCGTAACATGATAACCGGACACGAAATTTTAAATGTGGCGCTTTGATAAGCGAGCAATTTGAAATGTTCGGGTTAGCCACTCTGGGAGTGACTAGACTAAGGTCCGCACAACAAGGCTATAGAATAGTATGTT
The DNA here is from genome assembly GCA_034770075.1 of Aralia elata. NCBI lineage: Eukaryota > Viridiplantae > Streptophyta > Magnoliopsida > Apiales > Araliaceae > Aralia > Aralia elata. The sequence continues at coordinate 67,359,242 of CM068377.1, forward strand.
GTGAGAGGGTTACATGAGCTAAGCGATCATGCAATGGAGGTGAGAGAATGAATCCCTGTTTCCTCACCATGTGAGTCCAGTAGGACAGGATTGTTAGTCCTACATCTAGTGCTCTTTGTGATCTTTGACTATACTACAAAGATATGGATTAATGTTGCTACTTTGGTTTCGATTCCTACGGTCAGGATTGATGAGACAATAAGGACCGATTCTGGGAAAGCAGTTGATTCATATCTGAGTAGTATTAGGGCAAAGGGAAGACAATTTGATTTCACCTCGTTCTGCACTTATTGTCGACAACTATGGCGCTTTGATAGCGATATAGTAATAAGTGAGATACGAAATGGACATGGGCCCAAAGGTGGTTAAGTATGGCTCTCTGAGGGATTAGAGATGCTTGACCTTGTGAAAATCAAATGTGTCTGGAGTACTCTGAGTTTATAGGTTGTAGCATCTACGTAAACTAATTGAGTTTGACGTGAGAGCTCCCACACTGTTTTCTTTAAAAGGGTAGATGTCTCTATTTTGGCCTTAACGGGTTTGATATAGAGCTCCCGCATTGTAGGTGAACTCAGCGGTCGCACGGTCCGGCAACTGAAGATTTACGATTTTTGGTTTGAGCTAATTTTTGCAGATGTGAGGATTACATCGTCCCCGCCATGGGTGAGTGGGAGATGTTGGATAATGGTAGTGGACTACACCATTATTTGGTGTAGGACACCCATGTTTTAGAACTTATGTTTGTTTTCCCCTTTATTCCTCATCTCACATGTGGTTTACCAACTATCAAGTAGCACCTCTCTCTCTCTCCTTAATATATGCAGAGAACTTGGTTCTCTGATGATGATGAATCGGATGAAGTAAGTATTGTAGAATACAGAGAGTGTGAGATAGAAAATTGCAAGAAGCAATTATAAACACTCTGCAAATATTGAGCTCCTAAATATTCGGTAAAAATCTAGTTGAACGGATCGTGGAATCGAGCTCCGTTTTCATCCTACAAGATTGTAATTCGGAGACGCTGCTGGTTCGTAGATTGGTTCGTGGACTGGTTCGAGATCTTCCGCACCAAAAGATTTAATACGCTTCAAGAGGTATTTTAATTTTGGTTCTCGAATATGTAAACTTATGCTAGCGTACATGGTATTAAATCCCTTCATAAAGATTAAGCAACAGTTTTAGTGGAATGAAACAACTGATACATCATTTTCGATTCTTTTATCCCTTAGTCTGCACACCAAGTCAATTATAAGATCAGAGGGCAGCAAGTATGTACATCCGGTCTTCAGATTATCAAATGATGTGAAGTTGATGATAAACCTTTGGTCTGCACACCAAGTCAATTATAAGATCAGAGGGCGGTAAGTACATCTTGTCTTCAGATTATTAAATGACGTGAAGTTGATGTTAAACGCTCCGATGTAATAATGAGTAGACTGAAATGAAGAAGCCTACAGCTAGAGCCATAAACACAGGAGGTACTTAATTTGTGCACAGCTGAACGTGAATTTTCCTGCCCTGCAGTAGAAACAGTAGTTATAAGTCGAATCAAAAATAGTTTTAAGCTTTTTACCATACTAAAACATCACTAGAGAATAAGGCTCAAATGTGAGAACTACATAAAGCACTTGGGTCTACAATCATGAGACAGAAGAACATATATTTGTGGGAGACCCTTGTCTCAGTTGAGGATGAGTATAACAACTCAAGTCTGATATATAATGGTGAATTCAGTTATGGTACTAGGCCAACAGTCGGAAACCTGGTGGACCTTTTACTAAAGGCGACGATGGCAAACATCTGTTAGGATCCGTAGTTACGGATGTAAATTGTAGTTTGGATAAGAATTTATCTAATCTAAAGTCATCTACGACCTCAGTTTAACAGGTTTCTGCTTTTCATGAATAACAATGTGAATCTGAAAGAAGTACCTTGATGGTGGAGGATGCAGCTCTACAGAGCTGTGTGACATCTGTATTTGCTGATAATGGTAGAAATGCTAATAATAGTAACTCACCTCCAGCTTCTTCATTTGAGATGTGATGAGTGTAATGATTGGTGCCTACAAAGGGATCAAAACTATCAAGTGACAGCAAATGAAGGGCTAGAACTGGTGATAATCAAAAGCCTAGGCCACGAGACATGTAATTGATCCAGGACCGTCACACTCTTAAGGAGCTGCATGACCTGGTCCCAAATGGTGTGAAGGTGAGTGTTTTTCAAGGACTAGATTTTATTGTTATTAAGATAATCACTTTCTTCCTCTCATTAAGTTATGTTGGGTCCTGGGATCGGGATGCCCGACCCGACATGGTGGACCCGACCCGGAGTGTGGATTCGGGGTTTGGTGAAGTGATTTAGTTAAGGAAGTTGTTTCCTAATTAAGTTGACTTTTATTCAGACTGGGGCATTTATTATGATTTGATTGATGGAGACATATGCTTTATTCTGTCAAGTGGGTCCAGGCGTAATGATGACATAAGGAGATATATATACAAGGCTTCCCTCTCGAATTCAAAGGTAATGCAAAACTAAACACTAAACTGCAAACCTCCATTGTTATCAAAACCTTGATACAACCTGTACTAATTCTCACGCCTGAGTTATCCCCCGGCGGCGAAACCGCCCGGAACTCATAGTGTGGTATCGTTATTGTGCAGGATTAGCGCATTTTTAGTGATTGAGGTGCGCAGACGAATCTTGGCGTTAACATTGGCGCTAGAAGGAGGGCCTTTAGTGTTAGTTCTCAGTCACTGTTAAAGCTAGAAAATAGATATGGTAAATACAGCCCATAATGGAGGTGAAGGATCAGCCGATTCTCATACGCCGACGCGCAGGTCGGTGCTGGACCGACTCAGATCGTCGGCCAGGGAGAGGTTGGGGCCAAGGGGCCAGCCTAGGGCTCCTTTGCAAGTCCAGTCTGCCTCGGTTCGTCGTCGTCTGTTTCATACTAACCAACAGACGCCTGAACCATCAACTCACATGGCTGCCAACCCGCCTCGAACCCTTGTCCATTCAGGCAGTAATGCCGATTATGGGGATAAACGACAATGGATCCTGACCCAACGTAGGGCAAAGGACCAGGAAGTAATGGAGGCCTTACGCCAGCAACAACGAGAAATAGCTGAGCATTTGGTAAGGTTGGAAGGACAGGAGGAGGTTTCATCGAGCCAACCTCCTGGCCGACAGCACACTGATCGGAACCAGTCCAGGACTAATCGTTCGAATGGTTCCGAACCAGATCGGAGCAGGCGATAGAGCCGCTCCCCAGTTCGGAGCAGGCGACAGAGCCGCTCCCCAGATCGGAGCAGGCGACAGAGCCGCTCCTCGGTTCGGAGCAGGCTACATAGCCACTCCCCAATCTGCAGCAGGCTTCAAAGCCCTTTGCGCCCGATGAGCAGGCGTCAGAGCCGCTCCCCTGATCGCAAAAGGCACAGAAGCCGCTCGCAGGACCGAAACAGGCCTAGGAGCCGCACTCCGGAACGGGACAGGCGGGTAGGCCGTTCTCGAGACGGAAACGTTAATGAAAGAAGGGGATCCGGATCGGGTGGCAGACCTCGGTCGCCACCCCGAAGGAGCGAAACCGATCCCGTTGTTATACGATTGGCTGAGTTAGAAGAAAAACTAGCCGCTGTAGTTCAGGCCAAGGAGTTGCCGAACATATCAAATTCACCTTTCACCAGGGAGATCGAGCAGGTCAAAGCAGATAAGACCAAAAAAATGCCTCCCCTAGACTCTTATGATGGTACGGGCGATCCCTATGATCATACTTACGGATATAATCAAGTGATGAATTATTATGATCACCCGGATGCTGCCAAGTGCCACATGTTTGTCACTACTCTGAAGCTGGCAGCTCGGGAATGGATAGTGTCCCTTCCCCCGAACTCTATTGGATCGTGGCAAGACCTAAGTGATAAGTTTCATGCGCGATTTGGGAGCAATAAGAAGAGAGGAAAGTTAACCACTGCTCTGACCCAAGTAAAACAGAGATTGGGAGAGAGTTTGGGTGAGTATGTGAAAAGATTCCGCGACATGGCTGGTACTGTGACTAGTTTGAATGTACAACAAGCAGTCGGGTTCTTCACTACGGGTCTGGATGCCACGAAGTTGAAAGATTTATGGAAAGATCTCATTCTTAACCCACCAATGGATTTAGCAGAAACCTATGGTCGAGCTGAAGGACTTATCACCATAGAAGAAGCATACAAAAGCTTAAATCCTCAGGATCGGTATGAGGATAATTCAAAACCCAAAGATAGGAATTACATTCCTCGGCCCAGCGGCCAACCGAAAGGCAACTTCTACGGTGGATCTGGGTCGGGAAATGGTCAGGGAGGGGCTAATTCAGGAGGTGGCAGACCGCCTTTCCCGAAGAAGAATGTGAATAAGGTATACACCCCTCTCACTAAAGATCGGGCGAGGATTCTTGAGGAGATTAGAAATCAACCCTCATTTGAACCCTGTCCAACCACAACCCGATCCCACCGGGGCAACCCTGGCCGTTATTGTGAATATCATCAGACGTCCGGTCATGATACGGAGGATTGCTATAACCTAAAGGATTTGATAGAGAAGAAAATCCAAAATGGTGAACTGGTGCAGTATGTAGTAGGTCGGCAGGATTCTACTTCGGAGGGCCGAAGAGGGTCAAACCGAGAAAGACGTCTTGAGGCACCACCGCCACCAAACCCTCCAAGAAACTGTGTTGATGTCATCACTGGAGGAATGTTCGGGAAGAAAGTTGGGAAAAAGTGGAGGGGCCTGATGGATGCCGTGTTATCGGTTTCGGAACGGCCTTCGGTTAGAGATCACCCGTTTCCCAATACGGTGATATCATTTACTGAGGAGGATTACCCCTCGGAACCAATTGATCCCCATGAAGGGGCGCTAGCCATCACAGCCCAGGTCGAATCCATGGATATGAAACGAATAATGATCGATAATGGATCTTCGGTCGACATATTGTTTACTCATGCATACAATAGGTTAGACTTGGGGGGAGCAAAGATGGAGGTGGGTCAGGAATCTCCGTTGTATGGCTTCAGCAACGATCCTATTCGTGTGGCCGGAACCGTGGAGCTGCCGGTTATCTTTGGCACGACACCGAGGCAGGTAGAAGTCATAGTCAGATTTTTTGTGGTCCAGATAGATTCAGCCTACAACGCCATTTTGGGTAGACCCACTTTGGCAGCACTTCAGGCGGTTACCTCAATAGGTCACTTCAAGATTAAGTTCCCGACTTCGGTGGGGGTCAGCGAGGTAAAGGGTGATCTGGACATGGCACGCAGGTGTTACCGGAATTCATTGATATCCTCGGCGGTTGGGGTCAGCAAGCAGAAGCAAACAATGGCTATAGAGGTCGAGCCGTTCACTGAGGGAAATTCCGAAACCCTAGCGTTGCCCGCCGAAGAGACGGAGGAGGTAGAATTAATTGTTGGAAAGAGTGATAAGCTGATCAAGATAGCGCAGGACTGGTAGAGCCATTTCGGACTAATCTAATCGAGCTACTTCGGGTATATGCGGATATTTTTGCATGGGAGCCCTCTGACATGCCCGGAGTCGATAAATCGGTGGCGGTTCATAAACTGTGTATTGACCCCTCTAAGAAGCCTATCCGTCAGAAGAGGAGGATCTTCGCTCCCGATAGACAAAAGATCATTGACGATGAGGTCGCCAAACTGCTAAAGGCGGATTTCATCTACGAAATTGATTATCCGGAGTGGTTAGCGAATGTGGTGCTGGTGCAGAAGCAGAATGGCAAATGGAGAGTCTGCATAGATTACACCGATCTGAATAAGGCCTGCCCGAAGGATTTTTACCCTCTTCCGCACATCGACCAGTTGATTGATGCAACTTCAGGGTTCGACATGCTTAGCTTCATGGATGCCTTCTCTGGATACCACCAGATCTCCATGGATAAGAAGGACATGCCGAAGACGACATTCATTACGCATCGAGCAATATACGCTTACAAGAAAATGACGTTCGGATTGCTGAATGCGGGAGCTACATATCAGAGAATGATGAACTATGTGTTCGCCAAGTTATTAGGTCGAAGCATGGAGGTGTATGTGGATGACATGATTGTCAAAAGCATGGGAGTTCGGAACCACCTGGATGACTTGGAAAGCTGCTTTGAGACAGTAAGAAAGTACAAGCTTCGGCTGAACCCAACCAAATGTACTTTTGGCCTTGGTTCGGGTAAATTTCTGGGGTATCTGCTCAGCAAGAGGGGGATTGAAGCTAACCCGGAAAAGATTAAAGCCATTTTAGACATGAAATCTCCCCAATCTTTTAAGGACGTTCAGCGATTGACCGGTAGAATTGCTGCGCTTCGGAGATTCATGTCAAAATCGGCGGAACGGTGTCTACCCTTCTTTAACACTTTGAAAGGACCAAAGAATGAAAAGACCTTCCAGTGGACTTCAGAGTGTGAAGATGCGTTCCAAGGAATCAAAAGGTATCTCTCCTCAGCTCCGCTTTTGGTAAAGCCCATTCCCTCGGAACCCCTGTACCTGTATCTGGCGGCGAGCTCATTGGCAGTGGGAGCTGTATTAGTTCGGGAAGTAGGGGGCAGGCAGTTCCCCATCTACTATGTCAGCCATGTGCTTCGGGATGCCGAAACCAGATATCCCAACTTGGAAAAATTCGCCTATGCACTCGTGATAGCTAGTAGAAAGCTGAGGCATTATTTCCAAGGAAGATTGATGGTAGTGTATACTGATCAGCCTCTGAAGAAGGTCATGAACAAGTCGGATTTGTCGGGACGCCTCTCTGCTTGGGCGATGGAGTTGACTTAGTTCATTATAGAATACCATCCTCGGACTGCCATTAAGGGTCAGGCATTGGCCGATTTCATTGTGGAATGCTCGTTTACCGAACCCGATGCAGATGATAATGCACTGGTTGTGAGTTTGGTATCGGATGTTCGGACAGGTCGTACGTCGTGGACGCTATATGTGGATGGCTCTTCGACTTCGGATGTCAGTGGGGCAGGGGTCATCTTGATTAGCCCGGAGGGGTTTAAGGTCCAACAGGCCATTCGCTTTGAATTTAAGGCGACCAATAATGAGGCAGGGTATGAAGCCATTTTGGCCGGATTGCGGTTGGCAAGAAGTTTGGAAGTGAAGCACTTGATCATCTTCAGTGATTCCCAGTTAGTGGTTAAACAGATAGTGGGAGAGTATGAAGCCCGAGGGGATAGGATGATGAAGTACTTGGCTGCAGTTAAAGACCGACTGCATTATTTTGAATCGTATAGCGTGCAAAGAGTTGGCCGGGAAAACAATACCATAGCCGATGCCTTGGCAAAATTGGCAACAACAGAAACTACTTCTTTTGGCGGGTCGGTATACCTGGAAGTTCTGGGCGACTCAAGTATTCAAAGGTCGGAAGTTTTTCCGATAGAAAGGATGGACTGTTGGTTCACGCCGTATATTTCCTATCTGGCAGATGGCGTCCTTCCTTCGGATCGGTTAGAAGCAAAGAAAATCAAACATTGAAGTTCGTTCTTCATCTTGATTGATGGAGACTTATTTTGAAGGTCGTTCTTCTCTCCACTGCAGAAATGTTTGACCCCTTCCGAAGCGGATTATGCACTTCGGGAAGTCCATGAAGGTATATGTGGAGACCATATGGGCGCTAAGGCATTAGCGTATAAGATTCTGAGACATGGCTACTATTGGCCAACCATCTTCCAAGAATCTAAAGAATATGTTAAGAAGTGCCCTAAGTGCCAGCTGAATGGAACGATCCCTCACCAACCTCCCGAAGAATTGTATTCAGTCCTATCACCCATTCCATTTGCTGTATGGGGGATTGATATTCTAGGACCATTGCCGAAGGCCAAGGGGCAAGTCAGTTTTGTCATTGTGGCAATCGACTACATGACAAAGTGGGTAGAAGCCAAGCCTCTCCGATCGATCACAGAACAGGAGTGTTTGAAATTTCTCAGGGAATTTGTTGTCTATCGCTTCGGGATTCCGATGGTGCTCGTCTCAGACAATGGGAGGCAGTTTGTAGGGGCTAAGTTTGAAGAATTTCTCACAGATTTGGGGATTCAGCATCGAAAGACTTCGGTGGCCCATCCTCAGTCAAATGGACAGGTGGAAGTCACTAATAGAACTCTCCTCAATGGAATAAAAAGAAGATTGGATGAAGCCAAAGGGAGATGGCCCGAAGAGTTGCTTAGTGTATTGTGGGCATATCGGACAACAACCCGAACGACGACAGGAGATTCGCCTTTTCGTCTCGCTTATGGGACCGATGCCCTTGTTCCTGTTGAGATCGGGTCCCCTTCACTTCGGGTCAGTCAATACAAGGAGTTGTATAATGACGAAGGACTTCGCCTCAACTTGGATTTGTTAGATGAGGTTAGGGAGACAGCTCTAATAAAGTTGGCGGCTTATCAGAGGAGGACAGCCAAGCACTACAACAAAGGGGTGAAAGTTATAAGGTTTGAAGTTGGTGATCTGGTGCTTCGAGAAGCTGCAGCATCAACTCCCCAAAACTCAGGCAAGCTTATGCCGAACTGGGAAGGGCCGTATGAAGTTATTGAAGTGCCCAAGCCAGGAACTTACCGGCTTAGGGCTATGGATGGTTCAGATATTAAGAATACATGGCATGCTGGGAGACTTAGGAGATATTACCAGTAAGTCATGGTCATTTCTTTTTACCGATTATGTAAATATTTATGTCTATTGAAATAAAAATGGTATCGGATTGCGTAGTCGAAAAATGTTGAATAACTTCATTAACGTTCATTGAAATTACAAGTTGTACCATTTACATTTGAAAAAGAAAAAGCGTGTGAAATAGAAACTATCCTATTGGGTTGGAGGAGGAAGATGTTCTTCTGTTTCCTCTTCATCGTCCGAAGAGTCGAGGATAGAGGTATCTAACCCCGCAGCCATCATTTTCTCCTTGATCTTCTCTTTGTGGCTTTGGTACCCTTCAGAGAACTGCATGATGACTTTATCGGCCAGTTCAGGAGATGCCTTATACTCCTCTATTATTTGGAGCTTGGTTTCTTCGGTCAGGGAAGGCCCCTGGTTCTTCAATTGGTTCTTCAGTTGGGCGTGTTCTTCTTCCAATGAATTGAGGGCGTGAATTAGGTCGGTCATTTTGGAGTGCGTCTGCTCCATTTGTTCTTCAAGGGCCGCAATCGCCTCCTTTTGATCAGCATCATTTTCCTTTAGCAAAACCCGCTCTTCCATGAGTCGGTCGATCTGCTTGTCGTGTTCAACGATCTCTACTTGGAGGATGTCGACCCGATTCCGAAGCTGGTAGCTCTCCCGACTGGCTTCGGTGAGTTTGTCCTTTGTGCCGACATGAAGCTCCCTTTCCTTCTCTAGATCAGACTTCAGAGTCTGAACGTCGCTCTTTAGGGCTTCATTCGCTGCCTCGACTTCCCTGTTCCTTTCTGTTAATTTGAGCAAGGATGGGAGAGATCGGGCGAACACGGCGCTGGACTGTAAAGATTGTGTGTTAGTTGGGTGGAACAAGTAGTAAAGTAACTTTCCACAATAATGATGAAAGCAGAATTACCTGGAATTGAAGTTTGATAAAATCCTCTAAGAATTGGTCTAGGCTATGATTCCTGAATCGCTCGTTATCGGCTGTCATAATGAAGCGTTCAAGAAGATCATAGGGAAAGGGATCAGAGGGATTTTGGGGCCAGAGGGTTCGTGGTTTGGATTGGTTGCTGGAAGAAGGAGGCGAAGTCCGGGGATCGGATGAACTGGCTCCGCCTCGATGGATTTTGACCTGATGTGTGGGCGTGGTCGGAGGCACCGAGCTGGTTGAAGGCTCTTTACGAGATCTCTTCGCCAAAGGCTCCAGAGCTTCGTCGTCAGTCTCTTCCTCGTCAATAATTCCCAGAGTAATCGGGTCGGGAATCGCCACGGGAGTCTTCACTGGCTTGGGCGGCGCCTTCTTCTTGAGTTATTTCTTCTTCATCAAGGCCATCTTTTCCGACCTGCTCATCTCCAAAGTGTTCTTCTTGAGGACTTGGGCCATTGGGATGGCTGTAATCGGGCGAGCCGCTATCGGCACTTGGTTTAAAGGCACGTCTCCCAGAATTTATTCGGGATTGATGAGGTTCGGCTCAATAATCCGGGGAACGGTTCGGCCGACTTCAGTTGGGGCGGTTGGCTTAATGAGAGTTACTGAAAGAAGTTAAATGTTATAAGTCAGATCGAGTTAAAAGGAATTATAAGTAATAAAGTTAAGAATTAAGGTTCGGGATTTAGTTCTTACATCCGTGGTCATATAACCAAGTATGGTTGCCAAGGAGCTCGAAGTCCCACTCCTTGTCAGGCATCTTGCTGATGAATTGCTTGAACTCGTCCATGCGATCGGCCGGGAATGCTTCAATGTTGTTAGTGTTTTTGGTGAGGCCGATCCAATCCGATATCAGGCTGGTATCGGGCCCCTTGATATAAAACCACTGGGGGTGCCAACCTTTGTTGCTGGTTGGGGTCTTCATCAAAGATAGCTTCTGAGCCCCTTTGGCGGGCAGCTTGCTGATCTGCCGAAACCCTGCCTCGCGAGATCGGATGACCGTGAATAGCGCAAAGAAGAAGTCCAAGGTCGGTTCGACCTGGCAATTATGGCAGTAGGCGATGAAGCATACCAGGTGAATGAAGGAATTTGGGACTAGCTGGGCGAGTCCGACCCCGACCATGCTCAGAAAAGTAAGCATAAAAGCATTGAGGGGAAATCTGAGCCCATATTTTAGGGCTTGAACGGATACGGCGGTCCAGCCATTGGGGCGCTGGTACATCCTCTCATTGAGGCCGACTGTGCGTATCTGGTAGAATATAGGGATTTGATACAGTTCCCGGATAGCTGCTAGATCTTTGGTCTGAATGGAAGATTTGGTATTTATGCGGGTGAAAGTTTTTTCCGAGGAATATTCCTCTAACATCTTCATGTTCTGGAGTTCGGCTTCGGTGCGGGGCGACGTAGTAGGAAAGGGGTTGCCAGGAAAATCAGAGCTGGTGATGGGACCTTGGGAGGAAGTACTGAGTCCCAGTGAGGTGGAGCTAGTTTCAGCGACGGAGATAGGGACTATTGGTGCAGCGGAGGTAGAGACTATCGGCGCGGCGGCGGGGACAACTGTTGGGATGGCAATGGTTGTGACTGTGGTGGCTTCTGTTGCCACCGCTATGATGGGAGTTATGATTTCGTTAGCAGTGGAGGCTGAGGCACTAGTTTTCGATGGGTTAGAAGAGCTTGAGGCGTCGTTGGTTGCCATTGATGAATAGAAGAACGAGGTGCAGGAATCAAGTGGTTAGAGTAGGATGGAAATCGCGGTGAAAGTTGCAGAGGAGATTTGACAGATTTGAAAAATTTGAATTGAAAGTGACGGTTGCATTTGGGGATGGTTTAACTTTATTGGGAGTGGCCCTTTGAATCTGACACGATTCCCACAGACGGCGCCATTTCATTAAATGTGGTGGGACCGTTATTGGCACGTGGCGACTGGGGTGTTAATGGCTGTATTGATTTAAGGCGGTTATATATTAAAGGAGTGTTTGGTTCATTAATTGGAAATTAAGATTTATTCTTTATACTCTTTTATTATAATTCATTTTTATAAGTAAAAGAGTAGGGGGCAATGTTGGGTCCTGGGATCGGGATGCCCGACCCGACATGGTGGACCTGACCCGGAGTGTGGATTCGGGGTTTGGTGAAGTGATTTAGTTAAGGAAGTTGTTTCCTAATTAAGTTGACTTTTATTCAGACTGGGGCATTTATTATGATTTGATTGATGGAGACATATGCTTTATTCTGTCAAGTGGGTCCAGGCGTAATGATGACATAAGGAGATATATATACAAGGCTTCCCTCTCGAATTCAAAGGTAATGCAAAACTAAACACTAAACTGCAAACCTCCATTGTTATCAAAACCTTGATACAGCCTGTACTAATTCTCACGCCTGAGTTATCCCCCGACGGCGAAACCGCCCGAAACTCTGAGTGTGGTATCGTTATTGTGCTGGATTAGCGCATTTTTAGTTATTGAGGTGCGCAGACGAATCTTGGCGTTAACAAGTTACGTAGTTTATCTTTCTTATCTCTATGATTAAATATTTCTTGGCTTTCACTTCTATGATAAGTATAGTTATAATTTTAGTAGATTAAGCATTAAATACAATTTATTAAGTTCTAATTGATAACTAAACTATGCATAAAGTTGTATCCCCAAAATTGGTTTAGTTTATTGCACTAATTAAACTAAACCAATAAAATTAGTTAAATTTAACAAGTTACACTTATATCACAAATTAAATTAAATAAACAAATCAAGCTTTAATTAAGATACATTAATTAAATTAAACTCCTAAAAAATTAGACAAATTAAATTAATTAATTAAACTTTAAAAAAATAAACAATTAACTAACCCAAAATGATCATTTAATTATGTAACCATCATTTCCAATTTATTAACACACAAAAATACAAAGACAACTTGATCAATTAATAAGCATGCTCAAACTTTAAGCATATAACATATATGAATATACTTATAATCTATATAACCCAATGGCTGAAAAGCATGTTTTTTGTATTTTTATATGAAAAGCATTATTGTCTTTAAAAATGTGACAAATTAAAGCTTCTAAAAATGTAACAACAAATTTAATTTGGTTACGTGGTACTTATAACCAACTAAACTATGCATAAAGTTGTATCCCCAAACTAGTTTAATTTATTACACTAATTAAATTTAAAAAGTTACATTTATTTCACTAATTAAATTAAATAAACAAATCAAGCTCTACTTAAAACACATTAATCAAATTATACTCCTAAAAAATTAGACCAATTATATATTAATTAAACTTACCAATTAATTTATAAGTCATGTTCGAATATAATTTAATCATATTCTAATTTATTAACAAATAATAACACAACCCTAATTTAATGAATTAGTAAGTCCTGCCCAAATATACTTTTATTGCAATCTAATTTATTAATAAATAACAATACAAGTTCAATTTAATGCATTAATAAGTCATGTCCAAATATACTTTAGGCATATTCTAATTTATTAACAAATAACAATACAAGCCTAATTTAATAAATTAATAAGTCTTGTTCAATTTCAAATATATTTTAAGCGTATTCTACTTTAATAAAAAAATAAAAATACAAGCCCAAATTTGATGAATTAACAAGCCTGCAAACTTTTAAGAAATTAATATGCATAGCTAATATGACTATTATTTATATATAAAAAAATTGATTGGAACAAGAGGAGTGTGCTGAGGTACCGCATGATAGTAAAGTCCCACATCGAAATACAAAGAGAAAGATTAAGGACATATATGTTCTAATAGACTATAGACCTAATAGGTCAATCTTTTAGGTCAAGATGTAATTTCAGATGAGCATATATGGGTCGGATATTCTCAACAACTGGTATCAGAGCCATGACTATGGGCTTTGGTCATGGATATAGTATAGATTGTGCATGATGGAGGAAATAATTCATTAAGCAAGTGGTGAACTCTTCGTCATGGATATGGTATGGACTGCGCATGATGGAGGAAAATAATTCATTGAGCAAGTGGTGGACTCTTCTCGCAGAGGCTCTTGGTTGACTCTTGACAAGAGATATTGAAGAGTGTGGGCTCATCATTAGGGAGAGATATGATGGGCTAGGCTCAATAAATTATGGATGCTTGTGGTGTAACGTCCCCTAATCTGGGTCTCCATCAAACCTAGCATCTGGTGTTACTCATTCAATACATCTCATAATAACATAAAGATAAATACATTATCCTTACAAAACTTCTGCGAAATCTTACATTCTACTCCCAGGTACGAAGACCTTAACTAATACATCCTCTAATATTCTTTATAATATTATATCGGTACTAATATTATAATTACTACAACTAGGGCTGAGCAAAAAACGGGTAAAACCGAATAACCGAACTGAATTTTTTTAACCGAAATATTTTGGTTATTCGGTTATTTTTAATATTTCGGTTATATCCGTTTTACAATACGGTTTTCGGGTTCGGGTTTGGATATTAAATTTTGGTTATTTGGTTAACCAAATAACCGAATAAGATATACAAAAATTTAAGACTTAAAACCTAAAACCATACACGACTGACGAGTGACGACTCCAAAAGGACTAAAACCCCATATCACTGAAATCAGTCTTTGCCCTAACTAAAACACCAAATCGCGACATCACCTCCGCAGCTCCGCCGTCTCCCTGACTCTGCCTCTGACCTCTCTGCGTCTCCACCTTCGCTCCACAGCGGCCCCGCCCCTCTGCCTCTCAAGTCTCATTTCTCACCACTTCCAAATTTGTAATCTTCGACTTCTATCAAACCCATTTACAGTCTACAGAGTATTTCCGTAGGTTAGCTCCCTTTCTTCTCATTCTCTTCGATTTATATTATTTTTTGTTTTTATTTGTGATTATGTTGATTGTTGAATATGGATTATGGATTTATGGTTTATGTTTTGCTTTAGATCTACCGATCTGTCATCTGAGTTTGTTTTCGATTTTTACTCTTGCTTAGTTGCTTTATTGTACTGTCCCAAACTCCCAATATGGATTGGGATTTCTGTTTGTTCTAATGTTCTCTGTTTCTATCAATTATATTTAGCTTATCTCTGTTTTGGGGTTTATTATATTTAGCTTATCTCTGTTTTTACAAATTTTCAATCACAAATAATCCTATTGGATTCGGATAAGAGAGAGAACAACAGGTGATAAATTTTTGCCAAGAAAAACCTAAATTCTAATTTGGTATTGATTGGATTACCTTTTTTGTAGAGTTGCAGTAATAATTATCTAGAATATGTGATTCTATAGGCAGTTAGATACTTAGATACCAATTGCTTAAATAGTATATAGAGATGGAAAAATCAACACCAGTACCTCAAATGACGATACATATTTTTACTAAACATTAAAGTTGTTTGATTATCTCGTGTATGATTTCTGTGTAATATTGTAGTCAATTGTGCCTAACAAGCTCAAACAAAACTTTAATTTATCTCCTCAGCAGATTAATCTTGTCCCTATGTTGTATGCTCACTAGAATTTGGAAGATCTACAATGAATGTAATACAATTTTAAGCCACAGGAAAACCATACAAAACATGTAAAATGTAATGATCTCCTTACAAAGCATTCCAGCAGCTATATGAACACCGAATGACTACAGGATTAAGATCTCACTGATTGTTGATTTCTTACTGAATTTTTATGGTTAATTGTACAATGAATGTAAAGGAAAACTATTGATTTTTATATTAAGGATTAGAGCCTTAGAGAATTAAAGTGCGTGCAACTATTGATTTTTATATTTCTAAAGTATAACTAAAGTTTTTCTCATTTGACTGTAAAAGTTTGATAGTTTTAAAGTTTCTTTGTTAATCTAATTTGATTTGTTTGAAATTTTCAGATGATGTCAAGAAGTGTTTTAAATGATTTGTAAATGGTGGATGATACAGACGAGCCTAACCTTGATGACCTTGATGCAATTGGACATGGGAAAGAGTCAGGTGGCAGTGTTCCCACCACTATAGAGCCTGGGTCAAAAGAAACCTCGACAAGTACAAAGACTACGGGACAGTCAGAAAGTGTAAAGATACAAAGAAAGAGGATGGCACCTAGATCCAAGGTGTGGACTGAGGGGTACTTTATTCCAATTAAAGATAAAGGATGGTAATGTCATCAAAGGTAAGTGTACTTATTGTGCAAAAGAATTAGCTGCTGATTCATCTTCAAATGGCACTACTTCTTTAAGAAATCACTTTAGAACTTGTAAAAAAAATACTAAAACATGGATAAAGCTCAACCCCAACTTGTAGGAATTAAAGAGGGTGCAGGGGAGGGAGGGGCAGGTAAGGGTACACTCACCGCTTGGAGGTTTGACCAAGAAGCTATTAGGGCAACAGTGACTTACCATCTTATTGTAGATGAGCTTCCTTTCAAACATGTTGAGAAGGAGGGTTTTAAATGACTTATGCAAGTTGCATGTCCTAGGTTTCAGTTGCCTTCACGTTTTACATTTGCTATAGATTGCATTCGTTTGTATGATAATGAAAAAATTAAGCTGAAAATAATCCTTAGAAAAAATTATGAACATGTTTGTCTCACTACTGATTCTTGGACTTCCAATCAACGTTTGAATTACATGTGTGTTACTGCCCATTTTATTGATAAAAATTAGAAACTACATAAGAAAATCTTAAATTTTTGAACCATCACAAGTCATAAGGGGAAGGACATTGGGGAAATGGTTGAGTGTTATCTAAAAGAGTGGGGACTTTCTAAGGTTATGACACTCACTGTAGACAATGCTAGCTCAAATGATACCGCAACGGCTTACTTGAGAGATAGATGTACATCTTGGAAAACCAATGTCTTGAGTGGTAAATTCATTCACATGAGATGTATGGCTCACATTATTAATCTTGTTGTGAATGATGGGTTGAAGTTGATTGAGAAATCTATTGAGACAATTAGGCGTGCAGTGAAGTATGCAAAACAATCTCCGGCTAGGCTTAAATCATTTAGAGATTGTATTGATTATTGTGGTCTTGAAGACAAGAAAGGGTTAAGTCTAGATTGTCCAACTAGATGGAACTTTACTTACTTAATGTTAAGTTCGGCCTTAAAGTACAAAGAGGCTTTTGATCGATTTGGATTTGAAGATCGTGGCTTTGAAAAAGAGATGGGGGGGGGGAACATTCCAATGGACTCGGATTGGAATAAGGCTAAATTATTTGTGAGATTCTTAGAACACTTTTATAATCTAATTGTTCGTATTTTGGGGTCATCTTATGTCACATCAAATAATGCATTTCATGAAATATGTGACACTTATATTATTTTGGGTGATTGGGAAAGAAGTAATGATAGAGAATTACAAAAAATGGCCAAAGCAATGAAAAGAAAATATGATAAGTATTGGGGAAATGTTACAAAGATGAATATGTTGTTGTATATTCCCGTTGTGCTTGATCCTCGGTATAAGTTGAATTTTGTGCAATTTGCTTTAGAACAAATGTATGGAGGTGAAAGTCAAGTTGAAGATCCCTTGGAGGGCATGGAAGTAGATCTTCATTTTGACATTGATAATGAAGATAGAGATTTAGAATATCAAGCAATTAACACAGCCACAGGGATGAAGATTGTCAATGGTGTCAAGAGAGCAATGGAGGATTTGTTTAATGAGTATAAAAGAAAATTTTCTAATCAAGAAAGTGGAAACTCAAGTTTAAGTAATATGTCATCCCAATGTTCTATTGCGGAATCACAACATACAAATAGAATTGTGGATAAGTACAAAAAGCAAAGAACTGGAGGGGTACTTGGAGATAAATCAGAATTGGACAAGTACCTAACTGAAGATGCAGAAGAAGCCGATGATACTTTTGACATTTTGGGGTGGTGGAAAGTTAATAGTGTAAGATTCCCTATCCTTGCACGTATTGCCCGTGACGTGTTGGCTATTCCCATTTCTACCGTTGCTTCGGAGTCCGCATTTAGCACGGGAGGGCGCATTCTGGATGCATTTAGGAGTTCATTGTCTCCTAATATGGTCGAAGCTCTCATATGTGCTCAAGATTGGATTAAAATGAAGAATCGTATTGATGTGGAGGAAGATAACGACTTTGCCGATAAACTTGAGAGTGGTAATAGTTTTTGTTGTTGTATTTATTGAATTAATAAAGCAATTTATAAATATAATGCGTTTATAATATGTTTTCTCATTTTTAGCAATGTCCAAGTTGAGCCTTACTACTAACGATACCAATGTTTATGTGACTCAACTTGATTAATGAGGTAAATTTAAAGTGTACATTATTAGAGTAATTACTTGTTAAGTGCAAGTTAATTTATTTTTAGTTAAGTTGAAATGTTTGGTTGATTTGTTAATTGTTGTTGCATTTTATCTGGGTTTTGGGTGCAGAAATTAATTGCTTTGAATTCACAGATTTTTACTTCATTTCAAATTAATTTCAGGCATTTGAAGGATAATATGAACAAGCTTGTAAAAGGTATAATTCTCCCTCCTTTGTTCTTTATACTGTGTGTTTGTTAGAGGTGGTCCAGGTGGATATTTTGTTGAAAACATGTCCCATTACCAAAGCACCTTTAGAGACAAGTTAGTTTGCTGTCAATTTGCTAAATGATTTGATTTTGGTGAATGGTGGTATTGTATTTCATAACAAACCCAACTTGGAACTGAATACAATAATAACCATCTTGTTATGAGTGATTCTTATTTAGTTATGAGTGTTGTGCAGCTAAAACCATCTTGTTAGCATTTCAAAACTACATATTAGTGTTGGGCCCAAGTGTACTGATTTCCACCATGCTTGTCCCATTAATTGGTGGAACTAATGTAAGCTTTCTATGGAACTTCTTGTGTGCAAATTTTATATATTTGGTCCAATTTGCTCCTGTAAATCCTTAATTTATGATAGTGTGTGAAGCTTAGTCATTGACCCAGAATGCTACATTACATGTCCTGTAATAAAGTTTCATAATTTAAAGTTGAGAGATAAGAATAGCAAGTGCTCCAGAACTCTGTGGTTCTTTTTTCTCCAAAGTAAGTGTAATATCATGTAGCCCAGAAGCAACAATATGGAGTTTATGATGATCCTTAAACTGCATTACCTATTCGTTGTAAATTTTTAACGTCCTTCCAAATATATGTCAGTATTGCCTCATTATTAGTTGCTGGTTAGATATATTTGTTTGTTGGTAGGGCTGATTTTTGATGCACAACAAAAAGATCTTGCCAATCTCTTTTATTGTTGCCCTACCTTTTATACAGATAGTAGTTTAAATTTCGAGCCCTAGGTTTAGGTGATTTAATTTTATCAATGACAGTGATCCATCCAATTTTTTTTACATATTTGTTAAACTTTGAGACTTTTGCAGTACACCCCTGCTGTTGATATCTGGAGCATAAGATACATATTTGCTGAAATGCTTACTGGTAAACCATTGTTTCCTGGGAAGAATGTGGTGCACCAACTGGATCTCGTAACTGATTTGCTTGGCACTCCACCTGCTGAAACTATTGCAAGGGTTGCCTTCTACAGTTCTGCTGTTATACTTATGCTTCATTACTTCAGTGCCTAGACTAGTAGCAGTAGACTTTGTGAAATTATGGATTATGTATTGAAAATTTAAATTAAGTTAATTATGTATTGTTAATTTTAATCATGTTAATTATTAATTTTAGACCTGCTTGGGCTTGGCTACCTGTTGTTGACAGTTGACACTTGATTCAGTTGATTGCTTGCTGGCTGCTACTGTTAATTTATGCAAAGCTGTAAATTATCAATTTCGGTTATTACCCGAATAACCAAATAACTAATTCGGTTATTCGGTAATTCGGTTATTTTATATTTCGGGTAGTAATTCGGATAGTTAAAACAGTAGAATTTCAGTTTTCGGTTATAACCGAATAGCTTATTCGGTTCGGTTAATAACCGAATGCTCACCTCTAAATACAACATTCTTCTAAACATTAACTTCTTCTTTCCTTCGACTCTACTGGATACTTTGGTCTGCTCTGGCTTAGCTGTAAGTATATATTTTAAGCAAGAATGAGCATTCGATTGCTCAACAAGTAATAAACAGTTGAATAAACAACAATCTCAAGAATAGAATAATATTCCTCTGAAGTCTTCAACAATTAAACAATAATTGTGAAGCAGCTCGAATAAATAGGAATACACTTTTTCCAATACTTTAAACACCTTTCACATCATACAGACAATCATAAGATTGAAAACATTCTCTTCGGGTACTTTAAGGTCATTAGGACCATCTATCTTCTCATATCTACTAATAGGTTGTTAGAACCTTCAGCCCTTTCCATCTCTACGACAATCTTTCTTTAACGTTATACTATGCAATCATGAAGATCTTTGAACAGCTAAAACAAGGTTTAGTATATTTCGACTAAAACCAAGCGAATAACTGACAATCACACAGACTGAAAACAGTCTCTTCCGTAGTATGTTAGGGGTTCGACCTATCATACTACTCATCTTTCTTAAACGCAACAACATCTACCGGAATAATACCGTCCGATACGATTCCCCCTTTATAAGGGTTGTTCAACTCAATTTAACATTCGAGTCCGCACCAATTCAATTTGGTTTGGATGAGCTCTACCTAGCATCAATGAATTATAGAATTCGCTTTTAGAACTTTTAATTACATACATTACGAGTTCAGGAACTTATCACAATAATATAAGTTTAGGAACTCACCATAATAATATGAGTTCAAAAACTTAATTAGGAATTTACCATACGACTGCGGGTTCAAGAACATGCCATACTAATATGAGTTATGAAACTACAATAATAGTATGAGTTCAATTTTTAGAATACTCCTTCCTAATTTGCACATAAGTGCGGATATTGGCTAAGCACGTTATTGTGTATCACCATTAACAACCATCTTATTCTTATTGCACGAAGTGCAATCCTAATCATATTTGCTCACATTGCACACCTAAATCATAATAATATTTGCTCATATAACATACATAACAAACATCTTATTGCACGAAGTGCAATCATAACCATACTTACCCAATTTATTTAATTTGGCACAATTAATTTATCACAACATTAAGAATTATCACAATAATATCTCGACAATAAATAGTCCGACTGGAATAGCTCAACAAATCGAGTTAGGCCGAATTGAAATGGCAATAACTCCTTTTCACAAATCACATCACATAATATGAGGAATTTTATATAACAAATGAAATTTCACAATTTAAATGCATGTCTTACACAAAATAATAATATGTATAAGGTCGTACAATACTTGTATTCAATACGAATTTAGACAAAAGTCAAAAACTTGCTACAAGTAAAACTTGTACAAGATTAGAAACTTGTCTGCTATGCGATTTATCGGACTGCTATCCAATCGCTCTTCGAATGACCTATATATATCATTAAGGTCGAATATACCAATTAGTCACATAATGACGCTTCATTTTGGTTTATTTTAACTTAATTCATCTTCTTTATAATTACCATGATACTCGAATTTTATAACTCGGCACATCCTAATTCATAGTCTAGACTCATATTTCGAAGTCCCTCAATGCTCGCGTTTTATAACCTGAAACATCTTAAATCATACTCTTAATAATCTCCACGATGTTCGAGTTTTATAACTCGAAAACATCTCAACATGTCTCCAAAAATGTCGCACGGTGACTCGGCGTTCGAAAGTCCACACACCTTAGATTACTTCTCATTTAGCCTAATTTAAAATTTAGACTTACACTTCAAAGTCCCTCGATGTCCATATTTTGGACATTGGAACACTTGACATGACTAATACGTGACACGGCGTCACGACGTTCGAAAATGACACGCTCAGCACGCCCGCCATGTACATTGTCGCTCGGCATTGCTCAACACACCCCGACGTACATAACGTCGCTCGACATCACTCAACACGACCCAACATGCATAACATTGCTCGGAGTCACACAAAACGTGTAATGCCTCCGAAATCTGGGTCTACCTTCACACCCGGATCCGGTGCGTCACAATACTATTCATTCAACATAAACACCCATATAATCTTAAGACATAAATATAATTTCAATATATTATAATATGTCACCTTCTAATCCCAGGTTCTAATACCTTTACATCTTCATAACATATAAATAATGAATATTACATCATTTATCTTTTACAACAATATATTTGTGACTTTTATCTGCCACAACAAATACATATAATTTAACATGTAATTCTTCAAATCAATTACTTGATCCTTTCGTTACTCTTTACCAAATTCCTCAGTTCATTCTAGCTTTGCTGAAAACATTTTTATTTAAAGCAAGAGTGAGCATTCAATTTCTCAGCAAGTATAACAATTGAATAAAGAATCAACAACATAATGAATATTGACATATTCTCTAAGAACTTCAACAGCTGAAAAATAGTTGTGAAGCAGCTTCGAATAAATAGGAACAACATTTTCCTTTCATTTAACATTTTTGAAACAACATACTGATCACTCCTCAAGACCTTAACCTTTTTCTCTATTCTTTATTAGATTTGACCTCACCCATGTCTACTTCATTATTATGACACAACCTGTGTCTACTTTATTATTACGACACATCCTGTGTACACTCCATTATTAAGACACAACCTATGTCTAGTTCATCTCTTGACTCCTAACTCCCCACTTATATTTAGTTTTCTCTCTCTTACTTACACCAGTTTCCTTAACTTCAATAAATTTCCAATAATTAAATATCTCACCTCTATACTTGTCTAGCCGAAACGAATGGCATCGACACTCTTTTCGTATAGTTCATGAATAACAGACTTTAACAACTTGAACAGTTCAATAACAAAACAGTTCTTAATAGCACATAAGTGCAGATATTGGCACACATCATAATCAATAGCTAAACATCTTGTACAAATATAAAACATTTGCACATAGATAGGAATCTTGCATAACATAAAGATTAAACAAGAGTTAAAAACTTCCTTAAGCACTGCTTGCAATTTTACGTTATTTTGCCCATCAAACGTCCTACACATTTACATGTATGATGATACACTAATTAGCCACATAATAACGCCAATTATTGGTTTACATTACAATATTTCTCATTTTAGGTTTCTCACATTTTAAAATTTAAGTAACGCGATAACCCTTCAAAAGCGTCTCACGGCATCGCGGCATTAGGGAACACCACGACCCTCTTATCGACCCCCCTACGATGGTCTATATTTATTATTATTCATTTTATAATATTCTACTTTTATAACTTGGGACATTTTAGAACAATGTCAAAAATATCGCACGGCGTCGCGAAACAACACGGCGACACGCTAGTGACACGCCCAACATGCACGACACTACTCGGCGTCGCCCAACACGCCCCGATGTGCACCATATTGCTCGACGTCCCTCGACACGCCCCGACGTGCACCACGTCACTCGGCGTCGCATAACGTCTGAAAACAGCCCGACGACACGCCCATGCATAGCCCGCCTAGCCAGCAGCCATGGCCCCGGCGCCCCATAGCCTGAGGCCTAGTCTGCTGCACGCTGTGCGTGCCCCAGCAGCGCCCAACCCAGCCTGCCCATGCAATGAGTTTCCTGCTTTATCGTTTTCATCGTACCTACTTCGTGACTTCATAACTTCGTCATCCGATATCGAAATGAGTCCGTTCTTAATCCATTTTCTTGCTCGTAATATCCTCTATAAATTCCCCTGAGTGGAAAAATTTTTCAGACTCATTATCAAGCCAAAACAGTGGCTCGAAAAACCTTCGTTGGCTAGTTTTCTACTTGGGCAGATTTGACGCACATTTTTCCAAACGTCATAACTCACTCATCCGAAGTCGGATTGAGTTCGTTCTTAAGCCTACGGCTTCCTTGTTCTACGTACTACACCATCCCCATAAAAATTAAAATTTCTAAAAATTATAACTACCCAGAAAACTGACTCAAAAGTCAGCACACACACTAGGTTTTTCAGTTTTTAACTAGTTTTACAAAAAACAAATCGCCATGACCTTGTTACAAAAGCTTTTACCCTCGTTCCAATTGAGTGGTATTCGTAACTCACAAGAGCATAACATAACACCCTAATTTTTAGTTTTAGAACACTACAAAAAAATGAGTCCAAAACAGTCCACTAACAGTCCATTTTTCATCCTTTATGCTTGGGTTTGTATTTTAAATTTTTGTTCCACTTTCCAGGCATATTACCGGGTAGTTTAACATATATAAACCACACAACATCTTTATATCTCAATGATCCTTCATGATCCCCCATAAATAACAATAACAACCACCAATCAAGCAATTAAAAACTTAGAAAAGGTGGATGAAGCTAGGGTTTTCATGGTTTACCTCTTATAGGTTCTTTCTTCTACTTGATTAAGCTTAGATGAGAGCTTGATATCTTCTCCCTCTTCCTTCCTTGTCCGTGCTTCTCTCTCCCTCTCTCCCTCTCTCTATATTCTCTTGCTCTCTTTTCTCTCTTACACTTAGTGAAATGAAATGAGATGAAATGAATTTGATGATATCTTTTGATTTGCTTATATAAAACATATTTTGCTTGCTTATCAATTGGTCACCCAACTAAAGTCTTCTATGGTCTTACTCCTCATCTTTCACATCTTTGTTAATCAACCCTTAGCTAACTTAATCAAACCTCAATTAAATTAACCAAAGCTAGACTAAATCATTGTTTTACATTAAATGCTTTGCTTGCTTGCCTAATACTTTCTATAAATGGAAAGCCTAAGCTCCCTCTTGTCTGCTCTAACCCAATGGCCGGGTACTTCCCCCTTGGACAAGCCCTTTTGGCTTTTGTCCTTCCGATTAGCTTCTCGTTACGTTTTTGGTTAACTTCCCGATTTGCTTTTCTTCTAGTTAGCTTCTACTTAAATTATCCGATTGGCCAAACCGCGAAAATTTTCTTCTGTAAAATTTTTATTAGAGATCACGTCTCCTTTTATCAAATAAAAGCTATGACGTAATTCGAAAAATTGAAAAAACGATAAAGCATTATTTGCGTTTTATGAATAGTGTTTTAGTGCTTTTCTCGAAATTTTTTTATATCACCTACGAAACAACAACACATACATAATCACATAACACACATACTAGGTCATAATTTGACCTTTAATCACATAAAATCACATTTATACATAATAATATCCATAAAATCTCATTTCCATGTTACTTTGCATACTCCTGGGAAGGTAGTTCTTGGTATGAGGAATTTTATATAACAAATAAAATTTCACAATTTAAACGCATGTTTGACACAGAAAAATAATATGTACAAGGTCATACAATACTTATATTCAATAAGAATTTAGACAAAAGTTAAAAACTTGCTACAGGTAAAACTTGTACAAGATTAGAAACTTGCCTACTACGCGATTTACCGGACTGCTATCCAATTGCTATTCGAATGACCTATATATATCATTAAGGTCGAATATACCAATTAGTCACATAATGACGCTTCATTTTGGTTTATTTTAACATAATTCATCTTCGTTACGATTACCATGATGCTCGAATTTTAT
Source organism: Aralia elata (assembly GCA_034770075.1). NCBI lineage: Eukaryota > Viridiplantae > Streptophyta > Magnoliopsida > Apiales > Araliaceae > Aralia > Aralia elata. Next base: position 67,384,372 of record CM068377.1, read on the forward strand.
AACTCGGCACATCCTAATTCATAGTCTAGACTCATATTATGAATTCCCTCAATGCTTGCGTTTTATAACCTGAAACATCTTAAATCATACTCTTAATAATCTCCACGATGTTCGAGTTTTATAACTCGAAAACATCTCAACATGTCTCCAAAAATGTCGCACGGTGACTCGACGTTCGGAAGTCCACACACCTTAGATTACTTCTCATTTAGCCTAATTTAAAATTTAGACTTACACTTCAAAGTCCCTCGATGTCCATATTTTGGACATCGGAACACTTGACATGACCAACACGTGACACGGCGTTGCGGCGTTCGAAAATGACACGCTCAGCACGCCCGCCATGTACAATGTCGCTCGGTGTCGCTCAAGACGCCCCGACGTACATAACCTCACTCGACGTCGCTCAACACGGCCCGATGTGCATAACCGCTCGGAGTCACATAACACGTGTAACGCCTCCGAAATCTAGGTCTACCTTCAAACCCGGATCCGGTGCGTCACAGTACTATTCATTCAACATAAACACCCATATAATCTTAAGACATAAATGTAATTTCAATATATTATAATATGTCACCTTTTAATCCCAGGTTCTAATACCTTTACATCTTCATAACGTATAAATAATGAATATTACATCATTTATCTTTTACAATAATACATTTGTGACTTTTATCTGCCATAATAGATACATATAATTTAACATGTAATTCTTCAAATCAATTACTTGATCCTTTCGTTAATCTTCACCGAATTCCTCGGTTCATTCTAGCTTTGCTGAAAACATTTTTATTTAAAGCAAGAGTGATCATTCAATTGCTCAGCAAGTATAATAGTTGAATAAACAATCAATAACATAAGGAATATTGACATATTCTCTAAGAACTTCAACAACTGAACAATAGTTGTGAAGCAGCTTTGAATAAATAGGAACAACAATTTCCTTTCATTTAACAAACTCCTCTAGAGCTTAACCTTTTTCTTTATTCTTTCTTAGATTTGACCTCACCCGTGTCTACTTCATTATTATAACACAACCTGTGTCTACTTTATTATTATGACACATCATGTGTCCACTCCATTATTAAGACACAACCCGTGTCTAGTTCATCTCTTGACTCCTAACTCCCCCCTTATATTTGGTTTTCTCCTCTCTTACTTACACCAGTTTCCTTAACTTCAATAAATTTCCAATAACTAAATATCTCACCTCTATACTTGTCTAGCCGAAATGAATGACATCGATACTCTTTTCGTATAGTTCATGAATAATAGACTTTAACAACTTGAACAGTTCAATAACAAAATAGTTCATCTCAATAGCACATAAGTGCAGATATTGGCACACAACATAATCAATAGCTAAACATCTTGTACAAATATAAAACATTTGCACATAGATAGGAATCTTGCATAACATGAAGTTTAAACAAGAGTTAAAAACTTACCTTAAACACTGCTCATAATTTTACTTTATTTTGCCCATCGAACGTCCTACACATTTACATGTATGATGATACATTAATTAGCCACATAATGATGCCAATTATTGGTTTACATTACAATATTTCTCATTTTAGGTTGCGCATTTTAAAATTTAAGTAACGCGACAACCCTTCAAAAGCGTCTCATGGCATCACATCATTAAGGAACGTCACGACCCTCTTATCGACCCCCCTACAATGGTTTATATTTATTATTATTCATTTTATAATATTCATCTTTTATAACTTGGAACATTTTAGAACAATGTCAAAAATATCGCATGGAGTCATGAAACAGCACGGCGACACACTAATGACACGCCCGACATACACGACACTACTCGGCGTCGCCCAACACGCCCCGATGTGCACCACATCGCTCAATGTCCCTCGACAAGCCCCGATGTGCACCACGTCACTCGGCGTTGCACAGCGTCCGAAAATAGCCCGGCCACACGTCCATGCACAGCCCGCCTAGCCAGCAACCGTGGCCCCGGCGCCCCACAGCCTGAGGCCTAGTCTGCCGCACGGCGTGCGCGCCCCAGTAGCACCCAGCCCAGCCTACCCATGCAGTGAGTTTCCTGCTTTGTAGTTTTTGTCTTACCTACTTTGAGACTTCGTAACTTCCTCATTCGATATCGGAATGAGTCCGTTCTTAAGCCATTTTCTTGCTTGTAATATCCTCTATAAATTCCCCTTAGTGGAAAATTTTTTCAGACTCATTATTAAGCCAAAACAGTGGCTCAAAAAACCTTCGTTGACTAGTTTCCTACTTGGGCAGATTTGACGTACCTTTTTCTAAACGTCATAACTCCCTTATCCGAAGTCAAAATGAGTTCGTTCTTAAGCTTACGACTTCCTTTTCTATGTACTACACCATCCCTATAGTAATTAAATTTTTTAGAAATTATAACTACTCAGAAAATTGACTCAAAAGTCAGTACACGCACTAGGTTTTTTAGTTTTTAACTAGTTTTACAAAAACAAATCGCCATGACTTTGTTACAAAAGCTTTTACCCTCGTTCCAATTGAGTGGTGTTCGTAACTCACAAGAGCATAACACAACACCTTAATTTTTAGTTTTAGAACACTACAAAAAAATGAGTTCAAAACAGTCCACTAACAGTCCATTTTTCATCCTTTATGCTTGGGTTTGTATTTTAAATTTTTGTTCCACTTTCCAGGCATATTACCGAGTAGTTTAACATATATAAACCACACAACATCCTTATATCTCAATGATCCTTCATGATCCTCCATAAATAACAACAACAACCACCAATCAAGCAATTAAAAACTTAGAAAAGATGGATGAAGCTAGGGTTGTCATGGTTTACCACTTATAGGTTCTTTCTTCTACTTGATTAAGCTTAGATGAGAGCTTGCTATCTTCTCCCTCTTCCTTCCTTGTCCGTGCTTCTCTCTCTCCCTCTCTCCCTCTCTCTATATTCTCTTGCTCTCTTTTCTCTCTTACACTTAGTGAAATGAAATGAGATGAAATGAATTTGATGATATCTTTTGATTTGCTTATATAAAACATATTTTGCTTGCTTATCAATTGGTCACCCAACTAAAGTCTTCTATGGTCTTACTCCTCATCTTTCACATCTTTGTTAATCAACCCTTAGCTAACTTAATCAAACCTCAATTAAATTAACCAAAGCTAGACTAAATCATTGTTTTACATTAAATGCTTTGCTTGCTTGCCTAATACTTTCTATAAATGGAAAGCCTAAGCTCCCTCTTGTCCGCTCTAACCCAATGGTCGGGTACTCCCCCCTTGGACAAGCCCTTTTGGCTTTTGTCCTCCCGATTAGCTTCTCGTTACGTTTTTGGTTAACTTCCCGATTTGCTTTTCTTCTAGTTAGCTTCTACTTAAATTATCCGATTAGTCAAACCGCGAAATTTTTCTTTCGTAAAATTTTTATTAGAGATTACGTTTCCTTTTCCCAAATAAAAGCTATGACGTAATTCGAAAAGTTGAAAAAACGATAAAGCATTTTTTGCTTTTTTATGAATAGTGTTTTAGTGCTTTTCTCAGAAATTTTTTATTTCGCCTCCGAAACAACAACACATACATAATCACATAACACACATATTAGGTCATAATTCGACCTTTAATCACATAAAATCACACTTATACATAATAATATCCATAAAATTTTATTTTATTAGATATTTATATCGAAAACTTAATTACAAGGTCATATAATTTTTCGGGTTGTCACATTCTTCCCCCTTATAAGGATTTCGTCCTCAAAACCATAACTACAAGGTTACACCAAAAAGACGGATATAATTTCCATCATCTTTCCCCGAGTTTCCATGCAACCACATCGACATTATGGTCCCTGTAGACACCCAAATTTTGCGTTCCCTATGCTAACCGTGACAGGAGGGCAAAATCGTCAATTGAACCGGCCTACGAGAGCGAAGGATGGGCACAAGTAGGAACACTCGACGCCACCGCGACGATTCGCGACCAAAACCGACGTGACAACAAGGCCGTCCGAAATGAACATTCCCGAACGATGTGGCACGTCTCCCAGTAATTCCCAGACTGCAAAATACAAGCCTTTCGGCGAAAACCGATGTTATGACACGAGAATCGAGGCATGGTACGAAAACCGAGAAAGTCAAACCAGCCAGCCGCAGATTGATCTGCGGCCAATAAGTGCGCCTTTTGAAAACACGAAACTCGAAACACGGAAATCGAAACCAGGCTGAGTGGCTGGTGGGCGACCAGCCAGCCGCAAATCAATCTGCGGCCAGCCGCAGATCCATCTGCGGCTGCCCTGGTTTCCCTTTTATCAGCCCAGTATCAGTTCATTCAGAGAGACGGAAGGAAAAAATCAGCAGCAGCTCGGAAGAACGGAAAACAGAAGAGAAAAACAGCAGAAAATAGAGAGAAAAGAGAGAAAAAAAAGTGAGGAATTATATCTTTTGTGTGAGATTATATATCATATATTTTCTACTCTACTCAATATACAAGTTCATACACATTGTGAGGATTATTTGCAAGGTGAAAAATCCTTTGTTATAGCATTTTGTTATATCATTTTTTAAGTCTTTCTTGTCAATTCGGGCTAAATTAAATGTAGTTTTCATGTAATTTATGGTGGAAAATGAATTAGGAACTATTAGTGAAGGGTTCCATCGGAACAAAAATTCTTCCTAATAACCCGATGATATTCATTTATTGAATTTTCTGTTCGTTTTACGGCGATATATTGGGCGTAGTTCTTTTGGGTTGCTATTTTAGGATGTCTTAGCATTATTAGATTATCCGTGTTGGTTATTTCTTGTAATATCCATTTTGTGGGTGTGTGGAAATTTTAGGTGTGAGCCTAGGAACGCGACCCCGTGGTCCAAATCCGATGATAGACATCTTTTGATGTAGGTAATAGGAGCGATGTAGTCTTCATTGTAAATATGTAATCGTCGGGCCTTAAAACGACGCCAAGGCGAGAATCGTGTTTAAGGCCCCGTCATAGTGAAAATATGTGATTGTGGGCGTTCGGGGTTATTTTGATGGCTTACATGCCCGTGAATAATCCCCTACGCATTATAATGTTTGTTTTGAATTACAACACCAAAAAGGATTTCAAAGCTAAACGATGAAGATTTTCATAAAATCAATCAAACTAGGTTATTAGCATCACGAGGATAAGAAATTGGAGGTGCTAAGGAATGTCGATTTCTATCTTAACGAGTAGGCAAAAGAAAGATCGTGTTCAAACGTCACAAGAAATGGTTTTATGAAAATAAATGGTTGTTTTATTAAACCGTTGTGCATAGGGTTAAAGAGATCCTAGAAATTGCCGCCACTTTGTATGCGAAAGCGATGTATAGGTCTCGATTCCTATTTTGACGAGGGTTTAAAAATTGATCTTGTTTTGCCAAAACGACACCCAATGAAAATCTCGCAGTTTTGACAATTAAAATCAAACCTTTTTTCATAAAGAATAAAGCTTTCTCGTATAAATCGAAGGACATTCTAAAGCATTCTCAAAGCACGACTTTCCATAAAAAAACCCAAATGATTTTTTCATACAAACTCACCACAATATTCACATAGACACACACACGCGCACACACATACACATTTTATGAATTAAAGGATAAGAAAAGCATCAAGATTGCGGTAACCGTGTTTCACGGAAGTCGGGGGGTGCCTAACACCTTCCCCTCGCTTAAGCAAGCCCCCGAACTCTATGAATCTCGGTTCGCAGACCAATTAATTCGGAGTCACATATGAGCCAGCGATTTACGAAAACAAAACTCGGATGAGTTGGTACATCCATTTCAAATATACCAACTGGCGACTCTGGTCAATTGGCTCATCATAAAAAACGATCTTTCAAAACCCCGTCGACATTTGTGCCGACCTTTTCCCAAAAAATCATCTAACAAAAAGGCTAAAATTGGAAAGGGTAACAATCACCAATGAAGCGATTCCTCCCGGCGTCGACAGCTGGCGACTCTGCTGGGGACATTAGAGCGCTTAAACCGCGTTCAAATCTTGATGCTATCCTATCCTTTAAAAATTCATGAATGTGTATGTGTGTACGATATTTTGACATGTTTTACTTGTTGTTGGGTGAATGTGTTTTTGTTCTCAAAAGAATGAATGATTGAATGGAATTGTTTTACTTTAAAGTAATCATTTGCACACGGTGAGGACGATGAATGTGAATGTATGTTGAGAGTGTACCTCCTCCTGAGGCGAACCCGTCGGTTGCTTATTACTGGACTCGAAGGGGCTGCTCCCCGGAGATGGCTCAAGAAATGCACCACCCAAATCCGCTCCAATCAAAAGGACTCAGACGAGTAGATTGCGAAGATTTGGGGACCTTCATGCCGAAAAGCCGCGAGAGTAACCTTAGGATAGGTCAGCCTCAGATTAACCCAACACAGGGAAAGTCTCTTCATGCCTTCTTATGTTTACACGTATAAATGTCATAGTCCCATTTCATATTCTTACATATATCTCCCTTTGTCAAAAGAAAAGTGCTAACCTCCATTTGTTTACAGGGAATAGTTGGGAAGGCATAATAATTCGTGTCTGTCAATTATTATTGCAATAAGGGACTACTAACACTTTGTTTTGCAGGGAAAGATTAAAAAACCCAAAAGCACAAAAGTTACAGCTTTAGCATGCATCCACATCTTTCATTTCCCAAAGATTAAACTCCAAACCATTTTTTCTGTAGGATTGCTCCTCAAACGCGTTCGCAATCTAAGACGGCCCAGGTTTCTACATCTGAAATGGCTGATATTCTACCTACTAATCCTGGTTCCATATCTAGGGAGGAATTCGATGATTTTAAAAAATAGATGTTGGAGATGGCCACGATGCTGAAAGAGCAATTCCTAATGAGACAGGACCCGCCAAACAAGGATCCGCCTAAGGATGAGCAACCCCAGCCTAAGGGTGAGCCAGTCATCCCCAAAGTCATTCCTGCACCTAACAAGACAGTCATCACTATTCCGGAGGAGGGAGACACTGACGATATTCGAAGGAAAATGAAGCAAATGGAGGAGACCATCCAATCCCTGAAAGGCGTAGGTTCCTTGGGCAGGGTAAATTATTCAGATCTGTGTGTCTTTCCAGGAACCAGATATCCAGAGAAGTTTAAAATCCCCGAATTTGAGAAATACAATGGGAAGGGGGATCCTTATACACATCTGAAAATATACATTGGGGAGCTTGGATCTTATGCAGAAGACGAAGGTCTAAGGATGCAATTATTCCAAAAGAGCCTGACGGGAGAAGCAAGAATCTGGTATGCCTGTCTTGATAATGCCCGGATCCACAATTGGGAGGAGTTGGCCCACACCTTCTTAACACAATATAGCTTCCAAGCACAAATGGCCCCTGATAGATATCAAATGACGAAAATCAAGAAGCAACCAAAGGAATATTTCAGGGATTATGCACAGCGATGGAGGGGTATGGCTGCACAGGTGAATCCCCCAATGAGCGAGTCAGAGATGGTGATGACCTTCGTGGATATTCAAGAGGCACCTTATTATGAGCGGGTTATATCGGGGATTGGAAGACCTTTTGCTGAGATGATTAAACACGGAGAAATGGTGGACATGGGGTTGAAGTCTGGCAAGATTCGGGATTTCACGGCTTTGGAAACAGCTGCGGAACAAATCCAGAGTGAAAACTATGGCAGCACTTCCCGTAGGGTCCAAAAGAAAAAGGAGGAAGATGTTTCCCTCATCCTGCAGGGATCATCTAAAAAGACAGAGAACAATCCTTCGGTACAGATACAGAGAGTGGGGCCATCCCGATAGCCTAACTTCACTGATCAGAGGACGGACGGGCGAAGGAGATTCGAGACCACGAAAAATCGAGTATTCACCCCACTCGGGGATCCTCTTGAGCGGGTTTTGGCAGTATTGATAGCCCAGAGGAAAATAGTCGAATTGGCACCCCCAAGTGACCCGAAAGGAAGAAGATTTGACCCAAGCAAGCAATGCGCATACCACTCAGGTTCCCCTGGTCATGATACGCAGGAATGTTGGACGCTGAAGCACAAAATTCAGAACTTGATTGATAGTGGGGAAATCGTGGTGGAACAGCCAGACTCCCCAAATGTTAAAGTCAATCCCCTGCCTAGGCATGATGGAGAAGGGGTCAATGTGGCGGAAGCCAGTGAAGCCGATGGGCCGTCCAGGCTGAGTTATGTAAAGAAAATTGATGAGATGATCAGCATGATAAGTGATCACGAGAGTACAAGGGGAGCGCCAATTAGGTTGGCAGGTGTAAGCAGAAATATCATAGAGGGGCCTGTCAAGTTATCGGCTTCGAAACTCCTCACCCTTACAGCGAGACCGCAAATCCCTGTCCATAGTCTGAAAACGGTACCATGGAATTACGGGGGAGTGTCAGAGAAAGCGGCCAGTTGTGCTTCTGTAACATCAAAGGGGAATCCCTTATATCTTCCAGGACGAGTCCTTGAAAGCAAAACGAAGAAAAATGAAAAGATATCCGAGGAGAAAGCCATGGAATTCTTGAGGAAGATGGATCATCCGGAAGCAAGGGGGATCCAGATATTAAGCGAGGAGTCGACCCTGACGTCAATCATGGATTTGGTGTTATCATCCAGTGATCACTGTAAAATTCTGGCCAAAGTCCTAGAGGAGGCATACATTCCCAAAGAGATTAGCAAAGAAAGTTTCGGCCATCTGGTGGACCATCTGGTGGACCATCTGTTGGAAAGTAATGTAATATCATTCACAGATGATGATATCCCTAAAGAAGGAAGGGGGCATCGAAGACCGTTGCATATTGCGGTAATCTCCTCAGGTTATATTATGAATGGGGTGCTGATTGATGGGGGATCGGCGTTGAATATCTGTCCCCTCAGTACATTGAAGAAGATGAACATCAATCCTAAGCGCCTACGGGCCAGTCATGTAGTGGTACGAGCCTTCGACGGATCCCGGAGGGATACAATTGGGGAGATAGAATTGCCTGTGGAAATAGGACCTTGTACTTTTGATATCTCTTTCCAAGTCTTAGATATTGCGGCAAGTTATAACCTGTTATTGGGGAGGCCGTGGATACACATGGCCGGGGCAGTTCCTTCCACGCTACACTAGCAAATCAAACTTATCATCGACGGGAATCTAGTGACGATCTCGGCAGAGTGTGATGACCCTTCTCCTTCCAGGAATAGCCTGCCTGTGATTAATGTGGACGAGTCGGCGACACCTGCCAGTTTTCAGGCGCTGGAGATCAGCACTCCCCACTACAGATGCCTGGGGGCTCCAGCCGTGAAACCTAAGGTCTCTCTAGAACTTACCTTTGTTGCAAAAGAAATGATGAAAATGAAATTTCAACCTGGACAAGGGTTAGGAAAGAGCAGTCAAGGAATCACCGAGCCCATTCAACTACCCCATCAGATAGGCAAAGCAGGGTTGGGATATCGTGAAGGCGTAGCATAGAGACACCGTCAAGGCGCGACCCCGACTCGATTGGCCGAAAATCCGATGACCAAGGTTAACAATGAACGAGGGACTAGCAAGCCTGTTATTGGGACAGGGGGTGAAAAATTGACTCCCACAAGTGATGAGTCGACCAAGAGGGAAAGTTTCCTACAGGAGGTCGCGCAAAAGTTCGAAACCAGGTGTTTACATCCCCGGACAGTTAACAAGCAATGGAGAGGGGAAGGATGTCGCCACGCCACCGGGAGCCCAACAAAGTGTGTCTGTCATCGATTGGGCAGGGCTAATTATTCCTGAAGAAGGTAGGAAGAGGGACTCAGGCAATGTGGCCGTAGTCATCGGGGAAGTTTTCGATGTGAAGCCACCTTTCATCCAGCGCATTTCGTCTGATCTGACCACCGACAACTGGACAATGGAACCAGTGATATCCAAACAAGGGTAAAACACGACATCAGGGTGGTAGACCCCAGAGGATGGGAGGATGAAGAAATATCATTTTTGTTTTGTATTTTGCATAATTATGTCGTTTCGTCATGTTATCTAAAAATGTGATCGTTGTGGAAAATGACTTATATATGACAAATATTTTGTTTCATGTCAGGTGTACCAATTTGAGTATTCCTTGCCTAACAAACGGTCTTTCAAATTTGAATGATGACTATGATTTTGATATTGAGCTGAATTTCGATTTAATGGGCATTGAGCAAGACGAGACAGATTACGACGACGCGCCTGACGAGATCAAAGGATGGGTCGAGGATAAACCCAAACCCAACTTAGACCAAACCGTCACCATAAATATTGGAACCCCTGACCAGCCCAAAGAGCTCAAGATAGGGACATACCTGACCCCTAGCCATAAAACAGAAATAACCAAGTTGCTAAGCCAATATGAGGATGTTTTTGCCTGGTCTCATGAAGACATGATCGGATTGTCCACCGACATTATGGTACACCGGTTGCCCATCAAGGAGGGTGGTTTCAAGCCTGTCAAGCAGAAACTAAGAAAGTTAAAACCGGAGTGGAGCTTGAAGGTGAAGGAAGAGATCATCAAACAGTTCATGGCTGGAATCATTATGGTGTCCACTTACCCAGAATGGCTGTCCAATGTAGTCCCAGTGGCTAAGCCTGGAGGGAAGGTGAGGGTATGTGTCGACTATAGAGATCTGAACAAGGCCAGTCTCAAGGACAACTTCCCAGTGCCTTTTATACACATCTTGGTGGATAACACAGCCCAATACGAGATGTATTCTTTTGTTGATTGCTTTGCGGGGTATCATCAGATAATGGTGGCGGAGGAAGATCGGGAAAAGACCGCTTTCATCACCCCTTGGGGCACCTTCTTCTATAGATGATTGGCTTTCGGTCTCACAAATGCGGGGGCTACTTATCAGAGAGTCATGATGGCCCTGTTCCATGACATGATGCACAAGGAGATAGAGGTCTACGTGGATGACATTATCGTGAAATCGAGGGTAGAATCTGATCATGTAACCCATCTCAAAAAGCTATTCGATCGGCTCAGAAAATATAATTTAAAGCTCAATCCGGCAAAGTGTGCTTTCGGAGTGCAGTCGGATAAGCTCTTGGGATTCCTGGTTAGTGATCGGGGCATTGAGTTGGATCCGACGAAGATTAAGGCCATTGTGGATATGCCGGCACCTCACACAGAGAAGGAGATAAGAGGATTCCTTGGAAGAATAAACTTCATCAGCCGCTTCATATCCCACTTGACGACTACATGCGAACCGATTTTCAAACTATTAAGGAAAGATGCCTCCCAAGAGTGGAATGAGCAATGTCAGAAAGCCTTTCAGACCATTAAAAAACAGCTGACAGAGGCACCAGTGTTGGTACCCCCGAAGGATGAGATCCCTCTGTTTATGTATATATTGGTCAATGCCATTGCGATGGGATGTATGCTGGGACAGAAGAACGAATCAGGCAAAGAGCAGGCCATCTATTACCTCAGCAAGAGATTTAGTCGATGCGAACAGAATTGCACCCCCATCGAAAGGACCTGTTGTGCTTTGGCGTGGGTTGCAATGAGGTTACAACACTATCTCCCTGGTCACACTACGTACTTGATATCGAAAATGGATCCCCTGAAGTACATCTTTGAAAGGCCCATGCTGAATTGTCGATTGTCAAGGTGGCAGTTAATCTTACAGCAGTTCGACATCGTATACGTAACTCAGAAAGCCATGAAAGGGCAGGGAATTGCAGATCAGTTGTCAGAAATGCCAGCAGGGGGGATGGAGCCTTTAGAAACTCCTTTGTCTGGCGAAGATGTATTCTGGGTCTCACACACGAGATGTGATGATGAAGGGCAGTTCTGGAAGTTGTATTTTGATGGTGCCATGAATGCTGAAGGGGCAGCAGCCGGAGCAGTCCTGGTCTCTATCACCGGAGAGCAATACCCCGTGGCCACTAAATTGCAGATCAGTAATTCGAACAACACAACTGAGTACGAGGGATGTATATTGGGACTCCGTTTTGCCCGCGATATGGGAGTAAAGAGACTATCAGTATTTGGGGATTCAGAGCTGGTAATCAGACAGGCGATCGGGGAGTATAGCACGAAGGAGCTCCGGTTGCTTTCATACCACCGATGTGTTATCCAATTGATGCGAGAATTTGAAGATATCGCTATCCGACATATCCCCCGGGGACGAAATGATTTTGTTGATGCATTGGCAACTCTGGCTTCCTTAATCCACATAATCAAAAGCAAAGATGTTCCACAGATTGAAATAACAGTACGGAATGCCCCAGCATATGAGGAACAGGTGGCAGTATTATCGGAGGAGGTGGTTGTGCCAAAGCAGCCTTGGTATCACGACATAAGGGAGTACCTGAGGGATAGATCCATTCCCGACCAGGCAAGCCGAGCTGAGAGGTTGAGAATCCAAAAGATGGCGATGAAGTTTTATCTGAGCGGGGATTCACTATACAAGAAGGATGCCAGTTTGGGATTGTTGCAATGTGTAAATGAAACGCAGGCCCAAAAGATTATGGACGAAATACATGGTGGAGTGTGTGGGCCACACATGAGTGGGCCGATGCTGGCCAAAAAGATCTTGAGAACGGGGCATTATTGGTTAACGCTAAAAGCCGATTGCGACGATCATGTCAAACGATGTTATCAATGCCAGGCGCACGACAACGTAATTCATGCGCCCCCCAATGAACTGCATTGTATGACCTCCCCTTGGCCATTCTCAATGTGGGGTATGGATGTAATCGGACCAATAGAGCCCAAAGCGAGCAACGGACATCGATTTATCTTCGTCATGATCTATTACTTCACTAAATGGGTAGAAGCAGGTTCTTTCCCTAAAGTAACTCAGGAGATCATCGTTGGTTTCATCAAGAATAATGTCATTTGCCGATACGGGAAACCTGAGGTCTTGGTCTCCGACAATGCCAAGAATTTGAACAATGCCCTCATGAAGGAATTATGTGACCAATTTAAGATCAAACACCTCAACTCTGTCATTTACCGTCCTAAAATGAATGGGGCAGTGGAGACTGCAAATAAGAATATCAAGAAGATCATGGCGAGAATGTCCGCCAATCATCGGGGATGGCCGGATCTGCTACCTCTCACCCTGCTGGCGTACAGAACATCGGTGCGTACTTCTAAAGGGGCAACCCCTTACGCTTTGGTATATGGAATGGAGGTTGTTCTGCTAGTTGAGGTTGAGATGGCGTCCCTCAGAATCTTGATCGATGCTCAGATAAGCGAGGAGGATTGGATGCAAAGTCGATACGACCAATTGGCCCTAATTGATGAAAGGAGGGTGGCTGCTGTTTTGCACAGTCAGTTATATCAGCAAAAGATCTCTCGATCATACGACAAAAAGATAAGACCTCGGAAGTTCAAGGAAAATGACCTAGTGCTAAAGAGAGTTATGCCTTGTCAAGACGAAGCCAAAGGGAAGTTCGCCCCGAACTGGGAAGGACCTTTTGTGATTAAGAAAGTACTGTCTGAAGGAGCCCTCATATTGCAAGAGATGGAAGGTGAGGTGTTTCCCCAACCCATCAATTCCGACTCGGTGAAGCGGTTCTACGCTTGAAAAAAAATCCTCATCACTTTTCTTCCCCCTACTTTGGAGAACGAACTACGTAGGACCTGATTTCCCAACCTGTGGGAGTACGTAGGCAGCCATCATGGCACGGTCCCATTCTTTACAAAATAATATTTTCTCTAACCGAAACCGATTCCCAACAGCCAGAAAAAACCTTCGTATACCCTCGAAACCTTCCCGAAACCAGCCCCTAATCAACTTCATCTCAAGTAACATAACCCTAGCCCAACCAAACAGTTAGCCAAAATCTAAGACTCAGCCCGATGAAATCAACAGGGGTGCGTCAATATCTGTCAAATCTCCATCAAGACTTGAGAAGAGAAAGAAGGCGAAATATCAAAATCGTGGTCGGCTGGATAAAATGAGGATCCAATGAAAGGCAACGATACGACAAAAGGGAAATGACTAAATTTAAATGCATGTCTACATATATATGTCATTTTGTTACAAGATTTCTCTGTCGATAACCGATGAAACTAACATAGTTTATGCAGGAAATAAAATGACCTACAAATCTGAAACTAACTGAAGCAGGATGGATAAAGTGGTGGATAGATCTGAAGCATCGACATCCCCTATAATCTGCTGCCCCATCATGTCGATGCGATCCAATAAAGCGGTGGCTCGGCTAACAGTCTCAGAGTGAGCATCTATAACTACCCTAGTCTGCAATACAATGGCGTCTCTGTCAATGAGGGCAGCATCTCTGGCCATAATAGCAGCATCTCTCTCAACAAGAGCAGCATCCCTCTCAGCTGCAGTGGTAATCAAGGCCAGTCGGATTCGGCTATCTTCAGTGACCCGACTAGGGGCAGAATCAGCTAAGATGGAATCATATCTGGAGGTCATATCTATAGACTCGGGGGGAATAGATACCTCTGGGGCAGTGTCACCTGTGAAGATCACTCGAGAGTCGTCAAAGCCCCCAGCCTGACTCACACCAACAATATCCGAGTCTCCGCGCAACCATTGCACATAAGCGAATGTCTGGATGGGGTAACTGTCACTATACTCGGCGAGGATCTTGCGAGACCAAAGATCATATACCCGCAGTAGATCTCTCTCTGTCTGAGAGGATATAAGGAATCGGTAGGCGGCTGCGCCCGTGAAAGGGTGAAAATCCCGTGTCTGATCAAACTGCCCTGTAACCGCCAAGGGATGATAAGTCGTCATGCCCCTCAAGCCAGCAATAGGGATGAAATCCAGGGTGGGCACGTGAGTCAAAAAGCTCATAAAGGAGCAATAACCCGAATAGATCAGGAGATGAAAAGGATCCTCAATAACCGACAAAAATGCTATCCAGGAGGCCGCATCAGTACAGCTCACGGGACGAAACGAAAACTGCGTGGCTATGTCATGGCTGAAGTAAAACCCTTGGCGACGGAAATGGCCGATGGGACTAAGATGACTCATAAACCACACATACAACAAAGTCGAGCTCCCTCTGAATACTCTACCTCGGAAAGACTGACAATATGAGGCGGACATATAGGTGTCTGCTAGTATCATGGGAATAATGGTGTGATCCTCCTGAAGGGCTCTAATGGCCGCAATAACTCGCATATCCAACAGATCGGGTCTGGCGGGCAGATACAAAATTGAGATGACACAGGCCATCAAAACGTCTACTCTCAAAGCGCCCCAGCGCTCTTCAGATACGGAAAAATCACCAGAGAATAGACGAAAACCGTCGGGTGAGCCGAATCGGTCAATCAAGAAATGAAGGGGAACCAGATGGTCTGATGTGATCACCGATAGCAGAGCTGTCCTCCGCAACCCAGTGAAAGTCAAGAACTGACGACGCATGGGACCAGCTGTGACCCGGGCATAAGGACCGTCCAAAGGTAAACCAGTAAAGCGGGCATACTCCTCGAGAGTAGGGGTCATCTCCACTGTCCCTAACCTGAACACCTGACGGGCAGGGGGCCAGTGACCTAGAATACCATCTACAAAGCCTGCCGGCATCTGAAAGGATAATAAGGACCGAAAATGTCTGAGAAGACCATCTGCAATAGCCCTGTCGCCCGGCGACAAACTGTCCAACCAGCGAAAAAGTCTGCCAACCAACCCTGTGGGAGGACCGAGATCCAAACGTATCACGGCATCTGGTGACGACATCTGTGAAAAATAGTATCAAAAGACTATGCAGGGGTCATTCTCTATCCATAAATAAAAAGCATGCATCGTACAGTTAATAATAGAGCAATTGAATTTCATAAGGATAAAAACTGTGCATAAATGAATAAAAGAGTTCAATACATAGTGCATGAAATGGAAAAAGAAATCTAACAGGTTCAGGTACAAAAAGCCCTATCCTAGCCTGATCTAGTCAAAGGTGAGGTCATCTAAGAAGGCGGGATCCTCGAACTGATCCCCTGGAGTCGTCGAAGTCGGAGGCCCAAAGTTCATGTCAGGGATATATGGCTACGCTGGGGCATTAGATGAGCTCGGGTCTGTGTCAAAACCCGCACTATCAGGATCATATGCATAGGCATCCTCTGGGGTCCGACCTAACACCCGAAGATACAAGGACAGCTGCTCCACTTGGCGGGTCAAAGTGGGAGTCCGAATGCAGGCGGCCCAATTAGTCATCATCATCGAGCCGGGAACCATATCTCCGAGAAAGAAAGTGGCCCGAGTCTGAGGACCGATAGTGTGGGGCACCCACCAAATACGAAAAGCCTCGCTCGTGCTGGGACCTGAAGAAAGTGTACGGCCATCCTCCCCCGCGAGCATGATCTCCGAAGGCTGAGAATCCAACGGCCAGGATGTAATGAAGGGAAGGGAGTGCAGAATGCGGATCTCTCCAGTAACGCATCTGAATGCGCGCTCTCCCAGATACATCACCCATCCTCCAACACTCTGCAAGGTGAGGCGACGAGTGGAAAGTGTGAACTCTGGGCCGGAGGGATATCCATCTGTAAATCCCACGGTCAGATGCTCGGAAAAGTAGGGAACCCAGACGACATCAGCGGCAGCGATCAGCTCCAGCTGAATGCGACAGTGTGCGAAGCTGCCCGATACTGGGACCTCCTCTAAAGTGCTGTGGTGCCACCGACGACCCCTGGGATAAGTGTCCAGCCCGAGAGTCGTGACAGGCCTCAGGCATGGAAGTCGCTCGTAGGCCTAGAACTGTGAACAGAAACAAGAAAAGGCATGAGTAACCGACAAATGCAAAAAAGAGAAATGAAATGAAGGGAAGTACAGTAAGAAAAGAGGAAGAGAAGGCTCACTAGCGAAAAGTGGTAGAATCTGAGCCAAGCGTCTGTCTCCCCTCTGAGCGAAGGCGAAGACCATGGAGGAAATAGGCAAAGGTGAAGGACCCCCAATCATAGTTACCGATCCGGTCTACATCCCTGACAGCACCGACGACGCTGAAATAAATGGTAGAGGAGTTGTTCCCTAGGAAACAACCCCTCATAATGGTCAGGAACAGGCGCCGGAGCAGAATGTCACGAGTGGCCCGATCTACAGGGAAGGGCGTCGCGTATATGCCTCCAACAGCGTCAACAGCCAAAGCTCCGGACCGAATACTGCGGGCCTTGAAGACCCGGTCATCGGCAGCGAAACCCAATAAAGCTCGGACCTCTACTGGAGTAATATCAAGATCCAGAGGGACACCGGATCCGGTGAACTCGATACCCGTGATGTACTTCCAATCCCAAGGAGTCAGCACGACCTCACAGTCCAAAAGGTGAAGGGACTGGGTCTGGTGGAACCATCGCTCGGACAGAGCCCTCATATAACCCCAGGGGCACTGACGGGGAATGATGGTGAAGAAATGACGAAAACCCCAGGAATCCACCACCGCGCGGTAATCGCTGTGCAAAGCTGTGTAGAGGGAGTAGATGTTAAACTAGTTACCCCTCGGCTGAGTAAACTCGGGCACCTGTGACAAACATTAATGGATCAGTCCAGATCTAAACAGAATTTGGAAGTGAGTTCAGAGGAGTATTTAAGCACACCTCATTAGCAACAAGAGACGCGGAGGGGTGACGACTGAGATCCCGACCCAACAGATCGAGTATCTGAACAGAGGCGCCAGATAGGGCGCGATGAGGAGATGGAGCTGGTGTGCTGGAGGATGGCCCCTCTACCGCAACGTCCGGAAGAACAGCCTCCTCAACATCGGGGTGATCGGGCCGGATAACAGCCTCCGCCAGTCGGCGAGCCTGGCGGGTCCGAGGCAAAGCAGGGGCAGGTGCAACCTTACGGCGGCGAACCCCCGAAGCACGAGATGCAGTGGAGCTGCTGGGAACATCAGGATCCATAGCTGGAATGACACAGTCAAAGAGGGAGGTACATTATATTTCTAGTTGTGTCATGAAATATTTTATCTGCCTATCTTCATCACAGGAATAATGCAGCATGATGCATGTTTACTATATATGCATGAAAAAAAAATGGGCAGAGTTTCGTCTATAAAATGAGCATCTCGTGCATAGCCGAGCATGTTTTTTAATTAATCCAAGCCACAACAGATCAAAATTGCATTTATACGGATAATTGCAACATGAAAATGACCATAATGCATGCTCTCATTCAAAAGGTGACAAGTATGTATGACCCACATCATGAGCGTAGAATATGACTCGCACGGTTGAGACATAACATATACATGCAATAATACATGGCATAGCATTTCAAAGCATACATTTATATCTCTAAACATTCAAAGTAGCAAATGTATAGCAAAACATTGACGAAATTGGAAAACAATCGGTCAAAGTGTTACCTGTAGCGCGTAGATCGATCTAACCGGAGCGGTTTTTGCAAGAAGATTGGAAAATTCGGCAAAAAGGACATGCAAAGGTGCGAAAATCGTGTGGGGTACGAGTGAAAGTGACAGATCTGGGAAGCGGCTGGCCGCTTAAGACCTCGATCTTGGCCGCAGATTAATCTGCGGCTGGCCACAGATCCACCTGCGGTTGGGCGCAGATCCACCTACGGCTGGGCCCAGTGCCTCCCCCTTGTCCATTGCAAGCTTAATCGATCCTAAAACCCGTTTGATTCATAAATTGGTAATACAATGCAAGATTTTGATGAATCGGGTGTCGAACAAGACTTCTCAATTCGACGGAGCGACCGGATACGAGACCCGACACTCACAAGACAATCAACCGGATACGAGAGCCGTTGATTACGAGACGAGCGACCGGATACGAGACCCAGCACTCACAAGACGATCAACCGGATACGAGACCCGGTGATCACGAGACTAGCGACCGGATACGAGACCCGACGCGGACGAGACAATCAACCGGATACGAGACCCGGCGCAGACAAGACGATCAACCGGATACGAGACCTGGTGATCACGAGACGAGCGACCGGATACGAGACCCGGCACGGACGAGACAATCAACCGGATACGAGACCCGGTGATTACGAGACGAGCTATCGGATACGAGACCCGGCGCCGACAAGACGATTAACCGGATACGAGACCCGGTGATCACGAGACTAAATACGAGACCCGGCGCGGACGAGACGATCAACCGGATACGAGACCCGGTGATCACGAGACTAGTGACCGGATACGAGACCCGGCGCGGACAAGACAATCAACCGGATGCGAGACCCGGTGATTACGAGACGAGCGACCGGATACGAGACCCGGCGCAGACAAGACGATCGACCGGATACGAGACCCGATGATCACGAGATGAGCGACCGGATACGAGACCCGGCGCCGACAAGACAATCAACTGGATACGAGATCCGGTGATCACGAGACGAGGGATCGGATACGAGACCCAGTGCCGACGAGACAATCAAGCGGATACGAGACCCGGTGATTACGAGACGAGCGACCGGATACGAGACCCGGCATTCACAAGACGATCAACCGGATACGAGACCTGGTGATTACGAGACGAGCGACCGGATACGAGACCGGGCGCCGACAAGAAAATCAACCGGATACGAGACCCAGTGATTACGAGACGAGCAACCGGATACGAGACCCGGTGCAGACAAGACGATCAACCGGATACGAGACCCGGTGATCACGAGACTAGCGACCGGATACGAGACCCGGCGCAGACGAGACGGCCGATTAGAAGACAAAACCCGACGACTAACAATGCAGTCAGGGATTGATGCATTTACACCTTTACGAATGTTTTGTATGCCTTACATCTTGCGTTACATCATAAGTTGTATGTGTTGCATCATGTATGTATTGACATTCTTGTGCACTGCCATTCATGCATCGGGTGTCTATTTCTTTATCCTGTTCATTTCATTTAACATTTCATAAACATGATAAAGAGGGGCAGCTGTAGACACCCAAATTTTGCGTTCCCTATGCTAACCGTGACAGGAGGGAAAAATCGTCAATTGAACCGGCCTACGAGAGCGAAGGATGGGCACAAGTACGAACACTCGACGCCACCGCGACGATTCGCGACCAAAACCGACGTGACAACAAGGCCATCCGAAATGAGCATTCTCGAACGATGTGGCACGTTTCCCAGTAATTCCCGGACTGCAAAATACAAGCCTTTCGGCGAAAATCGACGTTACGACATGAGAATCGAGGCATGGTACGAAAACCGAGAAAGTCAAACCAGCCAGCCGCGGATTGATCTGCGGCCAATAAGTGCGCCTTTTGAAAACACGGAAATCGAAACCAGGCTGAGTGGCTGGTGGGCGGCCAGCCAACCGCAGATCAATCTGCGGCCAGCCGCAGATTGATCTGCGGCTGCCCTGGTTTCCCTTTTATCAGCCCAGTTTCAGTTCATTCAGAGAGACGGAAGGAAAAAAATCAGTAGCAGCTCGGAAGAACGGAAAACAGAAGAGAAAAACAGCAGAAAATAGAGAGAAAAGAGAGAAAAAAAGTGAGGAATTATATCTTTTGTGTGAGATTATATATCATATATTTTCTACTCTACTCAATATACAAGTTCATACACATTGTGAGGATTATTTGCAAGGTGAAAAATCCTTTGTTATAGCATTTTGTTATATCATTTTTTAAGTCTTTCTTGTCAATTCGGGCTAAATTAAATGTAGTTTTCATGTAATTTATGGTGGAAAATGAATTAGGAACTATTAGTGAAGGGTTCCATCGGAACAAAAATTCTTCCTAATAACCCGATGATATTCATTTATTGAATTTTCTGTTCGTTTTACGGCGATATATTGGGCGTAGTTCCTTTGGGTTGCTATTTTAGGATGTCTTAGCATTATTAGATTATCCGTGTTGGTTATTTCTTGTAATATTCGTTTTGTGGGTGTGTGAAAATTTTGGGTGTGAGCCTAGGAACGCGACCCCGTGGTCCAAATCCGATGATGGACATCTTTTGATGTAGGTAGTAGGAGCGATGTAGTCTTCATTGTAAATATGTAATTGTCGGGCCTTAAAACGACGCCAAGGCGAGAATCGTGTTTAAGGCCCCGTCATAGTGAAAATATGTGATTGTGGGCATTCAGGGTTATTTTGATGGCTTACATGCCCGTGAATAATCCCCTACGCATTATAATGTTTGATTTGAATTGCAACACCAAAAAGGATTTCAAAGCTAAACGATGAAGATTTTCATAAAATCAATCAAACTAGGTTATTAGCATCACGAGGATAAGAAATTGGAGGTGCTAAGGAATGTCGATTTCTATCTTAACGAGTAGGCAAAAGAAAGATCGTGTTCAAACGTCACAAGAAATGGTTTTATGAAAATAAATGGTTGTTTTATTAAACCGTTGTGCATAGGGTTAAAGAGATCCTAGAAATTGCCGCCAATTTGTATGCGAAAGCGATGTATAGGTATTGATTCCTATTTTGACGAGGGTTTAAAAATTGATCTTGTTTTGCCAAAATGACACCCAATGAAAATCTCGCAGTCTTGACAATTAAAATCAAACCTTTTTTTCATAAAGAATAAAGCTTTCTCGTATAAATCAAAGGACATTCTAAAGCATTCTCAAAGCACGACTTTCCATAAAAAACCCCAAATGATTTTTTCATACAAACTCACCACAATATTCACATAGACACACACACGCGCACACACATACACATTTTATGAATTAAAGGATAGGAAAAGCATCAAGATTGCGGTAACCGTGTTTCACGGAAGTCGAGGGGTGCCTAACACCTTCCCCTCGCTTAAGCAAGCCCCCGAATTCTATGAATCTCGGTTTGCAGACCAATTAAACATATGAGCCAGCGATTTACGAAAACGAAACTCGGATGAGTTGGTACATCCATTTCAAATATACCAACTGGCGACTCTGGTCAATTGGCTCATCATAAAAAACGATCTTTCAAAACCCCGTCGACATTTGTGCCGACCTTTTCCCAAAAAATCATCTAACAAAAAGGCTAAAATTGGAAAGGGTAACAATCACCAATGAAGCGATTCCTCCCGGCGTCGACAGTCCCTCTATACCACCTTCACCTATGGTTTTATTTACTTTTTCAAAAATTTGGCTAGTGTTAATTTACCAGTGCTCTTTCCCTTACTTCCGCTTCCTCCATTTGTCCCTTTCTTCGGATAATTTCTTGCTTGATGATCTTCCGATCCACAATTAAAACATACACCTTTCTTGGGATTAGGGTAATTAGGAGAGATATGTCCCTCTTACCCATAGTTATAACACATCTTCTTAGCTTTCCTACATGCCCTCATATGATTCTTTCCGCAGTTTTCACACTCATTAACCCATTTCTTCGGGTCTCTTTGCTTACTTCCAGAATTTCCTGGATATCTATTGTCGCCCAATTTCCGCTTATTGCTTCCTTTAGCTTTACCTTTTTCCTCATCTTTCTTACTCTGTCCCTCCTAACTGAATTGGCTTAATGCCTTACTTCCTCCATCCACTATTATAGCCTTCTCTAGGATCGTCCCAAACGAGTCAATCTGAAACACCGATAATTTATTATAGAGCGGCTTCAACCCTTGCTCAAATCTACGCGCCTTCCTCTCTTCAGTGCCTACTTGGTGTGGAGCTAATCTCGTCAGCTCATTAAATTTGGCTGCATACTAGGGAACCTACATGTCCCCCTACTTCAGTTCTAGAAATCTCATTTCCATGTTACTTTGCATACTCCTGGGAAAGTAGTTCTCGAAGAATAACTCCTTAAACTTTTCCCAGGCTATGACCCACCCCCTCTCCAGCTCTGTTCTAGTTTGCCTCCCACCAGAAGTTAGTTTCTCCCTTAAATATATAGCTAGCAAAGTTATCTTTTGCTCTTCTTCTACCCTTAAGATAGAGAACGCCTTCTCAATCTCCTTAATCCATGATTGAGCCTCTATAAGCTCAGTGGTTTCTTTAAATTCAGGAGGTCCCACGCTCTTAAAATCCTTAACACTTGCCACTGGTAAAGTTGGAGGATTTGCGTTCACCTCAGCGAGGTTTCTATTTAAAGCCCCTATTAAAAGATCTATAAACTGTTGCATAGGGTTTGCTTGATCTCTATTCTCGTTATCTACCTCTTCTTGGTCGCTTTGACTTCTTCTTGGCAACATTATTCTGTTTAAATAAAATATACACAACAAGTTACGTTAGTCCAAAAAACAGTATACTAACAAGTTTTCAACTTACTTTCATTTTTCATGCATACTAACATGGCTTAACACATATAACCGCCATTATACACCACCTTATTCCTCCAGATCCATCGTGATCCCCAATCAAACCACAACCACAACCAAGCAATAGATTAAATAAAGCCTAAAAGGAATGGTTTAGGGTTCTTGAGGTTTACCTTTTTGGTTCAATTCTTCCTTAATTGCTAGATGATTTGCTTGCTAGCTAACTTGCTCCTCTTCCTCTTCTCCTTGCCCAATCCAAGCTCCTCTCTCTCTGTTTCTCTTTATTTTGCTAGATTTTTTCGTCTTGAATTCGGTGAATTGGTAGGAAATAAAGAAGAAATAGGCTGCTATTTATAGGATTTGCAAGAGTTGGGGTATAAGGGTCATTAGACCAACCAAAACTTTGGCTCCAAGTTTGCTATAGTGATAGCTCCAAGCCATCAAGCCACCAAACCCTAGGCTCAACCCTAGCTCAACGCTAGGCTCAACCCTAGCCTTAATGGTTAGCTTTCCCTAACCAATCCTAATTAGCCAAAACGTCAATTTTGACTTTTTACACTTTCGAATAATAATTCCATATTTATACTCTGAATAAGTACTATGGTGTAATTCAAAATTTCGTAAAACGCCAAAAGCGTTTTCTACGTGATAGTGTTTTCGCGTTATTTCTCGAAAATATTTTATTTTCCTATACGAAACAACAACACATATTTACATAACTCACATACTTGAACATATATATATATATATAAACACATATATCACACATGTATTTATTCATTCAACACATTTACATATAATAATATCCATAAAAATTTATTTTTATTAGATATATATGTTGAAAACCTAATTACAAGGCTATACGATTTCTTAGGTCGTCACATATAGATTATGTACTCTTTGAGTAAAGTGATGGACTCTTCTCGGTGAGGCTCTTGGTGGATCAAACAAAAGATATTAAGAGAAAACCTTATCAGGCAAGGAAGACTTGACGGGCTTGGTAGAGGCTTTTGGTGGATCAAACAAAAGATATTAAAGAGTGTGACTCATATGGGCTAATGCTTAAAAGAGTATGGCTAAAGTTCAAGGGGGAGCTTGGTGTCGATGTGGATGGAGAGATCACATGTTAAGGGGAAGATTGTTGAGATACCGCGTGATAGTAAAGTCCCACATCAAAACACAAAGAAAAAGATTAAGGACATATATGCTCTAATGGACCATAGACCTAATAGGTTAACCTTTTGGGTTAAAATGTGATTTCAGATGAGCATATATATGTCGGATATTCCCAACAGAGTGGGTGCTCTATACCTTTCAAGAATTAGAGGATTGAGACAAAATCCATCAAATCAGATAGTCATACATACTGATGGACTCATAATTTATACATTTTAATTTTGTCCTTTTAATTATATTAGTTTATTTAATTAATATGTTTTATTTTATTTTATAGGATTTAATATTTTGTTGCAATAAAGTCAAAATCTTTGTGATCAAGCGATATTTAATGCTCTTATTCATGTAAGAAAATATCCAAGAAAAATTCAACAACGAGAAGGAATGAGGTGGAACAATCTTGGTGTGCAAGTCAAATCCAGCAAGAGAAAGGAAAGTCTATCTAGAAAATCTCTTTGAAGGAAGTTGATTGCCACTAGGAAGTTAATTCCTTGAAGGAATTAATTGAGCCTTGATGCCTATAAATAGAGCATTACCAAGAGAGATCGAGGGGACATTAGGTATTTTTATGTAGTAATTTAGGTTAGGAGGATGAGGATGAGGATGATTAAATTATTTCTTCATTGTTTGATCGTTAATAAAGGGAGTTTTCTTATTTTATTTTTAATCTTCTTCTTCTTTATTTAGTTAGTTTATTTATTTTCATATCTAATTAATTTCTTTAATCTAGGATGAAGATGAAATTAAATAATTATTCATGATAATATTTTTCATCTCTTCTATTATTTATGCTTTTATGTTTAATTGATTTCGCCTTCATGTTTCGTTATTAAAATACCTTCGTTTTATAGTTCTTATGTGATTTTAAATTAATTAAGAGGTTTTGATAGATTATTGTTAAGGTATGAGTTTTTTATAATCCATGCTTGCTCGAAGAAGTTTTGATGGGTTATAGTTAATCCTTAAATTTTTATAGTCTATGTTTGCCCACGTTAATTGTAAAACTACTAAATTAAAGGGAAGGGAGATCAAAATCATAGTTAAGTTATAAAATAGAAGAGATTGTATTACTTGTTATGTTTATTGTTTAATGGATTCGGATTCCTAGATTGTTTCCTCATTATTAGTTTTCATATTCTAATTAGTTTAATTGTAGTTAATCAATTCTCCATTTTTATTTCTAATTCACCTGAAATAAATATTAAGGATGTTTTAAAATTAATCTAGACTTTGTGGGTTCGACATGTACTTGTCAGTTCTTCAATTTGATACTATGCACTTGCAGTTACTAATTTTTATCACATTAAGTTTTTGGTGTCGTTGTCGAGGACTAGATTTTAATTTTTTTATTCCTTAATTTTTATTTCTTTGAATTAGTATTTTTTTTAGCTCTAATATATTTTTTTCTTCAGGATTATCGAAGCGGAATAAAGGTGCGGAAAAGACAAAAAAAATAATTTACTACGCTATTCCTGGTATTTTGTATCTTAACTCAAAAAAAATAAAAAAAGAGTAGTTTTATTTTTTTTAGTTTTTATTATTAGTTAGAAAACTAATTGTCACATTTATGCATTACTCACGTAGAGCACATCCTGTTTAGGTTATTTATTTATTTTTATTATTATTTTCGTCAATTATAAACTGTGGTGATTGTTGAAGGATTGAGGTACGTCAAATTTCTCATTCTTTCGTAATTTACATAGTTTTAGGACATTTTATTTGTTTACCGATTTTTTTATTTGTGTAGTTTCATCTTTAATCTAACATTAAGGACAAAAACCTGTAACAAGATAAGGTGGACATTTCATTACCCTTCCTTGGCCAACAAACAACCCAACTTGTATTTTGCATAACATTGACCTAATAAAATCAAGTAGACGTTAGCTCTAGGACTCTCGAGCTCAATTAAGACAAGAGACTCCAAGAGTAAGCTAAATTTTTAATTAATCAAGCTACTGGTATCTAGGCAAGTGGTTCAAAAGGCAAACACCTCAAGAACGTGTGGTTATTCAATTAGTCACCGTACCCACGGAGAGACTTCCATCGTTCTTACACTGACCTGGCTAGTGGTTGATTAATTTCGAATTTGGTGGACCTTAAGGTGTAACTTGGAACAGTTATGAGCTGTCTAGATTTTATTTAAGTTAACCTTAGAAGTAATTTTTTCCCCTTATTTATTACTATTTTCTCTTATTTGTTTTTGTATGCTTATCTGTTTATTTACTGAGTAGTGTACGCAAAAAGTGTAGATTAGGGACAAAACATCCCGATTAGTGAGAACACCTGATTTTTTGGAGTTCACTTTAAAAGATCTCACTCTAAGAAAAATAGAGGTCACACAAACCGTTTCTTTAAAAGATCGATGTTATCCTTCCCGTTCTGCCCAACCTTCATGCATCAGTCTTCCACCGGTAATTAGTAATAATTTTGAACTTAAACTGTATTTTATAAATATGTTACCTAGGTTCACTGGTATAGAAGATCCATATTTATTCATTCAGGAATTTGAGTAAGTTTGTGCTTTAATAAAAATTTAACAATTATCTGATGACTCAATTAGGCTAAGATTTATCATATTTGCTTTAAAAGATAATGCTAAAAAGTGGTTATATAACCTGCCAAATAATTTCATATCAACCTGGGGGGATTTGTTGTTACATTTCTAAAAAAAATATTTTTCAAATCATAAAACTGCTAAAATTAGAACTACAATTCATCAATTTTGTCAACTTGAGAAATAGTCCTTTTGAAAATATTTTGATAGATTTAAAAATTTGTTATCACAGTGCCCACACCATGGAATTGAGAAATGGCGATTATGCCAAATTGCCTATGAAAGTTTAGACCATTCCACTAAAACAATGTTAGAGTCAATGTGTCAAGAGGATTTTCTGAAAAATGATGAGCAAAAAGCTTGGGAGTTTTTAGAACACTTAGCAGAAAAAACCATGCAATGGGAAACCACCTGAGAAACCGATAAACCTAGCTCATCTAGGAGTGTTCATACAATTGACAATTCAATTGCCACCGAAGCTAAGTTGGCTGGTGTACTTAAAAGACTCGAAGTTTTAGAAACTAGGGGATCATCACATGTGAACCAAGTCTCGACACCAACACCTTTCTGTCAGGTGTAATTCACCAAGTCATGTGATAGAGGAATGTCCTAGAGTCATGGCCCAACCTGAAGAATATGAATAAGTCAATGCAGTATTTCAAAGACCTAGGAATGACCCATTTGCACCCACTTATAATTCAGGTTGGAGAAATCATCCTAATTTTGCATGAAACCAAGGACCCTACCCAAATAACCTTTCAAATCAGGCCAATCAGCCTCTAAATCAATCTTTTCAACCTTATCAAAAGCCGAATCCTGGTCAGTACCAAAATTCAAATTCAACAACTCAATATCCACCAAGTTTTCCTAATGAAAGTGAGAAAAGACTTAGCACTTTAGAGAAGAGCATAGAAACTTTAATAAAATCTCGTAATAATTTCATGCAAAGCACTAATCAAACCTTATCTTGTTTAGAGATCCAAATGAGTCAATTGGCCACTACAGTTAGTGAAAAAGAGAAGGGTAAGTTTCCTAGTCAACTCAAAACCAATCTAAAATTTTCAGTCCCTAATCAAAAACCTTATCATGCTAATTCACTTAAAAACAACCAAGTCAATCATGTGAATTCTGCAATCTCTTTAAGGTCTGAAAATTATTTTAACAATCATGTTGGGATTGATAATGAAGAAGAGGAAAATTTAAATGTTAAATCTAACAATTCATCTTCACAGTCAGATCCAGCCAGAAAAGGCCACAAACTCTGAGTCAGTAGGCCCATCACTAAGCATGTGTCAAAAATAATCAAACCACACCTTCTGAGTCAAATGAAAAAATCTTTAAACCAAAAGCCCCATTCTCTCAAAGACTTATTTCAAACAAGCAATCAACCCAATCAAACAAAATTCTAGAAGTGTT
Source organism: Aralia elata (assembly GCA_034770075.1). Taxonomy (NCBI): domain Eukaryota; kingdom Viridiplantae; phylum Streptophyta; class Magnoliopsida; order Apiales; family Araliaceae; genus Aralia; species Aralia elata. The sequence goes on from CM068377.1 coordinate 67,412,598, forward strand.
CAAACAAGTGAAAATTAATATTCCTCTTCTAGATGCCATTCAACAAGTTCCCTCAGATGCTAAATGTCTAAAAGATTTATGCATACACAAAAGAACCACTCATGTTCCTAAGAAAGCTTTTCTAATAGTTCATGTTAATTCTATCTTGGCTTGTCAAGTCCTTGTGAAGTATAAAGACCCCGGTTGTCTTACTATTTCATGCATCATAGGTGACACCTTAATTTAAAAAGCTTTGCTTAATTTAGGAGCTAGGTGAACCTGTTACCATTTTATGTGTACCAAACCTTGGGTTTAGGGTAGTTGAAAAAGACAAGTATCACACTCCAACTTGCTGACCATTCCGTTAAAGTGTCAAAGGGAATAGTTGAGTATGTACTCATTAAGGTTGGCGATTTTGTGTTCCTTGTTGACTTTGTTGTCCTTGAAACCCAGCCTATTGCCAATCCCAAAGGTCAAATTTCTGTCATTTTAGGTAGACCATTTCTAGCAACCTCTAATGCGTTAATCAATTGTAGAAATGGACTAATAAAATTGACATTTGGGAACATGACAATTGACTTAAATGTGTTTAATGTGGGAAAGCAACCTAGTGATTTTTCTGACCAACCCGTTGAAGTGAACATGATTTAGAAAATGTCTGAAAATGAACTTACGGGAGAAGATGAGATTCTTAACTTTTGTCTAAATCATTTTGGTCAAAATTAGGATGAAATTGAATACTTGAATGAGGTCAATAAGATGTTGGACTCCACAGACCAAAAGTCTTACTCTAGACTGGAACCTATAGTTGAATCAAGTTTGCCACATTTTGAGCACTTTAAAGAGAATCACATTGACCTTGAATTTAAACCCTTTTGTGATCATTTTACTTTGGGTCCATCCGAAGCACTTTCTATAATCACTAAATGTGACTTAACAAATGAACCAAAGGTTGTGGACAATAAAAATATTCCATGTTTAGATAATGAGATCATATCTCTCATTTCAGATAATGCATGTGTCAGTCCAGTTCAAGTGGTACCTAAAAATTTTGGTATAATAGTTGTTCAAAATGATGAAAATATTTTAGTGCCCCTTGGTAACGAATATGGATGGCAAGTTTGGATAGATTTTATGAAGTTAGAATTTTTCAAAAGAAACTATCATTTTCCTTCTTCATTCCTTGACCCAATTTTAAAAGAATCAATCGAGTATGCTCACAATTGTTCTTCTAATACAAATTCTGACTATTTCCAATTACTCAGACCTCCTAAAAATTCTAAGAAAGCCATATTAACTTGTTTTTTTGCATCACTCATTTATCGTCGTATAGTTTTCAAGATTTATAAAATTTATAGATATGTTCATTTGTTTTCTTTTTCACCGCATGTTCTTGTAGCTCAATGCCCCACCGTACAAGGTACAATTCTCTCATTTCTTTGTTCTCTTTCTTCATTTGCATACATTGAGGACAATGTATGATTTAAGTATGGAGGGAGTTTTGCAATCTTATTATTCAATTTTTATTTATTACATTTTTATTGTTTTATGTATTTATTTTTGTTCTCTTTAGGAAACTAATTCTTTTCGTTAAAAAAAAATTAAAAAATTAAAAGAATAAAAATTTTGTTTGACTTTTTATGGATTAAATTTATTCTAATAAGTGTCCAAGGAGCAAAAACTTTAAGTAGGATTAAAAGATTTAGAACTCTTGAACCTTTGATTAGATACGAAATCTTAGTTCGAAACACCATCTTGAGTAAAATAAAGTTCATATGCATTTTTACACTTCACGTTTGCACTAATTCTTAGTTGTAGGGTATAAACTATGATTCGAGCAATTTCAAAAAAAAAGTTGAAAAAAGGAAAGAAAAAAAAGAAATAAATAACTGTTTCAATGTCTACTGAACGAAATAATTGGGTATCCAAGCCTCATGACGCATCGATATTCACGCTGAAAAGTGTGATGGATATAAGCAGCTTGACTAGTATAATTTTGTGGCATTTGTTACTCGAGTTAGTAAGTCCTTAGGGGTGTTTTTACACCTAGTACCCTAAAGTCAACTGGTTTGGGAGTCATTGGTTCAACGCTCGCTACATGGATAGCTCTGAAAAGCCTAAGAAAAAGAGACATTGCACAAGTCAAGAAAAAAAATGAAAAAAAGAAGGAAAGAAGAAAAAGAAAAATGAGTTTGCTTGATTTTCATGGTAAAAATTCCTACTAAGAGTTACATCACATACACAAGTATGCATCACGTGAAATTAATTTAATAGAAGATGGTGTCTAAAATGAAGATATAGTATGTTTGATAAGGTGAAAGTGTGATTTTGAATTTAATCTTGCTTATGTATAATGCTCATGTATACTTAGAAGTTTTTTTTCGATTTCATAATTGGTTAAACTCAAGAAGATTTTATTTTGAATTTTGAATTTTGTGAGTATATTCAGTGCAAACCCTCACAAGACACAACTCGTCCATTTGGGGTAACCTTGGGGTTTAAAGGCTTGTTGCACATGCTAAGTGCAATCGTGTTTCCTACAAAAATGAGATATTATAGTTTTTGTTTTATTTTTATTTTCTTTTTATTTTTACTGAGGAAGAGCAAAAGTTTGGTATGAAGGTATTTGATAAACTCATAATTTATACATTTTATTATCCCTAATTTTGTCCTTTTAATTATATTAGTTTATTTAATTAATATGTTTTATTTTATTTTGTAGGATTTAATATTTTGTTGCAATAAAGTCAAAATCTTTGTGATCAATCGATATTTAATGCTCTTATTCATATAAGGAAATATCCAAAAAAAATCCTACAACGAGAAAGAAGGAGGTGGAACAATCTTGGTGTGCAAGTCAACTTCAGCAAGAGAAAAGAAAGTCTATCTAGAAGATCTCTTTGAAGGAAGTTGATTGTTACTAGGAAGTTAATTCCTGGAAGGAATTAATTGAGCCTTGATGTCTATAAATAGAGCACTACCAAGAGAGATTGAGGGGACATTAGGTATTTTTATGTAGTAGTTTAGGTTAAGAGTAGGATGAGGATTAAATTATTTCTTCATTGTATGATCGTTAATAAAGGGAGTTTTCTTATTTTATTTTTAATTTTCTTCTTCTTTATTTTAGTTAATTTATTTATTTTCATGTCTAGTTAATTTCTTTAATCTATGATGAAGATGAAATTAAATAATTATTCATGATAATATTTTTCATCTTTTCTATTATTTATACTTTTATGTTTAATTGATTTCGCCTTCATGTTTTGTTATTGAAATACCTTTGTTTTATAGTTCTTATGTGATTTTAAATTAATTAAGAGATTTTGATAGATTATTGTTAAGATATGAGTTTTTCACAATTCATGTTTGTTCGAAGAAGTTTTGATGGGTTATAGTTAATTCTTAAATTTTCATAGTCTATGCTTGCCCACGTTAATTGTAAAATTACTAAATTAAAGGAAAGAGAGATCAAAATCATAGTTAAGTTATAAAATAGAAGAAATTGAATTACTTGTTATGTTTATTGTTTAATGAATTCGGATTCCTAGATTGCTTCCGCATTATTAGTTTTCATATTCTAATTAGTTTAATTGTAGTTAATCATTTCTCTATTTTTATTTATAATTCGTCTGAAATAAATATTATGGATGTTTTAAATTTAATCCAATCTTTGTGGGTTTGACATGTACTTGTCAGTTCTTTAATTTGACACTTAGCACTTGCAGTTACTAATTTTTATCACATCACATATCTTTAATATCGTCGGCAAGTAGTGTGATTTTCGACTTTGTGCTACAACTTTGCAAAGGATAAGTTTTTTTTGTTAATTTTTCTTTTACAGCGAATTCGATGTGTTATTTTTTTTTTATTTTTTTTGAGTTTCTTTAATTATGCCATGCTTTTTCCGTTATCGCACCCGATTCCGTTTTGTGTGACTCGCCGAAATTATCCCTTTTTACGTTGATTTCCCTTAAATTGTGTGTCTTAGATTTAGATCGGCGCTGGCCGAGACCTAGACACATCGAGCCGGTAGTATACTATCTTTAGCTCTCTCTCTGTATATAATGTAACTTTTTTTTCTTTTGTACATCGCTCAATTGGACATTTTTGCTTAGTACAGCAGGAAGATTGTTCTTTACTTAGAGAGCAGTTGGCCAATAAAAAGGCTTTTGGAACTAGCTTTTGGATTGTGGTTTGATGATGCTCATATGACATTATATATATATATATATATATATATATATATATATATATATATATATATATATATATTAATATATATATTATATATATATATATAAGGATTCAAGAACAATATTCTTAAAAACAGCTTAACATAAAACAACAAAATTTTAAAAAATTGTTAAACTGTCCCAACAAAATATATATCTTTACCCATATTCTCAAAGAATGACAAAAGTGTTCGCTCAAGTTAACAATTTTTTCCTTTTCAACTTATAAAATTTAAAATAGTCCCTAATGTTTTTTTTAAAAAATAAAATGTTATTCTCTACTGCCTGATCCGATCATTTTTACATCGGAGCAATTCACATGGGTATAAATTATAATTCCACATTTTTACTATGTTTATTTTATTTTTATACAATTTGACTTTTTAAGAATATATTGATTTATATTACTTTAATATAATAAAGCATAAATTAAAATTAAAACACTCAAAATTAACCTTCAACATCTTCATCTTCTCCCTATAACCATACAAATGATTTTTCGTAGACAGCACGACCCTCAACCTACACAGCCCCGGCCACCAAAAGATCCATAGCTCCGGCCTCCTTCAACAGTAACTCATCCCCTGCACCACCACTTTTTCATCTGAATCAGTGTTGCTTCAAATCTGAAAATGTCAAAGCCCTAACTCTCAATCTCTACTAAAACAAACCCAATTTAGAACAAAAGCTGCGACACACTCTGCCATCCTAGCCACCAAACTGCTTTTGTGATAATTGGGTTTTTAAGGAAAAGGTAATTTGCTTTGTTGGGTTCCATCAGTTGCAGATTACCCAATTGATGAATTGTAGCACACTGTCTCATATTCATCTTTTTGAGTGTACATGTTCCCCTACATATCTCCACTTAAAAGTGAAATTTAAAGAAACTACTCCAAATCCAATAAGGGTAAAGTTGGAGAAAAAAAATGTTTTCAATAATTATTGAAATTCCATCTTGCGAAACATTGTGTCACTCAAAACTTTCTTTTAAAGTGAGACGGAGGAGTTTATCTTTGTCGTATATTGCTTTGCCCAAAATTAAGTTTCTCATTGTTATATTGTTCTGCATTGTGATTTTCGGTTCATGTCTCATCTCATCTCAGATATAGGTTGACAAATATAATTGTGGTCTTAAGAAACATGAATTGTCTCATTTGCTTAATCCACGTGCTTTTTCGTGTGAACTTCTCACACTTTGTCCCTTTGAATCGTTTTTTAACCTTTTTCCCCCCTTTTCTGTTGCGGTCATAATCAGAATTCCTTCTTGGTGGTTGCTACTAATTGAAGTTTGCAGAATTGTCAATTAACTTCAATATCCTCCCTACTGACGAGTTATCCTTATGATATTAGTAACATAATATACTAGTTACCCTTGCACTCAAAAGTCAGAAGTGTTCATGCTACTTTGAAGCAATTTGGAAGGTCTGGGAGCTTAAAGAGTCCAGTAAAATATTGGACATATCTGGTTAGTTAGTAGCTCTCTGCTTTGCACATTATATGGATTATTTTAAAATACTTAGAACTTTGATTGGTCTTTATAATTTGAAAGACGATGCATCCTCATTGTCAGTGTGATTTTGAATTATATAACAATCAGGCAAAAGAACAGAAGAATGTTGATTTTTTTAAGACATAAAAAATGATAGTACAATTTAATATATTTAGGTTCTGTAAATAACAAGTTGTTATAGAAGGAAAAAATGTTGTTATTGGTCAACTTATAAGCCAAAGCATTAATACTTTAGAAATACATTTGAGCTTTTTTGGAGCTCTGGTCAAACCATGTCGAGACTCACCAATAACTACTTAAGATTTCTTTTTCCTCTTATGTATTGCTATTAACTTTTCATTTTATTCTTTTTGTAATCTAAACTGGTATGTACTCCTTCAACAACTTTAGTTTTAAGAAATATTTATTCAATCTTTGTCCATCATCTTTGTGTGATCAAAGACTTGTTAGAATCAAAGGTGGGGAACAAAATCTTTTGTATTTCCGTGAATTAATGAAGTTATGCCCTCATTTATATGTGACCCAGCAATACAAAATTTCATTCCTGCATAAATGTTGTTTCATTGTGCAGTTCTCCTTCCACATGCATCATCTTCCTAGAGTAAAATGTCTCTCCTTATTAAACCTCAAAACCAAATGCATTACAAAGATTAAGCAGATTCATACTCAGCTCATTACCAACGGCCTCAGTCCTCCTTCCAATTTTGGTAGATTAATCGAGCAGTACTCCGCACTATCAGCTTCTCAAGGCATGAATTATGCCCACCTAGTTCTCACCCACTTTGACATTAATCCAAATGTGTATCTTTTGAATATATTAATCAGATGTAGTCTCCCCAGATATTCTGTCCTTGTTTTTGCGAATTACGTCTCACGGGCTGATCTTGTTTTTGATGATTTCACATACATTTTTGTTCTTGGAGCTTGTGCTCGGTGCTCTTTGTTGTGGGAGGGGAAACAAATACATGGTCGGATAGTAAAACAGGGGTTTTTCTCTAATTTTATGCTGCAAACTACTGGTATACATTTTTATGCAAGAAATCAGGATGTTGTATCTGCTCGGAGAGTGTTTGATGAAATGTCTATGAGAAGTACGGAGACATGGAATTCCATGATAGCAGGTTATTGTTCACAACGAGAAAGGGTGAATAGATGTGCCTTTAATGCTGCTTTGATATTGTTGCGTGATATGATGGTTGATGTTTGTGGAGTGAAGCCGAACGATACTACAATGGTATCTGTTCTCTCTGCGGCCTCTCAGTTAGGTATTTTGGAAAGTGGTACTTGCATCCATGGTTATATAGAGAAAACAATTTATGCCCCAGAAAACGATGTGTATATTGGAACTGGACTTGTTGATATGTATTCAAAATGTGGATGCCTTGATAGTGCTATGTGCATATTTGAGAGGATGAGAGAAAAGAATGTATTGACGTGGACGGCTATGACAACCGGGTTGGCCGTTCACGGGAAAGGGAAAGAAGCATTGGAGGTTTTGGATGCTATGGAGGTTTATGGGATAAAACCCAATGAGGTGACCTTCACTAGCTTGCTATCCTTTTGCTGCCATGCTGGACTTGTTGAAGAAGGCCTTTCTTTGTTTGATAGAATGGACAGGTTTGGAGTTGTGGCATTAAGACAGCATTATGGCTGTATTGTTGACCTTCTTGGCCGAGCTGGACATTTACAAGAGGCTTATGATTTTATAAGCAATATGAAGGTTAAACCAGATGCGATTCTGTGGAGGAGTTTACTTGGTGCTTGCAAAGTTCATGAGGACATGCTGATTGGTGAGAAGGTTGCTAAGGTCCTACTCCATATACAGCCAGGGCAGAAATTTGTGTCAACAAGCAATATTGCTGAAATGAGTGAAGACTATATAGCTTTATCTAATGTTTATGCTGCTGCAGATAGGTGGGAGGATGTAAAGATGGTGAGAGAAGTAATGAAACTTAAGGGGTTAGAACCGAAGCCTGGTTTTAGTTCAGTTCACTCACTTTAGCAACTCTGTCTAGGGTGGATTTTAGACTGCAATTGAAAGGTAATGTAACAATAATACTCATAATACTCATGATACTAATTCCAAATTGTTTAGGTATAGGTGATCACATCACAAATTTAATACAAGTGCAGTCAAACCACCACCATCAAGCTATTTGACAACTAAACATGTTTTTCTTTTTATAGTTTTTATACTTCGTTCCAAAATATAAGATCGTGAATTTAATAAATTTTCAAACTCAAAATTGATATGATTTGTTAAAAAATACAAAATAATAAATCTTATAATTAGTACTTCTTCCGTTTCAAATTATAAGATAATTGTTTACTTTTGAAAGTCAATTTTAAGTCATTTTCAAATTCAAAATTGAGGTAATTCATTAAAAATTGTGAAAATATAAATTTTATAATGAGTAATATCTTTTTTTAAAAAGTCTACAATATTCATCATTGTATTTACTAAGACTAAATGTTCACATCAATTTTGAGGTTAAAAATATTTTAAGTTGATTTTAAAAAGTCAATAATATTCTTATGTTTTGGAACGAAGGGAGTTTTTTTTAGATGTTTTACACTATTCATCATTATATTGTTGAAATTAAATAAATTTATGTCAATTTTGAGTTTGAAATATTGAAATTAATAGATCCAATAACTCTTCTAGTTCTCACATTTTAGCATTATTCTCTATTGAAGTTTCAGTATGGTGGAAAGCTCAAAGATGTATTTGATTCGACTTCTAACTACTGTTTCTATTGCAGAGCTGCTCATCTTAAATTTCTTAGTGCACAAATTATATACCTCTTGTGTTTATGGGTCTAGCTGCAGGCTTTCATTTCAGTCTGCTCATTATTACATCGGAGCGTTTAACATCAACTTCACATTATTTGCAATTTGAAGATAGGATGTACTTGCTGCATGCTGATCTTGTAGTTGACTTGGTGTGCAGATCAAGTGTTACACTACTCAAAACCGAGGTATCAGCTGTTCATTCCACTAAAACTGTTGCTTAATCTTCCATCTTTATCTCTACCGAGCAAACTACCCTTACTAGGTTGTTTTGAGGAGTTTGTTAAAAAAAAAATCAAAAATCATTTCCTAAAAATTATAGTATTGATAAGATCTTAAAAATTATCGGCTAAATATAGTAAAAACTAAAATATTCATTTCCTAAAGTGTTAGCTTTTTTTTCTTTTTCTTTTTTGATAAGAAAATACTACTATAAATTAAGTTAAAATGGAGTAGTAATAAAATATAAGGAAAAAATGATGATAATTAGATAATATATGATAATATTTATATAAAGAATTCTTAGAATAGAAAAATAAGGGGAATTTTTTGAAAATGACTATTTTAGGATTTTTAAGAACTAGACTTTTACCTCATTATCTTATCAGACTGATCAGTAATGCTTCTGAAGAACAACATGTGTTTTGTATGGTTCTATCTAGAAGACCATCAATGTTACACTGTAGTTATCAATTTCTTAAAATCCTAAAACATTCAACACATGTTGATGACATATATATAAATTTTTTAACTCAATTTAATTAACATTTTACAATGAAACACATAGAGGAAGAAATATAATCAATATATATAAAATGTTTAACTCAATTTAATTAACATTTTACAATGAAACACATAGAGGAAGAAATATAATTAATACTTAGTCTAGTTAATTAAATTATGTATAAATTCTGAGTATTATCCTTTTAAAATTTATTAAAAAGATGAGGAGAAGTAAACTAAATTTAATGGTTAGAAATGATATAAGAAATTAAGTAATTAGACCGTCCTTAAATTAAATCTACTAAAGACGTACAAAAAGAAATAATTTTTTCTCTCTCTAAAAAGATGAATAGGAAAAACAGAGGGAGTAGATAAATAAAGAAATTAGATAATCCATGGTATTTTTGATAAGAAAATTGATGTCTTCATAATGAAATAAAATAATATTTATAAATCACTAATTTCATGTTTAAATATTATTCAACGTTGATGTAATATTAATGGACTAAGTGTATTTTGTTATTAGATCAAACTGTTAATTTTATGTTAATTATAAGTTTATAGGTATTACTTATTCCGTTCGATAAATATATTTTTAAATTTAAAAATTTTCAAATGACAATTGGTTTTGAATAGGTCATAGTAACAAGACACATGAAACAATAAGCTATTTTGTTATTAGATCAAACTGTTAGTTTTATGTTAACTATAAGTTTATAGGTATTACTCATTCCGTTCGATAAATATATTTTTAAATTTAAAAATTTTCAAATGACAATTTTTTTGGAATAGGTCATAGTAACAAGACACGTGAAATAATAATATGACCTAATTATTCGTAAAATTTATAAATAAAACTCTTTTTATAAATGAAATGAACTACGTTCCGAAAAAAGAAGAAGTCTCGTAATAAAGCTGACAAATATTAAAGATAATAAGTTTTATTAGTATTATGTGAGTTATTTTGAATTTTCTTTACCTTACTAATAACTCTTTCAATTTACACTTAATTATTATCATGACTTTTGTCAAACAATTTTTCTTTTATAACTTGTTTTTGTCTTTTGACAATATTAGTTTAGTCATTTCTTCATTTACTCCCTCCGCTCCAAAAATAGAAATAGATTTTAAATTTATTTAATTTCTTTTAATCTTTTTTATTTCTTAAAACCGAAATTTTAGTCTATTAATTTTTGTTTATTTAAAAATTATGTCACTCTTTATGTTACATGCTACTGTTTCTTTCTTAAATAAATTATGATTAAAGGCATAAAATTTTCCTTATAATATTTTTATTGATTATTTTTGAAACGTCAATAATAATCTAGAAGGGGGTTTAATAGATTATTACTAATTAAAAATTTCTTAGGTCTTTTTGAATTATAATGCGAAAAAAGAGACAGTAATCAATTACACAGAACAAATGTATTTAGCTGGTTCACAACATACAACTCACGTATGTTGCTATGTCAAGTCTCAAACTCCTTTTCATGACTTTAAATTCTATTACTTTCAGTAATAAAAATACTTTTTTTACAAGTGGAGAAACATTTACAAAGTTTTTCGAGACAAAACTCTTAAACTATCCTACAACTACTTCTCTTGGACAATATCTTCCTGCTACTTCCTCAAATGTAGTTGTACATGTTCTTTCAGTTCTATCTTATAATCTGGTCTTGAAACAAAAAGCCTGTCACTTACATCATAAGTATGCAAGAGACCTAACTACCCATTAACATCTCTACAACTCTAGTCTTAGTCTTAGAATTATTTTTTTCTCATATATATATAAAATAAACTAACTAACCCAAAATTCCTTTGCAATAAAAGTAAAGGAAATGTGCTCCTTGATGAAATTTGTCACTGCCGACCCCGTAGCCCTTTTCAAGGGTATTATTTCCACCCATTTTGTATACGTCTCAATGGCGGTCAAGATCCAGATGTTGCCCTTGTAATTAGGATGAATAGAACCTATGAGATCCATTCCTTATGTATGAAAAGGTCATGGCATTGCTAAGTGTCGACACCGGGTTTTTCGCTTCGTGGGTCCTTTTAGTCTTTTCCAATTTTAGCCTCTTGATTAGGTGATTTTGGGAAAAGGTCGGCATTGATGTCGACGGGGTTTTGAAAGATCGCTTTTTATGATGAGCCAATTAACCAGAGTCGCCAGTTGGTATATTTGAAATGGATGTACCAACTCATCCGAGTTTTCGTTTTCGTAAATCGCTGGCTCATGTGTGACTCCGAATTAATTGGTCTGCGAATCGAGATTCATAGAGTTCGGGGGCTTGCTTAAGTGAGGGGAAGGTGTTAGGCACCCCTCGACTTCCGTAAAACACGGTTACCACAATCTTGATGCTGTCCTATCTTTTAATTCATGAAATGTGTATATGTGCAGGTGTGTGTGTGTGTGTGTGTGCTTATGTGAATGTTGTGGTGAGTTTGTATGAAAGAATCATTTGGATTTTTGGGAAAATCGTGCTTTAATTTGGGAACGCTTCGGAATGTCTTTTCGGCATACACGAGAAAGCTTGATTCCTTATGAGAGAGGTTTGATTTTAATTTGTCAAAAGCCATGGAATTTTTCTTTAGGTGTCGTTTTGGCAAAAGAGGATTTTATTAAGCCTTAGCCAAAATAGGAATCGAGATTTATACGTTGCTTTCACAAATGATGGGCAATTTCTAGGATCTCTTTTGCCCTATACATCAAGGTTTAATAAAACATTACTCATTTCTAAAATCAAATTTTGTGATGTTTGAAAACGATTTCCTTTAGCTTTCTCGTTAAAATAGGAGTCGACATTCGTTAGCATTCCCAATTTATTATCCTCGTGATGCTAATAACCTATTTTGATCGATTTTAGAAAAATCTTTATTGTTTTGGTTTTGAAATCCTTTGTTTGATGTTACAAATCAAATTAAACATCAAAACGCGTAGGGGGTTATTCACGGGCATGTAAGCCATCAAAATACCCCCGAACGCCAACAATCACATATTTTCACTATGACGGGGCCTTAAACACGATTCTTGCTTTAGCGTCGTTTTAAGGCCCGACGATTACATATTTACAATGAAAACTACATCATTCCTACTTCTTACATCAAGATATGTCCATCATCAGATTTGGACCACGGGGTCGCTTTCCTAGGCTCACAACCAAATTTCCACACACCCACAATCGGATGTTACAAGAAATAACCAACACGGATAATCTAACAATACCAAGACATCCTAAAATATCGATCTAAAAGAACCTATGCCAAATATAACATCGTAAAACAAACAAAAAAAGATCAACGAATAAATATCATTGGGTTATTAGGAAGAATTTTGTTCCGATGGAACCCTCACTAATAATCCCTAATTCATTGTTCCATCATAAATTACATGAAAACTACATTTAATTTGACCAAATGATGTGATAGAAATTGCAAAAATAAGGAGATTTTTACCTTGCAAATGAAATCCAAATGGATGTAAATTTGTCTATTCGGATAGAAGAAAAGATATATGTGATACAATTAATTCACAAGAATATTATTCCTCTCTTTTTCCTCTCTTTCACTCCTATTTTTATTGCAAATCTATGCTATTTCTTCCTCAATTTTCGAACTTCTTGCTGCTGTATTTTTCTTCTTCTCGGATCTGCTGAATTCCTCTCTCTCTCTTTTTTTTTTCCCTGTATGCTGAAATGAGTTGTTATAGGCTGGCCAGAGCCAGCCGCAGATTGATCTGCGGCTGGCTGGCCGCCTGCCTTCCACCCAGCACGCCAGCCACTTTGATTATTTAATTCTTCTCGGTTCCCGTACTGCACCTCGATTCTTGCGTTGCGCTGTCAGTTTTATCCGAAATGCCTGTATTTTGCAGTCCGATAATTACTGCGGGACGTGACACATTATTCGGAAATGCTCATTTCAGATGGCTTTATCGTCACGTTGATTTTGACTGCAACTTGTCGCGGCGGCGTCCAGTCTTCGCACTTATGCCGATTCTTTTGCTCCCGCAGGCGGGTTCAATTGATGATTTTGCCCTCCTGTCAAGGTTAGCATACGAAGTGCAAAATTTGGGTGTCTACAGCTGCCCCTCTTTATCATGTTTATGAAATGTTTAAATGAAATGAACAGGATAAAGAAACAGACACCCGATGCATGAATGGCAGTGCATAAAAATTGACAATACATACATGATGCAACATACATATAATTTATGATGCAATACAAGATGTAACGCATGCAAAACACTCGAAGGAGTGTCAATGCATCAACCATCCGACCGTACTTGTTAATCGTTGGGTTCACTCTTCCAATCTTATCATCTCGCTCGGGGCCGGGTTTTCGTCGCCGGTCACCCATCTCATAATCGCCAGTTATCGTTGCCGTCGATTGTCTCGTCGGGGCCGGGTATCGTCGCTGGTCACCCATCGCGTAACCCCCGGTTATCGTCGCCGGTTGGTCATCTTGTCGGAGCCGGTTTTCGTCGCCGGACATCCATCTCGTGATCGCCGGTTATCGTCGCCGGTCGATCGTCTCGTCGGGGCCGGGTATCGTCGCCGGTCACCCATCGCGTAACCCCCGGTTATCGTCGCCGGTTGGTTATCTTGTCGGAGCCGGTTTTCGTCGCCGGACATTCTTCTCGTGATCGTCGGTCGATCGTCTTGTCGGGGCCGGGTATCGTCGCCGGTCACCCATCGCGTAACCCCCGGTTATCATCGTCGGTTGGTTATCTTGTCGGAGCCGGTTTTCGTCGCCGGACATCCTTCTCGTGATCGCCGGTTATCGTCGCCGGTCGATCGTCTTGTCGGGGCCGGGTATCGTCGCCGGTCACCCATCGCGTAACCCCCGGTTATCGTCGCCGGTTGGTTATCTTGTCAGAGCCGGTTTTCGTCGCCGGACATCCTTCTCGTGATCGCCGGTTATCGTCGCCGGTCGATCGTCTTGTCGGGGCCGGGTATCGTCGCCGGTCACCCATCGCGTAACCCCCGGTTATCGTCGCCGGTTGGTTATCTTGTCGGAGCCGGTTTTCGTCGCCGGACATCCATCTCGTGATCGCCGGTTATCGTCGCCGGTCGATCGTCTTGTCGTGGCCGGGTATCGTCGCCGGTCACCCATCTCGTGATCTTTCCACTCAATACGTCAAATGGCTGCAAGGGAGCAAGGTGGGACCCACCAGGGCCAGCCGCAGATTGATCTGCGGCCAGCCGCAGATACATCTGCGGCCATGATCGGGTTTTATAACCTGCGCGCCTCCTTCAGATCTGTCACTTTCAACTTCCAACTCACATAGATTCTCTCGATTTTTGCTTGTTCGCAAGGGCCTTTTGTCGATTTTTTTCAACTTTCCTGCAAAAACTGCTCCGGTAGGATCGATCTACGCGCTACAGGTAACACTTTGACCGGTCACTTTTCAATTTCGTCAATGTTTTGCTATACATTTGACTATTTGCATGTTTAGAGATAAAATGTATGCTTTACAATGCTATGCAATGTACTATCATATATACATGCTATGTATTAACTGTGTGAGTCCTATTTTATGTTCATGATGCGATCCCACGTATATGTTTGCTCCTTTTTGAAAGAAAATCATGCATTTATGGCACTTTACATGCTTTATTTACACATATGAAAAACAATGCTTGGATATGCATGGGATGTCCATTTTATAGACGGAACTCTGCCAATTTTTTTTTTTTTTTTTTATGTGTATCATGCTGTATTAATTATATGATGAGGATAGGAATTTAGAATATTCATTGCATAATTTTTAAAAGGGAACTTACCTTCCTTTTCGCTTGTTCTATCCCAGCTATGGATTCTGATGCGCCCACTAGCTCTTCCGCCTCTCGGACTTCGGGTGTTCGCCGTCGTAGGGCTGCACCTGCCCCTGTTCCTCCTCGGACCCGTCAGGCTCGTCGCTTGATGGAGGCTGTCATCCGTCCTGATCATCCGGACGTTGAGGAGGTTGTTCCTCCGGAGGTTGCGGTGGAGGAGCCGTCTTCCAGCACACCGGCTCCCTCTTCTCATCGCGCTTTATCTGGCGCTTCTGTCCAGATACCCGACCTATTGGGTCGGGATCTCAGCCGTCATCCCTCGGCATCCCTTGTTGCTAATGAGGTATATTCAATTCTGCTCTGAATTTGCTCTCAATTCCTCAATTTCTGTTCTATCTGGACTGACCCATTGGTGATTTTCACAGGTGCCTGAGTTTACCCAGCCGAGGGGTAACTGGTTCAACATTTACTCCCTTTACGCGGCCTTGCACAATGATTACCGCGCGGTGGTGGACTCCTGGGGCTTTCGCCACTTCTTCACCATCATTCCCCGCCAGTGCCCCTAGGGTTATATGCGGGCTTTGTCCGAGAGGTGGTTTCATCAGACCCAGTCCCTTCATCTTCTGGACTGTGAGGTCGTGCTGACCCCTTGGGATTGGCGATATATCACGGGGATCGAGTTCACCGGGTCCCGTGTCCCTCTGGACCTCGATATTACTCCAGCAGAGGTCCGCGCTCTTTTGGGCTTTGCTGCCGATGACCGGGTCTTCAAGGCCCGCAGTATCCGGTCCGGAGCATTAGCTGTCGATGCTGTCGGAGGTCTATACGCACAGCCTATCCCAGCGGATCAGGGCAGTGGTAGATGCTCATTTTTGGACTGTCAGCCGAGCTATTGCTTTACTGGATCGTATTGATATGATGGGGCAGCAGATTGCAGGAGATGTTGATGCTTCAGATCTATCCACCACCCTGTCCATCCTACTTCAGCTAGTTTCAGATTTGTAGATTATTTTATTTCCTGCATAGACTATGTTAGTTTCATCAGTTATTGAAAGAGAAATCTTGCAATAAAACGACTTATATATATAGACATGCATTTAAATTTAGTCATTTTCCCCTTTTGTCGTATCATTGCCTTCCATTGGATCCTCATTTTATCCAATTGACCACGATTTTGACATTTCGCCTTCTTTCTCTTCTCAAGACTTGATGGAGATTTGACAGATATTGCCGCACACCTCTTGATTTCATCGGATTGAATTTCAGATTTTGGATAACTGTTTGGTTGGATCAGGATTATGTCCTTTGGGATGAAGCTGGTTAGGCAGTTGGTTTCGGGAAGGTTTTGAGGGTGTAAGAAGGTTTTATCTGGCTATCGAAAATTGGTTTTGGTTAGGGAAAGGATTATTTTTTAAAGGATCGGACCGCGCCATGATGGCTGCCTACGTACCCCCACAAGTTGGGAGATCAGGTCCTACGTAGTTCGCTCTCAAAGGGAAAAAAGGAAATGATGACTTAAGCGTAAAACCGCTTCACCGAGTCATAATTGAGGGGTTGTGGAAATACCTCACCATCCATTTCTTGCAATATGAGGGCTCCTCCGGATAGCACTTTCTTAATCACAAATGGCCCTTCCCAGTTTGGGGCGAACTTTCCTTTGGCTTCGTCTTGACAAGGCATGACTCTTTTCAACACCAAATCATTTTCTTTGAACTTCCGAGGTCTTATCCTTTTGCCATATGATCGAGAGATCCTTTGTTGATATAACTGACCGTGCCAGACAGCAGCCACCCTCCTTTCATCAATTAGGGCCAATTGGTCGTATCGACTTTGCATCCAATCCTCCTCGCTTATCTGAGCATCGATCACTATTCTGAGAGATGCCATTTCAACCTCGATTGGCAGAACGGCCTCCATTCCATACACCAGAGCGTAAGGGGTTGCCCCTGTAGAAGTACGCGTTGATGTTCGGTATGCCAGCAGAGTGAGGGGTAGCAGTTCCGGCCATCCCCGATGATTGGCAGACATTTTTGCCATGATCTTCTTGATGTTCTTATTTGCAGCCTCCACTGCCCCATTCATCTTAGGACGGTAAATGACGGAATTGAGGTGCTTGATTTTGAACTGGTCACACAGTCCCTTCATGAGGGCGTTGTTTAAATTCTTGGCATTGTCAGAGACCAGAACCTCAGGCTGCCCGTATCGACAAATGACATTATTCCTGATGAACCCGACGATGACCTCCTGAGTTACTTTGGGGAAAAAAGCTGCTTCTACCCATTTGGTGAAGTAATCGATCATGACGAAAATGAATCGGTGCCCGTTGCTTGCCTTGGGCTCTATTGGTCCGATTACATCCATTCCCCACATTGAAAATGGCCACGGGGAGGTCATACAGTGCAGTTCATTGGGAGGCGTATGGATCACATTACCGTGCGCCTGACATTGATAACACCGTTTGACATGATCATCGCAATCGGCCCTCAGCGTCAACCAATAATGCCCTGTCCTCAAAATCTTTTTGGCCAGCATCGGTCCACTCATATGCGGCCCACACACCCCGCCATGGATTTCATTCATAATCCTTTGGGATTGCGTTTCATCTACGCATTGCAACAGTCCCAACCCGGCATCCTTTTTGTAAAGTGAATCCCCACTCAGGTAAAATTTCATCGCCATCTTTTGAATTCTCATCCTCTCAGTCTGATTTGCCTGGTCGAGAATGGACCTATCTCTCAGATATTCCCTTATGTCGTGATACCAAGGCTGCCTCGTCAACACCACCTCGTTTGATAACACTGCCACATGTTCCTCATATGCCGGGGCATTCTGTACGGTGATCTCAATCTGTGGACTGTCCCTACTCTTGATCACGTGGATTAAGGAGGCCAGAGTCGCCAATGCATCGGCAAAGTCATTTCGTCCCCGAGGAATATGGCGGAAGGCGATATCCTCGAACTCTTGCATCAGCTGGATGACACAACGATGGTATGGAAGTAACCGAAGCTCCTTAGTGTTGTATATCCCGATTGCCTGTCTGATTACCAATTCTGAATCCCCGAACACCGCTAGTCTCTTCATTCCCATGTCACGGGCCAAGCGGAGTCCCAAGATACACCCCTCGTATTCAGCGGTGTTGTTCGAATTGCTGAAACGAAGTTTAGTGGCCACGGGGTATTGTTCTCCGGTGATAGAGACTAGGACCGCTCCGGCTCTTGCCCCCTCGGCATTCATGGCACCATCAAAATACAGCTTCCAGAATTGTCCCCCGTCATCACATTTTTCGTGCGATACCCAAAATATATCCTCGCCCGGAAGAGGAGTTTCTAACGGCTCCATCCCTCCTGACGGGGTTTCTGCCAACTGATCTGCAATTCCCTGCCCTTTCATGGCCTTCTGGGTCACGTACACCATGTCAAACTGTTGTAAGATTAACTGCCATCTTGATAATCGACAATTCAGCATGGGCCTTTCAAAAATATATTTCAGGGGGTCCATTCTTGATATCAAGTACGTTGTATGCCCATGGAGGTAGTGCTGTAATCTCCCTGCAGCCCAGGCCAGAGCACAACAGGTCTTCTCGATGGGAGTGTAATTCTGCTCACATTGGCTAAATCTTTTGCTGAGGTAATAGATGGCCTGCTCTTTACCCGCCTCGTTCTTTTGTCCCAGCATACATCCCATCGCGATGGCGTTGACGGATATATACATAAACAAAGGGGTCCCATCCTTCGGGGGTACCAGCACTGGTGCCTTCGTCAGTTGTTTCTTAATGATCTGAAAAGCCCTCTGACATTGCTCATTCCATTCTTGGGAAGCACCCTTTCTTAACAATTTGAAAATCGGCTCACATGTAGTCGTCAAGTGGGATATAAAACGGCTGATAAAGTTTATCCTCCCGAGGAATCCTCTTATCTCCTTTTCTGTGTGAGGTGCCGGCATATCCACAATGGCCTTAATCTTTGCTGGGTCCAACTCAATGCCCCGATCACTCACCAGGAATCCCAAGAGCTTACCCGACTGCACTCCGAACGCACATTTGGCTGGATTGAGTTTCAAATTATACTTTCTGAGCCGATCGAATAGCTTTTTGAGATGGGTTATATGATCGAATTCTACCTTCGATTTCACAATAATGTCATCCACGTAGACTTCTATCTCCTGGTGCATCATATCGTGGAACAAGGCCATCATGGCTCTCTGATAAGTAGCCCCCGCGTTTGTGAGGCCAAAAGCCAATCGCCTATAGCAGAAAGTGCCCCAAGGGGTGATGAATGCGGTCTTTTCCCGATCTTCTTCTGCCACCATTATCTGATGATATCCCGCGAAGCAATCCACAAAAGAGTACATTTCGTACTGGGCTGTGTTATCTACCAGGATGTGTATGAAAGGCACCAGGAAGTTATCCTTGAGACTGGCCTTGTTTAGATCTCTGTAGTCTACACATACCCTCACTTTTCCTCCAGGCTTAGCCACTGGGACTACATTGGACAGCCATTCTGGGTAAGTGGACACCATAATGATTCCCGCCCTGAACTGCTTGATGATCTCTTCCTTTACCTTTAAGCTCCACTCTGGTTTCAACTTTCTTAATTTTTGTTTGACAGGCCGGAAACCCTCCTTGATGGGTAATCGGTGTACCACAATGTCGGTGGACAATCCGATCATATCCTCATGAGACCAGGCAAAGACATCCTCATATTGCTTTAGCAATTCAGTCATTTCAGCTTTTTGGTTGGGGGTAAGGTCCGTCCCTATCTTGAGTTCCTTTGGCTTGTCAGGGGTTCCAATATCAATGGTGACGGTTTGGTCCAAGTTGGGTTTGGGTTTATCCTCGACCCATCCTTTGATCTCGTCAGGCGCATCGTCGTAATCTGTCTCGTCTTGTTCAATGCCCATTAAATCGAAATCCAGCTCAATGTCAAAATCATAATCATCATTCAAATTTGAAAGACCATTTGTTAGGCAAGGATTACTCAAATTGGTACACCTGACATGAAACAAAATACTTGTCATATATAAATCATTTTTCACGACGATCGCATTTTCAAAATAACACGAAGAAACGACATAATTATGCAGAAATAAAACAACAACAAAAATAAAACTTCTTCATTCCCCCATCCTCTGGGGTCCACCACCCTGACGTCGGGTTTTACCCTTTTTTGGATATTATTGGTTTCATGGTCCAGTTGTCGACAGTCAGGTCAGATGAAATGCGCTGGATGAAAGGGGGCTTTACATCGGACACTTCCCCGATAATTACGGATACGTCGCCTGAGTCCTCCCTCCTATTCTCTCCAGGAATGATCAGCCCTACCCAATCGATGACAGGCACAACTTGTTGGGCTTCGGGTGGTGCGATAATATTCGTCCCCTCCCCACTGCTTGTTGATTGTTCGGGGATGTAGCATTTGGTTTCAAACTCCTTTGCGACCTCCTGCAGGAAACTTTCCCTCCGGGCCGACTCATTACGTGCGGGGGTTAACTCTTCATTCCCTGCCCCAATCACAGGCTCGCTGATCCCCTGCTCATTGTCGACTTTGGTCACTGGACTGCCAGCTAGTCGAATCGGAGCCGCACCCCGACGGTGTCTCTGTGCTGCGTCCTCATGGTATCCCAGCCCTGCTTTGCCTATCTGCTGTGGTAGGTGAATGGGCTCGGTGATTCCCTGACTGCTCCTTCCTAACCCCTGCCCAGGCTGGAAGTTCATTTTTATCATTTCCTTTGCCACAAAGGTAAGTTCGGGAGAGACCCTAGGTTTCACAGTTAGAGCTCCCAGGCATTTATAGTGGGGAGTGCTAATCTCTAGTGCTTGAAAGCTGGCAGGTGCTGCCGACTCATCCACATTGATCACTGGCAGGTCACTCCTAGGAGGAGAAGGGTCATCACATTCGGCCGAGATTGTTACCAGATTCCCATCGATGATTAGCTTGATTTGTTGGAGCGTGGAGGGAACTGCCCCGGCCATGTGTATCCATGGCCTCCCTAACAGCAGGTTGTAGCTGGCCGCGATGTCAAGAACTTGGAAAGAGATGTCAAAAGTACAGGGCCCTATCTCCACCGACAATTCTATTTCTCCAATGGTATCCCTCCGGGATCCGTCAAAAGCTCGGACCACCACATGACTGGCCCGTAGGCGCTTGGAATTGATGTTCATTTTCTTTAGCGTACTGAGAGGACATATATTCAATGCCGATCCCCCATCGATCAGCACCCCATTCATGACATATCCTGAGGAGATTACCGCAATGTGTAGCGGTTTTCGGTGCCCCCTTCCCTCCTTGGGAATGTCCTCATCCGTAAAGGATATTGCATCGCTTTCCAATAGGTGGCCCACCAGCTGGCCGAAACCCTCCTCACTGATTTCTTTGGGCACGTATGCCTCCTCCAGAACCTTCGTCAGGGTTTTGCAATGCTCACTGGATGACAACACCAAGTCCATGACTGATGTTAGGGTTGACTCCTCATTTAAAATCTGGATCCCTCTTGTTTCTGGGTGATCCATCCTTTTCAAAAATTCTATGGCCCTTTCCTCGGAAACCTCTTCATTTTTTCTCTTTTGGCTCTTAAGGACTCGCCCGGGAAGATATAAGGGGTTCCCCTTTGTTGTCACGGAAGCACAACTGGCCGCTTCCTCTGGTATTCCCCCATAATTCCAGGGTACAGTCTTTAGACTACTGATAGGGAGTTGCGGCCTTGCCGCAAGGATGATGGGCCTCGGAGCCGTCAACTTGACAGGTCCCTCCGTGCTATTCGTACTTACCCCTATCAACCTGATGGGCGTTCCCCGTGCACTCCCATGATCATGTATCACGTTGATCATTTCCTCAATTTTCTGCACATAGTTCGACCTTGGCGGCCCCCCAGCTTCACTTGCCTCCGTCGCATTGACTCCCCCTCCATCATGTCTTGGCAGGGGATTTGCCTTAACATTCGGGGAGTCTGGTTGTTCCACCACAATTTCCCCATTGTCGATCATGTTCTGAATTATATGTTTCAATGTCCAACAATCTTGTGTATCATGACCCGGGGAACCCGAGTGGTAGGCGCACCGTTTGCTTGGGTCAAATCTCCTTCCCTTCGGGTCACTTGGGGGAGCCAAATTGATTATCTTCTTTTGGGCCATCAATACCGCCAAAATCCGCTCGAGAGGCTCCCCGAGTGGGGTGAATACTCGATTTTGCGAGGCCTCAAATCTCCTTCGCCCCTATGCCCTCTGATCCGCGAAGTTAGGCTGTCGGGATGGCCCCACCCTTTGCACCTGTACCGGGAGATGGCTTTCTGTTTTTCTGGATGACCCCTGTAGGATGAGGGATACCTCCTCCTCCTTCTTCTTTTGGACCCTCCGGGAAGTGCTGCCATAGTTTTCATTCTGTATTTGCTCGGCAGCAGTTTCTAAAGCAGTAAAATCCCGGATTTTACCCGATTTCAACCCCATATCTACCATCTCTCCATGTTTAATCATTTCAGCAAAGGGTCTTCCAATCCCCGAGATGACTCGTTCATAATACGGTGCCTCCTGAATGTCTACAAAAGTCATCATCATCTCCGACTCGCTCATCGGGGGGTTCACCTGTGCGGCCATGCCCCTCCATCGTTGCGCATATTCCCTGAAGGATTCCCTAGGTTGTTTCTTAACCTTTGTCATTTGATACCTGTCAGGGGCCATCTGGGCCTGAAAGTTGTATTGGGTTAAGAAGGTATGGGCCAATTCCTCCCAGTTGTGGATTCGGGCGTTGTCAAGGCGGGCATACCAAATTCTTGCCTCCCCCGTTAAGCTTTTCTGGAACAGTTGCATTCTCAACCCTTCGTCCTCGACATAAGACCCGAGTTCTCCAATGTATATTTTCAAGTGGGTGTAGGGATCCCCCTTCCCGTTGTATTTTTCAAACTCAGGGATTTTGAATTTCTCCGGGTATCTGGCTCTGGGGAAGACACATAAATCTGAATAGTTAACCCTGCCGAGGGACCCTATGCCCTTCATAGATTGGATGGTTTCTTCCATTTGTCTCATTTTCTTCCGTAGGTCATCTGTATCTCCCTCTTCCGGGATAGTAATCACTGTTTTGTTTGGTACGGGAATGGCCTTTGGGACGACCGGTTCGCCCTTAGGTGGATCCTCCTTAGGTAGTTCCTGCCTGGGTATCAACTGCTCTCTTAGCATTATGGCCATTTCTAACATCTGCTTCTTAAAGTCGTCAAATTCCTCCCTAGATATGGCACCGGAATTGGTAGATGGAATATCAGCCATTTCAGATATGGAGTTTTGGGCCTTCCTAGACTGCGAACGGGTTTGAGGAGCAATCCTACAGAAACCAAGGTTCGAAGTTTAGTTGTGGGGAATAAAAATGCGGATGCATGCTAAAGCTGTAATTTTTGTGTTTTTGGGGTTTTTTAATCTTTCCCTGCAAAACAGAAAGTTAGTAATCCTCTAATGCAATGACAAATGCTAAACATGGCTTTATTAAGCTCCCCAACTGTTCCCTGCAAAACATAGAGGTTAGTAATTTCTCTCGGCAAAAGGAAAGCGAATATGAATAATATCATGACATTTATGCGTGAAATGTAAAAAGGCATGAAGAGACTTTTCTTGCGTAGGGTTAATCTGCGGCTGACCTATCCTAAGGTTACTCTCACGGGCTTTTCGGCATGAAGGTCCCCAAATCTTCGCAATCTACTCGTCTGAGCCCTTTCGATTGGAGCGGATTTGGGTGGTGCGTTTCCTGAGCCATCTCCGGGGAGCAGCCCCTTCGAGTCCAGTAATAAGCAACCGACGGGTTCGCCTCAGGAGGAGGTACTCTCTCAGCATACATTCACATTCATCGTCCTCACCGCATGCAAATGATTATTTGAAAGTAAAGCAATTCGATTCAATCATTCATTTATCGGACAGAACACACATTCACACAACAAAACGTTCAAAAGATCACAATATCGCACACACACACATATTCATGAATTTTAAAGGATAAGAAAGCATCAAGATTTGAAAGCAGCTTAAGCCCTCTAATGGTCCCCAGCAGAGTCGCCAGCTGTCGACGCCGGGTTTTTCGCTTCGTGGGTCCTTTTAGTCTTTTCCAATTTTAGCCTCTTGATTAGGTGATTTTGGGAAAAGGTCGGCATTGATGTCGACGGGGTTTTGAAAGATCGCTTTTTATGATGAGCCAATTAACCAGAGTCGCCAGTTGGTATATTTGAAATGGATGTACCAACTCATCCGAGTTTTCGTTTTCGTAAATCGCTGGCTCATGTGTGACTCCGAATTAATTGGTCTGCGAATCAAGATTCATAGAGTTCGGGGGCTTGCTTAAGTGAGGGGAAGGTGTTAGGCACCCCTCGACTTCCGTAAAACACGGTTACCGCAATCTTGATGCTGTCCTATCTTTTAATTCATGAAATGTGTATATGTGCAGGTGTGTGTGTGTGTGTGCTTATGTGAATGTTGTGGTGAGTTTGTATGAAAGAATCATTTGGATTTTTGGGAAAATCGTGCTTTAATTTGGGAACGCTTCAGAATGTCTTTTCGGCATACACGAGAAAGCTTGATTCCTTATGAGAGAGGTTTGATTTTAATTTGTCAAAAGCCATGGAATTTTTCTTTAGGTGTCGTTTTGGCAAAAGAGGATTTTATTAAGCCTTAGCCAAAATAGGAATCGAGATTTATACGTTGCTTTCACAAATGATGGGCAATTTCTAGGATCTCTTTCGCCCTATACATCAAGGTTTAATAAAACATTACTCATTTCTAAAATCAAATTTTGTGATGTTTGAAAACGATTTCCTTTAGCTTTCTCGTTAAAAATAGGAGTCGACATTCGTTAGCATTCCCAATTTATTATCCTCGTGATGCTAATAACCTATTTTGATCGATTTTAGAAAAAATCTTTATTGTTTTGGTTTTGAAATCCTTTGTTTGATGTTACAAATCAAATTAAACATCAAAACGCGTAGGGGGTTATTCACGGGCATGTAAGCCATCAAAATACCCCCGAACGCCAACAATCACATATTTTCACTATGACGGGGCCTTAAACACGATTCTTGCTTTAGCGTCGTTTTAAGGCCCGACGATTACATATTTACAATGAAAACTACATCATTCCTACTTCTTACATCAAGATATGTCCATCATCAGATTTGGACCACGGGGTCGCTTTCCTAGGCTCACAACCAAATTTCCACACACCCACAATCGGATGTTACAAGAAATAACCAACACGGATAATCTAACAATACCAAGACATCCTAAAATATCGATCTAAAAGAACCTATGCCAAATATAACATCGTAAAACAAACAAAAAAAGATCAACGAATAAATATCATTGGGTTATTAGGAAGAATTTTGTTCCGATGGAACCCTCACTAATAATCCCTAATTCATTGTTCCATCATAAATTACATGAAAACTACATTTAATTTGACCAAATGATGTGATAGAAATTGCAAAAATAAGGAGATTTTTACCTTGCAAATGAAATCCAAATGGATGTAAATTTGTCTATTCGGATAGAAGAAAAGATATATGTGATACAATTAATTCACAAGAATATTATTCCTCTCTTTTTCCTCTCTTTCACTCATATTTTTATTGCAAATCTATGCTATTTCTTCCTCAATTTTCGAACTTCTTGCTGCTGTATTTTTCTTCTTCTCGGATCTGCTGAATTCCTCTCTCTCTCTTTTTTTTTTCCCTGTATGCTGAAATGAGTTGTTATAGGCTGGCCAGAGCCAGCCGCAGATTGATCTGCGGCTGGCTGGCCGCCTGCCTTCCACCCAGCACGCCAGCCACTTTGATTATTTAATTCTTCTCGGTTCCCGTACCGCACCTCGATTCTTGCGTTGCGCTTTCAGTTTTATCCGAAATGCCTGTATTTTGCAGTCCGATAATTACTGCGGGACGTGACACATTATTCGGAAATGCTCATTTCAGATGGCTTTATCGTCACGTTGATTTTGACTGCAACTTGTCGCGGCGGCGTCCAGTCTTCGCACTTATGCCGATTCTTTCGCTCCCGCAGGCGGGTTCAATTGACGATTTTGCCCTCCTGTCAAGGTTAGCATACGAAGTGCAAAATTTGGGTGTCTACACTAAGGTCTGCATGTTCACAACGGGGGCGTGAATCAAGTTCCTATGAATTTGGCAAAACATGACATTTCTTAACAAACTCTAAGCAATCTCCTTTCATTTTATTTCATCTTAGGCCAATAATAATCATGATTAATTAGCTGTTTATACAACTTGGCTCCCCTTTGGTGTTCATATTTATGTATCTGATAGACCAAATCATTGGTCTCGCCTAATTCCAAACACCGTAAGGATTTGCCATTAAACCCTCTTCTAAACAGCTCTCCGTTTTGTAGGTAAAATCTCTGTGCTTTCCTCTATATTATAATTGTGTCCTTCTTTTCGGCAGGAAGACTGCCACTTTATAGAAACTCCACATATGGGATTTGCCAATTCGCTATGTCGTCAACGAAGGCGCATTCCTCCTTCCTAGAGTATTCTTGGCACGGAAGACATTGTCGTTGAAGTGCATCTGCTTCTTTCTTCATTTTAGGCCAATAATACCATTGGCGCTACAACTGTCGATATAACCCAATATCTGTCAATCCATAGTTTTCTTCACCCACCTAATGTAAAATTTATTTGCATCTTGCCTCCTCAAGCATCTTGTCAATATACCATCCGCTTCCTTGTGGTACAAGACTCCTTTGATGATGTTGTATTTCTGAAGATCCACTGGTGATATTATCCCTTCCTTTGTTTGCAATTGATGAGAGATGTCATGTCTCCAATTATCTGTCATATCTTTAGGAAATAATTCCAGCACCGTGGTTGGGAGGGTTCTCTTGATCACCTTCACATCCAAGTCTTCCCTTTTTACATGCAGTCTAGATGCTACTATAGCTTATGCATCAAGTTACCTATTTTGTCCTCTTGGCACGTACTTGATTACCACCTTCCTGAAAGCTTCCATTACCTTTTGTGCCACAATTCGGTATGGTGCCAAGATGGGTTCTTTTACTGCGAATTGACTTCTTACTTGATGTACTATCAAATCTGAATCTCTCATTACTTTCAGACGCTTGGTTCCCAATTCTCGAACTGCCAATAATCTCAATATGAACGCCTCATATTCTACTTTATTGTTTGTGCAAAGAAAATTCAGTTTGTATGACAAGACCACTTCCTTTCCTTTTTTCGGTGGTTAACACCACGCTTGCTCCTCCTTTCCCATCTGCGGATGACCCGTCAAAGGCTAAGTTCCACCACTCCGAGTCTTCGTCCACCACGTCAATTGTTTTCACTTCTTCCCCTAGAAGATCCTTAGAGGGAGGTTCATATTCTCCACTTGAAAATTGAGCGAGCAGGTCTGCCAAAGCCTAATATCTAATTATTTTCGGTGTTACGCACTTGATGTCATACTTTAAAAAGATCATCATCGACCTTGCATGTCTTTCTACCAACACCGGCCAAGTCAGCAAGTATCTAATCGGATCAGTTCTCGTTGCAAGCTTCACTTTATGTGTTAGAAAATAATATCACATTTTTTGTGTGATAAATACCAATGTCAGACAGTGTCTCTCAAACTACGAATATCTGGTCTCTGGTCCTCTAATGATTCAGCTGATGTAGTACACATGTTTTTCTTCCTCATCTACCTCCCGTGTGATCAATCTTCCTACATACGGTAGATGTGATATACAATTACAATGGTATCCTTCTCTGTAGTACTACCATCGTTTTCGTCGAGGCCAATATTTATTTTGCCTTCTCGAATGCTTGTTGATGTTCTTGCCCCCAATCTCATTTTGCATTTCCCTTTAGTAGCTTCCTGAAATGTTCTGTGACCTCTGCCAATGCCGACATGAATCTCCTTAGGTAAGAAACCTTTCCCAAAAAGCTTTTCAACTGTTTCTGTGTTTTTGGTGGAGGCATATCTGTAATAGCTTTCACCTTTCTCGGATCTACCTTTAAACCTCTGTTGTGCACCAAGAAGCCCCAAAACTTTCTGGTTGTCATCCCGAAGGCACACTTTTTCAAATTCATCTTTAGCTTGTACTTTCGACATAGCTCAAACACCTTCTTTAGATCCTCCACGTGGGTTGCCTCCTTTTTAGACTTTACCACTATGTCATCCACATAGTCCTCCACTGTGTCATGGATCATGTCGTGAAAGATGACATGCATTTCCCGTTGGTAGATTGCTCCCGAATTCTTCAACCCGAATGACAGTACTACATATTAAAAATTCCCAAACGAAGTACGGAAGACCTTCATTTATCTATCTCTTAAGGACATTTTTATCTGGTTGTATCCCACAAACCTATCCATGAATGACATCATCTCATGATTGGTCATTGCATCCACCAAAGTATCTATGTTGGGTAATGGGTACGTGCAAGACCCCGAATTTTTAATAAAGAGAATTTAATTTTCTTATAATTATTATTTTAAATAGTAAGGTGTTAATTTGATAAAATGGTAAGTTAAGGGTGATATGTGTAAATTATAAAGTATGTCGGGGAATATTCGTTCTGTCGGAGAATATTTTTTCTGTCGGAGAATATTATATTCGGTAAAGTACAACGGTGCTGAAATAACCAATCATTGGTGGGCCTCACGCGACTAATTGTCGGATACCGAAAACGATAGAAATAATTTTTTTAATAAAAATTGTCAATGGTACTATTACCTTTAAATTGTCAACGGTACTATCAACTTTAACTGTTAAAATACCCGGTGATAAAAGTACAGTAGTACGCGGTGTTACACAGTGGCACACGACATTCTACAGTGTCACACGGTATTGCACAATATTTCATAATCATTGATTCAATAATTGTTACAGTAGCAATTGCATAGTATTCTAACTCAATAAATATTACAGTAACATTTGCACAATATTTTATATTATTGATTCAATAATTGTCACGGTATTTCATACTATTGTCACAATAATTGGCATTGTAGTAAGGGTAGTAATGGAAAGTTGCATAAATGGAAGTCACGAGTATTAAACTGTTAGATATACTCATTATTTGAAAAAATACTTGTGATAGTAATACATTAAGTCAATAACGAAGAAGAAGGATAATATAATAATTGTGAATAGTAAAGAAAAATGTGAATGATTAATATGTGAGATGATTAATATGTGGTAGATCAAAGATATTTTTTTTATGAAAGGTAAAAATTATAAATAATGATTTATCTTTTGAATAAAGAATGATTTAGCTTTTGAATAAATATTAATAATAATTTATCTTTTGAATAAATAATGATTTAGCTTTTGAATAAACATTGATAATAATTTATCTTTTGAATAAATACTGATTTATCTTTTGAATAAAGAATGATTTAACTTTTGAATAAATATTGATAATAATTTATCTTTTGAATAAATAATGATTTATCTTTTGATTAATGGTTTATCTTTTGAATAAATAATAATAATGGATTATTCTTTTTGATTAAGTATTGATAATGGAGGAATAATATATTTATTAAATGTGAAAGATTTTTGGTTATAAATAGTTAACATAAGGAAATTCACATTTTTCCTTACTTGCATTTTCTTCCACTCTCTACAAGTCTCTTATTGTAAGTTTCTCTCTAACTATGCTAAGCTATCTTAAGTGTTAGTGCTACAATTATATTCCAAGCTAAGTCTTTGTTGCATTTTTCTTTGAATTCCTGAGTGGAATTTTCTTATGTTCAGCAGTACTTTAGAAAAATCATAGTAAATTCATCCTTTGTCGGAATTGAGTGATTCTAAAGCCTGTTTTCATTATATTTTTATCCTCTACAACTTTGTAGAAGGAAGAAAAGTCATCTGAAGTCATCTTCATGCCTTAAAATGCTAAAACCTATAACATTTCTTGATTTTCGTCACTAGTTTCTGCCCTAATTGAGAAAATTCATAATTCAGTCAGATTAATTCCGAATGGAGTGATTCTTGAGTCTATTCCGGGTATCTTTTCGAGAGCTACAACTTTTATGAAAACATAAAGAGATTTTGAAAACTCTAGAAGACCCGAAAATCAGATTCTTTATTGCTGCAAAGACGAACATGGAAGGTGTAATAACCCAAGGATTTTGATATATTAAAATAAGAAATTTTACGTATGAATTTTTTTTATATATAATAAAGTTATTTTTATTATATATTAAAGCAAGTATGAGAATGTGTGCAAGGAAAGGAATGTGAATATGTAATATGTACATATATATTTATTTCATATATGGTTTCAAGTAAATTTCTTATTAAAGAAATAGTTGATAATTATAAATTATATTCTGTTAATAAGTTAACTTTTATATTAAAAATATATGATTATTTATAAAAATATGATTACTATATTATTTAAATAATAAATGTATGTTTTAAAAAATGATTATTAATATTATTATTATTATTATTATTATTATTCCTTTATGATATGAATTTGTAAGATTAGTCAATTTATTTTAAATTGACCAAGTATAGTAAATGTGGTAAAGGAACAGTACAGATCAAAACCCTAATTTGATCTATGGTTATGAATTTTAATTTTTAAATATAATTATTGATATAATTATATTGAAAATGAATGTATGTGTATTATGAATAATAAGAATTTATTTTCTTAAGGAAATGCGAATACTAAATATAAGTATTGATTATATTTGAATGCATGTATGTACAATATGTGGTTCAATGAGTATAATAATTATTTATCAATGATTAATTATTAGTTAAAATAGGGCCCACTAATAGTTATTTAAATTAGTGGACTAACATAAGAATATTAATATTAAACAATTGATAAGATAGTAAGTTAATTAAATATTTAATTAAAGTGAATATAGTAAGTGAATAAATGTTGTACATTAATTAATATGAGTACTAACTAATGAGAATTATGTAATATATGAATGATTAATTTTAATAGTCCATTAATAGTCCAATTAGTAAGGAATACTAATGGACTAGCCTAATTAGTTTACTAACTAAGCCCACTCATTTAATTAAACATGGACTTGGATAATTAATGTGTGAATTAATTAAATTAGCCCAACATTAAATAAACTAGTAGCAAACATGGAATAATAATAGTGGACAACTAGTAGCTCTAATTAATTAAAAGTGAGCCCAAATTTATTTAAAACAAAGCCCAATTGCTAGCCCACTTGAGGAATATTTTTAGCAACTTGTTTATTTTATTAAAGTAATAAAAGAAAAGCAAAATGAAGCAAAAAAATCAAAGGGGTCAGCCGCCCATGTTGGTCCCAAATGGGTGATGTGTTAAATGTTTAAGAGCTAACTTGTAAGCATGAATAAAGAAGTACAAAAAAGTAATGATAGCCATCACCAAGTTGTCAAATGTGTTTACTTACTAATGATGACAAAATATATAGATATAATTTTTATATCTATAGATATTGCAAGTAATTAGTCCCTTTTGTAAAACAAAAGCTAGTCATTTTGCTCATTTTCTATTTCCTAGCTTCGAGAGAGAAAATAAAAAATTAGAAAGCCACTTTTTTATCTTCTTCTTTCCAAATAATATCTAAAGAGAGAGAAAGAGGAGAGGGGCGGCAGCCATGGAGGAGGAAAAGGGAGGGATTTTTGGTGTACTCAAGGTTCCATAAACAAAACCCAGGAAAAAGGAGAAAGAAAATAAAGCAAAGGTATAATTTTTACCTTAATCTAGTTTATTTCCTTTTTGTTTTGGTTTGACTTTTTATGATACAAAGTTTATGATCTTGAACCCTAGAACTCTTGATCTACATGTTAATAAGTGTTTTATGTTTAGATCTAACCCTTTTGAATGTCAAAAGTTGGATCAAATGAAAGAAAAGTAAAACTAGTTTCTAAAGGGTTAGAAAACCCTAACTTTTGGTCACTTTATATAGTTACCATTTGAAATCTATACACTCTTTTTGCGATCCGTCAAAGAGTAGTGCTAGATATATGAGTTAAGTGTTAAACCCAAGTAGTAGAACTCAAAAATAATTAGTACAAAATTCGTAGGGACTGTTTTAGTCAAAACAGTCCGGGTAGTGAACAAAAAGGGGATAAAAGCTGCTGACCAGTCCAGTCCAGGGGCCGTTTCGTCAAATTTTTGTGCTCTAAAGAATCTAGAAAAATTTGGTGTGATAATATGGGAAGTTATGTGAGTCCTGTAAAAATTTGCGAATTATTGACTATGTAGAATGAAAGTTATGAATTTTATGGTGAAGGACTACTTTTAAAAGTATATCCGAATAACTCTCTGTGGTTAACTCCAAATATTATGAACTGGGAGTGTGTGTGTGTGTGTATATATATATATATATATATATATATATATATATATATATATATATATATATATATATAACAGGAGCATACCCTGTAAATTTCAGAATTTTTTGTTACAATTTCGATTTATGAAAAATGTAGCAAGATTTGGCTATTTTGGACTATTTAAATACAGTAAATAGATTTTAAAAATTCCGGGAACAATATATTTTCATAAGGGGACTATATATAGTTTATTTTTAGAAAAGAAATAATTTTGAAGATGTTTTGCTATTTTTCATATAAATGATGATATTATGGATAAATGAATTTAATTAATTATGTAATGTTAGAAATATGAAAAATGAGATTTTATGACTTGAGAACCCTAAATATGGTTTATATAGATTTTTGATAAGGTTTTGGTCATTTGTAAGGAAGTATAATGTTTATGGCCTTTTAGAATGATTAAATGAATTATTTAATAAAATGGAAAACGGTTTTGAATCCAGCTTGCTGAATAGGTGTATTCAGCCGCTGAATTAGTGAATCTAATTTACTGTATTGAAAGTTAGTGAATCCAGGTTGCTGGATTATAAGTTAGTTCGAATTCAGGTTGCTGGATTGGAAAAATAGTTGGCTGAATTGAATAGTTTGAATCGAGTGCGCTGGATTGTAATTCAGGTTGGAATCCAGTTTGCTAGATTGGGTACTTAACCTACAGGATCATAAAGAAAGACTTATATAATGAAAGACTTAGTGTTAATTCATAAGATATATGATAAAGTAGTGGTACAGTTGTATTCTTTAATAGTCGATGTATAGTATCTGGGCTAAACAATTCCTTCAGAGAACGGAGGTATATACGAACTAGTAACCGATCTAACTCGCTGTGAAAACAGTGTAGACGAGACGGAAACTAGTTTGTTGGTTATTTGTGGGAAACCACTCAGCATACTATATTGAACACTGTTAAAGACTCGATGTGTGCTAGTTTTAGAATTATGAATGTGTATGGTGTTATGTGTTATCTAATATTTGATTATGTGGTTGAATGTTAGATAATTTACTTATAAAGAAGTGATATTATAAGGTATAATATGATTGGCTAATTGAAAGATCAATCTTATAAATGATTGGTCTTTCAAAATAAGTCATATTAAATTGCGTAGCAGTAGTCAACGACCAAGGCAAGTATCTTACCTTTTCATTTACTTTATGAATTGGATTTGTGTAAGCAAGTTTCATCTTACTCAACTTTTACATTGAGCAAGTATCCTATCCTTTTCATTTATATTATGAACTGGATCCGTATGTTGTGCAAGTATCTGAACTCTTTCTTTACTGTGCAAGTATTTAAATCTTATGCACTACTTTTATTTCGTGCAAACAGGTATATGTTGTGCAAATTCCTGAATATTGCTATGAATCTTTATATCTCGATATTGTCTTATGTGATGCATTTATAATCAAAATTGTTCTGTTCTTTGTGCAAGTGTCCTCGCTTGTACAAATTGTTATAATTATTATAAATTCGAATTTCCTTCGATTCATTCATTGTTAAAAGTATCTCATTACTAAATTTTTATGACTCGTATTGAAAATTTGTATTCTAAGTTCGGTTATGCAAGTGTCCCCACTTGTATGAACTATTGTACATTATCAATTACCCTTGAATTCGAAATTCGTTGACAAGTTCTGATACATACTATTAAATGTCGGTAGGTATACATAGTTTAAAGATTGTCTAAGCTATATGACCAGCTAGACCTAATTTAAAAAAGCATTGTTGAACATTGTTAGTTATGATAAAGTCGTCCAACTAAATTATTTTAGTTAGGACTCTAGACTGAGTATGAACAACCTAAATGGGAAATTTTTATGCGCTAATAACGGTGATTTAATTTTTATGCGCCAACAGTGGTGATGTATTATATAGTGTTGATCAATACAGGGCACACCGGGACTGATCATCCTCCATGTCCGTAAGACCAGACGGTTTACAGATGAATTTCTGTTTAAACCTTTTCGAAAATGAAAAATGACAGTTCATGGTCTATTGACCACTCAGTATTCAAAAGTCACTCTGTTGTTTCAAAATTTTTAAAATGATTTGATATGTTGTTAAGAATAGTTTCAAATGACTTCACCACTATTGATTCGTGGTAGAAGTAGTCCTCAAAGGAAACATTTACTTCTTCAGCGCATTATTATAATTATTATTACTTGCTGAGCAATTGAATACTCATTCTTGTTTTGACTTAAATGTTTTCAGCTAAGTGTGATCAACTAGAAGGCTCTGGCAAGGATAAGGGAAAGGAAAAGCTGAAAGAATAAGTTGTATGTTGTTATCTGTAATAATTAGTCTTTTGTATCGTGATCATATATATTATGTAACATATAAGAAATGTAATTAAAGGTTGCCATACATGGAGAATAAATAACTCTGATATAAATATTAAGTTTGTAATATATTAAACAGCTCAAAGAAATGGTATCGTGATGCACCAAATACGGGTTTCAAGTACTCGGATTTGGGGGCGTCACATCTTAGTTTCATTTATATTATGAACTGGATCCGTATGTTGTGCAAGTATCTGAACTCTTTCTTTACTGTGTAAGTATCTAAATCTTATGCACTACTTTTATTTCGTGCAAACAGGTATATGTTGTGCAAATTCCTGAATATTGCTATGAATCTTTATGTCTCGATATTGTCTCATGTGATGCATTTATAATCAAAATTATTCTGTTCTTTGTGCAAGTGTCCTCGTTTGTACAAATTGTTATAATTATTATAAATTTGAATTTCCTTCGATTCGTTCATTGTTAAAAGTATCTCATTACTGAATTGCTATGACTCGTATTGAAAATTTGTATTCTAAGTTCGGTTATGCAAGTGTTCCCACTTGTATGAACTATTGTACATTATCAATTACCCTTGAATTCGAAATTCGTTGAGAAGTTCTGATACATACTATTAAATTTCGGTATGTATACCTAGTTTAAAGATTGTCTAAGCTATATGACCAGCTAGACCTAATTTAAAGAAGCATTGTTGAACATTATTAGTTATGATAAAGTCGTCCAACTAAATTCTTTTAGTTAGGACTCTAGACTGAGTATGAACAACCTAAATGGGAAATTTTTATGCGCTAATAGCGGTGATTTAATTTTTATGCGCCAATGGTGGTGATGTATTATATAGTGTTGATTAATACAGGGCACAACGGGACTGATCATCGTCCGTGTCCGTAAGGCTAGACGGTTTACAGATGAATTTCTGTTTAAACATTTTCAAAAATGAAAAATGACAGTTCATGGTCTATTGACCACTCAGTATTCAAAAGTCACTCCGTTGTTTCAAAATTTTTAAAATGATTTGATATGTTGTTAAGAATAGTTTCAAATGACTTCACCACTATTGATTCGTGGTAGAAGTAGTCCTCAAATGAAACATTTACTTCTTCAGCGTATTATTATAACTGTTATTACTTGCTGAGCAATTGAATGCTCATTCTTGCTTTGACTTAAATATTCTCTGTAATGTCCGAGAATTTTTAAACATTGTATCAAATTTATTTTAATAAATAAAATCCATTTTATACATAATTTTTCGAATTTAATTGGATCCATGTGGGTATTATTGATTAATTATATAACTACGTGGTCCAATAATTTTCTGCGCATTAAAAGGGCTCATTAATAGTGTGATTTAAATTAGTGAGTTAACCCTAAGACTTAATTTGCAAGAAATTTGGAAGAAGATTAATAAATACATTCCGTCTATTGTTACTGGATTAAAATAACTCAAATAAGGAATTATTGGTGAAATAAATCTTTATTCATTAATTGAATTACTTAATTCAAATTAAATATTAAGAGCATAATAATTTTAAATTGGGCTATCTCTTTTATTTCAATAGGACCCAAAAATTTAAATAGGCAAGCCCAATTCCCTTTATTTCCCTTGTTGGGGCCGACCAAGTGAGAAACTCCTTATTAATTAAATCAGTTGGGCTGAGCCCATTTCCTTAAACCCTTTTGTTTCACCCGGGTTGGGTCATGAAATCGGGTCGACCCATCCTCTTCCATTCCAGGCGGGTTGCTCCCAATTGGGGCTGGAGACATGTTAAAACCAACGAAACCAAATTGGGGAAGAACCGAACCAAGAAATCAAACCTTCAGCTCAGATAATCGATCCAAGCAAACCTCAGGGAATCCAAAGCCTAGGCCTCTCTAATCAAGCAACCAAGCAACAGAGGTAGGGGAGCTAGGGCTGCTAAGTCAATCGGACGGGACAGGGGAGGAGGCCGGCTGCGATTGACGTGAGAAATCCACCGGGTGAAGCAATTAGGGTTAAATCAAGCATCAAACTCAAAGCCCTCAATCAAACGGGACAAGTGCATAGCTGAACCAACTCAGTACCTAGCAACTCTAACCCCTCAAATCGAACGGGAAAGTCGCGTCAGCCAGCGTGAACCGAGGCAATCGATTGCTTGGACTGGGGAAAGGGGCTAACGACCGGCGGTTCAAGGACTCGAGGCGGACAAACAAGCGACCGGTGATTTGACCGGAGGGAGGAAACGCACGGCTCGAGAGTGCCGGCTGAACAGCTGGGGTCGGATAAGTGTCAACATATACCCCTGACAGTCACCCCCTCCTACCGCCGGTTATTTCCTCGATCGATTGGGGGTATTACCCAACGATTGGGTAAATCCTTTCTATAAATTGAACACCAAAGCCCGAAATTAAGCTGCTAGAAAATTGGCAATTCAGAGAAAGAAGAGGAGTCGCAGCAAAGAGGAGAAGGGGAGGCCAATAGGGGATGTCCGGTTTGATCAATTATTTTGGGAGAAGAAGGAGACAAGCAGTTCGAACGACATCAAGGTATTAAGCAACTGCGAAGGTTGTTAAATTTCTGTAATGGTTTGGCTTGATTTAGGTTACTTCTGGTATAATAACAGTAGGTTATTGTAACTGCCTTGGGTTGAAAATTTGACCTGGTATAATAATTTTAGGTTGGTTGAAATTTTTGTTGTTATTGCTTGGGTCAACAAATCGGCTAAATGTATTGTATTGGATTAATTGTTTTGCTGCATTGAATTAATGATTTTTAGAAGTTGCTTTGGTTGTGCTGTGTTAACTCTTTGATTGGGAACTATTGAACCTAGAAACGTTCTAGCAGCTGATTTGGTTATAACATACATCTCAGTGTGTTGGGTTATGTTAAGTATTGCTGGGTTTGGATTGCTGGGGTTGAAACTCTGTATAGTAAAGGACCCTAGGGTTCTGATAGTTAAATTGATTCTGCAAACAGGCTGGTATTGGTTAATTGTATGATATTGCTTGGATTCAACAGTTGGTATTGCACTATGTTGGTTCATTGCGATTAAGAAATTCTGGTATTATTATTGGAGTTAATAATACACCGATAAAATGTTACCAATTATGTATTATAATGAGTATTTAATTATTATAACGAGTAAGTGTGAACAAAGCTAATTATTTAATTATTAGTTAATTAGTATTAAACAAGAATCAAACATGAATAAAGTTAATAAAATAATTATTTATTATTTATTAATAAATAATAAATAAAGATAATAAATATTTAATTATTATTTAATAATAATAATAATTAAATATGAATAAAGTTAATAAAATAATTATTTATTATTTATTAATAAATAATAAATAAAGATAATAAATATTTAATTATTATTTAATAATAATAATAATTAATAATTAAATATAAATAAAGTTAATGAAATAATTATTTATTATTGATAAGTAATAAAAATTTTATTTAATAATAATCATAATTAAGTATGAATAAAGTTATCGATTAATAAGGATAATAATTACTTAATCATTAATGAAATAATGATTAAGTATAAGGAAAATTATTAAGTTAGTTATTTATTTTTGGTCTCTAATAAATAATGATAAGAAACACTTAAGGACTATTTAAATATATTAAGTGTGGGGAGAATTAATACAGTAAGTATTAAATTAATATTAAACGAGGAACAAGATTAACAATTACTCAATTACCCCTAAGGTAAGTAGTAATTGAGCGCAACAAATTTTAATAAGTGATCAATTGTTACTTAGTTGTTTTTAAGTCAAAATAAATTTATTATTATTTATAATAAATAAAGATTGTTAGCTCACATTCTGAGACAAACAAAGGGACTCAAATAATAAGTAACCCTAATTAGCTATCATATATAGCTAAGAGTCAGTAATTAAATTCTGTTTAGCTAATGCTAATAGTAGTTAAATGTGTTCAGTGAGCTGTTTATCTGTTAAATAAATAGCATAAGTGGATATAATTACGCAATGCTAATGGATAAACCAACTCTACCAACTGATAGGTTATCCAAGGTCAAGTAATTAAAGCTAAGATTTAATTATAGCTGAGCAAACAGGCAAGTTCCTAACCCTAAACTTCTTTCATTTTTTCAAGTTCTTCTCACTCAATTTTTGCATTGAGCAAGCTTTTAAACCTTATGCATTGTTTTAATTCGTGCAAAAAGGTATATATTGTTGCAAGTTATTCTTTAAGCTTGAATCTTATTTCCGAGCACGCTTTAAGTGGTCTAATTACTTTTAAAATTATTCCACATCTGTATATTTATTGACATTCGCACTCGCGCATTTGATTTCATATAATTATTTAAATTCAGAAATTTTGAACTACTCATGGTTAAGTCTGAACCCTTGTTCGGTCAGGCAAGTATGAATTTATAAAAGCTATCCGAACCAATCAATGGTAAGGATTCTTAGACTGTATGAACACCCCTTTATGTATAGGGGAGTACCCCACGTACCGTATATAAGGTACAAACAACAGAATTAAATGTTATGCATATACATAGGGTACGCGAGGCTGATCCCCTCAAGTACGTTATTCTGTAGCCAGTAACCAGAGGGTCAACTAGCTATTGACTCCTCTGGAAGTTATCATTCAAAGTCTATTTGACTATCAATTGTTCTAAAAGCATTTAATGTTCTTGCTTCTGATTATTCTATTGTTGAAATCCCTTTAATATCCCTTCATCATGATATATCTTTATCGTTGCACTTTAAACTTGCTGGGCAAACTCGTTGCTCATTCTTGTTATATCATGACTTCATTGCAGCTAAACCCGAGATATCAGGGAAGAACAAAGGGAAAGAAAAGATGAAATGATAGACTTCTCGTAGCAGACTTTAGATTCATGTGTTAGTTAATTACTGTTAATGTAATTTAAACCCTGATAGCTATTTAGGGTATGGATTGTGTAAATGTTTAAGGTTAATCGTATTCTGGGACTAGTAACACCTTGTAATGAACAACGTATGTTTATTTTATTCCGCATTTTAGATACCATATGTTGTTATAGGTGGATGTTTATGTTGGATCGTGATGACCGGATCCGGGTATTTGGAGACCCGAATTTGGGGGCGTCACATTCTCAGCTAAGTGTGATCGACCAGAAGGCTTTGGCAAGGACAAGGGAAATGGAAAGCTGAAAGAATAAGTTGTATGGTATTATCGGTAATTATTATTCTTTTGTATCGTGATCATATTAATTACGTAACATGTAACGAATGTAATTAAAAGTTGTCATACCTGGGGAATAGATAACTCTGATATTAATATTAAGTTTGTAATATATTAAACAGCTCAAAGAAATGGTATCGTGATGCACCAAATACGGGTTTCAAGTACTCAGACTTGGGGGCGTCACATCTTGGTTTCATTTATATTATGAACTGGATCCGTATGTTGTGCAAATATCTGAACTCTTTCTTTATTGTGCAAGTATCTAAATCTTATGCACTACTTTTATTTCGTGCAAACAGGTATATGTTGTGCAAATTACTGAATATTGCTATGAATCGTTATATCTCGATATTGTATCATGTGATGCATTTATAATCAAAATTGTTCTGTTCTTTGTGCAAGTGTCCTCGCTTGTACACATTGTTATAATTATTATAAATTCGAATTTCCTTTGATTCGTTCATTGTTAAAAGTATCTCATTACTGAATTGCTATGACTCGTATTGAAAATTTGTAATCTAAGTTCGGTTATGCAAGTGTCCACACTTGTATGAACTATTGTACATTATCAATTACCCTTGAATTCAAAATTCGTTGACAAGTTCTGATACATACTATTAAATTTCGGTATGTATACCTAGTTTAATGATTGTTTAAGTTATATGACCAGCTAGACCTAATTTAAAAAAGTATCGTTGAACATTATTAGTTATGATAAAGTCGTCCAACTAAATTATTTTAGTTAGGACTCTAGACTGAGTATGAACAACCTAAATGGGAAATTTTTATGCGCTAATAGCGGTGATTTAATTTTTATGCGCCAATGGTGGTGATGTATTATATAGTGTTGATCAATACAGGGCACAACGGGACTGATCATCCTCCGTGTCCGTAAGACCAGACGGTTTACAGATGAATTTATGTTTAAACCTTTTTGAAAATGAAAAATGACAGTTCATGGTCTATTGACTACTCAGTATTCAAAAGTCACTCCGTTGTTTCAAAATTTTTAAAATGATTTGATATGTTGTTAAGAATAGTTTCAAATGACTTCACCACTATTGATTCGTGGTAGAAGTAGTCCTCAAAGGAAACATTTACTTCTTTAGCGCATTATTATAATTATTATTACTTGCTGAGCAATTGAATGCTCATTCTTGTTTTGACTTAAATATTTTCAGCTAAGTGTGATCGACTAGAAGGCTCTGGCAAGGACAAGGGAAAGGGAAAGCTGAAAGAATAAGTTGTATGGTGTTATCTGTAATAATTAGTCTTTTATATCGTGATCATATATATTATGTAACATATAAGAAATGTAATTAATGGTTTCCATACATGGGGAATAAATAACTCTGATATAAATATTAATTTGTAATATATTAAACAGCTCAAAGAAATGGTATCGTGATGCACCAAATACGGGTTTCAAGTACTCGGATTTGGGGACGTCACATCTTAGTTTCATTTATATTATGAACTGGATCCGTATGTTGTGCAAGTATCTGAACTCTTTCTTTACTGTGCAAGTATCTAAATCTTATGCACTACTTTTATTTCGTGCAAATAGGTATATGTTGTGCAAATTCCTGAATATTGTTATGAATCTTTATGTCTCGATATTGTCTAATGTGATGCATTTATAATCAAAATTGTTCTGTTCTTTGTGCAAGTGTCCTCGCTTGTACAAATTGTTATAATTATTATAAATTCGAATTTCCTTCGATTCGTTCATTGTTAAAAGTATCTCATTACTAAATTTTTATGACTCGTATTGAAAATTTGTATTCTAAGTTCGGTTATGCAAGTGTCCCCACTTGTATGAACTATTGTACATTATCAATTACCCTTGAATTCGAAATTCGTTGACAAGTTCTGATACATACTATTAAATTTCGGTATGTATACCTAGTTTAAAGATTGTCTAAGCTATATGACCAGCTAGACCTAATTTAAAAAAGCATTGTTGAACATTGTTAGTTATGATAAAGTCGTCCAACTAAATTTTTTAGTTAGGACTCTAGACTGAGTATGAACAACCTAAATGGGAAATTTTTATGTGCTAATAACGGTAATTTAATTTTTATGCGCCAACAGTGGTGATGTATTATATAGTGTTGATCAATACAGGGCACAACGGGACTGATCATCCTCCGTGTCCGTAAGACCAGGCGGTTTACAGATGAATTTCTGTTTAAACCTTTTCGAAAATGAAAAATGACAGTTCATGGTCTATTGACCACTCAGTATTCAAAAGTCACTCCGTTGTTTCAAAATTTTTAAAATGATTTGATATGTTGTTAAGAATAGTTTCAAATGACTTCACCACTATTGATTCGTGGTAGAAGTAGTCCTCAAAGGAAACATTTACTTCTTCAGCGCATTATTATAATTATTATTACTTGCTGAGCAATTGAATGCTCATTTTTGTTTTGACTTAAATGTTTTCAGCTAAGTGTGATCGACTAGAAGGCTCTGGCAAGGATAAGGGAAAGGAAAAGCTGAAAGAATAAGTTGTATGTTGTTATCTGTAATAATTAGTCTTTTGTATCGTGATCATATATATTATGTAACATATAAGAAATGTAATTAAAGGTTGCCATACATGGAGAATAAATAACTCTGATATAAATATTAAGTTTGTAATATATTAAACAGCTCAAAGAAATGGTATCGTGATGCACCAAATACGGGTTTCAAGTACTCGGATTTGGGGGCGTCACATCTTAGTTTCATTTATATTATGAACTGGATCCGTATGTTGTGCAAGTATCTGAACTCTTTCTTTACTGTGCAAGTATCTAAATCTTATGCACTACTTTTATTTCGTGCAAACAGGTATATGTTGTGCAAATTCCTGAATATTGCTATGAATCTTTATGTCTCGATATTGTCTCATGTGATGCATTTATAATCAAAATTATTCTGTTCTTTGTGCAAGTGTCCTCGTTTGTACAAATTGTTATAATTATTATAAATTTGAATTTCCTTCGATTCGTTCATTGTTAAAAGTATCTCATTACTGAATTGCTATGACTCGTATTGAAAATTTGTATTCTAAGTTCGGTTATGCAAGTGTTCCCACTTGTATGAACTATTGTACATTATCAATTACCCTTGAATTCGAAATTCGTTGAGAAGTTCTGATACATACTATTAAATTTCGGTATGTATACCTAGTTTAAAGATTGTCTAAGCTATATGACCAGCTAGACCTAATTTAAAGAAGCATTGTTGAACATTATTAGTTATGATAAAGTCGTCCAACTAAATTATTTTAGTTAGGACTCTAGACTGAGTATGAACAACCTAAATGGGAAATTTTTATGCACTAATAACGGTAATTTAATTTTTATGCGCCAACAGTGGTGATGTATTATATAGTGTTGATTAATACAGGGCACAACGGGACTGATTATCCTCCGTGTCCGTAAGACCAGGCGGTTTACAGATGAATTTCTGTTTAAACCTTTTCGAAAATGAAAAATGACAGTTCATGGTCTATTGACCACTCAGTATTCAAAAGTCATTCCGTTGTTTCAAATTTTTTTAAATGATTTGATATGTTGTTAAGAATAGTTTCAAATGACTTCACCACTATTGATTCGTGGTAGAAGTAGTCCTCAAAGGAAACATTTACTTCTTCAGATCATTATTATAATTATTATTACTTGCTGAGCAATTGAATGCTCATTCTTGTTTTGACTTAAATGTTTTCAGCTAAGTGTGATCGACTAGAAGGCTCTGGCAAGGATAAGGGAAAGGAAAAGCTGAAAGAATAAGTTGTATGTTGTTATCTGTAATAATTAGTCTTTTGTATCGTGATCATATATATTATGTAACATATAAGAAATGTAATTAAAGGTTGCCATACATGGAGAATAAATAACTCTGATATAAATATTAAGTTTGTAATATATTAAACAGCTCAAAGAAATGGTATC
This sequence comes from Aralia elata, assembly GCA_034770075.1. Classification (NCBI taxonomy): domain Eukaryota; kingdom Viridiplantae; phylum Streptophyta; class Magnoliopsida; order Apiales; family Araliaceae; genus Aralia; species Aralia elata. Next base: position 67,456,371 of record CM068377.1, read on the forward strand.
GTGATGCACCAAATACGGGTTTCAAGTACTCGGATTTGGGGGCGTCACATCTTAGTTTCATTTATATTATGAACTGGATCCGTATGTTGTGCAAGTATCTGAACTCTTTCTTTACTGTGCAAGTATCTAAATCATATGCACTACATTTATTTCGTGCAAACAGGTATATGTTGTGCAAATTCCTGAATATTGCTATGAATCTTTATGTCTCGATATTGTCTCATGTGATGCATTTATAATCAAAATTGTTCTGTTCTTTGTGCAAGTGTCCTCGCTTGTACACATTGTTATAATTATTATAAATTCGAATTTCCTTTGATTCGTTCATTGTTAAAAGTATCTCATTACTGAATTGCTATGACTCGTATTGAAAATTTGTAATCTAAGTTCGGTTATGCAAGTGTCCACACTTGTATGAACTATTGTACATTATCAATTACCCTTGAATTCGAAATTCGTTGACAAGTTCTGATACATACTATTAAATTTCGGTATGTATACCTAGTTTAAAGATTGTCTAAGCTATATGACCAGCTAGACCTAATTTAAAGAAGCATTGTTGAACATTATTAGTTATGATAAAGTCGTCCAACTAAATTATTTTAGTTAGGACTCTAGACTGAGTATGAACAACCTAAATGGGAAATTTTTATGCGCTAATAGCGGTGATTTAATTTTTATGCGCCAATGGTGGTGATGTATTATATAGTGTTGATCAATACAGGGCACAACGGGACTGATCATCCTCCGTGTCCGTAAGACCAGGCGGTTTACAGATGAATTTCTGTTTAAACCTTTTCGAAAATGAAAAATGACAGTTCATGGTCTATTGACTACTCAGTATTCAAAAGTCACTTCGTTGTTTCAAAATTTTTAAAATGATTTGATATGTTGTTAAGAATAGTTTCAAATGACTTTACCACTATTGATTCATGGTAGAAGTAGTCCTCAAAGGAAACATTTACTTCTTCAGCGCATTATTATAATTACTATTACTTGCTGAGCAATTGAATGCTCATTCTTGTTTTGACTTAAATATTTTCAGCTAAGTGTGATCGACCAGAAGGCTCTGGCAAGGACAAGGGAAAGGGAAAGCTGAAAGAATAAGTTGTATGGTGTTATCTGTAATAATTAGTCTTTTATATCGTGATCATATATATTATGTAACATATAAGAAATGTAATTAATGGTTTCCATACATGGGGAATAAATAACTCTGATATAAATATTAAGTTTGTAATATATTAAACAGCTCAAAGAAATGGTATCGTGATGCACCAAATACGGGTTTCAAGTACTCGGATTTGGGGGCATCACATCTTGGTTTCATTTATATTATGAACTGGATCCGTATGTTGTGCAAATATCTGAACTCTTTCTTTATTGTGCAAGTATCTAAATCTTATGCACTACTTTTATTTCGTGCAAACAGGTATATGTTGTGCAAATTCCTGAATATTGCTTTGAATCGTTATATCTCGATATTGTATCATGTGATGCATTTATAATCAAAATTATTCTGTTCTTTGTGCAAGTGTTCTCGCTTGTACACATTGTTATAATTATTATTAATTCGAATTTCCTTCGATTCGTTAATTGTTAAAAGTATCTCATTACTGAATTGCTATGACTCGTATTGAAAATTTGTAATCTAAGTTCGGTTATGCAAGTGTCCACACTTGTATGAACTATTGTACATTATCAATTACCCTTGAATTCGAAATTCGTTGACAAGTTCTGATACATACTATTAAATTTCGGTATGTATACCTAGTTTAAAGATTGTCTAAGCTATATGACCAGCTAGACGTAATTTAAAGAAGCATTGTTGAACATTATTGGTTATGATAAAATCGTCCAACTAAATTGTTTTAGTTAGGACTCTAGACTGAGTATGAACAACCTAAATGGGAAATTTTTATGCGCTAATAGCGGTGATTTAATTTTTATGCGCCAATGACGGTGATGTATTATATAGTGTTGATCAATACAGCGCACAACGGGACTGATCATCCTCCGTGTCCGTAAGACCAGATGGTTTACAGATGAATTTCTGTTTAAACCTTTTCGAAAATGAAAAATGACAGTTCATGGTCTTTTGACCACTCAGTATTCAAAAGTCACTCCGTTGTTTTAAAATTTTTAAAATGATTTGATATGTTATTAAGAATGGTTTCAAATGACTTCACCACTATTGATTCGTGGTAGAAGTAGTCCTCAAAGGAAACATTTACTTCTTCTACGCATTATTATAATTGTTATTACTTGCTAAGCAATTGAATGCTCATTCTTTCTTTGACTTAAATGTTTTCAGTTAAGTGTGATCAACCAGAAAGCTCTGGCAAGGACAAGGAAAAGGGAAAGCTGAAAGAATAAGTTGTATGGTGTTATCTGTAATAATTAGTCTTTTGTATCGTGATCATATATATTATATAACATTTAAGAATGTAATTAAAGGTTTCCATACCTGGGGAATAGATAACTCTGATATAAATATTAGGTTTGTAATATATTAAACAGCTCAAAGAAATGGTATCGTGATGCACCAAATACGGGTTTCAAGTATTCAGATTTGGGGGCGTCACATCTTGGTTTCATTTATATTATGAACTGGATCCGTATGTTGTGCAAATATCTGAACTCTTTCTTTACTGTGCAAGTATCTAAATCTTATGCACTACTTTTATTTGGTGCAAACACGTATATGTTGTGCAAATTCCTGAATATTGCTATGAATCTTTATATCTCGATATTGTCTCATGTGATGCATTTATAATCAAAATTGTTCTGTTCTTTGTGCAAGTGTCCTCGCTTGTACAAATTGTTATAATTATTATAAATTCGAATTTCCTTCGATTCGTTCATTGTTAAAAGTATCTCATTACTGAATTGCTATGACTCGTATTGAAAATTTGTATTCTAAGTTCGATTATGCAAGTGTCCCCACTTGTATGAACTATTGTACATTATCAATTACCCTTGAATTCAAAATTCGTTGACAAATTCTGATACATACTATTAAATTTTGGTATGTATACCTAGTTTAAAGATTGTCTAAGCTATATGACCAGTTAGACCTAATTTAAAGAAGCATTGTTGAACATTATTAGTTATGATAAAATCGTCTAACTAAATTGTTTTAGTTAGGACTCTAGACTGAGTATGAACAACCTAAATGGGAAATTTTTATGCGCTAATAGCGGTGATTTAATTTTTATGTGCCAATGGCGGTGATGTATTATATAGTATTGATTAATACAGGGTCACGGGACTGATCATCCTCTGTGTCCGTAAGACCAGACGGTTTACAGATGAATTTCTGTTTAAACCTTTTCGAAAATAAAAAATGACAGTTCATGGTGTTTTGACCACTCAGTATTCAAAAGTTACTCTGTTGTTTCAAAATTTTTAAAATGATTTGATTTGTTGTTAAGAATGGTTTCAAATGACTTCACCACTATTGATTCGTGGTAGAAGTAGTCCTCAAAGGAAACATTTATTTCTTCTACGCATTATTATAATTGTTATTACTTGCTGAGCAATTGAATGCTCATTCTTTCTTTGACTTAAATGTTTTCAGCTAAGTGTGATCGACTAGAAAGCTCTGGCAAGGACAAGGAAAAGGGAAAACTGAAAGAATAAGTGGTATGGTGTTATCTGTAATAATTAGTCTTTTGTATCGTGATCATATATATTATATAACATCTAAGAATGTAATTAAAGGTTGCCATACCTGGGGAATAGATAACTCTGATATAAATATTAAGTTTGTAATATATTAAACAGCTCAAAAAATGGTATCGTGATGCTCCAAATACGGGTTTCAAGTACTCGGATTTGGGGGCGTCACATCTTGGTTTCATTTATATTATGAACTGGATCCGTATGTTGTGCAAATATCTGAACTCTTTCTTTACTGTGCAAGTATTTAAATCTTATGCACTACTTTTATTTGGTGCAAACACGTATATGTTGTGCAAATTCCTGAATATTGCTATGAATCTTTATATCTCGATATTGTCTCGTGTGATGCATTTATAATCAAAATTGTTCTGTTCTTTGTGCAAGTGTCCTCGCTTGTACAAATTGTTATAATTATTATAAATTCGAATTTCTTTCGATTCGTTGATTGTTAAAAGTATCTCATTACTGAATTGCTATGACTCGTATTGAAAATTTGTATTCTAAGTTCGGTTATGCAAGTGTCCCCACTTGTATGAACTATTGTACATTATCAATTATCCTTGAATTCGAAATTCATTGACAAGTTCTGATACATACTATTAAATTTTGGTATGTATACCTAGTTTAAAGATTGTCTAAGCTATATGACCAGCTAGTCGTAATTTAAAGAAGCATTGTTGAATATTATTGGTTATGATAAAATCGTCCAACTAAATTATTTTAGTTAGGACTCCAGATTGAGTATGAACAACCTAAATGGGAAAATTTTATGCGCTAATAGCGGTGATTTAATTTTTATGCGCCAATGGCGGTGATGTATTATATAGTGTTGATCAATACAAGGCACAACGGGACTGATCATCCTCCGTGTCCGTAAGACCAGACGGTTTACAGATGAATTTCTGTTTAAACATTTTCGAAAATAAAAAATGATAGTTAATGGTCTTTTGACCATTCAGTATTCAACAGTCACTCCTTTGTTTCAAAAATTTTAAAATCATTTGATATGTTATTAATAATGGTTTCAAATGACTTCACCACTATTGATTCGTGGTAGAAGTAGTCCTCAAAGGAAATATTTACTTCTTCTACGCATTATTATAATTGTTATTACTTGTTGAGCAATTGAATGCTCATTCTTGCTTTGACTTAAATGTTTTCAGCTAAGTGTGATCAACCAGAAGGCTCTAGCAAGGACAAGGGAAAGGGAAAGCTGAAAGAATAAGTTGTATGGTGTTATCTGTAATAATTAATCTTTTGTATCGTGATCATATATATTATGTAACATGTAAGGAATGTAATTAAAGGTTGCCATACCTAGGGAATAGATAACTCTGATATAAATATTAAGTTTGTAATATATTAGACACCTCAAAGAAAGGGTATCGTGATGCACCAAATACGAGTTTCAAGTACTCGGATTTGGGGGCGTCACATCTTGGTTTCATTTATATTATGAACTCGATCCGTATATTGTGCAAGTATCTGAACTCTTTCTTTACCGTACAAGTATCTAAATCTTATGCACTACTTTTATTTCGTGCAAACAGGTATATGTTGTGCAAATTCCTGAATATTGCTATGAATCTTTATATGTTGCAAGTTCCTAACCCTAAACTCCTTACATTTATTGCTAGTTCCTAACTCAACATGAGTTATCAATTTCAAAGCATGCTCGTGAATAATTATTGTTAATTATTCATATCCATAACGATCTTTGTTATTCGTTTATGCAATTATCGTAACTCTTGCATTTATTTTATACAATGGATCCATATGTTATGCAAGTATTCTTAAACTTTATTCAAGCTATCTATTGATTTCAAATATCTCGATAATGTCTCATGTGATGTATTTATAATCAAAATTATTCTGTTCTTTGTGCAAGTGTCCTCGCTTGTACAAAATGTTATAATTATTATAAATTCGAATTTTCTTCGATTCGTTCATTGTTAAAAGTATCTCATTACTGAATAGCTATGACTCGTATTAAAAATTTGTATTCTAAGTTCGGTTATGCAAGTGTACCCACTTGTATGAACTATTGTACATTATCAATTACCCTTGAATTCGAAATTCGTTGACAAGTTCTGATACATACTATTAAATTTTGGTATGTATACCTAGTTTAAATATTGTCTAAGCTATATGACCAACTAGATCTAATTTAAAGAAGCATTGTTGAACATTATTGGTTATGATAAAGTCGTCCAACTAAATTGTTTTAGTTAGGACTCCAGACTGAGTATGAACAACCCTAAATGAGAAATTTTTATGCGTTAATAGCGGTGATTTAATTTTTATGTGCCAATGGCGGTGATGTATTATATAGTGTTAATCAATACATGGCACAACGAGACTGATCATCCTCCGTGTCCGCAAGACCAGATGGTTTACAGAGAAATTTCTGTTTAAACCTTTTTGAAAATGAAAAATGTCAGTTCATGGTCATTTGACCACTCAGTATTCAAAAGTCACTCCGTTGTTTCAAAAATTTTAAAATGATTTGATATGTTATTAAGAATGGTTTCAAATGACTTCACCACTATTGATTCGTGGTAGAAGTAGTCCTCAAGGGAAACATTTACTTCTTCTACGCATTATTATAATTATTATTACTTGTTGAGCAATTGAATGCTCATTCTTGCTTTGACTTAAATGTTTTCAGCTAAGTGTGATCGACCAGAAGGCTCTGGCAAGGACAAGGGAAAGGGAAAGCTAAAGAAATAAGTTGTATGGTGTTATCTGTAATAATTAGTCTTTTTTATTGTGATCATATACATTATATAACAAGTAAGGAATGTAATTAAAGGTTGTCATACCTGGGGAATAGACAACTCTGATATAAATATTAAGTTTGTAATATATTAAACAACTCAAAGAAATGGTATCGTGATGCACCAAATACGGGTTTTAAGTACCCGAGTTTGGGGGCGTCCCAGAAGGATTCGTTTGACTATTAATTTTATGTTTCACAATATCAAGGTAAAGGGATATCATTTTATTTCATGCTTGTAAGGGTGTCATTTTATTTTCATGTATTAACTTGTGGGAATAACCTTACTACGTGGACTACCGCATGCTTGGTGAATAACCCTTCATATTCATTCCTTATTAGTCTTTTGTGGAAATGATCTGTCTACGCAAATTACTGCATGATGAGTGAAAATCCATTTGCAGTTTCGTATATGTATATTTGTATATATATAGTAATATTGGTATATACATTAATGATCACATACTTTTGACTAAAGGGGTATGATTTTATTTTATACTCGTAAAAGGTGTCATTTTCTTCATACTTGTAAGAGATATTATTTTCGTGCATATTCGTAAGGGATATCATTTTCTTTCATACTTCATATTATGGTAAGAGATTATTATTCGTTTGTCCAGCTTTATTATTAAATGGTAAAAATTCCTAAAATTAGTAGAATATCCTTAATAGTTTGTGCTTCATCTAATATATTTCACCTGAATCTTCCTATTAAATTAATTAAACTATGAGCTTTATATTTTCTTGAATTTTATATTCAATCAAGAACTCTAATCGAATTTCTAGATATCGTGTTGGCAATTTGGACAAGAAGATAACTTAAATATCAAATCTCAAATGTTTATTCTTTATCTTATCATTCGGATTATTCTGTCCATTTCATATCATTGTTAGGGTAATAATCATCAAGACTAAATTGTTGGGAATGTGTTTAGCATGTGTGGCAAGTGGTGAAAGTTCTGTTTAACCTTTGTGGCAAGAAACTGTTGGTTGGTATGATCATGACCATTAAATGTCTTTGGTGTAGGTGTAAAGACGATATGATTGTTGAGTGTCTTTGGGTGAAAGTTTTATTTAGCCTTGTGGCAAGGATGAACTGTTGATTTGCATGATTATGAATAGGAACTATGAATTATTATACTCATGATCTCTGGTGTTACATGCAAAGACAAGTGGTGAAAATTCTCTTTAAAGAGGAATTGTTGATTGGTGTTGCAGGAATAAAATATGGATGGTAAATGTTTCAATTGGAGAAGACAGTAGATATTATGACCTATTTGACTCTTTGAATGGATTGTTCATTCCGCTGTAGATATTTGTTGAAAACTTATATCATCTACCATATGTTCTAAATATCTGATTTATTACTGTTGAAGGCTATTAATAATTTATTTATCTTAGTCATGATATTCTTTACTAGGCTATTTGTGCTCACCCTTTTGCTTCACAATTCCTTACAGGTAATAAAAGTATAGTTGGGTCTAACGAAAAAAAACAGGGGAATGGAGTGATGGTCCGAGTTAATGATCCGAGCTAGTGGCGGTCCTCATCAAGTTATCAAAATAGTGTGACAATAATTGTATTAAGAACTTAAATCGTATGTGTCGGCATTTTACTAATTGATTTTGGTAAACAACATAGGGTGATGTGAACCGAATTTTAGGAACATCACACGTACCTATCATACAAGATGTCCAACCTAATACAAAATCCTATTGTCATAAGATATGATTGTGCACATCAACTTACTGATTATATCTATGAGCACTATTTATATGATTTTGGTGTGTGGCTGGAATACAATCCTCAGTCTAACGCAATGAAGATAATCATATGACAAGAAAATACATACCATTAGAATGAAGAGGATAGTAATATTCTTGTATTCCTTTGGGGTCTATTGGGTCAACCAAGGACAATTCTCAAGTCCTATGATATCTATTATAACCTAGAAGCATGGCCTCCCATGTACGAAGCCTTCCTCGATTATTTTCTAAGGATTTTGATTCCTAAAATAGTTATTGACTATACTTATTGTAAGACCCAACTTCTATTGAATAAAATTGAATTTCTTTCTCTAATTATTATGCGATACAGTAAGGTATTAAATTGATAAAAATGGTAAGTTAAGGGTGATATGTGCAAATTATAAAGTATGTCAGGAAATATTTGTTCTGTCGGGGAATATTTCTTCTGTCGGAGAATATTCATTCTATCGAAAAATATTATATTCGGTAAAATACGGCGGCGCCGAAATAACCAATCATTGGTGGGCCTTACACGACTAATTGTCGGATACCGAAAACGATATAAATAATTTTTTAATAAAAATTGTCAACGATACTATTACCTTTAAATTGTTAAAGATATTATCAACTTTAACTGTTAAAATACCCAGTGATAAAAGTACAGTAGCACGCAGTATTCCACAGTAGCACACAATATTGCATAGTATGTCATATTATTGATTTAATAATTGTTACAATAGCAATTGCATAGTATTGTAACTCAATAATTGTTATAGTGACATCTGTACAATATTTTATATTACTGATTTAATAATTGACACAACACATTAACTCATATTATTTGATATGATATTATTAAGATAGTTAGTATTATTGGCAATATCTAGAAGTTTTGTCGAGAAAATGAGTTATTTAATTGCGCGCCGTTTATACGGAAGACCCCATCTATCTTGGAAACAATTGGGTTGCCGGAATTGCTAGTCTATAATATTTATGATATAAATAATGATAATAACTTATCTTTTGAATAAAGAATGATTTATCTTTTGAATAAATAATGATAATGATTTATCATTTGAATAAAGAATGATTAATATTTTGATAAATAATTTATCTTTTGAATAAATAAAGATAATGATTTATCTTTTGAATAAATAATGATTTATCTTTTGAATAAATAATGATAAGGATTTATCTTTTGAATAAAGAATGATTTATCTTCAAATAAATGATTTATCTTTTGAATAAATAAAGATAATAATTTATCTTTTGAATAAATAATGATTTATCTTTTGAATAAATAATGATAATGGATTAATCTTTTTGATTAAATATTAATAATGGATAAATTTTATATTTATTAAATGTGGTGAATTTTGGCTATAAATAGGATGGTTTAGCATAAGGAATTTCTTAATTTCCTTACTTACATTTTCTTCCACTCTCTAAAATTTCTTAAGTTCTCTCTAAGTGTGCTAGGCTATTTTGATTATTTGTAAGAGTACAAGTATTGTTCAAGTTGATAAATTTCATAGAAAACAACATCCAGTCATTTACTAATTGAGGTAAGAGGTTATCATTCTTTGATACTCGTAAGTAATATCATTTCTTTCATACTGGTAAGGAGTGTCATTTTATTCCATGTATTAATTTATGGGATTAACCTGACTACGCGGACTACCGCATGTTTGGTGAATAACCCTTCGTATTCATTCTTTATTAATCGCTTGAGGAAATGATCTGTCTACGCGGATTACCGCATGACACTTTATTTCATACTCGTAAGAGATATTATTTTCTTTCATACTCCTAAATATAAACTTATTATGGTAAGTATTGCTTCTATAATTCCTGAAATGATTAGAAATTTCTTTGAGATTTACGTTTCATCTAGTATCATTTCACTTGAAATCCTATTTATCTAAATCTTCCTTATTGAATATTAATCGTTATCTTTGAAATATAAACATTGAATATCATTCTTGAATTTGATCCATAATTTGGTCGTCGTCTTAACAGTTTGGACATTATTAGATTCTGGGTAAAATTAAATTGGAAATCTCTAATGTTTATTCTTTATCTTATTATTCTGATTATTCTGTCCAATCATTATATCATTATTATAGTCATTGTGGTGAAATATTTCTTTAGCCCGGGTGCAAAGACAGTATAATTGTTGGTTGTGTTTAGCCTTTGTGGCAAGAAACTGTTGACGGGGTATGATTATGACCAAAAGCTGTAGTGAGGTATGATCACGACCATTGGTGTTACAGCGATAAAAATTTGATGTTATAATTGACTGTCTTTTGGCTTTGGTGCAAAGATAAATTGATCGACACGATTATGACTATGAACCGTGAATTGGCATGATTATGACTATGAATTGTGAATTTGTATGATTATAACCATTTATGTTACAATTTATTATTTTTGGCCCGTAGTGCATAAACAGTATTATTTTGGGTATCTATAACCTTTGTGGCAATGCCAAGTGGTGAAAGTTTTGTTTAGCCTTTGTGGCAAAGATGAATTGTTGATTTACATGATTATGAGCAGTAACTGTTGATTTGCATGATTATGAACAAAACTATTGATTTGCATGATTATGAACAAAACTATTGATTTGCATGATTATGGACAAGAACTATTGATTGGTGTTACAGGGATAAAATATTGATGGTGAACTTTTGAATTGGAAAAAATAGTAGACATTATGGTCTACTTGACTCTTCTAATGAATTGCTTGTTCCGCTGCAGTTATCGTTGAAAACTTATATTATCTTTAAATTTGTGATTTATCACTGTTGAAGGCTAAAGAAAATTTATTCTTCATTATCTTAGTCATGATACTTTTTACTAGGCTAGTTGAGCTCATCCTTTTGTTTCGCAATTCGTTTTAGGTAATAAGAGTGTAGTTGGGTCTAGCGGGAAAATAGGAAAATTGAGTGATGGTCCGAGTTTGTAGCTGTAATAATCATTAGTATATTGTAAAATAGTGTGACAATGATTGTATTAAAAACTTAATTTGGGTCTGAATACTGTCATACTATGTACGCCACAATTATTGTACTGAGAACTTAAATTATGTGTGTTGTCGTATTTTGCATGACATTATAATAGTTGTAAATAAAAAAATTTGTATTTGTAGTATGTATTTTGGTAACACAAAATTGGGTTGTGTCAAGAAATATCAGTTGATCCTGTGAAGATTGAAGCGGTTTTAAACCGGGAGCAACCTAAGACAGTAACCGAAGTACGAAGCATGTTGGACCTAGTTGGTTATTATCGGAGATTCGTAGAAGGATTTTCTCGAATTGCCACTCCATTAACTCAGCTGACTCGGAAAAGTACAAAATTCGAATGGAGCGAGGAATGCGAGAAGAGTTTCCAAGAACTAAAGAGGAGACTTGGTTTAGCCGTTGTTTTGACCATACCATCAGGATCGGAAGGATTTGTTATCTACAGCGATGCTTCAGGCAGAGGCCTTGGTTGCGTCCTCATGCAACAGGAAAAAGTTGTAGCTTATGCTTCTCAACAACTCAAGGAATATGAGAGGAATTATCCTACTCATTAGCAGCAGTCGTTTTCGCATTGAAGATTTGGAGACACTACTTGCACGGAGAGAAAGTGGAGATCTATACAGACCATAAAAGTCTCAAATATTTCTTCACTCAAAATGAACTCAACATGCGGCAACGACGTTGGCTCGAGCTGTTGAAGGATTACGACCATACCATCCAATACCATCCTAGAAAGGCGAACGTGGTAGCTGACGCATTGAGTAGAAGATCATATGCAAGTATAAGTGCGATATTGACAACGCAAAAGCCCATTTTGTATTACTTACAAATGATGGAGATAGTTAAAGATTTCAGAGACTCACATGAAGATTGCACGTATACGAGTAGAACCAGCTTTAATCGATAAAATTAAAGTTGCTCAAACTACTGATCCAGAATTGATGAATATGAAGAAGAAAATACAAGAAGGTGTTATTCTAAAAGCAAGAATCTACGTAGAAGGGATACTTCGAGTTAACTCTAGACTTTGTGTTCCTAACGACCCTAATTTGAAACATAAAATCACGATGGAGGCACACGACACACCGTTTGCAATCCATCCTGGAAGTACTAAAATATATCGTGATCTTCGACATACATTTTGGTAGAGCAATATCAAGAGAGAGATTGCAGAGTTTATCTCGAGGTGTTTAACTTGTCAATGTGTCAAGGCAGAGCATCAAGTACCAAAGGGTCCATTGCAACCACTTGAGATTCCAGAATGGAAGTGGGAACACATCAATATGGATTTCGTAACGGGTCTTCCCAAGGTTTCTCAAGGTTTGGACGCAATTTGTGTCATTATAGATAGATTGACTAAGTCTGCTCATTTTTTGCCCATACGAGAAAATTATTCACTTGAGCGTCTGGCTGGTATGTATATAAGTGAGATTATGAGATTGCATGCCATGCCAATATCCATAGTTTCTGATCGAGACCCTAGATTCACTTCACGATTTTGGGTTAGCTTGTAAAAAGCTATGGGCACTAAATTACGACTCAGTTCTGCATACCATCCCCAAACGAACGGGCAGTCGGAAAGAACAATTCAAATTCTCGAAGATCTATTGAGACTTTGCGAACTGGATTTTAAGGGAGGTTAGGACAAGTACTTACCTTTGGTTGAATTCTCCTACAACAACAGTTATCAAGCAAGTATCGGTATGGCTCCATACGAGGCTTTGTATGGACAAAAATGTTGTTCTCCAGTATGCTGGGATGAGGTAGGCGAGGCAAAATTGTTGGGAGCAGATTTAGTGCGCAAGTCTACAAAAATGATTCAAATGATCTGACAACATATACAAGCAGCACAAGATCGACAAAAGAGTTATGCTGATCTTTATCGAAGAAATGAAGAATTCAACATTGGAGACCATGTATTTTTACGTGTTGCACCATGAAAAGGAGTTACGAGATTTGGAAAGAGAGAAAAGCTCAACCCTCGATTTATTGGCCCATTTGAAATTCTCGATCGAGTAGGATTTGTGGCCTATAGACTTGCTCTACTACCAAACATGTCTCGCATTCATAACGTTTTCACATATCCATGTTACGTAAGTATGTGAAGGATCCAAATCACATCATTGAGTTAGAGCCAGACGTAATAGCGGATGATTTAACGTATGAAGAGGTACCTGTTAAGATCTTAGATAAAAAGGAGTAGATTCTACGCTCAAAGGTTATACCTCAAGTTAAAGTTTTATGAAAAAACCAAGATACAGAGGAAATGACTTGGGAGCTAGAATCTGAAATGAAAGCAAAATATCCTTACATCTTCGAAATGCCAGTTGAAATGTCAGGTACATCAATTTCGGGGACGAAATTTCATAAGGAGGGGAGGTTGTAAAACCCCAACTTCTATTGAATAAAATTGAATTTCTTCCTCTAATTATTATGCAATACAGTAAGGTATTAAATTGATAAAATGGTAAGTTAAGGGTGATATGTGCAAATTATAAAGTATGTCGGGGAATATTCGTTCTGTCAGGGAATATTCCTTATATCGGGTAATATTCGTTATGTTGGAGAATATTATATTCGGTAAAGTACGACGGCGCCAAAATAACCAATCATTGGTGGGCCCCACACGACTAATTGTCGAATACCGAAAACAATAAAAATAAATTTTTAATAAAAATTGTCAACGGTACTATTACCTTTAAATTGTCAACGGTATTATCAACTTTAACTGTTAAAATACCCGATGATAAAAGTACAGTAGCACGCGGTGTTACACAGTAGCATGCGGTATTCCACAGTAACACACGATATTGCATAGTATGTCATATTATTGATTCAATAATTGTTACAATAGCAATTGCATAGTATTCTAACTCAATAATTGTTATAGTGTCATCTGCACAATATTTTATATTACTGATTTAATAATTGACACGACACAGTAACTCATATCATTTGATATGATATTATTAAGATAGTTAGTATTATTGGCAATATCTAGAAGTTCTGTCGAGGAAAGGGTTATTTAATTGCGCGTTGTTTATACGGAAGACCCCCTCTTTCTTGGGAACAATTGGGTTGTCGAAATTGTTAGTTTATAATATTTGTGATATAAATAATGATAATAATTTATCTTTTGAATAAATAATGATTTATCTTTTGAATAAATAATGATAATAATTTATCTTTTGAATAAATAATGATAATGATTTATCTTTTGAATAACGAATGATTTATCTTTTGATAAATGATTTATCTTTTGAATAAATAAAGATAATGATTTATCTTTTGAATAAATAATGATAATGATTTATCTTTTGAATAAATAATAATTTATCTTCAGATAAATGATTTATCTTTTGAATAAATAAAGATAATGATTTATCTTTTGAATAAATAAAGATAATAATTTATCTTTTGAATAAATAATGATAATGGATTAATCTTTTTGATTAAATATTGATAATGAATGAATTTTATATTTATTAAATGTGGTGAATTTTGGCTATAAATAGGATGGTTTAGCATAAGGAATTTTATAATTTCCTTACTTACATTTTCTTCCACTCTCTAAAAATTTTTAAGTTCTCTCTAAGTGTGCTAAGCTATTTTGAGTATTTGTAAGCGTACAAGTATTGTTCGAGTTGATAAATTTCATAGAAAGCAACATTTAGTCACTTACTAATTGAGGTAAGGGGCTATCATTCTTTGATACTCGTAAGTAATATCATTTCTTTCATACTGGTAAGGAGTGTCATTTTATTCCATGTATTAATTTGTGGGATTAACCTGACTACGCGGACTACCGCATGTTTGGTGAATAACCCTTCGTATTCATTCCTTGTTAATCGCTTGAGAAAATGATCTGTCTACGCGGATTACCGCATGACACTTTATTTCATACTCATAAGGGATATTATTTTCTTTCATACTCCTAAATCTAAACTTACTATGGTAAGTATTGCTTCTATAATTCCTGAAATGATTAGAAATTTCTTTGAGATTTACGTTTCATCTAGTATCATTTCACTTGAAATCCTATTTATCTAAATCTTCCTTATTGAATATTAATCGTTATCTTTGAAATTATAAACCTTGAATATCATTTTTGAATTTGACTCCACAATTTGGTCGTCGTCTTAACAGTTTGGACATTATTAGACTCTGGTAAAATTAAATTGGAAATCGCAAATGTTTATTCTTTATCTTATTATTCTGATTATTCTGTCCATTCATTATATCATTATTATAATCGTTGTGGTGAAATTTTTCTTTAGCCTGGGTACAAAGACCGTATAATTGTTAGTTGTGTTTAGCCTTTGTGGCAAGAAACTATTGACGAGGTATGATTATGACCAAAAGCTGTAGTGAGGTATGATCATGACCATTGGTGTTACAATGATAAAAATTTGATGTTATAATTGACTGTCTTTGGCTTTGGTGCAAAGATAAATTGATCGACATGATTATGACTATGAACTGTGAATTGGCATGATTATGACTATGAATTGTGAATTTATATGATTATAACCATTTGTGTTACAATTTACTATTTTTGGCCCATAGTGCATAAACGGTATGATTTTGGGTACCTATAGCCTTTGTGGCAATGACAAGTGGTGAACGTTCTGTTTAGCCTTTGTGGCAAAGTTGAATTGTTGATTTACATGATTATGACCATGAACTGTTGATTTGCATGATTATGAACAGGAACTATTGATCGGTGTTACATGGATAAAATATTGATGGTGAACTTTTGAATTGGAGAAAATAGTAGATATTATGGTCTACTTGACTCTTCTAATGAATTGCTTGTTCCGCTGCAGTTATCATTGAAAACTTATATTATCTTTAAATTTGTGATTTATCACTGTTGAAGGCTAAAGATAATTTATTCTTCATTATCTTAGTCATGATACTCTTTACTGGGCTAGTTGAGCTCACCCTTTTGTTTCACAATTCCTTTCAGGTAATAAGAGTGTAGCTGGGTCGAGCGGGGAAAACAAAGGAATTGAGTGATGGTCCGAGTTTGTAGCTATAATAATCCTCAGTATATTATAAAATAATGTAGCAATGATTGTATTAAGGACTTAATTTGGGTCTGAATACTGTCATACTATGTACGCCATAGTTATTATACTGAGAACTTAAATTATGTGTGTTATCGTATTTTGCACGATATTATAATAGTTGTAAATAGGAAAATTTATATTTATAGAATGTATTTTGGCGACTCAAAATTGGGTTGTGTGGACCCTATTTTAGGGGCGTCACACTTATATGTAGAGTATTATTGGTTTCGAATGTAAATACTGTCGTTGTAATAACAATTGTAAATAGGAAAGTTCGTATCTGTAATATTATTTTGGCGACCCAAGTTTTGGGGTGGTGTTTTGGACCCCAGAATTTGGGGGTGTCACAGTACTTGTCGTTTGGGCACGCCTTGTTCAAGTCCCTGAAATCCACACATATTCGCAATTGTCCATTGGATTTATTTACCGGTACAATGTTAGATAGCCAAATTGGATGCTGAATTGGCTTGAAGAATCCTACCTCCAGCAACTTCTTTATCTCCTCATTTGTAAGACCCCAACTTTTAATGAATAAAAGTTTTTTTTTCTAAATAGTAAGGTGTTAATTTGATGAAAGGTTAAAGTTATGGGTAATATTTGCAATAAACAGTATGTCGAGAATATTTATTTTGTCGGAGAATATTCTTTTTGTCGGGGAATATTCTTTTTGTCAGAAAATATTTATATGATGGCTCTGTAATAACCAATCATTAGTGGGCCCCACAACGGAATACCTATCGAATATAGAAAGTGACATAAATAATCTTTTTAAAATTTGGTGGCAGAACTTTTACCGTTAACTGTTGAAATACCTGGTAATAAAAGAACAGTAGCACACGGTATTCTACAGTAACACACAGTATGACACAATATTTTATATTATTGATTCAATAATTGTTACAGTAACATCTGCACAATATTTTATATTATTGATTCAATAATTGTTACAGTAACATCTGCACAGTATTTCATATTATTGATTCAATAATTGATATGATATAGTAACTTATATTATTTGATATGATATTATTAGACTAGTTAACATTATTGACAATATCTAGAAGTTCTGTCAAGAAAATGGATTATTTAATTGCGCGTTGTTCCTACGGAAGGCCCCTCTTCCTGGGAATGATCTGGTTGTCAGTATTGAGAGTCTATAATATTAATTGTGAATGGATATTTCAAGTTTTATTAGATATGAATAATCGATGAATAAAAGTGTGGATTATAAATAAGTAGGATAAGAGATATGTGGTAGATGTTTGTTCAAATTTTACAAATGGGTCAATTATTTTCTAAATTGACGATTTTTTTTGAAGATATAGAATTCTTCTACATATAGGTGGCCCCTCAATTACTTTCTCAAATTGGTGTTTCCCTTTTTGATTTTGGAAGATGCTAAATTATTTGGGTGGCCTTTTAATTATTTTTCTAAGTTGGTGTGTTTCTTTTGGTGGATGCTGAATTCTTTTGCCCACGTTTTAAAATTCCAAAATAATGAGATGCTAAAAGGCCCACACTGATTAAAATTTCTACAACCTTTTCCTTTTCAAAGTTTGGTTATCTCACACAACCTTTTGTTTTTCCAACTTTGCATGCCAAGTTTTTCAACTGGCGTGTCAAATTTAAATTATTAGAATATAATATATATATAAAGTTATATGTTTTATTATAATATTATATTATTATAATAAAAAAGTTAGGTGAACGTTTTTAATCGAGCCTGCGAGGTTTTCAAACGTAGTATGCTACCATCCTCCTATAAATAAGTTGCTAAGCAAAACAACGAGAGACACGCCAAAAATACAAAATTCTTCTACTATAATATTGTGAGCTTTTCTTTTGAGTATAAGGATACTCTGAGTGTTGCAAATAGTGCAAGAATTTTCCAAGAAAATCTCTGATTTAACAGTTAAATTCAGTCGTTTACTAAGGTAAGGGATATCATTTCTTTCATAATCGTAAAAGGGTTATCATTTCTTTCATACCGTAGAGGGTTATCATTTTCTTTCATACTCCATATTATGGTAAGAGATTATTATTCGTTTCTATCGCTTTATCATTAAATGGTGAAAATTCTTTTGTTGATTAGATTATCCTTAATAGTTTTTGCTTCATCTAATATCTTTTGACATGAATCTTCCTACTGAATTTTTAATCGTTATCTTTAAAATATGAATCTTGAATATCATTCTTGAATTTGACTCCACATTTTGGTTATCATGTTGACAATTTGGACATTCTTGGACTCTAGATAAATTAAATTATAAATTTCTAATATTTATTCTTGATCTCCTTATTTTTATTATTTCTATTCATCCTTTATATCATTGTCATAATCCTCAGATTTAAAATATGGTGAAAAGTTCTCTTTGGCCCGTAGTGCAAAAATGAATCGTTGATTGACATGATTATGATCAGAAACTGTGTATTGGTATAATCATGACCTGTGGTGTTTACAGACAAAGGCTTGTGGTGAAAGTTCTCTTTGGCCCGTAATGCAAAGATGGACTGTTGATTGGCATGATCATGACTATTGGTTTTACAAATGAATATCTTTGGCCCGTAGTGCAAAGATGAACTGTTGATTTGCATAATTATAAACATGAACTGTTGATTGGTGTACAGAGATAAAATATTGATGGAGAACTTTTAAATTGTAGAAGATAGTAGACATTATGATCTACTTGACTCTTCTAATAGATTGCTTGTTCCACTCCAGTTAGCATTGAAAACTTATATTATCTTTAAATCTCTGATTTATTACTGTTGAAGGTTAAGATAATTTATTCTTTATTATCTTAGTCATGATATTTTTTACTGGGCTATTTGTGCTCACCATTTTTCTTTTTGTTCTATTGTTCTCCTTAGGAAATAAGAGTGTAGTTGGGACTAGCCGGAGAATGGAGTGATGGTCTAGGACTGTAGAAGTATCTCAATATATTATAAAATAGTGTGACAATAATTGTATTGAGAACTTA
This sequence comes from Aralia elata, assembly GCA_034770075.1. NCBI lineage: Eukaryota > Viridiplantae > Streptophyta > Magnoliopsida > Apiales > Araliaceae > Aralia > Aralia elata. Next base: position 67,475,652 of record CM068377.1, read on the forward strand.
AGTTGGGTGTGATCATTGTTATACTTGATACGACACAATATTTGTATTGAAACTCACAGTATGTGTGTTGTCATATTTTGCACGACAGTTTAATAGTTGTAAATAAGAAAATTTGTATTTAAATTTTGTAGTATGTATTTTGGCAACTCAAAATGGGTTGTGTGGACCTATTTTGGGGACGTCACATCATTTATCTGTGTTACAACCTCCGGTGAATAGGTGCGAGGTGCTTACTTCACTGGTTTACCTCTCGGTTTATGTTCAGCCTATGCTCCACTGTAGCGCCCCCAAATCCGGGTCCCTTGAATATCAGACCTGGTGCGTTACGGTACATCGTCTTCAAACATAATCTATAACTAATGCGGAAGATATAAACATAAATTGTTTATACAATTAAATTTATAACATAACCCAAGGTTTCTAACCTTAACTTAATACATACCTTCAGTAACTTAAAAGGTTTATAATATCATTTACATCAGATAACTAAATAATTAACGTGCATAACCATCTAATCTTGTCCTTTGCTTTTGTATCTGTCTTTCCTCGAACATTCGCCTTAAATATAAAATTTGTTATCATGATATAGCAAGGGTGAACAACTACTTTTCTCAACAAGTTTAAATACAAGAAAGACATATCATGATTGAAAGAAGAGTATAGCTTCTGAATTTTTTAACAATATAATAATTGTGAAAGAGCATGAATCATAATTTCAATAATTGAATGACTGAACCAATAATGTTGGGTGTCAAAAATGACCATGAACAAGTTTAATTGAACCTTAAGGTAATGAAGTTGATCAGTCTTTCATACCTGATGAACATATACAACATGCACTAAGTGGGAATCAATAATTTAAGGAGGTGGAATAATTATAAAGAATTAAACCACTAGCATGCTTGAAACATAACAACTCAAGTTTGAGTTCAGAGGAACTTGCAATAATGTAAGAAGTTTAGGGTTAAGAACTTGCTCTGTAATGTCCAGTAAATTTTTAAACATTGTATTGATTTATTTTGATATATGAAATTCATTTTATTTAATTTTATGAATTTAATTGGACCCATGTAGTTATTATTAATTAATTATCTAAATATATGGTCCAATAATTTTCTTGGCATTAAAGGGGCTCATTAATAGTTTGATTAAATTAGTGAGTTAACCCTAAGAGTTGATTTGCAAGAAATTTAGGAAAAATTAATAAATAAATAAATTCATTTCATTAAATAATTCGAATCAAGAATTATTGGTAAAACAAATATTTAACTAATTAATTGAATTAATTATTCAATTAAAATGATAAGAGCATAATGTTATTTTGGACTGGCCCATTTCTTTTCCTTTTATTTTATTTGTTCAAGCCGGCCCAACCCTATTGGGTTGAGCCCAATCACTAAATCCAGTCGGCTGAAATGATCTCAATCGGGTCGAACCATCTTCTTTCATTCCAGTCGAGTTGCTTCAATTGGGGCTGGGGGTATATCAGAACCAACGAAAGCAATTGGGAAAGAAAACCAAACCGAGATCAAGACCCTCAAATCAAACCCTCAGACCAGCTAGCAACGGGAAGAAGGAATAGGGGTAGGCTTAGCCAAACCCAATCAATCGAGCCAAACCCAAGTCCTCAATCAATCGGTAGGAGAGGGGGCAGGTGACTGGAGGGAGTGACGCCAAGCGCGCGCCGACGACCGCACGAAGCAACCAGCGGTCGAAGGGGGAAAAAGCGTCGACGATCGAGCAAGCACGGCAAGGACCAACGGTCCCAGAAATTCAGCGACACGACCGGCGAAGACGCGTGCGGCTCGATATTTGGCCAGCCGGTGCTAGCTGTGATGGGATTGGTCGGTCACTGTCACTCGTGTCTACCGACGGTCCTTGATTAATCGAATGGGGTAATACCCAATTGATTTGGGTAGACGGAGCACTATAAATTGAACCCTCCCCCCAAACCCCATAGCTGCCGATTTTCCCCTGTTTTGTGAGTCCAAATTAGAATAGAAATTTAAGGTTCGAAATTAGAGTGAATGTCCGGCTGGGTTGATTATCTTGGACGACAACGGAGGACGGCAATTCGAACCACCCGAAGGTATACCGAGCTGTGATAGTTTAGGTTTGGTATAAATTTTCTTTCCTTATTTCCTTCTTCTGTACTTAGATTGGTGCTGCCAATTTTGTGGGTTGGTTTCTTTGAGAATTTTTCTGTAATTGGATTGGTATGGCCGACTGTGTTGGTTGTGCTATATATATTGTATTAGGTTTTTGTTTGAGTTTACAATTCTGCAATTAGGCTTTGTTGGTTGTTGGTTGTATCAGTTCCTGTGATGGTTATAATATACCTTGATTTTGGAATTGTATCTTATTGATTTGGGTTTGAAATTTGGGATTCGTACTGTGTGTAAGTCTATGTTGATTAGGAACCTGTTGAACCTTAATGGTTCTGACCTTCGGATGTGTGTTGGGTATAAGCTACTGTCAAACTTTGAAATGCCCATTTGGTGTCCAAATTTATGCCCAAATCAGGTTTTGGTTTCCCTTTTTGATACAATGATGATAGGATGGTTACTGAGTGGAACTCAATAGGATTAAATGCAGGTTTTGCTAAACTTACTGTCAATAATCGAACCTTGTCTAGTTTGGGTGAACTGCTCTGTCAATATCAGTGTTGGGTAATGATTTTGTTAGTGAAACGAAATTAACTGGGATTTGATATCAGTTGGTTATAATATTGATTTTGGGCAGAATAAACATTTGATTCCAATAATATCATGTAATAACTGTATTAACTTGGTTGTGAAATTCCAGGGAGTCTAATTGATGTCTAATGGTTAATCAACTATGCTAGTATGGGCTTAATTAATGGTTAACTAATTTGAGTTAATAATGCTCTTGTAAATTAATTAGTTATTATAACTAATAAATAAAAGTAATCAATAATTATTTATTATTTATTAATAATAATAAATAAAGCTAGTAAATATATAATTATTATTATTAGATAATAATTATGTATGAATAAAGTTAATCGACTAATTATTTATTATTAAATAATAAATAAAGTTAGTAAATATTTAATTATTATTTAGTTAATAATTAAGTATGAATGAATTAATTATTTATTTCCTTATCAATAAGTAATGCATAAAGATAATAAATATTTAGTTATTATCTGATTAATATTAAATAATAATGAGTGAAGTTAATAAAGTAATCATTTGATAATAATAAATAAGGGTACTAAATATTTAATTAGGTATGAATAAAATTATTTATCAATAAACAATAAATATTTAATTATTATTAAATAATAATTAAATATGAATAAAAGTGATAAAATAATTATTTGTTATTATTTATTAATAATAAATGAAGATAATAAGTATTTAATAATTATTTATTGTTAAAACATTACTTAATAAATAAAGATAATAAATATCTAATTATTATTTGATTAATAATAATTAGGTATGAATAAAGCTAATAAGGATAATAATTACTTAATCATTAATGAAATAATGATTAAGTATGAGTAAGATTAATAAGTTAATTATCTGTGACCCTTAATAAATAAAGATAATAAGCACTTAATAATTATTCAATAAATATTTAATAATAATTAAGTGTGTGTAGAATTAATTCATTAAGTAGTTAATTAATGTTGAATGAGGAACAAGGCATAATAATTACTCAATTACCCTTAAGGGTGAATGGTAATTACGAGTAAAACCAAATAAGTGATCAATTGTTGTCATTGGACCGGAATAAATTTATTATTTATCTTATAAATAATAAATAAGGACTTTAACCCATATGAGAGACGACTAAGGGTAATAATCTGGGTACTCGAAGGATAAGTGAACCTGATTAGCTATTATTTTCATAACTAAAGGTCAGTAATTAATCTCCGAATAGCTAATGTTAAATAGTAATTAGATATAGATGGTGAGTTGTTGATCTGTTAAATAAATAGCATAAATGGGTGCATCGATATACTGCTATACAATGCTAATGGATAAATCGACTTTACCAAATGATAGGTCATCCAAGGTCGATTAATTAAAGCTAAAATTTATTGTAGCTGAGCAAACAGGCAAGTTCCCTAACTTCATTCTTTCAGTATATTGAATGCAAGTTCTATCTTACTCAACTTTTACAGCGAGCAATATTTCTAAACCTTATGCATTATTTTTAATTCGTGCGAAAGGTATATATTATTGCAAGTTATTCTTTAAGCTGGAATCTTACCTCCAAGCATGCTTTAAGTGGTCTAATTACTTTTAAAATTATTCCACATCTATGTATTCATTGGCGTTCGCACTTGTGCATTTGAATTCGTATAATCATTTAAGTTCTGAAATTCACGAACTATTCATGATTAAGTCTGAACCCTTGTCTCGGTCAGGCACGTATGTAAGAATTTATAAAAGCTATCCGAACCAATCAATGGTAAGGATTCTTAGACTGAATGAACACCCCTTTTATTATAAGGGAGTACCCCATGTACCGTAAATAAGGTATAAATAGCAGAGTTAAATGTTATGCATACACATAGCGTACGCGAGGCTGATCCCCTCAAGTACTCATTCTGTAGCCAGTAACCAGAGGGTCAACTAGTTATTGACTCCTTTGGAAGTTATTGTTCAAGGTCTATTTGACTACCAATTGTTCTAAAAGCATTTATTGTTATTGCTTCTGATAATTCTATTGTTGAAATCTCTTTCTATATCCTTTCCGTCATGATATATCCTTATTGTTGTACTTTAAACTTGCTGAGCAAACTCGTTGCTCATCCTTGCTATATCATGACTTCATTGCAGCTAAACCCGAGACGTCAGGGAAGAACAAAGGGAAAGAAAAGATGAAGTAATAGACTTCATGTAGCAGATTTTAAACTTATGTGTAGTTAATTACTGTTAATGTAATTTAAACCCTGATATTTATTTAGGGTATGGATTTGTGTAAGTGTTTAAGGTTTTTGTATTCTGGGACTAGTAACACCTTTGTAATGAACAATGTATGTTTATTATATTCCGCATTTTAGTTACCATATGTTGTTAGAGGTGAATGTTTGTAGTGGATCGTGATGACCGGATCCGGGTATTTGGAGACCCGAATTTGGGGGCGTCACAGGTTGGTATCAGAGCTGTAGGTTAGAAACTTTAGGATCGCGAAACCTAGGTTATAACCTTCATAGTAAACTCGTATTGAGTATTAGGAGATAAATCGAGGAGATTTATTATATGTGGTTTTGATGAATTGGGGAATTCATCGAGTCGAGTAGTACCCAATGAAATATAATTTTATTTCTTCAATGAATATATTTTATTGTTGTACTAATGTTGATTTTCGGTGTGATTGTAGGATGGCTGACAGGGCAGGGACTAGTGGGACCCGGGAGGAGGAGATATTCATAGATATTCCAGTGGTTGCTGAGCAGCTGGTGGGGTATGCTCCTATTGCCCCAGGGGTACCACTAGAGGAGTCCGAGCCAGAAGAGGACTACCAAAGGGAGCTACCAGAGCCGGTGGTAGGTAGAGTTATGAGGTCTGGCAGTCAGGACTCAGATGCTGAGGAGGAGGATCCCGAGATCGAGGGAGAGAAGCCACCTGCTTACGTGGATGGCATGAGGTCCACTGCCGACGATATTATAGAGGGACTGACCAGCAGGACCGAGGAGCTGGAGGCTCGGATAGCTCATCTAGAGGAGCAGAACCAGACCCACCAGATCAGAGAGGACCAGTATAGAGACCTAGCCTACCAGCTCGAGCATGACTTGGGAGTGGCGAAGGTACAACTGCAGGGTTATGAGTCCTCAGCGCAACAGATCGGACCATTGCTACATCAGTTAGTGGCCCGGAACGCTGAGCTGAGAGAGAGGCTGGAGCAGAGGGATCTACAGATCGCCCACCTGAAGGCGAAGCAGGAGGCCATGAGGTTCGAGGCTGGGCTGGAGGTGTCTGCGAGGATGCATGTCAGAGAGGCCTGGGCCAAGGAGGCCAGGAGGGTTGATCAGTTAGAGGACCAGCTGGAGGCCAGGGCAGTGAGGATAGAGACACTAGGATATGCTTTAGATGCAGCCTACAGGAGGCCCCGGACTGAGGTTGGGGAGTCTAGCCGCTCTGTTCGTCGCAGGGTCGGGGGTGGAGCATGCTCTTCTGGTCAGCAGGCTCGGATCCGGCACGACGTGCAGTGATATGTTATGGATGATTGTCTTGTCTTGGGTACCATAGGTCCCACTTTTACTAGATTATAGACATGTTTGTCTTGTGAAACTTTATAGTTGTTTACCTGTTTGGGGTGGCAGTTCAGCCCCAACTTTTGTTTGTTTTAAAGGGTGGAAAGTTAGGATTTCCCACTTTTGTCTCGGGGGATGATTGGTTGATAGGGCATGTAGTGGCGCATTTATAGAAGTATGCCACAAGTTAGTCTTTGTAACAAGCAGTGGTATATCAATATAAATGCAGATATTTCAGTTAAATCAACTGTGTTCATAAATGTTTTTACTTTCAATACTAATTTCCATGCCATATTGTGTATAACATAAAACTATAGGTAACAATCAGCAGTTTTCCTCTATCACATCATGTCGCCAAGAGGACGACCACGTAATCGACAGGTTGAAGAGTCAGAGAGTGAGGTTGGAAATCAATCCAATCCAATGAGAATGTTCGCCGAAATGCTGGCAGAAGCCATGCAATCAAGACCGCCACCTGGAGGAACCCAAGCAACAGCCGAGCCAGCGCATCATCTGGCAAATTTTAAAGACTTCAAATTGGTTGGACCACCCGAGTTCAAGGGAACTCTTAACCCAATCGAAGCGCAGACCTGGATCGAGGAGATAGAAAAGGTCTTCGAGGTAGCAAGGGTGGCAGAGGAACAGAAAATAAGTTTTGCTACCTTCATGTTAAAGGGCGAGGCAAACTACTGGTGGAAGGCCAACAAGGGCCGAGTGGAAGGAGGCATTGTCGCATGGGAACGCTTTAAGGAGATGTTCTTGGAAAATTACTTTCCGGAGAGCATGAAGCAAGAGATGGAGATCAAGTTCCTGGAACTAAAACAAGGAAACATGTCTGTGGCTGAGTACGCGGCTAGGTTTAATGAGTTAGCACGGTTTACAACTCACCAAGTCAACACGGAGGAAAGGAAAGCTCGTAGGTTTTAGCAAGGGTTGAAACCATGGTTATACCGTTCTGTTGCGGTATTGAAAATCAAGACATTTGCAGAATTGTTGGAGAGGGCGATCATCGCAGAGGGTGGCAGTGAGGCCCTGACTAAGTACAATCAGGAAAAGAAGAAGGGTCATGAGGGCCAGAAGGCAGGAAGCAGCGGGGGCAGTAACCCCAACAAACGGAAATGGGTCGAGAGTCAGTCCTCTGGGGAAACAAAACTGGAGGGGAGGTGAAGAAGCCATGTAGGTGCAACAATTGTGGCAAGAACCACACGGGAGAATGCATGAAAGGGAAAAGCGTGTGTTACCGTTGTGGGCAACCTGGACACATGGCCCCACAGTGCCCTAATAAGCCGAAAGGAGGTTGTTTCTCCTGTGGATCCCCTGACCACCAGATCAAGGATTGCCCGAAGAGGAAGGGCGACGCCGGGAGTGGTAACCGAAGCAACAACAACAGTGGAAACAGCAATCGGTTGAACTACGGGCCACCAACCAGTCAAGCCAACAGGCCAACAGCCCGCACTTTCAACATGACTGTGCAGGATGCCATGGAATCCAAAGACGTGGTGTCAGGTATCATCCCAATCAATGATGTAAATGCATATGTGTTATTTGATTCGGGTGCTACTTGCTCTTTTGTTTCCGAAGAATTTGCTAGTCAGTTAAATTTACCTCGTGAAAAGTTAGAACACCCTATGAACGTAGAAGTAGCAAACAAGGAAATTATACCCGTAGAATGCATTCATAGGAATTGTAGTGCTGAACTGCGAGGATTTAAGCTCAATGTGGATTTGATACCAATTCGGCTGGGAGAGTTTGATGTAATCCTGGGAATGGATTGGCTATCAATTCACGGAGCAGTTATTGACTGTCAAAAGAAATGTGTACACCTGAGGACTCCTAATAAGTTGAAGGTGGTATTTTACGGTAGTAAGTCATCAGGACAATCTTGTTGTCTGACTATGATGCAAACCAAGAAACTGCTTAAGAAAGGTTGCGTGTGTTATCTGGCACATGTAATTAATACTCGTCAGGTCAGGGATGAGATGAGTCAAATACCAATCGTGAGGGATTTCGTTGATGTCTTCCCCGACGAACTCCCGGGACTGCCACCGGACAGGGAAACCGAGTTCGTTATCGATTTGGCACCAGGAATCGCACCAATATCGAAGCCGCTGTATCGAATGGCACCTGTAGAGATGAAAGAGTTGATGGTGCAACTGCAGGAACTATTAGATAAAGGTTATATCAGACCAAGCGTGTCCCCATGGGGAGCGCCAGTTCTGTTTGTAAAGAAGAAAGATGGTTCTATGCGACTTTGTATCGACTACTGGGAGTTGAACAAAGTTACGATTAAGAATAGGTATCCGCTTCCTAGGATTGACGATCTATTTGATCAACTTAAGGGAGCAAAGTAATTTTCAAAAATCGACCTAAGAACAGGTTATCATCAGCTGAAGGTGAGGCAGGAAGATATTCCGAAGACTGCATTCAGGACTCGTTATGGGCACTTCGAGTTCCTGGTAATGTCTTTTGGATTGACGAATGCACCAGCAGCATTTATGGATATGATGAACAGAGTATTCAAGCAGTACTTGGACAAGTTCGTAGTCGTATTCATTGATGACATTTTGGTGTATTCAGGGACGGAGGAGGAACATGCTGAACATTTGAAGATTATATTGGAAGCTCTCAGGAAGGAGAAGTTGTACGCAAAATTTTTGAAGTGTGAGTTTTGGTTGCAGAGGGTACAGTTTCTGGGTCACGTCATCGACAAAAATGGTGTTTCGGTGGACCCAGCAAAAGTAGAAGCGGTTATCAATTGGGAGCAACCGAAAAACCCCAACAGAGATCAGGAGTTTCTTGGGATTGGCAGGATATTATCGAAGGTTCATACAGGATTTTTCAAAGATACCATCGCCATTGACCAATCTCACCAGGAAAACAGTTAAGTTCGTTTGGTCGAAGAAATGTGAGGAAAGTTTCATGGAGCTGAAGAAGAGACTTAGCCAAGCACCAGTGTTGACCTTACCCGACAACACTGGGGGTTTCGTAGTGTATAGCGATGCGTCACACAAGGGTCTGGGCTGTGTACTGATGCAACACGGCAAGGTCGTGGCGTACGCATCACGTCAACTGAAAGACTATGAGAAGGGTTACCCGACTCATGACTTGGAGTTAGCAGTGGTAGTTTTCGCCTTAAAGATTTGGAGGCACTACCTATACGGGGAGAAGTGCGAAATATATATAGATCGCAAAAGTCTGAAATATATCTTCACTCAAAAGGAGCTGAACATGAGGCAACGCCGATGGTTAGAATTGATCAAGGACTACGACTGTGAAATTCTGTACCATCCGGGCAAAGCGAATGTAGTGGCTGATGCCTTAAGTAGAAAAGACAAGGTGAAATTGATGCAGCTGACAGTTCAAGAGGAGTTGATAAGGGACTTTGAACGTCTGGAACTGGAAGTTAAGTATCCGATGGAGACGGACGAAAAATTATTTACTGTAACAGTAGGTCCGACTCTACTGGATAAGATAAAGGAGGCTCAAGAATTTGATGAAGAGTGCCTCGTCATTAAGGAGCAACTATCGGAGGGAAAAACATTGAAGTACAAGATTGACAGCACAGGATTGCTGAGGTTCGAGGGAAGAATATGGATACCCTACGTACCGGACCTAAGGGAAGAGATTTTACAGGAGGCCCATAATACGAGATTTTTGGTACATCCGGGTAGCACCAAGATGTATCAAGATCTTCGTCAACATTATTGGTGGCCGCATTTGAAAGGGAAAGTTGCAGAATTCGTCAGCCGATGTTTAACTTGTCAAAGGATCAAGGCAGAACACCAACTGCCAAGCGGATTGTTGCAACCCTTAGAGATTCCCGAGTGGAAGTGGGAGCACATTACTATGGATTTTGTGGTAGGACTCCCAACAACCCAAAAGGGTCTAGACGCCATCTGGGTGATCGTAGATCGGTTGACAAAGTCTGCTCACTTTCTACCGATCAAGATCAGGTACAAATTGGAGCAGTTGGCAAAACTTTATGTGAAGGAGATAGTATCACGACATGGGGTGCCGGTATCTATTGTGTCTGACAGAGATCCGCGCTTCACGTCAAATTTTTGGAGAACCCTACAGGAGAGACTGGGAACACAGTTAAGAATGAGTACGGCATATCATCCTCAGACTGATGGTCAGAGTGAGCGAACAATTCAGACTCTAGAGGATATGCTTCGGGCAGTTGTGATGGACTTAAGTGGCAGCAACTGGGACGAGCACTTGCCACTAGTAAAGTTCGCCTACAACAATAGTTACCATGCTAGTATTGGTATGCCACCGTACGAAGCGCTATACGGAAGAAAGTGTCGAACGCCGTTGTGTTGGGATGAAGTTGGTGAACAGAGGTTGTTGGGACCAGAATTGGTACAACAAACTGTGGAAATCATTAAAGTAATAAGACAACGGTTAGTAGCAGCTCAGGATCGTCAGAAGAAGTATGCCGACTTACATCGTCAGAAACGAGACTTTCAAGTTGGTAGCTTTGTGTTTCTGAAAGTATCTCCCTGGAAAGGGAAGATCCGTTTTGGGAAGAAGGGCAAATTGAGCCCTAGGTTCATAGGACCGTTCGAGATTTTGAGGAGAATAGGCGAAGTGGCATACGAGGTAGCATTACCTCCTGAACTTGAGCACATTCACAACGTGTTTCATGTATCGGTGTTGCGTCCGTATAAGCCAGATTACAAGCATGTTATTTCCTATGAGCCAATTCAAGTCGAACAGGACTTATCGTACGAGGAGATTCCTGTGCAAATCCTAGATAGGAAGGAACAGACGCTGAGGAATAAAACCATTCATTCTGTTAAGGTTCTCTGGAGAAACCACGCGGTGGAAGAAGCTACGTGGGAACTTGAAGAGAAGATGAGAGCGAATTACCCCCAGTTATTCGAGTAACCTTAGATTAAAATTCCGAGGACGGAATTTTTATAAGGGGGAGATGATGTAATGTCCAGTAAATTTTTAAACATTGTATTGATTTATTTTGATATATAAAATTCATTTTATTTAATTTTATGAATTTAATTAGACCCATGTAGTTATTATTAATTAATTATCTAAATATATGGTCCAATAATTAGTGAGTTAACCCTAAGAGTTGATTTGCAAGAAATTTAGGAAAAATTAATAAATAAATTCATTTCATTAAATAATTCGAATCAAGAATTATTGGTATAACAAATATTTAACTAATTAATTGAATTAATTATTCAATTAAAATGATAAGAGCATAATGTTATTTTGGACTGGCCCATTTCTTTTCCTTTTATTTTATTTGTTCAAGCCGGCCCAACCCTATTGGGTTGAGCCCAATCACTAAATCCAGTCGGCTGAAATGATCTCAATCGGGTCGAACCATCTTCTTTCATTCCAGTCGGGTTGCTTCAATTGGGGCTGGGGGTATATCAGAACCAACGAAAGCAATTGGGAAAGAAAACCAAACCGAGATCAAGACCATCAAATCAAACCCTCAGACCAGCTAGCAACGAGAAGAAGGAATAGGGGTAGGTTTAGCCAAACCCAATCAATCGAGCCAAACCCAAGCCCCCAATCAATCGAGCCAAACCCAAGCCCTCAATCAATCGGTAGGAGAGGGGGCAGGTGACTGGAGGGAGTGACGCCAAGCGCGCGCCGGCGACCGCACGAAGCAACCAGCGGTCGAAGGGGGAAAAAGCGTCGACGACCGAGCAAGCGCGGCAAGGACCAACGATCCCAGAAATTCGGCGACACGACCGGCGAAGACGCGTGCGGCTCGAGATTTGGCCGGCCGGTGCTAGCTGTGATGGGATTGGTCGGTCACTGTCACTTGTGTCTACCGACGGTCCTTGATTAATCGAATGGGGTAATACCCAATTGATTTGGGTAGACGGAGCACTATAAATTGAACCCTCCCCCCAAACCCCATAGCTGCCGATTTTCCCCTGTTTTGTGAGTCCAAATTAGAATAGAAATTTAAGGTTCGAAATTAGAGTGAATGTCCGGCTGGGTTGATTATCTTGGACGACGACGGAGGACGGCAATTCGAACCACCCGAAGGTATACCGAGCTGTGATAGTTTAGGTTTGGTATAAAGTTTCTTTCCTTATTTCCTTCTTCTGTACTTAGATTTGTGCTGCCAATTTTGTGGGTTGGTTTCTTTGAGAATTTTTTTGTAATTGGATTGGTATGGCCGACTGTGTTGGTTGTGCTATAAATATTGTATTAGGTTTTTGTTTGAGTTTACAATTCTGCAATTAGGCTTTGTTGGTTGTTGGTTGTATCAGTTCCTGTGATGGTTATAATATACCTTGATTTTGGAATTGTATCTTATTGATTTGGGTTTGAAATTTGGGATTCGTACTGTGTGTAAGTCTATGTTGATTAGGAACCTGTTGAACCTTAATGGTTCTGACCTTCGGATGTGTGTTGGGTATAAGCTACTGTCAAACTTTGAAATGCCCATTTGGTGTCCAAATTTATGCCCAAATCAGGTTTTGGTTTCCCTTTTTGATACAATGATGATAGGATGGTTACTGAGTGGAACTCAATAGGATTAAATGCAGGTTTTGCTAAACTTACTGTCAATAATCGAACCTTGTCTAGTTTGGGTGAACTGCTCTGTCAATATCAGTGTTGGGTAATGATTTTGTTAGTGAAACGAAATTAACTGGGATTTGATATCAGTTGGTTATAATATTGATTTTGGGCAGAATAAACATTTGATTCCAATAATATCATGTAATAACTGTATTAACTTGGTTGTGAAATTCCAGGGAGTCTAATTGATGTCTAATGGTTAATCAACTATGCTAGTATGGGCTTAATTAATGGTTAACTAATTTGAGTTAATAATGCTCTTGTAAATTAATTAGTTATTATAACTAATAAATAAAATTAATCAATAAATATTTATTATTTATTAATAATAATAATAAATAAAGCTAGTAAATATTTAATTATTATTATTAGATAATAATTATGTATGAATAAAGTTAATCGACTAATTATTTATTATTAAATAATAAATAAAGTTAGTAAATATTTAATTATTATTTAGTTAATAATTAAGTATGAATGAATTAATTATTTATTTCCTTATCAATAAGTAATGCATAAAGATAATAAATATTTAGTTATTATCTGATTAATATTAAATAATAATGAGTGAAGTTAATAAAGTAATCATTTGATAATAATAAATAAGGGTACTAAATATTTAATTAGGTATGAATAAAATTATTTATCAATAAACAATAAATATTTAATTATTATTAAATAATAATTAAATATGAATAAAAGTAATAAAATAATTATTTGTTATTATTTATTAATAATAAATGAAGATAATAAGTATTTAATAATTATTTATTGTTAAAACATTACTTAATAAATAAAAATAATAAATATCTAATTATTATTTAATTAATAATAATTAGGTATGAATAAAGCTAATAAGGATAATAATTACTTAATCATTAATGAAATAATGATTAAGTATGAGTAAGATTAATAAGTTAATTATCTGTGACCCTTAATAAATAAAGATAATAAGCACTTAATAATTATTCAATAAATATTTAATAATAATTAAGTGTGTGTAGAATTAATTCATTAAGTAGTTAATTAATGTTGAATGAGGAACAAGGCATAATAATTACTCAATTACCCTTAAGGGTGAATGGTAATTACGAGTAAAACCAAATAAGTGATCAATTGTTGTCATTGGACCGGAATAAATTTATTATTTATCTTATAAATAATAAATAAGGACTTTAACGCATATGAGAGACGACTAAGGGTAATAATCTGGGTACTCGAAGGATAAGTGAACCTGATTAGCTATTATTTTCATAACTAAAGGTCAGTAATTAATCTCCGAATAGCTAATGTTAAATAGTAATTAGATATAGATGGTGAGTTGTTGATCTGTTAAATAAATAGCATAAATGGGTGCATCGATATACTGCTATACAATGCTAATGGATAAATCGACTTTACCAAATGATAGGTCATCCAAGGTCGATTAATTAAAGCTAAAATTTATTGTAGCTAAGCAAACATGCAAGTTCCCTAACTTCATTCTTTCAGTATATTGAATGCAAATTCTATCTTACTCAACTTTTACAGCGAGCAATATTTCTAAACCTTATGCATTATTTTTAATTCGTGCGAAAGGTATATATTATTGCAAGTTATTCTTTAAGCTGGAATCTTACCTCCAAGCATGCTTTAAGTGGTCTAATTACTTTTAAAATTATTCCACATCTATGTATTCATTGGCGTTCGCACTTGTGCATTTGAATTCGTATAATCATTTAAGTTCTGAAATTCACGAACTATTCATGATTAAGTCTGAACCCTTGTCTCGGTCAGGCACGTATGTAAGAATTTATAAAAGCTATCTGAACCAATCAATGGTAAGGATTCTTAGACTGAATGAACACCCCTTTTATTATAAGGGAGTACCCCATGTACCGTAAATAAGGTATAAATAGCAGAGTTAAATGTTATGCATACACATAGCGTACGCGAGGCTGATCCCCTCAAGTACTCATTCTGTAGCCAGTAACCAGAGGGTCAACTAGCTATTGACTCCTTTGGAAGTTATTGTTCAAGGTCTATTTGACTACCAATTATTCTAAAAGCATTTATTGTTATTGCTTCTGATAATTCTATTGTTGAAATCTCTTTCTATATCCTTTCCGTCATGATATATCCTTATTGTTGTACTTTAAACTTGCTGAGCAAACTCGTTGCTCATCCTTGCTATATCATGACTTAATTGCAGCTAAACCCGAGACGTCAGGGAAGAACAAAGGGAAAGAAAAGATGAAGTAATAGACTTCATGTAGCAGATTTTAAACTTATGTGTAGTTAATTACTGTTAATGTAATTTAAACCCTGATATTTATTTAGGGTATGGATTTGTGTAAGTGTTTAAGGTTTTTGTATTCTGGGACTAGTAACACCTTTGTAATGAACAATGTATGTTTATTATATTCCGCATTTTAGTTACCATATGTTGTTAGAGGTGAATGTTTGTAGTGGATCGTGATGACCGAATCCGGGTATTTGGAGACCCGAATTTGGGGGCGTCACATGCTCAATATAAATTTGAGTAAGATTAGGGAATTTGCCTGTACCGTCGATTACTGATACGCAATCTAACTTAATCTCTTATGAAAGACCTATCAGTTATAAGATTGATCTTTCAATTAGCATATGATATTATACCTCATAACACTACTTCTAATATTTAAGCACATAATCAAATATTAGATAACACCTTAACACCATACATATTCATAATTCTAAAATAGCACACATCGAGTCTTTAATAGTGTTCAATATAGTATGCTGAGTGGTTTTTCACAAACAACCAACAAACTAGTTTCCGTCTCGTCTATACTGTTTTCACAGTGAGTTAGATCGGTTATTAGTTCATATATACCTCTGCTCCCTAAAGGAATCGTTTAGCCCAGCTACTATAAATCAACTATTAAAGAGTACGACTGTACCACTACTTTATTATATACCTTTTGAAGTAACACTAAGTCTTTTATTTTATAAGTTTTCTTTATAATTCATTAAGCATGAATACCTAATCCAGCAAGTTGGATTATCCAAACATATCAATCCAGCAAACTGAATTAAAACTGACATCCAATCCAGCAACCTGAATTCAAACTATCCTACAATCCAGCAAACTGGATTTACTAATTCAGCAAACCATATTCACCAATTCAGCAAGCCGGATTCAACAATTCAGCAAGCCAAATACCACAATCCAGCAAGCTGGATTCAAACTATAATCCCTTTTTAAACGTATTGAATTTTCAATTCAATATACTATTAAATATAGATTATTGAATGTCCAATCAATAACTTAACCCATCTTTTAAACGCACATTTAATATTATTAATTATTTAATAATATTCAAATCCTTTACTAATATTTATTAATTATTAAATAATATTTCAAATCAATGATTTAAAATATTATTAACCTCTTAATAATATTTTAATCATTTATTAAACCAATTAAACAATATATTTTAATTGTTTAATCATTACTAATTCATTTCTTTAATAACCATAAAGGCCATAAACATAATATCTCATCAGTAATGACCAAATCACCCTTCAAAAATGTGCATATAGCATATGTACGGTTCTCAAGCCATAAAATGCTATTTTTCAAATTTTCAACATCACATAATTAATTTAATTCATTTATTCAAAACTAGATTATTTCCATGAAAAATACCAAATTCGTTCCAAAACTTTTTCTTTTCTGGGATTTGACAGAATATGTCACCCTTATAAACATATATTATTCCTGGAATTTTTGAAGATCATTTACTATATTTAAATATTCTAAAACAGCCAAATCTTGCTACATTTATCATAAATCGAAATTATAACCAAAAATTCTGAAATTTACAGGATATGCTCATGTTATATATATATTTTTAGCTAACTTCCCATATTATCACTCAAAATTTTTCTAAAATTTTTTGAGCAAAAAAAGTTGACGAAACTACCCCCGGAAGGGACTGACCTGTAGCAGCTTTTTTCCCCTTTTTGAAAAATCTGGACTATTTTTACCAAAATAGTCCCTACGAATTTTGTACTCATTATTTTTGAGTTCTACCACTTAGGTTTAACACTTAACTTATATGTCTAACTCCCCTCTTTGACAGATCGCAAAAAGAGTGTATAGATTTCAAATGGTAACTATATAAAGTGAAAGAAAACTAGGATTTTCTAACCTTTTTTAAAACGAACTAGTTTTCTTTTCTTTTCTTTTCAACAAATCAACACCCAAACTTGTAAGATCTATGCATAATACACTTATTAACATGAAAATCTAAGGTTTCTTTACACATATAACTCAAGAACATTATCATAGCCATGCAAATGAAGAAAATGGAAGTTAAGGTTTTTAAAGCTTACTTCTTGAAGTTAACTCCATTTAGATGTTAGATGATAATCTAAAGCTTGCTAGGATTCTCTCCTCTACTTCCTTGATCCTTCCCGTGCTCAAATCAAACTTCTTCAACAAACCCATTCCTTTCTCTCCCTAGGATTTTCAAAGCTTCAAGGTAGAAGATGATGAATAGTGGTTATGGATGTTATATAAAAGATGTTTAAATGCTATAGACTTGCTAGAACTTACCTAGAGTTTGATTTTCATGCTTCATGAGCTCTCCCGTAGGTTTTTCTTCAAACTTCTCCATCCACCCATTTCCTTCTTTCACTATTTTCTCTTTCTCTCTCCACATCTCTCCTTTCTCTTTCCTTACTAAACAAATCTTCCATATCTTTGAAAACTAATTTCACATGTGCCAAATCTCTAATAAAGATCCGGTACTTCTCCCTTGGTTTTTGACCATTTTTACTTTATTTTTAAATGAAATATATGCTTAATCAAGTGACCATAATGCCCCTCTTCCATTAGGCTAAGATTGGGCTATTCCTTTAATTCTTTTGAGCTTGAAATTAATTAGTTTGGGCTACTAATTAAAATAGTTTGAGCCATATTAAAATAGCATGGTCAAATACAATAATTTTACCTTACCCTAATCATTTAATTAGGGTTTCTAATCCACTCATTTTAAATTTTAAATAATTAATTCAACTATTCATTTAATGGTTTTGTTAAGTAATTTAATTACCCAATATTAGTAACTTAATTTAATCAAATAAGTTACTACATAAATCTCCTTAAACTATTTTACCCTCATGAAATCATATAATTTATATAACCCATCTTTAATATATAAATTATATAAAACATAACATAACATACTTAAATTACACATTTATTTTATAATTGCAAAATAAATATATTACACATAATTTCTCATGTACATTTAATTGTTTACTTACTTAAGATATTATAATAAATATAATATCCTTACTCATGTACATTTAATTTTTTAACCCAATTAGACTTACTTTAATTAGGTTATAAAATTAATTAGTTGAGATATATAAAATAAATCTCTTAGAATTAGTATTTATTTTAAATACTATTATTCTCCCATACCATAACCCTTTAGGTTATTTAATTTTCATATCTAATATATAATGATTAGGTTGCACTAGTTTCCTTTTATTTGTTTATTATATAATAAACAAATATAAACAATCACATAATATTCATATTCATTTACTTACATATTCATACAAAATAATTTAATACATTGAGATAATAAAATAAATCTCTTAGATTAGGTCACTAGTATATAATTAAAATACTAAGACCACTAAATAAAAATAACCCTTTAGGTTATTTAAATCCAATACCTAATTTATAACATTAGGCTACCAAACTTTCTTTAATTCTCTTTATATGCTAAATAAATAAATACACATTCAAATAATATATATTTATTTAATCATTTACATAATTCACCAAAGTCATAACCTATTTATCATCATCATTCCTCTTGCTACAATATATATAACACATTATCAAGTGTGTGTGTGTATATATATATATATATATATATATATATATATATATATGTATTAATACATATTTTCTTTAACCTTATAGCATCTCTTCATTTGAAAATTTATTTTCTTAATAATTTTTTCACTTGTATAATTATAAAATTTCTTACACCATTTAGTTCACATCAAATTTTATAAGTATTGTAATACCTTATCCATAATATTTTTTCAAGTACATATAAATTCATTTTTGGGGTTTTAAAAATTTATAACCCATATTTTCTCTATTCTCTTTCAAACAGTAAACCATATAGGTTTTTCTTAAAAATTTTAAATAAATCCACAAATTTCCATCTAGGTTTTATTCTTTAACCTTTAATTTAATCATTTAAGATCTTATAAATTTTCGGGTTGTCACATTATTCTCCCCTTATAAGGATTCCGTCCCTGGAATCACTATCGCACCAAAAGTATATATATTTAATCCCTTCTGCTAAGAATTTCGTTCTCGAAATTACAGTCTACTAATCTCTACTCCTTTTATTCATCAAAACTAGCTTTTCAATTCAACATTTATCTGATTTCATTCTCAATTTAATGAGTACATATTGATTCCTTCTATGAGGATTTCTTCTATCATCACATTCTACCATGACTTCTCTCTAAGGAGTTAAAACTTTTCATATCATGCTGCGGGGTCATAAAGACCATGAACTCTTAGGTTTAACGGTATTCACAACAACCAAATCTAAAAATATGTTGTACTAGGTATGTTTACAATCACGAAGAAGGTAAACTACCTAGTCGGGTACGTTAGGTGTTCAGCCTATTGCACCTTAGTTTTCGGAACGACTATATGCGTTCTTAAATTGGAATATTTTATCCAATTAGTATATCCCTCTTTTTCGGGGTTGTTCACCTCAGTCTTAGCACAAGATTCCTCACTAAAATAATTTGGTTCAGGATAAATTCTCAAAGAGATTACTTGAATTTTCATAAACATTTGTCTAGCCGAATCAATTAGCTTAGACATATACCAATAATTCGAACATCAATCGAAATATTTGTCTAGCCACTTAAATTGGCATTGACTTTTCTTTAACTGGTTCAAAAGTCTGAAAATCATTTTATGACGTCATGATACCGTACTGTATTTACAGTCCGTTGAGGATTCCGTCATTTTGTGACTTTGTCATACTACATCATACCATAGTGAGCTGACGATCCTTAGATCACATGCAACACTAGGTTAATCTGCATTGATGACTCCATCATTTGTTTCTACACCAGGTTCTATAATGCATTGATGACTATTTAAAAATACATTTTGATATATTTCAAATCATGTTTGTCTTAGCTGAAACAATTAGCATAGACATAAATAATAGAACTTTTTAAAACTTATTGGTTCAATAATCTGACCCAATATTTTTAAAAAATGCTTTTATCAGCACGATGTCAATAAATTCGAAATCTAGCATAGCTAGAAGATTTGGAATACCTATGCTCTTTCCATCAACTCCAATTTCTCCCATGATCCATTGCTTAATAATTCTATCTATTTCTATCATCCTTAAATATTACTACACTGAAATTCCTCAGATCTCAATACACAACTTTTTTATACCCCAGTATAGTTCGTCAAACTTATCACACGTTATGAGTTTAGGAACTTTCCACAATAATATGAGTTTGGGAACTTGTCCTAGCAATACGTAGTCTAAGAACAGATCAAGGACTGTCTATACGCTTAGGGGTTCAAATACATACCATATGATTATGAGGCACAACTTACCATAAGCATGAGTTTTAAGAACTCGCTCCTAACCTTACATCCTCTACCTATCCGTTATACACATGAGAAAAGAATAACCTTCTCAACACATATATAACGAACAACGTGACACTAGGTTCTAATGATTATCAATATAGGAAGCTAAGTGGTTGTCGAACCAAACATAATCCCCTGCCCATACAAGGAATTAGTCAACTCGGCCACTAATCAATATAGGAAGCTAAACGGTTGTTAAACCAAGCACAAATCTCCTGCCCATACAAGAGATTGTTCAACTTAACCACTATATCGATATAGGAAGCTAAGTGGTTCTCAAACCAAGCACAAATTCCCCGTCCATACAAGGAATCGTACAACTCAGCCATTAACATGAGTCCTCAATTGGAAACCCACATTGTGACACCCCCAAATTCGGGTCTCAAAATACCCGGATTCAGTCATCACGATCCAATACAAACATTCACCTCCAACAACATACAATAACTAAATGCGGAATATAACGAACATATGTTGTTCATTCAAAAGGTGTTACTAGTCCCAAGATACGATAACCTTAATACATAACACAAAATATACCCTAAATGGTAATCAGGGTTCAAATTATATTAATAGCAAATTAAACTAAGCATAAAATAAAGCCAGCTACGTGAAGCCTATCACTTCATCTTTTCTTTACCCTTGCCCTTCCCTGAAGTCTCGGGTTTAACTGCAATGAAAGTCATGATATAGCAAGGATGAGCAACGAGTTTGCTCAGCAAGTTTAAACTATGACAATAAAGGATATATCATGATGAATGGAATATAGAAAAAAAGAATTCAACAATATAAATATCAGAAGCAAGAACGATTATTGCTTTTAGAACAATTGATAGTCAAGTAGACTCTGAACAATAACTTCCAAAGGAGTCAATAGCTAGTTGACCCTCTGGTTACTGGCTACAGAATAAGTACTTGAGGGGATCAGCCTCGCGTACGCTATGTGTATGCATAACATTTAACTCTGCTGTTTGTACCTTATATACGGTACCTGAGGTACTCCCCTATAATAAATGGGGTGTTCATTTCAGTCTAAGAATCCATACCAATGACTGGTTCGGATAGCTTTTATAAATTCTCATATGCTTGCCTGACCGAACAAGGGTTCAGACTTATTCTTAAACAGTTTGTGAATTACGAAACTTTAATAAATGTACGAATCCAAACTTTACGAATTCAAAAGCACCGAGTGCGAGTGTCAATAATATCATAGATGTGGAATAATTTAAAAGTAATTAAACCACCTAAAGCATGCTTGGAAATGAGGTTCAAGCTTAATTAAATAACTTGCAGTACAATACTACCCCGCTCGAAGATAATTTGAGTAGGGTTAAAGGAAACTTGCATTCAGTATACAGAAAGAACGAAGTCAGAGAACTTGCCTGTCTGCTCAGCTACAAGTAATTCTAGCTTTAACTAATTGGCCTTGAAGAACCTAACATTGATAACGTCGATCTACCAATTAGTACTGCGTAGTTGTATATCGATACGCTTACTTATGCTATTTATTTAACAATTAAGCAAATCACATAGCACACATAAGTTAATAAACTATCGTAAATCCTATAAGACACTTAATATTATCAATCCTGATAATATTTAATTCACCTCTTGGTATTATTAGTCCACTAATAACACTTTTATTCGTTTACTAATCTTATTAACATCTTAATAATATTTTAATCATCCAATAATACTTTAATCTAATATTATTAATCTCTTAATAATATTTTAATTTTCATATCATTAATAATATTTTAATCTAATATTATTAGCCATTTTAATAACATCTTAATCATTTATTAATGCTTAAAACAAATATTATTACCCATTCTATAATATTTCCATGAAGTTTTAACCTTAATATTTCTTTGTTTACTAAAAAATATCGAATTCTTATATTACAAATATCATAGTAATATTTTAATAAGTTATTAGGGGAATAAACAATTTATTCTAATTGTTTTACCCTTTATTAAACAACTCCTTTACTACCCATAAAAGGTCATAAATATTATTTCTCATTAAATATTACCAAAAGACCCCTCAATAGTTAGAATATATAATATTAGGAGTATCCAAGCTTAAAAATCACATTTTTCTTATTTATGATATCATTTAACCATTTATTTTCTTTTAACCATAACTATAACATTATTATGAAAAATAGCAAATAGGATCTGAAAATTATTATCTTCTGGATCTAGATAGTATATGATCCAACAATGATCCACCAATTTTCCTGAAAGTTTAGAAAGTGATTTACTATATTTAAAGTATCCAAAACCTCCGAATCTTGTTACATTTTTCATAAATCGAGTTTTGCTCAGAAAATTCTGAAATTTTCAGGGTACACTCTCATAATATACATAAACATACTGTAAATATTTTATATGTTTTCAAGTTATACACAGTGAGAAATTCGGGTATAAATATTTAGGAGTCCTTCACGGTAAAAGCCATTACACAAAAACTACACATCGAAACGTGTTCGTTCTTTTTCCTACTTGTAGATAACTTCTTAAGGTACCTCTGTGATTTTTCCCAGATTTTAGAAGATTTATAACTGGCCGAAAAAACCTTTAGAAAAACGAGGACAGCAAGCTTTTAGGATTTTAAAGCTTTAAGTTTTATAGCTGGACTGTTTTGGGAAAATAGCCCCCAAGACTTCAAAAATTATTGGATTTGTGTTCTACCACTTGGGTTTACTAGCTAACTCATGTATCTAGCACCCCCCTTCGACGGATCACAAATCCAAGTGGTAGATCTCAAGTTATGGGTGATCCAAATGAAGAAAAGCTAAGGTTTTTACCCTTTAAGAACATAAGTTCCTTTTCTTCCTTTGAATCTCCATTCTAACACTCAAGAGGATTAGATCTATACATAAAGCATGAATATCTAATGATTCTTGAGTCTTAGAACAAAATCTCTCAAAAACTATGAAAATAAAACAAAGTAAGAAAGAAGAAAATGATTTAGGGTTTCACCTTGATCTTGTAGCTACTCTCCTTGATCTACCAAAGTATGTGATGAACTTGGGATGCATGAACTATGCTAATCTCACTCTCTTTTTCTCTCTAAGCTCTCACTTTGTGTTCTTGCTTGGGAGAAATGAAAGAAGGAGATGAAAAGAAGAAATGAACTTGAAATGAAATGAAAGGATAGAATACTTGCAAGTATAATGTTAAATTAGAATTCATGCTATTATCCCCTACATCTTTCTTACCCATTGGATATAAGAGTTCACCTTATCCCTTCTATTTAGCCTTAATCTTATCTTTAAGTGTGCTAATTAGATTTTCCACCAATGGGAGCTTGACAACCTTGTCCTTTGTGTAAGAGTTACCAAATAAAACAAGTTGATTGACATAATTCCATGCCTTAAAAGGCTTAATAGGGCTTAATAGGTAATAAACATAGTTTAACAATTTTAATATGTATTACCCTAATTGTTTATTTAGGGTTTCTATTTTCAATCTTATGGAATTTAATTACTCACACATATCTCTTTAACTTGTAACCTAATTAGGCTAATAAAATCCAAATCTATTTAATGTAATATTGGGTCATTTAATTTAACCCAATGATTGATTAATTAATTTGTCACACTATTAATTACTACACCCATGATCAAATAAATAATTGGTCTTAGTTCCTTAATTAAATAAGCTAATCAATTAAAAATTGATTACTAATTGAACTATTAAATTTTATTATTCAATGTGACAATATTCTCATTAATTAATACTTTTATTAATTAATTTACTCAATTCAATATACTAAGTATATTCAATTTACTTGCATGATTAATTAGTAACTACTTTATCAACTTAATTGATATTAAACCTTAAGGCTTGTTCACTAATTTAACTATACAATTAGTGACCCCCTTTACTCAACTTAAAACAATTCATCACCTAGTCATGTAGGCTACCAATGCACACAAAAGGTTCAAATAAGCACACAAACTAACTCATTAAAAATTTAATTTATATATTTAATTAATAATGACGTTTAAAATTCACGGGCACTACACACATAATCCTAATCTTATCTTGCTCTTTACTCAATACGAACTTTTAATCCGTATTCCATCATTTATAACTCCTTCTGAGTTTTATCTTCGTACTATCTTCTAGTACCCTTTTTCGTACAACAATTCTGCTATAAAGTTTTTAATCATTCAATTGATCATCTATCATTCCATGTCTTAATCAGACCACGTTGTGATCTTTCTTATAATCGTGTTATATTACGATTCCTTTCTATCTCATGATTGTTTTGTTTTCGATCTTCTTATCTTTCCCTTTAATTATGTTATATTATGATTTCCTTTATGCTTTTAGTATTATAGACTTTGTCTATTCATGATTACTCGTCATCTTTATTATCAGAGTCGGGTAACTCCAGATTCTTATCTTTATAACTCTTTAATATTCTTCTTTGAATCTTCTTTATCTTCTTCTAATCTTAATAATGAATTTCCTAAATTCATCTCTTAACACTTTAAACTCTATTTGAGTTTATTCCTTATCCTTATCTCCGCGGTTATAGCCTAAGGTATCCATACCTAAGGTTTATAACCTACAGCTCTGATACCAACCTGTAGCGTCCCAAAATCCGAGTCCCTTGAACCTCGTACCTGGTGCGTTACGGTACATCGTCTTCAAACATAATCTATAACTAATGCGAAAGATATAAACATAAATTGTTTATACAATTAAATTTATAACATAACCTAATGTTTCTAACCTTAACTTAATACATACCTTCAGTAACTTAAAAGGTTTGCAATATCATTTACATCAGATAACTAAATAGTTAACATGCATAACCATTTAATCTTGTCCTTTGCTTTTGTATTTGTCTTTCCTCGAACATTCGCCTTAAATCTGAAATTTGTTATCATGATATAGCAAGGGTGAGCAACTAATTTGCTCAACAAGTTTAAATACAAGAAAAATATATCATGATTGAAAGAAGAGTATAACTTCTGAATTTTTCAACAATATAATAATTGTGAAAGAGCATGAATCATAATTTCAATAATTGAATGCCTGAACCAATAATGTTGGGTGTCAAAAATGACCATGAACAAGTTTAATTGAACCTTAAGGTAATGGAGGTGATCAGCCTTTTATACCTGATGAACATATGCAACATGCATTAAGTGTGAATCAATAATTTAAGGAGGTGGAATAATTATAAAGAATTAAACCACTAACATGCTTGAAACATAACAACTCAAGTTTGAGTTAAGAGGAACTTGCAATAATGTAAGAAGTTTACGGTTACGAACTTGCTCAATATAAATTTGAGTAAGATTAGGGAACTTAACTGTACCGTCGATTATAGCTATGTAATCTAACTTAATCTCTTATGAAAGACCTATCAGTTATAAGATTGATCTTTCAATTAGCATATCATATTATACCTCATAACACTACTTCTAATATTTAAGTACATAATCAAATATTAGATATCACCTTAACACCATACGTATTCATAATTCTAAAACTAGCACACATCGAGTCTTTAACAGTGTTCAATATAGTATGCTGAGTGATTTTCCACAAACAACCAACAAACTAGTTTTCGTCTCGTCTACACTGTTTTCACAGTAAGTTAGATCGGTTAGTAGTTCGTATATACCTCCGCTCCCTGAAGGAATTCGTTTAGCCCAACTACTATACATCAACTATTAAAGATTACGACTGTACCACTACTTTATCATATACTTTATGAAGTAACACTAAGTCTTTCATTTTGTAAGCTTTCTTTATAAGCCATTAAGCCTTAATACCTAATCTAGCAAGTTGGATTATCCAAACATACCAATCCAGCAAACTAGATTCAAACTGATATCCAGTCCAACAACCTGGATTCAAACTATCCTACAATCCAGCAAACTGGATTCACTAATTCAGCAAACCATATTCACCAATTCAGCAAGTCGGATTCAACAATTCAGCAAGCCGAATACCACAATCCAGCAAGCCGAATACCACAATCCAGCAAACTGGATTCAAACTGTAATCCCTTTTTAAACGTATTGAATTTTCAATTCAATATAGCTTATTGAATGTCCAATCAATAACTTAACCCATCTTTTAAACGCACGTTTAATATTATTAATTATTTAATAATATTCAAATCCTTTACTAATATTTATTAATTATTAAATAATATTTTAAATCAATGATTTAATAATACTTTAATCTCAATGTTATCAATCACTTGATAATATCTTAATCTAATATTATTAACCTCTTAATAATATTTTAATTATTTATTAAATCAATTAAACAATTTATTTTAATTGTTTAATCATTACTAATTAATTTATTTAATAACCATAAAAGGCCATAAACATAATATCGCATCAGTAATAACCAACTCGCCCTTCAAAAATCTGCATATAGCATATCTAGGGTTCTCAAGCCATAAAATTTTATTTTTCAAATTTTTAACATCACATAATTAATTTAATTCATTTATTCATAACTAGATCATTTCCATGAAAATATCAAATCTGTTTCGAAATATTTTCTTTTCTGGGATTTGACAGAATATGTCACCCTTATAAACATATATTATTCTTGAAATTTTTGAAGATCATTTACTATATTTAAATATTCTAAAACTGCCAAATCTTGGTACATTTATCATAAATCGAAATTCTAACCAAAAATTTTGAAATTTATAGGATATGATCCTGTTATATATATATATATATACTCCCAGTAATTATTTCATAATTTTTGAAGTTAACCACAGAGAGTTATGTGGGTATACTAGTCCTTCACCATAACAGTCATAACTTTCATTCTACTAGGCCAACAATTCTCAAATTTTTACAGGACTCAATCAACTTCCCATATTATCACACTAAATATTTCTAGAATTTTTTGAGCACAAAATATTGAAAAAACTATCCCCAGAAGGGACTGACCCGTAGCAGCCTTTTCCCCCTTTTTGAAATCTCTGGACTGTTTTTACCAAAACATTTCCTACGAATTTTGTACTGATTATTTTTAAGTTCTACCACTTGGGTTTAACACTTAACTATATATCTAACACCTCTCTTTGACGGATCGGAAAAAGAATGTAAAGATTTTAAATGGTAACTATATAAAATGAAAGAAAACTAGGGTTTTCTAACTTTTTTAAAACGAACAAGTTTTCTTTTCTTTTCTTTTCAACAAATCAATACCCAAACTTGTAAGATCTATGCATAATACACTTATTAACATGAAAAATCTAAGGTTTCTTTACACATATAACTCAAGAACATTATCATAGCCATGAAAATGAAGAAAATAGAAGTTAAGGTTTTTAAAGCTTACTTCTTGAAGTTAACTCCATTTAGATGTTAGATGATAATCTAAAGCTTGCTAGGATTCTCTCCTCTACTTCCTTAATCCTTCCCGTGCTCAAATCAAACTTCTTCAACAAACCCATTCCTTTCTCTCCCTAGGATTTTCAAAGCTTCAAGGTAGGAGATGATGAATAGTGGTTATGGATGTTATATAAAAGATGTTTAAATGCTATAAACTTGCTAGAACTTACCTAGAGTTTGATTTCCATGCTTCATGAGCTCTCCCGTAGGTTTTTCTTCAAACTTCTCCATCCACCCATTTCCTTCTCTCACTATTTTCTCTTTCTCTCTCCACATCTCTCCTTTCTCTTTCCTTACTAAACAAATCTTCCATATCTTTGAAAACTAATTTCACATGTGCCAAATCTCTAATAAAGATCCGGTACTTCCCCCTTAGTTTTTGACCATTTTTGCTTTATTTTTAAATGAAATATATGCTTAATCAAGTGACCATAATGCTCCTCTTCCATTGGGCTAAGATTGGGCTATTCGTTTAATTCTTTTGAGCTTGAAATTAATTAGTTTGGGCTACTAATTAAAATAGTTTGGGCCATATTAAAATAGCATGGTCAAATACATTAATTTTACCTTACTCTGATCATTTAATTAGGGTTTCTAATCCACTTATTTTAAATTTTAAATAATTAATTCAACTATTCATTTAATGCTTTTGTTAAGTAATTTAATTACCCAATATTAGTAACTTAATTTAATCAAATAAGTTACTACATAAATCTCCTTAAACTATTTTACCCTCAAGAAATCATATAATTTATATAACCCATCTTTAATATATAAATTATATAAAACATAACATAACATACTTAAATTACACATTTATTTTATAATTGCAAAATAAATATGCTACACATAATTTCTCATGTACATTTAATTATTTACTTACTTAAGATATTATAATAAATATAATATCCTTACTCATGTACATTTAATTTCTTAATCCAATTAGACTTACTTTAATTAGGTTATAAAATTAATTAGTTGAGATATATAAAATAAATCTCTTAGAATTAGTATTTATTTTAAATATTATTATTCTCCCATATCATAACCCTTTAGGTTATTTAATTTTCATATCTAATATATAATGATTAGGTTGCACTAGTTTCCTTCTATTTGTTTATTATATAATAAACAAATATAAACAATCACATAATATTCATATTCATTTACTTACATATTCATACAAAATAATTTAATACATTGAGATAATAAAATAAATCTCTTAGATTAGGTCACTAGTATATAATTAAAATATTAAGACCACTAAATAAAAATAACCCTTTAGGTTATTTAAATCCAATACTTAATTTATAATATTAGGCTACCAAACTTTCTTTAATTCTCTTTATATGCTAAATAAATAAATACACATTCAAATAATATATATTTATTTAATCATTTACATAATTCACCAAAGTCATAACCTATTTATCATCATCATTTCTCTTGCTACAATATATATAGCACATCACTAAGTATATATATGTACCAATACACATTTTCTTTAACCTTATAGCATCTCTTCATTTGAAAATTTATTTTCTTAATAAATTTTCCACTTGTATCATTATAAAATTTCTTACACCATTTAGTTCACATCAAATTTTATAGGTATTGTAATACCTTATCCATAATATTCTTTCAAATACATATAAATTCATTTATGGGGTTTTGAAATTTTATAATCAATATTTTCTCTATTCTCTTTCAAAGAGTAAGTGTAATATCCGAGAATTTTTAGACATTGTATCACTTTATTTTAATATATAAAACTCGTTTATTTCATTTTACGAATTTATTTGGATCAGTGTAGGTATTATTATTTAATACATGGTCCCATAAATTTCTCTGCCTTAAAGGGGCTCATTAATAATTTGAATAAATTAATGAGTTAACCCTAACATTTGATTGGCAAGAAAATTAAGGAAAGTAAATAAATAATTTTATCATTTTCAGATTTAAATAATTCGATTAAGAATTATGGTTAAAATAAACATTTTTAAATAATTAATTAATTGATTTAGTTATTTAATTAAATAATAGGGGCATAAGGTTTATACTTCATTTGGGCCGCCTCTTCTATTTTATTGTTAGCTGACCCAAATTTTTAATTGGACTAAGCCCAGATTTCATGTTAATTTCCTTTTTGGGCCGCCTCTTCTTCATTTTATCCAACCGGCCCAACCTTATTGGGTTGAGCCCATTCCTCCTTCCAACCGGGTTGTACCCATTACACTTGGGTCGATCCATCCTTAATCTATTTGGGGAAAACCGGCTCAGTCAGTCGGCAAAAAAAAAAAATCAATTTGGGACAACCGAGCGAACGGAAGCAAATCCTTAACCCTCAAAGCAAACCCAAGCCCTCAAATCAAACTGCCAAGAGACGATCGAAGCCAATCAATCAATTCGGACGGTCGAGTGGTGAAGCCGGCGACAGCGTGAGCGACCAAAGGTTGGAGCAGAGAAGGGTGTCGACGACCGAGCGAACACGGCAAGGACCAACGGTCCCAGAAATTCGGCGACGCGACCGGCGAAAGTGCGCATGATTCGAGGACTACCGGCGTCGTCAGTAGACTGGATAGGTACAATCGGCGACCACTCTTCTCCTACCATCGATCATTGACCAGTCGTTTAGGGTAATACCCAAGCAATTTGGGGAAAAATCTTTCTATAAATTGAACCCCCATCCCCATACCAAGCTGCCGATTTTTCCTGTTTTGTGAGTCCAAATTAGAGTAGGAATTTAAGGTTCAAAAATTAGAGTGAATGTTCGGCTGGGTTACTTATTTTGGACGACGACGAAGGACGGCCATTCGAACCACCCGAAGGTATACCGAGCTACTGCGTTGGTTCGTTGAGTTGTTGTTTTCTTTATTTTCTTCCCTTTTGCTGGATATTATGGATTCTTGGTATTGTAGTGAATTAAGTTGTTTCTCTGTATTAGGTTAATTATCTCCCTGTACTGGATTGCTTTGTGCATTTGGGTTGGTGTTGTTTGTAACTTTCCTTTTTTCTTCTGCGATTGGGGTATTGTTCTGGATTAAATTGTATTGCTTTGAATTGAAAACTCAGAACATTGTATTATAGTTGTTGGGTCTAAAACCTGGTAATGAGTTGTTAATATCCTTGTTCGGTTTGATTTGGGAAACCTGGTAATATGATTAGTTCATTTTCTTTCTCTTTTGATTGGGATTGTGCTGTTCCCCTGTTTTTGGGACTGTACTATTGTGAGATTTACACATATAGTAGCATTGTATTGTGTTGGTTCCTTCAGTTAAGAAACTGGTATTGGAATACCTTGTCTGTGGGTTGGTTTTAATCTGGGGAAATCTGTACTGAGTTGTCTAAATTTTTCAATTTATGTTGGTATGTGTTAAACATTGTGCTGGGATGGATCAAAAATTTATTAAGCAGGAACGAAGCGATAACTATTTATTAGTTATCACTAAAACTAAGAGGTATTTAATTACTGTTAAAATAAACAAGTATGATTGTTAACCAGTGATTAATTATTATTTAATACTTGATTGTTATTTAATTAAGATGATAATAATTAAGTATGAATTAAGTTAGTAGAATAATTATTTATTAGTTATTAATAAATAAAGATAACAAATATTTAATTATTATTTAATTAATATTAGATAATAAAGTTAATTAAGTAATTATTTCTTATTTGTCAATAAATAATAAATACTTTAATTACTATTTTAATGGATATTAAACCATAAAGTTAATTAATACTTATTCAATAAGTAATAGATAAAGATAATAAATATCTAATTATTATTTGATTAATAATAATTAGGTATGAATAGAGCTAATGAGAATAATAATTACTTAATCATTAATGAAACGATGATTAAGTATGAGTGAGCTTAATAAGATTATCTGTGGCCCTTAATAAATAAAGATAACAAGCGCTCAATAATTATTCAATAAATATTTAATAATTAAGTGTGTGTAGAATTTGTACATTGAGTATCTAATTAAGGTTGAATAAGGAACTAGTGTAATAATTACTCAATTACCCTTAAGGTAAATAGTGATTAAGTAAATAAAAGATTAAGTAAGAGATCAACTACTATTTAGTTGTTATCAAATCATGTTAAATTTATTAATTATTTTGTAACTAATAAATAAGAAATTTTAACCCACAGTTAGAAGGGTACTCAAACGATAGGCAACCATGATTAACTATTGTTTATTTTAAATAATAGCTAGAGGCCATTAAAATTAAATTCTGTTTAGCTGATGGCTAGGTAGTAATTAAATGTATTCGGTGAATTGTTTATCTGCTAAATAAATAGCATTAGTGGGTATAATTACGCAATGTTAATGGATAAACCAACTCTACCAACTAATAGGTTATCCAAGGTCAAGTAATTAAAGCTAAGATTTAAATTGTAGCTGAGCAAACAGGCAAGTTCCTAACCCTAAACTTTTACATTATTGCAAGTTCTCTATCCCGAACTTTGATAATTGCAAGTTCCCTAACTTTATTCTTTCAGTATATTGAATGCAAGTTCTACCTTACTCAACTTTTACATTGAGCAAGTTCTAAACCTTATGCATTATTTTTAATCCGTGCAAAAAGGTATATATTACAAGTTATTCTTTAAACTTGAATCGTATCTCCAAGCATGCTTTAAGTGGTCTGATTGCTTTTAAAATCATTCCACATCTTTGTATTTATTGACATTCGCACTCGTGCACTTGAATTCGTATATTTATTTAAGTTCAGAAATTTGTGAACTATTTATGGTTAAGTCTAAACCCTTGTTCGGTCAGGCAAGCATGTAAGAATTTATAAAAGCTATCCGAACCAATCGATGGTAAGGATTCTTAGACTAAATGGACACCCCTTTTATTATAAGGGAGTACCCCTAGTATCGTATATAAGGAACCAATAGCAGAGTTAAATGTTATGCATATACATAGTGTACGCGAGACTGATCCCCTCAACTACTTATTCTGTAGCCAGTAACCAGAGGGTCAACTAGCTATTGACTCCTTTGGAAGTTATTGTTCAAAGTCTATTTTGATTACCAATTGTTCTAAAAGCATTTATTGTTATTGCTTCTGTTAATCCCATTGTTAAAATCTCTTTCTTTATCCCTTTCATCATGATATATCCTTATTGTTGTACTTTAAACTTGCTGAGCAAACTCGTTGCTCATTCTTGCTATATCATGATTCCATTACAGCTAAACCCGAGACGTCAGGAAAGAATAAAGGGAAGGAGAAGATGAAGTGATAGACTCCTTGTAGCCGATTTTCATCTTGCGAATAGTTAATTTCTGTTAATGTAATTTAAACCCTGACCTTTATTTAGGGTATGGATTTGTGTAAGTGTTAAGGTTTTTTTTTTGTATTCTGGGACTAGTAACACCTTTGAAATGAACAACGTATGTTTATTACATTCCGTATTTAGTTACCATATGTTGTTAGAGGTGAATGTTTGTATTGGATCGTGATGACCGGATCCGGGTATTTGGAGACCCAAATTTGGGGGCGTCACAGTAAGCCATATAGGTTTTTCTTAAATTTTTTAAATAAATCCACAAATTCTCATCTAGGTTTTATTCTTTAACCTTTAATTTAATCATTCAAGATCTTATAAATTTTCGGGTTGTCACATCCACCAACTCTTTGTCGATCCCGAGCATCTTATTATAGTTCCAAGCAAATATATTTTCATACTCTCGCAGTAGCTTTACTAGTTCTTCCTTCTGGCTAGCGTTCGGCACCTTATTGATGTAAGTCGGTCTTGGCATTCCTTCATCTATTGCCAAATCGACCTCCTCCAATTCATTCTGTTGAGGTTTTGGCCGATCCTCAAAGCATTCTAGAGCTGGTTTCACTTTATATTGCACGATCTTTTCCTCTTCATTACTACTGGAGTGGGGGACACCTCCTGAGCCTTTAGGTTTAGGTGTACCCTCGGGCTCCTCTCCTTCGCACCATCATAAGCGAAACATTATCTTTCTATCGAGTCTAGCAACCCTTTCCCATTTTGTCTTCTGATCTTCTTTTCTTTTATTTCCTTCGCCAGTCTCTGATTGGGATATCCGTTTAGCATTGATTTCATTTCTGGCATCTTCTGGACTTACTTCCCGCTTTCCTCGTTCTCTCCTTTCTTTCTCTAAGTCTACCACCACTGGTTTTTTGTCTTTGGAACATTCACCTTGTTCCGAGGTTAGTTTCTTTTCCTTTTTTTGTAGGTACAAACTTGTCCTCCTACACTTCCTCCCAACTTGCTAGCTTCATGGAATTAGGCTTAGCAATATTATTTTATTTTTCTTCGGCAATATTATCAAAGAAAGTTGCCTCGATGATGTGTGTCTCCTCCGGCGTAAAGGGGTTCTTTGTTGCGGGTACCTTAACCTCATTTCCTTTCCAGATTGCCTTTATGCACTGATAGAAGACTGATGGTACCACCTCCTAGTCATTCTGCCAAGCTCTCCCTAACAACACATGGTATGTTGCGTCAATTTCTGCCACATGGAACACCACAGGTCCCCGAATCTTTCCCACTTGCATATGTCCAAGGGTTCTCGTGCTTTAGTCGGCAAACCCTGTGATGTTTTTTTTCTTAACAATCTTCTTTTCTGACAGACCCAGCTGTTTGAACACGTTGTAGGGCATGATATTTATAGATGCGCCATTGTCAATAAATGCCCTTCGCACCTCTATGCCATTGATTATCACTGCCACGTACAACGGTCTATTATGATGATACTTCACCTCCCTATCAACTTTAGAGAAAAAGATTTTGTTCTCCTCCTCCCCCATCGTCTACATAAACCCTTTGCCTACTGCCATGCAAGTCTCTTGTGAAACTTTAATGATTACCCTGGTTGCCTCTATATATTCTTGCCTCTTTTGACAATCCTATTTGATCAAAAAATCTATTAAACTTTACTTCATTCATCAATTCGGTCACTTGCAAGCCTGGATCAGAAACATCCTCTATCTCCTCCGTCACTTCTATATTTTCCATCATCTCCACTTCTCTTCCCTCTGGTGCCTCACTATGGGTGATAGTGTTGCACGTTTCTTTCCATTTATGGTTAGGCAATAGCTTGTCCAGCATGCTACTTCCCATTTCTAACTCAATTTCACCTGCTACTAATTTCTCATGGTAGATCCTTCGTAAACTATAACAATCCATGGTAGAGTTTCCTGCATATTGATGATACACGCAGAAGTCCGATCAACTCCTCATCTCTTTGGTCACCACAAATCTGGGCTTTAGAGGCTTCAACACTCCATGATCTACCCACTACTCATACAAGTCCTTAAATATTTTTTCACTATAAGTAATGGCCTCCAGGACTGGTAATCCCGAATACTTGCTCCCGGCGTTCCTCTGTTCCTTTCATTCCTTTCCCCCTTGCCCCCTGTGGCTTTTGTTGAGAGTATGCTAAAGCCACAATAGTCATCCTCTTACCCCTCCACATAATAGTCGCATGGCTCGCAGGCAATGACATGATTCCTCCCATGTCCTGTGCAAATGATGAGAGTGTTGAAAAAGAATCACAGGCTTTAGTAATAAAATGGGGCTTAAAGACATCTAGGGCACTGTTATTACATATGTTCACTAGATTCTTCTCTTTAATCGGTTCTACACACTTCTGTGTTTGAGCTCTGAATCTATCTACATAATCTGACAACTCCTCATTTGGCTTTTACTTGAATCTCATCAATTCCACAATGGTCAACTGTTTCTGAACATAGAAAAATTTCTTAAAAAATTGTAACTTCAAATCATCCTAGTTCTAGACTGACCCCTTTTATAAGTTATAGTACCAACTAAAGGGACTAACTGTCAACATTTTGCTGTATTCCCTCAGTAAGATATTGTCGTTGCTCGCTTCGTCATAGGTCAACCACGGGGACATTGATTTCACTAACCTGGCTATATGCTCCCTTGCATTCCCCTTCTCTCCGTTATACTTTGAGAAATGCAGAGGGTGCTGAACATATCCTGCTAGGTAAGGTTGTCTTCGAATATATGCCGGGTAAAGAGGGGTAAAGTCCAATTCTGAAGGTCTGGTTGTCTGTCTGTGAAGTTGGTTGATCACATTGATCATGTCATCTTTGGTCATGTACTGGCTTGTCATATGAATCCTCTGAGGTGTCGTAATGTACTGATGCATCAGCGGTGTGTAGAGAGATCAGTTGGTGTACACTTTCATCGCGTAAAACCTGTATGGGTTGTGCTTGTTGATTGGTTTGTTGAGTGTGGCTTAGAATGGTTGAAATCTGTACCAGGGAAAATGATGCAAGTATGGTTGGAATGATTGTTGGTTGAGGCTGGCTCGCTTCCATTATAGGTTGTGGTATGTCATCACTATTCTGGGGCTCTAGATTGATGATTGGAATTTGCTGGCATTCCGTTATTGGAGGCACATTTTGATTATCTTTGTTGCTCTTATCCACTCCTGCTCGCGCTGCTTGCGAACTTCCTGGAAACATGGCTTTAAAGGTTGGGATATGCATCAATTACTGGCAAAAATTCCCCATTTCCTCCTGTTGCATCTATATTTCAGACATCATTAACATCATCATCCTCTGCCCTTCACGTGCCTCCTTCAACGCCTTCAGCATTTTCCGTTGCACAACGTTCATCGTCATCTAATCTTCTATTGCTTCCTCACCTTGCATGTCTGTGCTTGCCTGCATGGTGTTGGTTGGTCGTTGATCAGCCATTGGTGGTAAAGTTGAACTCTCTTCTGAAGTGTCTTCTACGATTGGTCTGTCTCTATCTAGATTCGCGTCTTGGAAAGCTTGATTCGCTTGCCTCGAAGCTAGATCTGGTGAGTTAATACTCGTGGTTAGTGAAACTCTACCCGTAGTTCTCCCACCTTGAGTTGTGGGCATACCTTTCACGAATTTTACACCTCCCAGCAGAGTTGCCAAAGAAATATGGGTAAGAAAATCATACCTCACTAGGGTTAGGGTTTCATGTTAGCTGAGGTGAAGAGAAATCCATGAAGAGTACTGAATTGATTGAAGAATTGAAAAGGGGAGAAAAATAGGTAGAAAATTACTCTAGTAACACGTGGCAGAACTCTTAGGGAGAGAATCCAAAAGTCCCTTCTATTGAAATAGAGTGAGTATTTATAGAGTTTCTTGGAAAGTGATCATGTGCTTGACACATATCTGGGTCATGTGCCTAGCATGTGACCTCAAGAGAAATTCCAGAAATACCCATAGTTACCAAGTAATGCCCAAATCGTCCAGTCCTTCTGTGACAACCCAAATTTTCAGAAGCTATTAAAATAAGAATTTAATAAACAAAATTCTTACTATGGAATGTGTCAGGTTCGAGTATGTAATTATGTGCGATATATTTTGGATTATGTGACTTGGTGCGAAAGAATTATATATATATGTATATATATATATATATATATTCATATATTGAGAAAATAAGATTTAATAGTTAATTAAACTATTAAAGGAAGTGAATAAAGTTAATTATTAAATGTGTTATGGAAGTGAAGAAAATCAATTATTTGAGATTAAGTTAAAATATGAATGACAAGCCCTGGATGGCAATGAAGTTATTATGAGTTAAATTTTATAAATGATGTGATTATTTCACTTAATTTAAATCGTGAATTAGCGTAAATGAATTTATGTTAATAAAATGAGAGAGTAATTATATTACACATAAATGTAATACCTTTATGTAATGGCCTAATATATTATATTATGCCAAGCAAGTATAAGTGGCCTATGAGATGAGAAAAACCAATATATTTATAAATAAATATTGGTGTCGAGATTAATAAAGTGAATTAATATTTAAGTTGTGATTAAAGGTGTGGATTAAATAAATTGTCTTAGGAAAATTTATAGAAGAAAGGAAATTAAATAATTATACATAATAATTATTAAAATAATTAGTGGAGTAGATATTAATTATTTTAATGGAAGTGGTTATTTTAATAGAGGTGTTTATTCCATTTATGAATGTAATTTCATAATTTATAGTATAGTAATTATACATATTATAATTATATAATTACCTAATGTGGCTAAACAATTGAGCAAGTGTGACATTTAGAGAAAAGAGGATGTATCATGTAGTAAAGAAATAATAAAATAAAAATAAACCAAGTGGAGCTTAATTGGGTTGCCAAACATGGCCTAGACCTTTTGTTTTTTCCTAACTGATAAACCTTGAGCCTTTTGGTATTATAACTGAAGAAGGATTTACGTGAACTTATTCTTTAGTTCATGTTGTTGGCATAAGACTACGTAAAGAAAATTGAGAGAGAGAGAAAGGGAGAATTCTATGTGAAATTGAGAATAAGCCTTGAAAAATCAAGGAGGAAGAAACCTTATTCATCACCTGTTTAGATTGATTTAAGAGGTAATTGTTAAACCCTAAAACTTTTATTCTTATTTTTTTCTCAAAGTATGGGGTTTCTGTGAATTCGTATGATTTGATGAAGAATATGGTATATGTGTTTTTGGATGCTTATAACCTATTAGATATCATTTATAATTGAAATTGGATCAACCAACTTCGTGTTTATGTTTTGAGAAGGAAGAATTGGACTTCTGGTTTACTGTATATATTTTAGTCTGTTTTAGAGACTAAAATTGGCTAGGATCCATGTATAGAATCTGAAATTGGTGATGGATGTTGTTAATATGATAAGAAACGAAAATAATACAAGTTGAATGAATCAATTTGGTTGATAAACGAATTCGTGGTGAACGATTTCGCTAAACATATTAAAACATGAAAATTTGGTATGAACTCTAAAATTGGTAATTAAAGGAATTTGACTGATGTATGTAGTAATTGATGTTGTAAAATCGAAAAGAAGATTGGTTTTAGTTATCTGGTATAATAAGTTAACATCTTGGTGTGCTGTCACAGGCAACCAAAAATAAAACCTTGCTGCGAAAAATATTTATGTAGTAGTGTAAGCAAGAGTCGATCCCACAGAGAATGATTAATCTATTTTTATATTTTGTATACCAGAAAAGGGGGTTTTGAATGTAATTATTAAAGTAAACTAAAAATAATGCAAAATAATTTATTAAAGTAAATCAGAGAAAACAAACCTTGGATTAAATCAACTTCCACCTCAGAAGCTTACACTGATCATTGACTGAAGCATAATCAATTAATATTTTGAATATTCACCGTTAGAATCAATTCACCATTCTGAATCATTCCGTATCTTTCCTTAATTTTAGTTAGATAGAAACAAGTGATCTAAACAACCCTAACTACTAAACAACTTCAGACAAGCGCTAAAAGTTTAATCTAGTAGATGCTTTAAGAATTAGAAAAACCGATGAAACTAAACAACATAAGCACAAGCGGTTGCATTTAATTTAGTTGAATATTCTTCCTAAGATATAATAATCTCGTGATCTGCAGTCAATTATTAACCTTAGTTGCTTCGCAAATTAGAGTGACCAAACAATTACGGATTTGATATCTAATTTAGCAGTAGATTTCAATACTTAATAAACTAGTATGCATCCTAGCAATTAAATATATCAATCATAGAATTCAAGCACAGAAGAATAATCAATACTAAAAATAATAATTGAACAATTAAAATCGATTAGATCTCACAGTGTAATAATCTGAGGCTTCCGTCTCCTCAATCCAAGAACAGAAATTTAGCTACTCATAGCTATAAAAACACCAAAGAATAATAGAGAGAAATATTTTTATTTATTGAATGAAGTGTTGTGTCCATTACATCAACATTGACCCCTTATTTATACTACTCAAAAGTAACCCTAACCCTAATAATAATAGAAACAATAACAATCCAACTTAAAATTGGAATTCAAATTCTAACTAAATAAAACCCTAATTACATTAGTATTAAAAACATTAATATTCTAGAATCTACTTCTATTAGTTCCTTAAAGAAATCAGATTGCCAAGATTGAATTTCCATAATTGCCGTGAAAAAGATTTTTCCTTATCGCGTTAGAAAATTAGCTGAATCGAAATTTAGTTTTGATTCCATTTGTTGAATCCTTGAGCTGCTAGGAATCCCATAAATCTCTTTCAATTTGGAAAGGAATCCGTGAATATAAAAATATCATGTAGGTCCACATGAATAACTTGTGCATTATTACAACTTTGCCCCTCCAAAGCATTCCAAAGTTACGGACTCCGTTAATTGTACCTAAAATAAAAATATAAGAATAATGAGTGTATTTAGGCACAAAATAAATATAAAAGATAAAGTATTAAGGGATAAAAATATAATATATTTTATTCTCATCAAATTCCCCCACACTTATCTTTTGCTCGTCCTCGGGCAAAACAAAAATTCAATTAACAATCTTGACAAACTTGAGCCACAAATTAATATGAACTTCAACATTGATCTCAAAGATTCAACATAATAACTCTTGAAAAATGTCTAAACAATGTATCATCTAGAACTTAAGCTCCTTTATCAATCTTACTTTACTTTTTACCCTTCGTGTGTATCTGAATCCACGTGTATCAAACCAATCAAAACTCAGAAAAATTTAAAAGATCAAAACCTTGAAGGAAAAAGAGAAACTCGAGCACTTATTTTCACACAAATCTCAGTTAACACAAGTAATCAACACTAGAGGATCAAAAGGCTTTTCTTCTTTTTTTTTCGGTAAGTGCATTTTATGCTCCATCTTACCAGCGAGTGCGTTTTACGCTCCATCTCGCCATGTCACGTGTTTATGAGTGAGTGCGTTTTACGCTCCATCTCAACCCACCACATGAACAATTTTTTTTTCCGTTTTTCTCACTTTTGTTTTCTTTTCATTTTTTTTTCTTTTAAACTTACAAAATTTGCCTAAATCATTTCCCCTTTCTCAAATAATATCTCATATTAACTTCAAATTATGATCAAATAAGCAATAGAGTTCCAAAATTTCTCCCTCAATTCATTCAATCAAATAAATTCCTTCCAAGTTAAAACTAGGTTGACCAAATGGACATGTGCTCAAAAATGAAGGGTCTCAAATAAAATAATAATCAACAAAGAAAATCAAATTCAGACTATCCAATGTCTATCAATCGTCCAAGAAGTTATCAAAAAGAAATCAAAATTTTATCATTGGTCAAAAATCAAAATCCAAATCAACTCATTGCTCAAGTGACACATTCTAAAAAGTATCCCATTTTCGTAGGAAACACGATTGCACTTAGCATGTGCAACAAGCATTTAAACCCCAAGGTTACCCCAAGTGGACGAGTTGTGTCTCGTGAGGGTTTGCAGTGAATATACCCACAAAATTCAAAATCATCTAAAAATAAAAATAATCAACCTAAAATAAAAAAAAATAACAAATAACAAATAATCAAACGAAATATAAAAAAAATAAAATAACAAGTACCCTTAAATCCTCCTCCACACTTAAAACTTACATTGTCCCTAATGTAAAGTAAAATGCATAAAAAAAGTAGAAAGATACTCCCCTATGGGTTGCCTCCCATGCAGCGCCTTTGTTTAAAGTCTTTGGCTCGACCTCATTCCTTTGTCTCAATCTGGTTCAAACACACAAATTATCTTTTCATGTTGCCACTTGCTCTTTTCATTGAATTCCTCAGCATCATTATACGAGTGAAAATCCTCGAACTTATCTTCATCCATCAGCAAAAAATAACTGTCATCATTCGGTTTATCCTTTCTTATATCTTTGATCACATTAACCTGAAAACATCCCTCACAACCATTTGGAAGTTTGATTGCCTTCAGAGCATCATTCAACGCTGCTACAGATCCTTGTAATTTTGAATTTTCCTCATCAATGTTTGTAATTTCCAAAGCATCCTTTTCATCTAGTTCAAAAACTTCCTGTGCTAAAGAGTCAACCACATCAATAGAATAAACAAGTTTATCATCACTAGGAGATTTCATGGTATCATCAATATTAAACTTAACAATTTCACCATCAAATTCCATTGAAAGTGTACCACTATGAACATCAATTTTAGTTTTAGATGTCTTTAAAAATGGTCTTCCTAACAAAATCGATGCATTTTGGCCATCATTTTCCATATCAAGCACAAAAAAATTAGCAGGAAAAATCAAACCATTGACTTGGACAAGAACATCCTCAACTACACCTCTAGGATAAACATTAGATCCATCAGCCAATTGAATTACAGTACCAGTCTTACTCAAGGGTTCAAGTGACAAAGAAGCATATATAGAATATGGCATGACATTAATAGATGCTCCTAAATCTAACATGGCTCTTTCAAATCTAGTGCTACCTATTGTGCAAGGAATAGTGAACATACTCGGATCTTGACACTTAGTAGGGAGTTTTCTTTGAATAACAGCTGAGACATTTTTCCCTACTTTTACTTTCTCATATCTTTTAAGTTCCTGCTTCCTCTTATGGGTACACAATTCTTTCAAAAATTTAGCATAACGAGGTACTAACAATAGAATATTTACCTCGCATCTACGGAAAGTCTCATACAAATCTGAATACTTATCAATTTTCCTATTTTCAGTTAAAGCATAAGGAAAAGGGGGTACAGGTTTATATTCAGAGAGAGGGGAAAATTTACGCTTCGGTGCATTAATGTCACACATAACACCACTGTCTGTATTGTCCGTGTCTGTTTTGCTTTGCTCCCGCGATATAGGTGCTGACTTTTCTGGATTCTTTACCTCTTTGCCACTTCTCAAAGTGATTGCACTTACATTCTCTTTTGGATTCACCACTGTTTGAGAGGGTAACTTCCCTGAACCTTGGGCCTCCAAACGACTGATTGCAATTGCCATTTGTCCCACTTGCATACCCAAATTCTGAATACTTGCCCTTGTTTCCTGTTGAAATTGCAAAGTGTTAGTGGCAAGAGATTTAATAATATCTTCTAAAGACATAGAAGAGTTAGAAGATTGGCCCTGTTGTTGTCCATTGGGATATGGTTGTTTGTATTGCTGATAACTGAAGAAATTTTGATTAGCAGACTGATTTGCTTGTGGATTCCCATAACTAAAGTTAGGATGATCCCTCCATCCAGGATTATACGTGTTCGAATAGGGATCAAATTTTTGTTGTGGTTGTCCAGGGAAGCCACCTGCTACATTAACTTACTCAAAGGACTCCTCTTGAAGAGTTGGGCACATATCTGTTGGGTGTCCTACTACCGCACAAATTCCGCAAGCTTTTACTTGTTGTGTATTACCTGCAGCCATTTGACGAACAAGAGATGTTAGACTCGTAATTTGTTGTTCAATTGAAGAAATTTGTACCTCACTAGCATTCCTGGGTGCAAAATCCAGTCTAGTGCCAAATTGCTGACAGTTAGCTGCCATATTCGCAATGAGATTCCTTGCAGCCTCAGGAGTTTTATCCACCAAGGCTCCTCCACTCGCTGCATCGATCATGCTTCTATCCGTAGAAGTAAGTCCTTCATAAAAGTATTGAATGAGAAGCTGTTCACTTATTTGATGATGGGGCAACTTGCACACAATTTCTTGAAGCGTTCCCAATATTCATGCAAAGATTCTCCATTATTCTGCCTCACGCCACAAATTGACTTCCGAATGTTGGCTGCTCGTGAAGCGGGAAAATATTTCTCTAGGAAAAATCTTTTCATCCCTTCCCATGTTGTGATACTCCCGGAGGGTAGATAGTAGAGCCAATCCTTTGCTAAATCCTTTAGTGAAAACGGAAAGGCTCTCA
The DNA here is from genome assembly GCA_034770075.1 of Aralia elata. Lineage (NCBI taxonomy): Eukaryota > Viridiplantae > Streptophyta > Magnoliopsida > Apiales > Araliaceae > Aralia > Aralia elata. Next base: position 67,519,245 of record CM068377.1, read on the forward strand.
ATTTGATTTGCTCCTCAGTCACTCCAGTCGGTTTCATACTCGTGCATACCATATGAATTTCCTTCAAGTGTTTATGTGGATCTTCACCTGCCAAACCATGAAAAGTAGGGAGAAGATGTATTAGTCCAGATTTCAATTCAAATTGAGTATTATTATCAAGATTAGGAAAAGTTATGCATAATGGTTGTTGATCCAAGTTCGGAGCTGCAAGCTCCTTCAAAGTTCGATTCGCTGCCATAACCTCCTTCTTTTCGAAATTTCTTCGAGCTTCCTTCCTTAATCTGCGAATAGTTCTCTCTATCTCTGGATCACACTTTAAATCACCTTGATTAGTAGATCGAGTTTCGGGCATAAACAATCAAGGAAATTCAAATAAAATAAGGATAACAAAAATATAAAAATAAACTAAATTCACTCCCCGGCAACGGCGCCAAAATTTGGTGTGTTGTCGCAGGCAACCAAAAATAAAACCTTGCTGCGAAAAATATTTATGTAGTAGTGTAAGCAAGTGTCGATCTCACAGAGAATGATTAATCTATTTTTATATTTTGTATACCAGAAAAGGGGGTTTTGAATGTAATTATTAAAGTAAACTAAAAATAATGGAAAATAATTTATTAAAGTAAATCAGAGAAAACAAACCTTGGATTAAATCAACTTCCACCTCAGAAGCTTACACTGATCATTGACTGAAGCATAATCAATTAATATTTTAAATATTCACCGTTAGAATCAATTCACCATTCTGAATCATTCCGTGTCTTTCCTTAATTTTAGTTAGATAGAAACAAGCGATCTAAATAACCCTAACTACTAAACAACTTCACACAAGCGCTAAAAGTTTAATCTAGTAGATGCTTTAAGAATTAGAAAAACCGATGAAACTAAACAACATAAGCACAAGCGGTTGCATTTAATTTAGTTGAATATTCTTCCTAAAATATAATAATCTCGTGATCTGCAGTCAATTATTAACCTTAGTTGCTTCGCAAATTAGAGTGACCAAACAATTACGGATTTGATACCTAATTTAGCAGTAGATTTCAACACTTAATAAACTAGTATGCATCCTAGTAATTAAATATATCAATCATAGAATTCAAGCACAAAAGAATAATCAATACTCAAAATAATAATTGAACAATTAATATCGATTAGATCTCACAGTGTAATAATCTGAGGCTTCCGTCTCCTCAATCTAAGAACAGAAATTTAGCTACTCATAGCTATGAAAAACACCAAAGAATAATAGAGAGAAATATTTTTATTTATTTAATGAAGTGTTGTGTCCATTACATCAACCTTGACCCCTTATTTACACTATTCAAAAGTAACCCTAACCCTAATAATAATAGAAACAATAACAATCCAACTTAAAATTGGAATTCAAATTCTAACTAAATAAAACCCTAATTACATTAGTATTAAAAACATTAATATTCTAGAATCTACTTCTATTAGTTCCTTAAAGAAATCAGATTGCCAAGATTGAATTTCCATAATTGCCGTGTAAAAGATTTTTCCTTATCGCGTTAGAAAATTAGCTGAATCCAAATTTAGTTTTGATTCCAATTGTTGAATCCTTGAGCTGCTAGGAATCCCATAAATCTCTTCCAATTTGGAAAGGAATCCGTGAATATAAAAATACCATGTAGGTCCACATGAATAACTTGTGCATTATTATAACTTTGCCCCTCTAAAGCATTCCAAAGTTACGGACTCCGTTAATTGTACCTAAAATAAAAATATAAGAATAATGAGTGTATTTAGGCACAAAATAAATATAAAAGATAAAGTATTAAGGGATAAAAATATAACATATTTTATTCTCATCACATCTAATAAGCATGTTCGAAAGATTTGAAAATTAAGTTTCAAGTTCTGCTGAATCAAAGCATGTCTGCGTCTGAACCCGAAGTGGCGCGGTCGCGCCACTTCTAAGCCTAAAACTAGCGCGACCGCACTGGTCTGCAGAAGTCCTAAGATGTTTTCTTTGTGTATTGAACCTTTAAGCATGCATGGTTGAGCCTTCTAGGCTCTAATATATGTCCCATATGATGATCAAGTTAGTCAAACATGTAATTTACCATCTTAGCAAGGTTTAGCATAAGTTTTCAATTGAAAACTATACGATTTTGTAAATAAAACTTAATCAGCCTAACTTGGTTCAAATCACTTAAAAGTCCTATGTATATGTGAAATGTTTAGTTGTTGAAAGGGCCTGGTATGATAAACATTGAGCAGAGTTGAAAAACTCAGTTATGGGCTGAAAAGGGAGTCGCGCGGCCGCGCCACTCCAAGGTTTAAATGCAGCGCGGCCGCGCTGTGTTGCAGGGTTATCAAGATCAGTTTATTGAAGAGCTAAAGAATGGGGCTTGTGTAATAGGGACTCTTAAGTAGCAAGATATATGTTACTTAATAAATTGTCTATCCAAGAATGTTTTGACTATGTCAAACAAAGATTAAATATGAGATTGGATTATAAGATAATAAGAATTTGAGAAAATCTAAGTGATGAAGTATGAAATCTGGAATTAGACTTATAGACATGTTTATATATCGAACTAATAAGCTATGAGTAAGAAGGAGGTTAAGTCTTGAACGTTGGTCAAAGGTTTTTACCTTAAGTTAAATATGAACTAAATTGAAAAAGGATTATATGACTGATGTGTATTTATGTGTGATGAAATGACTATGTAGGATTCGTGAAGCGCAGGTAGCGGTAGTTGTAATCAACTCGCAAGGCAAGTCTTTCAGTTCTTATTTGCTATATGAATTTGATAACTGATTAGTGGAATTGTGTACCGCTATAAGACTGTTGAGTTATGTATGAAATGCATATGAAACATATATGAAGTCTGAAAGTCAATCTATGACTATGTTGATTGAGTAAGGAACTCAATCTTAATGTATGCTATGTGAGATGCAGTATGTATAACATGTTAGATATTTATAATTGTACAAGTTGAGCATGATAATATGTGTTATGTGATGTATGAAAACTGTTTGATTTGCTGAGTTGTCGAGCTCAATCTTGTAAAAATAACCATTTTTAAGTTAAGGATATAATGAGATAGTTTCTACTATTCGGATGATGATGATCAGAAGACATACAAGAAAATATATTTGCTTTGTAAAGAATTTGATTAAACCATGCCAAAGGTTTTGATAGATGTATTAGGTAGTTTTATGATGTCTATTTAATGACAGAGTGTTATGTTGAATTATTCGAGATATTAAAGATGTTGTAATGAATGAATAAACTTATATAATAAGTCTGATGAAGTGAATCATAAATTAGACATGATTCGAAGTTATGTAATCGTAAAAGTTGTGATTCAGGAAAATAAAGGAAATTTTTTTAAAAAGTTTTAATTTATCCGCATTTTATTAATTAGAATGATGTAAAGGAAGATTGTAAATGTATTGCTAACGAGCAAAGTCGGGACTGAAATTGTCCAGATTTTGGGGACGTTACACCTTCTAGCCGCCAATCCAATCCCGCAACCAAGTCCCAAAATGAATTACCTCCATAATCCTTCTGCCTCGGGACTCATAGAGACCTCTCTTAGGTCTCATATTCCAAGATTTTTGCTGCTCAATCCATGCCTTTCTGCTCTTCTTTCTTTATATGAACATCATGTTATTCAATCTCATCATCAAAAACTTCGGAGGAGCTCAGCATAAAACCGGGGAGGCCATGCCCTAAGGGGCCAAACCCTAGGAGGAGGGGTCGAACCCTAAGGGGCCAAACCCTAGGTTCGTGCCTCCTTCGGTCCTCTTCATTTGTATTAGCTTTTCTTGATCAATTTTCATCATTTTCTCTTCATTCTTGGCCTTGTGAAAAGTTTCTCTTGTCATGGAGGATTCAAAGAAAACCATTCCTAAATCCTCACAAGTTTTTCGTGCTTTTTTCTGTGGTTCAAGATCGTTATTCCATCATTGCACTGCTCAAAACTTATCTGGCACGACTTTTGAGAATATGAAACGATGTGCCCCCCAGGAAACCAACCCATAGGGTGGCTGAATCCTAAGGTGCCTAGGAGGGGCACTTTACCTTCTTATTCCTTCTCCGTTCGCTTTTCTTATTTTTGTCCTTGTTCTGTTCCTGTAGTTCAAATCAAGTCCAATTGGTGAAGTTGTTGTCGGATTTTGTCTTGAGATGGGACCACCTAAGGGTGGCTAAACCTTAGGGTGGCCGAATCCTTGGGTGACCGAACCCTAGGGGGCCGAAACCCTAGGTGTTCCTCCTTTTGTTCATTTATTACTTGTCTTGTTTATTTATTTTCGTCTTATTCATTTATTTATGTCTTTCATTCAATTATTTAGGTCACATGTGAATCCTAATTTATACTTGAGCCCACAAACCTTTAACTCTTGAACAACTTTAAGTACTTGAATGATTTTTTTGGGTGCACAAATTTTCATTTGGCTAGACATCTTCGATTCAATATCTGAACCTTTTGCATGGCTTTATTAACTTCTTTCATTTGATTGTAGATAATAATGTATGGCTGAACAAAGAACTCATTATAATAACTCAAATATTTTGCAACCCATTGATCCAACTTACAATGAATGTACGTGACGTATTGTCAATAATATTCAGAAATCAATATATCTTTCATATCTTTCCAACAAAAAAAAATTTCTTATACCATTACGCGATCTCATATACTGCATATGTGTCCAACTTTCAGCTGCAAATCCAACAAGTTTATTGTAAGACCCCAACTTTTTATAAATAAGATTTTTAATTTTCTTCTTATTATTATTATTATTTTAAATTGTTAGGTGTTAAATTGATGAAATGATGAGGTAAGGATGATATGTGCAATTATACAGTATGCTGGGGAATATTTCTTATGTCGGGGAATATTCGTTCTGTCGAGAAATATTATTCGATAAAGTACGACGGCGCCGAATAACCAATCATTAGTGGGCCCCACAATGGAATAACTGTCAGATATAAAAAGCGATAACTTTTTAAAATGGACGGCAGGATTTTTATCGTTAACTGTTGAAATAGCCGGTAATAAAATAATAGTAACACGCGTTATTCTACAGTAGCACGCGGTACTCCACAGTAGCACACGATATTCTATAGTAACACACCGTATTACACAATATTTTATATTATTGGTTCAATAATTGCTACAATGATAATAACATAATATTTTATTATTGACTTAATAATTGTCACAGTAACAACTGCACAATATTTTACATTATTAAATCAATAATTGTCATGGCACAATAACTCATATTATTGAAAGGATATTATTAGTTAGCATTATTGGCAATGTCTAGAAGTTCTATCAAAGAAAGGGGTTATTTAATTGTGCGCCATTTTTACGGAGACCCCCTCTTTCCTGGGAATGATCTGGTTGTCAATATTGCGAGTATATGATATCTGTGATATTAATACATTTAACACAATAATACAGAAAATGGATATATTAATAATAATAATTTTTTTTGATAATAGATTTATCTTTTTGATAATGGATTAATCTTTTTGAAAAAATAGATGGATGATATAGATTGAAGAAAAAATGGATGGATGATATAAAAAGAGTGTGATAATTGATGTGTGGTAGATATTGATTACATTTTATAGGGGGGTTTAGCATAAGGAAAATCATAACTTCTTTACTTGCTTATACTTCCTTCCACTCTCTAAATTTCTTTGTGTAAGTTCTTTCTAATTGTGTTAAACTATCTTGAGTTTTTGGTGAAGATCAGTAAGAATACTGGTATTGTTCAAGTAAGTTTTTCTATAAAAGTTGGTCAAGCACCCACATACATCACACGGTGTTTATAATTCTTCTTTTAGAAGAGTTATTTTGAAAAAACTTCCTTTGAAAGATTTTATTTTGAAATATTATTTTTGAAGTTTATTCTTCACACTACACAGAATATATTATATAATCACTTTTGATAATTTCATAATATACGAGTTAGTGTACACCATATGTGATAGTTACTAATTTTATTATAAATATATTTAGATTGATAAACTTCATAGAAACCAATACCCAATCACTTGCTAATTGAGGTAAGGGTGTCATTTTCTTCATACTCGTAAGTGGTATCATTTCTTTTGTACTCGTAAAGGATATTATTTTCTTTCATACTCGTAAAAGATATTATTTTCTTTTATACTCCTCCATTTATGGAAGAAATTATTATTCGTTTCCATAACAATATTATTAAATGGTGAAAAATCCTGAAATTAGTATAATATCCTTAATAGTTTGTGTTTCATCTAGCATCTTTTCACCTGAATCTTTCTATTGAATTTTTATCGTTATATTTGAAATATGAATCTTGAATATCATTCTTGAATTTGACTCCACATTTTGGTCATTATGTTGACAATTTGGACATTTTCGGTCTCTAGATAGATTTAATTACAATCTCTAATATTTATTCTTATTCTTGATCTCATTGTTTCTATTGTTTCTATTCATCCTCTATATTATTGTCATAATCCTCAGACTTAAATTGTGGTGAAAAGTTCTCTTTGGCCCGTAGTGCAAAGATGAACTGGTGATTGGCATGATTATGACCAGGAATTGTGTATTGGTATAATCTTAACATTTGGTGTTACAAACAAAGGCTTGTGGTGAAAGTTCTCTTTGGCCCGTAGTGCAAAGATGGACTGGTGTTTGGCATGATCATGACCATTGGTATTACACATGAATATCTTTGGCCCGTAGTGCAAAGATAAACTATTGATTTGCAGGAACTGTTGATTGGTGTTACAAATGAATATTTTTGGCCCGTAGTGCAAAGATAAACTATTAATTTGCAAGAACTGTTGATTGGTGTTACAGGGATAAAATATTGGTGGTGAACCTTTAACTTATGGAAGATGGTGGATATTATAATCTACTTAACTCTTCTAATAGATTATTTGTTCCACTACAGTTGTTGTTATTAAAACACTTATAATATCTTTAAATCTCTGATTTATTACCGTTGAAAGCTAAAGATAATTTATTTTTCATTATCTTAGTCATGATATTCTTTGCTAGGCTATTTGAGCTCACCCTTTTCAGTTTTGTCCCATTATTTTTCTCAAGAAAGGAAAGTGTAGCTGGGACTAGTCGGGGAATGGAATGATGGTCGAGTTAGTGGTTGTCCTCATCAAGTTATAAAAAAGTATACCAATAATTGTACTGAGGACTTAGAACGTGTGTTGTCATCTTTTTACGGCATTGTGATAATTTGAGTTTGGATACTGTTGTACCATATACGGTACGATATTTATATTGAACTAACAGTATGTGTGTTGTCGTATTTTGCACGACAGTATAATAGTTGTAAATAGAAAATTTTGTATTTATAGTATGTATTTTGGTGACTCAAAATGGGCTGTGTGGACCTATTTTGGGGGCGTCACAGTTGGTATCAGAGCTTAGGGATATAATCTCTGCTAGAGATCTGGGATTAGAACTAGGAGGGGAGAGACGAGTAAAATCCTTCGCTAGTGTGTCCTACCTAAGCTATTTTGTTATTTAAGTGATTGGTTTGGTTGTAGGGACAAGATGTGGCATGTCAATTTCTTTAACTAATCTTTGCTTTGTGATCACATTTCAGAATGGCATCTGAAAATCAAGAGATGAACTATGAGACAATTGTGGCTGATAATCAGGAAGCTACAAATAATACTGGTGCAAACTTAGAAAATCATGATGCTAACAATAGAATGAATGATGAATTTTTTTTTAGGAACTTCATGCAATTCATGCAGAACTAGGCGAGAAGAGCTCCTACCTATAATACTAGTGGAAACACTGGTAACGTACGAATGGTCACTGCCAAGCAGTTCAAAGAGTTAGGACCGCCTGAATTTTTTGGAAAGCCGGACCCACTCAAGGTAGAAGCATGGCTCAAACAGATGACCAAGATATTTGATGTTATGCGTTGCGCTGATAATCAAAAGGTTCCCTTCGCCACGTTTATGTTACGCGGAGAAACAGATCACTGGTGGGAGTCAGTAAAGCGTACCCATCACTCGGCACTCGAGATGTCTTGGGTTGAGTTCCAAGAATTATTTAACGAAAAGTATTTTCCAGAGAGTATTCGCCATATGAAGGAGGTGGAATTCATCAAACTAAAGTAGAACAACATGACCGTATCACAGTACGAAGCCAAGTTCGCTGAGCTGTCTCGATTTGCTTCCCATTTGGTGGACACTAAGGAACGGATGACACGAATATTTTTACGAGGTTTGAAACCAGAAATTCGTCAATATCTTATTTCTCATAAAATTTGTCTATATTCGGATGTCGTGGATAGGGCTCAATTAGTGGAATAAGAGAAAGAAATACTACAACTAGGAAGGAACACCCAACAACGAGAGAGAAATTATGATAATAATCGTAATGGTGGCAACAATCATCAAAATAATGATAACCAGCAAGGAGGGAATCACCACGTTAGAAATGGTAACCACTTCAGTGGTAATCCTGGCTCAGATAACAGGAGGAGTGAGTCAAGTGGTAACAATTTCAAGAAGAGAAGATTCAACAATAATCATGGAAAAGCACCAGCATCATCACCGGCACCAGTACCAGTTTCGAAGGGAGGAGAACGACCACCAGTCAGATGTTACAAGTGCAGAAAAGAGGGACACATCAGTCCAAACTATACACAGACGCCATCCTAGGTATGTTACAATTGTGGAAAGGAAGGCCACATAGCTCGATTTTGTCATGCAGCAAAATCAAGTCCAACTGCAATGATGACACCAAAGACTGTCACGGACAAGTCAAAGTCTGTGGTTCAGGGGAGAGCTTTTATCGTAACATCCCAAAAAGTGCAGAACCCGAACGAAGATATCACGGGTAAACTACTTATTAACTCTTGTGAAGTCTATGCTTTATGAGATACTAGTTCTACCCACTCTTTTATTTCTCCTGCTTGTGCTCAACGTTTAAACTTGACTCCTAAGAAACTAGATTTTGACTTATCCATTGAAACTCCATTAGGAGAAACCTTCATTACATTCACTGTTTATAAATCTTGTTTGATTCAAATCGGCACCCTCACATTACCCGTTGATCTCATCTCTTGGGAAATCCTTGAATTTGATGTGATTTTAGAAATTGATTGGTTAACTATCCATCATACTAAACTTGATTGCTTTCGTAAGGTCGTTAGTCTTTATAGTCCTAATCAACCTATTATATGAATTCAAACAACCAAATCGTTGAAATTAATAACTGTCATTTCTAGCCACAAAGTTATTCGTTTATTGAAAAACAGATGTCAAGCTTTCTTAGCCCATGTAACTATTTTAAACAAAAATACGTCAGATTTGAATGATATTTCTGTTATTAATAAGTTTCCTGACGTATTTCCCAAAAAACTTCCTGGCCTACCCCAGACCGTGAAATCGAATTTTGTATCGACCTTGAATTTGGTACAAAACCCATTTCCAAGACCCCATATCGAATGACTCCTATTGAACTCCAGGAGTTAAAAGTCCAACTACAAGAGTTGTTAGATACTAGTTTCATACGTCTGAGTACATCGCCTTGGAGTGCTCCTGTTTTATTTGTAAAAAAAAAGACGGCAGTATGAGACTTTGCATTGACTATCAAGAGTTGAACCATGTCACCATCAAAAATAGGTACTCGTTACCTCGGATTGATGACATGTTTGATCAATTACAAGGTGCTTAATACTTTTCAAAAATTGATCTCCGCTCTGGGTATCATCACTTAAAGGTTAAAGCTGATGATATTCCTAAGACTGCTTTCAGAACTCGCTACGGGCACTACGAGTTCTTAGTCATGCCTTTTGAATAGACCAATGCTCCTGCAGTTTTCATGGACATGATGAACCGGATATTCAAGGAATATTTGGATCATTTGTGGTTGTCTTTATTGATGACATCCTCATATACTCTAAGAGTCATGAGGATCATGAGCGACAACTCAAGGAATATGAGAGGAATTATCCTACTCATGATCTAGAGTTGACAACAGTCATTTTGGCGTTGAAGATCTGGAGACACTACTTGTATGGGAAAAAAGTGGAGATCTACACAGATCATAAAAGCCTCAAATATTTCTTCACCGAGAAGGAACTCAACATGCGACAACGACATTGGCTCGAGCTGTTGAAGGATTAAGACCATACCATCCAATAACATTCTGGAAATGCGAACGTGGTAGCTAACGCGTTGAGTAGAAGAACGTATGCAAGTACGAGTGCGATACTGATAATGCAAAGGACTATTTTGTATGACTTACAAAAGGTGCAAATAGAGTTAAAGACTCCAAGAACCCACGTGAAGATGACAACGTATATAAACAACACAAGATCGACAAAAGAGTTATGTTGATCTTCATCAAAGGAATGAGGAATTCTGTAATGACCGCAAAATTTTAAGCTTTATTATTACTAAGATTTAGAATTTTATTTGATGATTCTTGCATCATAATTTAAATCCTTAAATAATTTGGATAACTACGTATGACTATGTGTTACTTGATTTAATAGTCCTTGTGTGTAGTTATAATATAAATCGACTAGCCTATGAAATCAGTTAAACAAGCCCAAGCAATAAATTGTGCATCGGACTTGTAGATGTTTAACGATGGAGTGTAGTATTAATGGTATCAATAAATTAGAGTCTCGCCAAGAATTATAGCAGACTAGCCCAATTGATGTCTTAACAGGCCCAATCCCAAGTATTGATGGGTGGACTAGTAATTTGGGTATGTGTGTAACACACTCCTTGTAGACTTATAGAGGGAGGTGCCATACATATGGGAATATATGTATGCCTAACCCAATAGGAAATAGGCCCACACCAACACCAAGGTTGCTGAGCCTATTCGGTGAGACCAAGTGGAGGACCAAATGGGTGAGTTGTCCTACACAAAACCAATTCAAAAATATATAGATATACCATCACAGTACTACCATCTCCTACCCGCCGAGCTAGGCCTACGCCTAGTATCGCAAGAACCCAAGCCCAAAAGGTGACAACCTGCCGATTGATGTAACAGTGAGTTGGTGAAGCTTTTCCTCAAATCACTCTTAACCAATGGGTATTTCCGTTGGGTAGTAGCGGTGTGGTACGAGTATTAACCAGCATTTGGGCAAGGAATTTCTTCTATAAATAGGGACCCCCGACCTCTCTTGTAAAGCTCGCTAAGTTTATTAGTTCTGATAGAGAGAATTATAGTGAGCTGAGAGATAAGGAGGAACCCTAGCAGAACTCTCGTCGTTCGGTAAGGCGGACGCAGTAGTAAAGTAGCAAGTACCAGAGGGAGTTTCAAAGAGGTAAGATCCTTATTATTTTGAGCATTAGTTTTCCTTGTCCAGTTAGATTTTCTGCTGAATGAGTCAGTAGATGTCGAGTCAGGCATGACTAACTGTGATGTAAAAATAGTGTTAAACTCTGCAGTCACAAGGTAGTCGAACAAAGACATGCATGTCTGATATGGGACTGAATAAAGACTCACACCAGAGTCGCAACAATGACCTTAGCCACCTTATTTTGTTCGAGATCAGCTGTTGACTTGAGCCAAGCTCAGTTCAGAACTGAAGCAATAAGACCAACTTGAGATGATCCTTATGATAAATCTCAGGACTTGTGTTTATAAACAATAGGGGATGACAGTCGATTTATAAACCAATGTAAGGTGTAACCATGATCCTAGTAAGAGGGTTGTTGGCAACCCAGTCTCATACGTCTGTCTACATGCCAATAGAATATTACTAACAGTTAGTATTACCCCAGACCCAAATTGGGTTTTGTAGTATAGTAGCAAACCTGAGTTTGAAACTCAAAGTCTCATGTATTTGTTCTTTATGAGACCCTTGCATGCTAATGGATAGACTCAATCAGACTCAGCCCACGTGTTAAGTTGGCCAATGTAAGATCATAGCCTCAAACCATTTAGCCAAAGACTTCTGTTGAGCTGTAATGTCAAAATATGACTAAACCAGAATAGTAGAATGGACCCTGCCGTAGAGTTCATCTACTGAATCACCATAACCGCCAGTCGAGACATGCCGAAATCGTAGAGTGGACTCTGCTGGACGTAGAGTTCCACTCGGCCATTTTAGAGTGGACTCTGTCAAACGTAGAGCTCCACTAGGCCATCGTAGAATGAGACCTCCCGATCGTCGACTGACTTCACCCCGATCGTCGAGTGCACTCGCAAATCGTAGAGTGGACCTGACTAGTCCTGGAGCCAATCGTAGAATGAACTCTACGATCGTAGAGTAACTCTGCCGATTGTAGAGCTTCACTAGGCCATCGTAGAGTGGGTTGGTCAGACCCGAAGGCGATCGTAGAGTTTCGCCATCATAGCATAAATTTTGCTGACCGTAGGGCATTACTGCCAACTGTAAGGTGAACTCTCCTGATAGCAGAGCTTCATCAGTGATCGTAGAGTGGTTGCATTAGCAGTATTAAGGCCTTATCAATCACAGGGCTGACACAACAGACCTTGAATAGTGTAAAGGGACCATAGGACATTCAGGAGTCTCTTAGGCAAGTTATTTAATCTTGTTGATGCTTAACTGTGATTGATCGTAGAGTAACTATGATTACTGTAGGACTACTGTAGAGCAGAATAGTAGGGTAACTTGCAAGCAGAGCATCAGGCAAGTTCTCTAACCTTACTCAATATTTATATTGAGCAAGTTTCCCGACTCTTTTATATTGAGCAAGTTCTTAACCCTAACTTCGCACCTATTGGAAGTTTCCCTTATTCTGAACTTATCAGATTCATTGTTATACTATTACGTATATTGTTGCGAATTTCCTGATTTAAGCTCGAGTTCTATTTTCTCAAGCATCTATTAAGTGGTATAAATACTTTAAAATTATTCCACATCAATATTATTACATTTACACCTAGTGCAGTTGAATTCGGTTCTATGGTTGGACTGTACTACTATTTAAGGTTCTGTCATTCAAGAACTATGCAAGATAAGTCTAAACCATTTGTTCGGTTAGACCTGTATGAGTTTATTAATTTTAAAAGCCGTCTGAACTAGTTGTTGGCACGGATTCTTGGACTGAGATAAACAAACCCCATGACGGGAAGTAACCTAAGTATCTGAAACAGGGTACAAAGCAGAATTAAATAGTATGCATATTCATAGGTACAAGAGGTTGATCCCATTGCATACAAAACTCTGGTAATTGTAACCTAATAGGGGGCTGTCAGTGCGACTGATTCCCTAAAGCGAGTTCATAGTCTATTTTGACTGTTAGTAGTAAATAATCAATCTTCCTACTTTTATTTGAACTTTGATTATCTTGTGCAAGTTGTTTGATCAATACTTGTGATTATTGAACCACGTTATTATTCTTCATATCCATTCATGATATATCTTTTGTTCATTTTACACTTGCTGAGCAACCTCGTTGTTCACCCTTGCTATATTATGAAAACATTACAGCTAAGCCCGAGAGCTCAAATAGAGATAAGGGCAAGGAGAAGATGAAGTTCTAGGCTGCGGATGGACATGATTATCTGTTTTAATGTTCTGATTTAATATCAGTTATGTAACGCAAATACTAATTATCATTTTGGAACTTTGTGATGTATGTATTTAAGGTTATAGACCTTGCGACTATATTGAACCTTTTGTAATGATCAATATATGATTATTCATTCCTCGTTAGTTACCATATATTGATTTAAAGGTGATTGGATGTTGTTTATCGTGAACACCTAATTTGAGGTATTGGTACCTGAATTTGGGGGTGTCACAGGTTGGTATCAAAGCCTTAGGTTATAAACTTTAGGATCGCGAAACCTAGGTTATAACCTTAGTATTAAACTCGTATTTAGTGCACTAGGACATGGATCGAGGAGATTCATTGAGACACATATGTCTGGGGGTGGATTTGTTGAAATTCATTGAGCCGACGTAGTGCATGATAAAATACTATTTCATTTCATAAATGAATATATTTTATTGTTGTAATGAAGTTTGTCCTTTGTTATGACTGTAGGATGACGGAGTTTGGTGAATCTAGTCGAGCCGTCGAAGTTGAGACGGTAGACAAGCATGTTGTCTGGGTAGAGCCAACTGAGCCAGTAGTGTTGGTACTACCGAGAGAGTCTGAGTTAGATTTTGATGGGGCACCAGTCGTGGGTCGAGTAATGAGACCATACGACGAGGAAGAAGATGATGGGGAAGATGAGGACCTTGAGGAGGATCTAGTGACAGAGGATGATGAGCCACCTGAGTATGCAGATGGCATGGGCACTACTACTAATGACATCATCGAAGGGCTGGCCAATAGGAATAAGGAGCTCGAGAATCGAGTAGCCCATTTAGAGGAGCAAAACCAGACACATCAAGTCATGAAAGACCAGTATAAGGAGTTAGCGTATCAGCTGGAGAATGAGCTGGGAGTACTGAAGGTACAACTACAGGGGTATGAGGCCTCGGCACAGCAGATCGGACCACTACTACATCAGTTGGTGGCCAAGAATGTTGAGCTGAGAAGGAAGTTGGAGCAGGAAGAAGTGAAGTTAGTCGAGCTGAGAGTCAAGCATGAGGCTACGAAGTTCGAGTTCGATCTAGAAATTGCTGAACGAATTCGGGTTGGGAATGCTTGGGTCCGAGCAGCAAGGAGAGTTGATCATCTGGAGAACTAGTTAGAGGCTAGGGCTGTGAGGCTAGAGACTTTGGGGCTGGCATTGGATGCAGCCTATAGGAGCCCAAGAGTTGGAGACAGGAGGCCTCGTATAGAGGTAGGAGAATCCAGCTGCCCGATTCGCCGCCGAGTCACGTATGGAGTGTTTCCTGGATAGTTCAGTAGGGACATGTCCATTATGGCATGTAGTGAAGTGTTAGTTTAGATGTCTTGTTATACTTATAAATGCAGTGAGTACCACTTTTGATTTAGTAGGGGCATATGCGTGTTGTAAATCCCTGTGCTCTGTTATATGCATGAGATAGTGTTAGAACCCCAACTTTATTTCTGTTAAAGGGGTAGGATGTGGTAAATCCCCAATTTTGTTCTAGGGGATAGATAGCAGTTGGTAGGCTATGCCATGAGCATTTATAGAAGTATGCCACAGGTTGGATCTTGTGTATTAAAACAGTGGTATATGAATATAAATGGAGTTGTTTTATTTGAATCAAATATGTTGACGTATGCCATAACTTTTAATGCTAACCTGATTAGCGTATAGCGTAAAGCTGTTAGTTAAAGCTTAAGGTTTCCTTTTCTTCTATTAGATCATGTCGTCTAGAAGACAAGCATGAAACCAAAGGGAGGAAACATCCGTCAATAACGAAGAAGGAAATGCCGACCCAATGCAAAACTTTGTCAATATGTTGGCAGAAGCAATACAGAATAGACCCCCGCCAGCAGTAGGGCAGCCAATGCAACACTTTGCTAGCTTCAAGGACTTTAAATTGGTAGGACCTCCGGAGTTCTTGGGAATCATAGACCTAATCGAAGCCCGGACATGGGTAGAGGAGATGGAGAAGGTGTTCGAGGTCGCACGGGTGACCGAAGGACAGAAGACGGGATTCGCCACCTTCATGATGAAGGGCGAGGCAAATTATTAGTGGAAGGCTAATAAGGGTGGGGTCGTGCTGGAGAAGGAGTGATTTCGTGGGAATGCTTCAAAGAATTATTCTTCGAGAACTACTTCCAGGAGAGTATGCAATCGAATATGGAGGTGAAGTTCTTAGAACTCAAATAAGGGAGTATGCCGGTCGCCGAGTACGCGGCAAGGTTAACGAATTGGCCAGATTCGCCCCACACCAAGTGGATACTGAGGCCAAGAAGGCGCGGAGATTTGAGCAAGGACTAAGACCATGGATTTACAGTAAGGTTGTAGTTTTGCAGATTGGCACGTTTTCAACACTCTTAGAGAGAGCAATTATCGCCGAGGGAGGAAATGAAGCGTTGGCCAAGTAAAACCAGGATAAGAAGAAGGGCCACGACACTAACAAAGGAGGGAGTAGTGGAGGTAGCAACTAGAACAAGAGGAAGTGGAGTGACAACCAATCTTCTAGAGGAAACAAGTCCGGAGGGGAGGCTAAGAAAGGGAACAAATGCAGCAATTGCGGGAGAAATCACTCTGGGGAATGCATGAAGGGGAGAGGTGTCTGCTATAACTGTGGGCAGCAAGGGCACCTTGCTCCTCAGTGTCCTAAGGGAAAGAGGGGAGGATGTTTCTCATATGGAGCACCAGATCATCAGATTAAAGACTGTCTATGACACCCCTAAATTTAAGTACCAATACCTCGAATTTGGTGCTCACGATAAGTAACATCCAAACACCTTTAATCAACACATGATAATTAATTGTGGAATAAACAATCATATATTGATCATTCAAAAGGTTTACAATCGGGTCCCAAGGACTATAACCTTAACTAGACATCACGAAGCAATAAAAATAACTACTATCGTTCATGTTACATAATCCGAAGTCTAAGAAAATACATTAAAACAGATGACGCGCCCGTCTGAATCCTAGAACTTCATCTTCTTCTTGCCCTTCTCTCTACTCGAGCACTCGGGCTTAACTGTATTATTTTCATGATATAGGAAGGGAGAGCAATGAGTTTGCTCAGCAAGTTAAGCGGACAAGAGGTATATTAAGAATGAAGATAAATAATTTCGAATGATTCCATAGTAAGAATAACTGTAACGAATACAACAAAGTGAATAACTGAAACGAGATAATCAATGATCGATAAATGAATGAAGATTGATTATTAACTGCAAACATTCAAATAGACTATGAACATACACGTGAGGCATCGGTCACCTTAACCGACCCCCATTAGGTTGCCAACTATAGAGTGTGTACGCAAGGGGATCAGCCTTTTGTACAATATGAATATGCATACCATTTAACTCCATCTCGTGTACCGTCTTTTAGATACTTAGGTTACTCCCCATCATGGGGTTGTTCATCTCAGTCCAAGAATCTGCACCCAACTATGGGTTTGGGATAGCTTTTAAATTTACTAAACATGTATGTGTCTAACCGAACAATGGCTTAGACTCCTCTTGAATAGTTCATGAATATCTAAATTAAAATATGAACCCTGTTTACCAATACAATGGTAGCAAACGCACTGAGTGTGAAAAACAGTGATATTAATGTGGAATAATCTTAAAACAATTAAACCACCTAGCATATGCTTGAGAAATAGGACTCGAGCTTACTTCGAGAATTTTGCAACATGTAATAGGAACTTGCACAAGATATGATAGCAGACTTGCTCAATGTAAAGATAGTTAGGAACTTGCAATAGTTATAATCTCAAGGTCGGGAAAACTTACAATAAGTAACGTGAGATTATAAAACTTGCAATACGTGCGAAGTATAGGATTAAGAACTTGCCTGATTTGCTGCTTATACAAATTTACTCAATGATTCTGTTCTGCGAGTATCCTACAGTGATCATGATTATGCACTCTGATCAGTCATAGCTATGCATTAACAACAAATAGGATAGACTCACTTAAGGGGTAGTTATGAACTCCGTTGGACTCTCTTTTCCTACAAGAGGTCTGACAAGCCACTCCTACGAATTTGTAGGAACTTGATACTATCAGTAGAGTCACCGTCGGACCAGTGGGGAATTCTGCAACCACCCACTATATTCAATAACTTGCTTCTGAAGTCCCATAATGGAATAGGGATATACTTTTAGGTCTGACCAACTTTCTGCCCACAAGATGTTAGCTTCGGCTCCCCTTCGAGAACTTCTCGTGGTTAAGGGACTGTCCGTACATCGGGGTCCTCTTTGGTATTAGATGTACCTTGCGTTTGGCTTCGGGAAGTCAAACGTTTGGGCCTCAGCGTCATTCTAAGACTTCAGCTTCAGAGTTATAACTTTAAAAGCCAGGTACGAGCCTTGCTATTAATTAGAGATTCTGCTTTGGGTTCAGCACTGAGCCGGACCCTTAGCAGCTATCCGCACCTTCGGGTTCGACTACGGATTTCCCCCTTGGAAACCTCTCGTAGTTCAGGATCTCTCGTGGTTCGGGAACCACTTCGGGATCGGGTGAACTAATGCTTGACTCACTTAGTGACTTCAGAGAAATAGTCAAGGTTCGGGTTCAGGGTCGGATAACCCGTCACCTCTAGTGATTTGACTTTGGGTTCTCCTTCGGGAAACCTTTCGGCTTCGGGGTCGAATGGCGGACTAAAGTCCTTCTTCGGGGATTGAGAGTTTGGGTTCGGGAAATAACTTATTGGTTCGTCTATATCACAATCGCTTTTGGACTGAACCAAGCCCTCACAGCGAAACGGCTAGGGCCTTCGGTTTCCAATATTGAACTAAACCCATCGGAATCAAAGGCTAATGCCTTTGGGTTTGATAATAGATCCCGCTATAGGAACCATTCTACAGTTTGGGGTCGGGTAACCACCGGTACCTAACCTAGTTGCTTAGGTCCAAGAGTTCAGGGTGAGGCGAAGAACCTCATTGGGCAACTTCGGTCCTTCCGATATTGCTAAGTGGTAAGGATAGGGTCATTAATACGACTCGGCTTGAGTCACTACCCCGTCCTATATCTATGCAGTGCCTGCATTGCACTCTATTGCTCAGGGGTTAACGTTAATCCCCCATTATAACTTATCATGCTCGACTCGACACCTACTGACTCAAATAGAAGGGAATTTAACTAGACAAGGTAAGATAAATGCTTGAAATAGAAAGGAGGTCTCACCTTTTTGGAGCTTCGGTATCTAGTTCTCTATCTTTCAGATTCTACTCGCCCCTTCAAACGGCAAGGATTTCTCCCAAGGTTACTCTTACCTCTCAGCTCAAAGTATCTCTCTTATATCAGTATTGCATAAACTCAGCAAACTTCCCCAAGAGCACAGGGTCTCTATTCATAGAGAAACCTTTACCTAGTCGCTAATTATTACCCAGTGGGTAGGACCAATATTCGCCGATAATACCCACTGGTTAAGCGTGATTAGGTGAAAAGCTTCACCAACTCTCTGTTACATCAATCGGCAGGTTGTCATTCGCATGCCTGGGTTTTCATATTACACGGAATAGGCCATTGGCCTAGCGCGGCTGGTTGTACTATCAGGCTAGGATTTAAAATAATAACCCACTACGGCTGGTTATACTATCAGGCTAGGATTTAAAATAATAACCCACTACCTCACATTGGCAATACAGCCTTCGGCTGTTACAACATATATCACATTGGGCTTCCTGAGTACTCCTATATAGGTATATAAGGAACTTATAATACTCTTGCCCAGCCTTTAAATCCACTTCCCACCCATCGGGATTGGGCCTGATTAATTCCTTTGGGCCGTTCCACTATAACCTCTTAGGGAGACTCTAAATTAAGACTGCCCTGGTGTAACACCTCGTCGTTAACCATCTACAAGTTCAATGCACAATTTCACTTGGGCTTGTTTACTAGGCTAGTCCATTAATATTACAAGTACACTCGTGGACTATTAAATTAAATAACACATAGTCACAAACAGTCATCCAAATCATTTAAGGACTTAAATTAATAACAATAAGCAAAAGAATTTAATAACAGAAATTAAATTATTGACCTTAATAATAATGCTAGAAAAATCGTGGTCATTACATCCTCCCCTCTTTATAAGAATTCCGTCCCCAGAATTCAACACGAGGTCACTCGAAAAGATGCGGATAATTCACCCTCATCTTTTTCTCTAGCTCCCACGTAGCTTCTTCCACTGCGTGATTCCTCCAGAGCACTTTGACCAACTGAATGGTCTTATTCCTCAAGATCTGCTCCTTCCTGTCAAGTATCTGGACAGGAAGTTCTTCATACGATAGATCTTTCTCTACTTGGATTGGTTTATAGGAGATAACGTGCTTGTAGTCCGGTTTATATAGCCGCAACACTGAAACATGAAACACGTTGTGGATGCGCTCAAGTTCAGGAGGTAAGGCTACCTCGTACGCCACTTCACCGACTCGCCTCAGAATCTCAAATGGTCCTATGAACCTAGGGCTCAACTTCCCCTTCTTCCCAAAACGGATCTTTCCTTTTCAGGGAGATACTTTCAGGAACACAAAGCTACCTACTTCGAAGTCCCGCTTCTGATGATGTAGATCCACATATTTCTTCTGACGATCCTGAGCCGCTACCAGATGGTTTCTGATCAGTCTAACGGTGTCTACTGTTTGCTGCACTATTTCTGGTCCCAACAGTCGTCGCTCTCCCACTTCGTCCCAACACAACGGTGTTCGACATTTCCTTCCATATAGCGTTTCGTACGGTGGCATGCCAATACTAGTGTAATAACTGTTGTTGTAAGCGAACTCCATTAGTGGTAAGTGGTCATCCCAGTTGTCCTTCAAGTCCATCACGACCACTCTGAGCATATCCTCTAGTGTCTGAATCATTTGCTCACTCTGGCCATCAGTTTGAGGATGATATGTCGTGCTCAACCTCAACTGTGTCCCCATTCTTTCTTGCAGACTTCTCTAGAAATTGGACGTGAAGCGCAGATCTCTATCAGACACGATAGATACCGACACTCCATGTCTTGACACAATTGCCCTCACATATAGCTTCACTAACTGCTCCAGATTGTACCTGATCTTGATCGGTAGAAAATGTGCAGATTTAGTCAAACGGTCCACGATCACCCATATCGCGTCTAAACCCTTCTGAGTCGGTGGAAGTCCTACCACAAAATCTATCGTGATGTGCTCCCACTTCCACTCCAGAATTTCCAATGGTTGTAGCAGTCCACTTGGTCGTTGGTGTTCTGCTTTAACCCGTTGACATGTCAAACATCGGCTGACATATTTCGGCTACCTCTCTCTTCATGTTCGGCCACCAAAAATGTTGTCGTAAGTCCTGATACATTTTAGTGCTCCCGGGATGAACAGAATACCTGGTATTATGAGCTTCTTGAAGGATTTCTTCCCTCAACTCCGGTACCATCGGTATCCAGATTCTACCTTCAAATCTTAGCAGCCCGGTGCTATCGACCTTATACTTGAGCTCTCCTCCCTTAGAAAGTTGCTTCCTTATGCACTCACATTCTTCGTCCATCTCTTAAGCCTCCTTTATCTTATCTAGTAAGGTCGGACTCGCCTCCACTGCGAACAGTTTCTCATTTGGCCCCATCGGATATCTCACTTCCAATTCTAGCCTTTCAAATTCTTTCACCAACTCTTCCTGAGTGGTCAGTATCAGCAACTTCTCCCTGCCTTTTCTACTCAAGGCATTAGCCACAACATTCGCTTTGCCCGGATGGTAAAGAATTTCACAATCATAATCTTTGATTAATTCCAACCATCGCCGCTGCCTCATATTTAATTCCATCTAAGTGAAGATATACTTCAGATTTTTGTGGTCTATGTATATCTCATACTTTTCTCCATATAAATAGTGCCTCTATATATTTAAGGTAAAAACCACTGCTACTAGCTCCAGGTCATGAGTCGGATATCCCTTCTCATAGTCCTTCAATTGTCGTGAAGCGTACGCAATGATCCTACCATGCTGCATTAGCACACAACCAAGGCATTTGTGTGACGCATCACTATACACCACAAACCCCCCTGTATCGTCGGGTAATGACAACACAGGTGCTTCGCTAAGCCTCTTTTTCAGCTCCATAAAACTCTCCTCATATTTATCCGTCCACATGAACTTGCTCGATTTTCTGGTCAGATTGGTTAAAGGCGATGCGATCTTTGAAAAATCCTCAATGAATCTTCGATAGTATCCCGCTAATCCCAAGAAACTTCTGATCTCCGTCGGTGTTTTCGGCTGCTCCCAGTTGATAACTGCCTCCACCTTTGCTGGATCCACCGAAACACCAACCTGGTCAATGACATGCCCCAGAAACTGCACTCTCCGCAACCAAAATTCGCACTTCGAGAACTTCGCATACAGTTACTCCCTCCTCAAAGTTTCTAGTACTAACCTCAGGTGTTTAGTGTGTTCCTCCTCCGTCTTCGAATACACCAGAATGTCGTCAATGAACACGACAACAAATTTATCCAAGTCTTGCTTGAACACTTTGTTCATCATGTCCATGAAAGCTGCTGGCGCATTCATCAATCCAAACGACATTACCAGAAACTCAAAATGCCCATATCGCGTTCTGAATGCTGTTTTCAAAATATCCGCCTTCCTCACTTTCAGTTGGTGATAGCCAGTCCTCAAGTCAATCTTTGAAAAGTGTTTCGCTCCCTTTAATTGATCAAACAAATCGTCAATTCTGGGCAACGGGTACTTGTTCTTAATGGTGTCTTTGTTCAACTCACGATAGTCGATACAAAGCCTTAACGATCCATCCTTCTTCTTTACGAATAGAATTGGCGCTCTCCAAGGTGACATGCTTGGTCGAATATATCCCTTATCTAACAGTTCTTGAAGTTAGATCATCAGTTCCTTCATCTCTACTGGAGCCATTCGATATGGTGCCTAGGATATCGGTGCTGTCTCGGGTATCAAGTCGATCACAAACTCTACTTTCTTATCTGGCGGCATACCCGGAATTTCCTCTGGAAAAACGTCGGGAAATTCCCTTACTACAGGTATCTAACCCAGTTCACCCTTTACTCTTCGAGAATCAATCACATGAGCCAGATAACCTATGCAACCCTTCCTTAGCAATTTCCTTGCTTGCATCATTGTCAGACAACAAGATTGTCTTACCGATCTACTACCATAGAATATGACCTTCGACTTATCTGAAGTCTTCAGGTGTATGCACTTCTTCTGGTAGTCAATCACAGCTCCGTGATTTGATAACCAGTCCATCCCAAGAATTACATCGAACTCTCCCAAACGAATCAGTATCAAATTCACGCTAAGCTTAACCCCTCTCAATTCAGCATAACAATTCCTATGAATGTAGTCTACAGGGATAACCTCCTTATTGGCTACTTCTACGTTCATAGAGTTTTCTAATCTTTCATGAGGTAAGCCTAATCGTTTAGCAAACTCTTTCGAGACAAAAGAGCAGGTAGCACCCGAATCAAATAACATGTAGGCATTGACAGTATTAATCAGGATAATACCTGACACCACGTCCTTCGCCTGCACCGCATCCTGCACGGTTATGTTGAATGTGTGCATCGTTGGTCGACTTGCTTGATTCGCGAGTCCCCTAATGGCCAGCTTGTTGTTATTGTTGTTCCGGTTGCCACTGGCTGCATCACTTTTCCTCTTCGGGCAATCCTTGATCTGATGGTCGGGTGCTCCACACGAGAAACATCCTGTCTTCCTCCCTTTGGGGCATTGAGGAGAAATGTGCCCCTGTTGCCCACAATTATAACAAGTGTCTTTCCCCCTCATGCATTCTCCTGGGTGACTCCTTCCACAGTTGTTACACTTGTTACCTTTTCTTAGCCTCCTCTCCAAACCTGTTGCTTCCAAAGATTTGGCTATCACTCCATTTCATTTTGTTCTGATTGCTACCTCTACTACTTCCCCCTTTGTTACCATCCTGGTTCTTCTTATTATCCTGTTTGTATTTGGTCAACGCCTCACTCCCTCCTTTAGCGATGATCGCCCTCTCTAACAGGGTGGAAAACATGCTACTTTGCAACACTGCAACTCGACTGTAGATCCATGGTTTTAACCCCAGTTCAAACCTCCTAGTTTTCCTGGCCTCAATATCGACTTGGTGAGGGGCAAATCTGGCAAACTCGTTGAACTTTGCCGCGTACTCGGCGACCGACATGTTCCCTTGTTTGAGTTCTAGGAACTTCACCTCCATATTTGATTGCATACTCTCTGGGAAGTAGTTCTCGAAAAATAATGCTTTGAAACGTTCCCACGAAACTACCCTTTCTCCAGCACGACCCTTATTAGCCTTCCACCAATAGTTTGCCTCGCCCTTCATCATGAAGGTGGCAAATCCCGTCTTCTGTTCCTCGGCTACTCGGATGACCTCGAACACTTTCTCCATTTCTTCTACCCATGACTGGGCTGCGATTAGATCTAGGGTTCCCCGAAACTCCGGAGGTCCTACCAATTTAAAATCTTTGAAGCTAGCCAAGTGATGCCCTAGTTGCTCCACTCCTAGCGGAGATCTGCTCTGCATGGCTTCGGCCATCATATCGGCAAAAGCTCTCATTGGGTCTGGATGACCCTGAGTGTTATTAACTGACTCCTCAACCCTTTGGTTTCGTGGCGGTCTTCTTGGAGGCATGATCTGCCATACATCAAAATCTCATGTTAACGCTTCGCATTTGAACCCTCATGCAACCCATAAGTAAGTGAATAATTAAAATCATAACATCTACCAATCACATTGGGGTCAAATAAAATAACTGCATTTATATTCATATACCACCGTTTAGTACAATATGACGTAACATGTGGCATACTTCTATAAATACTCATGGCATAGCCTATCAACTGCTATCTATCCCCTAATGAACAAAAAGTGGGGATTAATAACGTTTTACCCCTCTGATCAAAATAGCTGATGGGGTTCTAACACTATCCCATGCGTACAACCACGCATAAGGATTTACAACAAAGGATGCCCCTGTTATAACAAAAAGTGGGACTTACTACATCAAGACACAATGTCGAATCTATCACATAATTACATGCTGCGATGGGCAGCATCTGCCCGCCCCGACCGCTTGTAACCATCAATCAGTCGGCGACGAACCGATCGGCTAGGATGATCCTCTTTGGTGGAGTACCCCCGATCTCTGCCTCGTAGATTCTCAACGGTTAGGTCCAGTGCAATGCCCAGGGACTCAATCCTAACTACCCTAGCGTGGACCTCCTTCTTCAGTTGTTCCACTCTCCTAGCAGACCGAACCCATGCTTCTTCAGCGCGGACCTTGTCTACTCTTTCCCAAAGGAATTCGGCCTTCATGGCCTTATGCTCCACTTTCAGTCCGGCTAAAGATAACTCAACCTGCTCCTTCTTTTTCCTCAACTCAGTATTCCTAACCACTATTTGATGAAGCAAGGGCCCTACATGCTGGGCCGAAGTCATATACCCCTCCAGTTCAGCCTTCAATCCCTTCACCACATCCTCTGACTGGTAAGCTATCTCTTTATATGGATCCTCCATACTCTGATGGGTCACATTCTGCTCTTCCAGGTCTCAAATTCTTTCTTCCAATTCTAGGTCCCTATCGGCTAGTTGGTCTAATAAATAGTCCTCCGCTGGCAGCTCTTCGGTTTCATCTGCACCGTGGTCCTCTTCACCCTCAACGTCTTGACTACCCGATCTCATCACCCTACCCCTGATGGGTTCTTCAGACTCAGCTAGATAGTCTTCATCCTCCTCGGGTTCGGACTCTACAGGTGCAATAGGTGCATAACCGACTAACTGCTCGGTGTCCACTGAGATGTCTGTGAACACCTTTTCCTCAGCGGCACGACTCGGCTCTCCTAACTCAGCCATTCTACAATCAACACAAAGAACAATATCAGTCTAATAGTACAACAATAAAATATATCCATTGACGGAATGAATTTATATTTTATAATGCACAGCATCGGCTCACTGAATTTTCCACAACTCATCACCAACTCATAAGACTCAATAGAACTCCTCGATCCATGTCCTAGCGTACTCAATACGAGTTTAATACTAAGGTTATAACCTAGGTTTCGCATTCCTAAAGTTTATAGCCTAAAGCTTTGATACCAACCTGTGACACCCCCAAATTCAAGTACCAATACCTCGAATTTAGTGCTCACGATAAGCAACATCCAAACACCTTTAATCAACACCTGATAACTAATTGCGGAATAAACAATCATATATTGATCATTCAAAAGGTTTACAATCGGGTCCCAAGGACTATAACCTTAACTAGACATCAGGAAGCAACAAAAACAACTATTATTGTTCATGTTACATAATCCGAAGTCTAAGAAAATACATTAAAACAGATGACGCGCCCGTCCGAAGCCTAGAACTTCATCTTCTCCTTGCCTTTCTCTCTACTCGAGCACTCGGGCTTAATTATATTATTTTCATGATATAGCAAGGGTGAGCAATGAGTTTGCTCAGTAAGTTAAGCTGACAAAGGGTATATCAAGAATGAAGATAAATAATTTCAAATGATTCCATAGTAAGAATAACTGCAACGAATTCAACAAAGTGAATAACTAAAACGAGATAATCAATGATCGGTAAATGAATGAAGATTGATTATTAACTGCAAACATTCAAATAGACTATGAACATACGCGTGAGGCATCGGTCACCGTGACCGACCCCCCTTAGGTTGCCAACTATAGAGTGTGTACGTAAGGGAATCAGCCTTTTGTACCCTATGAATATGCATACTATTTAACTCCATCTCGTGTACCGTCTTTCAGATACTTAGGTTACTCTCCATCATACGGTTATTCATCTCAGTCCAAGAATCCACACCCAACTATGGGTTTGGGATAACTTTTAAATTTACTAAACATATATGTGTCTAACCGAATAATGGCTTAGACTCCTCTTGAATAGTTCATGAATAT
Source organism: Aralia elata (assembly GCA_034770075.1). NCBI lineage: Eukaryota > Viridiplantae > Streptophyta > Magnoliopsida > Apiales > Araliaceae > Aralia > Aralia elata. Next base: position 67,545,706 of record CM068377.1, read on the forward strand.
CAAAATTAAAATATGAACTCTGTTTACCAATACAATGGCAGCAAAAGCACTGAGTGCAAAAAACAGTGATATAAATGTGGAATAATCTTAAAGCAATTAAACCACCTAGCATATGCTTGAGAAATAGGACTCGAGCTTACTTCGAGAATTTTGCAACATGTAATAGGAACTTGCACAAGATATGATAGCAGACTTGCTCAATGTAAAGATAGTCAAGAACTTACAATAGTTATAATCTCGAGGTCGGGAAAACTTGCAATAAGTAACGTGAGATTAGAAAACTTGCAATACGTGCGAAGTATAGGATTAAGAACTTGCCTGATTTGCTGTTTATACAAATTTACTCAACGATTCTGTTCTGCGAGTATCCTAAAGTGATCATGATTATGCATTCTGATCAGTCATAGTTATACATTAACAACAAATAGGATAGACTCACTTAAGGGGTACTTATGAACTTCGTTGGACTCTCTTTTCCTACAAGAGGTCAGACAAGCCACTCCTACGCATCCGTAGGACCTTGATACTATCGGTAGAGTCACCATCGGACCAATGGGGGATTCTGCGACCACCCACTATGTTCAACGACTTGCTTTCGAAGTCCCATGATGGACTAAGGATATACTTTTGGGTCTGACCAACCCTCTGCCGACAAGATGTTGGCTTTGGCTTCCCTTCGGGAACTTTTCATGGTTCGGGGACCCCATACATTGGGGTCCTCTTTGGTATTAGATGTACCTCGTAGTTCGGGATCTTTCGTTGTTCGGGAACCACTTCGGGATCGGGTGAACTAATGCTCGACTCACTTAGTGACTTCGGAGAAATAGTCAAGGTTCGAGTTCAGGGTTGGATAACCCGTCACCTCCAGTGATTTGACTTCGGGTTCTCCTTCAGGAAACCTTTCGGCTTTGGGGTCGAATGGTGGACTAAAGTCCCTCTTCGGGGATTGAGAGTTTGGGTTCGGGAAATAACCTATTGGTACGACTATATCATAATCGCTTTTGGACTGAACCAAGCCCTCACAGCGAAACGGCTAGGGCCTTCGGTTTCCAATATTGACCTAAACCTATCGGAATCAAAGGCTAATGCCTTCGGGTTTGATAATAGATCCCGCTATAGGAACCATTCTACAGTTTGGGGTCGGGTAACCACCAGTACCTAACCTAGTTGCTTAGGTCCAAGAGTTCAGGGTGAGGCGAAGAACCTCATCGGGCAACTTCGGTCCTTCCGATATTGTTAAGTGGTAAGGATAGGGTCAGTAATACGACTCGGCTTGAGTCACTACCCCGTCCTATATCTATGCAGTGCCTGCATTGCACTCTATTACTCAGGGGTTAACATTAATCCCCCATTACAACTTATCATGCTTGATTCGACACCTACTGACTCAATCAGAAAGGAATTTAACTAGACAAGGTAAGATAAATGCTTGAAATAGAAAGGAAGTCTCACCTCTTTGGAGCTTCGGTATCTAGTTCTCTATCTTTCGAATTCTACTCGCCCCTCCAAACGGTAAGGATTTCTCCCAAGGTTACTCTTACCTCTCAGCTCAAAGTATCTCTCTTATATCAGTATTGCATAAACTCAGTAAACTTCCCCAAGAGAACAGGGTCTCTATTTATAGAGAAACCTTTACCCAGTCGTTGATTATTACCCAATGGGTAGGACCAATATACGCCGATAATACCCGCTAGTTAAGCATGATTAGGTGAAAAGCTTCACCAACTCTCTGTTACATCAATCGGCAGGTTGTCATGCGCATGCCTGGGTTTTCGTATTACACGGAATAGGCCATTAGCCTAGCGCGGCTGGTTGTACTATCAGGCTAGGATTTAAAATAATAACCCACTACCTCACATTGGCAATACAGCCTTCGGCTGTTACAACATATATCACATTGGGCTTCCTGAGTACTCCTATATAGGTATATAAGGAACTTATAATACTCTTGCCCAGCCTTCAAGTCCACTTGCCCACCCATCGGGATTGGGCCTGATTAATTCCTTTAGGTCATTCCACTATAACCTCTTAGAGAAACTCTAAATTAAGACTGCCCTGGTGTAACACCTCTTCGTTAACCATCTACAAGTCCAATGCACAATTTCGCTTGGGCTTGTTTAATAGGCTAGTCCATTAATATTACAAGCACACTCGTGGACTATTAAATCAAATAACACATAGTCACAAACAGTCATCCAAATCATTTAAGGACTTAAATTAATAACAATAAACAAAAGAATTTAATAACAAAAATTAAATTATTGACCTTAATAGTAATGCTAGAAAAATCGTGGTCATTATACTGTCTGAAGCGGAAGAGTGAGGTAGCTAGTGGCAACAAGACCAACAACAATAACAACAGCAAGCTGACTATCGGGGGGCCAACTCATCAAGCAAATAGACCCACGGCACGCACGTTCAACATGATCGTACAAGATGCGGTGGAGTCAAAGGACGTGGTATCAGGTATTATTCCAATCAATAATATCAATGCATATGTGTTATTCGATTCACCTATTCTTTTGTTTCGGAAGATTTCACTAAACAGATAGGCTTACCCCGTGAAAAATTAGAAAACCCTATGAACGTAGAAGTAGCCAATAAAGAAATTATCCCCGTAGATTACATTCATAAGAACTGTTATGCTGATTTGGGAAGATTTAAGCTCAACGTGGAGTTGATACCGATTCGGTTGGGAGAATTCGACGTAATTCTTGGAATGGATTGGTTATCAAATTACGGAGCAGTTATTGACTAACAGAGCAAGTACATACACCTGAAGACTCCAAATAAGTCGAAGGTAGTACTTTATGGTAGTAAATCACCAAGGCAATCTTGTTGTCTGACGATGATGCAAGCAAAAAGATTGTTGTGAAAGGGTTGCATAGGTTATCTGGCTCACGTGGTTGATACTCGAAGAGTAGAGGGTGAACTGAGTCAGATACCTGTTGTAAGGGAATTTCCCAACGTTTTTCTAAAGGAAATTCTGGGTTTGCCACCAGATAGAGAAGTAGAGTTTGTGATCGACTTGGTACCGGGAACCGCACCGATATCTAAGGCACCGTACCGAATGGCTCTGGTAGAGATGAAAGAACTTGTGTTCCAGTTGTAGGAGTTATTAGATAAGGGTTATATTCGACCGAGCGTGTCACCTTGGGGAGCGCCAGTTCTGTTCGTAAAAAAGAAGGATGGATCGTTAAGGCTCTATATTGACTACAAGGAATTGAATAAGGTTACCATTAAGAACAAGTATCTGCTGCCCAGAATTGATGATTTGTTTGACCAATTGAAGGGAGCGAAATACTTCTCGAAGATTAACTTGAGGACGGGATATCACCAGCTGAAAGTGAGACAGGAGGATATTCCAAAGACAGCATTCAGAACTCGATATGGACACTTTGAGCTTTTGGTGATGCCGTTTGGGCTGACGAACGCGCCAGCAGCATTTATGGACATGATGAACAGGGTATTCAAGCAATACCTAGATAAATTTGTTGTCGTTTTCATAGATAACATTCTAGTCTACTCGAAAACGGAGGAGGAACACGCTGAACATCTAAGAATAGTGCTAGAAACTTTGAGAAGGGAGAAGCTGTATGCGAAGTTCTCAAAGTGCGAATTTTGGTTGCAGAAGGTGCAATTTCTAGGGCATGTCATCGACAAGGATGGTGTTTTAGTGGACCCAACAAAGGTAGAGGCAGTTATCAACTAGGAGCAGCCGAAGACACCGACGGAGATCAAAAGTTTCTTGGGATTAGCGGGATACTATCGAAGATTCATTCAAGATTTTTCGAAGCTAGCATCGCCGTTAACCAATCTGACCAGAAAGACGATTAAGTTCATTTAGACGGATAAATGTGAGGAGAGTTTCATGGAGCTGAAGAAGAGGCTTAGTGAAGCACCTGTGTTTGTCTTTACCCGACGATATATGGGGATTTGTGGTGTATAGTGATGCGTCACACAAAGGGCTTGGTTGAGTACTGATGCAACATGGAAAGGTCATTGCGTACGCGTCACGCCAACTGAAGGATTACAAGAATGGTTATCCGACTCATGACCTGGAATTAGCAACAGTGGTTTTTGCCCTGAAAATTTAGAGGCACTACCTATATGGAGAGAAGTGTGAGATATACACAGACCACAAAAGTTTGAAGTATATCTTCACTCAGAAAGATTAAAACATGAGGCAGCGACGATGGTTGGAATTGATCAAAGATTATGACTGTGAAATTCTGTACCATCCGGCAAAGCAAATGTTGTGGCCGATGCCTTGAGCAGAAAAGGCAGGGAGAAGTTACTGATGATAACAACTTAGGAGGAGTTGGTAAAAGAATTCGAAAGACTGAAATTGAAAGTAAGATGTTCGATGGAGTCAAATGCAAAACTATACGCAGTGGAGGCGAGTCCGACTTTACTAGATAAGATAAAAGAGGCTCAAGAGAAGGATGAAGAATGTGATGGCATAAGGAAGCGACTTTTCGAAGGAGAAGAGCTCAAGTATAAGATTGATAGCATAGGGCTGCTAAGATTTGAAGGGAGGATCTGGGTACCGTTGAATCCGGAGTTAAGAGAAGAGATTCTCCAAGAAGCTCATAGTACAAGGTACTCAGTACATCTCGGTAGCACGAAGATGTATCAGGATTTGCGGCCATACTTTTGGTGGCCGAACATGAAGAGAGAGGTAGCTGAATGTGTCAGTCGATGTTTGACGTGTCAGCAGGTTAAAGCAGAACACCAACGACCAAGTGGACTGTTACAACCACTAGAGATTCTGGAGTAGAAGTGGGAGCACATCACGATAGATTTTATGGTAGGACTTCCACCGACACAAAAGGGTTTAGACGTGATCTGGGTGATCGTAGATCGTTTGACTAAATCTGCACATTTTCTACTGATCAAGATCAGGTACAATCTGGAACAGTTAGCGAAGCTTTATGTGAAAGAAATTGTGTCGCGACATGGGGTACCGGTATCTATTTTGTCTGATAGAGATCCGCGCTTCACGTCAAATTTCTAGAGGAGTTTGCAGGAAAGAATGGGGACACAGTTGAGGTTGAGTACTGCGTATCACCCTCAAACGGATGGCCAGAGTGAGCGAACGATTCAGACCTTGGAAGACATGCTTAGAGCAGTCGTGATGGACTTGAAAGGCAGTTGGGTCGATCACTTACCGTTAGTGCAGTTCGCTTACAACAACAGCTATCACGCTAGTATCGGCATGTGATAGACTCCACGGCACGCTTGCGTGAGGTGATCGTTACCCGGATCGTTTCTAGCAAGCTGTTTGAGTGGAACTCTCTCGACACCGCAACCCAACGTCTATAAAGAGACGAGAACCTTGGTACAATCGATCAAGTAATGAATTCTGCGTTGAATGGAACACCAACGACACCTAAACCCCGTACTTATATGAAGCTGGAACCTCGGTACTATCGATGATTGAAGCGGTAGAAGACGCCACACACAACTATGAATTATTGTATAATAAGTTAAATTGAATCTCAAAGAAAAACTAATACAATAAACTTAGAAATTCTCAAATAACCAAAAGATGAGAAAAACATCTCAAGAATATTGATAACCTCTAATAAAATTGTTGATTATTCAATTACATCATCCATGTATTCTATTTATACTAATAACATAAAACCCTAATCCTATAAGGAAATAAAGAAAAAAAATCTTAGCTAGAAAACAATATGGAAATCAAATCTTATCTAATAAACATCCTAGTTACAATAGAATAGGAAAAGATCCCCAAAAAATTGCATTAAATCTGATAAAACGCGTCCTCGGAATCCGTGCTGCATCCCAAGTGCCTAGGCGCTTGAATTATGAAGGCCTGGAGCACCTAGGCGCTCACTTGCAGAATGCCCAAGAGTGTCCAAGTGCCTAGGCGCTTGAAAATACACTGTCTGGAGCGCATAGGCGCTCGCCAAAAAATTCCAAAATTCTACTGCGACGTCCTTTGGGAAAATAGCCATAAAATTCGGGAAGATTTACGGAACCTGTCACCTATCAAATCGAAGATCTCGACGAGATCTACAACTTTCATTCTTTGAGTGTTCAGAGATACGGGCTGGAGAAAGATCAAAATTGGACCCGAAGTGACTGCTATGTAAATGACATCTCCAAACTCCTCAATCTCCATTCCAATCATCCTTGAACCAACTTCCATTGTTCCATACATTGTTCCGTGGGGTTCAATTGAATTGAGCTCTAATGTAAGCATCCTTAAGTAGACTTTAGCCCAATTACTCGCGATAATTTGATGAACCTCTTGAACTCGAGTTGAATGAATGTTGTTCGATGCGAGCCTGGTCAGGATCTCATCATTCCTCTCCTCTTGAAAAGGATTTGTCCTCAAATCTGACATCCCCTCCTCTTGAAAAGGATTTACCCACAAATCTGATCCTACATGAAAACAAATTAAGTTAGTAGCATCAAACAAATCATAATTCCAAAACTTATCTTGAAAAACGAAATATATAGACAATATCAACAATACAAGTAAAGTTATGAAAATAATCATCAAAAACTCCGTCTCCTGCAAAGAACATAGCAACATATGACATTCCTCTTGTATGGACATGAACAACTTGTAAACGATTCCTTCCGAGCGATGCTCGACATAGCATTACACACTGCAAACTCTTCGTATCACCTCCCGGAAACTTAAATTTTCAATTTTCTTTACACAAGAATCTGTCCACACCAACACGATGCTCTTTCACACGCACACCAAATACTTCCAAATTACTAACTACATCAAAACAAACTAAATTAGCAACTATAGCAAAGATGCAAACAAAATTACTACCAAATAACATAAATGCATAAGTAATAAAATAAATGCAAATAACATAATGAAAAGTTATATCTCCTCCTGGATCAAATATCAACATGTAGAACTCTTCACGTTGCACTTTCACCAATTCACGAATTCTCGGATCAAAATTCAATCTTGAAATCTCGTCCATCCGCAAATATAACCACAGACGAATTCTCGGATCAAAGGACAACCTAGTGATCTCGATCATTCGTACAAACACCCATGCCATTACACCTAGATCAAATAGCATTCTATGAAACTTTTCATGGCGCAATTGCAAACATATTTGAATTCCTGGATTAAACACAAAACAAAACAAATCAATAAGTTCCTTTTGTTTAATCACCAAGAAATCAAATACGCAAAATCACATGCATAGTCTGCTAGAACATAATTCAAAATACTTCCCTGTAGACGCTTAATGCACTGTTCGAATTGATTTGCAAACCCATCTCGAATCTGCAAAACAAAACTAGCCTTTCCCATCCCATTGACGTTAACACATTCAAAATCAGATAATCGCATCAATAAAATCAACAGATCACAATAAACACCACAAGATGAAAACTCACTTGCATAATTGTATTCGCAATCAAACCCAACACATGCTAAAGAATTTTCCCAAGTGTTGACAAAACTCAGAATATCATCAAAACAAATATTATCAATTTTCCCCATGAAAGAATACAATATATGATTGAACATGAAAACATTTAATGCATTAGTTAATCCCAACGATTTAACTAAACATGAATGTAAACCATATCTTAATCCAATCTGATGATAAACACTTTTAAACTCAATACCAAATGATAGTAATTCTTTTCTATTTAGGACAATATTCTCAAAATCATGCAATGATAACAACTCTAATGGAAAGAAATTACCAAATGATAGCAAATCATGCAATGAAGATTTCTCTACTAAAGAATCATAATCACTACCATTATCAATTAACGACAACTCATGTAAAGATTGATTAACTTCAAAACCTAATCCAACATGTGAATAAAAAACCCTAAAATAATTCTCATGCAAGTACAAACGCTGAAAACGAGAATTCCCACAATAATCACTATAATAAATTCTACAAAGATATGAACTTTGATAATGAGAATTTACCAAATGATAGTAAGAATATTGACAACGAGAATTCAACGCATGCTCATAAACTAACTCGACAAATATCAAATATCCTCCAAAATTTATGATAAAGACGATTTTACCCTCAAAATAGCCAACAACAAATTTATCAATGGAAGCATGCAAAACATATTTTAATAAACTCATGAACATACTAAATGCATTAGTTAATCTAACAAAAATAACTATTCACCTATACAATTCACATGTTAACAAAACTTTCCATTTATCACAATATCTCATGCTAATTTGATTAGGCATAAACATCACATGGTCATTTTCTAATGTAGATAAAACACAAGCACTATGTAATTTATCAAGCATATTATCTAAGTAAAGAAAACGATACTTGTTTACCAATTCGAAATCGATGCACAAGTTAAACGTCTTATCCTCCTTAGGTATTATCATCTCATGAATAGCACACGAACTCATGTCTTCATCCACAATACCTCTCTCTATCAACTCTCCAACTTGCCTCGGTGACTCCTTTGTCTCCTCAAGAACATCATAAGCTGACTGGTATGGAATGATAACTCGGGGTATGTCATCAACAACCTGTACAAGAGACAAAACAAAACTATACAAAGAAGAGTTAATCTTGTTAATATTCAAAAGCGTCATCTTGTACGAATGTACAGTCATTGGCTTTTCAAAATACAACTCACTTTCCAACTCACTCTCCTCTCTCTTTTCACTCTTACTCTCCACTATTTTTTTCTCTCGTTTATTTTCACTCTCATTCTTTTTATTCTCTCATTTCTTTTCATTCTCTTTTTCACACTTTTTTGGTTCACACTCAATCTTTTTTACAATTTCTTTTTGTCGTTCAATTTCACATGTATTTTCTTTCTTTGAATCATGGACTTCATCTCGAACATCGGAACCTAACAACTCTCCTTGGACCGCATATTCTATTATTTCTTCTTCCACCTACGGCTGGGCAAGCTCCTTTTGCGCCTGTCGGGCGTTTTGTAATTGTTTCGCCATCTCTCTTAATGATCCAATGACTTCTTCTTTTTTTTCCTTGGAAAATATTAGTTCCCTATACACCTTAGGAGTGTCTCGTGGTTGTCTCCAATGCGAATCCCCATGCCTATGATCTTTCCTTTCATCATCCCAATTTGAACGCCTTGAAGGTTGATCGGCATATCTTGGAGTTGCATATTCATTCCTCCTATTAAGCTGTACTGGAATAAACCGCTTCCTCATCACGATTTTCAACTATTTCCATGTCTCAATCGGATACTCCTCATATCTTTTCCTGTCACGCACAAATTGAGCCCACCATGTAGCTGCATGATCGAAAAAATCTTGAACTGCAAGCTTGAACTTCTTGTGCTCGGAATAATTATGATAGCCAAACTCTCGTTCCTTCCTTTTCTCCCAACTCAAATAAGCTTCTGGATCCGCTCTACCTTGAAAAGATCTCTTTTGCCACTCATAATTATGTTCACAATTATATCCATACATGATTGCTACAAAATAAAGGTTAGTAGATAAAGAAAATTTTTCTCACACACTCCCTTACGTGTTTCGCTCAAATAGTATATCACACAATTATGAAATCGCTCATGTATCGCACAATCGGCTATTACCCTCAATTGATCTCACACTCTTGCCTTTTACCGCTCTAATTCCCTCTTATAGGTTCTTTTTGAATTCACCAAACAAATATCACAGTTTTCTATTTAATTCAATAAGAATTTATCACAAAACAAAATATAACAAGTGTGACGTACGATAACCACCAAATATTAACAATCACCAATTAAAATCCTCTTGAGTGAAATCCCAATATCCTCAAAATTCACGAATTCCAACAATAGAACCAAATGATAGCTTCTTCAATAAAGTCCCAACTTATGAACCCAAGTAATTGCAACAATAACAATTTTGCCCAACAATATCACTCAAACGAAATAACTGAATTTTTTTTTCTATACTCTTTTTTTTTACTTTTCAACAAGAAAAATAAAGGATAAGTAACCTGCTAGGAACTTAGCTCTGATACCAAATGATAGACTTCATGGCACGCTTGCGTGAGGTGGTCGTCGCCCGGATCATTTCTAGCAAGCTGTTTGAGTGGAACTCTCTCGACACCGTAACCCAACGTCTATAAAGAGACGAGAACCTTGGTACAATCGATCAAGTAATGAATTCTGCGTTGAATGGAACACCAACGATACCTAAACCCTGTACTTATATGAAGCAGGAACCTCGGTACTATCGACGATTGATGCGGTAGAAGACGTCACACACAACTATGTATTGTTGTATGATAAGTTAAATTGAATCTCAAAGAAAAACTAATACAATAAATTTAGAAATTCTCAAAGAACCAAAAGATGAGAAAAACCTCTCAAGAATATTGATAACCTCTAATAAAATTATTGACTATTCAATTACATCATCCATGTATTCTATTTATACTAATAACATGAAACCCTAATCCTATAAGGAAATAAAGAAAAAAAAATCTTAGCTAGAAAAAAATATGAAAATCAAATCTTATCTAATAAACATCCTAGTTACAATAGAATAGGAAAAGATGATGAGTGGGTTTTACATCTATGAATTGAGTACGTTTGGCTTGATAATTTGTGAGTTCTTAAGTATTTTAAGTTAGGATTAGATATTTATAGTGTTTTTATGTTATTTTGTAGGAAGAAACAAGGAAACGCAATCTGAACATCTTTTGGAGTACAATAAGCAAGCAAACGCAAGGGAAGATTGCAGGGCTTTTAACACTAGGTTGGATGTATGTTCTTGTTTTGGAACTTGGATTGTATTGTAGAGCTACTCCTTAGCTTTTCGGAACATCTTGAATCGTCACAATCGGAGTTCGGATGAAAAAGTAATGATCGTTTTACCAACAAACGTTGAACCTCAAAGTTTGGAGTTGTCATTTGCATAGCACTCACTTCAAGCCCAATTTCGACTTTGATCCAATCTGAATCTCTCAATTCTCAAAGAATGAAAGTTGTAGATCTCGTTGATATCTTAGATTTGATAGGCAGGCCCCGTAATTCCTTCCGGATCAAAAGTTATGACCATTTTACCAACAGATGTCCGAACAGAATTTGGTCGGGCGCGGCCGCGCCGGTTCCAAATGTATTTTGGGCGCGGCCGCACTGGTCTGCAGAGTGAAAAATATGATTTCTGGCACTTGGTCGCGGCCATACTGCTTTCTAGGCCAAATATGGGTGCGGCCGCGCTAGGTCGGGTTATTGCAAAGCTTATTTTTGACCCAAATTGAATGAAACAAGGATTGTAACTTCTAATTGGTTTAGGACTTTAACTAAAACCTATAAATACATGATGTGAGGCATAAAATAGGGGGGATCTGGCTACTTTTTGATAACCCTAGTTTGGGAGAAAGAGATGGAGGCTTGAAGCAATTGAGCAAGTAAGAAGGATTCATCACGAGAGCTGAAGGAGAGACTCAAGGATTGCGTTTACAGATTCTATTCTCTTCTCTAATCTTTTATTTTATATTCTTAAATGCTTTATCAATTGTGGATTATGGATTTTAATTCAATTATAAACTAATTTCTTTTTAAGATTACAATGGAACTTATTGTGTAGCTTTTATTGTTATGTTTCCTTATTAATTATTATTAATTATTATCGGATTGTCTATTATGATTTGTGATTAATTGTTTAATTATTTGATCAACAATTACCGTGGTAATCTATATGAACTTGAAAGATGGATTATAGATTTAGACCTAATCATAGTAGCATGTGATTGTGTTTTCTGCATATGATGGAATTCATAATTTGTGTCTAGGATAGAGATATACCTATACGCCACATGTAATCTGAAATAGAACATGTGCTTTAAATCCTTTTTAATTGTAATTCACATAGAAATATAGTGAATTAGTTAACTAGGATGTTCATCTTAATTCTATCTTATATGGATTTAAGTTGATTCGTTTATGATACATCGACATATGGTTATAAATATTGATGAGTTCTTGATTAACAATCCAAAATAATTAATATAATTTAATAGGAAGTGTATTAATTCAAGTGAAACATTAAGGGAAATTATAATCTTAAGCCTTTTTATTTAAATTCAATTCTTGGTAGTTAATAATTAGTTAGTTTAGTAATTTATTTTCAAAATTCAAAATCTTTTATCGAATTGTTTAAATAAAATTAATTTGATTATGAGTTACTATTTGGTAATTATTATTAAATAATTCTCTGTAGGTTCGACACTCTCTTATCACTTTATTACTTGTTGATCGTGTACACTTGCACGTATGTATTGATTGCTAAATCGACAAACAAGTTTTTGGCGATGTTGCCGGGGAATTAGTTTAATAATTTTTGCCATCATTAGCTTTAATCAAATTAGTTTTAATTTAAACATTTTATTTTTATTTTAATTCTCTTCCTATATTTCTCTCTTTTCAGGTACCATGGATGACTTTGCTTATCAATGGTCATATAGGAGAATGACTCAACCAAGGGAAACAGGGATTGATGGACTCAACGCACTTTCTGTATTGTTAGCACAAATTGAAACACTTTCGAAGAGGTTGGATATTCTTGGAGCCCAACGTATTCGAAGGGTAGCAGTTATTTATGATTATTGTGCTGACAATCATCCGAGTCATCAATGCACCGTCAATTTTAGACCGGTATAGTATGGTGGTAACTATCTCAACCAGTATGCATATCCTAACAAATATCAAGGTTGGGGGTATTACCCAGATTCTTCATGGAGCTATAATCAACAAGATCAATTCTATGCTCCAAGTCCAACATATGCACTGGAATTCTCATGTCCATCTCCATTACCACAAGAAGAAAATTCAAGTTTGGAGGAATTCATGTCTAAGATCATAGCAGACCAAGAAGAGATGATGAGGAGTCAGGAAATATCAAGCCGAAATTTTAAGAATTAGATGAAACAACTCATCAATACCTCAACCAATGGTCCTCAATACATGGATTCCGAAACTGAAACAGATAATTCAAAATTGGAGGAATTGTGGTCCAAGTTCGTAGCATCAAATGAGGAGAGGAGGATTAATCAAGAGATGTCAATTCAAAATATTCAGAATCAGATAGATCAAATGTTCAAAGCCTTGAACAACTATCCTCAAAACATTTGGCTTTATAACATGGAATCTGAAGCTGATGGTGAGCCCGAACCAAATCTGCAACTGGATGAGCCACAAGTTATCGAAAGACGGGAGATGAGTGGGGACCAAGAAAATAAAGCCGAAGAAGATTTAGCCTTGAGTTCCAACGCTGATGAGCCGATTCTGTTAGTACCCCAAGTGCCTTCTCCATCGAAGTTCAAGAATCCAGTCAGTTTTGCAAAACCGTGTCCACTTAGTAGTCATGTCCTTGGTAAAGCTCTTTATAACATAAGAACTAAGACTACATTACAAACATAGTGGGATGAGAGAGAGGAGATAGAAGAAGAGCCCGTGGTGTTTGACAAGATTCAATGTCTCAATCTAATCACGAACACAACGGAGGAAGCACCTAGCTATTGGACAGTCGTAATTAGGAACCTATCTACAAAAAGCAAACTAGGTGACTTTGAAACAATGGCCCCTACTGCAGCAAAACCCTCAAATGTTTCATTATTACTAATGGATGGAGAGTTCCTCAATTTTCGAAGGGGAAATGGATAGAAATTGAAGCAGTCAGGCTGAGACTATAAAACAAGCGCTTATTGGGAGGCAACCCAAGTTTAATTTTTATTTTTATTTTTTTTATTTTTTATTTTATTTTATTAGGTTTCATAGTAGTTAATAAATTTGCTTCTAATGTGTTTACAGGTTATTCGAGTCCAATTAAAGTGCAATGCCTTATTCATTCCAATGTGCCTAGCCTAATCTTCAGACTTAGCAGACAAGGAGGAAGATTGTTATATTTTCAGGGAAGTCATTTGCTTTACTTTTTCCTATTTTAGCCATTGAGGACAATGTCTGGTTTAAGTTTGGGGGTGTGGTCTTGTTTTGTGTTATTTATTTTAATTTATTAAGGTTACATTTTAGTTAGTATGTTTTTAGGATAGGTGAGTAATGGTTTGATTTGAATTTGATTATGGCCAATGATAAGAAAAAAATGGATTAATTTTTGTTAACTCTTGTGAAGTTGAGAAACATGCTTAGTTTATATTTTGACTTATAACTTGAGTTGATACTATTTGTGATCTTTTTGAACTTCAAAGCACATATCCATCTGTTTAGCTAGTTGTGACTTAAAATTCTTTTTGAATACTTGTGAAAGATATCATTGAAACTTTAAAATCTTATTTGAGCATCATTCAAAGCGAAATTTAGGCATTAACATAAGTTTGGGGGAAATCTTAGGTTATTGAAAATTTTAAAAATTCCGAAACCTTCCTAAGTTAGAATGATGAATCATGTGGTGGGTTGAGATGGAGCGTAAAACGCACTCACCCATAAACACAAGCACGAGAAGGAGCATAAAACGCACTCGTGCGAGAGAAAACGGGATGGAGCATAAAACGCACTCGTTCAATGGGAAGTGAGATGGAGTCTAAAACGCACTCACTAAAAAGGAAAGAGAAAATAAAAGAAAATTTGTGTTTTGAATTACTTGGGAAGGGTTCAAGTGTGCTTAAATGTATGAAATATCTTTTTGATCCTCTAAATTTTATGTGTTGCCTTTATTAGCGGAGATTGATGTGAAAGCAGGTTTTTAGAGTTGATTTGAAAATCTTTTATGAGTATTTGATTATATGATCTAGTGTGAGTTATGGCTAGTTGAATATTTGGATGCACACACATGCACTTAAATGATCATGAGTAGTTGTGGAACTGATAATTAGGTTGAAATTTTATACTTTGCATGTTTTCGAAATTTTTTTTTCTTGAGTTAACATTAGAAGAAATCTTTGAGGCTATTATGCAAATTTGTATTGATTCATTGCTCGAGTCGTGTGAGTTGTTATTTAGAATTAGTTGTTATAATTGTTGTTCTTAGTGTTTGCTTGAGGACAAGCAAAAATTTAAGTTTGGGGTATTTGATGAGTGAGTTTTACATCTATGAATTGAGTACGTTTGGCTTGATAATTTGTGAGTTCTTAAGTATTTTAAGTTAGGATTAGATATTTATAGTGTTTTTATGTTATTTTGTAGGAAGAAACAAGGAAACGCAATCTGAACATCTTTTGGAGTACAATAAGCAAGCAAACGCAAGAAGGGAAGATTGCAGGGCTTTTAACACTAGGTTGGATGTATGTTCTTGGTTTGGAACTTAGATTGTATTGTAGAGCTACTCCTTAGCTTTCCGGAACATCTTGAATCGTCACAATCGGAGTTCGGATGAGAAAGTAATGATCGTTTTACCAACGGACGTTGAACCTCAAAGTTTGAAGTTGTCATTTGCATAGCACTCACTTCAAGCCCAATTTCTACTTTGATCCAATCTGAATCTCTCAATTCTCAAAGAATTAAAGTTGTAGATCTCGTCGATATCTTCGATTTGATCGGTGGCAAGCCCCGTAACTCCTTCCGGATCAAAAGTTATGACCATTTTACCAACAGATGTCCGAACAGAATTTGGTCGGGCGTGGCCGCGCCGGTTCCAAGTGTATTTTGGGCGCGGCCGCGCTGGTCTGCAAAGTGAAAAATATGATTTCTGGCACTTGGGCGCGACCGCGCTGCTTCCTAGGCCAAATATGGGCGCGGCCGCGCTAGGTCGGGTTATTGCAAATCTTATTTTTGACCCAAATTGAATGAAACAAGGATTGTAACTTCTAATTGGTTTAGGACTTTAACTAAAACCTATAAATACATAATGTGAGGCATAAAATAGGAGGGATCTGGCTACTTTTTACTAACCCTAGTTTGGAAGAAAGAGATGGAGGCCTGAAGCAATTGAGCAAGCAAGAAGGATTCATCACAAGAGCTGAAGGAGAGACTCAAGGATTGCGTTTACAAATTCTATTCTCTTCTCTAATCTTTTATTTTGTATTCTTAAATGCTTTATCAATTGTGGATTATGGATTTTAATTCAATTATGAACTAATTTCTTTTTAAGATTACAATGGAACTTATTGCGTAGCTTTTATTGTTATGCTTCCTTATTAATTATTATTGATTATTATCGGATTGTCTATTATGATTTGTGATTAATTGTGTAATTGTTTGATCAACAATTACCGTGGTAATCTATATGAACTCGAGAGATGGATTATAGATTTAGACATAATCATAGTAGCATGTGATTGTGTTTTCTGCATGTGATGGAATTCATAATTTGTGTCTAGGATAGAGATATACCTATACGTCACATGTAATCTGAAATAGAACCTGTACTTTAAATCCTTTTTAATTGTAATTTACATAGAGATATAGTGAATTAGTTAACTAGGGTGTTCATCTTAATTCTATCTTATATGGATTTAAGTTGATTCGTTTATGATACATCGACAGATGGTTATAAATATTGATGAGTTCTTGATTAACAATCCGAAATAATTAATATAATTTAATAGAAAGTGTATTAATTCAAGTGAAACATTAAAGGAAATTGTAATCTTAAGCCTTTTTATCTGAATTCAATTCTTGGTAGTTAATAATTAGTTAGTTTAGTACTTTATTTTCAAAATTCAAAATCTTTTATCGAATTGTTTAAATAAAATTAATTTGATTATGAGTTAGTATTTGGTAATTATTATTAAATAATTCTCTGTAGGTTCGACACTCTCTTATCACTTTATTACATGTTGATCGTGTACACTTGCACGTATGTATTGATTGCTAAATCGACAAACAAAAGATCCCCAAAAGATTGCATTAAATCTGATAAAACGCGTCCTCGGAATCTGTGTTGCATCCCAAGTGCCTAGGCGCTTGAATTATGAAGGCTTGGAGCGCCTAGGCGCTCACTTGCAGAATGCCCAAGAGTGTCCAAGCGCCTAGGCGCTTGAAAATACACTGTCTGGAGCGCCTAGGCACTAGCCAGAAAATTCCAAAATTCTACTACGACGTCATTTGAAAAAATAGCCATAACTTTTGATTTGGGAAGAGTTACGAAACCTGCCACTTATCAAATCGAAGATCTCGACGAGATCTACAACTTTCATTCTTTGAGTATTCAGAAATACGAGTTGGAGAAAGATCAAAATTGGACCCGAAGTGACTGCTATGTAAATGACATCTCCAAACTCCTCAATCACCATTCCAATCATCCTTGAACCAACTTCCATTGTTCCATACATTGTTCCGTGGGGTTCAATTGAATTGAGATCTAATGTAAGCATCATTAAGTAGACTTTAGCCCAATTACTCGCGATCATTTGATGAACCTCTTGAACTCGAGTTGAATGAATATTGTTCGATGCGAGCCTGGTCAGGATCTCATCAGCATGCCACCGTACGAAACATTATATAGGAGAAAGTGTCGAACACCGTTGTGTTGGGACGAAGTGGGAGAACGAAGACTACTGGGACCCGAGATGGTACAGCAGACCACAGATACGGTTAAATTAATAAGGGCTCGCCTAGTAGCAGCCCAGGATCGACAGAAGAAATACGCCAACCTACATCGTCAGAAGCGGGACTTTGAGGTGGGTAGTTTTGTGTTCTTGAAGTTGTCTCCCTGGAAAGGGAAGATCCGTTTTGAAAAGGAGAAATTGAGCCCTAGGTTCATAGGACCATTTGAGATTTTAAAGCAAGTTGGTAAAGTGGCGTACGAGGTAGCCTTACCTCCTGAGCTTGAGCACATTCACAACGTGTTTCATGTTTCAGTATTACGACCATATAAACCCGACTACAAGCACGTCATCTCCTATGAACCAATTCAAGTAGAGAAAGATCTATCGTATGAAAAAATTCCTGTCCAGATACTCGATAGGAAGGAAAAGACATTAAGGAATAAAATCATTCATTCGGTCAAAGTGCTCTGGAGGAACCACGCAGTCGAAGAAGCTACGTGGGAACTGGAAGACAAGATGAGGAAGAACTATCCGTATCTTTTCGAGTAACCTTATGTTGAAATTCCGGGGACGAAATTCTTATAAGGGGGGAGTGTGGCGCCCCCAAATCCGGGTACTTGAAACCCGTATTTGGTGCATCACGATACCATTTCTTTGAGTTGTTTAATATATTACAAACTTAATATTTATATCAGAGTTGTCTAATACCCAGGTATGGCAACCTTTAATTACATTCCTTACATGTTACATAATATATGATCACAATACAAAAGACTAATTATTACAAATAACACCATACAACTTATTCCTTCAGCTTTCCCTTTCCCTTGTCCTTGCCAGAGCCTTCTGGTCGATCACACTTAGCTGAAAATATTTAAGTCGAAGCAAGAATGAGCATTCAATTGCTCAGTAAGTAATAACAATTATAATAATGCGCTGAAGAAGTAAATGTTTTGTTTAAAGACTACTTCTACCACGAATCAATAGTGGTAAAGTCATTTGAAACCATTCTTAACAACATATCAAATCATTTTAAGATTTTTGAAACAACTGAGTGACTTTTGAATACTGAGTGGTCAACAGACCATGAACTGTTATTTTTCATTTTTGAAAAGGTTTAAACAGAAATTCATCTGTAAACCGCCTGGTCTTACGGACACGGAGGATGATCAGTCCCGTTGTGCCCTGTATTGATCAACACTATATAATACATCACCGCTATTGGCGCATAAAATTTTCATCACCGCTTTTAGCGCATAAAATTTTCCATTTAGGGTTGTTCATACTCAGTCTGGAGTCCTAACTAAAACAATTAAGTTGGACGACTTTATCATAACCAATAACATTCGACAAATACTTTTCAAATCGTGTCTAGCTGGGACAAATAGCTTAGACAATCTTTAAACTAGGTATACATACTGAAATTTAATAGTATGTATCGGAACTTGTCAACGAATTTTGAATTTAATGGTAATTGATAATGTACAATAGTTCATACAAGTGGGGACACTTGCATAACCAAACTTAGAATACAAATTTTCAATATGAGTCATAGCAATTCAGTAATGAGATACTTTTAACAATGAACGAATCGGAGTAAATCCGAATTTATAATAATTATAATGATTTGTACAAGTGAGGACACTTGCACAAAGAACAGAACAATTTTGATTATAAATACATCACATGAGACAATATCGAGATATTTGAAATCAATAGATAGCTTGAATAAAGTTTAAAAATACTTGCATAACATATGGATCCATTGCATAAAGTAAATGCAAAGGTTACGATAATTGCATAAACGAATAACAAAGATCATTATGGATATGAATAATTAACATTAATTATTCACGAGCATGCTTTGAAATTGATAACTCATATTGAGTTAGGAACTAACAATAAATGTAAGAAGTTTAGCAATAATCAGGAATTTGCACAATATATATCTGTTTGCACGAAAGAAAAATAGTACATAAGGTTTAAATACTTGCACAGTAAAGAAACAGTTCAGATACTTGCACAACATACGAATCCAATTCATAACGTAAATGAAAAGGATGGGATACTTGCTTAATATAAAAGTTGAGTAAGATGGAACTTGCTTGGCAGAATAACAATAAGATTTGAATACTGGTATAACATGAACCATGTATAACATATACCTGTTTGCACAAAATAAAAGTAGTGCATAAGGTTCAGATACTTGCACAACAAAAGATTGAGTTAAGGAACTTGCTTACACAGATCC
The DNA here is from genome assembly GCA_034770075.1 of Aralia elata. NCBI lineage: Eukaryota > Viridiplantae > Streptophyta > Magnoliopsida > Apiales > Araliaceae > Aralia > Aralia elata. The sequence goes on from CM068377.1 coordinate 67,565,374, forward strand.
AATTCATAAAGTAAATGAAAAGGATGGGATACTTGCATACATACACCTATTGCATAAAATAAATGCGTAGGTTCGGATACTTGCCTTGGTCGTTGACTACTGCTACGTAATTTAATATGACTTCTTTTGAAAGACCTATCATTTATAAGATCGATATCTCAATTAGCCAATCATATTATTGAAAGTAGTATGCACACAAGCCAATCATATTTGATATGATGTAGCATATACTTTGTAATCTTATTCGGTTATTAAAGGCATTTTATATTATATACATGGTGCTGTTATATTAAATGTGATAAACCTATAGTTTTGAGCAATGCTTTTAGAATCATGATGGGGATCATGCTAATGAGATCTAAATTCTAGATATCTCACAAACTTAAATTGTTCCTAATCGATGGATTACTAAAAAGGGGATTAGTGAATCCGGATAGATTAGTACATACGTTGCTTGCTCTAATGAAGAGAATGATTGATCTCATAATCATTTGTGTGGAGACACTAAAGCAAGTATGTAGGTGCTTATTAGAGAATAAGTTCACTGAACGTGGCTCGCTAAGGAATACCTAATGGAGTTTTACTCGCCTGTTAATAGGAATTCCTCTAGTGATAGTAGTACAAGTGATCCTTGGACTTGAGATCATCATAGTATCTTGTGTATGATGAGTTATACTTTGACATGTCCCTTAAGACCTTTAGGGTATATCAAAGGGTATGATTGGGTATAATAAGTTATACATGGAGATAGGTGAATGATCAATAAAGAATCTACCACTTCTAGTAAAAGGAGAGAATGTCCTATCTGATTCGATAAATGACGACTCAGAAGTCTTTGGCCAAAGCAGAATGAAATTAGAAAGAAGTTTCTAATTTGCATTAATTAGAGTTGTGCATTTGAGAATCGAAATACATATAATTAAATAAAATAAGACTTGACAGTAATTTCATGTCTTATATTTAATTGGGACATTGTATGGTAGAAGGATTGAATTGTACGGTAACTATACACTGAAAGGTTCTTTTATGATTAATGTTGAAATCTATATTATCTGGAAAGTCGTTGATCGCTAAGGGGGCTTACCCTTATTGTAGAATAAATATTATTTATTTAAATGAATTAAATAGTTTAATTTATTTATTTAAATAAGATTAATTTATTTATTTAAATAAGATTAGAATTGTTCTAATTGATTTATTCACAACCGGTTTAATATGGAGAACCTAAAGGGTCACACCGCAAAAGGAAAATATTTATTTAAGAAGTAAATGGCATAATTGTAATAATAAGTTAAGTGTATTTAATTTAGTCTATGGAGATAGAATAAATTAAATAGCTTAATATTTATTATTTAATATTTTAAAAATATTAAATATAAATTAATAAGAGGAGTCTTATTATTATTATTACTATTACTATTATTTAATTCCTAATAGGGATTGGGAATTAATTAATAGAAGTACTCTCACATGAATTCCTAATTGGATTAGGAGTTTAATTTAATTAAAGGAGTTTAATTAGAATAAAAACCCTAATCCTAAATAGTTTAGGGAAGGGTTTTCCTACATCTATAAATAAGAGAAGTCCTTATCATAGATTAGGGTTACACACTCTTACATAAGAATTGTAGAGAGTACTTACAATTTCTATAGAGATAGAAACTAGGGTTTTGCCAACACCCATCTTCTTGAACAAGTATTATTCCTTGGTGGATCACCTCTAGAGGCCAAACACTTGGGTGGCTAACGTTAATCAAAGGAAGGAATTTAATCGGTGGAATTCAAGGAAAACGCGAAGGAATTGGAGGTGAACTTGTACCTGAGAAAGCTAGAATTCTACAAGGGTATAATTCTTATTATTCATCTCTTTCGTTTAATTAATAATTGTGCATAAAGAAAGATCATGGTGATGGTTTGTATAAAATTTTAAAATCTGATTTTATCGCGCTTCCGCTTTATTAATGTAATTTGATTGCATGTTCGCGTTATACAAACCTAACAATTATACCTTATAATATCACTTCTTTACAAGTAAATTATCTAACATTCAACCATATAATCAAATATTAGATAACACATTAACACCATACGTATTCAATTCTAAAGTTAGCACACATCGAGTCTTTAACAGTGTTCAATATAGTATGCTGAGTGGTTTCCCACAAACAACCAACAAACTAGTTTCCGTCTCGTCTTCACTGTTTTCACAGTGAGTTAGATCGGTTGCCAGTTTGTATATACCTCCGCTCCCTGAAGGAATTGTTTAGCCCATATACTATACATCGACTATTAAAGAGTACGACTGTACCACTACTTTATGAATTAACACTAAGTCTTTCATTATATAAGTCTTTCTTTATGACCCCGTAGGTTATATACTCAATCCAACAAACTGGATTCCAAATCCAGCAAACTAGATTTGAACTAACTTATAATCCAGCAACCTGGATGCACACTATTCAATTCAACAAGTTGGATCACACTATTCAGCAAGCTGGATTAAAACAGTTTTCCCCCTTTATTAAATAATTCATTTAATCATTCTAAAACGCCACAAACATTATACTTCCCTACAAATGACCAAAACTCATATCAAAAATCTGTATAGACCATATTTAGGGTTCTCAAGCCATAAAAACTCATTTTCCAAATTTTCAACTTTACATAATTAATTTAAATTCATTTATACATAACTTCATTATTTACATGAAAAATAGCAAATCATCTTCAAAATTATTTCCTTTCTGGAAATAGACTATATATAATCCCCTTATGAAAATATATTTTTTTCGAAAATTTTAAAATTCATTTACTATATTTAAATAGTCCAAAATAGATAAATATTGTTATATTTTTCATAAATCGAAATTGCATCCAAAACTTCTGAACTTTTCAGTGTATATTCCTGCTATATACATATACCCCCAGTAATTATTTCATAATATTTGGAGTTAACCACACAGAGTTATTCGGGTATACTCTTGACAGTGGTCCCTCACGATAAACTCCATAACTTTCATTATACATGGTAAAAACTCCTCACATTTTTACAGGACTCATATAACTTCCCATATTATCACCCCAAATTTTTCTAGAATTTTTAGAGCACAAAAAGTGGACGAAAATGCCCCTGAATGTGAACAGTCAGCAAGCTTTATTCTAATTTTGAGAAAAGCTTGGACAGTTTAGACTAAATCAGTTGCTACGAATTTTGTACATATTATTTTTGAGTTCTACCACTTGGGATTAGTAGTTAACTTATATATCTAGCACTACTCTTTGACGGATCGCAAAAAAAGTTTGTAGATCTCAAATGGTAACTATATAAAATGAACAAAAGTTAGGGTTTTCTAACTTTTTAGAAACTAGTTTTAGGTCTTTTCTTTTTCTAAACTCTTAAACCCCCAAATAGGTAAGATCTAAACACAAAACACTTATTAACATATAGATCTAAGGTTTTAGACATCAAGATCATAAACTTTATATCATAAAAATCAAACCAAAACAAAAGAAAATAAACTAGATTAAAGTTAGGGTTTGTTATACCTTTTTCTTAGCTTGGTTTCCTTCCAAATGGCTATGAAACTTTGAACAATCTTTTCTTTTACTAGCCGTGAGCCTCTCCCTCTTCTCTCTCAAAATATCATTTGAAAAGAAGAATGGTAGATGAGAGAGAAGGAAGTAGATTTTTATGTTCTCTTTTCTCTCTCTCCAAACTAGGAAAAAAAAGAACCAAATGAATAGCTTTGTTTTATAAAAACTAATTCTTGCAATATCTATAGATATAGAAAATATATCTATATATTTTATCATGATTAGCTAGTACACTCATTAGACAACTTGGTGATGGTTATGATTACTAATTGGTACTTTTTTTGTTCATTCTTACAAGCAAGCTTTTAAAATTTTAACACCTCACACCCATGTGAGTTCACCATGTCGGCAGCCATCTCCTTTTTATCCCACATTTCTAGTCTTCTTTTATTGCTTTAATGAATTTATTAAGTTGGTAAAAATATCTTCCAAGTGAGTCACTAATTGGGTTTGATTTTAAATCAATTTGGGCTCACTTTAATAAGTTTGGGTCATTAGATTTCTAATTTTATTATTCCACATTTGGGCTACTAGTTTATTAAACGTTAGACTAATTTAATAAGTCCACACATTAATTATCCAACTCCATGATTAATTAAATGAGTGGGTTTGGTTAGTAAATTAAGTAAGTTAGTCCACTAGTATTCCTTACTAATTGGACTATTAAAATAAATTATACATATATCACTTAGTTCTCATTAATTAATACTCATATTAATTAATGTACAAAATTTATTCACTTACTATATTCACTTTAATTAAATATTTAATTAACTTACTATTTTAACAATTGTTTAATATTAATATTCTTAGGTTAGTCCACTAATTTAAATAACTATTAGTGAGCCATATTTTAACCAACAATTAATCACATACATTTTTGACATAAGTCATAACATATTTATCATCATTGATAAATAATTATCATACCCATTGAACCACATGTTGTACATACATACATTCAAATATAATCAATACTTATATTTAGTATTCGAATTTTCTTAAGAAAATGAATTCTTATTATCCATAATACACATACATTCATTTTAAATATAATTATATCAATAATTATATTAAAAATTAAAATCCATAACCATAGATCAAATTATATTTTGATCATCCCTTTATCTTTGTCTCATTTACCATACTTAGTCAATTTAAAATAAATTGACTAATCTTACAAATTCATATCATGAAGAAATAATCATAGTAATAATAATAATATTAATAATCATTTCTTAAAATATACATTTATTATTTAAATAATATAGTAATCATATTTTTGTAAATAATCATATATCTTTAATATAAAAATTAACTTATTAACAGAATATCATTATAATTATCAACTATTTTTTTAATAAGAAATTTACTTGAAACCATATATGAAATAAATATATATATATATATATATGTATATATATCTATATACACACACACTCACATTCCTTTCCTTGCACACATTCCCATACTTGCTTTAATATATAATAAAAAAAATTTATTATATAAAAACAAATTTCATACGTAAAATTTCTTATTTTAATATATCAAAATCCTTGGGTTATTACAGGGAGGATGTAATGACCGCGAAATTTTAAGCTTTATTATTAATAAGATTTAGAATTTTATTTGATGATTCTTGTATAGTGATTTAAATCCTTAAATAATTTGGATAACTACGTATGACTATGTGTTACTTGATTTAATAGTCCATGTGTGTAGTTATAATATAAATGGACTAGCCTGTGAAATCAGTTAAACAAGCCCAAGCAATAAATTGTGCATCGGACTTGTAGATGTTTAACGATGGAGTGTAGTATTAATGGTATCAATAAATTAGAGTCTCGCCAAGAATTATAGCAGACTAGCCCAATTGATGTCTTAACAGGCCTAATCCCAAGTATTGATGGGTGGACTTGTAATTTGGGTATGTATGTAACAAACTCCTTGTAGACTTATAAAGGGAAGTGCCAGGCATATGGGAATATACGTATGTCTGACCCAATAGGAAATAGGCCCACACCAACACCAAGGTTGCTGAGCCCATTCGGTGAGACCAAGTGGAGGACCAAATGGGTGAGCTGTCCTGCACAAAACCAATTCAAAAATATATAGATATACCATCACAGTACTACCATCTCCTACCAGCCGAGCTAGGCCTACGCCTGGTAACGTGAGAACCCAAGCCCAAAAGGTGACAACCTGCCAATTGATGTAACAGTGAGTTGGTGAAGCTTTTCCCCAAATCACTCTTAACCAATGGGTATTTCTGTTGGGTAGTAGCGGTGTGGTACGAGTATTAACCAGCGTTTGGGCAAGGAATTTCTTCTATAAAGAGGGACCCCCGACCTCTCTTGTAAAGTTTGCTGAGTTTATTAGTTCTGATAGAGAGAATTATAGTGAGCTGAGAGATAAGGAGGAACCGTAGCAGAACTCTCGCCGTTCGGTGAGGCGGACGCAGTAGTAAAGTAGCAAGTAGCAAAGGGAGTTTCAAAGTGGTAAGATCCTTATTATTTTGACCATTATCTTTCCTTGTCCAGTTAGATTTTCTGCTGAATGAGTCAGTAAATGCCGAGTCAGGCGTGACTAAATGTGATGTAAGAATAGTGTTAAACTCTGCAGTCACAGAGTAGTCGAACAAAGACCTACATGTTTGATATGGGACTGAATAAAGACTCACACCAGAGTCGCAACAATGACCTTAGCCACCTTATTTTGTTTGAGATCAGCTGTTGACTTGAGCCAAGCTCAATTCAGAACTGAAGCAATAAGACCAACTTGAGATGATCCTTATGATAAATCTCAGGACTTGTGTTTGCAGAGCATAGGGGATGACAGTCGATTTATAAACCAATGTAAGGTGTAACCATGATCCTACTAAGAGAGTTGTTGGCAACCCAGTCTCACACATCTGTCTACATGCCAATAGAGTATTACCAACAATTAGTATTACCCCAGACCCAAATTGGGTTCTGCAGTATTGTAGCAGACCTGAGTTTGAAACTCAAGGTCTGATGTATTTGTTCTTTATGAGACCCTTGCATGCTAATGGATAGACTCAATCAGACTCAGCCCACGTGTCAAGTTGGCCAATGTAAGATCATAGCCTCAAACCATTTAGCCAAAGACTTCTGTTGAGCTGTAATGTCAAAATATGACTAAACCAGAAATCGTAGAAGAATGGACCCTACGATCGTAGAGTAACCTCGCTTGACCGTAGAGTTCGTCTGCTGAATCACCATAACCGCCCAATCGAGACACGCCGAAATCGTAGAGTGGACTCTATCGAACATAGAGTTCCACTCGGACATCGTAAAGTGGACTCTGCCGAACGTAGAGCTCCACTCGGCCATCGTAGAGTGAGACCTCCCGATCGTCGAGTGACTTCACCCCGATCGTCGAGTGCACTCGCAAATCGTAGGGTGGACCTGACTAGTCCTAGAGCCAATCGTAGAATGAACTCTACGACCGTAGAGCAACTCTGCCAATCATAGAGCTTCACTAGGCCATCGTAGAGTGGGTTGGTCAGACCCGAAGGCGATCGTGGAGTTTCGCCATCATAGCATAAATTTTGCTGACCGTAGGGCATTACTGCCAACTGTAAAGTGAACTCTCCTGATAGTAGAGCTTCATCAGTGATCGTAGAGTGGTTGCATCAGCAGTATTAAGGCCTTATCAATCGCAGGGTTGACACAGCAGACCTTGAATAGTGTAAAGGGACCATAAGACATATAGGAGTCTCTTAAGCAAGTTATTTAATCTTGTTGATGCTTAACTGTGACTGATCGTAGAGTAACTATGATTACTGTAGGACTACTGTAGAGCAGAATCGTAGGGTAACTTGTAAGCAGCGCATCAGGCAAGTTCTCTAACCTTACTCAATATTTATACTGAGCAAGTTTTCTGACTCTTTTATATTGAGCAAGTTCTTAACCCTAACTTCGCACCTATTGGAAGTTTCCCTTATTCTGAACTTATCAGATTCATTGTTATACTATTGCGTATATTGTTGCGAATTTCCTGATTTAAGCTCGAGTTCTATTTTCAGGCATCTGTTAAGTGGTATAAATACTTTAAAATTATTTCACATCAATATTATTGCATTCGCACCTAGTGCAGTTGAATTCGGTTCTATAGTTGGACTGTACTACTATTTAAGGTTCTGTCATTCAAGAACTATGCAAGATAAGTCTAAACCATTTGTTCGGTTAGACCTGTATGAGTTTATCCATCCGAACCAGTTGTTGCCACGGATTCTTGGACTGAGATGAACAAACCCCATGACGGGGAGTAACCTAAGTATCTGAAACAGGGTACAAAGCAGAATTAAATGGTATGCATATTCATAGGTACAAGAGGTTGATCCCCTTGCGTACAAAACTCTGGTAGTTGTAATCTAATAGGGGGCTGTCAGTGCGACTGATTCCCTAATATAGTCTACTTTGATTGTCAGCAGTAAATAATCAATCGTCCTACTTTTATTTGAACTTTGATTATCTTGTGCAACTTGTTTCATCAATACTTGTGATTATTGAACCACGCTATTATTCTTCATATCCAATCATGATATATCTTTTGTTCATTTTACACTTACTGAGCAAACTCGTTGCTCACCCTTGCTATATCATGAAAACATTACAGCTAGGCCCGAGAGCTCAAGTAGAAATAAGGGCAAGGAGAAGATGAAGTTCTAGGCTGCGAATGGACATGATTATCTATTTTAATATTCTGATTTAATATCAGTTATGTAACGCGAATACTAATTATCATTTTGGAACTTCGTGATGTATGTATTATTTAAGGTTATAGACCGTGGGACCATATTGAACCTTTTATAATGATCAATATATGATTATTCATTCCGTGTTAGTTACCATATATTGATTTAAAGGTGATTGGATGTTGTTTATCGTGAGCACCAAATTTGAGGTATTGGTACCTGAATTTGAGAGTGTCACCAATTCAATGACGGAGACCATGTATTCTTACATGTTGCTCCATAGAAAGGAGTTATGAAATTATGAAAGAGAAAAAAACTCAACCCTCGATCTATTGGTCCTTTGAAATTCTCGACCGTGTAGGAGTTGTGGCCTATAGACTTACTCTACCGCCAAACATGTCTCGCATTCATAACGTTTTTCACATATCCATGCTACGTAGGTATGTGAAGGATTCAAATCACATCATTGAGTTGGAGTCAGACGTAATTGCGGAGGATTTAATGTATGAAAAGGTACCAGTTAAAATCCTAAATAAAAAAGAACAGATTTTATGCTCAAAGGTTATACCTTAAGTCAAAGTTTTGTAGAGAAACCAAGATACAGAGAAAATGACTTGGGAGCTAGTATCTGAGATGAGGGCTAAGTATCCTTACCTATTTGAAATGTCAGTCGAGATACCAGGTACGTCAATTTCGAGGACGAAATTTCATAAAGAGGGGAGGTTGTAAGACCCCAACTTTTTATAACTAAGATTTTTAATTTTCTTCTTATTATTATTTTAAACTGTTAGGTGTTAAATTGATGAAATGATGAGGTAAGGATGATATGTGCAATTATATAGTATGCCGGGGAATATTCCTTCTGTCGGAGAATATTCGTTTTGTCCGGGAATATTATTCGGTAAAATACGACGGCGCCGAATAACCAATCATTAGTGGGCCCTATAACGGAATAACTGTCGGATATAAAAAGTTGTAACTTTTTAAAATGGGCGGTAGGACTTTTATCGTTAACTGTTGAAATAGTCGGTAATAAAAGAATAGTAACACGTGTTATTCCACAGAAGCATGCTGTACTCCACAGTAGCACACGGTATTCCACAGTAGCACACGGTATTCTATAGTAGCACACGGTATTGCACAATATTTTATATTATTGGTTCAATAATTGCTACAGTGATAATAACATAGTATTTTATTATTGACTTAATAATTGTCACAGTAACAACTGCACAGTATTTTACATTATTAAATCAATAATTGTCATAGCACAATAACTCATATTATTGAAAGGATATTATTAGTTAGCATTATTGGCAATGTCTAGAAGTTCTGTCAAGGAAAGGGGTTATTTAATTGCGCGCCATTTTTACGAAAGACCCCCTATTTCCTGGAAATGATATGGTTGCCAGTATTGCGAGTATATGATATTTGTGATATTAATACATTTAACACAATAATACAGAAAATGGATATATTAATAATAATAATTTTTTTGATAATGGATTTATCTTTTTGATAATGGATTAATATTTTTAAAAAAATAGATGAATGATATAGATTGAAGAAAAAATGGATGGATGATATAAAAAGAGTATGATAACTAATGTGTGGTAGATATTGATTACATTTTACGATAAATAGGGGGTTTAGCATAAGAAAAATCATAACTTCCTTACTTGCTTATACTTTCTTTCACTCTCTAAATTTCTTTGTGTAAGTTCTTTCTAAGTGTGTTAAACTATCTTGAGTTTTTGGTGAAGATCAGTAAGAATACTGGTATTGTTCAAGTAAGTTTTTCTATAAAAGTTGGTCAATCACCCACACACATCACACGGTATTTATAATTCTTCTTTTAGAAGAGTTATTTAGAAAAAACTTCCTTTGAAAGATTTTATTCTGAAATATTATTTTTGAAGTTTATTCTTTGCACTACACAGAATATACTATATAATCACTTTTGATAATTTCATAATATACGAGTTAGTGTACACCATATGTGATAGTTACTAATTATATTATAAATATATTTAGGTTGATAAACTTCATAGAAACCAACATCCAGTCACTTGCTAATTGAGGTAAGGATGTCATTTTCTTCATACTCGTAAGTGGTATCATTTCTTTTGTACTCGTAAAGGATATTATTTTCTTTTATACTCATTCATTTATGGAAGAAATTATTATTCGTTTCCATAACAATATTATTAAATGGTAAAAATTTCTGAAATTAGTATAATATCATTAATAGTTTGTGTTTCATCTAGTATCTTTTCGTCAGAATCTTTCTATTGAATTTTTATCGTTATATTTGAAATATGAATCTTGAATATCATTCTTGAATTTGACTCCACATTTTGGTCATCATGTTGATAATTTGGACATATTCGGTCTCTGAATAGATTTAATTACAATCTCTAATATTTATTCTTATTCTTGATCTCATTGTTTCTATTGTTTCTATTCATCCTCTATATTATTGTCATAATCCTCAGACTTAAATTGTGGTGAAAAGTTCTCTTTGGCCCGTAGTACAAAGATGAACTGGTGATTGGCATGATTATAACCAAGAACTGTGTATTGATATAATCTTGATCTTTGGTGTTACAAACAAAGGCTTGTGGTGAAAGTTCTCTTTGGCCCGTAGTGCAAAGATGGACTAGTGTTTGGCATGATCATGACCATTGGTATTGCAAATGAATATCTTTGGCCCGTAGTGCAAAGATAAACTATTGATTTGCAGGAACTGTTGATTGGTGTTACAAATGAACATTTTTGGCCCGTAGTGCAAAGATAAACTATTGATTTGCAAGAACTATTGATTGGTGTTACAGGGATAAAATATTGGTGGTGAACCTTTAACTTATAGAAGATGGTGGATATTATAATCTACTTAACTCTTCTAATGGATTGTTTGTTCCGTTGCAGTTGTTGTTATGGTTAAAACACTTATAATATTTTTAAATCTCTGATTTATTACTGTTGAAGGTTAAAGATAATTTATTTTTTATTATCTTAGTCATGATATTCTTTACTGGGCTATTTGAGCTCACCCTTTTCAGTTTTGTCCCATTATTTTTCTCAGGAAAGGAGAGTATAGCTGGGACTAGTCGGAGAATGGAATGATGGTCTGAGTTAGTGGTTTTCTCGACAAGTTATAAAATAGTATAACAATAATTGTACTGAGAACTTAGAACGTGTGTTGCCATCTTTTTACGGCATTGTAATAATTTGGGTTTGGATATTGTTGTACCATATACGGTACGATATTTATATTGAACTAATAGTATGTGTGTTGTCGTATTTTGCACGACAGTATAATAGTTATAGTATGTATTTTGGCGACTCAAAATGGGTTGTGTGAACCTATTTTGGGGGCGTCACATTTATCTACTATCAATATGACCTTATTCTCTTCATGGATATTATAAAAATAAAAATACTTCTCAATATCAAACAACCAATGAAGAAAATATTGTGTCATAGTACCATTCATCAAAATAAGAAATATCATCATAGAACAGAGTACGCATAAAATCTCTACTTGATTTTCTTGTATTCATGATAAGAAAGTTAAAATCATCCAACCAAATATTTGTAAACTATAGGGATTAACTTGCTACCAAACAGAACTTGAAAGGACCATAGAAATACTATAAATAAAAACTCAAGGTAATAATTGTAATTGCCAATTAAAATCAATACCTCTTTCGCCCGTTCAAAACTAACTACAAATCTCTTTTTTGCAGCAGCGGGAACTTGATTTCTTTGCAGCGATAGGCGGCAGTATAGAGTTTTTATTTTTATTTTTTTTCCTTCGACGTTGATGGATAAATAGTAACAGCAGCTACTTTTTCTTTTCTTTTTTGAATAAACTAAAAAGTACGCTTGACCCGATTTAGGTAAAAACTATTACGAATTAAGTAATTTTTGGCTCTAGAATTTAGTTTTCACCAAAAGTTAAAAAAAATGAGATAACACGCGAAATTTTTCTCCACTTACTCGTTCAACCATGATCAATGGATACAATTATTTAGACTCAGATGTCAATTAACATAACGAAATATGTGATTACTTTAACCTACTAACACAAATGTAAATAAATTCTCCAAGAAAAAACACAACAATATTAATAATAATTATCAAAATAGTGTATCTCATAAAATCTTAAGATAACATATTTATAATGTTAAACTACTCTTTTATGACTAATTAAAAAAATAATTAAATAAAAATAAATTAAAGCTCCATAAAAAATAAAACATATGAAAATTCTAACTTTTATTGTAATTTTCCCGAGGAAGAGCTGGCCATTACAAGATAGAGGAAATAAAAGAAGTAAAGATGAAGGAGGGAAAAGTCAAAAATCTTACTTAAAGATGAGTTTCAAGTGAGATTGATAGCTTGGAGGCGACCTAAAGCTCGAGATCTGTTGCTGAAAGGAGTTCTTAAGCTCTTCTCACTCTCTCTAATGGTTTGCTCGGACGAAAATGCCAGAAAAATAGAAGAGTTACAATTCCTTCCGTATTTATACTTACAGTTGGCGGTCAATAAATGTTTCATCCAAAGGTTAGGGATTAATTACGTACGTATCCTAAATATCAGTGGCGCATGTTTCTTGACGTTCCCCACAATTGACCAGCGACCCTTCACATTTGCACGTGTGCTGATGGAACGTGTCATTGGGGTTAGTCCTACTTGTGGAGTTTCAAAAGGTCCTGCTAAATATGGACTGTCCAATTGGGCATCGTTAGTACGTTGGGCTTGCCCATTACTAAGTGAGACATTCCCTTTACCTCCTTAAGTTCACTCTTTAAGAGGGTCACTCATTACTGAGGTACTCCTCCTAAAGAACGACTCAATTTCAGGAAGGGTAATATTATTTTTACATGTGTTTTAAATATTTTCACATAATTTTCTCTCACATTAAGGTGGAACTCACTTTATGCTCATGTGAAAGAAGACCATATAAAAATATCAAAAACACATATAAAAATATCAATTTCTTCCAAGAAACCATCGTCGAATTCTCCTTCTCTCTAGCATCTCTTCGGTCTTAGTAGCCTTCGGGGCATCCGAAGCGGTCTCTTTCTTATTCAACTTCCCCATCTCACTTCATTTACTGAAGGAGTAGGGGCAATGTTGGACTGTATATTTGCATGTAGGGCATGTGTGTCGCCTCTATTGGGTCTCGCCCTAATGGTCCATTAAGCCTTACACCAGGGCCGGTCCTAAGAATTTGGAGGCCCTGTGCAAAAAAAAAAATAGGGGCCCTCGGTACAAATAAAACCGATCCGGTATATACAAAACCATGCCATTCCAATCTCTTGCTTAGGACTTTCATGCTAAGACTTATGAAATTAACTTAAAGTCTCCTCTATTTATATAACAAAGGTAAGACTAAAGACAATATATTGGACAATGTGGGACTTATTGTATAGTCTTCTTTATTTATAAAACAGATGTAAGATAAGAGAAGACATATTAGACAATGTGGGACTTATTAGAAATTTGAAATCTACATTAGCTCCCTTACAGGTAGTGGTGGTCATTCATGTGTAAAAGAACTTGATTTTCTCTAAGTCCCACATTGATTAGATAATAAAAATTTAAGGAAGTTTCCTTATAGACTACCAAGTGAAACAAGGTTTTCAAGTCCCACATTGGTTAATTTGTAAAAGTCTTAAGGAAGTTTTCCTTATAAAAAGACTACCAAGTGAAGCCAAAGCCTTCAAGTCCCACATTGGTTAATTGGTAAAAGTCTAAAGGAAGTTTTCCTTGTAAAAAGACTACCAAGTGAAGCCAAAGTCTTCAAGTCCCATATTGGGTAATTGGTAAAAGTCTAAAGGAAGTTGTCCTAGTAAAAAGACTACCAAGTGAAGGCAACGTTTTCAAGTCCCACATTGGTTAATTGGTAAAAGTCTAAAGGAAGTTTTCCTTATAAAAAGACTACCAAGTGAAGCCAAAGTCTTCAAGTCCCATATTGGGTAATTGGTAAAAGTCTAAAGGAAGTTTTCCTTGTAAAAAGACTACCAAGTGAAGGCAAAGTCTTGAAGTCCCACGTTGGTTAATTGGTAAAAGTCTAAAGGAAGTTTTCTTTATAAAAGACTACCAAGTGAAGGCAAAGTCTTGAAGTCCCACGTTGGTTAATTGGTGAAAGTATAAAGGATGTTTTCCTTCCCACGTTGGTTAATTGGTAAAAGTTGAAAGTTTTTCTTATAAAAAAGACTATCAAGTGAAGCTCAATTAAGGGCCTAATATTTAAAAGTTTTCAATTTTGGACTTGAGCTGGTACAAAGTGAGTAAAAATTGGGGGCCCTTCGAATTTGGGGGCCCTGTGCGGTCGCCCCTTCTGCACCCCCTCAGGGCCGGCCCTGCCTTACACACCTTCGTTGGACTCCTAAGTCCATTATAACTTGGGTCAACCGGAGTCCATTATAACTTAGGTCAACCGTCTTACTGCCTGAGGCAACTTGCATGTTACCATATCAAATACAAACTCCATATGATAATTACATTTTCAATCAGGATCTCCTACTACATGATTTGTATTAGGAATTGGGATTCAGTTGAGTCACTGTGAGTACTATAATTAAAAGGTGAACAATAGAGGTACATGCACAATATTTTAATCTAATAAATACTTGCTACTTCGATTGTTAACCTACATGAGATCTACTTCTTACTTTTTTATCGGAATAATCTCTCGTTGGCCCAAGCAGTTAAGTACTTTTTGATGGTGTTTTCGTTTAGAACACATTCAAGTTAGTGGTATGAAACATGCGGATATAATTGAGCGTTAACAAATAAGATATGACTATTTATACTAATTTATTATAATTATGTACTATTTATCCCATGATTAGTTCGTTAATCCCATGAACTATATTTTATCATTTCTAAAGTCATTTGATGAAGGATCATAATTTGAAAACTGGCACTAGCTCGCTGGCAGAACGAAAGACTTTAACCGGATAGCTGGAAACTGGTGGTGAGAACGACCATTGCCTCTTTGCTCTCTTCTTATATTCTTCTGGTCAGTGCAGTGAGATTTGTGGAACTAATCATGCCTTTACGCGTGCGCCCGGAAAGATAGGCCGACTGCTGAGCCCACTCTGGCTCAGGGCGCTGTCTGCCTGCTCTCACTTTCCACCCCGAAAAAGCCCCTCTCTCTCTACTAAATACAGTTGTTTCAGGCCGAACAATAGCAAGAGGCCCGGATCCAGCTGAAAAAAGGAATTAGTTCAACATGAAACGAATTCATTGCTAATCACAGTATGTTTGGCCTGGCTGTATAAGTGTAGCCCGAGAGGGCGGCTAGCACCTCAGGAGCCCTTTGTTACGAAATCCTCTAGAAAGAGTAAAGCCTCTGAGGGGTGTCTTGGATTGTAGAGCTGATCACATCAGCCAGACAGAAGACAATAATAACCCCGAAGAAGAAGAAGCGATAGAATCGGTAAATTCAGAACTGGTAGTTCCGTAGGGTTTGGTTGTTCCTTGATATGCAGAGTAAAAGGAAGTGCGAGTGGAGGCAGTTCCTGCCGATGAAGGCGGTCAAGCTACCTGCGCCTGTCTGGTCCGAGCGTTTAGCGGCTCAAAAACAAGGGACCTACTTCTCATCCTAGGAGTTAGCAGGTATGAAAGAGTCCCCTCTCTGTCTGTCTCTCCGAGTTTCTACTACTAAGTAGCACTTCTGCTATTCAATCATAGAATCAAAGAACCTACTTCTCTTAACCAGAAATGCGATTGGGAATGAGTGACTTCAGGTGCAGCCAATCAAAGGAAGAAAGAGCAATGTGGCAAAACAAGCAATGCCATCTAACTCGACTGTATAAAGCCAAGCCTCGACCGCGACTGCTCGTCGCTTTTGGCCGCCTTATTCCGTCACCCGAGATCCAAGTCAGCACCGACAAAGATCTCTTGCTTACTATCGCATCAGCTAGAGCGGCATTAGGCATTGGAAAGGTGCTTAATTCCGATAGCGATTTTAGGCTGTTTGGCCTAGGCCAAAGTCAGGTTTTTTGTCGAAGAGCCTTATGTTTCTCGAGTTGAAGTCTCAAGTCTCGTGTCGTACGTGTTGCTAGGCTCCCATAAAGTCATAAAAAAGATCTATTTACTCTCCCTTATCGCAGAAGGAGCTTGACACCATTGAATCAAGTGTTGAAAGACTACGTATGAAAAAAGAATCCCCAGAGGATTCTTCTTCTTGCTATGATATGCCCATATGAGTCTAATTCCTCCTCTTTCTCTTCTTCTTTTGCTTGAAGCATGTTATAGCAGGGTGGTAAGCTATTTTGCTAGCCCGTGATAGCTCAAGGCCTCAGTTGATTAGCCGCTAGGGAGACTAAGACTAACCCGAATCCGGGGAGGTAGAGGAATAAAAAAGAATTTTTCTGTCATTTTTTGACGGTCTTTCGACTTGAACTGACCTTCTGTTGAAAAGGTACTTGAAGTGGAAGAAGATTTTAGTACAGAAGAAGGAAGATTGGGAGCTGCTAGGCTTTCTTTCCCAGTAGCTTCACTGGGGGACTGGACCACAACAGAAAATGATATTTCCACATGAAAAGTGACGCTATAGATCCTATAGTGACAGTTTTCCCTTTCGCTTTTGTCGCTATACATCTATAGCGACACTTTTCTTGTGAAAATATCAAAAAGTGTTGTGAAAATATTAGTTTCCTATAATTTTAAGTGGAAAAGTGTTATTATATAATTCTCTTTGTAAGGTATCAAATGACCTTAGAAATGATCAAAAATAATCTAGAGATTAAATAACGGACTAATACTGAAATAAAAATTGTTCGAACTTGCAATAAATTAGTATGAATAATCATATCATGCACATTATTTTTACAAACAATCGTAACTTAATAGTTTAGTAAGAAACCTGAGGAAGGGGCCTAGGGAAACTTGGGGAAGGATACATTTCAATCAGTACTTGGGCATTAAACAACAATTCTAACAATTTTGCAAAAACAAACAAAATAAATAAAACTACTCATCATCTCCTAATATCAATTGTATTTAATTTGATCAACACTTTATATACTAACATACAACATAGTTATAACAAAGATAATTAAGTCATACGGTTTATTTTAATTTAAGTTTCTTCAAGAGGGTCAATTTCTATACCAACCAGCCCATGCAGAGACTAAACCACTAATTCCAAGCGTAACTGCATGGTTGCAAAAGGGGTTAGGTTCTATATCCGCCACCGCAATAATCAAGTCCGCCACGTTCGCCGCCACCGCCATCAACCTCATAACTCTATCCACCCTTGTATTCCTAATACTAATCTCCTCATCAATCATAACCTTTCTCTCATTTTTAATCCCTTCTCTTATCATAATAAAATCCGATATTATGAAAATATCTACCCAAAAGACTCACCAAATGCCGATATGAAGCTCATTCTCCTTGCTAATTTGGCATCCAACACACCAAATCTTGACAGCCAAAGAAAATGGTCGAAAAAGAAGTAGACCATCTCACCGGCATTGGCTAACACGGCTAGCAACTGGAAAGTTGGGGTCGAACCAGGGGCTCGTCGAATGGCGTTGCAACCTGTGAGGAAATTGGCCTGTACGGCTGTACGGAAGGCTTTGTGGCTCAAGCCCGAGGCAAGTTCCCATTGCTTAGCTCTTAAGGCCATGTTTGTGCTTGATTTTTCGAGATGGAAGTAGAGGAGCTTGGAAACATATTGGAAGGTCTTGATAAGCTTGTACAATGCCATTTCGTTTTGCTAGAAAGAATGACTAGCTTATCTAGTGTATCATTCAAGGTTTAGTGTTGGAGGTGTGGATTGAACAGGTTGCTAGCTAGGCTTGTTATTGAGGGTGTGTTTGTTTCGTATACAATTATTCTAACATGAAGGAGAGCCACAAATTCCGGTGTGTATATAAAACTGTAGGAAATGTATAGTAATATATGGTTGGACTTGGACAATATTGTCTTGGTTACTTGTGAAAAATAGTATGTAGAGACGATAAATTTTTCAAGGTTTCTTTGTCTTGAAGCAAGTGATCAATAATTGTAAATATGAGTGTCGACGAAGGCAAGTATATGTAGATTAAATAACTTTTTGTTCCTCTAAATTGTCACGTAATCAGTCTTTCTTAAAGTTTAGATTTGGTCAATTGAATTTTATCCGGATAGTTGATTTTTCTCAATTTTATTACCTTGGAATCAAATTTTTATCTTAATTTTCCCCAAATTGAAGTGTGCTCAATTTTAGTAGGGACAAAAATGTCAAAACAAAACAGAAAAATATAATAAAATAAAAACTAATTTAAATTTCAAACATTCCTAAAATTATAAAATTATTATTATATTTCAGAATTTTTTTTAATATTTTAAAATATAATTAATTTATTTGAAAAGTAGTAAAGTTTCATAAAATATATATAATTAAAAAAAAATGAGAGAAAGGAAGAGTAAATAACACGCATTTTCTTCACATTTGGAGACGAGGAAAGAACGAAATCATATACCTTCCCTCTTCTATTCTCTATCCCCTTCCATTCTTCTCGTTATAAACACCCAAACACTGTTAGAAATTAAATAGAGGAAATGTAACACTAGGCCAAAACCAATTGCAGGAAGAAATGTAACCCATGAGATAATTGTAAAATGTATACTTGTACAGGAACAAAATAAATGTCTCTTAATACTAATTCTATAGAGGGCCAAGTAGTTTATTCTCAGATAATATCATCTAATGAAGCACAACTATCACAACAATTATACAGTTTTGGTCACTGCTCCTTTTTCTAGGAAATAGAAGCAGAGGCACAAGTATCTCGGATGCATTTTTCCGATTGAAAATTTCTATTAAATGAAGTGGACGAATAGTTTGTCATGAATCAAGGCACCAATGTGGCCGCCACTCCCTTTCGCATCGTCCAAAATGCAGTGTAATAATGGTTCTGCAAGTGGAAGATCAGATTTTTAAAGTACTCCAGAACATCAACACAATACAAGAAGATTAATGAAAAGCAGAAAAATCAAGTCTTATCAACACCACAGTCCTCAGCATGATAATTCAAGTACCACTCTATAATATAATTACAGATATTTACAGATCTTTAAACTATGGCAAAACTCTCACTTATGCCACTATATTCTTTAGCTTCTTCCGTTTAAACCATTAAAGAGTTAAAAGCTCCAATTGACGCGTTTAACAAAATTAAAACTATAAAACTACAATTGTGACATTCTGTCCAGAATTACTAATGGCATCATTTAAACACTGATGTGCCACATTAAAAAATGAAAAAGAAAAGCACTAAAGCAACTTATTTCCAGATATCATGTCGGCACAGTGAGTCCAGAGCTGAGGACGATTGTGAAAGCTCCGAGAATTGGAAGAAACACAAGGTTAACGGCTATTATCATTGTGTACCTTCTTGGGGAAGTCGCCGCTGGAATAATTCCGCTAAGTAGATACGGTCTTAATCGTGTATTAGGCGCCGGTGGCTCACACGACTCCGACTCCTTCAACCGCAGTGCATGGAGGTTTCGTGCTGCCGTGATGGAGGTGGAGTCTAAATTGAAGACCACCAGAGATGGCATGAATAATGATATGAGTAGCAATTGAGGCTCCACAGCAGCCATTGGTGAGGACTTCAAGAGGGCGTATTCAGGTACTCCCTTCTCGAATTTAAATTATTCAGTAATTGATGATTGGAAGGAGTAAATCAAGTGTTTGAGAATCGAATTTGGACCCTGAATTCACTCCTTTTAAGTGAAAAAATAGAAGTTCTAAAACCCCAAACCAGGGTTAACAGAGAACTCTATCTGCCCTGTGATTTGCGAACTGGAAACAATCGTTCCGCGTTCCGAATCGTGATACGGGAACGTAGATTCCTTTTGTATTTTACCAATAAGTAGCATTTCTCGTACCTGATTTCGTTTTGCATACCAAATCAGTCCACAATCCTGGTAACCCTGCCCCAAACCTGGTGGAAGTTTTGGAAATAAGTTTCTTAAGTGAGGACAAATTCAGCTATCAGTGCCACAAGCCCTCCCCCATTGTTAGAAGATGCAGAAGAACAATTGGGGCTAATAAAAGATTCGATAATAGGAAATAAATAATAGAAAATAAGTTGCTAGTGTTCTGCTTCTTCTTTTTTAATCTGTCACATCAGAGTATTTAAATGATGTCTGTTAGTAATTTTGGACAGAATGGTATAATTGGAGTTTTAATTTTGTTTAGTTGGTCAATTGCAGTTTTTTTTAACTGTTTAGTGGACCAAACAGAACAAACTAAAGAGTTTAGTGGCATAAATAAGAGTTATGCCTTAAACTTCTTAATAAGTCCTATTAAGTTTTCAAGATACTTGAAAAGTATTTTCCTATATGTGAAAAACCTTCCTTATAAAACTGACAAAAGCTCACCCATCTAAAAGATCTAAACTTCTGTAGGACATCTGTTTATTCAAACTATGAGGCAAAGAAAAAGACCTTTTATCTGAAACTACTTGTCTAATTAAGAGTTATTTCTTTCTTCAGTTTATGATTCGACCATGCTAAATTTTGAGCAAAATAAATGAATTTTCACATGGTATATATTAGTGGACAAGAAATGAAAATACTATGCCATCAACTATTTTTCACTAACTTCTCTCTCTCACTCTCACTCTCACTCTCACTCTCACTCTCACTCTCTGAGGTGGCAGCTATATATATTATGTTTATAAAGATAACATAGGTATATTACAACAGGATGCTTGGATTCTTCATTATCCCGACAAACAGCCTTATCCCGCACTAGATACCCCGATTCTCAAGAATTCTTGGAGATTCTCTCTCCTTTATAACTTATGTGTTTTAAATTATCTATGATTATTTTTGGTATAGTTTGACTTCATATTTATAGAAACATAAAACTTATATTGTTTGGTGGATATTTGTTGTTTTTCTCTTGTAACATCTATTTTATTAAATATTACACACACACACACATATATATATATATATATATCATAGTTGACACCTAGGTGATTAGGCGCTTGTCATGGCGTCCATATAGCAACAAGTCGTTCACAATGTATAATTTATACATTATTTATTTTACTTCAAAAGTACATTAAAAATGAAATTTTATATATATTAAACATAATAACTAATAGTATTGAATACCATTAGAAACACAATTATATCAACACAACAATCAAAGGCAAACACTTGACATTAAAAACTAGTAAAACAAGTCAACAAATACCATATAAAAAATAAAAGTATCAACCTAGTCATTACACATTACAAGTCTACTAAGAAATTAAAATACACAACATAGCAAGTCAAAAAAAAAAAAAGTATCCATTCTCTACTCTAGTCTCTAAACATAGTCCCTTTCTGATTCGCGAGGTGGCGCCCAACAGAAGTCGAAGTCCCTTTTTGATTCACGAGGTTTGTGGTTGACAGAAGTCATAGACTCCTAGTCCCTTTTAGGGTTATCTCACTCTTTTAAGCTATGGGCCATGGGTTGGGTCATTAGAAAAGTCGATCGGTCATGGTGGGTTAAATAACCTAAGTTGCGACACCTAGACACCTAGCTGCCACGACAAGCGCCTTGACAACTAGCCCCAGGTTGACACTCTAGCGCCAGGACACCATGACGATGCCATGACAACTATGCTATATAGATATACATATATATATATATACACACACACATAAGTCATAGACTCCTAGTCCCTTTTAGGGTTATCTCACTCCTTTAAGTTATGGGCCATGGGTTTAAGCGCCTTGACAACTAGCCTCAGGTCGACACTATATATATATATATAGGCAAAAATATACTTTACCCCATTCAAGTTGAAACGTTTTGTGCAATAGTCCACTGAACTAATAAAAAAATAAAAAAATAAAAAAAACAAAAAAAAACTGTAATTAGAAAACTAAACTATTAAAAACACTACAATTGGCCCATTATATCAATTTTTTTAAACATTCGTCAAATTCACTTCACAAATTTCCTACGTGGCAAACTTTAAAAAAAATGAGTCAATTTGTCGCAATCTCAAAACATAAAAAGTATTAATGAGAAAGAAAGATGACCTCCAAAACGACATCATTTTGGACGCTAATTTTATGTTTAAAAAAAATTAGCCCAATTTTGACCAATTCCTCAACTTCCAACTTCTCTATTGTCTCTCTTCTCTCTATTCTTCTTCCGTTGGAGTAATGATGTTGGGATGAGAAGAGATGGTGTTGTGATGGTACGATTGTGCTAATGTTCTAGATCGTTCATAAAATAAAAGTACAAATTGAAGCGGAGAAAAATTTAATTTATGAAGTTATAGCATTCATAAAATGAATCTAGATATCAAAAGTATATAGAATAAATATGGATTTGAGAACATACAGACATAAAGTACAAAATTACGTATCTAGAACGAAGAAGATGCATTTATATCACCATTTCAGAGATGAGAAAGCTAAAGGAAAACGGAGAAGGGAGAATTTAAATTATATCACACCAAGCTCAAATCTTTACATCACACCCAGTTCAATTCGGTACTTTTCCTGGAAGCCAGATAGATATAAATTTGAGAAACAAAAAAGCAAACGAAAAAAAAAATTGAGCAGACAAAAATTAGGGGGGAAAAAGAGAGCTAAAAATCTACTCATAACACAGGAATGAATATGAAATTGGAAACAAAAAGAGAAAGCGAATCATATAGCGAGTATTTTTATTTATTTTTTTACCTTTAATTGGAGTTGAGATAATTTGCCTGCAAATATGGATCGGTACAAGTTAAAGAAGGTTCTGAATATATAGAAGAAAAACTAGGAAGACCCTAATTCAATTCCTCCTCCGATCTTTCTCTCTTTGTAGTAACAATGGCCTCAAATCATCTATCCGAGTCTCCATATTTAATCACATCTGAGTTCAGTTACCATCTTCCATGACCAAGGCATGAAGCTGTGGGACCAAGAACCAACCAACCCTATAAACTTCTTCAGCAACATCAGCCTCTGCTGCCCTGATTCTTGCCGAAAAATTGACATCGGAGAAATTAAGATTGAGATAAAGAACGACGCTCTTCTTATGCTCATTAAGATCTGTAATGGGGTGGGTTTGATTTGGAAGAAGAATTAAGATGAAAAATGACATCGAAAAAATTAAGACCGAGATGAAGAACTGATTGAAAAGAAGATGGATTGGGGTAGGTTTGACTTTGCCTTTTTGGGAGGAAGAAGTCGGACTTATCCCATGTGGCTTAAATTTTTTTCCACGTCATTTTCATTTTTGTTCCAGAACTGCCACATAAAAAAAACAACTGTTGATTTAGACGGCTGTTTAATTAATTTGACAAAATGGGTCAATTGAAAATCTTTCTTTAGTTCAATTGGTTAATTGCAATTTATTTTTAGTTCAGTGGTCTATTGCAAAAAACGTGCCAACTACAATGGGGTAAATGTGTGTGTGTGTGTGTGTGTGTGTGTGTGTGTGTATATATATATAAACTTATCTGATGTAAATCAGAATTCAAGTAAATGCAGAAAAGGTTGAAAAAGAGTTATTGTTTGTCAAGGCTAGTACTTGGTACTATGTTCTTAAGACAATTACGCCCTCCTTTTGGTGCTTAGAGTTTTAGCGTTTGTCTCCTAGGATACAATGGCGTGTACTATAGCAGAGTACTACATAGTACACACAAAGAACCAATGAATGCTCTGAACTCTCTCAATTTGACTATGAATATGACTGAAAAGATGATGCAAAATTGAATGACTCAAATGACTGAATTCATATGATATTTATTGAAGGATTAGTGACCCTTCATGATTGGACATGAACTTTGTGAACTGACTGGATACTATGAAAAGGCATGGGTTTGAACAAGTGCGAAGCATAGGGCCAGACAGGAAAGTGGAGCGTTAGCGTTGTTGCGCCGTGTTGGAGCGCAGCTGCGCTTGACACACTGTCTGCGCTTGCCTTGCTTTCCCAAAACTAATAAATAAAAATGGAACTAAGCCAAAAATTAATTGACCAAAAAAGATATATATCTACAAGGACCCACGACCCGTGCCCAAGCCCGACCCGGCCGGAGAGCGGCAGCGCGAGCGTGTGGTCAAACCAAACCTTGGCTAGGTCAACTCTCCTCCACAAAAGTGGGGTGCCCAAAGGCCCAAACCCAAAAGCAATTTAATTGTATATATACTCAATGTTTAGTTCTCAATCAATGTGGGACTTTAACTTTCCACAAGCATTTATTATCATATTCAAGGGTGATCTTTGGAAGTAAATTTCCCATTCATTATCCTATGGATTTGGGCTTCCTAATACTTGATTTTAATCTACTCATAGAGTAGAACACATTTATATGTGAATTCATCTCAAATGATTAATGGAACCCACTTAATTTTAAGCTCAAGTTCTAACAATCCCCCAAATGAATGAAATTGATTGCTAGCTTATGCAAATGTTATACAAGGACTCTAAGAGAGACGGAATTGAAAATCATCTGTATAGAGAGAGGTGGCTTCTGGCTTTGAACCTTCTCTTGTGAAGACAATCGGGTTCACTGGTTTGTTCAGTGGAATGTGATGTCTTGAACGAACTGCCCAACCATTTTATGTAAATCGAGAAAATAGAAATTCACACATAGAATCTTTCCAGACATTGTTTGGTTCTCATGTTTTTTGTTCATTTCAGCCCTGAATATTCCTAGATTTATGATGTGCTCTAGAGCAAATATAGCCTTGTCATTCTCATAGAATTGGCCCAGTTCATACTCACATAGAATCCAGCCATATCCCACTTGTTTATCAAGATATAAGAATCATTAAAAGCACAGCTTATCCTAAAACCGCTGCAGGTATCACTATCTCGTATCATAGGAATGAGCAGAAGAAATTAATTTCTTCATAGTGATTTGGTAGAATCATTCACAATTTAGTTGTCCCTTTTAACCTGGATCTTAGGATCTCCAATCAACTAGGTTGGGTTTCCACCATGATGATCCTTATTTATAGGCTTTAAACCCATTCCCCTCGATGTTATTTTTAGTTTTTACTTGCTCTCTAGTCAAACCTTTAGTTAACAGATCCACTATATTTTCTTTCGATTTTATGTTCTCAATAGTCATAATGTCATTAGAGAGCAATTGTTTTATGGTATTGTGTCTACGACGAATATGTCTAGACTTACCATTATACATGTGTCTCTGTACTCTTCCAATTGTTGATTGACTATCACAATTGATACAAATAGCAGGCATAGGCTTAGGCCACATAGGAATATCATCTAAAAAATAACGAAGCCACTCAGCTTCTTTTCCAGTCTTATCCAATGCAATAAACTCAGATTCCATTATTGATCAAGCAATGCATGTTTGTTTAGAAGATTTCCATGATACTGCTCCTCCACCTAGTGTAAACACAAAACCACTTGTGGATTTAGAGTCTTTTGTATTTGATTCTTCAAGTACTGCCGGATATCTTGAGTAGTGCAATCCAAAATTTTGAGTGTATTTTAAATACCTTAAAACTCTTATAATCGCTTTCCAGTGATCTTGTCCTGGATTGCTCGTAAATCTACTCAATTTATTAACAGCGTGTGCTATGTCAGGACGTGTACAATTCATTACATACATAAGGCTTCCAATTATTTGTGCATATTCAGGTTGTAATATGCTCTCTCCATTATTTTTAGACATGTAGATTTATATCTACTGATGTTCCTACAAGATTGCAATCATATTCTTGAATTTCCCGAGTATTTTCTTAATATAGTGTGATTGTGATAACACTAATCCATCAGATGTTTTAGAAATTTTAATTCCTAATATTACATCTATAGCACCCATGTCTTTCATGTCAAACATATTATTTAACATTTTCTTAGTAGTTTTAATGATTTCATTACTACCCATAACGAGCATATCATTTACATAAAGGCAAATAATAACTAACCCTTTCTCACTGTTCTTGACATATACACATTTGTCACACTCATTTATTTTGAAACCATTTGGCATCATTGTACTGTCAAATTTTTCATGTCATTGTTTAGGTGTTTGTTTTAATCCATAAAGGGACTTTACAGGCCGACAAGCTTTCCTTTCTTGTCCTGGAACAATAAACTCCTCTGGTTGTTCCATGTATATTTCTTCTTCTAAGTTACCATTCCAGAAGGTTGTTTTCACATCCATTTGATGTATCTACAACTTGTATATAGCTGCAATGGCTATTAACATCCTAATTGAAGATATTCTTGTCACAGGAGAATATGTATTAAAATAATCCAAACCCACATTTTGCTTGTATCCTTTGATTACAAGTCTTGCTTTATATTTATCTATAGATGCATCCGCTTTCATTTTCTTCTTGAATATCCACTTGTATCCAAGAGGTTTAGAACCTGGTGGGAGATCTACTAATTCCCACGTATGATTGTGCAGTATGAATTCTACTTCACTATTTATAGCCTCTTTCCAATATAGAACTTCGGGACTTGATACCCCTTCTTTATAAGTTTGAGGCTCATTTTCTAACAAATAAGTTAGAAAATCCGAACCAAAAGATTTTGATGTTCTAGCACGTTTACGTCTAGGTTCATCAATATCTTCTAAACCATGATCACTGTCACTAACAGTGTCATAAGCTCTTTTATTTGAACTTGTTTCCTGTTCATTAGAACTTGGCTCTTGTGTCTTCTTATTAGGAAATATTGTTTCAAAAAAAAACAGCATCTTTTAACTCAATAATAATATTTTCATGTTATTTCCTCTATTTTTTGGATTTATTAACCAAAAATCTATATGCACTACTATTATGAGCATAGCCAATGAATATACAATCTATCGTTTTTTTGTCCTATTTTTACCTTTTTTGGGTGGAGGAACTATTACTTTTGTTAAGCATCTCCCACACTTTTAAAGTGTTTATAAGACGGTTTTCGTCCTTTCCATAATTCAGAAGGTGATGCATTAGACTTTTTTTTGAGGTATTCGGTTGAGAATATAATTTGCTAAAAGAATTGCTTCCCCCCAAATTCTGAGGTAGCCCAGAACTTAATAACAATGCATTCATCATTTCTTTTAAAGTTCTATTCTTTCTTTCAGCAACATCATTTTGTTGTGGTAAATAAGGTTCAGTTGTTTGGTGTATTATACCATGTTGTGAACAAATTTCAACAAAAGGTGATTCATATTCCCACCTCTATCACTTCTAATTATCTTGATCTTTTTATCAAGCTGATTCTCAACCTCATTCTTGTAATGTATACACATTTCCCATGCCTCATTTATACTTCTCAATAAGTAAACATAACAGTATCTGGTACAATCATCTATAAAAGTAAGAAAATATTTCTTACCCCTCTTGTTTGTATATATTTTAAATCACAAATATATGTATGTACTAATTTAAGAGGTTTTGTACTTCTTTCAATTGATTTAAAAAAAGGTTTTCGAAGCTTTGCCTCAATGCAAAACTTCACATTTATGATTGAAGTTAATCTCACATTTTGGTAGACATTCCATATTAATTAATCTACGTATAGTATTATAATTAACGTGTCCTAATCTACCATGCCATAAATTAGATAACTTAATCATATAAGCAGATGTATTTTCATTAATTTTGGAAGGTACAATTGTCAATACATTCATTTTAAAGAGCTCATTGCTCATATATCCCTTCCCCACATACATCCCATTTTTGGTTAGGACAAATTTGTCCGATACAAAGACCAATTTAAATCCCTTTTGACTAATAGATCCAGACACTAAATTCTTCCGAATATCAGGCACATGTGGTACGTTGTTGAGGGTGAGTTCCTTGCCAAATGTCATTTTTAAAACCACCCTTCCTTGCCCAACAATCTTGGATGTGAAAGAATTCCCCATGTATAATTGTTCTCCATTCTCAATGTCTTGATATGTGGAGAACATCTTGTCAGATCAAACATGGCAGGTTGCTCCAGTATCTACCCATGGAATTTCCAACCAGGTTTACTTCAGAAACTACCGCCGATAGGTTCATTTCGGAAACGAAAGACCATCCACTTCTGTTACATTAGCTTGTGCGGACTTCTTGGTTTGGTCTTTGCGTTTACAACAATCCTTTGCCTTATGTCCTGGCTTGTCACAAATGTAGCACTTGCCTTGGAACTTTTTGTTGGTTCCCTGTTGAGGCCTATTTCCGGAGTGCTTCCTCTTTTTTGACTTTTGACTTGTTCCACTACAATGGCTTTAAATTCCATAAAGGTTTTTCTTGCTTTCTTTTCGAAAGCACGATTGTCCTCTTCTATCCTTAATCTCACAATCAAGTCTTCAAGTTTCATCTCCACACTTATGCTTGAGATAATTCTTAAAATCTTTCCACATTGGTGGTAATTTTTCAATGATAACTGCTACTTGGAAAGATTCAAAGGACATACCTTCTGCACGTATTTCATGCAGGATTACTTGAGGTTCTTAGACTTGATTGATGACAGCCTTGGAATCCACCATCTTATAGTCCAGAAATCTGCCAACTACGAACTTCTTCGTGCCAGCATCTTCTGTTTTATACTTCTTCTCCAAACAATCCCATAGTTCTCTTGCTGTCTTAAGAGAACTATACACATTGTATAACGTGTTGTCCAATCCATTGAGGAAGTAGCTTCGACACAAAAAATCAGCATGTTTTCATGCATCTATTGCAGCAATTACTTGCCTATCTATTTAATTCTCACTAAGCACAGGGGGATCTTCATGAAGAAATCTTGCTAAATTTAGTGTAGTGAGATAAAACATCTTTTGTTATCTTTTGAATTCTGTTCCATTGAACTTTTCTGGTTTTTCTCCATGGTTCACAAGCACATTAGGCTTGATTGGTGCAGAACACGAAGCAACCACATTTACAGATTCAGTAGCCATTTATTGCAAATGTGTATATATATATATATATATAATGAATAATTGTCTTAGGATTATTAGGAAAAATGTATATATATATATATATATATAAACTTATCTGATGTAAATCAGAATTCAAGTAAATGCAGAAAAGGTAGAAAAAGAATTGTTGTATGTCAAGGCTAGTACTTGGTACTATGTCCTTAAGACAATTACGCCCTCCTTTTGTGCTTAGAGTTTTAGCGTTTGTCTCCCAGGATACAATGACGTATACTATAGCAGCACTAACCAATGAATGCTCTGAACTCTCTTAATTTGACTATGAATATGATTGAAAAGATGATGCAAAATTGAATGACTCAAATGACTGAATTCATATGATATTTATAGGAGGATTAGTGACCCTTCATGATTGGACATGAACTTTGTGAATCGACTGGATACCTACGAAAAGGCATGGCTGAACAAGTGCGAAGCAAGCAAGGGCCGGATAGAAAGTGGAGCGCTGCTGCGTCGTGTTGGAGCGCAGCTGCGCTCGACACACTGTCTGCGCTTGCCTTGCTTTCCCAAAACTAATAAATAAAACCGAAACTAAGCCAAAAATTAATTGCCCAAAAAAGATATATATATATATATAGGGAACAGATCAAGAGCATACCTCCTTATCTGACATACCAAGCATACCCCCTTTAGCGACGGACCGGGCGACGCTTTGGTCCGTCGCCATAGGTCCGGTCCGTCGCTATAGCTTCGGTCCGTTGCTATATGTTTGTCCGTCGCTATATGTTGTCCGTCGCTAAAAGCTATAACGACGGACTGGACCTATGGCGACGGACCAAAGCGTTGCCCGGTCCGTCGCTAAAGGGGGTATGTTTGGTATGTCAGATAAGGAGGTATGCTCTTGATTCGTTCTGTATATATATATATATATATATATATATATATATATATATATATATATATATATATATATATATATATATATATATATATATATATATATATATATATAAGGACCCACAACCGGTGCCCAAGCCCGGCCCCACCCGGCGGTCGGCGGCGCACGGGTGGTCAAACCAAGCTTTGTCTAGGTCCTCTCCCCTCCACAAAAGTGGGGTGCCTCTTGGGCCCAAACCCAAGAGCAATTTAAGTGTGTATATACTCGATTAATGTTTAGTTCTCAGTCGATGTGAGACTTTAACTTCCCACAAGTATTTATTATCATATTCAAGGGTGATCTTTGGGAGTAAATTTCTCATTCATTATCCCATAGATTTGAGCTTCCTAATACTTGATTTTAATCATGAGAACACATTTATGTGGATTCATCTCAAATGATTAATGGAACCCACATAATTTTAAGCTCAAATTCTAATAATTTTTGCCTATATATAATAACAAAATATGTTCTAAATTCCCCGGCACCTGAATCCCCACCTTTTAACCATATGATGCACCAGTATCCCCACACCCATATCTATGCTTCTTAGTGACATGACAAGGCCATAGCAAGGTAGAATATAGAAGAACCAACAATTTTGAATGTCCCATAGTATGGAAAATCCAGTCAAGAAAAATGGGAAGTCCAAAACTATTAAGTTTCCCAACACAGTTTTTAATATAAAAAAATCAACCATATTTCACTTATGTAATGAATTAATTATCAGCTAACACTTCGGATAAGTAGAACTAAACAGAAACAAAATGCTCAGCTAATATGATCAATGCGTTAGTGTCTAAGCAGTTCTTTGAGATAAGTCTGCCTTTTATTAGCTCCCATCAAGCTTACTCAATCCCCACATATTTCCCAGATTTAGCTTAGCTCACATATTTCCCAGATTTAGCTTAGCTCAGCTGGAATAGAATTGAGAAGTATCAACTACAGAAACCCATTAGATAGTATGGAGATGGAAATACAGCCAATATCTGTAATGTAAGGGTATTTAATAGTCCAAATAAATATGTAGATGCCCCTTTATTGAAGATTGAGAGATCAGTCGGCCATAAAAAAATAAAAATACTATGTAAACTAGCATTTTTACTATATTTATATCATGTAACGTTGACTTTTGGGAGTGTTCTTAGTAACTAGATTGTATGGTTTATTTTTAAATATTTATTATAAGTTCTGCCCTTACTGGCAGAATTGTTCAAAAAATTCCGACTCAGCTTGGCTAAATATTTCAGGTTAAGCTCCAATCAGTCTAAAACAAGTTAAACACAAGCTGCCACGAGCAGTTACGCTAAATTCATAGTGTGGCAATCTTTGAATACCAAATTCACATAGAAACTTAAACATAAAAGTTGCTCCTCCAATATTTCACATAAAAATGAAAGTTTCAAGATTACACGCAAAAATCAAAAAATACTCTAAACCATTCAACAAGAATTGTCCCAACTTCCATTTACTTTGTATGGCTGATGTGTTTGTTTAGCACTTCTTTACAAAACCACATCTATAATGATGTTCTTGAAGTAGGCTTTACGTTCTTCCAACATGCCGAAAACACATTGGTACTTGGAAGGGAAAAGGAAAGTATCCACAATTTTTTTCCCACGGTAATACGGTAACAGCGTAGATGCTTCATTATGGTAATATGAAGGAAGTCATAGACTCATAGCTAATCCATAGCAAAGTGAAAAGTAGGTGAAAGAAAGATTTGAGAACAGAATCATCAGTTCCGAGGAGATCAAACTATAACTACTATTACTATTATCGTCTCCATTGATCTCTGATATTGTAATATGTATCAACACCCGGAACAGGGATTCTGCTTCTTTAGAAACATGCTAAAGTTACAAAAACAGTTCACCTGGAGTCCACTACTCCAATCCCCCCGCTCCAGAGTTTCCCATAGCGGACCAGTATGAAGTTCAAACCAGTTTTATGATTGGAACATTTATTATAGGAGATAAAATTATATAAATAAACTGGTTAGCAGATTGAGTATGGACTAAGCACCATCTAAACGTCCAAATTGACCCAACTCTATTACATAGACTTGGATCCTGCCTTCAAATCATTGTATCAATGTATCTTGTGTGTTAATTATATATAGTCTAAACCAAGGACATCAACACGGGGCTGAAATCTGAGTGTATTGGGTCCCCCTCATTGATAATATAGTGTAATATGGCTTGTTCAAACTGGCTATTTCCCAAACCATGTTAAGTGGAGAATAAGTCGAGATAAGGAACAAGTTTGAGTGATAAGACCGCAAAATTAGACATAGAAGAGAAGCAATGAACTTAAACTTCTGAGCAGTATGCTTACTAATTGTGAAACATTTAATTTCTCGAAAGTATCAGTATCAACAGAATCATTTGAATCTTTCTTAATCTTGTACAAGTATGTGTGGAGTCTACAGGTGTTATGTTTTTCTGTCTGACATGTTTATTGGTTTGTTTGTTTTTTTTTTGGGCTAAGTGACAGGTTTATTGGTTTGTTCAGAATGAGTGCTAAACCCAAATCCACATGAATACTCATGTTTTTCCTATGTTCTTTTGCATTTAAAGTAAGTTTAACACACCCATTTTCTTCCATATTTAATAAATATCCAAGAGTCCATGTAATACAATAGATCTTATATAGATCAAGTTAAGATAAATGCAGTTCTATGCACAAGGTGAGAAGCTTACTTGCATCATTGATCGAGGATTTGTAGTATAGGTTGTCTCGATTGTCTTTTCTTTCTGTTGCCTCAAAATGAGTAAAACTTGTTAAAATATGTTCATGTATTAAATCAAACACAATAATTCACACAAATTGACGTTACCTCCAACTGAAATCCATAATGAAGAGCAGCCTTTTTCACATCTTCCAAACTTAGCTCAATGGACATTTCCTAGAAAGAGGTGAAAAACATAAACAAAGAAAACCATTGTATCAGCCATTTGTCCGGTCTATAGAGCTTGATTGATGTGCGCTTGCTTTAAAAAAAGAAGCTTACTTCTTCCTGACCATACATATCTGCAAAGTGATAAAGTAGGGGGCCCAAATTTATCCAGACCTATCAACCAATCAAATTAGATTAGTATTCAAAACAAATCTGAATGAAATGAACAAGAAACTATTCGAAATACTTACACCCCCATCTTTGAGAATTTTCGAAATTACTTCAATATATTCAACAATGTTGTGTGCTGTATCAAGGAAGAAACAGGTCACAATTGCATCCCAAGTTCCTGCATATACAGTTACTGGCAGAATCAGGATAAGAGAGGCATCATATAAAAGTGATTAAAAAAAATTAAAGGAAAATCAGTTCAGACAGATGATATAAGAGGTTAAGGTAGGGCTTTGAATAGTTTGAAAATGCTCATTCTAAGTCATTCTATAATTTCTTTACTTACACCGGAGACATAGTTCTTTCCCATTAGACTTTTGCATATGGATACCCCTCAAGTATCTTCTAAGATTTTGTTTGGCCATGTTTCTTGGACTCAATAAATGATCTTTTGGAAAGCAGCATCTCCATTATGTCCTCATGATAGATATTAATTTCGTTTCTTTACAAAAACAGTACTAATTTGTATGGGTACCGTACCAGTTTAAATTATTGGTACTGGCCAAATACCGCTGTTCTGGGCGAGATAAAGCATCAGGTTGGTTACCGGACTGCGAGCATTAAAAAAAATACTCATAATAATAATGGATCTTGGCGAATCTGGGAATTTGCTGGACTGCTCTGGCTCTTGTAAGTGAATGATCATTTTGCAGGTGGTGGTGAAAATGAGCCTCTAAAATATTTGGTAAGCAGTGGATTAGAGATATTGAAATGAAAGCAGATGAGTGTTTCAGGGCAAGTAAGGTCGTGGGTCATAGATTTACAAAAGAAGAGATGGCTCCTCTAAGAGCAGTCGAGGTTGATATAGTAGCTATTAATTGATGAAGATTGAAAACATTATTAGAGACTATGTTGTTTTCTCACGTGCAATTTACTTGGTCTAACTCGGAGGGGTAGGTGGTAGCTCTCGTATTCACAGATTTTTTGTTTTATCAGTGAGTAGGATGATGTATTTACTAATCAGGTTCAAGAGGTGTTTCTGACGATGGTTTCAAATCATTTTGTCAGAACTGGTATCAGAGCAGTTTGAGACCTGGAACCGTCCTCTCTGTCTCTCATCTGATCTACCCATAGTTATCAAGGCGACAAGTCGAGGGGAGGCGACAACCGGGAGCTTAAGCGCTTAGGCGACAAGGCGCCCGACTAGTCGTTCATAAGTCGAGAAGTCGTTAATGTAAATTTTATACGAATAAAATTATATATATTTAATATTTATATGAATATTGATATATTTATTTTTCTAATGATTTACCATATTCATAATGCATGTTGTAACATATCAAATCATAACAAGAAGTGAACAAGATCAAGTCAAAATGGATAATTTTATTACAGTTGTAAACTTATAATTTTTTGAATGTATACCAACTTCAAATTATATAAATGACGATACATTTGTAATATTTAGTTTAATTCAAAATAATTCTTAAATTTATGTTTAGTTTCTTAAGTTTTAATATTGTATATATAGAATACCATAAATTTATAATAAGCATCCTATTTATAATTTTACGTTAAGATATTACATTAATTTTACAAAAGGACAAAATTATGTTATGTACTATATATATATAATATAGCAGTAGGCAGCAGAACTTGTACTATATATAATATAGTACTGACAAGTAATAAAGTTACGTACTATATATATAATATAGCAGTATAGGCAGCAGGCCAGCAACACATGCGTCCACCTCACAAGACACAACACAATTATATACAGTACAAATTATAATATAATATAGTATAAACAAGTAATGAAGTTATGTACTATATATAATATTGTAAAGGCAGCAGCACATGCCTCCAACTCACAAGACACAACACAATTATATATAATACTCTTAGGCTCATTTTGGAACAATAAGCAGTCAACATGCTGCAATTTTTTTATTTAGATGCTGCAATTTTTTTTTTAGTTACATAGATACAGATGCAATGCAGTCAAAGCATTGCAATAAACAATAAACAAATAATGCATATGCATCCAACCATCCACATAAGCATTAAGCAATAAACAATAAACAAATAATGAAGCAAATCAACAATAAGCATACCCAAGGCAGCCAGAGCAGAGTCAGCAGAGTAGAAGAATAGGATGACAAGGAAGAACCAAAAAAGAAAAACACGAGAAGAGAATACGAGAAGAAGAAGAAGAGAAGAACCAAAAAAGAAGAAGAGAATATGTCAGAAGACGAGAAGAAGGAAGGAAGGGAGTCGCCGCTGTGAGCCTGTGAGTCGATCGATTGAGTCGCCGCAGTGAGTCGCTTGGTTTCTCCCCCTTCCGAAGTTGCGATTGATCGATTAGGTATGTTCAGTCGAACTTTTTTTTTTTTTAAACCCAGGTTGCATCGGGTCAAACCAGACCCGCTCCAACCAAGTCGACCGCTTAGCTATATAGCCGCCTAAGTCGTCCAAGTCAAGACCAAAGCGCTCGCCTTTCTGCTCTGTACCCAAGTCGCGCCGACGCCTTGCAATTCTATACCGCCTTGACGATAACTATGAATCTACCTCCTTCCTCCCACTATTTTTACCATCTATCAGTCTATTCTCTGTTCCATCTCTGCAGATACAAGTCGGGGCCAAGGTGTGGCCTGACCATTTCCCTTTGGTGCTTGAGTACAATCCAATCAGATTGTGCCTACTCCGTCTCGGTTTGAATGTCTTTCGTGCCATAAATTTGAGGAGAAGATTAAAGTGTGTTGGAGAAAATGTCACTTCAAGGGCGGGGGTTGGTGATTTTCTAGAGCTTTTCCTACAATGGGCTGGGCCATCCAATATCTGGGTCTAGTTCAGTTAGTTCCATTGCTGAAAGATCTGAATTGAGGAATGACAGTACCATATAATTGGTGGTAATTTTTGGTGCTAATGACACTGTTGGGGATGTTGGTTCATGTAGCTCGGCTTTGGAGATTGATGTCGCACTGTGCAAGATGAAAGGATAAGGGTGGTCCCTGGACGTTACTTGATCTCTGGAAAGGAGCACCATGGAGATTTTTACCAACCTGGAAAGAGTGGTGCACACATGATTGGTGATAACTTTTGGTGCTATCAAATATGATTCTACGGTTTTGAAAACAAGTTACTTTTTGTTCCCACGCACTCCAACTGATATGAATCACACTCGGTAAGAATTTGCAGAAAAAAAGCAGAATCGCAATCCCCTACTTACCTGGGATAACATACATGGTCCCATTAAACCATGTACGCATTCATCTCTCCTTTAGTGTTTGCAGTTATATAGCTAATAATAGTGTAACGATGTCAACCTTGTCAAGTTAAAATTTTATAGCGCGCCATTGGTGTAAAAGTTAAGAGATGTTTTTCTTTTAGCGTGACAAAAACAATCCAAAAAACAAAAAACAAACTATTTCATCTCTTTGCAATAATCTTGGCTGAATTTTTCATTTACAGCAAAATTCAGATTTTTTTTCTGATTACTGGTGCTTCTTAGTCAAAGAATAAAAGATAACTGATAAATGAAAGAAGAGAAGGAAACATGCAATCTAACCTACCTACTTGGCTCGGATCACTGTAGACTTCAACAAAATCCCCACCACACATAGAAAAACCTTCACTAATTCCTGCACTGTTTCAAAAAAAAAGTCGAATGATATTTTAAGCAGATACTAATTCAAGGTGCAATAGAAGTAGCATTAATATTCAAAAACAACATTGATTGTTTCACGAAAAATTAATCAGGTGCGCAACTAAGGCAGAAACTATATTCGGAAAGTGTGCAATGTACCATGATTAAGTTACCCATTAGATAATTTGAAACCACTCCAACACAAAGAGCTCACAGGCCAAGACTTCATTTGCTTCCATAAACTTCTTTATAGTTTATAAATTTCAAAATATGACATTGTCTATCTATGTTTTAGTGATCCCTTCCCTTAAATTCAAGAAGGCACTCAAGGAGTACAAAATGAATCAAAATACCATGCTTTTAGCTGTAATCTTATTTTTTATATATGAAAAGAAGACTTATTAAACGAAAAAGACAGAGAGTACAACTTGGAGGACAATCAGACCTTCAGGATATTTAATCTCAATGTCACCAAAAAAAAAAAAACCTCATGGAGAGGACCAAAGGGAAATGAAGAAAAACTAGATCAAAGAAATTCATGCATTGCATTTTGACTATATACAACAAACAGCACATGAAGCACCTCTCCAAAGCAACCTACACCTAAAGCCACAAAAATATAGTTTGAAGTGAAAATTGCAAAAAAAAGGAGGGCAAACCCAATGCCTGCATAAACCCCCAAAAATTTAATCCACAACCAGTCCGTAACCAGAAAAATAAAAAAGAACAAAGTCAATCACACATCAAACCGGAGAGAGGGTCTTATAAGAACACCACACCATTAAAGCATAGTTAGTGTTTAGTTTGTTTATGATCGGCATCCAAGCAATTCTGATCTTGGACATAACTTCAGCATTACAAATAAAGTTAGCCAAGTATAAAGAGTGTTGAGTTTGACAACAATTAGGAAAGCCATGAAGGATGTTAGCCAAGTATAAAGAAGGTTACTAGAGTTTGAGGTTGGGGATGAAGCAGCCCTTCAATTACTGATCTTGTCCCTTGGATTGGAATTGCTCTGGTACCAATTGTCAAGATCAAACCTAGATTCCAACACAATTAATTCATCATCCATAATTTTCAATTTATGTTTTCTTATTACATGATCTACTATGTATAGTAGGGTTAGACTTGACTAATATGCGCTATCTTGGGGACCAAGATAACTTGAGGACTCTATTATTTCTAGAATATTCTTAACTAACAAACAAGTCCCCACACTTTATTCTACTAGTGACCCTTGGCCTTACATGCACCTTGAATTACAAACCAGTATTCCCTACCATGATAATTGACGGCGCTCAACTAAATACTCATTACAATGGCACATTCCCTCTCGATACAAGCAGAAGCAAGAGCTTTTTATTGTGTTCAATACAAGACAAATAGTGGTAAGAGAAACCAAAGAAAAACAAGAAAATTGCGCACGAGACACAAGATTTAACTGGTTCAGCTATCACACTTGTGTACAGCCAGAATAAACATTCACTTCTTTATCAAAACATCAAACTGCAAGAACCACAAACCCTTTTGAGTTGTTATCCAAACCAAAAAACATATGCTGCTGGATCACCCTCTCACAGTGCCCGTTGAAGAAACCTAACCTTACTAACAATCTCGAACATTTTCCCTTAACCTCTTAATCAAAAAATATCCACAAAACACTTTATTTATTGCAATCTGAAATTTCAACCTTGATCAAGTGCTGTCATGCACTCCTTTAAAGCAATTATACCTAAAAGACTTCCCACAACTTCTGGTCACCGATTGACCCCAACCCGGTGCTAGAATCAATGCCCTGATGACATCCTACACATATTTTAGAGAACTGGAACTTCTTCAGCTCTCCACTTACACATTGAAGAGGAAAAATGAAAAGAAAGAAGTGTGTTTAAACAGGAAAAATTAAAGTAATAATTTTTTAATTCAACAAGAAGACAATAGGCATTAAAGAAAGTGTTCCACTGCTGAAGTAGATATCATAACTGTGATCCCATATGATACACTAAAACAACGATCCTTTTATTTGCGCTCTGGTGTTATACTGAATGACAGGTTGCCAGGCCTAAAAATACTACTGTAAAATAATTTCTAAAAAAACTGGTAGCACTGAATCTTATTTAAAAAGGTTAAGAACAATATATATATAGAAGATAAAAGTAACATAAAAATGAATACCTAGCTGGATGAATATCTGGAATTGAAACGGGACGTAGCTGGTCGCTATCAGAAAGTGAATTGCAATTGCTGTGAATCCAAGGATGTATTGTCCACTCACTAGCACTTTCAGTGCTAAATAAATAATGAGAGATAAACATCAGAGTGATAAACCCCTTATCTTAAGGAACATAGTTAGAGATCAAAATTGATAAGAGATTGTCATGGTAATCTTACTGGTTAAGGATAAAACTCGAGCAGATCATCATGTAGTATGAAAATTCATTTCCTTGGCTTGCAAAACCTTGGAGATAAATAAAAACATCAGGAACCTGCTGAAGAAAATATATAAGTTCAGCATGCATGGACTTCTAGTTTTGAAACATACCGAGACATGAAATTTCTAAAGCCAGTCTTCCAAGTCCAGCCCCGGGAACTAAACAAGCAGGAGGCCTAGTCAAAAAGATTTAAGGTTTTAGTCCACAATCAGAATAAGAAATCACTCCTGTAAAATTAGAGAGTAGGAATATAAAAGCTCTACCAGTACAGTGATTACAACAAAGACTAAGCTTACTTGAAGACCTACTGAAAAACCAATGGGATAAAATAGTGCACCTCTCTTTAGAGCGGTTAGGGAATTGAAGTTTAAGCTCTTCAAGGATAGGCTTATAGCACTGGTCACGTTCTCTTTGCCCCTGAAATAAATCAGCAATTAAAGGAATGCCATGTGCCACAAGTAACCTTAATCTTGCTTGCTTGTTTGTTCTTTTCATTTGTGCATTACTTTTCTTCTCTCTCTCCTCTCTCTCTCTCTCTCTCTCTCTCTCTCTGTTTTTGTGATTTGTTTCTTCTCATTTTTTTTGGCAGGGTGTGGGAATTGATCAGTAATAGCGAACAATAAAAAAAGTTCAGGGGATAAGAATTGAAAACCAGCAGAATCAATGAATACCTCAGCTGCCCAATCTCTTACAACATTCCTTATAATACATCGAACCTGACAAAAATAACTACGTAAGTGAAAAAAGAAAAAATTGACAACTTAAGCAGGACGAATTCTTACAACAAAACGCACTTCAAAATAGATAGAAGCATTAATTGCAGCCTCTTCTGATGAGATAAACCAGACCCACACTAAATATATACATATAGTATTGTTAAAAAATCCCTAGAAGAAAAAATACATAACCCTAATGGACTTACCAAAAAAGAAAAAAAAATTACACTAAAGAATATTGAATGGATCCACATCAAATAGAACTAGTTAATTTTGAGTACATACAGAATGTAAGGACACGTATATTCTTGTTGCCTGAATCTGTTTTACTTCATCTTTTTTACAACACTAACATGAATGTTTGTCATGTACTGGTTCATTTTGATTTTTAAAAAAAATCAACAACACTTTATTTAGAACAAAGAAGAATTTCATTAGAAATAAGAGAAGAACATCAATGGAAGACAAGAAGTTCACTAATGAACAGCAAATGAGCAATATAAAAAGTGAAAATACATAGCTTTAAATGGACAGCCCTTCAATCCCTATGAATACCCTAACAGCTACCCCCAAAAACCACACAAACGCCCACAAAGATGCAAATAAAAACAAAAAGCTCTCCTAGAGAAAAGTAGAATGAAGGTTGGTACTAAAGAAATGTTTGCGTTCTTCTCTGTCCAAATACACCAACATATAAAAAAACCACACAACCACAGAATTTTATTGTCCTTCCTACTACCCAAAAACCTAAAATCTCATCTGCAAAAAAAATAAAATAAAATAAAATAAAATAAAATAAAACTCCAAAAACAAGTTGCCTCGGGGAAGTGAAGAAGATGAGAATGAGATTCCAGTCTTTGCTTGCAGCCTTGCACATTATACAAATATCTAGAGAGAAGAACTTGTAGGGTCACAACTTGGCGAAAATCAATAGCATCAAGTCTTTCAAGAACGGTACACCATACAAAAGTCTTGATCTTAGGGGGAACCCTAACATTCAAACATAGTTGAAAGAGGAAACTAAAATGTTGGTCCATATCAACTGAGAAAACCAAACAGGACTTCAGGGAAAAATATTCCAGTGGAAATCAAATACCAGATCCTCTTATAGGGGGAAGAAGAGATAGATCATGAAGACATGGAAATATATAAAAGAAACATCCTCAGACTTGCTCTATCATTAAGATTGAGGAAAAAGTGGAAGTTTCAAGAGAAGACAAGGGAAAGAATATGGAATAGTATACCTTAATAAACATCCCCTGACCATTGGTCCTCCCAATACCTATATAAACCCCTTTCACCAATCTGTAACTGATCAACCGCAGAAAAAGAATTGAGACCTTGACAGATGAACTTCCAAGGACTAGAATGAGTGATTGCAGAATGAGTGGAATTGGAAATCAATACAACTGGTCATGAGAAGTATTCTACTTCCACGCAAGGTGTGCATGATAGTGTGGGTGTCTAATCAAGTGCTGAATTTATACAACTCTCTGATTCAAGGACATGGTAATGCTCTTAATTCGCTAAGTTGGTGGAGCGTAAATCTATCAGAGAATTACAAACTTTTCTTAATTCACTACATACCATTCTAGATTGAGTAGGACTGTGATATTTAATTTATGTTATCCATACATTGGAAGAACAAATCTACTGTATTTCAAAAAAATAATAATAATCTATAATTTCCTTCAATATGCCACGTTGTCTAGAACAAAAATTGATCTTGCAGATACATCATTCTGCAAATATTTTGAACTCTAAACTGTAGATGTACCTCTGGTTTTACTCATCATATCTCCTATAACATATTCATCATACCTACTATAACATATTCCAAGGAGACCTTTGCCTCTAAATCTGAAAAGCAAGTATTCCAAACATATTGCACATTAAGCCTGCATCTAATGATAGCAACTTCAATTCCTTTTCTTTTTTGGCACAAATGATTAGAAATCTTGAAATCTTAAAATTTGTTGAGTGACAGTGACTAGAGTCAGTTTTCAGCCAAATATAAAAATGTGTACCTTATCTACATCAACTAAAGGAACATGCAACTGTAATGATGGATCCATCCAATCAGGAGGTGATGAAGATACCTGAAAATACAACAAGAATACAATAGTACTGTGGATAACTTAGCAGTCTTAAAGATTGAAAAACTATATGATATTGTTATGTATGGCTGGCTAGTGGTTAAGTGCTTTGGATCAACAAAACTACAAACAAGGAACAAACAATCAAAAAGAAAAAGGGAATTCTATTCTATGGAGTACAGTGTCTCCTGTTCTCACAAATATCTGTAAGAGATCGTGAAATAGTGTCCAGTAAAGCAGTAAAGTTGTGTCAACTCAACAACGCCTCTTATACCTAACTAGTTGGGGTGTTAGTAGTTTTCTTGATCTAAAGCAGTAAAATTTTGTATCGACATAAATTCTTTTGTATCATATTTGGTACAAAAATAAGGATCATGAACGTATCAATTGTCTAGATCAGCTGTTTTGCCTCTTAACATTAATTATATATGAATTAAAGCACCTCATTAGCAGTAATTGTACGCAGTGTTCTAAAAGTCGGCCTACTCAGCCTAGTCGGCCGACTAGTCGGCGACTAGGTCGGGGTCGGAAGGCAACCGAGGCGACCAAAGCCTAGTCCCTTCACGTAGTCGCTGGCCGACTTAGTCGGCGCCTAGTCGGAGAAAGTCGGCGAAAGTCGACGAGTCAGCAGAGCCTTCTTCTTCTCCAGAGTTGCGCTGATCGACTTCTTCAGATTCGTTTCTTTCTTCTTTCTTCTTCTTTTTCTTCTTTCTTATTATTCTTCTCCAGAGTCGCGATATGTTCCTTCTGAGTTCCGACCATAAAGAGATGAAGAGTCGCGATCTGTTCTATCAAAACATGTGTTCTATCAGAGATGAAGAGATGAAGAAGATGAAGTCGCGTTCTATCAGAGTTCCGACATGAAGAGATGAAGAGAACACGCGATCTGTGCGATCTGTTCTATCAGAGATCAGTTCTGATTTAATATTTTATGGATAATTACAGTTAGATACCCCATAGTCTTTATAAATTTTTAGTTTAGTCCCAAAAGTTTTCTTAAATTTCAAAATAGCCCCTAAAATGTTATATATCAGCCCCTGTAGTTTCATTTTCTTTCATTTCAGCCCCTATACTTTCATTTTCTTTCATTTAAGCCTCTAGCCGATTAATCCCAGACTAATCCCCTAGTCGCTAGTCGGTAACCAACCGACCT
This sequence comes from Aralia elata, assembly GCA_034770075.1. Lineage (NCBI taxonomy): Eukaryota > Viridiplantae > Streptophyta > Magnoliopsida > Apiales > Araliaceae > Aralia > Aralia elata. The sequence continues at coordinate 67,608,596 of CM068377.1, forward strand.
GGGACCGACTAGCGACTTTTAGAACACTGACTGTACGCGCTTCAGTGCGTATGCAATGGGCACATGGGGGAGACAAGACAGAGACAGAGTTACGGAGAAACTCAAAACGCTCCTGAAAATTTTGCTTCTAAACTTTATTAGATGAAAGATAAAAAAATTATTTTAAACAGGAGATAACAGGATAGGAGAACAAGGAGTCCTTTAGAGTGATAAAATCAAGTATATAAAATACACAAAGTCCTAGTGTACACTACTAGTTCATATGCAGATCCAAGAACTGATTCTTTAGAGGTCATTTAAAAGCCAAAATAACAGCACAGAAAGCAAGCTGAGAAACAAAAACCTAACCCTTAGTAACAGAAAAGGAATGTAATTATCACCAAAGATTCTATAAGTTTTCTCCATATAAGTGTCGCAATTGATGACAAACATGCACAATACCACAACACCACTGATCAGTACTTCCTCCAAAATCAAAGACCTAACTCAAGCTTCCTCAACAACCTCCAATAAGAAATTCGCAAGCTCTTTAACCAATGTAAATAATGCGCTCATTGGACTCAGAGAGCAGTCAAAAATTAAGGGGTTATAAGGCCTATGAATCTTGAATGAATCATTAATCTTCAATCGATTGCATTTGAGAAATGGAGCAAACAGAAAGTCTTCATCTTAGAAGGGACTAGACCTGTAAACGAACCAGAATACCTGTAAACTACTTGAACCTGACTTTTCTATATAGAGTAGCCAAGCCGGCACGCTTTTCAGGCTCTACAGCTTAAGTGAACCAAACTCAAGCACAAGTATGCACGACTTGAATACTTGCCGAGTTATATGAACTGCAGTCCGTTTGTTGAACATATATACACAATATTAGATATGACGCCACCACCTTCTCTCTTTGAGTGTCCTGGTTCAAACCATGTTTGTGACACAGAACGTAAGATATTCAAAAAAATCATTTTGAAATTGTCATGAAATTATGATAATTATTTTAAACAAACAATGAGAGTGGAAAACAGAATAGAGAAAGACACAAGAATTACGTGGTTCTGCTTTTGGCCTACACCCAGGATCGGGAAAAGGATTGTTCCACTATACTGAAACTGAGAAGTACAAAAATTGTATCGAACACTCACAACTAAGAGAACATCTCCCTAGCCCCAAAATACACCCAATGTCTCTCACGTTTACTCAGACCCAATTTGAAGTGAAAAAGACATGTAGATATTGTGCCTACCTCTGAGGAAAGCCCTAATCCAAAGTGGAACAGTTACCTCATCCTTCTTTTTTAAACGAGTCGTTGCGCAAGTTACTTCAAGTCGGATCTTGGATCGGGTTGGGTCAAGGGTTCAGAGAATACACAATGAAAATATTGATATTTTGTAATATAGCCTTTTCAAAATTAGTCTGTACCATCTACGGTGCAATATTAAACAATGACATGAAATTATATCTGAATGTGTTATCGTGCTAGATTTCACGACATATTTAGAGATTATACTTTTCAATAAGATATTTTCAATATTCTTTAGCATTTACAGAGAACTTCTGGGGAAAATAGCCTCCATACAAATAAGACCCCAATCCCCTACTTTCTAACAGAGGGAGATGAAGTGATGAACTAAAGTATGGGGAAACGAACTTCTAAGGGCTAGACTGAGTAATCATATTGCGAGTGGATTAACTTCCCAAACGTTTTGCTTGGAACAAATTTGCTTATTATCACTTTATCACTTGATGTCAAACATATTAGGCTCCATGTTCATATCTACATGGATACCTGAGACAATTTTTTCCGCCAAAAGATTTCTCAGACTAAGCCCTTTCCTGATTAAGGCAACAAGGTACACCACCCAATCAGATGAACGCTTAACAAGCTATTTCTTCTCAACCCATTCCTTAGAATTTGGATAGATTTTCCAAATTTCTCCTCTTTAACTTTTTCTAGTTCCTTAATCTTTACAAGGATTGCATCATTGCCTTGTATTTCATATAGCCAAAAGGAGAGAAAAGGGACTTACATTTCCGTTGCAATCTGTATCTGAATATAACACCTCCTGAATCTTAACACCATTGACACCAGCTTTATCTGCCTTGGTTTTACATTCCGGACCTACACGACAGCTTCCAGTATTGGAATCATTGAAAAGCTCAATTTTGTCCTCCTCCTGTTATCTATGATGGTCAATTCAAAATGAAAAAGAAAATAACAAATGGAACTAACCAAAGACTACAGCCATACAACTCTTTCATTAGGAAATATAGTACAGATGCTCCAGAGAGCTCATTAAATGCAATTACCTTACGTGAGTAGAACATTACACTTCCATCCTCCCCACACATAGCTTCATCACATTTTGGGTAAAACTCTCTTCCACTCATTGATGCAGACTCACGAGAACAATGATTTGTTTCTCTTGGTAATAGATTATTGTCTGAGATATTCTGCAGATGTTGCTCACAAATGTCAATGTCCTGGCTCATATCAAGCGGGGGCTCAAATGCCTGCCAAACAATGAACAGAATTAAACCTTAACATTATGATGACCTAATCTACAACTCATTTCAGATTCTCTCTAAAGTATTTGACAAGAGTATGAAGCAAATCATAGAGTAGAGGATCCAACAACACCACCACTCAACAGTGAAAGTAATTAAGAGAAAACAGAGCCAACGAATTACCTTTAGCATTTCAAATATAAAATATGAATTTTCAGAGATACATCTGCAAGAAAACATGCCTACTGATTAGAATCAGCCAAGATGTGTCAGTTTCAAACTCATATGCCATCTTCAAGAAAATATGTGACCTTAAAACAATTTTGTTAAAGTCACAACTACCACATTATAATCCACGTAGAATTCATCAAAAGATAACATAAACAACTGTATTGCACTAAAGAGGAAAACATTACAAAGATAAGGGCAATGTATCCCCTAAGATGCTTCTGAAAAAGTACTCATAAAGGAAATGGACTGCCCAGAACCTGGAAATACATAAGGGCAGTGATATAAACAGATATCTATATTGTTCACAATTTTATTTTGAGAAGGAAACTTATAATGATCATAATCTTGCAATCTCATCCGTCATTAAAAAATACTGTATATTGTTAGGATATTGTGTTTGTCTAAGTTATGCGAAATTATAGTGACATAGTCTTACTAGAATTTTTGTATATAAATTCTTAAATTAATTAAATTAATACTCTTAGATTCAATAAAACTTATTATGTTAGAATTTTGGAGCCTTTCAAACGCCTACGGAAGTAGGATATAGTTTGTGTGATAGATAGGCACAATATACATGATAAGAAGAAAGAAAACGAGAAAACCACAAGATAAACAAAGGAAAAAACAACACAAGTAACAAGCAAATTACCGTGGTTCAACCACAGAAAGAATCAACCACACTAGATTTGAAGAACTTATGGTTCAATTAATTGTTAAGCACTCGCTATGATTGGTCCGGGTCCATAAGCAGTGACAATTGCCCTATGAAGACTCGCTTTTGCTACGGCTCTGGTTGGTTGCCTAGCCACTGCCTATGAGTCATCAGCTCATTCTTCAACAGGCACGCGGTCAGAGCCCCGGCTCCTCCCACTGCTTATAAGCTTACGGTTTCATGTTCTATTTCATTTTCCTTGAACTCTCTGCATCTTGTCTTGTTCTTTCAAGGAGACTCAAAGACCATAGTTCTAGACCCTACGAGTAGAGATCCTAAATCCATAACGGAAAAATACCTTAATGGATTAGTAAACCCAAACCTTTCATGGAAAAGGATTGAATTCGCATCACAAAGTATCTTTCCCTTAACTTGAAAGCCTTGCGGCTGCCTGCTTAGCTTTTGTTCATTCTCCATGAATGCCTCACTTGCTCTACCCACTCATGAGGAGCATTTAGAAGATAAAGAAAAGAATGGGTGAGCACCACCAAGTATGTAAACCTTATATGCTCATTCTCTTTTAAGGAAGGGTAATTATGGAGTAAGATGGTTAATTTTTTTCCTAGACAATGTGTCATGTCGACTGTGGCATAATCGAGATCAAGGGAATATTATAAGTCTACAACTTTGCCGCCAAAGAATAATGCTCGAGATATATTATAGTTTCTTGGGTTCTAGTCTTCTATCTATAAATGGATTCACGGGTTCACATCAGAATTTAAATCAGTTCGGGGGGAAATACCAAAATTGTCCCTTGTTTCAAACAAGTAATAAATGTGACAACAATTTTATTTCTCAAATAAAATAATGACAAGCTTGAGATATATTAAATCTATTAGAGTAGTGCTGATATCATGATAGTTGAACATCCTGTAAAACCTAACCATCTCACAATTTCCAACGAACCTAAATAAGAAAACAAAAAACTACTGTTGAACTCTCTAACATAGAATTCTAAACCCAATTTTAAATCTCTTCGATGTTCATAATTCAGATAGTAAGTTGAGGAAAATATACCTTCTCAGTCTTTGAAATTTCAAAGGAATGTGAGATAGGAGAGCCTACAAAAGCATAAGAGGTAAAATCAGGAAAAAGGTTGTTAAGGTAAATATTGTCAAGCATTTAATACATAAGACCAGCTGACAGCTGTACAATAATGTAGATAGATTGTCGTAACGCATCAGTATGCACTGAAGCACATCAATTGGTACAAGTGAAGAAATCAGAAGCATGAACGCTTTGAAGACTAAAGTCATTAAACTGTGAAGTGTGTAAAGCAGATTTAACACTGATACACCAATGTTATTCTAGGAGGCATGTCCAACAAACATTTTGTCGTACATGATTTAAAAAAAAAAAAAAATATATATATATATATATATATATATCTAATTATACTGTAATATGGAAGACACTGATTGGACATTCACCATTACTTGACCCAATACCGAATAAATAGATATATGACTTTATATTAGAATGTAAAAGAAGCTTAATGTCCAGAGAACCAGATTAGAGATTGTCATAACTACAGTTATTGAAAACATTAAATGTGGTCATAAAAGTGGCACAACAAAAGATTAAGAAGTGAGCATGAGAAGAGGTACAAAAACTAATTGCCGAGGTACAATTTTGAACACTGGTTTAAATATAAACCTACAAGCATTTGCATACACATTCAATAAAATACCTATTACATGTACCATTGTACCAATCCAAAAAGAAAATGTGTCATTGCATTTTTGATTGTTACAATCACAAGTTACAAGTTATAACTACCACATTATAGACACAAAATTATGTTTACTTATCTATTTAATTATGGAAACTCCTTATTGGTATCAGGATTATGGTGTCATTTTACTAACAGTTGAGTACTAATATGTGGAAACATTCATTTCCTTGTCCTGTACGATTGTGCGTGTTCATGTTCTACCTTTTATGATTTTAAATGCTTGGAAGGTCGTATCATGTCATATGCAGGTCTAGCACCCTACTGCAACCCAACAACTCGTATTCAGTGAGAATATCTCACATGACTGCATTTGAATTAGAATCCAGTGGATCTAATTAATTGCATCTGAATTTGATTTCAAATATATATTTTTTCATTTTATAGTTGGGAATTTTCAAAAAGCAAAAACGGATGAAACAAAAATTTTATTTGTATGACGGTTAGAAAGAAAACGTCAGAGGAGGACAAGTAGTCCACCAAAGTTGCAAAAAGAAGAGAATAAGCATAGTACATACCAACAAGTACAATATTTTTTAGCCAATTGCGCAAATTAACTTCTTCAGGATACATATCATCTATAGATTCACCAATTACGAAAGTCCATTAGCCAAAAAGAGAATGTGAATACCTTATGGGCCGGTGGAAGCCTTCTAAAAGATCTTTCATATCTTTTCAAGTCTTCCTCTGCAGCCTCTGGGTAGCTAGATTAATTAATAGTTGGACAACAATTAGAAGACATGGTTAGTTAGTTCTCCACCATGCAATCTATCCCATTGAGATGTCAAACAGGAAGGGGGGGGGAATAGGACAAACAGACTAGCTTCAAAAGTTCAAAATCACTAAAGAGTGCTGACAGCAGAGCATAAGTTAGAGGGCAACCTAGATCAATATAAAGACCACATTGTATGACAGTGGTTTAAGAAGAAAGAAGTATAATCAGATATTTTGTACTTTTTCTGGTATTTGGTGCTATGATCAGATAGTAATGTTAGTGATGTCATATAAGATTTAATAATCGAGAAATGAAAAGGGTTAAAAATAGTATAGTATAGACAGGGCTAATATGGTATAATCAAATATTCCGACCACAACAGCATCTTCTTCATCAGATATTGACTTATTAAATGAGAATACCACATAACATAACACACAAAGAAAGAAACTTAATACAACAAACTTTATACATTAAACCAATCATTGGGAAGAATATACTCCATCGTCCTCCAATAGATGTCACCAATACATTTTTCGCAAAATTAAGGAAGTCAATTTGTTGTGTTGAGTTGAGTTGAGAAAACGCTAGTTTATGACGATTTTCAAAATTATTATTAATAGACTGTAAAACAGACATGATATGTGCTTGTACTTACAGCAGGTAAAAAATTAGTCTTCTAATAATGATATTACTACTAGTTTTGAAAAAATATGTCCATTTGTAGACAGAAGAAAATTGTTTTTGTGACATCCATTAGAGACAGAAGGAGCAAGTGATAAACTTAAATAAAATTTATAAGAAAGTGATGTTCTTGATCTTAGTAATTGAAAAAAAATAACTTATGTTATATGATACTCCCTCTATTCCACAAAAAAGAGTCCCATTTGCCAAATTTGATTGTTTCAAAAAAAAATGTCTCATTTCTTTTGATGATAGTATAAAATGACACAACATCCTCAATTTTACCATCACAATTTCATTATCATTAACTTAACAATCAACAGAATTTATTTAATGGTTAACATGCAACAAAAATATATCCCTTAACTTAGTAAATTTTGCAGATGGGACTCTTTGTGGAACAGAGGGACTAATTTTGTAGTCTCTCCCAGATGGGTTCAGAAAATATTAACAGAGCATCCGCAGCAACTAGCACAAATGTGAAGTTGAGATTGTTTCCAAAATTTTATCCCATTTGTATTGTCTTTCTACACTAAAATTTAAAGCACGAATAGGAGGAAGGTAACTCAACCATTAGGTCTCAGAAACAAAATATATTATCAGTGTTAATCTGAAGTTCAAAGGCTAATGGACTTTTGAGCAAATTTCCAGGGATATGTGGGCACAGTAACCAAAAACCTTTGAACAATGAAAACCCACAATCTTCTAATTAACCGGCTCAGTAAATCTTACAGATTATATCACTGAAAAGCCAAAGACCACCAATGCTGGTAGAAACACTAAAGAAGAAATAACCCAAGAAAAAGCCGAGTTCAATCAACCTCGAGCATTAAAATTTCCTTCTTATTTGTTTTTTTAAAAAAATCTGGAAGCAATATTAAGCTTTTCAACAACCTGTACATTTACCCTAGCAAACTACTTGCGACATGCTGAGCCAATATCAAGCTTAACCTATGTTTAGTTGCATGGTATTCATGTCATGGAAATGGAAACTATTGCTCAGTAATCGAAAACTTAAGCCGATTCATCCCAATTTCACTGAATATAGAGCCAGAAAAGGCCCAAAAATTTGTGTTCACTTTCCACCAAGAAATGCATCATTGCAAATTTTCAATTTTTAAAAATCTTAAAAATTATAGATGTGTTTAAAATAAAAATATAAAAAATAATTGTTAAAAAAAAAAATCAACTATGCATTAGCACCCTTTTTTGACATTCTATGTTTATAATTCATTTAAAAAAATTTGTCTAAATACATGGCATTAACTCAATTTCATAATTAAGAAAATCTAATGATTGTATTTTTAGAGCCAACTAAACGCTACCAAAAACTTTCTAAGAAAATACTGGGATTTTTTCTATTTAAGAATGATTACTGAGAAAAAGCTTGACCTTTATGCTTTGCCAGAGAAAAAGCATTTGATAATTGAACTTCTGAAATTTTATAGAGAGACAATTATCAGACAATAAAGTTCAGAACTGACACATCAGTGAACATGTAATATACTGCATATACATACATATATATACATATATATATATATATGTGTGTGTTTATAAACATACTTGAGGTAGGCGCTGATGATACGGCGGAGGGATTTGATTTCGAGGGCTTCTTCATACTTTCTCCGACGCAGTTCCTCCTCTTCGCTCTTCGACATAGTGCGGGCTATTCTTTTTCTTCGTCCGTCTAACAAGTTCTTCTTTACCTTTAAATACAGCAATTCCTCTAAGTATTCAAAAACTTACTAAAGGTTTGAACTCGAACAATTTAGTCCCTCAAGTATTTAACTTGCGACAAATGCACCTTTTTTAGAAATAAAAAAATAATAACAAAAAAATAATAATAATAAAAGCACGTGCGGGGCATGCTCACACTTAATAGACGACATACGAGCATTTCGACTAGGAGTGAGCATGCTTTGATTAAGTGCAGTAGCAAGTTACAATCGAAATCTAACTAAAAATTGTGATTACTTATTGGTAATCATAATTGCGGGTAACCAAATAGTTTGATTACTATCAGTTTTTTGTTTCAACTTTGAGGTTAAGATTTTTATTTCAGTTATTATGTTGTCTCTCAGGGAGTGGTACCCTGGACCCCCCCTAGGGCTCGAATCCCTGAAGGATCCAGAACCTCATATAGGTGCTTGAACATTGGTTGGTGCAACTCAAATTCCCAAAAATGCGTAAAGGATTAGACTCATTTTCACTGGGGGCTCTTATTCGTATCAATCCACTTATACTTGAACTTATCAATAACGGCTCCCACCATAAAAGGAGGAAAATCCTAATAGACACATATCCAAATATCAGATATAAACACAAGAAAAGGGACCTCTGGTACGTTTACACACACATTTATTATCAGACTTAAAACCTCAATTGTTGTTACTAACTTAACCATCGGAGGCGAATCCAAAGGCCTACCTTATACATATTCGTTGATTTTCAAGTATTTCGAAACACTCAAATCCAATGGTTGAGCTTGCTGAAACACAACGTTATCATTTGGCATTGGAAGTAGGGTCATCTAAGAATTAATCAACTGACACATTTGCTCGTGCTTTTCACCACTACTGAAAAATCTCAAAACACGGATCTTAGTCAACAAATAACAGAAATGGTCAAAAAAATTCAGCGTTCAACAGTCTCGGTTCAGATACCTTAAATTTTCCAAACCTGGGACTCCATGCCGGTAGACGAAATCTAGCACGCGAGCGCCGAAATAGGGTTCCGGATATAAATGATCCCAAACTTTCGGATTTACATTCAACTTCAACAAGAGTAGAGCCCACCAGGAACACTCAAACGCCAAAATCACTTTCGAGCAAGTGACCTCGAGCATGAGGTGAGAGAGGATGCACGACTAGCAGTGTTGGCTTAGCAAGAAGGGCAATCATTGAGGAAATGGCCCTAATTAAAGCTGAAAGGGCTAAAAGGCGAAATAATAGAGATCAGGAGGCAACTCCCAAAAGCAAGATAGATCAAACCCACACCGAGGAATCGCGAGGCGCAAACCTAATCCCAATTGCAAATATATAACCCCCCTACGACGACCTCAAAATAGGGTTCACACAACCTAATTTTGAGTCGCCAAAATACATACTACAAATATAAATTTTCCTATTTACAACTATTATAATGTCGTGCAAAATACGACAACACGCATAATTTAAGTTCTCAATACAATAATTGTGGCGTACATAGTCTGATAGTATTCAGACCCAAATTAAGTCCTTAATACAATCATTGTCACACTATTTTACAATATACTAAGGATTATTACAGCTACAAACTCGGACCATCACTCAATTCCCCTGTTTTTTTCCGCTAGACCCAGCTACACTTTTATTACCTGAAAGGAATTGTGAAGCAAAAGGGTGAGCACAAATAGCCCAGTAAAGAATATCATGACTAAGATAATGAAGAATAAATTATCTCTAGTCTTCAACAGTAATAAATCAGATATTTAGAACATATGGTAGATGATTTCAACAATAACTGCAGTAAAATAAGCAATCCATTAGAAGAGTCAAGTAAACCATAATGTCTACTATCTTCTCCAATCTAGAAGTTCACCATCAATCTTTTAACCCTGTAACATCAATCAATATTTCTTGTTCATAATCATGCCCATCTATATCTTTAGGCCATAATTATGCTAATCAATTCATCTTTGCACTACAGGGCAAAGATGTGCAATTGTAACACCAATGGTCATGATCATACCAATCAACAGTTTCTTGCCACAAAGGCTAAACAGAACTTTCACCACTTGCCACATAGAACTTTCACCACTTGCCACAAAGGCTAAACAGAACTTTCACCACTTGCCGCACAGAACTTTCACCACTTGCCACATAGAACTTTCACCATTTGCCACACATGCTAACACATTCTCAACAACTTAGTCTTGATAATTATTACAATAACAATGATATGAAGAATGTACAGAATAATCAGAATAATAAGATAAAGAATAAACATTTGAGGTTTGACATTTAATTTGTCCAGAGTCCAATAATGTCCAAATTGTTAACATGATGACTAATTGTGGAGTCAAATTCAAGAATGATATTCAAGGTCTATATTTCAAAGATAACGATTAATATTCAATAATGAAGGTTTAGATAAATAGGATTTCAAGTGAAATGATACTAGATAAAGCGTAAACCTCAAAGGAATTTCTAATCATTTCAGGAATTATAGAGGCAATACTTACCATAATAAGTTTAAATTTAGGAGTATGAAAGAAAATAATATCCTTTACGAGTATAAAATAAAGTGTCATGTGGTAATCTGCGTAGACAGATCTGTTAGGAATCATGGTCTAAATTTGATGTTGTGCTTTTAATGTATATGTGTATTAGTAGCTGAATTGTAAAATCCTTAATGAAAGACATATGTACAAGGACTTAGAATGGAGAAGATCAAATGTGTTAGGATGATAAGCTATATTGAATATCTATTAGATCTAAGCATATTTGTAAAGTATTGTAAAGTCATTTATTGAAGGTGATGCACAAAGGACTTAGAATAGAAAAGATCAAACTTGTTAGGTTGATCTTGTGTGCTGATCGTAGAGTACTGCCATAATCCCAGTAAAGGATCGTAGAGTAATCAGCTAACTTCGCAGAGTCAAAGTATGCCATCGCAAGTTTTGCCATACGGACGTAGAGCTTCCTCGGTAGGTCGTAGAGCTTCCTCGGCAGGACGTAGAGCTCCCTCGGCAGGTCGTAGAGCTCCCTCGGCAGGACGTAGAGCTCCCTCGGCAGGACGTAGAGCTCTCTCTCAGCAGAACGTAGGGTTGTCTCTGCATCTCAAGACAAACTCTCAGAATCGTAGAGTAGTCTCTGCCAATACTCACAGACTAAATCAGCACCTCTGAGGAAGAACATAAAGGCAAAGAATTAATGCTATTTCAGAATGATCAAAATAAAGTATGAAGATCACAGTGAACGTCTGCAAGCATCAAATGACTGTAGAGCTGCAACTCTACAAACACATTGACGACACTACGACTAGCAAGATCGTAGAGTCAACACGTCAGACGAGCAACTCAGATCTGAAATGAATATTCTAAGTTGCCCATAACTATTAAAACAGTAGAATGACCTGCCCAAGATAGTTGCTGAATATTAAACAATTCAGTGGGGAGCAAACAGCTATAGTCTGCAGATATTCAGAGCACTATCCCTACCACTATCTTGGTAGAGGCTAATGGAAGCTGACTCACCCCACTGCTGCAGTCAATAAGGAATAAACTATTCCTAAGCTCAACAACACATCTTAACGGAAGGATTAGATGCAACAGCCACATTTCAACGGAAAGATTTTTCAGAAGCATCTACATAAGGCAAACGGATTGAAGTTTCAGATTAAGCAAGTACAACGTAAAGAAAATCATTCTACAATCCAAAGGGGAACATCTTACTTCGCTGCTGAGTTTATCAGATCATATGCTTCAAGTAACTTAGTAGCAACAAAACAATCATTCTTTATCAAGTGAAAGGGTCAACAGGTGACCAACCTAAGTCAAGTCTGCTGGACTTGCTGAGTACCAAAGGGTACAAGAGATTCTAAGGCTGCTGGTCTTAGTTTTTAGAGTTCCAAGGCTGTTGGCTTTGAAGAGTACATTGTGTACTGGAGTTCCGAGACTGCGCGTCTTGAAGGAATCTTTGTGATTCAGTTATAACGATATTGTAATGTCCGGAAAATTTTAAACACTGTACCAAATTTATTGTTATAAATAAATTCATTTTATATAATTTTATAAATTTAATTGGACCCATGTAAGAATGTTTATTTAATTATATAATTATAGGTCCAATAAACTTCTTGCATTAAAGGGGCTCATTATTAGTACGATTTAAATTAATGGGTTAACTCCCAAGATTTTATTTGGAGGAAATTGGAAAAAGATTAATAAACAAATTTATTCTATTACCGGATTAAAATAATTCAAATGAGGAATTATTGGTGAAATAAATTTTATTAATTAACTGAGTTACTTAATTCAAATTAAATATTAAGAGCATAATAATTTTAAGTTGGACTATATTTCTTTTTATTACTTATTTCAAATGACCTAAAACAATTGGGCTGAGCCCAAATTTTCTTTCATTTTCTTGTTGGGCCGACCAAGTGGGGAACTCCCTATTAATTAAATTAATTGGGCTGAGCCCATTTCTTTTTGGACGGGTCATGGCATTTACATCCGGGTTGGGTCATGAAAGCCGGGTCGACTGATTGGGGTGGGAGTATTAGAGCCAGCAAGTGCGATTTGGGGGAAATCATACCAGTCTAATCCCTCACGAAGCCAAACCAAGAGAGACCCAAGTTGTCAACCAAACCGTCGATCCAATCGGACGGGACAAGCGCGACTGATGGAAGGGAGCATCGCCAGGCGTGCGCCGGCGATGGTGCGAGCAACCAACGGGCAGAACGGGTGAGGCATCGACAACCGAGCGCTCAACGATCGGACCAAAGGATTCGAGAAATCGGCGATTTGACCGCTGGGAAGGCGCCGCTCGAAGATGTGATGGTCTAGCTGAGCTCGGATGGGTGGTGCAGACGCAGGCCGTTACCTCTTTCTACCGTCAGTCATTGACCCAGCAATTAGGGTATTGCCCAAATCATTTGCCTATAAATTGAACCCTTTTCCCCAACCTTGAAACTGCCGATTCCTTGATTCTGTTCTCAATTAAAAGATTAGAATTTCCAATTAGAAATTAGGGTTTCAAGTTGGTAAGGAGATACAGAGAGAAGAGGAAACAGGGGAAATCAATTGGGGGATTGCATTTCCAGTTGCTGAGAATGTCCAGCTCCATTTCCTATTTCGGTAGACAGAGAAGAACGACCCGCCGCTCAAACCCAAGGTATAGCCATAGGTTACCGTGTGATGGTTCTTAGTAAATTTTGTATAAATTTTCCTCCATACTCGAATTGTGCAGTCAACTGTGAGTATGGAATTGGACAAAAATTTCCTTGTATTGGGTTTGTATGAATTTCTTATTGTATACTTGGTTTGGGTTATTTAGGTTGGGATATGGTTGTGTTCTGGTAGTAGCCGATGGGGTTGGCCTATAATATTGTATTCAGTTTATGGTTGTTCTGTATAACATTGCTGGGTTTTGAGAAATCTGGGTATCATATTGTTGTAGCATAATTGGTTTGTGTTGTGTTTCCTTTTCTTTCCTTTCTTAGTTCGACATTTGGATCGTGTGACTCAAACTGTATAGGGCATATTGCTCTGGTATTGTGATTTTGTGGGTTTGGGTTCTTTGAAAATTTCTATAACTAGTTTGGTATTACTGACTGTATTAGCAGTGGTTAATTTGTATTACACAGTGTAATTGGTATGAATTGGAAACTTTATTATAAGTTTGGGGTTTTAAAACCTGTTACCGGTTGGTGTAAAATTTTGTTTGGATTATTTTGGAAAATCTGGTATTAGAATGCTCTGGGAATGGGGGGTTGCTGTTGTGTTGGGCTAGTTATAGGCTGTGAAATCAGTGTTGCGTACATATTGTGTTAATTACAGCTTGTGCTATGAGTTCCAACTGTAGGTAGTGGATGTGATAGTGTATGTAATTGCAGCTTGTGTGTGAGTCCCAATCGTGGGGATTGAGTGTGTTAGTGTGCGTTCGCAAGTTGAGGCAGGAGGGTGTACATTATATGGCACAAACTCTGCAAAATTTTCTTAAATTATTTGTGTGGCTGGGAATCGAACCTAGCTGTTGGGAAGGGACTCGTTAATAAAGATAATAAATATTTAATTATTATTTAATAATAATAATAATTAAATATGAATAAAGTTAATGAATAATTATTTATTATTAATTAATAGATAATAAATAGAGATAATAAATATTATTTAACAATAATAATGATTAAATGTGAATAAAGTAAATAAAATAATTACTTATTTTTAATAAATAACAAATGAAGATAATAAATGTTTAATTATTGTTTAATAATGATACTAATTGAGTATGAATAAAAATAATAAATATTTAATTATTATTTAATTAAGTAGTAATAAAGTTATTGAATAAGAAGGGAATTAGCTACTTAATCATTAAGGAAATAATGATTAAGTATAAGGGAGATTTATAAGTTAATTATTTAGCCTTGACCCTTAATAAATAATGATTATAAACACTTAATGATTAATTAAATATATTAAGTGTGTCAAGTATTAAATCGATGTTGAATAAAGAACAAGTATAATAATTACTAAGCTACCCTTGGGATAAATAGTGATTAACAAATAAAAGATTAAGTAAGATCTCAGCCATCATGTAGTTGTTATTAAATCATGCTAGTAATAAGAAATGTTGACCCACCTTTAGAGGGTACTCAAAAGATAGGTAACCATGATTACTGTTGTTTATTTTAAATAATAGCTAGAGGCCATTAAATTAAATTCTGTTTAACTGATGGCTAGGTAGTAATTAAATGCATTCGGTGAATTGTTTATCTGCTAAATAAATAGCATGAGTAAAGTATAGTTACGCAATGCTAATGGATAGACCAACTCTACCACCTGATAGGTTATCCAAGGTCAAGTAATTAAAGCTAAGATTTAATTGTAGCTGAGCAAACAGGCAAGTTCCTAACCCTAAACTTCTTACATTATTGCAAGTTCTTCCTTACTCAACTTTTTACCTTGAGCAATACTTCTAAAACCTTATGCAGTATTTTAATTCATGCAAAAGGTATATATTATTGCAAGTATTCTCTAAGCTTGAATTTTATCTCCAAGCATGCTATAAGTGGTCTAATTACTTTTAAAATTATTCCACATCTGTGTATTTATTGGCATTCGCACTCATGTATTTGAATTCGAATATTGAATTAAATTCAGAAGTTTTATGAACCATTCATGGTTAAGTCTGAACCCTTGTTCGGTCAGACAATTTTGTGAGAATTTATAAAAGCTATCCGAACCAATCAATGGTAAGGATTCTTAGACTGTATGAACACCCCTTTATTTATAGGGGAGTACCCCACGTACCGTATATAAGGTACAAATAGCAGAATTAAATGTTATGCATATACATAGGGTACGCGAGGCTGATCCCCTCAAGTACGTTATTCTGTAGCCAGTAACCAGAGGGTCAACCAGCTATTGACTCCTCTGGAAGTTATCGTTCAAAGTCTATTTGACTATCAATTGTTCTAAAAGCATTTATTGTTCTTGCTTCTGATTATTCTATTGTTGAAATCCCTTTAATATCCCTTCATCATGATATATTCTTATTGTTGCACTTTAAACTTGCTGGGCAAACTCGTTGCTCATTCTTGCTATATCATGACTTTATTGCAGCTAAACCCGAGACGTCAGAGAAGAACAAAGGGAAAGAAAAGATGAAATGATAAACTTCTCGTAGCAGAATTTAGAGTCATGTGTTAGTTAATTTTTGTTAACGTAATTTTAAACCCTGATAGCCATTTAGGGTATGGATTGTGTAAATGTTTAAGGTTAATCGTATTCTGGGACTAGTAACACCTTGTAATGAACAACGTATGTTTATATATTCCGCACTTTTAGATATCATATGTTGTTAGAGGTGAATGTTTGTATTGGATCGTGATGACCAGATCCGGGTATTTGGAGACCCGAATTTGGGGGCGTCACAGGTTGGTATCAGAGCGCTATAGGTTATAACCCTTAGGAGAAAGAGTCCTTAGGCTATAACCTGAGAGAATATAGAGGAATAGAAGAGGATAGAACTCATATAGAGTTATTTTTGGGTAGAAATTTATTATGATCTTAAAATTGAGGATTTGGATCATACGTTGGTGTTATTAAGCTTGTGGATAATTTGAGGAATGTGTATTGATGAGATAATATGGTAAAGTGAAGACCATTAAGTATGGACGATCCATTGTAAGCTGGAGTTATAGATATTCGAGGTAATTAGATTAATCATTTGATGTTATTGATCAATTCTGTGGCTATTGATTAATTTTTGTGGCTATTCATTAGATAAGATATTGGAGTGATGTGGTATAGAGTTTCTTTGTGAAGAAGAGAGGGTACCTTAGAATCTGTTGGGTTAAGGTTTGCAAGAAGGAAATGATTAATTCGATAAATAATGAATATATCGATATTTTGAAGTGTTAGTTAAGTTATTAAGCTTTATGGTGGAATGCCAGGTGAGACAAAGGTAATGAACTCATATAGAGTTGTTAAGCAAAAGTTGAGAGTATTAAGATGAATGATTTTATATGCAAAAAAAAAAAAAAAAAAAAAAAAAAAATTTAAGAGATGACTGATGGCAATTTAGATTGTTTTGATGATTAGAAAGGAGAGACAACGGAGAGATTATAAGAAAGGAACCGAGGGTAGATTTAGTGTCTGATCTGGAAAAAGTATCTAGAGATGGAACTGAATGATGAGATAATAGAAATCCCTAAGGAGGATCAATTGGAGCCAATATAAGGAATAAGTGGAGGAAATGAAAGAAAGAAAGATTAAGTCTGAGAGTTATAAGACCTTTGTGAGTCGTAATGAATAAAGAATAGTAGTCAATGTATATGTACTAGTATACCTATGCATGTAAGAAATGTGAATCTCAGTTTTTGTACAGAGAGCAGTATATCTGTTGTAAGTCCCAATTTTGTGTAAGTTGTGGAGTAGTTATGTGAATCCCATCTTGTTGTTAGTAACAGAGGGATAAGTGGATATCAGGAATGTTATATGATGTAAGTAGTACGAGGTACTAAGATGAGCTTATTAGTATTTACTAAAGGTGCCTTGAGTTGATATGATGATGATACATCCCCACTTTTCAGATCTAGGGGAATGGAGTTCTTATTAATCCCATCTTTTGTGTCTTAATGGGATAGTTAACATTTATAGGAATATGCCGGAATTATAAGTGTTTGACACACTAAGGGGTGTATGAATATAAATGTGGTATTATTATTACATGATTGATTGTGATCGATTTGTGCCTTGACTCTTAAATGATAACATCAGTAGAATTTTGCACGATGTGTAAAACAAGAAGGATTTATGTAAGGTTTTGTTTAGAACAAACAATGCCGTCAAGGAGACAACCCGATACACGAGGGTGGAAGAGTCAGTGAATAACGAGGAGGGTCAGACTGACCCCAAGAGGACCTCTGCGAACTTGTTAGAGGAAACGATGCAAGGCAGACCAGCCATTGCGGTTGTTTGGCCATGAAATCACATGGCAAACTTTACGGGTTTCAAATTACTAGGACCACCGGAGTTTCGTGGGAATATGGATTCGAGTGAAGCTCAGACATGGGTAGAAGAAATGGAGAAAGTTTTCGAGGTCGCAAGAGTGACCGAGGAACAGAAGACTTCGTTTGCCACTTTCATGAGGAAGGGTGAGTCAAATTACTGGTGGGAGGCAAATAGAAGCCGAGCTGGGGAAGGTGCGACTGCGTGGACTCATTTTAAGGAGCTATTTTTCAAAAAAAAAGAAAATTACTTTCTAGAAAGCACGCAGGCAAGTATGGAGATAAAGTTCTTGGATCTGAAGCAAGATGATATGTCGGTAGCAGAGTATGCAATGAAGTTTAACAAACTAGCTAGGTTTGATCCACACCAAGTGGACACCGGAGCTAGGCGAGCGAAGAGATTTGATCAAGGGTTGAAACCCTGGGCGTATAGTAAGGTTGTGGTTTTGCAGATCAACACATTTCCTACGTTACTTAAGGAAGCAATCGTTGCCGAGGAGGAAATGAAGCGTTGACAAAGTACAACCAAGATCAGAAAAGCCATGATGGTCACAAGGAAGGATGTCGTGGGGTCCAAGGACGTGGTGTTAGGTATCATCCCAATCAATGATATAAATGCTTATGTGTTATTCGATTCGGGTGCTACCTGCTCTTTTGTTTCTGAAGAATTGCTAAAATGTTAGACTTACCTCGTGAAAAGTTAGAAAACCCTATGAACGTAGAAGTAGCAAATAAGGAAATTATCCCCGTAGAATGCATTCATAGGAATTGTTGTGCCGAATTGCGAGGATTTAAGCTCAGCGTGGATTTGATACCGATTCGTTTGGGGGAGTTCGATGTGATCCTTGGAATGGATTGGTTATCGATTCACGGAGCAGTCATCGATTATAAGAAGAAGTGTGTACACCTGAAGACTTCTAATAAGTCGAAGGTGGTAATTTACGGCAGTAAGTCACCAAGCCAATCTTGTTGTCTTACTATGATGCAAACAAGGAGATTACTCAAGAAGGGTTGCGAATGTTATTTGGCCCATGTGGTTGATACTCGTCGAGTAGGGGATGAGATGAGTCAAATACCAGTCGTGAGAGAATTCACCGATGTCTTTCCCGAAGAGCTTCCGGGACTGCCGCCGGACAGGGAAATCGAGTTTGTTATCGATTTGGCACCGGGAATCGCACCAACATCGAAGCCGCCGTATCGAATGGCACCTGTAGAGATGAAGGAGTTGATGGTGCAACTGCAGGAACTGTTAGATAAAAGTTATATCAGACCGAGCGTGTCCCCGTGGGGAGCACCAGTTCTGTTTGTAAAGAAGAAAGACGGTTCAATGAGGCTTTGTATCGACTATCGGGAGTTGAACAAAGTTACGATTAAGAATAGGTATCCGCTTCCTAGAATCGACGACCTGTTTGATCAACTTAAAGGAGCGAAGTACTTTTCAAAGATCGACTTAAGAACCGGCTACCATCAGCTGAAGGTGAGGCAGGAAGATATCCCGAAGACTGCATTCAGGACTCGTTATGGGCACTTCGAGTTCCTGGTAATGTCATTCGGAGTGACGAATGCGCCAGCAGCATTCATGGATATGATGAACAGAGTGTTCAAGCAGTACTTGGACAAGTTCGTAGTCGTATTCATCGATGACATCTTGGTGTATTCGGAGACAGAGGAGGAGCATGCTGAACGTTTAAAGATTGTATTAGAAGCTCTCAGGAAAGAGAAGTTGTACGCAAAATTTTCGAAGCGTGAGTTTTGGTTGCAAAGGGTACAATTTCTGGGTCATGTCATAGACAAGAATGGTGTTTCGGTGGATCCAGCAAAGGTAGAAGCAGTTATCAACTGGGAACGGCCGAAGACGCCGACGGAGATCCGGAGTTTCTTGGGATTAGCGGGATACTATCGGAGATTCATCCAGGATTTTTCAAAGATAGCATCGCCGTTGACCAATCTCACCAGGAAAACAGTCAAGTTTGTTTGGACGGAGAAGTGTGAGGAGAGTTTCATGGAGTTGAAGAAGAGACTCAGCCAGGCACCAGTGTTGACCTTACCGGACAACACTGGGGGTTTCGTAGTGTATAGCGATGCATCACACAAGGGTCTTGGTTGTGTACTGCTGCAACACGGCAAGGTCGTGGCATACGCATCGCGTCAGCTGAAGGATTATGAGAAGGGTTATCCGACTCATGACTTGGAGTTAGCAGCGGTAGTTTTCGCCTTGAAAATTTGGAGGCACTACCTATACGGGGAAAAGTGTGAGATATATACAGATCACAAAAGTCTGAAGTATATCTTCACTCAAAAGGAGCTGAACATGAGGCAACGCCGATGGTTAGAATTGATCAAGGACTACGACTGTGAAATTCTGTATCATCCGGGCAAGGCAAATGTAGTGGCTGATGCCTTAAGTAGGAAAGGCAAGGTGAAACTGATGCAGCTGACAGTCCAGGAGGAGTTGATACGGGACTTTGAACGTCTGGAGCTGGAAGTTAGGTATCCAATGGAGGTGGACGAAAAGGTGTTCGCCGTGACGGTAGGTCCAACTCTACTGGATAAGATAAAAGAGGCTCAAGAATTTGACGAGGAATGCATTGACATCAAGAAACAACTATCGGAGGGGAAAACGTTGAAATTCAAAATTGACAGTACAGGGCTGCTAAGATTCGAGGGAAGGATCTGGGTACCGTACGTACCAGAGCTAAGGGAAGAAATTTTGCAGGAGGCCCATAATACGAGATTTTCGGTACATCCAGGTAGCACCAAAATGTATCAAGATCTTCGTCAACATTATTGGTGGCCGCATTTGAAAGGGGAAGTTGCAGAATTCGTTAGCCGGTGTTTAACCTGTCAACGGATCAAGGCTGAGCACCAACGGCCGAGCGGATTGTTGCAACCCTTAGAGATTCCCGAATGGAAGTGGGAGCACATCACAATGGATTTCGTGGTGGGACTTCCAACAACGCAAAAGGGTCTAGACGCCATCTGGGTGATCGTGGATCGGTTGACCAAGTCTGCCCACTTTCTACCAATCAAGATCAGGTACAAATTAGAACAGTTGGTGAAACTTTATGTGAAGGAAATAGTATCACGACATGGAGTGCCGGTATCTATTGTGTCTGATAGGGATCCGCGCTTCACGTCAAATTTTTGGAGAAGCCTACAGGAGAGACTAGGAACACAGTTAAGAATGAGTACGGCATATCATCCCCAGACTGATGGTCAAAGTGAGCGGACAATTCAGACCCTGGAAGACATGCTTCGAGCAGTCGTGATGGATTTAAGTGGTAGCTGGGACGATCACTTACCACTAGTAGAGTTCGCTTACAACAACAGTTATCATGCTAGCATTGGTATGCCACCGTACGAATCGCTATATGGAAGGAAGTGTCGAACGCCGTTGTGTTGGGATGAAGTGGGTGAACGGAGATTGTTGGGACCAGAGTTGGTACAACAAACCGTAGAAATCATTAAAGTAATAAGACAACGGTTAGTAGCAGTCCAGGATCGCCAAAAGAAGTACGCCGACTTACATCGCCAGAAACGAGACTTTGAAGTTGGAAGTTTTGTGTTTCTGAAGGTATCTCCCTGGAAAGGAAAGATCCGTTTTGGAAAAAGGGTAAATTGAGCCCTAGGTTCATAGGACCGTTCGAAATTTTGAGACGAATCGGCAAGGTGGCGTACGAGATAGCATTACCTCCTGAACTTGAGCACATTCACAACGTGTTTCATGTATCAGTGTTGCGTCCGTATAAGCCAGATTACAAACATGTTATTTCTATGAACCAATTCAAGTCGAAAAAGACCTATCGTACGAGGAGATTCCTGTTCAAATACTGGATAGAAAAGAGCAGAAGCTGAGGAATAAAATCATTCACGCGGTGAAAGTTCTCTGAAGAAATCACGCGGTGGAAGGGGCCACGTGGGAGCTCGAAGAAAAGATGAGAGCAAATTACCCTCAGTTATTCGAGTAACCTTAGATTGAAATTCCGAGGACGGAATTTTTATAAGGGGGAGAGGATGTAATGTCCGGAAAATTTTAAACACTGTACCAAATTTATTGTTATAAATAAATTCATTTTATATAATTTTATAAATTTAATTGGACCCATGTAAGAATGTTTATTTAATTATATAATTATAGGTCCAATAAACTTCTTGCATTAAAGGGGCTCATTATTAGTACGATTTAAATTAATGGGTTAACTCCCAAGATTTTATTTGGAGGAAATTGGAAAAAGATTAATAAACAAATTTATTCTATTACCGGATTAAAATAATTCAAATGAGGAATTATTGGTGAAATAAATTTTATTAATTAACTGAGTTACTTAATTCAAATTAAATATTAAGAGCATAATAATTTTAAGTTGGACTATATTTCTTTTTATTACTTATTTCAAATGACCTAAAACAATTGGGCTGAGCCCAAATTTTCTTTCATTTTCTTGTTGGGTGGGCCGACCAAGTGGGGAACTCCCTATTAATTAAATTAATTGGGCTGAGCCCATTTCTTTTTGGACGGGTCATGGCATTTACATCCGGGTTGGGTCATGAAAGCCGGGTCGACTGATTGGGGTGGGAGTATTAGAGCCGGCAAGTGCGATTTGGGGGAAATCATACCAGTCTAATCCCTCACGAAGCCAAACCAAGAGAGACCCAAGCTGTCAACCAAACCGTCGATCCAATCGGACGGGACAAGCGCGACTGATGGAAGGGAGCATCGCCAGGCGTGCGCCGGCGATGGTGCGAGCAACCAACGGGCAGAACGGGTGAGGCATCGACAACCGAGCGCTCAACGATCGGACCAAAGGATTCGAGAAATCGGCGATTTGACCGCTGGGAAGGCGCCGCTCGAAGATGTGATGGTCTAGCTGAGCTCGGATGGGTGGTGCAGACGCAGGCCGTTACCTCTTTCTACCGTCAGTCATTGACCCAGCAATTAGGGTATTGCCCAAATCATTTGCCTATAAATTGAACCCTTTTCCCCAACCTTGAAACTGCCGATTCCTTGATTCTGTTCTCAATTAAAAGATTAGAATTTCCAATTAGAAATTAGGGTTTCAAGTTGGTAAGGAGATACAGAGAGAAGAGGAAACAGGGGAAATCAATTGGGGGATTGCATTTCCAGTTGCTGAGAATGTCCAGCTCCATTTCCTATTTCGGTAGACAGAGAAGAACGACCCGCCGCTCAAACCCAAGGTATAGCCATAGGTTACCGTGTGATGGTTCTTAGTAAATTTTGTATAAATTTTCCTCCATACTCGAATTGTGCAGTCAACTGTGAGTATGGAATTGGACAAAAATTTCCTTGTATTGGGTTTGTATGAATTTCTTATTGTATACTTGGTTGGGTTATTTAGGTTGGGATATGGTTGTGTTCTGGTAGTAGCCGATGGGGTTGGCCTATAATATTGTATTCAGTTTATGGTTGTTCTGTATAACATTGCTGGGTTTTGAGAAATCTGGGTATCATATTGTTGTAGCATAATTGGTTTGTGTTGTGTTTCCTTTTCTTTCCTTTCTTAGTTCGACATTTGGATCGTGTGACTCAAACTGTATAGGGCATATTGCTCTGGTATTGTGATTTTGTGGGTTTGGGTTCTTTGAAAATTTCTATAACTAGTTTGGTATTACTGACTGTATTAGCAGTGGTTAATTTGTATTACACAGTGTAATTGATATGAATTGGAAACTTTATTATAAGTTTGGGGTTTTAAAACCTGTTACCGGTTGGTGTAAAATTTTGTTTGGATTATTTTGGAAAATCTGGTATTAGAATGCTCTGGGAATGGGGGGTTGCTGTTGTGTTGGGCTAGTTATAGGCTGTGAAATCAGTGTTGCGTACATATTGTGTTAATTACAGCTTGTGCTATGAGTTCCAACTGTAGGTAGTGGATGTGATAGTGTATGTAATTGCAGCTTGTGTGTGAGTCCCAATCGTGGGGATTGAGTGTGTTAGTGTGCGTTCGCAAGTTGAGGCAGGAGGGTGTACATTATATGGCACAAACTCTGCAAAATTTTCTTAAATTATTTGTGTGGCTGGGAATCGAACCTAGCTGTTGGGAAGGGACTCGTTAATAAAGATAATAAATATTTAATTATTATTTAATAATAATAATAATTAAATATGAATAAAGTTAATGAATAATTATTTATTATTAATTAATAGATAATAAATAGAGATAATAAATATTATTTAACAATAATAATGATTAAATGTGAATAAAGTAAATAAAATAATTACTTATTTTTAATAAATAACAAATGAAGATAATAAATGTTTAATTATTGTTTTAATAATGATACTAATTGAGTATGAATAAAAATAATAAATATTTAATTATTATTTAATTAAGTAGTAATAAAGTTATTGAATAAGAAGGGAATTAGCTACTTAATCATTAAGGAAATAATGATTAAGTATAAGGGAGATTTATAAGTTAATTATTTAGCCTTGACCCTTAATAAATAATGATTATAAACACTTAATGATTAATTAAATATATTAAGTGTGTCAAGTATTAAATCGATGTTGAATAAAGAACAAGTATAATAATTACTAAGCTACCCTTGGGATAAATAGTGATTAACAAATAAAAGATTAAGTAAGATCTCAACCATCATGTAGTTGTTATTAAATCATGCTAGTAATAAGAAATGTTGACCCACCTTTAGAGGGTACTCAAAAGATAGGTAACCATGATTACTGTTGTTTATTTTAAATAATAGCTAGAGGCCATTAAATTAAATTCTGTTTAACTGATGGCTAGGTAGTAATTAAATGCATTCGGTGAATTGTTTATCTGCTAAATAAATAGCATGAGTAAAGTATAGTTACGCAATGCTAATGGATAGACCAACTCTACCACCTGATAGGTTATCCAAGGTCAAGTAATTAAAGCTAAGATTTAATTGTAGCTGAGCAAACAGGCAAGTTCCTAACCCTAAACTTCTTACATTATTGCAAGTTCTTCCTTACTCAACTTTTTACCTTGAGCAATACTTCTAAAACCTTATGCAGTATTTTAATTCATGCAAAAGGTATATATTATTGCAAGTATTCTCTAAGCTTGAATTTTATCTCCAAGCATGCTATAAGTGGTCTAATTACTTTTAAAATTATTCCACATCTGTGTATTTATTGGCATTCGCACTCATGTATTTGAATTCGAATATTGAATTAAATTCAGAAGTTTTATGAACCATTCATGGTTAAGTCTGAACCCTTGTTCGGTCAGACAATTTTGTGAGAATTTATAAAAGCTATCCGAACCAATCAATGGTAAGGATTCTTAGACTGTATGAACACCCCTTTATTTATAGGGGAGTACCCCACGTACCGTATATAAGGTACAAATAGCAGAATTAAATGTTATGCATATACATAGGGTACGCGAGGCTGATCCCCTCAAGTACGTTATTCTGTAGCCAGTAACCAGAGGGTCAACCAGCTATTGACTCCTCTGGAAGTTATCGTTCAAAGTCTATTTGACTATCAATTGTTCTAAAAGCATTTATTGTTCTTGCTTCTGATTATTCTATTGTTGAAATCCCTTTAATATCCCTTCATCATGATATATTCTTATTGTTGCACTTTAAACTTGCTGGGCAAACTCGTTGCTCATTCTTGCTATATCATGACTTTATTGCAGCTAAACCCGAGACGTCAGAGAAGAACAAAGGGAAAGAAAAGATGAAATGATAAACTTCTCGTAGCAGAATTTAGAGTCATGTGTTAGTTTAATTTTTGTTAACGTAATTTTAAACCCTGATAGCCATTTAGGGTATGGATTGTGTAAATGTTTAAGGTTAATCGTATTCTGGGACTAGTAACACCTTGTAATGAACAACGTATGTTTATATATTCCGCACTTTTAGATATCATATGTTGTTAGAGGTGAATGTTTGTATTGGATCGTGATGACCAGATCCGGGTATTTGGAGACCCGAATTTGGGGGCGTCACAGGTTGGTATCAGAGCGCTATAGGTTATAACCCTTAGGAGAAAGAGTCCTTAGGCTATAACCTGAGAGAATATAGAGGAATAGAAGAGGATAGAACTCATATAGAGTTATTTTTGGGTAGAAAATTTATTATGATCTTAAAATTGAGGATTTGGATCATACGTTGGTGTTATTAAGCTTGTGGATAATTTGAGGAATGTGTATTGATGAGATAATATGGTAAAGTGAAGACCATTAAGTATGGACGATCCATTGTAAGCTGGAGTTATAGATATTCGAGGTAATTAGATTAATCATTTGATGTTATTGATCAATTCTGTGGCTATTGATTAATTTTTGTGGCTATTCATTAGATAAGATATTGGAGTGATGTGGTATAGAGTTTCTTTGTGAAGAAGAGAGGGTACCTTAGAATCTGTTGGGTTAAGGTTTGCAAGAAGGAAATGATTAATTCGATAAATAATGAATATATCGATATTTTGAAGTGTTAGTTAAGTTATTAAGCTTTATGGTGGAATGCCAGGTGAGACAAAGGTAATGAACTCATATAGAGTTGTTAAGCAAAAGTTGAGAGTATTAAGATGAATGATTTTATATGCAAAAAAAAAAAAAAAAAAAAAAAAAAAAATTTAAGAGATGACTGATGGCAATTTAGATTGTTTTGATGATTAGAAAGGAGAGACAACGGAGAGATTATAAGAAAGGAACCGAGGGTAGATTTAGTGTCTGATCTGGAAAAAGTATCTAGAGATGGAACTGAATGATGAGATAATAGAAATCCCTAAGGAGGATCAATTGGAGCCAATATAAGGAATAAGTGGAGGAAATGAAAGAAAGAAAGATTAAGTCTGAGAGTTATAAGACCTTTGTGAGTCGTAATGAATAAAGAATAGTAGTCAATGTATATGTACTAGTATACCTATGCATGTAAGAAATGTGAATCTCAGTTTTTGTACAGAGAGCAGTATATCTGTTGTAAGTCCCAATTTTGTGTAAGTTGTGGAGTAGTTATGTGAATCCCATCTTGTTGTTAGTAACAGAGGGATAAGTGGATATCAGGAATGTTATATGATGTAAGTAGTACGAAGGTACTAAGATGAGCTTATTAGTATTTACTAAGGTGCCTTGAGTTGATATGATGATGATACATCCCCACTTTTCAGATCTAGGGGAATGGAGTTCTTATTAATCCCATCTTTTGTGTCTTAATGGGATAGTTAACATTTTATAGGAATATGCCGGAATTATAAGTGTTTGACACACTAAGGGGTGTATGAATATAAATGTGGTATTATTATTACATGATTGATTGTGATCGATTTGTGCCTTGACTCTTAAATGATAACATCAGTAGAATTTTGCACGATGTGTAAAACAAGAAGGATTTATGTAAGGTTTTGTTTAGAACAAACAATGCCGTCAAGGAGACAACCCGATACACGAGGGTGGAAGAGTCAGTGAATAACGAGGAGGGTCAGACTGACCCCAAGAGGACCTCTGCGAACTTGTTAGAGGAAACGATGCAAGGCAGACCAGCCATTGCGGTTGTTTGGCCATGAAATCACATGGCAAACTTTACGGGTTTCAAATTACTAGGACCACCGGAGTTTCGTGGGAATATGGATTCGAGTGAAGCTCAGACATGGGTAGAAGAAATGGAGAAAGTTTTCGAGGTCGCAAGAGTGACCGAGGAACAGAAGACTTTGTTTGCCACTTTCATGAGGAAGGGTGAGTCAAATTACTGGTGGGAGGCAAATAGAAGCCGAGCTGGGGAAGGTGCGACTGCGTGGACTCATTTTAAGGAGCTATTTTTCAAAAAAAAAGAAAATTACTTTCTAGAAAGCACGCAGGCAAGTATGGAGATAAAGTTCTTGGATCTGAAGCAAGATGATATGTCGGTAGCAGAGTATGCAATGAAGTTTAACAAACTAGCTAGGTTTGATCCACACCAAGTGGACACCGGAGCTAGGCGAGCGAAGAGATTTGATCAAGGGTTGAAACCCTGGGCGTATAGTAAGGTTGTGGTTTTGCAGATCAACACATTTCCTACGTTACTTAAGGAAGCAATCGTTGCCGAGGAGGAAATGAAGCGTTGACAAAGTACAACCAAGATCAGAAAAGCCATGATGGTCACAAGGAAGGATGTCGTGGGGTCCAAGGACGTGGTGTTAGGTATCATCCCAATCAATGATATAAATGCTTATGTGTTATTCGATTCGGGTGCTACCTGCTCTTTTGTTTCTGAAGAATTGCTAAAATGTTAGACTTACCTCGTGAAAAGTTAGAAAACCCTATGAACGTAGAAGTAGCAAATAAGGAAATTATCCCCGTAGAATGCATTCATAGGAATTGTTGTGCCGAATTGCGAGGATTTAAGCTCAGCGTGGATTTGATACCGATTCGTTTGGGGGAGTTCGATGTGATCCTTGGAATGGATTGGTTATCGATTCACGGAGCAGTCATCGATTATAAGAAGAAGTGTGTACACCTGAAGACTTCTAATAAGTCGAAGGTGGTAATTTACGGCAGTAAGTCACCAAGCCAATCTTGTTGTCTTACTATGATGCAAACAAGGAGATTACTCAAGAAGGGTTGCGAATGTTATTTGGCCCATGTGGTTGATACTCGTCGAGTAGGGGATGAGATGAGTCAAATACCAGTCGTGAGAGAATTCACCGATGTCTTTCCCGAAGAGCTTCCGGGACTGCCGCCGGACAGGGAAATCGAGTTTGTTATCGATTTGGCACCGGGAATCGCACCAACATCGAAGCCGCCGTATCGAATGGCACCTGTAGAGATGAAGGAGTTGATGGTGCAACTGCAGGAACTGTTAGATAAAAGTTATATCAGACCGAGCGTGTCCCCGTGGGGAGCACCAGTTCTGTTTGTAAAGAAGAAAGACGGTTCAATGAGGCTTTGTATCGACTATCGGGAGTTTGAACAAAGTTTACGATTAAGAATAGGTATCCGCTTCCTAGAATCGACGACCTGTTTGATCAACTTAAAGGAGCGAAGTACTTTTCAAAGATCGACTTAAGAACCGGCTACCATCAGCTGAAGGTGAGGCAGGAAGATATCCCGAAGACTGCATTCAGGACTCGTTATGGGCACTTCGAGTTCCTGGTAATGTCATTCGGAGTGACGAATGCGCCAGCAGCATTCATGGATATGATGAACAGAGTGTTCAAGCAGTACTTGGACAAGTTCGTAGTCGTATTCATCCGATGACATCTTGGTGTATTCGGAGACAGAGGAGGAGCATGCTGAACGTTTAAAGATTGTATTAGAAGCTCTCAGGAAAGAGAAGTTGTACGCAAAATTTTCGAAGCGTGAGTTTTGGTTGCAAAGGGTACAATTTTCTGGGTCATGTCATAGACAAGAATGGTGTTTCGGTGGATCCAGCAAAGGTAGAAGCAGTTATCAACTGGGAACGGCCGAAGACGCCGACGGAGATCCGGAGTTTCTTGGGATTAGCGGGATACTATCGGAGATTCATCCAGGATTTTTCAAAGATAGCATCGCCGTTGACCAATCTCACCAGGAAAACAGTCAAGTTTGTTTGGACGGAGAAGTGTGAGGAGAGTTTCATGGAGTTGAAGAAGAGACTCAGCCAGGCACCAGTGTTGACCTTACCGGAACAACACTGGGGGTTTCGTAGTGTATAGCGATGCATCACACAAGGGTCTTGGTTGTTGTACTGCTGCAACACGGCAAGGTCCGTGGCATACGCATCGCGTCAGCTGAAGGATTATGAGAAGGGTTATCCGACTCATGACTTGGAGTTAGCAGCGGTAGTTTTCGCCTTGAAAATTTGGAGGCACTACCTATACGGGGAAAAGTGTGAGATATATACAGATCACAAAAGTCTGAAGTATATCTTCACTCAAAAAGGAGCTGAACATGAGGCAACGCCGATGGTTAGAATTGATCAAGGACTACGACTGTGAAATTCTGTATCATCCGGGCAAGGCAAATGTAGTGGCTGATGCCTTAAGTAGGAAAGGCAAGGTGAAACTGATGCAGCTGACAGTCCAGGAGGAGTTGATACGGGACTTTGAACGTCTGGAGCTGGAAGTTAGGTATCCAATGGAGGTGGACGAAAAGGTGTTCGCCGTGACGGTAGGTCCAACTCTACTGGATAAGATAAAAGAGGCTCAAGAATTTGACGAGGAATGCATTGACATCAAGAAACAACTATCGGAGGGGAAAACGTTGAAATTCAAAATTGACAGTACAGGGCTGCTAAGATTCGAGGGAAGGATCTGGGTACCGTACGTACCAGAGCTAAGGGAAGAAATTTTGCAGGAGGCCCATAATACGAGATTTTCGGTACATCCAGGTAGCACCAAAATGTATCAAGATCTTCGTCAACATTATTGGTGGGCCGCATTTGAAAGGGGAAGTTGCAGAATTCGTTAGCCGGTGTTTAACCTGTCAACGGAATCAAGGCTGAGCACCAACGGCCGAGCGGATTGTTGTCAACCCTTAGAGATTCCCGAATGGAAGTGGGAGCACATCACAATGGATTTCGTGGTGGGACTTCCAACAACGCAAAAGGGTCTAGACGCCATCTGGGTGATCGTGGATCGGTTGACCAAGTCTGCCCACTTTCTACCAATCAAGATCAGGTACAAATTAGAACAGTTGGTGAAACTTTATGTGAAGGAAATAGTATCACGACATGGAGTGCCGGTAATCTATTGTGTCTGATAGGGATCCGCGCTTCACGTCAAATTTTTGGAGAAGCC
Source organism: Aralia elata (assembly GCA_034770075.1). Classification (NCBI taxonomy): domain Eukaryota; kingdom Viridiplantae; phylum Streptophyta; class Magnoliopsida; order Apiales; family Araliaceae; genus Aralia; species Aralia elata. Next base: position 67,639,104 of record CM068377.1, read on the forward strand.
TACAGGAGAGACTAGGAACACAGTTAAGAAATGAGTACGGCATATCATCCCCAGACTGATGGTCAAAGTGAGCGGACAATTCAGACCCTGGAAGACATGCTTAGGGTCGAGCAGTCGTGATGGATTTAAGTGGTAGCTGGGACGATCACTTACCACTAGTAGAGTTCGCTTTACAACAACAGTTATCATGCTAGCATTGGTATGCCACCGTACGAATCGCTATATGGAAGGAAGTGTCGAACGCCGTTGTGTTGGGATGAAGTGGGTGAACGGAGATTGTTGGGACCAGAGTTGGTACAACAAACCGTAGAAATCATTAAAGTAATAAGACAACGGTTAGTAGCAGTCCAGGATCGCCAAAAGAAGTACGCCGACTTACATCGCCAGAAACGAGACTTTGAAGTTGGAAGTTTTGTGTTTCTGAAGGTATCTCCCTGGAAAGGAAAGATCCGTTTTGGAAAAAGGGTAAATTGAGCCCTAGGTTCATAGGACCGTTCGAAATTTTGAGACGAATCGGCAAGGTGGCGTACGAGATAGCATTACCTCCTGAACTTGAGCACATTCACAACGTGTTTCATGTATCAGTGTTGCGTCCGTATAAGCCAGATTACAAACATGTTATTTCTATGAACCAATTCAAGTCGAAAAAGACCTATCGTACGAGGAGATTCCTGTTCAAATACTGGATAGAAAAGAGCAGAAGCTGAGGAATAAAATCATTCACGCGGTGAAAGTTCTCTGAAGAAATCACGCGGTGGAAGGGGCCACGTGGGAGCTCGAAGAAAAGATGAGAGCAAATTACCCTCAGTTATTCGAGTAACCTTAGATTGAAATTTCGAGGACGGAATTTTTATAAGGGGGAGAGGATGTAATGTCCGGAAAATTTTAAACACTGTACCAAATTTATTGTTATAAATAAATTCATTTTATATAATTTTATAAATTTAATTGGACCCATGTAAGAATGTTTATTTAATTATATAATTATAGGTCCAATAAACTTCTTGCATTAAAGGGGCTCATTATTAGTACGATTTAAATTAATGGGTTAACTCCCAAGATTTTATTTGGAGGAAATTGGAAAAAGATTAATAAACAAATTTATTCTATTACCGGATTAAAATAATTCAAATGAGGAATTATTGGTGAAATAAATTTTATTAATTAACTGAGTTACTTAATTCAAATTAAATATTAAGAGCATAATAATTTTAAGTTGGACTATATTTCTTTTTATTACTTATTTCAAATGACCTAAAACAATTGGGCTGAGCCCAAATTTTCTTTCATTTTCTTGTTGGGGCCGACCAAGTGGGGAACTCCCTATTAATTAAATTAATTGGGCTGAGCCCATTTCTTTTTGGACGGGTCATGGCATTTACATCCGGGTTGGGTCATGAAAGCCGGGTCGACTGATTGGGGTGGGAGTATTAGGAGCCGGCAAGTGCGATTTGGGGGAAATCATACCAGTCTAATCCCTCACGAAGCCAAACCAAGAGAGACCCAAGCTGTCAACCAAACCGTCGATCCAATCGGACGGGACAAGCGCGACTGATGGAAGGGAGCATCGCCAGGCGTGCGCCGGCGATGGTGCGAGCAACCAACGGGCCGAACGGGTGAGGCAGCGACAACCGAGCGCTCAACGATCGGACCAAAAGGATTCGAGAAATCGGCGATTTGACCGCTGGGAAGGCGCCGCTCGAAGATGTGATGGTCTAGCTGAGCTCGGATGGGTGGTGCAGACGCAGGCCGTTACCTCTTTCTACCGTCAGTCATTGACCCAGCAATTAGGGTATTGCCCAAATCATTTGCCTATAAATTGAACCCTTTTCCCCAACCTTGAAACTAACTGCCGATTCCTTGATTCTGTTCTCAATTAAAAGATTAGAATTTCCAATTAGAAATTAGGGTTTTTCAAGTTGGTAAGGAGATACAGAGAGAAGAGGAAACAGGGGAAATCAATTGGGGGATTGCATTTCCAGTTGCTGAGAATGTCCAGCTCCATTTCCTATTTCGGTAGACAGAGAAGAACGACCCGCCGCTCAAACCCAAGGTATAGCCATAGGTTACCGTGTGATGGTTCTTAGTAAATTTTGTAATAAATTTTCCTCCATACTCGAATTGTGCAGTCAACTGTGAGTATGGAATTGGACAAAAATTTCCTTGTATTGGGTTTGTATGAATTTCTTATTGTATACTTGGTTGGGTTATTTAGGTTGGGATATGGTTGTGTTCTGGTAGTAGCCGATGGGGTTGGCCTATAATATTGTATTCAGTTTATGGTTGTTTCTGTATAACATTGCTGGGTTTTGAGAAATCTGGGTATCATATTGTTGTAGCATAATTGGGTTTGTGTTGTGTTTCCTTTTCTTTCCTTTCTTAGTTCGACATTTTGGATCGTGTGACTCAAACTGTATAGGGCATATTGCTCTGGTATTGTGATTTTGTGGGTTTGGGTTCTTTGAAAATTTCTATAACTAGTTTGGTATTACTGACTGTATTAGCAGTGGTTAATTTGTATTACACAGTGTAATTGGTATGAATTGGAAACTTTATTATAAGTTTGGGGTTTTAAAACCTGTTAACCAGGTTGGTGTAAAATTTTGTTTGGATTATTTTGGAAAATCTGGTATTAGAATGCTCTGGGAATGGGGGGTTGCTGTTGTGTTGGGCTAGTTTATAGGCTGTGAAATCAGTGTTGCGTACATATTGTGTTAATTACAGCTTGTGCTATGAGTTCCAACTGTAGGTAGTGGATGTGATAGTGTATGTAATTGCAGCTTGTGTGTGAGTCCCAATCGTGGGGATTGAGTGTGTTAGTGTGCGTTCGCAAGTTTGAGGCAGGAGGGTGTACATTATATGGCACAAACTCTGCAAAATTTTCTTAAATTATTTGTGTGGCTGGGAATCGAACCTAGCTGTTGGGAAGGGACTCGTTAATAAAGATAATAAATATTTAATTACTATTTAATAATAATAATAATTAAATATGAATAAAGTTAATGAATAATTATTTATTATTAATTAATAGATAATAAATAGAGATAATAAATATTATTTTAACAATAATAATGATTAAATGTGAATAAAGTAAATAAAATAATTACTTATTTTTAATAAAATAACAAATGAAGATAATAAATGTTTAATTATTGTTTAATAATGATACTAATTGAGTATGAATAAAAATAATAAATATTTAATTATTATTTAATTAAGTAGTAATAAAGTTATTGAATAAGAAGGGAATTAGCTACTTAATCATTAAGGAAATAATGATTAAGTATAAGGGAGATTTATAAGTTAATTATTTAGCCTTGACCCTTAATAAATAATGATTATAAACACTTAATGATTAATTAAATATATTAAGTGTGTCAAGTATTAAATCGATGTTGAATAAAGAACAAGTATAATAATTACTAAGCTACCCTTGGGATAAATAGTGATTAACAAATAAAAGATTAAGTAAGATCTCAACCATCATGTAGTTGTTATTAAATTATGCTAGTAATAAGAAATGTTGACCCACCTTTAGAGGGTACTCAAATGATAGGTAACCATGATTACTGTTGTTTATTTTAAATAATAGCTAGAGGCCATTAAATTAAATTCTGTTTAACTGATGGCTAGGTAGTAATTAAATGCATTCGGTGAATTGTTTATCTGCTAAATAAATAGCATGAGTAAAGTATAGTTACGCAATGCTAATGGATAGACCAACTCTACCACCTGATAGGTTATCCAAGGTCAAGTAATTAAAGCTAAGATTTAATTGTAGCTGAGCAAAAACAGGCAAGTTCCTAACCCTAAACTTCTTACATTATTGCAAGTTCTTCCTTACTCAACTTTTTACCTTGAGCAATACTTCTAAAACCTTATGCAGTATTTTAATTCATGCAAAAGGTATATATTATTGCAAGTATTCTCTAAGCTTGAATTTTATCTCCAAGCATGCTATAAGTGGTCTAATTACTTTTAAAATTATTCCACATCTGTGTATTTATTGGCATTCGCACTCATGTATTTGAATTCGAATATTGAATTAAATTCAGAAGTTTTATGAACCATTCATGGTTAAGTCTGAACCCTTGTTCGGTCAGACAATTTTGTGAGAATTTATAAAAGCTATCCGAACCAATCAATGGTAAGGATTCTTAGACTGTATGAACACCCCTTTATTTATAGGGGAGTACCCCACGTACCGTATATAAGGTACAAATAGCAGAATTAAATGTTATGCATATACATAGGGTACGCGAGGCTGATCCCCTCAAGTACGTTATTCTGTAGCCAGTAACCAGAGGGTCAACCAGCTATTGACTCCTCTGGAAGTTATCGTTCAAAGTCTATTTGACTATCAATTGTTCTAAAAGCATTTATTGTTCTTGCTTCTGATTATTCTATTGTTGAAATCCCTTTAATATCCCTTCATCATGATATATTCTTATTGTTGCACTTTAAACTTGCTGGGCAAACTCGTTGCTCATTCTTGCTATATCATGACTTTATTGCAGCTAAACCCGAGACGTCAGAGAAGAACAAAGGGAAAGAAAAGATGAAATGATAAACTTCTCGTAGCAGAATTTAGAGTCATGTGTTAGTTAATTTTTGTTAACGTAATTTTAAACCCTGATAGCCATTTAGGGTATGGATTGTGTAAATGTTTAAGGTTAATCGTATTCTGGGACTAGTAACACCTTGTAATGAACAACGTATGTTTATATATTCCGCACTTTTAGATATCATATGTTGTTAGAGGTGAATGTTTTGTATTGGATCGTGATGACCAGATCCGGGTATTTGGAGACCCGAATTTGGGGGCGTCACAGGTTGGTATCAGAGCGCTATAGGTTATAACCCTTAGGAGAAAGAGTCCTTAGGCTATAACCTGAGAGAATATAGAGGAATAGAAGAGGATAGAACTCATATAGAGTTATTTTTGGGTAGAAATTTATTATGATCTTAAAATTGAGGATTTGGATCATACGTTGGTGTTATTAAGCTTGTGGATAATTTGAGGAATGTGTATTGATGAGATAATATGGTAAAGTGAAGACCATTAAGTATGGACGATCCATTGTAAGCTGGAGTTATAGATATTCGAGGTAATTAGATTAATCATTTGATGTTATTGATCAATTCTGTGGCTATTGATTAATTTTTGTGGCTATTCATTAGATAAGATATTGGAGTGATGTGGTATAGAGTTTCTTTGTGAAGAAGAGAGGGTACCTTAGAATCTGTTGGGTTAAGGTTTGCAAGAAGGAAATGATTAATTCGATAAATAATGAATATATCGATATTTTGAAGTGTTAGTTAAGTTATTAAGCTTTATGGTGGAATGCCAGGTGAGACAAAGGTAATGAACTCATATAGAGTTGTTAAGCAAAAGTTGAGAGTATTAAGATGAATGATTTTATATGCAAAAAAAAAAAAAATAAAAAAAAAAAATAAAAAAAAAATTTTAAGAGATGACTGATGGCAATTTAGATTGTTTTGATGATTAGAAAGGAGAGACAACGGAGAGATTATAAGAAAGGAACCGAGGGTAGATTTAGTGTCTGATCTGGAAAAAGTATCTAGAGATGGAACTGAATGATGAGATAATAGAAATCCCTAAGGAGGATCAATTGGAGCCAATATAAGGAATAAGTGGAGGAAATGAAAGAAAGAAAGATTAAGTCTGAGAGTTATAAGACCTTTGTGAGTCGTAATGAATAAAGAATAGTAGTCAATGTATATGTACTAGTATACCTATGCATGTAAGAAATGTGAATCTCAGTTTTTGTACAGAGAGCAGTATATCTGTTGTAAGTCCCAATTTTGTGTAAGTTGTGGAGTAGTTATGTGAATCCCATCTTGTTGTTAGTAACAGAGGGATAAGTGGATATCAGGAATGTTATATGATGTAAGTAGTACGAGGTACTAAGATGAGCTTATTAGTATTTACTAAAGGTGCCTTGAGTTGATATGATGATGATACATCCCCACTTTTCAGATCTAGGGGAATGGAGTTCTTATTAATCCCATCTTTTGTGTCTTAATGGGATAGTTAACATTTATAGGAATATGCCGGAATTATAAGTGTTTGACACACTAAGGGGTGTATGAATATAAATGTGGTATTATTATTACATGATTGATTGTGATCGATTTGTGCCTTGACTCTTAAATGATAACATCAGTAGAATTTTGCACGATGTGTAAAACAAGAAGGATTTATGTAAGGTTTTGTTTAGAACAAACAATGCCGTCAAGGAGACAACCCGATACACGAGGGTGGAAGAGTCAGTGAATAACGAGGAGGGTCAGACTGACCCCAAGAGGACCTCTGCGAACTTGTTAGAGGAAACGATGCAAGGCAGACCAGCCATTGCGGTTGTTTTGGCCATGAAATCACATGGCAAACTTTACGGGTTTCAAATTACTAGGACCACCGGAGTTTCGTGGGAATATGGATTCGAGTGAAGCTCAGACATGGGTAGAAAGAAATGGAGAAAAGTTTTCGAGGTCGCAAGAGTGACCGAGGAACAGAAGACTTCGTTTTGCCACTTTCATGAGGAAGGGGTGAGTCAAAATTACTGGTGGGAGGCAAATAGAAGCCGAGCTGGGGAAGGTGCGACTAGCGTGGACTCATTTTAAGGAGCTATTTTTCAAAAAAAAAGAAAATTACTTTCTAGAAAGCACGCAGGCAAGTATGGAGATAAAGTTCTTGGATCTGAAGCAAGATGATATGTCGGTAGCAGAGTATGCAATGAAGTTTAACAAACTAGCTAGGTTTGATCCACACCAAGTGGACACCGGAGCTAGGCGAGCGAAGAGATTTGATCAAGGGTTGAAACCCTGGGCGTATAGTAAGGTTGTGGTTTTGCAGATCCAACACATTTCCTACGTTACTTAAGGAAGCAATCGTTGCCGAGGAGGAAATGAAGCGTTGACAAAGTACAACCAAGATCAGAAAAGCCATGATGGTCACAAGGAAGGATTGTCGTGGGGTCCAAGGACGTGGTGTTAGGTATCATCCCAATCAATGATATAAATGCTTATGTGTTATTCGATTCGGGTGCTACCTGCTCTTTTGTTTCTGAAGAATTGCTAAAAATGTTAGACTTACCTCGTGAAAAGTTAGAAAACCCTAATGAACGTAGAAGTAGCAAATAAGGAAATTATCCCCGTAGAATGCATTCATAGGAATTGTTGTGCCGAATTGCGAGGATTTAAGCTCAGCGTGGATTTGATACCGATTCGTTTGGGGGAGTTCGATGTGATCCTTGGAATGGATTGGTTATCGATTCACGGAGCAGTCATCGATTATAAGAAGAAGTGTGTACACCTGAAGACTTCTAATAAGTCGAAGGTGGTAATTTACGGCAGTAAGTCACCAAGCCAATCTTGTTGTCTTACTATGATGCAAACAAAGGAGATTACTCAAGAAGGGTTGCGAATGTTATTTGGCCCATGTGGTTGATTACTCGTCGAGTAGGGGATGAGATGAGTCAAATACCAGTCGTGAGAGAATTCACCGATGTCTTTCCCGAAGAGCTTCCGGGACTGCCGCCGGACAGGGAAATCGAGTTCGTTATCGATTTGGCACCGGGAATCGCACCAACAATCGAAGCCGCCGTATCGAATGGCACCTGTAGAGATGAAGGAGTTTGATGGTGCAACTGCAGGAACTGTTTAGATAAAAGTTATATCAGACCGAGCGTGTCCCCCGTGGGGAGCACCAGTTCTGTTTGTAAAGAAGAAAGACGGTTCAATGAGGCTTTGTATCGACTATCGGGAGTTGAACAAAGTTACGATTAAGAATAGGTATCCGCTTCCTAGAATCGACGACCTGTTTTGATCAACTTAAAGGAGCGAAGTACTTTTCAAAGATCGACTTAAGAACCGGCTACCATCAGCTGAAGGTGAGGCAGGAAGATATCCCGAAGACTGCATTCAGGACTCGTTATGGGCACTTCGAGTTCCTGGTAATGTCATTCGGAGTGACGAATGCGCCATTAGCAGCATTCATGGATATGATGAACAGAGTGTTCAAGCAGTACTTGGACAAGTTCGTAGTCGTATTCATCGATGACATCTTGGTGTATTCGGAGACAGAGGAGGAGCATGCTGAACGTTTAAAGATTGTATTAGAAGCTCTCAGGAAAGAGAAGTTGTACGCAAAATTTTCGAAGCGTGAGTTTTTGGTTGCAAAGGGTACAATTTCTGGGTCATGTCATAGACAAGAATGGTGTTTCGGTGGATCCAGCAAAGGTAGAAGCAGTTATCAACTGGGAGACGGCCGAAGACGCCGACGGAGATCCGGAGTTTCTTGGGATTAGCGGGATACTATCGGAGATTCATCCAGGATTTTTCAAAGATAGCATCGCCGTTGACCAATCTCACCAGGAAAACAGTCAAGTTTGTTTGGACGGAGAAGTGTGAGGAGAGTTTCATGGAGTTGAAGAAGAGGACTCAGCCAGGCACCAGTGTTGACCTTACCGGACAACACTGGGGGTTTCGTAGTGTATAGCGATGCATCACACAAGGGTCTTGGTTGTGTACTGCTGCAACACGGCAAGGTCGTGGCATACGCATCGCGTCAGCTGAAGGATTATGAGAAAGGGTTATCCGGACTCATGACTTGGAGTTAGCAGCGGTAGTTTTCGCCTTGAAAATTTGGAGGCACTACCTATACGGGGAAAAGTGTGAGATATATACAGATCACAAAAGTCTGAAGTATATCTTCACTCAAAAGGAGCTGAACATGAGGCAACGCCGATGGTTAGAATTGATCAAGGACTACGACTGTGAAATTCTGTATCATCCGGGCAAGGCAAATGTAGTGGCTGATGCCTTAAGTAGGAAAGGCAAGGTGAAACTGATGCAGCTGACAGTCCAGGAGGAGTTGATACGGGACTTTGAACGTCTGGAGCTGGAAGTTTAGGTATCCAATGGAGGTGGACGAAAAGGTGTTCGCCGTGACGGTAGGTCCAACTCTACTGGATAAGATAAAAGAGGCTCAAGAATTTGACGAGGAATGCATTGACATCAAGAAACAACTATCGGAGGGGAAAACGTTGAAATTCAAAATTGACAGTACAGGGCTGCTAAGATTCGAGGGAAGGATCTGGGTACCGTACGTACCAGAGCTAAGGGAAGAAATTTTGCAGGAGGCCCATAATACGAGATTTTCGGTACATCCAGGTAGCACCAAAATGTATCAAGATCTTCGTCAACATTATTGGTGGCCGCATTTGAAAGGGGAAGTTGCAGAATTCGTTAGCCGGTGTTTTAACCTGTCAACGGATCAAGGCTGAGCACCAACGGCCGAGCGGATTGTTGCAACCCTTAGAGATTCCCGAATGGAAGTGGGAGCACATCACAATGGATTTCGTGGTGGGACTTCCAACAACGCAAAAGGGTCTAGACGCCATCTGGGTGATCGTGGATCGGTTGACCAAGTCTGCCCACTTTCTACCAATCAAGATCAGGTACAAATTAGAACAGTTGGTGAAACTTTATGTGAAGGAAATAGTATCACGACATGGAGTGCCCGGTATCTATTGTGTCTGATAGGGATCCGCGCTTCACGTCAAATTTTTGGAGAAAGCCCTACAGGAGAGACTAGGAACACAGTTAAGAATGAGTACGGCATATCATCCCCAGACTGATGGTCAAAGTGAGCGGACAATTCAGACCCTGGAAGACATGCTTCGAGCAGTCGTGATGGATTTAAGTGGTAGCTGGGACGATCACTTACCACTAGTAGAGTTCGCTTACAACAACAGTTATCATGCTAGCATTGGTATGCCACCGTACGAATCGCTATATGGAAGGAAGTGTCGAACGCCGTTGTGTTGGGATGAAGTGGGTGAACGGAGATTGTTGGGACCAGAGTTGGTACAACAAACCGTTAGAAATCATTATAGTAATAAGACAACGGTTAGTAGCAGTCCAGGATCGCCAAAAGAAGTACGCCGACTTACATCGCCAGAAACGAGACTTTGAAGTTGGAAGTTTTGTGTTCCTGAAGGTATCTCCCTGGAAAGGAAAGATCCGTTTTGGAAAAAGGGTAAATTGAGCCCTAGGTTCATAGGACCGTTCGAAATTTTGAGACGAATCGGCAAGGTGGCGTACGAGATAGCATTACCTCCTGAAACTTGAGCACATTCACAACGTGTTTCATGTATCAGTGTTGCGTCCGTATAAGCCAGATTACAAACATGTTATTTCTATGAACCAATTCAAGTCGAAAAAGACCTATCGTACGAGGGAGATTCCTGTTCAAATACTGGATAGAAAAGAGCAGAAGCTGAGGAATAAAATCATTCACGCGGTGAAAGTTCTCTGAAGAAATCACGCGGTGGAAGGGGCCACGTGGGAGCTCGAAGAAAAGATGAGAGCAAATTACCCTCAGTTTATTCGAGTAACCTTAGATTGAAATTTCGAGGACGGAATTTTTATAAGGGGGAGAGGATGTAATGTCCGGAAAATTTTAAACACTGTAACCAAATTTATTGTTATAAATAAATTCATTTTATATAATTTTATAAATTTAATTGGACCCATGTAAGAATGTTTATTTAATTATATAATTAATAGGTCCAATAAACTTCTTGCATTAAAGGGGCTCATTATTAGTACGATTTAAATTAATGGGTTAACTCCCAAGATTTTATTTGGAGGAAATTGGAAAAAGATTAATAAACAAATTTATTCTATTACCGGATTAAAATAATTCAAATGAGGAATTATTGGTGAAATAAATTTTATTAATTAACTGAGTTTACTTAATACAAATTAAATATTAAGAGAATAATAATGTTAAGTTGTAATATATTTATATTAAATACTTATATCAAATGAACACAAACAAATTGGCTGAGCACAAATTTTCTATCATTTTCTTGTTGGGGTCCGACCAAGTGGGGAACTCCCTATTAATTAAATTAATTGGGCTGAGCCCATTTCTTTTTGGACGTTCCATGGCATTTACATCCGGGTTGGGTCATGAAAGCCGGGTCGACTGATTGGGGTGGGAGTATTAGAGCCGGCAAGTGCGATTTGGGGGAAATCATACCAGTCTAATCCCTCACGAAGCCAAACCAAGAGAGACCCAAGCTGTCAACCAAACCGTCGATCCAATCGGACGGGACAAGCGCGACTGATGGAAGGGAGCATCGCCAGGCGTGCGCCGGCGATGGTGCGAGCAACCAACGGGCAGAACGGGTGAGGCATCGACAACCGAGCGCTCAACGATCGGACCAAAGGATTCGAGAAATCGGCGATTTGACCGCTGGGAAGGCGCCGCTCGAAGATGTGATGGTCTAGCTGAGCTCGGATGGGTGGTGCAGACGCAGGCCGTTACCTCTTTCTACCGTCAGTCATTGACCCAGCAATTAGGGTATTGCCCAAATCATTTGCCTATAAATTGAACCCTTTTCCCCAACCTTGAAACTGCCGATTCCTTGATTCTGTTCTCAATTAAAAGATTAGAATTTCCAATTAGAAATTAGGGTTTCAAGTTGGTAAGGAGATACAGAGAGAAGAGGAAACAGGGGAAATCAATTGGGGGATTGCATTTCCAGTTGCTGAGAATGTCCAGCTCCATTTCCTATTTCGGTAGACAGAGAAGAACGACCCGCCGCTCAAACCCAAGGTATAGCCATAGGTTACCGTTGTGATGGTTCTTAGTAAATTTTGTATAAATTTTCCTCCATACTCGAATTGTGCAGTCAACTGTGAGTATGGAATTGGACAAAAATTTCCTTGTATTGGGTTTGTATGAATTTCTTATTGTATACTTGGTTGGGTTATTTAGGTTGGGATATGGTTGTGTTCTGGTAGTAGCCGATGGGGTTGGCCTATAATATTGTATTCAGTTTATGGTTGTTCTGTATAACATTGCTGGGTTTTGAGAAATCTGGGTATCATATTGTTGTAGCATAATTGGTTTGTGTTGTGTTTCCTTTTCTTTCCTTTCTTAGTTCGACATTTGGATCGTGTGACTCAAACTGTATAGGGCATATTGCTCTGGTATTGTGATTTTGTGGGTTTGGGTTCTTTGAAAATTTCTATAACTAGTTTGGTATTACTGACTGTATTAGCAGTGGTTAATTTGTATTACACAGTGTAATTGGTATGAATTGGAAACTTTATTATAAGTTTGGGGTTTTAAAACCTGTTACCGGTTGGTGTAAAATTTTGTTTGGATTATTTTGGAAAATCTGGTATTAGAATGCTCTGGGAATGGGGGGTTGCTGTTGTGTTGGGCTAGTTATAGGCTGTGAAATCAGTGTTGCGTACATATTGTGTTAATTACAGCTTGTGCTATGAGTTCCAACTGTAGGTAGTGGATGTGATAGTGTATGTAATTGCAGCTTGTGTGTGAGTCCCAATCGTGGGGATTGAGTGTGTTAGTGTGCGTTCGCAAGTTGAGGCAGGAGGGTGTACATTATATGGCACAAACTCTGCAAAATTTTCTTAAATTATTTGTGTGGCTGGGAATCGAACCTAGCTGTTGGGAAGGGACTCGTTAATAAAGATAATAAATATTTAATTATTATTTAATAATAATAATAATTAAATATGAATAAAGTTAATGAATAATTATTTATTATTAATTAATAGATAATAAATAGAGATAATAAATATTATTTAACAATAATAATGATTAAATGTGAATAAAGTAAATAAAATAATTACTTATTTTTAATAAATAACAAATGAAGATAATAAATGTTTAATTATTGTTTAATAATGATACTAATTGAGTATGAATAAAAATAATAAATATTTAATTATTATTTAATTAAGTAGTAATAAAGTTATTGAATAAGAAGGGAATTAGCTACTTAATCATTAAGGAAATAATGATTAAGTATAAGGGAGATTTATAAGTTAATTATTTAGCCTTGACCCTTAATAAATAATGATTATAAACACTTAATGATTAATTAAATATATTAAGTGTGTCAAGTATTAAATCGATGTTGAATAAAGAACAAGTATAATAATTACTAAGCTACCCTTGGGATAAATAGTGATTAACAAATAAAAGATTAAGTAAAGATCTCAACCATCATGTAGTTGTTATTAAATTATGCTAGTAATAAGAAATGTTGACCCACCTTTAGAGGGTACTCAAATGATAGGTAACCATGATTACTGTTGTTTATTTTAAATAATAGCTAGAGGCCATTAAATTAAATTCTGTTTAACTGATGGCTAGGTAGTAATTAAATGCATTCGGTGAAATTGTTTATCTGCTAAATAAATAGCATGAGTAAAGTATAGTTACGCAATGCTAATGGATAGACCAACTCTACCACCTGATAGGTTATCCAAGGTCAAGTAATTAAAGCTAAGATTTAATTGTAGCTGAGCAAACAGGCAAGTTCCTAACCCTAAACTTCTTACATTATTGCAAGTTCTTCCTTACTCAACTTTTTACCTTGAGCAATACTTCTAAAAACCTTATGCAGTATTTTAATTCATGCAAAAGGTATATATTATTGCAAGTATTCTCTAAGCTTGAATTTTATCTCCAAGCATGCTATAAGTGGTCTAATTACTTTTAAAATTATTCCACATCTGTGTATTTATTGGCATTCGCACTCATGTATTTGAATTCGAATATTGAATTAAATTCAGAAGTTTTATGAACCATTCATGGTTAAGTCTGAACCCTTGTTCGGTCAGACAATTTTGTGAGAATTTATAAAAGCTATCCGAACCAATCAATGGTAAGGATTCTTAGACTGTATGAACACCCCTTTATTTATAGGGGAGTACCCCACGTACCGTATATAAGGTACAAATAGCAGAATTAAATGTTATGCATATACATAGGGTACGCGAGGCTGATCCCCTCAAGTACGTTATTCTGTAGCCAGTAACCAGAGGGTCAACCAGCTATTGACTCCTCTGGAAGTTATCGTTCAAAGTCTATTTGACTATCAATTGTTCTAAAAGCATTTATTGTTCTTGCTTCTGATTATTCTATTGTTGAAATCCCTTTAATATCCCTTCATCATGATATATTCTTATTGTTGCACTTTAAACTTGCTGGGCAAACTCGTTGCTCATTCTTGCTATATCATGACTTTATTGCAGCTAAACCCGAGACGTCAGAGAAGAACAAAGGGAAAGAAAAGATGAAATGATAAACTTCTCGTAGCAGAATTTAGAGTCATGTGTTAGTTAATTTTTGTTAACGTAATTTTAAACCCTGATAGCCATTTAGGGTATGGATTGTGTAAATGTTTAAGGTTAATCGTATTCTGGGACTAGTAACACCTTGTAATGAACAACGTATGTTTATATATTCCGCACTTTTAGATATCATATGTTGTTAGAGGTGAATGTTTGTATTGGATCGTGATGACCAGATCCGGGTATTTGGAGACCCGAATTTGGGGGCGTCACAGATATCCTTAGTGGATTTGCTACTCGAGGAGTAGAACAGTGGAGTAAGAGTCTTGTGTGCTCCGAATCACTTAAAGTCGTGTCTCTATCTCTTTGCACTTCCTAATTGCCATAACTGCTATAACTGTTTTATCATTGCTTTATTATATCCTCTATTACCGTTCCATCTCTAAAAGGGGTTTTTATAAATCATATTCCGCTGTGCTTAGTAATTTGATTTTTAACTAAACTGATAAGTCATTCTTTTGAAAGCAAGAAAAAGAAAAAGTTATAAAAGAATCTATTCAACCCCCCTTCTAGATATCTTTTTTGCCTCTGAAAACTAACAATTGGTATCAGAGCAGGTTCTCGTATTTAAAGCTTAACCCGCTCGAGTAGATCAATGGCACAAACCAGAAATGGATCCGAGCTAGGTGGAGGAAACAAACCACCCATGTGCAACAAGGACAAATTTGTCAACTGGAAAGTTCGCATACATACATGGATGCCATTGGCGAGGATCTATTTGATGCTGTCATCAGTGGGCCTTATATACCAACCAAGCTGACGCCAACTGCTGAAGATCCAAATAAAGTCTCAATCAAACTAAAGAAAAGGCTCGTCGATACAGATCCCTATTGATCAAGATGAAATTCGATCTGAAGGTAACACCCCATCACTAAGGTAATCTAGGTATGGTGTAAGCCAACAATTCGATCTTTTAACCACCAAAACCTCTGTCCTCTAAACACTCGGAGTATCAAGAAACTCCAGGTATACTGAACCGTTGAAAGAACTCGACTCTGCGTGGCCAATTTGGATAAAGCATTGGCCACTGCATTGTCTGACCGATCCATCCCATGAAAAGAATAGGAACCAAAATAATGGAGATGATCCTTGACTTCGGCTAAATACCTTGTTATCCTTGCCTTCCAGGCTTCATATTCCCCTAAAATCTGATTTACCACTAACTAAGAGTCACTGAAGATGACCAAGCGTTGGACTTCCAAGCTTCTAGCCAATCGTAGCCCTGCCAAAATAGCTTCATACTCTGCCTCATTATTAGTTGCCTTAAATCGAAAGCGGATAGCCTACTGGACTTTAAACCCTTCAGGGCTCGTCAAAATAACCCCCTCCCCGCTGACATCCGAAGTTGACGACCCGTCAACATAAAGGGTCCAAGAGGTCCATGTTGGCTGTACATCACTAACCGAGCCCACCACCTCACCAGGCTAATCTAAAGAGTCCGGTTCTGAGAACGAACATTCAACCACAAAGTCGGTCAAAGCCTGACCCTTTATCGCCGTCCGCAAATGGTATTTCAGAACATATTCCCCCAATTCCATGGCCCATACGGCAAGTTAACCTGACACTTTCGGCTTATGCAGCACCTTCTTGAGAGGTATATCTGTATATACCACTATAACCCGACCTTGGAAGTAATGTTGAAGCTTCTGACTAGCCACTATCAGTGCATATGCAAATTTCTCCAGATTCAGATTCCTCCTCTCTCTCGATGATGGTTTTATTTAATATTTATTAGTTCTTCTATTTAAATTGATATTGATTGAATTATTTGTGATAACTTGTTTTAATTGTATAATTGGCTGATTCAACAATTAATTAGATGGACTTAGATGACATTTGACAATGGAATCTAAGTTGAGATCTGGTTATAATAACTTATGATTAGTAATTTCTTCGGTAATAGTGATTACTAATTGAATGTTGATTTTGTGGACATGATAGAAATATACCTGAATACCTCAAGCAACTATTGGAAAATGAATCTTAATGAATCTGTTATTATTGTTCCTCATAGAAATATAGGGGAATTAATAGTAATAGGTATGCTTTATAATTATCTTAAATATGGTTATAATAATTATTAGTGATTTTTCGTTGACAATTCTAATCAATCAATTGAATAGAAGAATAATAGAATTACTTAAACGAATCATCGGGGGAAATTGATTCCTTAACCTCTTTCTTTATTGATTTAATATTTCAGCAGTTGATTATTTAGTTAATTTACTCAGTTGATATCGAAATTATCTAGATTAAATTAATTGATGAATAATTAGTGTTTAGAATTAGTTGGGTTATAATTCACTCCTCGTGGGTTTGACACTCTACTTTCACTTTATTACTTGATTGACCGTGTATACTTGCACGTAAATTACTAGTATAGATTTAGCCCATCAAGTTTTTAGCGTCGTTGCCAGGGAGCATTTGATAGCTTAAATTTTTCTTTTTATTAATTTTCATCATTTAGTTTTAATTTAGAATTTGTTACAGATTTACAATTTTGGTCTCTATTCGCAGGTAGCTTTGTATGCAAACTAGGTCAAAGGAGAAAGAATTACTGTCGTTTGAGGACGAGATTGATAGAAGGCTTCGAAGAATACGACAGTTTTGCAAAGAAACACTTTAGCAACAAGCTATGGCTGCGGAAGAAGGATCAAAATCACTTAAGGACTATGTAATACCGCAAGTTATTGAAATTCATTCAAGCATTAGGAGGCCAGCAATTCAAGCTAATATTTTTGAAATCAAACCTGGAACGATTCAAATGGTGCAGAATTCAATTCAATTTGGGGGCATACCAAATGATGATCCGAATGATCACCTTGTAAGTTTTTTGGAAATTTGCGATACATTCAAATACAAGGATGTGACTGATGACGCAGTGAGACATAGGCTCTTTCCTTTCACACTTCGTGATAAGGCAAAGAGTTGGTTATATTCGTTAGCAGCAGGGTCAATCACTACTTGGGATGACTTAGCTCAGAATTTTTTACCTAAATTCTTTCCCCCAACAAAAACAACAAAGATGAGAAATGAGATTACATCTTTCACACAACTGGATTCTGAATCATTGTATGAAGCATGGGAACGATTCAAGGAAATGATAAGAAGATGTCCACATCATGGACTTCCGAAGTGGTTGCAAGTACAAACTTTTTACAATGGGTTGTTTAATACAACACGCACTTGTATTGAAGCAGCTGCTGGAGGAACTTTAATGGGTAAGAGTTTTGAAGAAGCCTATGAATTATTAGAGACAATGGCTGCAAACAATTATCAGTGGCCAACTGCACGAATGACTCAACCAAGGACTGGAGGAAAAATTAAGGTAGATGTAATGATAGCTCTGGCTGCACAAATGCTAAATTTGTCAAAAAAAGGTTGATGCAATGGGAACACGGTCAGTGCAACAGATAGCTGCAGTCTGTGAATTATGTGCAGGGAATCATCATACAAATCAGTATGCAATCAATACTGAATCAGTGAATTTTATAGGAAACAAGCAGGGTGCGTATTCTAACACCTATAATCCGGGGTGGAGAAATCATCCAAACTTTTCTTGGAGCAACAATCAGAATCAATCATTAACCCCAAGATAGTTCCATCCCCCAGGATTCCAAGGTCAAGCAAATCCCCAACCAGAAAGGAAGGCTAGCATAGAAGAAATACTCACAAAGTACATTGCGGTGAATGACACGAGGATGAATAGCTTAGAAAGTTCACTTCGAAATTTGGGAACTCAGATGGGATAACTAGCAAGTGCAGTGAATAGTCGTCCACATGGTGCTTTACCGAGTGATACCGAAGTCAACCCGAGAAGAGAAAATCACGAGCAATGCAAAGCTATTAAATTGAGAAGTGGGAAGAGTTTGACAAAAGAGGATACCATACCAGCAAAAGAGATTGACACTGATAAAGAAGACGGAATTGACAATGACGTGAACAGGAGTGAAGAAAAGAAAAACGAAGAATTGGGATTGAAACAGTGCAAGGTTAAGCAAGAAGCAGAGAATTCCGTTGCACCATATCCATAACGGTTAAAGAATCAGAAGTTGGATAGTCAATTTTCAAAATTTTTGGAAGTTTTTAAGAAATTGCATACCAATATCATTTTCGCAGAGGCATTAGAGCAGATGTTGAGTTATGTCAAGTTTTTAAAGGAAATTCTCTCAAAGAAAAGAAGGATGGGAGATTATGAAATGGTAGTCTTAACAGAGGAGTGCAGTGCAGTTATTCAACAGAAGCTACCAACTAAAATGCAAGATCCAGAGAGTTTCACAGTCCCGTGCACTAATGGAAAGTAATTTGTGGGAAAAGCTCTATGTGATCTTGGTGCAAGCATTAATCTCATGCCTTTATCAATCTATAAGAGACTTGGGATGAAAGGAATAAAACCGACGAAAATGACTATACAACTGGCTGATAGATCAATCACACGTCCAAAAGGGATTATCGAGGATGTGTTAGTGAAGGTTGATGCATTTGTTTTCCCGGTGGATTTTGTTATTCTTGATTATGATGAAGATGAGAAGATTCCATTGATTCTGGGACAACCATTTCTAGCCACCGGATGCACTTTGATTGATGTTAAGAACGGAGAGCTCACATTGAGGGTTAATGACCAAGAAATCACATTCAGTGTGATAGATTCCATGAAAATACCAAATGAGGTAGAGGGTGTTATGTGACACAAGAGATTTTAGAAGATGAGACCGGGGAAAAAGATTACAGCGAAGAAGAAAAAAGAAATGAAAAACAAGGGAACACAACCGAGATTGGGCAAGGAAAGCATGATATGAGATGCACAACCAATGGCATTCTCGATCATGTCGACAAGCCTGAGTGATCGAACAAGAAAAAGTCAGGTTGAAGACTTAAAAACAAACACTAATGGGAGGCAACCCATGGGTTTAATGATAGTTAGATTTGAATTTATTCATTTTAGGTCCAAGTATTTCAATTTAAGTTTTTATTAGGAATTTGTAAAATTAATTAATTAAGTCGAGTTTTTTTTTTCTCTCCGCAAGAGATACAAGCTGTGGTAGCATCAAATTTGTGGTAAGCATGTTAGGAATGGGCTAAGGAAGTGAAGCTTGAAGAAGGAAAAATTTTTTGGCTTTGCAAAATTGAGCCGCGACGCACAATATTAAGAGCCGCGGCATGCCTCAAGGGCCGCGGCACCCACTTTCAAAAGCCGCGGTGCTCAACCCTTCAGCACAAAATAAAAAACCTAATCAGAGATTAGGGACCACGACGCTCATTAAGGAGCCACGACGCACAGATCAAGAGCCGTGACCGTCGTGTGTATATCAGAAGATTCCGCGCAGCATCAGGTGTGCATTTCTCCCCATTTTTACCCTATCTCTTGTCACCCACTCTCCCATTCAAACACAAACTTCCCCAAAAATCACCCACATTCCATATTTATCCAACCAAATCAATTCCTACCATAAATAGAGATTCAATTCCATAACAATTCAACAACTTAACCTTAATACCATCTCTGCAAGGAGGGTTCAAGTATTTATAGTAGAAGGAGTTGGAACCTCATATTCACAAGCTCTTTTCATTTTCTTTAAACACACGCATTTAATCACTTTTCTCCATTCATTTGATCGAATTACACTAGTTGTAATTCATTTTGGTGTTTAAAACAACGATTTAAGGGACTACACATATTCAAAGGCTTTGATTTTGGGTGAAAAAATTGGGCGCACGCCAAGTGTTCAATAAATTGCCCAAACCACATCTTTCATCACTATTTTGGTTTTCAAGCATTATCAAGCTTTCCAATGGCACCCAAACGTCAACGTACCTCCCAGGCTTCCTCATCCACCTATGATCATTCAAAATTCGTTAGTGAAGAAGCCTCGAAGCGCTTCCATGCCTCGTTAGTGAACAAAAATTTAATTCTAGAACGTGGTTTGGTGCCACTAGAGAGCAATAGAGTTGAAATCCGGTGAATGATTCAGGAGCATGGATGGGGAACATTGACATCTCAACCCAAAGCCGCTGTAGTAATAGTTGTAATGGAATTTTATGCTAATGCGGTTGAGGCGGTGAACAAAGTAGCAATGGTTCGAGTCAAGGCAGTTCCTTTTGATGCACGACGATCAATGAATACTATGGCCTACCAAACATTGAGGAGGATGAATATACGAAGTTCATTCGGGATGGACCAAACTGGGATGCGGTTATTCAAGGCTTATGCAAACCTGGGGCGCAATGGACAATTCGAGTAGCTGCTGCAGTTTCTTTTCCCCGGAATGGACCGAGTCGATATGGTAAGGCTTGGTGTTACTTTATTAGTGCTAAGTTAATGCCTTCCTCTCATGTTTCAGAAGTAACCAAGGCTAGGGCGACCCTCTTGTATGCAATTGTAACTGGAAAAAGTATTGACGTGGGCAAGGTCATCTATAGCTCCATCTTTCATACATTACAAAGTGGTACATCTGGAGAATTTTCACACCTATCTCTCATATGTGGGTTATGTAAGAACGCTGGAGTTGTCTGGCAGACAGATGAAATATTTGAGCAACCAAAGTAAGTGTTAGACAGCAACATCATAGCCAAATTCAAGGAGCCCGTAGGCAGCATTCCAAACATGAGCGGAGCTGGATATAATGAACCTTTAGATGTTGCTGCTGCCACTGGACAGATTGCAGGAGCGGTTCCATTGCAAGGAGTGAGTTCATCTCAGGGAGCTAGGCGAACAGGACGTGGTGTTTCGTCTGATGCTACTTTGGACTTGATTCTTACTGAAGTTCAGGCTATAAGAAGGACACAGACGAGCTTGGAACGAGGTCAGGATAATCTGCTTAGTCTGAATCATTAGCAAACCCGTCGGGTGAATCAAATAACAGACCGAGTTGACGACTATGTGAACTACACAAATAGCATTATCAATACATTTGTAACTCGGTTCAACGTCAACAATCCAGATCCGGTTCACTTTCCTCCGTCCCCAGTCTTCCATGATTCTGCTTTTGAGTCGGAGGAGGAGTCCGATAGTCTTGCTGAGGATGCGGATGATGCTGGTGATACTTTATTTGCAGGGAAGTTTCTGGTATTACATTGAGGGCAATGTAATATTCAAGTTTGGGGGGATGGTTTGCTGATACTTTATGTTTTAATTTGTTGGTTTGGTTTGTTTGAAACTTATTTGATTTTCTGCATGGTTAATTTTAGGATTTAATTTTGGGATTTTATTTAATTCTTGCATAACTAGCTATTAAAAAAATGGTAGATAATAAGTAGTGAATCTTTAGAATAGCCGATGATAAGAAATGATTAAAGGTGATTAGCAGGTTATAAAACCTTTGAATCTTGTGTGTAACCCTTTATATCATTCTAGGAGTCGATTTTGCGTAGTTATGATCCCTATTATCTTGAGCACTTAGGTCCTACTGAAATTAGTTGAATCTTAAGGAGACTATAGTTTGAAACCTTGGTAGGAGATATTGTCATGAGTTAGGATTATGTTACGACTTTAATTGAAGCAGGGGTAGTGAATTGTTTAAGTTTGGGGGAGAGGTGAGGTTCAAACGAAAAACAAAATGCTATGCTTCCTAGAGTTAAGAAATATGGTGGAGTGGAGTAAGCTTAAAAGTATACTCCTTGGAATTATTAGAACGAGATGGAGCGTAAAATGCACTCATTATGTATGTGAGAAGGAGGGTAAAACGCACTCACCTGATAAAAAAAAGAAAAGAATGAATGATAATACTCTAGGAGGAATAGCATAGCAGAAAATTAGATTGAACTGAATTCTCTCGATTTGAATGATGAGTATCCTAGCTGAGGTTATTGTTGTGATATGTCCTGTAGGTCGATGACTTCTTTATACCATGTGTTCGGGATATAGTCCTTTTAAGGTATGGTTGATTTGGTGGAACTTGCACACACACACACACACACACTATGGGATTGTAACTATTGTGAATTGATGACTGAGTGGTTTGATGAGTTTGCATAGATTTGAGTGTTGACAGTTATTGTATGATCTTTGAGGCTATGCATGGATTCATGATGAACTTAGGAGTAGGATGCATGTTTTCAATTTTTAGAATTTATTTATTTATTGTTTTGAGTTTTGCTTGAGGACAAGCAAATATTTAAGTTTGGGGGTATTTGATGAGTAGATTTTATATCTATTAATTGGGTATGTTTGACTTGAGTATTTTGCTTTTCTTAAGAGTTTTTAGTAGTATTTTAGTGCATTTTAATAGTTTTCGTGAATAATTGATTTCAGTCTGTGATTGTGTAAATAATGGATATTTCTGTAAATTTAGCCTGGATTTGTTGCTACAGATGACGATTATTGTTTGGCGTAAGTTAAACAGCTGAATAAGTTTTAGTAGCTGTAATTCATGAGGAAGATTGGCCAAAACAGATAAACAAAGGAGAATTAGAGAAGGCCAGGGCATTCAAAGGAGAAGCTGAGGCGCGCGGGAAAATGAACGGAAGCCGCAACGCATGAATCGGAAGTCGCGGCGCATGAATTACAAAGGGCTGGAGCCGCGACGCATGAATTTAGGAGTCGCGGTGCTTGGACGCGGAAGGCGCGCGTGGAGCTACGCGCCCGGAGGATTTGCTTCCTTTTGGTTGAAGATTTGATTTTATTTGCACTTATCAGTTACGGGTTGGATCTTATCAGTAGTTAATAATAGACTAATAATTAGGGTTTGATTATTTATTGAAAAGAGAGAGTACGTAGAAAAATAAAAGGGGTTTCATCAGACTTTATTCAGGAGAAGACTCGGAGCTTAGGAGGAAGACCGGATTCAGCAGAGTTTAATTCTTCTCTCTTATTTCTTCATTTTGTAATCAAGAATGAGGTCTGATAAATCATTGACATTCTTTATTTTCATTATGAACTAATTATTTTAGTTAAGGATTCAATGGAACCCGATGATGATTTTATTTAATATTTATTAGTTCTTCTATTTAAATTAATATTGATTGAATTATTTGTGATAACTTGTTTTAATTGTATAATTGGCTGATCAACAATTATTAGATGGACTTAGATGATATTTGACAATGGAATCTAAGTTGAGATCTGGTTATAATAACTTATGATTAGTAATTTCTTCGGTAATAATGATTACTAATTGAATGCTGATTTTGTGGACATGATAGAAATATACCTGAATACCTCAAGCAACTATTGGAAAATGAATCTTAATGAATCTGTTATTATTGTTCCTCATAGAAATATAGGGGAATTAATAGTAATAGGTATGCTTTATAATTATCTTAAATGTGGTTATAATAATTATTAGTGATTTTCCGTTGACAATTCTAATCAATCAATTGAATAGAAGAATAATAGAATTACTTAAACGAATCATCGGAGGAAATTGATTCCTTAACCTCTTTTTTCTTTATTGATTTAATATTTTAGCAGTTGATTATTTAGTTAATTCACTCAGTTGATATCGAAATTATCTAGATTAAATTAATTGATGAATAATTAGTGTTTAGAATTAGTTGGGTTATAATTCGCTCCTCGTGGATTTGACACTCTACTTTCACTTTATTGGTTGATTGGCCATGTATACTTGCACGTAAATTGCTAGTATCGATTTAGCTCATAAACTTCATATCCAATATGGCTTTGATTTTCTACAGATTAGCCTCAATACCCCTTTTGCTGACAAGATACCCCAAAAACTTGCCCAAATCGAGACTGAAGGTGCATTTGGTCGTGTTCAGGCATAAATTATAGTCCCATACAGTCTGGAAGCACTCCTCTAGGTCATCCAAGTGGTCTCGGACTACAACACTCTTGACGATCATGTCGCCCACATAAACTTCCATATTACGACCAAGTTGTTTCCTAAATACATAGTTCATCATCCGTTAGTAAGTGGCCCCTGCATTGATCAACCCAAACGTCATCTTTTTGTATGCATAGATCGCCCGATGCGTGATGAAGGCCGTTTTCGGGATATCCTCCTTACACATTGAGATCTAATTATATCCCAAAAAGGCATCTGGAAAGTTCAATAGACCATAACTAGACGTAGCGTCAATAAGCTGATCAATGTTCGGTAGAGGGTAAAAATCCTTCTGGCAAGCTTTATTTAGATCGGTAAAGTCAATACACATTCCCCACTTCCCGTTCTGCTTTCTAACTAGTACCACGGTCGTTAACCACTCCAGATAATCAATTTTAAGAATAAAATCTACAACCAACAACTTAGCTACCTCTTCGTCGATGATCTTCTGCCGTTCCGGGGCACTCTTCTGCCGAACAGGTTTCCGAGCAAGGTCCACACAAAGTTTATAAACAACTATTTTCTCATCACTTCTTGCCATATCGCTAGGCTCCCAAGCAAAGATATCGGCATACACCCTTAACAGTTCCACTAAGCTCGTTCGCAGAGGCTCTTGTAATCCCAACCCGATCCTAACCACCTTATCCAGGTTCCCCAGAATCAGTTCCATGTCCTATGTCTGCTCTACTGGAAGGGCCAGGGGTTCAGTTGTACCCTCCGTAAATGATTCAATCTAGATCACCATCGTTTGCGTTTGCTTGCTGACCTTAATGCCTGATGAGATTAGTATGTTGTGGTAGCGCCTTCGGGCGATGTCTATATCCCTTTTAACTTTGTCGACCCCATTCGGTGTAGAAAACTTAATCTTAAAATGTGGTATAGAAGTTATCGCCTGCAAAGCTACCAATGTTTTCCGTCCCAAGATTGCATTGTAAGCCGAGTCAACCTGAACCACAAAAAATTTGACATCTATCTTCACCTGTTGAGGAGTCGTGCCGGAAGTAACGGGCAACTCTATAGTCCCGACCACGGGGACTGGATCATTATTAAACCCATATAGCGGTGACTCTTGCCCGACCTCTATCTTCTGTCCCTCCAAATCTAACCTCTGATATGTATGAGTGTACAGGATATCTACCGAAGAGCCATTGTCAATCATAATCCTTCTTATGTCTACCGGGCCGACCTGGGCGGTAATCACCAACGCCCCTTCGTGTGGTTCGACCGATTCGGACGGGTAATCCTCATCAGAAAAAGAAATAACCGTGTCATGATACAGCCGATCCCTCCTGACAAGCTGTTCAGAAATCGTTAGAATCGAATCCAACACCCCCCGACGCTTCTTCCCAGTCACTCTTTCGACTGAACTGCCCGTAATGACATCTACTACTCGACAAGTCGGTGCGTTCTGTTCAGGTTGCTGATCCTTAGGCTGGTCCCGACTGGCACTCTCCTGCCGCCTTCCTCCTAAACCTTCCCGACCAGTAACATAATGTACTAACTCCCTGTTCTGCACGTTCTTCTCGATCAAAATTTTCAAATGGCGACAGTCCTCCATTGAGTGCCCAGTGTGCTGGTGATAATTATAGTACCGCCTCTGATCTCCCCTTTACGGATGGGTAATTGTTGTGTATGGGCAAAGTACGGCTTGTCCCGAAGCTTTTTTAAAATTCTAGCCCGATCTGTGTTAAAGGGAGTATAAACCTTATTGACACTCCGATTCGGGAAGGGCGGTCGTCCGCTTCCCGAATTCCCGCCATTAAATTGCTTCCTCAGTTGCGCTTCGAACATGGGATTGTTACTCTGATCCCGATCCCTAGGCTTATCTGGCATATGTACCTGCGACTTCAAGCTTCACATGGCATCTTCAATGGCAATAAAACTTTATGCCCTGTCATATGCCTCCGACATCAGAGGGTTGAACATTATATCCTTCAACAACTTCTTTGACTTTACCACATCTAGCTCTGTAGTGAAGAATCTGAGGGCCTGAGGGGTATTTGTAACACCCCCAAAGTCAAGACTATTTATATTCTCGAGCTTGTGCGTTAGATACTATCTTGATTCATCTTTATATCATACCAACTGTAACGCCCCCGAAATTCGGGTCTTGCCTTTAAACCCAATTTTGGCGCGTCACGGTACTACCCATACAACATAATCTTACTACACGAATGTAATTGCAATATTATTACAACATATCCTCATCTAATCCCAGGTACGAAAACTTTTACTATTACATCAATAAATAATATTACTAAATTTAATAATATTACAACAAAAAAATTAAATTCTTCTTCTTTAATACAGTCTTTACACAATATCCTCACTGACTTAGTCATTCCTGAATATTCGTAAAGTTATTCAACAACAAACATTCATTATAAAATGTCCTGTATACATCATCATCAACGTACTACTCTATCATACCAAGTAACTTATATAGTCACTTTTTGATCCGAAATGGATACCTTCTAATTCTAATTCAAAATTTACGTACTCTACTTCACATACATTCCATACCGTTCTCGCGACTAAATAATTACAATGAGAAAAATAAACAACTTTCCTTTTTCCATGCGCCTCTAATCTTTATCAACATGATATCAAGAGAATTTCGTCGCATCTAGAATCTGCAAAAGTTTTATTTGCAAGGATGAGCACGACGGCTCGACAAGAACTAACAGTTTCTATATTTCATGCTTCACGTAACACATAAGTTTGCATTTTATTCATGCATCATGATTCTCATACTATGCACCTTATTCATGCATTATAAATCTTATGCAATGCATCTATATATATACACCATACATCTCTTAACATGCAAGTTTATCTACATCATATGTCTCATAGCATACCTCACGCATCCCATATTGTATGTTTACAATAACTCAAGTTCCACATAGAACAATATAATCACATAGTTTCACAATGTGCACACTTTAATCATACTCGCATATAATTCACGTAACAGTGAAAGATTTAAACAATCAACTCATGTACATCAATACATTTAAACAAGTCAACAAGTTACTAAAAGAACTTGCCTTAAGCGCTCCTTGCTAAGCTATGACCATTCGTCCTTCAAATATCCTACACAATTTATTTAACAATAAAAATATCAATTAGCTACTAAAAAGGCTTCACATATATTGGTTCACAATATAATAACTCTTATTCCATATTGTATGCATATTATAGATTAATAAATGCGGTTAATTCTAAATCATTTTTCGGTGTCGCGTCGTTCGAAAGCGTTACGACCCTCACCATCATCCATCCTCATTGGTTTATAAAAACCCCACTCTATATCTTATAATGTTCGTTTCATTTGAATCGAAACACTATTTAACTTCATTAACACTTCACACGGCGTTTCAACGTTCATACGTCACACGCCTAATTCGCCTCCTTTGTACATGCTTAGCATGCTCATACATCTAGAATATGGCAACCGTAAACGAATCCTTAGAAAAAGGAAATCGAGGAATAGATAATACTCGAAAGATAATCAAGTTTAATGGCAATTACGAAATGAAGCCTATAAGAAATGATTAAGGAAAAAAAAGAAATAGGTAATAAAAAAAACCTAAGAGAATAATAAGTTGAGATTATTCAACGATAAAGTTACAAGAAATAATAGACATAAACCGAGTAAGAAATGTTTCGGTAAGTATGATAAGAGGTGAAAAATGTGATAACCCAGATTTTTCGGCAACTATTAAAATAAGAATTTAATAAATAAAATTCTTATTATGAGACGTGCTAGGTTTGAATGTGTAAATGTAAATGTGTTATATATATATATTTTGAAATATGTGATTTAATGTGAATGATTAAATGTGTATATATATGTGAAATATATACATATATTGAGGAGTAAGATTTAATAGTGGATTTAAATATTGAATTAGGTAACTTGAAATTTATGGCGAGAAGAAATATGGAGGTAAAGGAAATTAACTAAATAATATTAGTTAATTGAGATTAAGTTAAAAATTATATTATGAAATAATATAATTTGAATATTTAAAGCTCGAACGGCAATGACGTCATTTTGAAAATGAAGTGATTAAATTGTTTAAGTAAAATCATAAATTAATGAATGTATCTTTGTGTGAATGAGAATGAGAAAGTTAATTAAACTCATTATTTATATATATTATAAATAAGTGTAATATATATTTATGAGTGGCTTAATATATTATATTATGTCAAACAAATATAAATTGAATATGAAAAGAAGTAATTAGTTCAATATTTGGAAATTGGTGGGTTAATATATTCATTTTGAGTAATTGAAGAAAGAATATTATTTTCTTTTGATGAGTTGATGATGAGAATCATATTACTATAAATGTAACATATAATGGTATAATATTTAATATTATACTAATTGAATGTGAATAAAAATATATTAAATAAATTGTTTGAAAACAATTTATGCGAGGAAGTAAGAAATTTTAATTATAAACTTTAAGTGAGTTATTTAAATAGCTAATGGAATAAATATTAGTTATTTCAAATTAATTGATTTCTTACACAAAAAAGTGTTAAATTAATTGTTGATGAATTGCATAATTAGTGGGGCGATTTTTATATATATAAACATAAATGTACAAATTATTAAATGATATGGCATGTAATGTATATGATATATTACTAAGTTATATGTGTATTATATTTGTGTGTACTGAGAACTTGCAAGCCACTAATCAAGCATGCTAAGCTATTAACCATCTAAGTGGAGCATGCTGGAAAACAAATCATGTAAGGTTGCTGAGTCATTACCGACTAAAGCAAGAGGTGGCGTTACCTTAGAACATAAGATCAGTAACACTAAGCAATTTATTAATTGATAAGATAACAAGTTAGGATGAAATAAACTTGAAGCCTTCTCAGTCTCCTCTACCATTTTCATCTGCCCAAACCTTTTTCTTTTCTCTATCATATTGCTGAAACCATAGACTCCTAAACTTTTGTCAAAAATTCTTTTGGGTTCAAGTATAATCATTGAATTTATCAAGAAGATAAAGTCATTAACTGGAATTGAAGGAGACTGACATCAAGGGTTGTTAGTAGAGAGATTTCAATGAGAATTCAAGTGAGATTAGCCATCAAAGAGGTAATTCATGTATTTCTTCTATGTTCCTAGATATTGACTTTAATATATAGATATAACTATTGATATAATTGTTGTGTGGGCTGTGAATTGGCAAGGGGGATGTTGTAATTATTGTGCAGGAGATAAAGAAGATTTTGAAGTAAAGTGTTACCAAAGGAGAAAGATTACGAATAAATCAAATCAAGAAGAGTTCAATTTAACTAATTCAAATATCAAACCGAAGGTAATTCTATTTCTTTCTTAGTAAATTTATAGAAGTTGAAATAGATAATATATGAAATTGCTATGTGGTGTTGTGGAAGGTTGTGTACTGATAGAATCAGATGGATAGAATGATAAGGATGAAAATTCCTGGTTAAATCATTCCTAAATGTGCATGAAATCTGGAATTCTAAGCTTTGCATATAGACTGTTTGTAATCCTCATCTAATCCCAGGTACGAAGACCTTCACTATTACATCAACAAATAATATTACTAAATTTAATAATATTGTAATTACATTCATGTAGTAAGATTATGTTGTATGGGTAGTACCATGACGCGCCAGAATCGGGTTTAAAGGTAAAACCCAAATTTCGAGGGCGTTACAATATTAAGATCGGTTACTGTCCTAATTACCTCCTTGAATCTCTTCACATACTGACCAAGGCTTTCATTCGACTGCTGTTTAATCTGCATAAGGGAAGCCGTCACCTTTCCTTTCCTCTTGTTACTTCCGAAGTGATCATGGGACTTGTCGTACAACTCTTTTCACGATCCGATAGAGTTCGGTGGTAATGAAGTCATCCACAGTCGGGCACCCTTTTTCAATTTAGTAACGAACATCTAGTACTTGGCGACATCGGGGTGGTTATAATAATGCATCAAGTGGTCGTATGCATGTGTATGATCATAAGGGTCACTAGTGCCATCATAACTCTCCATCGGTGGCATCTTCTTGGAAGTGTCGGCCCGAACACGATCGATTTTTGGTGTGAAAGCTGACGTCGGGTCGACAAGTAACTCCTTCGACTGAGTGGCCGCTGCTAACTTCTGCTCCAACTCTGCTACTCTCTGCGCGAGGGGTCGGATTTCTCCTTCCAGGGGGATGACCTATGTTTATCCCTTACGTACTCCATAGAAGCTACTTATTGTCTCCGTCCAGACCTCCCCCGATCCTTACTGCTATCTTCCCTGGAGCGCGATCTTTGCCTGCTCCCTCCTTTTCGAGAGTCTTTCGAACAATAAATCCTGAATCGGCTCTGTAACGTGGTCTCTCGGTGGTGATGTCGACTCGAGGAGAACTCTTCTTCGCCCACCAATTCGGCTAACTGGGCATCTAACTCCTTTTGTTGGAGGCGCAGAGCCTCTATGGCATCCTTGACCTGCTGAATTTTACAAGTTCGAATCAACTCGCGTTTGTCCTGATTGCCATGCTCCCCGACCCGTTCTTGTTGTGTGCGCGTCTAGGACTGGCTGTCTATGGCACGGCTATGGGCATTGGGAGTCCTCTGACTTACCGATAACAACTGTCGTCGGGCTTGAGCTGACTGAACATGTGCCGAATCCACGACATTTTTGTTGGGTCCGAGCCTATCTTTGACTGAACCACGCATCTAAGCTGTCAGATTGACTGAAGATTTCTCCTGATTTGAAACTGACTTTCCCTTACTCGTCATGGTTTCAACTTCGAAAGTGGGTGATTGAAAAAGAACGGCACTCAAACGAGGCCCTCCTTCTAGCGCTAATGTTAACGCCAAGATCCGTCCACGAGCCCAATCACCAAATAACGCGCTTAATCCTGCACAGAAACGAAATTACACTGAGGAGGTTGACGGTTTGGGCCGCCGAAGAATAGCTCCGGTGTGAGAATAAGTACAGGCTGGAGAATAGGTTAACAATGTAGGCTTAAAGTTTTAGTGTTCAAAGTGTCATTACCTGTGAATTAGAGTATAGCCTTGTATTTATAATTGATCACACCTCCTCAAACGCCCTGTCCCCAATTAGGAATAAGACTCCTTATCATAGTAGTTACCATTCCATGATAGAAGTCAATCTCCTTAAAGAAAGGATGTCGTAACTAATCCGAACTATTTCCTTAGGAGTTAGAAGTCAAATAAAATCAGGACTTTAGATCCCTTAAAAGTCAAACCTCTTGGCTGAAATATACCTCTACGTGAGAAGATTCCTCCATGTGGGATAAGTCCCACCGAATCATCTGGGCCCACTGAATCACACCCCAACACAAATAATTGTAGATAATGACCATGCTAGCACACATTACTAACTCTAGTTCTAATATTTTAAGAAAAACATGACCCAAAGAAATTGATATAAAAATGCATTACAAACTCTTAAATGAATTACCACGTACCGAAGGAATTATGAAAACATCATAGTTCATAAAAATTTAGTTACTGTAAAAAAAATAGCAGATAACAATTTATTAAATAGTCTTAATTTCTTTAATGGCAAGTTATTATAATTGAAGCATTGATTATGCAAAATTAATTACATGGTCAAGACTCAAGAGTAATTACAACAGAAAGCTATGCAAAAGCAGATGTGTTTGTATACATGCTATTGATTTAAGCATGTTAAAGACAATAACATAATCAAAATCATAATTTAACAGTATTACATAACAGTAAACTTAGAAAAAGAGCAATTCTACTATATGGAAAAATTGTTGGAAAGTTTTTTCGAAAATAGGTTTTAAAAATATTTAAATAAAACCAAGATCATCTTTATGGTTTTATACGAAATAACAAATATATATACAATGTATTTAAAGTACGAATTTGTTACCTAGTGCTTGGTTGGATTAGCACGTTTTGAATATCCTTACAGTCTCTTGTATCCTTAAAATCTTCCCTCGTATGATTTTATGCTGAACTTGGAGTGTGGTCTCCAAAGCACTCTTCTGGAAAAAAAACTCTAGCGATGTTTTTCCTAGGCTGAAAGAGAGAATATGAAATTTTATATTTTTTTCTTATAGGAAAAGTACCAAAATATGTTTCTGATCAATGATATATATAATAACATTGATCCTTACACTCTCTTAAGAATCTGGTCCATATTAGGCTAGGAAGGGAATCCTAAGGGATTCCTCTTCTGACTCAAATACTTATCTTGATATTATTATTCAATAATAATATTCAAAATAAATATTAGTTACAATTAATTCCATTAAATAATTGTAATTGCACTTCAGTCCATGAATTAATTAAATAAACACTTTACTAATAAACCGTAAATATTTTCTCTATAAATGTACATAAATATTTCAGAATCAATTAATATAATTTGATACATTTAAACTAATTTCATAAGTCCATAATTTATCTCTATTTGATCATAAATTGATTTAACAATTAAATCAATCATTTTAATAATAAATATTAAAAAACTCGGCCAATAGTCTATGATCAATGATAAATTATCTTATGAAAAATCTTATAAATGTTTCGACAATAATAATGTTCCTAATATTAATTAAATATATTAATTGACATTCTGAGGTATTAATTAACATGATGTAATCTCACTCATTGAAAATCAAATTAATATATATAACAATATTAAGTCTACTATTATTTCAAAATTAAGAAATTTTACAAATTAGTATTTATGTGAAAATATTTTATAAATAAAATATTATCACATGATTTGTTTAATGCATACCGTTAATGCACTAGTACTTTAATTAGAAGTCCAACTTTCATGATCAAGATAAATCATCTTTGTTAAAGTACTATAACCTACAGGATAATATCTCCAAATTATCCTAGGTTATAAACTATTATTTCTTTATTTATATATTACATATGATTTATATCTTTTGTGTATAACATTTATTTATACACATAAACCATAACATATATAATATAGAGATATATATAAACAAACTAAACGATCATTTAATGAATGATGAATGATGTATTTTTATTAATAAATTAATGTTCAACATAAATAAATAGATAAATAGGATTTTTATAGCAAAAATTCAACAAAAACAAGGGTAAAATTAGAGCCTAAAAACTATAAATTTATACCTAGAGTACAATTACCAATTTATGTATTAATGATACACACACAAAAAAAATATTTAATAATAAAACCAAATGGGTGAGGCGTTGATCATAGGTCAGTATGTATAGCTTTTGCTTAGGCATGAACAACTAAGATTATGGGGCAACTAAGATGACAAGTCAGTGTACTGTTCATAACACGAAACAATTCATGTAAATCAAAAGGCGTACCTAATAATGGTTTTAAACCGAAAAGAAAAAGGATTAATTACGAAACCTCAACCAACGGAATTGAAGCAATTAATGGGAAGCGTTACTCCATTTCTAAATCGAAGTCGCCAAATATTTACGGTAACGGAAAATTGGGGGTCAAAATACAAATAAGTGAAATTTAAATACACTCATGTTCAATTTTCATGTCCACTTAAAAGAACTCCTCATAAAAACACGACTCATTTTAATGTAACAATATCTTAACCGTTTACCAACTCTATTTGTTAGTATTATCCCTAAAATAAAGGGATTTCTTATTTTGACAAGTAGCCAAAATAACAATCCACAAGGAGCAAAGGAGTTATCCCAAACCTTGGAATCCACTTCTCCTCTTCAAATTAGCAAGGTATAACTCTAATTTTCTTAAATTCAATTAAACCATATAGAATTACTAATTGTTGATTCTTCTATATCATCATCTATATATCAATTAGTATATGTGAATTGGATATTCAATTGAAATTATGTGAAGCTCTAATACATGAATTCTTTGGGTGAAATTTTGAATTATAAATTGAGGACATCCTAGGTGAATCTAAAGTTTATGGATTCATATCCATAAAAAATAGACTTAATGGATCTAGAAGTTAAATTCATTTAATTGCATTAATTTTGAATTATTTCTTGCTTGTGAGCCTAATGAGAGGCCCAAGGCTTTTAATTGATGTGAATTTGGTGAAACTGTGAGTAGGAGGAAACTTAATGCCTCTAAATCCCTATTTGTAGGAATAATGACCTTCCTCCCATGACGAACATTTGAAATTGGGATTATACATGGCAATTAGTGCTTATAAATCATTTATAAGTCTTAAAATCATTTGGGTTGCATTTATCTCTAAAGGTGAAAGGTGAAGTTTAAGGCTCAAAATAATGAATATTAGTATAATTTGGTGATGGGTCCAATGTGATGGTTGATATACCCTAAGTTCCTAATCCATTTACTTGCTTTGGGGTAACAAAAACATAATTTTCAAAAATTAAAGGCATTCTGAAATGAACCAAATTCCAAGAGTAAGAAATATATGCTTGAAAAGGGACTTTTGGTAAAAAAACATAAAACTGATGAGCGGGTTTCTACCTGTGAATTAAATATATCTTAGGCTTATTTCTTTACTATCTTTGAGTATTTTTAGTGTCATTTTACTTGTTTATGCATTGGTTTTGTAGGAAATAAAGCAAAGCTATTTGTACGTCAACGCTTGGGTGTCTTGTTTGCCATTTTTGAGCTTCCGATTGACATAGCAGCTGCTTGCGACTCAATTTCACCCATGATCCAATCCGATTCTCTCAAAACTCAAAGAACGAAAGTTGTAGATCTTGATCTCAGCTTTTGGGAACATCTTGAAACATCCAATTTGAAGTTCGTATGAGAGAGTTATAATCATTTTACCATCAGATTTGGCATGAATTTTACATAGCAGCTGTTTCCTGGCCATTTTGGACCTTTCTCTGATCCGTATCTCGATGAGCTCCAGTTATGAAAGTTGTAGAGCTACTTCTTATCTTTTCGTAGCCTCTTGAATCGCATTAATTCGAGTTCGGACGAAGAAGTTATGGCCATTTTTCCGACAGACGTCGAGGCTGATTCGGGCAGCAGAAGAGTTCTTGCCGGGGCGAGAATCTTAGGCTTAAATTTCTCGCCGGGGGGAGAATGAGCGGAAGGAAAAAAATATTTTAATGCAGATCTTTTGGGAAATTGATTTGGAATTGGATTCTTTCTACTGGTTTGATTCAGAAACTATAGAAGAGACAGAGAGAGATGGAAATAGGAGGATACGAGGGAACATAT
Source organism: Aralia elata (assembly GCA_034770075.1). Classification (NCBI taxonomy): domain Eukaryota; kingdom Viridiplantae; phylum Streptophyta; class Magnoliopsida; order Apiales; family Araliaceae; genus Aralia; species Aralia elata. The sequence goes on from CM068377.1 coordinate 67,674,292, forward strand.
ATACATATACATAGATACATTCATAGTTACACATATATGCAAGGATTGAGATACAGAGCTGAATTGGGAGATTGGAGACTGAGAAAGCATCGCAAGGAATTCAGATTAGAGACTTGAAGATTGAAGAACTTCTATTGAGTTTTTCTTATCCTCTATCTTAGATTTATAATTTAATTGTGATGACTTATTTGGGATTCATGTTTTCTATTTTCAGTATGAACTAAATTTGCAATTAAGGCTACAATTGAATCTTTTGTGTTTATGGATTAATTATCTATTTGATTCCAGTTATTACTTAATATTGAGTTGTCTATCATATTTTGTGTTTATTGAGTAATTGTCTAATCAACAATTAGCGGGATACTTTAGATGAATTCGGGAGATGAAATCTAGGGTTGGATCTGAATGTGATAGCATGTATTCTTAATTATTTACATGGGATGAATAATTGGGGTTGTGAAGTGAATAAGGATATCTCTTTGCTGCATGTAACTATTGGGAATTGGTGCTTAATGAATTTAATTCTTTAGTTTTGCATAGGAATATCACAGAATTAATTGAGTTAGATAATTTTATTTGATCACTTGGGAAAGGGCTTATGAATAACTTTGAATTCCTGTTAACAACTCTGTTGAAGTTAATAATTGGATGAATTGGATAATTAGTTTGTATTGCATAATTGGGGATATTGTAGTCTTAAGCCTTTAAAAATCTGAATTTCAACCTTTGTGTTATTTCTTATTCTTAGTTTTAATTTAATTAGCTTTAATCGTTATACAAATTATGATTGTTTAAATAAAATTGAATTGATATAGGACTAGTAGTTGGAAATTATTGAACAGAGATTCCCTGTGGGTTCGACACTCTATCTTATCACTTTATTACTTGTTGATCATGTATACTTGCACGTAATTGTTGATTGTGAAATCTGACAACAAGTTTTTGGCGTCGTTGCCGGGGAATCTTTTCGTTTAATATTTATTTCCATATTAGTTATAATCAATTCAATCTTAATTTAAACATTTTATTTTTTTTATTTCTTTTTCTGTTTTACTTCCTTTTGAGGTACACCATGGCTAACTATGACTATCAGTGGCCTTATACGAGAATGATTCAGCGAAGAGCGGCAGGGATTTATGAATTCGATGAATTGTCAGCACAGATTGAGACACTTTCGAGGATGATTGATGCTTTTGCAGTACAACGTATACAAAGTGTGACGATAATTTGTGATTATTGTGCTGGAAATCATCCGAGTCATCAATGTGCCATCAATTTTGAGTCGATGCAGTATGGTGGCAATTTCGGCGATTATCCCAACAATTATGCTTATCCCAACAACTATCATCAAGATTGGGGGTATCATCCGAATTTTTCATGGAGCCATAATAATCAAGTTCAAACCTTTGCTCCTAGCCAATCATACACTCCAGAATTTAAGGATTCAACCTCTCCACATGAAGAAGAAGGAAAACTGAGTTTGGGGGAGGCCTTGGCGAAGTTTATTACAGCTACGGACAAAAGAATGAATGATCAAGATGAGCTGTTAAACTTAGTGGATTTAAATGTAAAAAGCCAAGCAGTGTCGATTCGAAATCTTGAGAATCAGATAGGACAACTTATCAACGCCTTCAACAATAGCTATCTGGATACATGGCCCAGTGACGTGGTTCTCGAGATTGATGGATTGCCCGCGCCAAAGCTGCTACCGGACGTGCTGATTGATGATGATTCTGAAATGGAGGAGAATAGTGGGGATCAGGAAAATACAGCCGAAGAAGATCTAGTCGTGAGTTCCGACGCTGATGTACCGATTTTGTTAGTGCCCCATGTACCTTCTCCGCCAAAACTCAAAGATCCGGGTAGTTTTGCAATCATGTGCCCGATTGGTAGTCATGTCGTCGAAAAATCTCTATATGACATCGGAGCTAGCATGAATCTGGAGCCATGGTGGGATGAGAAAGGGGTCCATGAGAAGTTAGTTGAAGATCCAGTTGTGTTCAAGAAGTTTCAATTCAATATGCCGCTCACAAACACAATGGAGCAAATGCCTAGTTATTTGAAGGTTATAAAGGAGATTCTATCAGAAAAGAGCATGCTAGGTGATTTTGGATCAATGGCCCTTACAGAAGCAAAGACCTCAAATGCTTCATTATTACTACTAGATGGAGGATTCCTCAATTTTCGAAGGGGAATTGGATAGTAGAACAGGACGAAGTCGGGCTGACGACTATAAACCAAGCGCTTGATGGGAGGCAACCCAATCACTTTATTTCATTGTTTTAGTTTCTTTTAACTCCATACTTTTGCAAGAATTTAGCATCTTTAGTAGTTAGTTTTAGATTTTTCAGTACTTTACCAGTCTCTCATGCTCTAAAAAGGTTGTGCTAATCTATGCTATGTTGCTTTGAACAGGTAAAAGGTTTTGGGATTGCAGCAATTGAAGGAAAGAAGGAAAATTATTTTTCAGAAACAGAGTTCTCGCCCCGGCGAGAAAAATGGCCTGGAAATTCTCGCCCCGACGAGAACCTCTCTGCCCAACTTCGCCCTAGCGGTTCCAGATCTCACCCCAGCCCAGACCTGTCTGTCCATTCTCGCCCCGGCGAGAAGCCAAGGCTAAAATCTTCGCCCCGGCGAAGATGACTGATTTTAGTTTTTAATTTCCTTCCCAAAATCAGATTCCATTCATTCTAAAACCTTCCTAACCAATTCAAACTCAATCCTAAACCCTCTCCACCCTTATCCCACACGGATTCAACTTCTAATTGATTCAAGCAACGTCAAGGGTTCCTCTCCACTGTATCAAACATTCACACGGTTTTATCAAGCAAGTTGGGGAGAGTAATCAATTGAGCAAGGCATTCATGAACATCAAGAATCAAAATCAACTGAATCCGAGTGCAGTTCCAGTTTTCCGAGCCTCAGCCGCTGCAAGCATTCTCACTTTCGGATTCGGATAATGAGCAAGGTCGAGCACACCGCTTGACCAGTCAGGGAAGTTCTCCATTTTAAATTCTTTATTTTGCAAACAATGAGGACATTGTTCATTATGAGTTTGGGGGTGGCTTTGCTGTCATTACATAGTCATGTCATATTGCATTACATAATTGACGTACATTGCATTTGTTAGTTATTATTGCATATTGTAGGAATAATTTTTTTTAAAGAAAGTAAAAATTTAAAAATCACAAAAATATTTTTTGTTTTATTGCATTCTTTTATAAAAGTTAGGATCATATAGAATTGCATTTAGGTTAGTTTGAGCAATGAATTGATGTAGAGTATTTAAGGAAGGCCAATGATGAAAATTCTGATCAGTTAGCTAATTAGTTTAGCGAGATGGATAAGGAGTGCTAAATTAGGAATTTTGTCTGTTTCTGATTTTGTCGAGCTTGAGACCCTTTTAATTCTTTTATGCACATATTTATTTGGTTGAGCTAGTTTGAACTCTGAGGAAGTTTATATGTTAAATGCTCATGGAAGATATTTATGAACTCTATATCTTGTTTGATCATGCTTAAAGTGTAATATGAGGAAGAATATAAGTTGGGTGAAATCATGGTTAATTTGAAATTTTTTTTGAAGATTTTGAACCTTCCCCAGTTGAAAAATTGGATCATGTGGTGGGTTGAGATGGAGCGTAAAACGCACTCACTCATAAACACATGCAGCGAGATGGAGCGTAAAACGCACTCACTAAAAAAAAAGAAAAAAAAAGAGAATGAAAAGAGGAAAAATTGTTGAATTTTCTGGGGAAGGGCTTAAAAAGGGGCTTAAATGTTTTAAATAACATGGTGATCCTTTAATTATGTTTTTTTTGTATTCGCTGTGAGTTGTGGAAGATAAGCATATAGAGTTCTTGTTGTTATACTAATCTTTTTGATATCTTTGATGATGCATTTGATTTCATGAGCTTCTTTGGGTGTTTTTTTTCTAGTTTGATACATTTGGATTCACACACACACACGAAAGGGTTGGAACTAAGATGAAATTGGGGATAAATTGATTTCAGATGGTGCATAAATTTGAAGTCTTGCTGAATTGTTAGTTACTGATCTTTGAGGCCTGAGATTTATAATATATGTTGATTGATTGCTCAGTCATAATACATCATGCATCTGCATTCATTTAGGTAGGTTTGTTTATTCTTGTTTTTCTTGTGTTTTTGCTTGAGGACAAGCAAAGTCTTGAGTTTGGGGGTATTTGATGAGCGGGTTTATACCTGTGAATTAGATATATCTTAGGCTTATTTCTTTACTATCTTTGAGTATTTTTAGTGTCATTTTACTTGTTTATGCATTGGTTTTGTAGGAAATAAAGCAAAGCCATTTGTACGTCAACGCTTGGGTGTCTTGTTTGCCATTTTTGAGCTTCCGATTGACATAGCAGCTGCTTGCGGCTCAATTTCACCCATGATCCAATCCGATTCTCTCAAAACTCAAAGAACGAAAATTGTAGATCTTGATCTCAGCTTTCGGGAACATCTTGAACCATCCAATTTGAAGTTCGTATGAGAGAGTTATGATCATTTTACCATCAGATTTGGCATGAATTTTACGTAGCAGCTGTTTCCTGGCCATTTTGGACCTTTCTCTGATCCGTATCTCGACGAGCTCCAGTTATGAAAGTTGTAGAGCTACTTCTTATCTTTCCGTAGCCTCTTTAATCGCATTAATCCGAGTTCGGACGAAGAAGTTATGGCCATTTTTTCAACAGATGTCGAGGCTGATTCGGGCAACAGAAGAGTTCTCGCCGGGGCGAGAATCTTAGGCTTAAATTTCTCGCCGGGGCGAGAATGCGCGGAAGAAAAAAAATATTTTAATGCAGATCTTTTGGGAAATTGATTTGGAATTGGATTCTTTCTACTGGTTTGATTCAGAAACTATAGAAGAGACAGAGAGAGATGGAAATAGGAGGATACGGGGGAACATATATACATATACATAGATACATTCATATTTACACATATATGCAAGGATTGAGATACAGAACTGAATTGGGAGATTGGAGACTGAGAAAGCATCGCAAGGAATTCAGATTAGAGACTTGAAGATTGAAGAACTTCTATTGAGTTTTTCTTATCCTCTATCTTAGATTTATAATTTAATTGTGATGACTTATTTGGGATTCATGTTTTCTATTTTCAGTATAAACTAAATTTGCAATTAAGGCTACAATTGAATCTTTTGTGTTTATGGATTAATTATCTATTTGATTCCAGTTATTACTTAATATTGAGTTGTCTATCATATTTTGTGTTTATTGAGTAATTGTCTAATCAACAATTAGCGGGATACTTTAGATGAATTCGGGAGATGAAATCTAGGGTTAGATCTGAATGTGATAGCATGTATTCTTAATTATTTACATGGGATGAATAATTGGGGTTGTGAAGTGAATAGGGATATCTCTTTGCTGCATGTAACTATTGGGAATTGGTGCTTAATGAATTTAATTCTTTAGTTTTGCATAGGAATATCACAGAATTAATTGAGTTAGATAATTTTATTTGATCACTTGGGAAAGGGCTTATGAATAACTTTGAATTCCTGTTAACAACTTTGTTGAAGTTAATAATTGGATGAATTGGATAATTAGTTTGTATTGCATAATTGGGGATATTGTAGTCTTAAGCCTTTAAAAATCTGAATTTCAACCTTTGTGTTATTTCTTATTCTTAGTTTTAATTTAATTAGCTTTAATCGTTATACAAATTATGATTGTTTAAATAAAATTGAATTGATATAGGACTAGAAGTTGGAAATTATTGAACAGAGATTCCCTGTGGGTTCGACACTCTATCTTATCACTTTATTACTTGTTGATCATGTATACTTGCACGTAATTGTTGATTGTGAAATCTGACAACAAAACACACTTTGAAAATCACATTTGAAAACACACTTTGAAAATCACATTTGAAAATACACTTTTGAATACACACTTTGAAAAATCACTTTTATAACACATCTTGGAAAATCACTTTTAAGGTACATTTTGAAACTCACGAACTTTTGTGGACACACACTGATGAGTTTAGAAATCAAACTTACGAACCTTTGTGGACACTAAAAACCAAACTCACGAACCTTTGTGAACACCCACTCACGAATTTAGAAATTAAACTGACAAACTTTTGTGGACACACAGTAAGAGTTTAGAAACCAAACTCCTTTCTCTTAAAATACACGTGAGTTTAGCAAACCAAATTCGCAATCTTTTGAAAACCCCTTCACGAGTTTAGAAACTCGTAATCTTTTGAAAACCTCTTCACGAGTTTAGAAACCAAACTCCTAAACACATACAAACACGAGTTAAGAAATCAAACTCACAAACTCTCTTTTACATGGAAATCAGAAACAAATCAAAAGTCCATTCCTAGCCCAAATTGAACCCCACTAGGATAAAATAGACTCACTCATAATGCATGACATGGAACACACACGCACTGTGGAATAACACAAAACACCTAGGCACAGAACACATAGAACACACTTAAAGACAATTCTTACAAAGCTTGAGAAAAGATTAGGAAATCGGTAACCGTGTTTTACGGAACTCGTGGGGTGTCTAACACTTTCCCCTTACTTAAGTAAGCTCTTGAACTCTTTGAATCTCGGTTGCGGACCAATATAATATAATCATATTTTGGGTCATCTTTTTTCCAAATCTTAAAACCTGAATAAGTTGGTATATCCAATTAAATTCATATCAACTAGCGAATTTGTCACATTAGCCCAAATCTAAAAATTAAACTTTCTAAACATGTTGACAAAAGAGCCATTTTTCAAAGATCTCACCTATCACGCCAAATTAAACGAAAATGAGAATGTGTTTGAAAGCTATAGAAAAGAGAAAACATTCCCGGCGTCAATAAATATTTTTGTATATTCATCATTTTTGTTAATATTAGAATTTAAGATAGTATTATACCGTTTAATGCCTAATCTATAGTCAAGTTTGATTGTGAAAGTCGTATAATTTAATTAAATGTATCCCACCTTTCTAGAATATATATTTCTAAATTTTTATTGTTAAAGAACCATTCTTAAACTTTATGGTTGGGATGTGATTTTTTGCTATTTACTAGCTCATGATCCCGGGTGATTTTGTGCTATTTACTATATACTAGCTCATGATCCCGTGCGAAGCATGAGTTTTGTTTTTGTTATAAAATTATTGTATTATTTATATTTTATATTATACTATACTAATAATAGATTAATATTGTGTACAATGATTTTTATATAAAGAAAATATTTTCTTCTGAAATATCCTATTTAACTAATAATGTATAACTCATTATTGATGAAAAATCAAATAAATTTAAAAATTTACAATAATAATTTTTCTATTTATATAATATAAATGATAGTATTCTTCTTTAAAATGATTTATTTGTTTCTATATTCCGATGTTCATCTATTTCTGTAATAATAAATCTTAATTAAACTCAAATAATTATACTTCTATAATTTAATAATAAAATATTATTGTTATCAATAATAAGAATTTTAAAAAATACTAACTAAATTAGAAAATATATAAGAATAAGGTAAGTAGATAATTATGATAGTAAGAATGTAGATGAAAAGATTTTGAAATTAAATAACAGATGAAAAATATAGTTTATTTTACTAAAGTTTAGGTTTCTATTCCAACATTTTAGGGTTGTGCTAAATATATAATAAATAACACAAAATAGTCTCTCAACCCTAAAACTTTGGAATGGTCTTATAACCCTAAAATGTTGGAATAGAAACCTAAACTTTAGTAAAATAAACTATTTTTTTCATCTGTTATTTAATTTCAAAATATTTTATATAGATTTTATTTATATTTAGTATTTATTACTAAATTTTAGGGTTGAAGGGTCACTCCTAAAATTTAGAGTTGAAAGACGATTTTGTCTTATTATATAAATATATATATATAGGTGCTATTCCATGGCAAACGTTAGCTGGGAACACTATTCCAGCTAACAGATCTTCAGCCGTTCATTCAATTAATCGATGGTTGAGATTAATTTTTGCTTGAGCCCGACCGTACGTCCTTCTTGTGGCTGGTACAATTCCTTCTTGCGGCCAGTGCAATTCCCCTAATTTTGAAATCGAATTCACTTTGGCCGCACCTCCTTCCTGCGACCAGGAAAAACGACGACATTTTTCCTAGCCGCGGGAAGGAGGTGCGGCCAGGGTGAATTCGATTTCAAAATGAATAAAAAAGTTACAAAACGACACAGTTTTATTGGCCGCAGGAAGGAGGTGCGACCAGTCAACTTATATTCAGATCTAGTCTTTTTCCTCCATATCTATTGTTCGCTGCAGCAAAGGGAGAAAGAAAAGAAACATATTGATCAACTGATTTTTTGGGTAGCCTTATAACACACCAACAAGCAATTTCTCTTAAATTAATCTACTTGAAATACTAGTAAGCCTATTTTAACCGATTATTTTGTATAAATTTTTTTTAGTTTATATAATATTAGTAGAATTACATTGTATGAAATAGTTCTTGGATAGTATACATGTATATAGATTGGGTAGCATGCATGTATGATAATGGATTATTTTTACACAATAAATATTAATTTTATTAGTGTTGTTGGTATTAATTTTTTTAATAAATTCTGTTAATTCATTAAATTTTAGTTGAATTACATGTTTGAAACAATAATATGGGTGGTATGTATCTATTCAAATTGGGTATCAATATATGGATAATGTTATCTAGTAGACATGCATGATGATGTTGCTATTGAGATACTTTTATTGTTGTTGTTTGTATTGTTAGGTTAAAATGGACAGATGGCTACCTGGCCCCATTGACCCCAGTGTCCTTTATGATCAACAACAACATGTTTCGAAGGATATATGGAATGGGATTGATAAAGGCACACTATCATCGACCCAAACAACTGCAATTATATATGATAAATGGGAACTAACTACACTTCAAAAAAACTTTTAAAGGTGTGGGGGTTTGGGGGGTTTAGTTATCCGGTAATAGTTACCAAAACTGATGCTAGTCTTGTGTCTGCCTTAATTGAAAGATGGCATCCGGAGACTAATACCTTTCATATGAAGTGTGGAGAAATAACAATCACATTGGAAGATGTTCACTTTATTTTGCGATTGTCGGTATTGGGAAAACCCTTAACTTGTCCCGCATTTGACGCCCTATTGAGATATTTCACAGAATGTTTTGGGGAAGACAGGGTTGGGGAATGGAAACAGGTGATAAAAAGATGTGGTATTTCTTTAGTTTGGTTGCACGAGAATTTCTCTAAGTGCCCAAAAAATGCAAGTAGGGATGAGGTTGGGCGTTATACAAAGGCATACATTCTTTGGATATACGGGGCGATTTTATTTCCCACTAGGTCAAGAAATACTGTACACCCTAGGTATATGTATTTTGTATGTGATTCAATTGAGACTGCCACGTATTTGTCATATTTATACCGGGGTTTGTACTCAGCTTCTAGAAAAAGGGAGTAAATTTGTCAATGGTTGTGTGACCTTGTTACAAATTTGGTCATACGAGCGTTTTCTAGTTAGAAGGCCTAACCCTAGGCCAGATTCTTTATTATGGCTCCTTAGGGCAACGACTGTGAGGCCCCCAAATCCTGGTCCCTTGAACCTCGGACCTGGTGCGTCACGATACATTATATTTACAATTATTGCGGAAGATATAAACATAAATTGTTTATACATTAAACTTTGCTACATATCCCAAGGTCTATAACCTTTATTTTAATACATATTTACCTTTAGATTCACAAAAGGTTTACAGCATATCATTTACATCAGATAATTAATTTGGTTATCATGCATAACCATCTAATCTTGTCCTTTGCTTTTGTACTGTCTTTCCTCGAACGTTCGCCTTAAATCTGAAATTTGTTATCATGATATAGCAAGGGTGAGCAACTACTTTGCTCAGCAAGTTTAAGTACAATAAAGATATATCATGATTGAAAGAATGAATAAGCTTTAGAACTTTTCAACAATATAATAATTGTGAAAGAGCATGAATCAGAATTTCAATAATTGAATGACTGAATTCAATAATAAGGGGTGTCAATAATGACCATGAACAATTTAACTGAACCTTATGGTAATGAAGGTGATCAGCCTTTCATACCTGATGAACATATGCAATATGTACTAAGTGCGAATCAATAATCATAGTTGTGGGAAAATCAACAATAATTATCCACTAACATGCTTGAAAGATAATAACTTGAGTGTGAGTTAGGGAAACTTGCTCAATATAAAAGTTGAGTAAGATGGAACTTGCCTGTACCGTCGATTACTGCTACGCAATTTAACTTATTCTCTTATGAAAGACCTATCAGTTATAAGATTGATCTTTCAATTAGCAACACATATACCTCATAACACTACTTCTAATATTTAAGCACATAAGCAAATATTAGATAACACCTTACACGTTCATAATTCTAAAACTAGCACACATCGAGTCTTTAACAGTGTTCAATATAGTATGCTGAGTGGTTTCCCACAAACAACCAACAAACTAGTTTCCGTCTCGTCTACACTGTTTTCACAGTGAGTTAGATCGGTTGCTAGTTCGTATATACCTCCGCTCCCTGAAGGAATTGTTTAGCCCAGTTACTATACATCAACTATTAAAGAGTACGATTGTACCACTATTTTATTATAAACTGTATGACTTAATACTAAGTCTTTCATTTTATAAGTTCTTCTTTATAATCCATTAAGCCTGAACACCTAATTCAGTAAGTTGGATTATCTAAACATACTAATCCAGCAACCTGGATTCGAACTATCCTACAATCCAGCACCCTGGATTCACTAATTCAGTAAACCATATTTACCAATTTAGCAAGCCAGATACTACAATCCAGCAAGCTGGATTCAACTGTAAATTCCTATTTTAGTTGACATTTAACAGTCGGTTAAATGTTTAAAGCTTTACTTGACTTCGTATTGAGAGCCTCTCATTCCATATAATTGATTAAGGTTAATTATGTAACCTTTTATATCAAGTCCCTTTATAACTGTCTTCGATTGCTACTTAACATTTAGTTAAGTCTTAAATCTTATCTTTACATCACGTTGGATATATAATTATCGTTAACAATATTAAGGTTCTTATCCTTCTTTAAAGTTCTCTTTTGATCGACACTTAACGTTTGGTTAAGTAGTCTTAGTCTGAAGTTACATTATATCAATATATTATCTTCATTAAAGTTAATTAAATAACTCTCCCATCTTGCCTTTAGGTAACTTCTTTTTAATGTTTACTTAACACTTTAGCTAAGTTCTTATACTCTTGTATTCACCTCCTTCACATGTTTATTAGGTTGATAGAATAATTACCTCAACATTCAAGTCATCATTTAACTTCATATTATACCCTCAAGGTATTTCTCTCAAATAATACTTAACATGTAGTTAAGTCCTTATCAAATGTCTCCACATCGTTTTGGAGGTATATTAGATTAATAAAAAAAAATCTTTAATCAAGCTTTCGCTTAACTTCTCCCATTTATACTTAACATGTAGTTAAGTATTTAAACTTTTAAAATATAACCCATTTGGTTAATCTTTATCTCACTATTCAAGATTTACACTTTATAATACCTAGAACGGTAATTAGTAGGTTCGGAACGCTTTACGGTTCATAAAACGCAAGCCCGACACCTTTCGCTCGCATCCGGTCGAGCAACATCTTCAAAACGCCCATTTTGACCTTTTCCCAAAATCTCAAATTTTAGTTTTTATTACATAAAATTGTAGCATTATCCTTAAGCTTTTTAAAATATCTTGAATTATCAAATTTGGACTTCGTACGCAAAAGTTATGCTTATTTTAGTTTTGGATGTCAAAATCACATTGCCTAGCTCGCGAATTTCAGACCCAACCTCGCTTAAATAGTCATAACTTCTTCGTTATTTACAATTTTTGGGTGATTCCAGTGGCCACGCGAAGCTAACTTCCGTATCTACAATTTTGTCCTACTGAAATTTTTCCAGTTCCCAACACAACAGTACAGAAATCGCACGTAAAGGGGGCTGATCCCGAATTCGCTGGACAGTTTTGCCTATTACTTAGATTGGCCATAACTTTTTGCTCCGAAGTCGGAATTGGTCCGTTTTGGAGTCTATGGAAAGCTTATACAGTGTACAATAACATACCAAAAGCCCAGAATTTTTAGAGCAATCTAGCTAGCCCTTAATTTTCTAATTTTGGGAAGCAGCTCCCTCGTTCTTTCTCTCCTCTCCGTTTGATTTTCGTATCTTGAGTTTTACACCACCAAATCAAACGATTTCAAGTTCTATGAACTCGTAACTCATAATATTACAACATATTAAATCTATATAATTTTTCATCCATACCCACTAAGCGGATCTAAGGATCAAAAGAAAATGGGGGTTTTAGAGTTTTAAGAAATTATTTCTTAGATCCAAGCTTGATAACCCATCAAACTTCTAGATCCAACCATGAATCATCATAAATCATGTAGATCTATCAATATAAAGTATAATAACACTAACCCAAAGCTAGATCCAAGCTTAATCACAAGAAAAATGGATAGAGTTTTGAGATTTACCTTTTTGAATTTCATTTCCTTTTCTTTCTCTTTCCTTCCATGGATCTTCCATGGCTTCCTTCCTTGCTTTCTTCTTCCTTCATGGTAGCCAAGCCTTCTCTCTCTCTCTCTCTCTCCCTCTCTCTTCCTCGGTCGAACCTTTCTCTCTCTTCCTCCTTTCCTTTTGTTGCCGAGAATGAGAAAATGGGGAGTGAATGAGATATATATATATATATATATATATATATATTAATACCCTTTTCATTTCTTATCCTTATATATACATACATATATATATATATATATATATATATTAACTTTCCCCCAAGTCTATTATTACATAATTAATTAAATCATTTGGGTTATGAAATAAAATACTTCAACCCACATAATCACTTTATCCTAATATTTAATTAAGATTTCTTTTCCATAAAATTTGGAATTTAAAATAATTATTCACTTACATTTATTTATATAACTCAATTAAATTCTTTCTTAATTAAGTCAAAATAAATAATAATTGAGATATATTGAAATAAGTCTCTCTCACATTATTTTTACTAGTACACTTCAATCGCCATCATTAATCCTCATACTTAACATATAAAGATTAATTTACAATACCTCATGTTATTTGTTTATTATATAATAAACAATTATATATACAATCTCATAAGATTGCTATTCATTTATCTCTCATATTCATTCTATATATACCTCAACATAATTTAATATGTTGAGACATACCATATAAACCACATAGATCAAACACTATGCTTTTCCAATAGCTATAACCCTTCGGTTATTCAATTTTTTTTCATTCCTAATATATAATATATTAGGTTATGTAGTTCTTTTATTACACTCTACCCCGTCGATAAATATACATATTCACAATATATATATTTACCTTATCATCAAATAATTAATATTTCCTATATAATAGGCTTGACATTCAACCTCATGTCTTATCAAATATCTCTTTTTACTATTTGCTAAGCTTCATAAGCCTTTATTATATAACTTGTCATATACAGTTTACTTATCATGATCTTAATCCCTCTTGGACTTTTATTAAATTCCAATACTTGACTACTAGGTTAGGCTCATTTAATTAACACTACCGCACGTAGTTCATCTCTTCCCAATTTAATATCTTTGGGTTCTCTGAAACTACCATTCAGGCTCAATTTTCCATTAATCTGTATGATCAATTTAATTAAACTTTTTAATTATAGGTATATATATAATTATGCATATACTCATTCTCTTGTTCCTTATTATAACAAATTAACATCACTAATACAGCAAACTGCTTTTCTAATTCAGCAAACTGAATACACTAATTCAGCAAACCGAATACACTAATTCATACTCTTCTCTCTCTTTGTTATCTAAACCTTTCATTTATGGAAAGTTTCCAAACTTTCCATTTATGGAAAGTTTCTACCCTTCCATTTCTTTGGGCTTCTTTAACTCAAGGTTGGTTAAAATATGGTCAACCTAGTTTACTCATCCTTTGGCTAATTTGTTGGGTTACTCATAAAACCCTAACACATTAAATCCTTACTCATAGCTTGGCTTATAATAAATCCCTTTTGGACTATCAATTATCATACATTTGGGCTTATATTTAAATTACCCACTTCACATCTAGGCAATCCCATATTGGGCTACCATAATTAATCCTCTTATTCAAATTCCCTACATTAATCACACTAGTTAATTACCTAATGATGATCACCCTTCTCGTTTGCCAATCAAGGCCAACATTCAAGCTATGTTAATTCATAACATAGTTTTATCTGGTTTCTCATTAATTAACCTAATTAATTACTCATCTAGGCTTGGATCATTACCATCCTACCCTTCATCCTACACTTTATATTTATGGAAGGTCTCTAACCTCTTTTTATTGGTGGACATCTATACACCACAACTTTCCTTTTATAGAGAATTCTCAAACTTTCCATTTATGGAAAGCTTCTCCTCTCGTATTTTTGAATAGTAAATACGCTCTTATACTCCATATAAACGCTATTCGGGAATGTGAAAATTCGAATAGCGAAGAAGCGTTTCTCGCGTGAATAGTGTTTCCCGCGTTATTTTCTAAGAAAATATTTTTCCTCTACGATTCATTAATGCTTATATCGTATCACATAACACATTGATTAGATCGCAGAAATCCATCTTCATTGATCACTTAAAATCATAATACACAAATATATCATTGCTTCTTTAAACTTTCTACTTATGGAAAGTTTCTAGGGTAACTTCTCTAACCCCATCTAGCTTATACATGTTTGTATACCCATATATCTCTGTATACCACCTTATCAATTCTAGGGTTTCAATCCCTTACATATCGTTTCACACATTTAATTTCTAACACAGAGATTAGGTTAAAGTGTTTAATCATCTCTACACAATCATCTTCTTCAAAACTAGGTTTTAAACTCAACCCTTATAAGGATTCCATCATCAGAATCACTACTACCGAAACGCTCAAGTTCGGTTAACTTCTAAACTCTTGCGACATTTATTTCATCGCATAAACTTACTGAATACGTCCTCAATTCATATAAGTTCTTTCAAAACCAAAAAAAATATTGAGTCATTTCTCTACACATTTCTCTACACATTTCTCTGTTAACAATCTAGGTTTTGACTTTAACCTTTATTCAATATTTGAGACCTTATTTACAAGTCTCATAACTATCCAGGATATTACAACGACCTGGGCAAACTCGACCAAACATAAATATCCTGATAGGAGGGAGAATCCACATCACCATCTGTCTTTCTACTGAGGTGAATTTGATAGACAACCCGCGTGGGAAGTAGTTAGGCGGCCATACCAGCGATGGGATGAAGATTGGCGTTTCTATAATTACGAGGTTAGAATGGCAGGATCCGGTCGGGTCCCATTGATTCATTTCGATGTTGTAGAATATCAAATGCCTGACCGGGTCATGAGGCAATACAGGTATGCACAAGGTATTCCATCCCCGACCGAAAAACATGATTTTCTTAGACTACCTATGGAACAAAAATGGCTGCCGGAGGATTATATGGAATTGAGAAAGGCATACATTAAGCAGTGGGAGATGTATATAGATGAATTTGAGGGACAAACAATTATGGTTGCAAAAATTATCCCCATAGATAGTACTTTTCATGGTACAATAAGATTACCCGACGGATTTTGCATTGCCCTCAAACAGAAGGACATCCAAACACTTCCTATGAGCCTCGGTCTGTATATAAACAATGTAACGATCGGGAAATTAGATTTCCTTGTAACCGGAGTTATGTATGAATAAAATGAATTTTTATTTATATTTTTATTTATCTGTGTTACGTGCTTAGAGTTGTGTTGCAGCCCAGAAAATGTGCATGTGTTAAATTTTATGTGTTGTTGTGTCGTTGGAGTGAATATATCGATTTTGCGAAAATTCATAAAATCACTATTCACAGGGCACGTCTCCCGAAGCACTATTCACGAGCACTATTCACACCCAAATATTTTTGCGTCTCTTTCGATTTCTATTAATTTTGTTAAGGCGTATATGCGAAGGAATAATTTTTTCAAGTGTCAGAAATTTTATTGGAGCTGATACGTGATTTAATCCGTATCCGAAATGTATTATATGAGTATTCCGAATAATTGGACAAATCCCATAATAAATATTTTTACGCGTCCTAATAATTTATGGGAGTACCCATTTTAATTTTGGGTAGAATTATTTACCAAATTTGGTACAAAAGTGGGAGTATTCGGGTATATTTATCTGTGTATTCGAATTAACTAGAGAGGCAATTAAGCCTCAACCAATTAGGAGAGAGCATTAATTGAATTAGCCAATCAGATGAGGGGTTAGACCGTCACAGTACACCATACATTGGCAAGCAATTAATGGCAAACATCCTCCTCAATATTGATTCCAAGAAGCTCGGGTTAGCAAATTTGCTCTCCCAATTCATTCCCCATCCTCCCGAAGCCACCTTATCCTCCCATCCATTCCTTCTTCTTCTCATTCAAACCATCAGCATACTTCCCATTTGCAAGCAAGGATAGAGAATACAGAGAGAGAGAGAACTATAGAGAGAGAAGGAAGAAAATTTGAAGAAGAAGAAGAAGCAAGCTACGGGAAGAAGAAGGGAAGAAGAAGAAGACGCGCGGGAGCTAGAGGAAGGAGAAGAAGAATCCTAGTAGCTTCCATAGCACCCTTAGAAGTAAGAGTAAGAGGTAAAATCATCTTTCCTCCATTGTTCAAGTTTTTTTTTTAGTTTTTGAAGCTTTCTTGATGGGTTTTGCGTTTCTGAAAATTTTTGGTTGTTATTGTTGGTTGTGGTTGCTTAATACTGTTAAAAAGACACCTTTTAAGTTATTAATACCATTAAAGAGGAACAAAAACGAAAAGAAATCCAAACCTTGGCTTAAAGGATGAACTATGGACATTTTTAGACTTTTGGACCTTTGGACTGTTAGAGGACTGTAAAGAGTTAATGATGTGATTATTTTGATTGTTTATTGTTATGAGTTGTGAAGATAACCTATGTGGAATGAACCAAAAAGATGCTAAAATGAAGTCACAATTATGATTTGAGTATAATGCATCATGACTGCGAAAAAACAGAGTATGCAGTTTATGTTTTGGCTTAAGATTTGGTCATGTTAGCATATATGGGTCGTCCTAGATTTTTGATATGTTATAGTCCCGTGTCTTACGAATCCATAGAGTCCGTAACGGACCAAATTGATCGAGTATGGAGGGAGATATAGGAGCTGGAGTGGACGGAGGTCTTGACCTCGCGGTTCTGCAACTGCAGAACCTGGGCTACTGCATGGCGCTGTTCCGCGCCTGGTCCAGGTCGGGTCAGGCTGGACCGGGTCGGGTCGGGCCGGGTCGGACCCAGTGAATTTTTCTCGCGAGTCTAGAACTTATATTTTTGTACAAAATGATTAAAAACGCTTATATCTTGTTAAAGCCTTATGTGCTTAATTTTATACCAGTGTCAACCAAAGTGATGTTGTCTTAAGGCGTAAACTGAATAAACTGATTGCAAATTACGCTTGATTTTCAGGGGGCGCTACCCCTCGACCCCCGCTCGCTCACCGGGGAGCGAGACCCTCGACTGGGTAGTCGTAGCGGCAGTTAATATATTTTGATGATGTGATGACTGTGTTAAACCTAGTCCTCACATGACTAATATTTATGATGATTTTAATGAATTATAGGGTATTATTTTTTTAAAGGACAATTAACGTCAAGATTTTAACGCACGCGCAAGGCAAGTTCCTTACTCAACCCTTATTTAATTGTGCGAGTTTTCCTTACTCGATTTATTTATTGGGCAAGTTTCGAATTCATTTATCTATCGAGCAAGTCTCCTATCTTATTCAAGTTATTATTATGCAAGTTTACTTACTCTACTCAAAATTATATTCGAGCAAATATTATTTACTGAGAAAGCTTATTGAGCTTCTTGACTCCGTTCAAATTACTTATCAATTTAGCAATTAGTATGCTAGTATTCATACTTTTATTCAAGTATTGCAATGAAAGCCCATTTCATGCAATGTTATATATTGTGTGATTCCAAAGATTATGAATTATTATTCATTCAATATATTATTGATGCTATTAGGCATGTTGTTGAACCTTAAAGTTCTTTATTCCATAAAATGTTTGAAAGCTATGCCAAAATTGTTCCAGCTAGACACTTATTGATTTGTTTATTGAAGTGAGGTTAAGTCCTCCAACTATTATTGTTGTTAAATAAAACTGTTCGATCAAATTGTTTTGGTTTGGACTCCCATGTAAAGCTGAGAAGAACAACCCTCATAGCAGGGAAAATTGTATAAACGTCGGGGAACCGACACGCACGTAAATGGAAAATGTAAGGCTTATGCATAACGCCAGGTATTTTAGGTTGATCACCTATTGTACCAGTTTTGTGGATAATCGAATGAATTTCCAGTAATTTTAGAATAGAGTTCTGTGCCTTAGTGCACCCTCAGTATTGAATAGTTCCTTTCTTTGGGAAACTTTGAAATCCTTGGATACTTCAGAAATCCTTCGGTCCATAGCGACCACTATAACGGTGATAAAAAAATTTGTTTATTTCCTTGACTTAGATAAAATTTTACTCTTGTGAGCTATAAAGTTATTCATGTGATTATTCATTACTATTATACTTGCGGGGCAAATTTGTTGCTCACCCCTTGCTTTCCTTAAAATTTTCAATTAGTGCGGCACGTGGCGAGAGCTCAGGAAAAGATAAGGGAAAGGGGAAAGCTACTAATTAGTTGTAATTTGTTGTTCTAGAATTACCGTTTGTATTAAGACTTATTAATTGACGTTGTGTATTAAGACATATTTACCCTTATGTATTATGTTATGTTTTGATGTAGTCTTGGTTTCGAGACTTGGGACAGGGTTATTT
The DNA here is from genome assembly GCA_034770075.1 of Aralia elata. Classification (NCBI taxonomy): domain Eukaryota; kingdom Viridiplantae; phylum Streptophyta; class Magnoliopsida; order Apiales; family Araliaceae; genus Aralia; species Aralia elata. Next base: position 67,693,321 of record CM068377.1, read on the forward strand.
ATATTATATCAATGTAAATATTCCTTTATTCCGCTATAAGTTATCGATTGTATAATTCTTGTATTAGATAGTGATGAACCAGGTTTGTGGCTCAGGTGACCCGGATTTGGGGGCGTCACAAACAACATCCTATGGTTAGCATGGTAAGCAATTTAATATTTTGATACAATATATTCAATTTATATAATGTTAGTAGTATTTGATGCTAATGTAAATTTTTTTTAATTGGCATAGATTGAGAGCGCAAAATCCTTTCTGGACAAAGTCTTCAAGCTTAACGTAGACTTTCCTACAAAATACACATGCATGAAAGATGGCTGGGACCTCCTGTATGGAATGTATGATGTAGATGTGAGGGGTGGGGGAGAGGAGAATACGGGGGGTCAAGAGACAGAGATGCCCACCGAGGAAGCCCCCCAGGACTTCTACGTCCCTAGCACCCAGTCCGAATTGCCTCATCTTACTCAGCTGACATACGAGGATGCATCTGCATTAATTACAGAAGAGGTTCCAGAAGTCCTCTTTCGGATTGAATATGGACCGAAAGGGTCTATACCAAAAAGACTTCGGGGGCAGAAGATCCAAATGATTAACGAGAACTTCTTCTCCATTACTCCTGCAAATCCCCAGATATTTCCCATCGAGCACCCCCGGCGGTGGTACACGTTGACACATCAAGATATTACATCTATGCGCCCAGTATTTTGGATATTTGAGCATGTGATGGACGCGTATATGTGTCTTATGCGGGATCGTGAAAAAAAATATCGGCAATCAGGCATACAGAGGTGGGCCAAATTTGGTTTCATGCCCTCCTATTTCATGCAGTTGGGGAAAGGTGCGTTGTCTAAACAAGGTTCAAATAACGAAACCCAATTCTAGCTTTACATAATGTTCTTCCTATTGAGTCTCTTTGCCTTCTTATTTTACCATTATCACATTCATCATCTACTAAACTCTTTACAGCAGTTGGTGTACCAGCTTTTTTACATATATATAACCTGGACGACAAATCATTACTATCAGCATGTTTGTGACTCGTACTAATCCTAATCTCAAATCCTTTTTTGTGTACATAAGATCTATATACATTTTCAGCTTCTTCCAACTTAGAGAACAATTGACCAACATAAGGGGCCATTACCTCTTTATTACTTACAACATCATTAACATACTCAGATGCATTTGTATAATCTATACTAGCAAAAGATTCAGAAGAACTAGACATAAATATCTTTGTAGCAGGTATGAATGCCATTGATGAACACTTACCAAAAATTACTCTTTCACAACTGATTTCTTCAAATCTGGGCAACACAACTTCTCTCAAGATCTAAATTAGTTGGATAGTTGTTCAGACAATTGATGCATATGGAGTAAATGTCGGCTAAATGTTCACCCTGGCCGCACCTCCTTCCTGAGGCCAATAAAACTGTGTCATTTTGTAACTTTTTTATTCATTTTGAAATCGAATTCACCCTGGTCGCACCTCCTTCCCGCGGCCAGGAAAAACGACAGCATTTTTCCTGGCCGCAGGAAGGAGGTGTGGCCAGGGTGAATTCGATTTTAAAATTAGGGGCATTTAGGTAATTTTCGTGGTCGTAAGAAGGACTTGTATCGACCTCAAGAAGGACGTACGGTCGGGCCCAAGCAAAAATTAATCTCAGTCATCGATTAATTGAGTCGGTACAACACTATTTCTTATATGTATCCAAATCATACCCAAAACACTGTATTATGAAATATTTTCAGTACCAAAAATAACTATACATTTTTTATTAGTTGTTTTGAAAAAAATAAAAAAAATAAAAAATTTAAAAGTCCGCATTTTAATTAGGTCCGGGAGTTCGGACCTGATCCTGGCCCTATATATATATACACACACACACTCAGCCTTAATATGTTGAAAGATCGGTTGTAGTGAAATATAATTTTTTGTTAGGGCTAAATAGAATTTTATTAATAGTTAGGATTTATTATTGTTAAATTTTAATTGGTCACTCCTAAAAAGTAAGGTTGAACGAGTATTCCTAAAAAGTAGACAACGAGAAATAATTTGTACTGATTAATTCTATCCGTTATCATAGATAGGAGAAGAACACCTAGAACATATAGAAAATAATAACTTTGTGTACCTTATTTGGAATCTATGACGAACGCAGCGAAATTAATCTTTACTGGATGAATAATGTGCTACTTCCTTGATGTCCTAGATGTTGGCTTGATGAGAAACCCTTAATAACCTTTAGGCATCATGAAATCCTTAAGCGTGTAGGATCAAGGAAGATGATCTAATTCCATATTTATAGTAATCTTGATTAATAACCCTAGTGGGCCTACTCATCACAAGCCCAAAAGGTTACTTAAATAACCCACACTAGCCAGCCCATATTAGACTTAATTAGAGTCCACATGTCACACTTAATTAGACCAGTCGATTAGCCTGATTTTATATAATATAATCCCACAAAATAATATTACATTCTTCCACTTGGGATATTGTTAATTGAAATTAATTTTATATAGAAAACAAAGCACAGGCTAATCAAAACTTTAAAACTTTATGCGCGCTTTTGATAAAATCATTGGTCTAGTAACTACTCAAAAAGTCAATCTGGTCCCATAGAGCCTCAAACACTGAATCATTGAGGTAATCGCATCTTTTAACCGACACTAAGCCAACCATAACTCTACTAACATAGATTTAATATGGTAGTGTGACGACCTGGTAACACCCAAATTAAATCATCATTAGTTATCTTGTCGTCAGTCATCACTTTATGATTCCAATGAATCTCGTATGTCTTAACTTTATTATCACAAAATATATGTATATATCATAAGACATACATAAAAGGCTAAACTGAATGCCCAAACTTTATCCAATATTGACACAAATCTTGATACTTTATATAATGACATGTCTACATATAACACCCATGTGTTAAATACGACAACAAAAATTGTAATTTTAAAATTTTAATTGCATGCAAAAGACAGTCATTCTAATCCTTTATATTACTAAAAGTAATCATTATAGATGAAAATTGTATAAGAGCAAACTGTATAACTCTCATTGAACAAACGCATCTCATAATGCATTGAGGCCCATGCTAGTAACATATCTATTTAAAGATATAAAGCGAAAAACTTTAGTTTAAGATTTAACAACTATATCATTAGTACAAATATGCTCTACTGTAAGATCAGCTATGTTGACCTTCTTCTTGATAGTCAAATTATTTATCATTACGTGTTTGGCTACTATGATACTTTAAAACTGTTAACAAAACCTATAGCAAAATTGTTATCACAGTACAACTGGATGAGCCTATACTGCGTTTGTGAGTTTGGAGGGATGGGATGGGAAGGAAAAGTATAGGAGAGGAAGGGAAGGGATAGGATGGGAAGGGATTTTAGTTTTCCTCTGTCATGTTTGTGAGTTTTAGAAATGAAGTGATGAGATGGGATTTTAATTAAATTTTTCCTTGTTTGTGAGTTTAGAAGTAAGGAATGGAAGGGAAGATTTTTATTTTTAAACTACACTATTACTGTATTACCCTTACATATATAAATATAAGAAATGATATGATTTGATAATATCTATCTATTAGAATTATTTTGCTTAGTCTTTTTTTTTTGCTTTGTTACACACGCATACACACACACACACACATATATATACACACACACACACACACACACACACACATATATTCGAGACAAAACAAATATATATTGAAAACTCTACACAAGAAATAGTATCATTTGTATTTACAGAATCTGAAATCATGAGACAAAATGGGATCACAACTTCCATTTCTCTACATGCAGTTGCATGTCACATATTTTATTTAGACCCCAAGAATTTCCTTCCACTACTTGTTTATATATATGAATTTATTTTCATTTTAAATTTAAAAATATTTCAAATTAAGTTTCAAAAAATCAAAAATTGATCCCTATATTTGTTTATAGAAGTGAATAAATTTCAAAAAATGTTAAATTAAAATTCTAATATATCCATACATTTTAGTTATAAAAAAAAGTTAAGATTATGCATGGCATTAAATCTATTTCTTATTTTTAAAACTTAAATAAAGTTCCCATTAATTTTAAATTTTAAATTTCGAGAATTGAATTCAAGATCATTGACTATCATGAGAGGAAGACATATATGATATCACGAGAGGAAGACGTATGTATAAGTTTTATGCTCATATGCAGTGTAATTTCCGTTCAAAAATAGGGATCAAAGTTGAGAGTTATCAGTTATGCTAGTGAGGGGCAAAATTGTCATATTATTTATTTTACAAGGTTATTTTTGGTAATATAAAATATCTCATTTTCTCATCATTTCTCATCCCTCCAAATCCTCCCACTTTTGAGGGAAATATTTTGAGTCAAAAATTAAATCAATTTTACCTCTAAATCTCTTCTCTTCCTCCCTAAAAAAACTCATAAACATGGAATTTGGAGGAATTTTAATTATTTTCCCTTCCCTTCATTTCCCTTCCCCTCAAATAAAAACTTACAAATACAGTAAAAACACAAAATCATCAAACAACAGTTTGTGAGGTTCCTAAGTCAAATAAGCTTAATAGTTTTGCTTCATAGCATACTATAAAATTTATTTATGACTTTTCAAATAAATTTTTTCAACTGCACGAAAAAATATAAAAGTTGATATGGACTTTAGTTCATCCAAATTGCTGGTAAAGTAAAAACTGTACTAGCTGCAAGTACCCTCGTCAGTAAGGTTGAACTGAACTAGCCAAAAAGATTCATTGCAAAAGTAATGTCTGTCTTAGTACACATTTTAGCATACTAGATGCTCCCACTTAACTAGCATATGATACTTTCATTATGGCTTCCACTTGACATTATTTTAAGATAATTCTTTACATTCAGTTATTACCTTAAGAATCAAAACAATCTTAGGTTTGTAATCTAGCATACTGAATTATACAAAATACGATCAATAAGTGTTTTATAGGAGGAATCCAACAAACAATGTGAATAAACTATATGAATGCGAATAACAAAAGAAATATATCGCAAAGGTCATTTATATCAAACAAATAATATATTTGTTCCCACTGACCTTGTGGAATAATAAATATTCTCCCACTAACCTTGTCATATATACATTGATCTACTAAATTTCATTTAAAATCAAATGAAGTTACTATATTATGAAATATGAAACACCACAAGTTGAAAACTTGTTTGAGACTATATATATAGCCCCTTTTGGGTCTATACCGCATGATCATTACAATTAATCACTAAAATCTTAAATATCTCAATAAGTTTTCAATCACTGTAATGTATTATTAATTGAACCTTTTCTTTTATTGTATTACTACAAATCTTAGTGAGTAATAGAAACAAAATCTGAATAAATTATTAGAGCCAACACATAACCAACATCATAATTGTTCTCTCCTAAATAGACCTATAGTCTTCAATTTGACTGATTTTCTTTTTCTATTGAATTCATCTATATAGGAAAAGAAAAAATGATAAAAAAATATCACAGTGACCCCAAACTTGTTCCTATCTTGAATGATGAGAGAACAACTACCCTGTTTGGTTACACTAAGTTTCAATAACTTTGTTGTCTACAGTTAATTCCACAATTCTAGTACGTCATTTAGTAATGTGTGACCCTCCAAATAATTTGTGTAAACAACAAGGTAAATATGTAATTTATCTTGTAAAATTATTAGATAACATAACTTTACATTTATAGCACAACTTTAAACTATAAATGATTAAGACTATGTTTTCTTTATGTCCCCAACTCAAAAGAGAATAAGAGGAATAACTTGATTAGGAACTTTGTTTAGGATGCCATTTTTTTAAGGTTTCACCTTTAATAAAAATAGTAAATATATCTTCATAAGAGTGATTCTACGTTTTTAATGACTTAATTTTGCTTAAGACAATTAATTTTTAATAAATTATCTTATATTCCCAAAAAATTTAAGTATTTGACAAACTTAGTCTTTACGCTGTCCAACATTGTCTTGTTTGTCTTAACACTCACCACCCTAATAAATTTAATATTTTACTGATTTATCCCAATTGTTCTTAACATCAATCCCAAATCTCTTCGAGAAATTTAAAATTTTCTTTAACTAAGAACAAGTATCCATAGTAGAAATAATGATCAATAAAAGTAAGAAAATAATAATTTCCTCATAAGGTGGCCAAACAGGGATTACTGGTGTCCTTATGGATGTAATCCAGTACACCAATATAATGGACTATTACTTTCATCCTTATCTTGGTCATTTTAATTATCCTATAATATTCTACATATATCTCTAGATTATTGAAGTCAAGAGTGAGCAAGAATGTCAAATTTTATCAGTCCTTTCATTCTTTCTCTATAAACATAACAAAATCTTTATGTTATAATATGTACGAATGTTTCTTAGATAAGAGTCTTTAAAATGCAATACTACAAGTATAAATATTCGTGGGAGCTAAAAAATACTATACACAAACCACATGACAAAGTGCAACCGCATATCACATTTGAATCAAAAGAAATATTATCCTTAGAATCTTTTACTTCAAATGTAAAATCAACTTTGTCAAAAATAAAAATTGAATTTAAATATCGCCTAAAAGACAATACTTAAAGTATTTTTTCTTAATATCAGTTATATGCCAGGATCTTGAATTAAAGTTTTATGTACAACCTCCATGATTCAGAGTTTGGGGTTCTATAGGACCGAATTGACTTTCAAAATAGTTATTAGACCAATGGTTTTATCAACAGCGCGCATAAAGTTTTAAATTTTTTTATTAGCCTGTGATTTATTTATATATAAAATTAATTTTTAATTAATCAATATCCCAAGTGAGAGAATGTAATATTATTTTGTGGGATAATATTAATTGTATTTATACATTAGGCTAATTGATTGGTCTAATTAAGTGTAACATATAAACTCTAATTAAGTCTAATATGGGCTAACTAGTGTGGATTATTTAAGTAACCTCTTGGACTTGTGATGGGTAGGCCCACTAGGGTTATTAATTAGGATTATTATAAATAAGAAACTAGGTTATCTCTCTGGATCCTACGCGCGCATAATATTGAGGCTTTTCTGATGAATGGGTTTCATACCTACGAATTGAGTACTTCTGGCTTAATGAATGTGAGTCCTTGGGTATTTTTTATTCTTTTTTATGCATTTTATTTATTTTTACGCAGGAAATGGAAAAAGAGAATAAAGTTCTAAAAATGGAAGTGAAAGAGTGATTATTGGTCAGAATGAGGCTAAATGGCTGAAACTAGGTAATCAATGTACCAACGTGCAGTGAAGATGGCACGACGTGGGCATGGCGAAGCAGCATGGGCATTCATGGGCGCGCAAGGGTCAGCTGGCGCGGCAGCGCGCGACGCAAGGCAACAATGCACAGGCATTTGAGGAATAACTCTGGGGCAGCAGTAACGCTATGCACTGGCGCAGTAGCAGCGCTACGCACTGGCGCAACAACAGCGCTATGCACTGGGGCAGCGGTGCTAATTAGTGACACAGGGCAGCAGCGCTAGTCAGTGACATAGAGCAACGGCGCTGGCTCATGGATTGGCATGGCTGACTTATGTGATGTAGTCCAAACTAACTTGAAAAGCTGAACTTTTTGACTTAATTTTGGACGCTACTTCTCCTAGCTGCATGAAGTCTTATAAATACCAATCCAAAGGCTGACGTTCAGAATATATATATATATATATATATATATATATATATATATATATATATATATATATATATATATATATATGGAAGCTAGGGTTTTTGCATCAGATTTTCTACGGAGCGAGAAAGATTACTTTATCAAAATTCTACGGAACACGAAGGGAAGCAAGAATTGGAGGCTGAGCGGGGAGATCAAAAGTTGCCACATAGATTTTTATCTCTTTTCTTTTCTTTTAGTATTTGTAATCTTGAGATGTTATTTGGTTTATTGATGATGTTTTCTTTCAATGCTATGAACTAAATTTTCTATTAAGATTGCAATGGAACCCAATGATTAGTCTAAATTAATTTGCTCGCATTTTGATTACTGTTGATCATACTTGAATTGTTTATCATATTTTGCACTTAATAGTGATTGTCTGATCAACAATTATTTGATAACTTATATGAAACTGGGAAGTGGATTATACGTTTAGATCTGAATATGATAGCATGTGTTTAGTTTATTCTTCTTAGGATTGAATACTAATTTGTGTATAGGATAAGAATATACCTATATGTCGTGTGTAACCAATTTTAGAATTCGAACTTAATGAATCTGTTCTTAATTAATTCACATAGGAATATAGTGATTTAATTTGAAGAGATATATTTATCTAACCATCGGAAGAGGTTTTATAAATAATTTGTGAATTCTTGGTTAACGATTCACTATGATTGATTAATTGAAAAAGAAAGTAAAGAGATTTAGACGAGGCATTGGGAGAAATTGTAATCTTTGTCCTTAAATCTGATATTAATCCTTACTTAATTATTTAGTTTCAATTTATTCTTAATTAGTTTCATAAACCTAATTTCATTTGTTTAAATAAAATTGAATTGATTCAAAGTTAGTACTTAGTGAATATTCTTAGCATATTCCTCGTGGGATTGACACTCTACTTACTTTTATATTACTTGTTGATCGCGTATACTTGCACATAAATTGTCAATACCTAAATCGGACAATAAGTTTTTGGCGTCGTTGTCGGGGATTATACTATTAATTATTTTTTCCGATATTAATTTCCATCAATTTGATCTTAGTTTAAATGTATTCTTTTTGTTTTAATTTTTCTTGGTAGGCACTCTTGAGTTTGTATGCAAACGCGATCAAAAGGTCGGGAACCACTACCATACGAAGATGAAATAGAGAGAAGGTTCCAGAAACTGCAAAAGTTTTGTCAAGAGATACAAATTCAAGAGACAATGGCTACAGAGGAGAAAAAATACCAAGGGATTACGCTATGCCACTTGTGACGGAGATCCAGTAGAGCATTCAAAGGCCCGCAATTCAAGCGAACAATTTGAGATAAAGTCGGGTACTATCCAAATGATTCAGAATTTAGTCCAGTTTGGGGGTTTGCCTAACGACGGCCCAAACGATCATTTGGTGAGCTTTCTAGAGATCTGCGACACCTTTAAATACAATGGAGTTGTCGAGGATGCTATTAGACTCCGGCTTTTTCCTTTCACACTCCGTGATAAGGTAAAGAATTGGTTGCATTCACTTCCGGCGGGGTCTATCACCACATAGAATGATTTGGCGCAAAAAATCCTAGCCAAATTCTTTTTGCCAGCCAAAACTGCTAGGATGTGGAATGACATTACATCATTTGCATAGCACGATTCTGAGAGTCTCTACAAAGCTTGGGAGCGATTCAAGGATCTACTCCGAAAATGTCCTCATCATGGTATTCTGAAGTGGTTGCAGGTTCAGACGTTCTACAACGGGTTATTTAGTTTTACCCAAACAAGTATCGATGCAGCTACAGGTAGAGCTTTGATAGGAAAGAACTTTGATGAGGCGTATGAGCTACTGGAGACGATGGTAGCGAATAACTACCAGTGGCTAAGTTTAGAAGAATGAGTTAGCCAAGGGAAGCCGGGATCTATGAACTCGATGCAGTTATTTCATTGGCTGCACAGGTTACAACTCTCATGAAAAAGATTGACTAGTCAGAATGTGGCAATTATTTGTGAATTATGTGCTGGAAATTATCTGAGTAATCAATGTGCCATCAGTTCAGAGTCGGTCCATTATGTTGGTAATTACAACAGGCAAGGCAACAATAATCCCAATAGTTGTAATTTTGGGTGGAGGAATCACCCAAACTTTTCATAGAGCAATAATATTCAAGCCCAACCACCAATTCCAAAACAATCTTATCCACCAGGAATTCAGAATCAAGCTCCTCCATAACCAGAGAAGAAGTCAAACTTGGAGGAACTTCTTTCTAAGTACATAGCTCAAAATGAGACGAGGATGACTAGCCTGGAAGGGTCAATGCGAAATCTTAAGAACTAAGTGGGACAGCTTGCCAATGCCATTAACAATCGCCCTCAAAGAACTTTGTCAAGCAACACCGAGATCAATCCTAGGAGGGAAGGCCAAGAGCATTGCAAGGCGATTACACTCCGTAGTGGTAAGGAGATACATGAGAATGTTAGAGTACCCACCTCAAAGCCACACACTATAAGGGAAGAAGATATTAATGCGAAAAAAGAGAAGAGCAAGAGTGGAGAACATGAAAAGAAGAAGGAAAAAAATCCAACTGCGAATTCTAAAAGAGGCAAGCAGAGTCCTATTTTGCCTCCCGTGCCATTTCCACAACGTTTGCAAAAATAGAAGGTGGAAAAGTAGTTCTCAAAGTTCTTGGAGGTGTTTAGAAAGTTGCACATCAACATCCCGTTCGCTGAAGCATTGGAGCAGATGCCAAGTTATGTAAAGTTTATGAAAGATATCTTGTCCAAGAAGAGAAGGCTATGAGACTTTGAAACAATGTAGTTACAAAAGAGTGCAGTGTTATTCTTCATAAAAATCTACCACCGAAGCTGAAGGATCCAAGAAGTTTCACAATTACATGCACAATCGGTAACCAGTTCGTTGGTAAAGCTCTATGTGATTTGGGATCGAGCATAAACTTGATGTCAGATATCATTGTCAATTTATCGGAAACTTGGCTTGAAGGAGGTGAAGCCCACGAACGTCACCTTGCAATTAGCCGATAGGTCAGTCACTTATCCTAGGGGAGTTGTTGAAGATGTCCTGGTTAAGGTGGATAAGTTGATTTTCCCAGTGGATTTTATGGTGCTTGACTTTGAAAAAAACCGTGAGATTTCAATCATTCTTGGGTGACCATTCTTGGCAACAGGGAGAACGCTCATTGATGTGCAAAAAGATGAGCTGACCATGAGAGTCAATGATCAAGCAGTAACATTCAATGTCTTCAAAGCTTTAAAATTTTTGAATGATGCTGAGGTATGCTTCCGGGTCGATATGGTGGAAGGAGCGGTGAATGAGGTAGTCCTGGGATGTGGTGTTTCTGACCCTCTAGCGGTTGCTGAGTTATGCCTAGAAAGAACTAAAGTGTTCTCCAATGGAGTAGTACCGAAGCAAGGAGCTGATTCAAAACATTTAATGAAAGAGGAAGAGCTTAAGTTCAAGCACGACTGGGGAGATGAGACTGACCACCAAGAAAGCCCAGACACCCCAGCCAATCCAGGATAAGAGTTGAAGAAGTCAGACTAAAGACTACAAATCAAGCGCTGATTGGGAGGCAACTCAAGTGTTTTTATTGGTTTTATATTGCATATTAGATAAATTTAGTTTCGTTTATTTTTCAAGTTTTATTTGCTTGCAATCAATAAAAACATTATGGCTTTAGTTTATTTTAATGATTTAATCTTCATTTATTGCATTTTAATTAATTATGATTTCAGGTGCCAAATGTTAAACAAAACGGGAATGCGAGCAAGCACAACCCAAATCGCGGCCAAGGCCATTAGGGCGAATCAGACAGCAAGTTGGGCAAAGGCAGCGAACGACAATCATGCAGCAAAAGGCAACAATCACCAGTAGCTAGGCGTAGCAGAAGTGCACGCTAAGCAGAAGGACAGCACAGCAGTGCCACATCCCAGTGCAGCAGCGCTAGGCTACTAGCCACACAGCCTAGCTGCTCTAGAATGCAGCGCAGCAGCACTACTTCGTCAATTTTAAAAAGGCTTGCAAGGCTGATTTAGAACAACACTTATCAAGTTCAATCCTCTTCAAACTCCAAGCTCTAGTATCCTCCTTTCCCAATCCACTTCAACAATTCCTCATCCTAGTTAACCTCTATAGCTACCAAACATTTAAACTTCCATCCTAAAGTGCTTCAATCAGACTCAAGTGGACACAAGGGTTTGCTCTCTCATCCCTAAAGGGTTCAAAGATACTTTAATTGGTGTTGGTTATGTGGTTTACTTGGTGGAGATTTGTGGAATTGTAGGTGCTAAATTTTGAAGAATTGGGCATTGCATATAAAGTGTTCGATAGTTTTCTTGTGAGAAATAGTATTGGCTACTTGTACTTGGTTCGTTGCTTCAATTGGGTTTTTCTTGTATACTTGATTCACCATGTCGTTTGTAACGACCCCAAAATTCATACAATTCAACTCTCAACATCGGTCATTATCAATACATCATTGTTCTGACTTTACAACAATATCCAGTATTAAACTTAATAAAAATGTGGAATAATTTAAACTTTTCTATTACAAATCATTCTCGATCCCAAAATTTTCAACCTTTACATCTAAATATCTTAGAATCATGTTAATATCATGATTCGCCTTGTCGAACTTATTATAAAAGTTTATACATCAATACAAACTTTACAACTCAACATAAATACATTTATCGAAAACTTAACATAATTCAGGTAATAACTTCAACTAAAACATTTAATCTTCATGCATCATTTTGATTCATGTCATCTGGGTGGGTAGCACATAACGTTACCTTGTATCTTTAACCTGCAAAAGTGGTTATTTGTAAGAATGAGCTCAACAGCTCAGCAAAATCTAATAGTTTACATACATCACATAATACATAGATAACATGCTAATCATATACATCATAAACATTTGGCTAAACATATCATACATACTGTACATCAATTACCAAGTAATAAATTGAGTTCCATAACTCAATTAACATTTTAACTCAATGGACGTTGTCATAAATTGACTTTGTCGTTTCATACATACAACACATAAAATACATCATGCTTTTACATCATCGATTTAAAATAATTAATCATTTAGTTCACATAACAAATAGGAACTGAAAGACTTGCCTGGTTCGTAGATTACCAATTACCATAATCAGCTTATACTTATATGCACTTCATGTATCCTACACGATATATATAATCATGCACAATATTTATTAGTCGTATAGCAACACTTAGTATTAATTCTACTTTACATTTCATAATCCTTCGTTTTATTCTCTATACAATTCTCAACGTAGAAATTAAGTTCTCCTCGTAAACCTTTCATTTTGTTGCGTTCTACTTTAATCGACACTTAACATTTAGTTAAGTCTTAAACTTTTCCTTTACATTAGATGTATAATGTTTATAGTAAATCTTTGGCTTGCTACAATTTTATTTTATTTTGCATCTCCCGCCGGGGCGGGAGTTTTCTTCACAAAAAGGCCGCCAAGGCAAGGTTACCGCCGGGGCGGTAAACGTAGTACATTTAGACCGTCGGGGCAACAAATTCAGTGCAATTATACCGCCGGGGCAGGGAGACCTCCGGGGCGACAAACCCAGTGCAATTTCACCGTCGGGGCGGTGAACCTGAAACTCAACTTCTGCAGTTCGCGAACTGCAGAATATTCAAACCCAAAAACACGAATTTTAAGCATCAAACAACAATTCCAAGCATACCCAATTATCATAAATTTTGTTAAAACAATTCTAAACATGTATTTAACCATCCTAAATATATAATTCACATTAATCCACCAATTTAGAGCCTCAAATCTCATGTTCATACTAATTTTTACAAACTTTGACAAATTTAGCGTAATCAATCATTACAGATTCGTTATTCAGCCAATTTGGTCCGTTCAACTTCCGTTGTTTTCGTTTTTTAACGCATAACAACAATCCATCATCAATTTACAGATCAACATGCAATTCAAACATAAATTCATACATTTAAGCCATATTCATATTTTTCTTCTCTGTAAATTTCTAAACTCTAATTAAACATAATTTCATGGATTTAATTACTGGAAATTCAATTATGAACAATATAGAACAAATTACATAAACCCAAGAACATGTATAATAGATTCCTCTACTAATTCATCATCAAGACTAATTACAGAGAACTAGTTTTAGAAAAATAAGAACTAGAAATTTTAGAATTTACCTTTGATTTCTTTTTTAAACCTAGAATAAATGATATGAATCATCTTCTTCTTCCTTCTTTGGTTCTCAATTTCACAGAGAGTTTCTTCTCTCTAAATTTCTTTCTTTCTCTTCTCTTTGGCTTACAAAACTAACTGATGAAAGTAACTTACGTGACTTTTAGTTGGAGGTTTTCAGCGGTTAAGGAAATAAAAGGTTTAGGCCATGTTTGGCCAAACCCATTTAAGACTTCATTCTAATTTATTTTAATAATATTCTTATTATAAGATATTGTGTCACACTTTAATTTAATTAAACTTATTATATTAATAAATCTAATTAAACTTATTAATAATTTCAATTAAAACCTTAATGACCAAATTATAATTCAATTTAGTCAAACTATAATTTTATTAAATAAGTCATTTTATTCAATAAAACATTAATCCTCTAATTTAATTATTTAATTAAATTATAATATTCTCATCACATTGGTGTACTAAAATACGCACCAACACTTCACACGCAATTATGTTCACACCAATTCACTATTTTAATTAAGCAAATCACTCACATTATTTATGAATCTTAATTCACAATAATTTCCATTGTCCACAAGACATAACAATCAAATTATATTATTTCCCAATATAATTTTAACTTAATTAAATTACCTAATATTATTCAACTAATTTCCTTCTCATGACAATTTCATTTAATCTTTTCAATGGTTTAATTAATTATTAAACCATTTCTTCCCTATTACATGAATATATAATTTGTTTCACACCGAACCACATATTTCACAATATGAAATATATATATATATATACATATTCAAACCCAAAACGTCTCGTAATAAGAATTTTATTTATTAAAATCTTATTTAATAATTTCTAAAAATCTGGGTTGTCACATCGTCTAAGCGCCATAGAGGAGAAGACTCTGGTTCACAAGCGTCCAAGTCCTATAACAAGAGGAGATTCGCCAGTGAAGCCGCTTTGGAGCGGTTTCACTCATTACTCGGGGGAATGGCGTTGATTCCCGAATGGGGCCTCAAGCCTTATGAGACTCGGGATGGTGGCGTGGCTGCCATGATCATAAAACGAGGTTGGGTAGACTTCACCGCACAACTGGAGGCAACAGTGGTTTTCGTGGTAAAGGAGTTCTATGCCAACGCCAATGAGGCTCAAAATAATGTGGTCCAAGTTCGGGGGAAGGCGGTGGTTTTCGACAAGGCGAGCATAAATGACTATTAAAACCTTAAGGATATGGAGGACGAGGACGACTTTACCGAGTATAGGCATGAAGAGCTAAATTGGGTCCAAGTTATTAAATGCCTATTTAGGCCCGGGGAAGATTGGACGTTGAAGGGGACTGAGGCGCTACACTTCTCACATAACGAGCTGAGCCGGTATGGCAAGGCTTGGTACTAATTCATTTATGCCAAGTTACTGCCAACCACGCATGTGACAGAGGTCATCAAGGGTCAGGCGGTATTGCTCTCTGCTATAGTTACCGATAAGAGCATAGATGAGGGACAAGTCATTCATGACTCCATCTGACATGCCATTCAAGGGAGTTTGACTGGCGGGTTGCCACACCCGTCGTTGATCTGTGGGTTATGTAAGAAGGAGAAGGTCGTCTAGAGTGACGATGAGGTGATTCAACACCCGAAAGCGTTGATTGACAACAGTACGATGAGTCGCTTTAAGCTGTAAGATGGTGGCAACTCTCATCCACAGGGGACTGGGTTCATTGTGGTTGCTACTCACCATGCTGTTGCGGGACCATCCCAGCCTCCTTAGCCCAGTGCCACCTCATCTCAGTCGCCCATGGAGGTACGAGTGTTACGCAAGGAGTCTCACGAGTTACATCGGGAGTCTTGATGCCAGTCCAGGCACATCGACCAAGTTGTGCAGCGGGTGGACTCCTTCCTAGAGTACTCCACGAACTTCAATTATGCCCCCGCCCAGATGTTCGCAAATTGTGGATTTAACTCAGGCCCGAGTCCGGTTCAGTTCCCTACTCCTCCTTTGTTTCTTGAATACACCTTCGACTCAGCGGACGATGAGGACGCTGATAATGCTACTTGACATACCCTCAGGGAAGTCCTCTATTTAAATTTTGTATATCTTTACATTGAGGACAATGTTTACTTTAAGTTTGGTGGTGTATTCCTATTTTATTTGGTACTTAGGTAGTTATTTTTGTTTTATTTTATTTAATTTGCATGTTAGATAATTTATTTATTTATAGTTTAACTTGAGCAATGTTTTTATTAAATTTGTTTATTATGGCTTATGATAAGAATGTGATGAATTTTTAACTCTAGTGAAATTGAGGAACATGCTTAGTTTAAATTTTGACTTATGAGCTCGTGATTTTGACCTATGAGTTGGTTTTACACTATTTGTGATTATTTTGTATTTAAGATACACATATTCATCTGTTAAGCTAGTTATGACTTAGAGAGTATTTGGTTGCATGTTTATGAAAGATATCTTTGAAACTTAGAATACGTATTTGAACATCATTTGAAGCAAAATCTAGGCACTCATATAAGTTAGGAGGAAATCTTGGATTATTTGAAGAAAAAAAATTGAAAAAATTTGAACATTCCCGGGTTGACATGATGAAACATGTGGTGAGTTGATATAGAGCGTAAAACGCACTCACTCATAAATATATGCTGGAAACGAGATGGAGCGTAAAACACACTCGTTTAATAGGAGGTGAGATGGGGCATAAAATGCACTCATCAAAATTTAAAAATAAAATAAATAAAAACAGTTTAAAAGAATATTTGGGAAGGGGGAATTATAAATACAAATAAGGGTCTTCAAAGCTTAATTTTTGAAAAAAATCATTTTGCTCCCCTAGTTTAGATGATGTCTTCATTAGCAGAGATTGATATGATAAGTAAGTTTCTAGAGTTGATATTGGATATCTTTCATGTAGTATTTGATTATATTATCTTATCTAAGTTATGACTAGTTTGAACATTTGGATGCATTCACGCACTTAAAGGATCATGAGTAGTTGTGGAACTGATGATTAGGTTGAAATTCTAGGCTTTGCATGTTCTTAAAATTTTGCTTGAGTTATCATTTAAATGAAATTTTTGAGGCCATTATTCAATTTGTATTGATTCATTGCTCGAGTTAGTTATTAGTTAGAGTTGTTTTTGTTCTTAGTGTTTTGCTTGAGTACAAACAAAAATTCAAATTTGGGGGTATTTGGTAAATGGATTTTATACCTACGAATTGAGTACTTTTGGCTTGATGAAACTATGAGTCCTTGGGTATTTTCTATTCTTTTTTTACACATTTTATTTGCTTTTATGCAGGAAATGCAAAAAGAGAATAAAGTTCTGAAAATGGAAGTGAAAGAGTGATTATTGGTCAGAATGAGGCTAAGTGGTTGAAGCTAGGTAGTCAGTGTATCGACGTGCAGTGAAGATGGCACGACATGGGCACGGCGAAATAGCATAGGCGTGCAACGGTTAGCTAGCGCGACAAAGTGCTAGGAAAGGCAGCAGCACGCAGGCATTTGAGGAATAACTCCAACCCAGCAGCGCTATGCACTGGCGCAGCAGCGCTGGCTAATCAGTGAAATAATGCAACAACGTTGGTTAGTAGGGCAGCAACGCTATCTCATGGATTGGCATGGCTGACTTATGTGATGCAGTCGTAACCAAATTGGAAAGTTGTACTTGTTGACTTGGTTTTGGACGCTACTTTTCCTAGCTGCATGAAGTCTTATAAATACCAATCAAAGGCTGACTTTCAAAATACATACATATATATATATATATATATGGAAGCTAGGGTTTTGGCATCAGATTTTCCAAGGAGCGAGAAAGATTGCTTTATCAGAATTCCAAGGAACACGAAGGGAATTAAGAATTAAAGGCTAAGCGGGGAGATCAAGAGTTGCCACACAGATTTTTATCTCTTCTCTTTTCTTTTAGTGTTTGTAATCTTGAGATGTTACTTGGTTTATTGATGATGTTTTCTTTCAACGCTATGAACTAAATTTTCTATTAAGATTGCAATGGAACCCAATGATAAGTCTAAATCAATTTGCTCTCATTTTGATTACTGCTGATCATACTTGAATTGTTTATCATATTTTGCACTTAATGTATGATTGTCTGATCGATAATTATTTGATAACTTATATGAAACTGGGAAGTGGATTATAGGTTTAGATCTGAATATGATAGCATGCGTTTAGTTTATTCTTCTTAGGATTGAATAACTAATTTGTGTATAGATAGGAATATACCTATATGCCGTGTGTAACCAATTTGAGAATTCATTAAGGCCAATTTGAGAATTCGAACTTAATGAATCTGTTCTTAGTTAATTCACATAGAAATATAGTGATTTAATTTGAAGAGATGTATTTATCTAACCATCGGAAGAGGTTTTATAAATAATTTGCGAATTCTTTGTTAACGATTTGCTATGATTGATTAATTGAAAATGAGAGTAAAGAGATTTAGATGAGACATTGGGGGAAATTGTAATCTTAGTCTTTAAATCTGATATTAATTCATCCTTAATTATTTAGTTTCAATTTTTACTTAATTAGTTTCATAAACCTAATTTCATTTGTTTAAATAAAATTGAATTGATTCAAAATTAGTACTTGGTAAATATTATTAGCATATTCCTCATGGGATCGACACTCTACTTACTACTGTATTATTTGTTGATCGCGTATACTTGCGCGTAAATTGTCAATACCTAAATCGGACAACACTTTCTCATCAAGCCAGCATCTAGGGCATCAAGGGAGTGGTATCTTGTTCATCTAGAAGAGTTCAATTCCAATGCGTTTATCATGGCCTCCAAACAAGGTACACAATATTTTTTATATGTTCTAGATGTTTTTCTTCTATCTATGTTTAAGGATGGAATTAATTATTGTGAATTAATTCTTACAATTATTTTGTTAAGGCTAAATAGAATTTTATTTATAGTCAGAATTTATTATTGTTAAATTTTAGGGGGTAACTCCTAAAAGTAGGGTTGAATGACTACTCTAAAAAGTAGAATTGAATAACGATTTTATCTTATTTATTATATATATATATAATATATATATATATATAATATAGATATAGACTAGCTTATGATCGCGTGCGAAGCACGGGCCTTGTTTTGTTATAAAATTATTGTATTATTTATATATATTTATATTATACTATACTAATATATTAATTCTACTAATAATAGGTTAATATTGTGTACAATAATTTTTATATAAAAAAAATATTTCCTTCTGAAATATCCTATTTAACTAATAGTGTATAACTAATTATTGATGAAAAATTAAATAAATTTAAAAAATCTACAATAATAATTCTTCTACTCTTATAATATAAATGATAATATATCTCTTTCAAATGATTTATTTGTTTATGTATTTTTATGTTCATCTATTTATATAATAATAAAATCTTAATTAAACTCAAATAATTATACTATATAATTTAGTAATAAAAAAGTATTATATAATATAATATTATTGTTAGCAATAATATTAATTTTAAAGAACACTAACTAAATTAGAAAATGTACAAGAATAACAGATAGTGGTAAGTAGATAATTATGATAATAAGAATGTAGTTGAAAATATTAAGAAATTAAATAATAGATCAGAAAAAAAAAATTACTAAAGTTTAGGTTCCTATTCCAACATTTTAGGTAGGGCTGCAAACGAACCGAACTGTTCGCGAAACGGTTCGGTTCGGTTCGAGTTCGACTTGTTCGCCTAGTCGAGTCGAGTTCGCACATAATGTTCCGTTCGATTGCTCGATCGAACATGTTCGCGAACCATGTGGTTCGGTTCGTCTTTGTTCGCGAACAGTTCGAGTTCGGTTCGGTTTGGTATGTTCGAGTTCGGTTCGATAAGTTCGAGATCGGTTCGAGTAGTTCGATTTCTTAATTACATGTTTAAATTGTTTCTAAAATTCTAAATAAAAATAATTGGTTATTTCAAATAATTGGTTCGATAAGTTCGAGTTCGGTTCGATAAGTTTGGTTCGATAATGTGTTTGTGAACTGTTCATGTTCGCGAACAACCTTATGTTCGACTTGTTCGCGAACAGTTCGCGAACACCAAACGATCCGAACTCGTACATAGTTGTTGGTTCGATCAAGTTACTCGAACATATTCGAGTTCGACTAAAAGTGTTCGAGTTCGGTTCGAGTTCGACAAAGTTCGGTTCGGTTCGGTTCGTTTGCAGCTCTAATTTTAGGGTTGTAGGACCATTCTCAAGTTTTTGAGTTGAGAGACTATTTTGTGCTATTTATTATATATATAGATTGTTATCAATAATATGAATTTTAAAGAACACTAACTAAATTAAAAAATGTATAAGAATAAGGGATAATGGTAACTAGATAATGTTAGTAGTTAAATTTATGTGCATCCTATTTAATTTGATAATAAACTAAAAAGTAATGTATATTTATAAACCAGTAGTTTTGTAAAGTCCTTGTGAGAACTTAATATGTAAAAGCTTGATCCATTTCATAGAACTATAAGTTGTAATGTTTGAAATAAAGAATAAGGTTGATCGAAGAGAAGAAGTAGCTATCAAGTCCGTAGAACAAGTATAAGGAACTTCAAGTTCGTAGAGTACCTATCATCGTAGAACATGGAACTCAGAAGTGTAGAAACAAGACTACAGATAAGTTACTCTACTATTTGGGAAAGTAACTCTACGACTGGATAAAATCGTAGAGCACTTTAATGACAATCAATGTCATAATGACAAGGTCCTAGTCCTAGTCCTAGATTTGATTATATCAAGGATGATCCTTCCAAAGATTTTCGATAAGGCCAAGGAAACTTAGAACTATTTGTAATAGTTATACTAACAAGGACAAGGACATGTGTCAGCAACTGCACAGTGCCCTAAGGTGGTCCTAGCAGACAACAATATAGAGTCAACAATAAGAATTCAAAAGGTGTCCTAGACAAGATTAAAGTAACGATAAAAATCACAACGGGAATATCCCATGGAAGCTCTATAAAAGGGTAGCAAACTTCAAACATCAGAAGAATGGAATTAAGCCAAAACGCAACCTAATCTAAAAGTTCAAAAAGATTTCTTCTTTATAATTCTAAGAAATTTCAGTTGCTGCTAAGTTATTCAATCAAGAAGCTCATTGTTACTTAGCATCACCTCAAACCAACTTTATTCCTTTGTAATTGTGATCTTACTGATCAGTGTAATCTAAGTCTGTATGACTAGAGGGATTCTTAGTGAATCAGTTGTAAAACAGTTCTTTATCAACTGTAATCTTGGTGATTACCCCTCTTTCGTGGAATATCCCTACTCTCTGAGTAGAAGAGAGGACTAGGAGATTTTTGTGCTCCGAACCTCTTAAAAATCTATGTGTTCTTTATATTTCTGCATTCTATTTTTTGCTACCCTACATTTTTTTGTAAGTGACTATTTTCATATTTCTGCTAAATTTATAAGTGAGATTTCTTTTATATCTTTAAAGGGGCATTTTAAAAATATCATTCTATTAAGTATATCAAAATCAGTTATATGTTTAACTATTTGGTAATCAATTATTAAAAAGAAATTTTGAAAAGATCTATTCAACTCTCCTTCTAGATTCTTTCTTGTGCTTTTGGGAACAACAAGTGGTATCAGAGCTTTTGGTTCTCTTTGAACTAGCTTAATCGCTTGAGTAGATTCATGGCACAAAACAAAACCAGTTTTGAGCTTGGTGGTGGAAACAAGCCACCATTGTGTAATAAATACAAGTTTGCTAATTTGAAGGTTCGTATGCAGACGTATATGAATTTTATTGATGATGAACTATTTGATGATGTGTTGAATGGGCCATATATTCCTACAAAGCTAGCTCTTACCTCTGATGATCTAAACAAAGTAGCAGTCAAGCAAATATAGAGTGGACTGAGAACGAGAAAAAGCTTGTAGCACTTGATAAAAGAGCTAAGAACATTCTGTTCATGGCTCTTGAAGATAAACTGTTTGAGAATGTGGTAAACTGCAAAACTACCAAAGAAGTATGGAAAGCCCTTCTTGTCATGCATGAAGGCACTAAAGAACTTCGAGAAAACAAGCAATCTTGGAGTGACAGTGAAAATGATTCAAACTCAGATTCAAGTGATGATGAAAGTCCTCAAATGGTCAATCCCTACCTTATGGCCATTGAAGCTCGAGAGGTCAACACCACTGATCATCAAAAAATTGATATCAATGAGGTATTTGATTTTGACTCTCCTAATACTGATATTTCTGATTTAAGAACTACTTTATGTGACATAACATCTGAGTTGCATAAATATATGAAGTGATTCAGGGTGCTATCAAAGGATCATTCTTTGCTACAAGAAGAGAAAGAAAGAGTACAACTTGAGTTGAAAATAGTTTAAAAAAATACTTGTTCATTCTCCAAACTTGAAGCTGAGAATGAAAACTTGAAAAACACTATTAAACGGTCTGCACAGAGAGAGTTGGTTTCCAGAATTATGGAATTAGAGAAGATAATCTCTATATGGAATAAATCTTCCTCTTCTATGGACTCCCTGATCACTAGTCAAAGATCAAGTTCTGACAGATCAGGTTTAAGATTTGAGGACTTGTCCTCAGATTGATGTGTGGATACAATCTTAGAGACTAACAATAACATTGCTTCTAGTTCCCATAGAAATATTGTGTTTGTGAAATCTACACAGGTTGCTGAGACAACTATTCACAGTTCTACGATTTCTGGTGATCAAATTGTGATCCCTAAGAAAATAAATCACATACTGGTTTGGGATTTAAGAAATTACAGAGTAAAGTTAAAACTACCTTCAAGTCAAGAAGGATCGTAGAGCCAATTTATGTTTATTCAACAAACCAACTTGACAAGAAACGTAGAGCTAACTTCTACTCTACGAATTCTCAAAATCTTAGAACAGTGTGGAAGCACAAAGAGTTTGACCCAAAAAAAGGCTATTAGTGTTTTTGTTCCACATGTGTCCTTGAAGAAAAGGAATCCATACACACACAAGCATGCATAATGTTAAACGCTATAATTGTCATAATTATGGTCATATTGCTGTAATGTTTTTTTTATGATTACCTTGTCTATAGGAAGCCTAGAGTTAGGCAGGTCTGGGTTCTTAAGAGCACTAACCTATCAGGACCCAAGCAAATCTAGGTGCCAAAGTAAAATCTAAGTTCTCTTATAGGATAACAGTTCCACTAATTCAATTTGGTATCTAGATAGTGGATCCTCAAGGCATATAACTAGGAACAAAGCTTTTCTATCAAACTTCAAAGAGAAAAATGGTCCTGTTGTTGTCTTTGGAGATAACAACTCAGGAAAAACAAGATAATATGGCACAATAGGAAATGGTACAGTCTCCTTCAGCAAGGTAACATTTGTTGAAGACTTGAAGCACAATCTTTTGAGCATTAGCCAACTATGTGATACAGGGCACCAAATGATCTTCCTCAATAATTAATGCCAAGTGAGAGACCTAGAGACAAATTCAGTAAAGCTTACTGGAACCATAGAAGGAAATGTCTATGTAGTCAACCTATCAAAGCTGAGCTCAACAGAATCTGCTTGCTTCTTTACCAAAGCCTCTAAAGATGTTAGTTGGTTATGGGATAAAAGGTTGTCTCATTTAAATTTTAGGCATATGTCCAAGCTTGCCTCTAAAGATCTGGCTTCAGGTTTACCTAAGCTAAACTTTGTCAAGGAAAAGCTTTGCAAAGCTTGTCAGCTAGGGAAGCAAACTAAAGTCTTATTCAAGAACAAAACAATTAACTCTAATAATCGGCCATTACAACTTCTTCATATGGACTTATTTGAGCCTATTTCTACTGTTAGTCTTGAAGGAAAAAGATATACACTAGTGGTAGCAGATGACTACACTAGATTTACTTGGGTCTTCTTTCTAGCTTCTAAGGATGAAACTAGCTATCAATTGATCAAGCTTTTCAGACTAGTTGAAAATGAGAAGGGTGGAAAGATCAAAACTATCAAGAGTGATCATGGATGAGAATTTTTTTTTTTTTTGAAGTAGATAAGTTCTGTGGAGTCAATGGCATTCATCACAATTTCTCAGCACTAAGAACTCCTTAGCATAATGGAGTAGCTGAAAGGAAAAATAGAACTCTTAAAGAAGTAGGGAGGACTCTTCTAGTTGCAGCAAGGCTACCTGAGTATTTCTGGGTTGAAGCTGTCAACACTGCGTGCTACACTTAGAACAGATCACTTATTCATTCTTCATTCAAGAAAACATCCTATGAGCTGTGGAAAGGGAAGAAGCCCAATATTAGTTACTTTCATATCTTTAGATATGCATGTTACATCATCAACAATGGTAACAGTTATCTGACTAAATTTCAAGCCAAGTCAGATAATGGTATTTTTCTTGGTTATACTATTGATAGTAAAGCATATAGGGTATTTAATAAAAGGTTATTACATGTTGAAGTATCAATTCATGTTACGTTTGATGAAACTGACACCAAAGAGCCAAGTAAAGCTACCATGTTTGATGAAATCGTAGTACAGGATCAAGAAAATGTAGAACGGGAGGACTCTATGACCAAAAAGTCAACGATCGTAGAGCTGGAGCAAGAAGTCGTAGATTCAGAAGTTCTTGAGTTGGGAACTCTACAAATAAAAGATCCTCCTGAACTTAAACAAGATGATCCAAACCTTAAAGTTCTAATATAAGAAGGCACAAGGACTGATATTTCAACTAAAAAAAGATGGGCCAAAGATCACACACAAGATCTAATAATTGGTGATCCAAATGTTAGAGTCAGAACCAGCCGTAACATTTAGCAATAAAAAAGATTTCACCAAAGAAGTGCTCTCTTAACCAAGCTAGACATGGTCAATGAACTAGTAACCGGGATGTCCACATCTGCTAATTGCTGTAACCCAGAATTAGTGCTTCTATTTGAGTTTTCTATCTCAAATGGAACCAAAGTAGATTGATGAAGCTCTTCAAGATTCAAGCTAGATTGAAGTGATGCAAGAAGAGTTGAACCAGTTTGAAAAAAGCAAAGTTTGGAGATTGGTCCCAAGACCAAGAGATCATCTAGTTATTGATACCAAATGGGTTTTCAGAAACAATATGGATAAAGATGGTGTGATCACAAGAAATAAAAAAAGACTAGTACTTAAAGGTTATTCTCAAGAAGAAGGCATTGACTATGATGAGACCCTTGACCAGTGGCAAGACTTGAAGCTATCAGAATATTTCTTGCTTATGCTGCCCATATGAAGTTCAAAGTATTTTAAATAGATGTCGATAATGCATTTCTCAATTGAAAACTCCAAGAAGAGGTTTATGTAGAATAACCTCCAAGTTTTGTTAATCCTACTCACTCTAACAATGTGTATATATTAGACAAACCATTATATGGTTTTAAAACAAGCACTTAGGGCATGGTATGAAACTTTAACTAACTTTTTTTATTGAAAAAGGTTTCACTAGAGATAAAGTAGACATAACACTACTTCTTAAAAAACATAAAGATAAAACATTATTAGTACAAATTTATGTAGATAATATTATATTTGGTTCTACCAATAAAAAGTTATGTGAAAAATTTGCCAAGCTTATTCAGAGCAAATTCGAAATGAGCATGATGGGAGAGTTGAACTTCTTCCTTAGATTATAAACGAAACAAACAGAAGAAGGAATTTTTATCAACCAAGCCAAATACATCAAAGATCTTCTTAAGAAATTTGGCATGAAATCAGCTACCCCTATAACGGTCGGGAATTTTAATTTCCTTGTAACCCCAGTTTATGTGTGAATAAAATGAATTTTTATTTTTATGTATATTATTATGTGTTATGTGCTTAAAGGTTGTGTTATAACCTAAGATATGTGTATGTGTTGAATTTTACGTGTTGTAGTGTCGTTAGGGTGAATATATAGACTTCGCGAAAAATCGCAAAATCACTATTCATGGGGCACGTTTACCGAGGCATTATTCGCGCCATAATATTTTGCGCCTTTTTCGACCTTAATAAATTTCAGTAATACACGTGTGCGAAGTGACAATTTTTCCAAGTGTTAGATTTTCATTTTGAGCCCAATCGTGTTTTATTCGGTATCCGAAATGTATAATATGAATGTTCCGAATAAATAGACGAATCCCATAATTATTATTTTTATGTGTCCCAATAATTTATGGGAGTACCCATTTTAATTTTAGGTAGAGTTATTTACCAAATTGGGCACAAAAGTGGGAGTATTCGGATATATTTTTGTGTATTTGGGCATTTATTTTTGGCTTGTTACTTCAAGAGGGAACCAACCCAAACCCCATCAACTAATCAAATGCTAGGAAAATGAGAGAGGAGAGGGAGTTGCCGGCAAGCCTCCTTGAGCCACAAACCCACTTCTCCCAAAATTACTCCTTCAATCTCCTATCCAATTCAAACCATTCCATTTCTCTCTTGCATGCCATTTCCTTTCTTCCCTGTCTAAGTTCAGCAGATAGAGAGGGAGAGAGAGAGAGCTGCAAGAAGGAAGAAGGAGAAAGTCGGCGGAAAGGAGAAGGAAGTCGCCGGAAAAGAAAGGAGGAAGAAGAAGAAGGCACGGGTGGAAGAAGAAGAGAATCCAAGCAAGAAGAACCCTCAAAATCAAGCCTAGCCGAGCTTTTTAACCTCTAGGAAGCATTTACAGAGGTAAACAACCAACCAAATCCATTCCATTCGATTTCTTGTTAAGTTTTTCTTAGTTTTGAGCTCTTAAGCTTGTGGGTCGGATTTATGGCGATTCTTGGTGTTTTTATTTGTTCTAAATGTTTGTAAATGTTGTTAAAAAGTTATGTAAGACATTAATAACATCAAAGTGGAACAAAAAGGGAACAAATCCGTACCTTGGCTTAATGGAGCAAAAACAATGGACAAAACATGGACTTTGGACGTTCAGACCATTTTAGAGGACTGTAAAGCTATGATTTCGTATTTGTTAATTTTATTTGTTGTTATGATATTGTAGTTTCATGGGTTACGAAACTAACCCAGTTGGAATGGAGTAAAAGGAGTTAAAACGAGTTCGTAGTAATGATTTTTGTAAAACTTGTCAAGAACTCGAAGAACAGAGTATGAACTTAGTACTTTGGCCTAAGATTTATCCATGTTAACATTTATGGGTGATTCTAAATTTTTAATATGTTGTAGCTACATAAGTTAGGAGTCCATAGAGTCCAGAATGGACCAATTTACTTGTGTATTGAAGGAGTTATAGAGGTTGGAGTGGTCGGAGGTCGGAAACGCGAACTGGGATCAAACCCAGAATCCGGCTACTGGAGAGTGACGTCGCAGCGTCACTCATAAGCCTTGCATCTGACGCTACAGCGAGGGGCAAAATTGGGAATAAAACGGGACTTGCGCCGCAGCGCCAAGTCCAGTAGTGAGCCTCACGCAGCAGCGTGAAGCCTGTCAGAGGAGAAGGACGGGACGCTCGCCGCAGCGACGAGTTCAAGTACTAAGCTTCACGTCGCAGCGTGAAGCCTGTCATGGAGAAAACACGGGACTCATGCCGCAGCGTGAAGTCCAGTTCTAAGGTTTGGCGTTGTAGCGCCAGCCCCGTGTCTGACCTGGGTCGGGTCAATCAGACCGGGTTAGGTCGGGTCGGACCTAGTAAACTTGTCCAGCGGGTCCAACACTTATATTTTTGTACAAATGATTAGACAAGTTAGTTATTTATATTAAGCCTTAATTGCTTAAGTGTATGCTAAGTGTCAATCAAATTGGTATTGTCTTAAGGCGTAAATTGGGTAAACTGGATGCAACTTACGTTTGGCTTCCAGGGGGCGCTGCCCCCTTAGACCCCCGCCAACTCGCCGGCGAGCTGGGCAGCCGCTCGCTCACCTGGGAGAGAGACCCTCGACTGGGTAGTCGTAGTGGCAATCAATGTGTTTTAATGATGCAACGTCTGTTTTAAACTTAATCTTTATGTGACTAATTGTTATATGAATACGTATTTATATGTGTAAGATATTAAGGAGCGTGTGTTGTAATATTGTAGCAGACGCACCAGGCAAGTTTCTAAACCTTATGCACTATTTTTATTTCATGCAAACAGGTATATGTTAGGCAAGTTTCCTAACGCTTGTCTAACCCTTGTGTTGAGCAAATTTCCTATCTTATACAAATATTGTATATTGTTGCAAGTATTACTCCATTAAGCGAGTTTTTTATCTTATTCAACATATTCTGGACAGATTCCTTTACTTCAATCATTGTCATGTTGTAAGTACTCTTAGAATGAACTGTTAATCGTTCACGTTACCTAGCTATGCTTTAACGCATGTTATTAAAGCTTTCAAATTCTATATTCCATGAACTGCATAAGATAGATGTCAAAGCCAATTATTTCGGCTATACGTATGTTTAATCATCATTGTTGTTAAGTAAAGCTATCCGATCAAATTGTTTGGTTTGGATTCCTATGTAAAGCTGAGATGAACAACCCTCATAGAAGGGGAAACAGTATGTATGTCGGGGAACCGACACGCGCGCGAACAGTAAGTAAAAGGGGTTATGCATAACACCGGGTACATTAGGCTGATCACCTAGTGTATTAGTATGTTGGGTTATCAGATAAAATTCTGGTGATTCTAGTAAAATTTCAGTGTCATGATGACCACTCAGTATAGAATATTTCCTCCATTTGGAAAAATTGAAATCATTCAGTCTATAGAGGCCCTAAAATTGTGTTAATGAGATCATTCGTTGAGATTGTGCAAATTCTTGAGCTATCTTTTATTCTCTTTGTCGACGCCGGGAGGATGTGTCTACACTCTTGATTCTTATAAGCTATAAAGTCTTCATTTGATGATTCGCGATTATTGTTATTATATTTTTGCTGAGCAAATTTGTTGCTCACCCTTGCTTTCCTTAAAATATTTCAGTTAGTGGAGCTCGTGGTGAAAGCTCAGGGAAGGATAAAGCCAAAGGCAAAGCTACTGATTAACTTTGTACCGTTAAGATTACCATTTTGATTATGTATTAAGACTCGTTGACTTTTAAGATGTATTAAGACTTAATTACCCTTATGTATTAAGTTACGTTTTGTAGAAGTTTTGGTTTCGAGACTTTGGACAGGATTATTTATGTTATATCAATATAAAGATTCCTTTATTTTCGCTATAAGTTATCAATAGTATGATGTATGTTCTAGAAAGTGACAAACCAGGTTCGTGGTTCGGGTGACCCGAATTTGGGGGCATCACAGGTTGGTATCAAAGCCTTAGGTTATAAACCTTTAGAGAGAGGTCTTTAGGCTATAACCTTAGGAAGTGTATGTTAGGTTTGTATAGCGCGAACATGCAATCAAATTACATAAATAAAGCGGAAGCGCGATAAAATCAGATTTTAAAATTTTATACAAACCATCACCATGATCTTTCTTTATGCACAATTATTAATTAAACGAAAGAGATGGAGAATAAGAATTATACCCTTGTAGAATTCTAGCTTCCTCAGGTACAAGTTCACCTCCAATTCCTTCGCGTTCTCCTTGAATTCCACCGATTAAATTCCTTCCTTTGATCAACGTTAGCCACCCAAGTGTTTGGCCTCTAGAGGTGATCCACCAAGGAAGAACAAATATTCAAGAAGTTGGGTGTTTGGCAAAACCCTAGTTTCTATCTCTATAGAAATTGTAAGTACTCTCCACAATCTAATGTAAGAGTGTGTAACCCTAATCTATGATAAGACTTCTCTTATTTATAGATGTAGGAAAACCCCTTCCCTAAACTATTTAGGATTAGGGTTTCTATTTTAATTAAATTCCTTTAATTATATTCCTAATCCAATTAGGAATTAATGAGAGAGAGTACTTCTATTAATTAATTCTCAATCCCTATTAGGAATTAAATAATAGTTATATTAA
Organism: Aralia elata; assembly: GCA_034770075.1. Taxonomy (NCBI): domain Eukaryota; kingdom Viridiplantae; phylum Streptophyta; class Magnoliopsida; order Apiales; family Araliaceae; genus Aralia; species Aralia elata. Next base: position 67,723,196 of record CM068377.1, read on the forward strand.
TTAATTCTCAATCCATATTAGGAATTAAACAATAGTTATATTAATTAATTCTCAATCCCTATTAGGAATTAAATAATAGTAATATTAATTAATTCTCAATCCCTATTAGGAATTAAATAATAGTAATAGTAATAATAATAATAATAATAATAATAAGACTCCTCTTATTAATTTATATTTAATATTTCTAAAATATTAAATAATAAATATTAAGCTATTTAATTTATTCTATCTCCATAGATTAAATTAAATACACTTAACTTATTATTACAATTATGTCATTTACTTCTTAAATAAATATTTTCCTTTTGCGGTGTGACCCTTTAGGTTCTCCATATTAAACCGGTTGTGAATAAATCAATTAGAATAATTCTAATCTTATTTAAATAAATAAATTAAACTATTTAATTCATTTAAATAAATAATATTTATTCTACAATAAGGGTAAGCCCCCTTAGCGATCAACGACGTTCCAGATAATATAGATTTCAACATTAATCACAAAAGAACCTTTGAGTAAATAGTTACCGTACAATTCAATCCTTCTACCATACAATGTCCCAATTAAATATAAGACATGGAATTTCTGTCAAGTCTTATTTTATTTAATTATATGTATTTCGATTCTCAAATGCACAACTCTAAATAATGCAAATTAGAAACTCCTTTCTAATTTCATTCTGCCTTGGCCAAGGACTACTGAGTTATCATTTATCGAATCACATAGGACATTCACATCTTTTACTAGACATGGTAGATTCTTTGTTGATCATTCACCTATCTCCATGTACAACTTATTATACCCAATCATACCCTTTGATATACCCTAAAGGTCTTAAGGGACATGTCAAAGTATAACTTATCATACACAAGATACTATGATGATCTCAAGTCTAAGGATCACTTGTACTACTATCACTAGAGGAATTCCTATTGACAGTCGAGTAAAACTCCATTAGGTATTCCTTAGCGAGTCACGTTCAGTGAACTTATTCTCCAATAAGCACCTACATACTTGCTTTAGTGTCTCCACACAAATGATTATGAGATCAATCATCCTCTTCATAAGAGCAAGCAATGTATGTACTAATCTATCCGGATTCACTAATCCCCTTTTTAGTAATCCAACGATTAGGAACGATTTTAGTTTTTGAGCTATCTAGAATTTAGATCTCATTAGCATGATCACCATCATGATTCTAAAAGCATTGCTCAAAACTTAGGGTTTATCACATTTAATATAACAGCACTATGTAGATAATATAAAATGCCTTTTAAGAAAATCAATTCTTTTATTAATAACCGAATAAGATTACAAAGTATATGCTACATCATATCAAATATAATTTGGCTTGTGTGCATACTACTTTCAATCTCCCACTTGCACTAAAGCCAATCGTCATGGTATCTAATACACTTCTTCTCTAAGTGACGATCATCCTGCCGTTTGGATAAAACTTCAGTAAATGGATATGTAATGTTGTTCTTGAGAGTCCACTATCTCTATAGTGACTTTTCTTCTTTCAATGATTCCTCTAATCAAATGAAAGTGTTGCAACACATGTTTGAATCCAAGATGAGACTTAGGAACTATTCCTAGTTCTGTGATGAACTTTTCATCCAAACAATCAACTTGCAGCTTCACTTACAGCTATATACTTTGTCTTTGTGACTAACTCTTTGCTATTTTGGAACCTTTCCAATTCACTGCACCACCATTCAAGGTAACAATTCACCCTAAAGTGAATTTGTTATCGTCTTGGTCAGTCTGAAAAAACTTGAGTCTGTTTAGCCCTCTAGTTTTAATTCAGAACTATCATGAATCATGATCACATCTTCAATACCGGTTAAGTACTTAAGATGTTTATCACTGTCTTATAGTGATCTTCTCCAGAATATGACTGATCAACATCAGGCCTTGTATATTCATTGCATACATGATAGTAACTCATGCGATCTCTCTTTAAATTGGAGACAATTTTATAGAGATTCACTCCATGGCTCATCATCATGAGACCTCTCTTGGAGTTTGTCATGCTAAACGCCTTTAGCATCGAATGAATATACGTTCATTGGGTCAAGCCGCACATCCTTTTAAATCTATCTATATAGATTTATATCCCCAATTTATAGAATGCTCCTCCTAAGTTATTAATAGAGGAATGTTTAGACAATTTTATCTTTACTGATTGTAGCATTGGTGTGTTATTCCTTATCAGTAGTATATCAACATATAATACCAAGAATGTCGCAGCGCTCCCACTGACCCTTTTGTACACACTAGGTTCATTCTCGTTTTTGATAAAATCAAACTCTTTTGATTGTCTCATCAAAACGAATGTTCCATCTTTGAGAAGCTTGCTTCAATCCATCAATGGATCATTGTAGCTTAAAACACGATCTGCTTCAACCTTTGAAACAAATTCCTCTGGCTGTATCATACATACATTCTCCTCAAGTCTTCATTGAGGAAGGACGTCTCCACATCCATTTTGCCAGATTTCGTAATAAGCTGCAATCACAAGCAAAATCCAAATGGACTTGAGCATTACCCGATAATAAGGTTTTATTACAGTCAACTCCTTGACTTTATTTGAAACCTTTTAAACAGGTCTGGTCTTATAGGTCTCCACCTTGCCATTTGCTCTAGTCTTTCTCTTTAAAGACTCATATACACCCTCTAGACACTATGTCTTTTGGTGGAGTAACCAGAGTCTATACTTGGTTCTCATACATGGAGTCCATTTCGGATTTCATGGCCATCTGTCATTTCTCTGAGTGTCTTCTACTCTTAGCCTCATCGTATATAACTGGATCATCATCCTCTATGATGCGTACCTCATCATCATCCTCTATGATGAATCCATACCTCCCAGGTATCTTCGGTACTCTTCCAGATTTACGATTCGGTTGTGGTATAATAGGTCTATCTACAGGTTCCTCGGTTCGACTTAAAGTGCTTTGTGGTTCTTGAACTCCTTCAAGATCTATTACCCTCCCACTAGCTCCTTCAATGATAAACACCTTTATCTAAGAAGGCAGCGTGTAGGATTATAGTAATCATACCCTAAACTTTCTTTAGGATATCCCACAAATCTGCACTTGTCAGATTTTGTCCCAAACTTATCTTTGAAACATTTTCACATAAGCTGGACAACCCCTTATCTTAACATACTTAAGAGTAGGAATCCTCCCTATCCATAACCTTTATGGAGTCTTGGGCTCGAATTTTTGAGGTTACTTTATTTTTGTAGATATGCAGCCGTTTCTAGGGCTTAACCCCAGATGGATACTAGAATGTCGGTAAAAATCATTATGGATTGCACCATGTCCAACAAGCTACAATTTTTCCTTTTAGATACACCAATCAATTATTGCGTATCAGGAGGTATCCATTATGAGAAAATACCATTTTGAGATGATCTAGAAACTTATTGCACAAGTATTCCTTCCTCGATCTGATCAAAGAATCTTAATACTTTGTCAATTTGTTTCACTTCTGAATTCTTTGAACCTTTCAAATGATTCAGACTTGTATTTCATCAAATACACATATTCAACTTTTTGAATGATCATCTCCTTTTCTTTTACTAGTTTGTTTAATTTGTAAAATTATTTTTCATGTAAGTCAAGTTTACAAAGTCTATCAAGTGATCTTCCAGTTTCAAACAAAACATTATCATTATAAATAGAACAACAATTGTTCTTAAATATAATACCAGAACCTTCCTTGTCCAACAACGGAAGTAATAATATTTCTAAAGAGAACTGGAACATAATAACAAATTATTAACTTAACAGACTTGCCCGTAGGCAACGCTAAACTATAAGTTCCTACGGCTAATGTAGCAACTATTACTCCATTCTCCGCACGTAAGATTACTTACTCTTTGTTTAGCTTTCTACTTCTGCTTAGTCTCTGTATTGGATTGCATACGTGAGAACTATAGCCGGTATCCAATACCCAAGTAGAACCTTGACTTACAGAAAGATTTATTTCAAAGATGAACAAACCTATATCTGTAACTGAAGCTTCACTAAGCTTCTTCTGGTTAGCCTCTGTAAGATTCTCCTTACAGTTTCCTTTCTAGTATCTAGGCTTAATGCAGTGGAAGCAAACTCCTTTGCTATCTGCATCAGTCTTGTTCTTATTGTCCTTTGTTTTTTTGCCTTTCTATTTACCTTCTTTAAATTGTTCTTCTTTTAAGAAGATCCTTTGGCCCTCTTCCGCTTCCGGGAAGAATCATCTACCAGTAAGACTTGGTCTTTCTTGGTTGGAAAGTGACTCTTTACAGTTTTCAACATGTTTAAGCAACTCAGGCAGGCTGACATATAGCTTGTTCATGTGGAAATTCACAACAATTTGTGAGAAAGAGTCCGGAAGTGATTGCAAGATCAAATCTTGGATCAACTCTCCATCCATTAAAACCCAGTTGTCCCAATTGTTCAATCAGATTGATCATTTTAGGACATATGTCTGTACTATAGTGCCATCGGTCATTCTAGATTGGAAGAGCTCCTTAGATATCTAATATCTAGCAGTCCTACTTTCCTCACCATTCAACTCCTTGAAGGTGTAGGAGTACAGTAGGAGCATCCATAGTTTCATGCTGACGCTGAAGCTCGTTACCCATGGATGCGAGCATGATGCATTGAGCCAATTGTGCATCATCTTGCCACTTTCTAAAAGTAGCAATCTCTTCCTCTGAGGCATTGTCTGCAACCATTGCAGGGATAGGCATATTAAGGACATAAGATAGCTTTTCAGCCTTGAGAACTATTCTCAAATTCCTTAACCAGTCCTTTTAATTTGGTCCGGTTAATTAGCATCTAATATGCTCCGCAGTGATAGTGAATTAGACATTGTAAAATTCTGTAAATGAATTTGTAATTTAACAACATTTTAGCATACATTCATTTTAATTAATTACCAAAATAAATTAGGTCTTTATTTAAATTGGTATCTCCCACTATTTTCATCAAACTATATTACCCTCAATATATAGTTCGGCAAATTTAATTAAAGATTTGCTAGTGAGAATAAGGATCCCATTTCAAATGTATATAGTCTTGTGTGACACAACAAACTATATATAAATAAATAGGTAGACAACTATTGTCAATTACATCACTATGTAACTCCTTGTATTTTGCCTCTTAGATTATTTTGATCAAGTGTGACACATCCGAATCAAAATTATCCAAGTTAAGTCCAACCTAGCACTTCCATATATTCGACAGAAAAACACTGTCCTTGTGTGACACAACAAAACAGCATCGTTCAGTCTATGTATAAGCATCAAATGTGATAATGCAACATCTTAAATATTTAATACTTGCCTTGTGTGACACAACAAACTCATATTAAATATTTAATACTCTATCGCTTTACTATGCTAGAAGGCGACGTTCGATATTCCAAATATCTTTGAACGTTTAGGACTTAGTATAATTTCTTTGAGGGGTTTGTTATTATTTGTTTCATCTTGTTTAGCGCGCATGCACATATATATATATAAAATACGCGTCATATTATTTGACATGCGAAGCATGTGGGATAATATATAATATATACATAGTAAGCATGCACATATAGAATACTATATTCTACCCGGATTGATTATGAACTTTTATTCTAGTTTGGTTCACTAGAGCCACCAAGTGAACCAAAAGGTCAAACCTAGGATGCAAGAATTAAATTTAAATATAACTATTACATTTAAACCCGGGCTCCATTACAAACGGGTCTTCAAGCGCTCCTTGCTCCTTTGTCTCCAATTCTTCAAAATTAATTCTAACTAGTCCTATTACAAAAACTATTTACAATAAATAGAAACCTTGATCAGCAGTCAAGCGAAAGTACATAGGAGGGAGATAGAATTTACATTAAGAAAAAATTAGAGAAGACGAGGTACGCAGACCCCATTTATAAAAACTCATACATTCAAGCATCCACTAAAATAAATCCAATCACACATTGGTCAATAGTCCATAATCAATCCCTATTTATTATCATACATATCTCTATATGTATCAATAAATAACATTCATCCCATTAATAATAAAACCATTCCATATATGCATTGATATCATTTAATGGGCAATATTAGTTAGTATAAAATCCAATTTCAACTCCAATTAGTTATCATGGAATCCACTTCCAACTCTAATTATATATCATGAATCCAATTTCAATTAAAATAAACTTCTTTATTTTAATCATATTCCAAATCAAAATAAACTCTTTTATTTTAATTTATCCAATTTTGAATAAAATAAACTCCTTTATTTTTAATCAAATTCTAAATCAAAATAAACTTCTTTATTTTAATTTATCCATTTTTTTTTGAATAAAAATAAACTCCTTTATTTTTAATTTACAAAAATAAAAAAATAAAAAATAAAATAAAATAAAATAATTTTACACAAACAATTATGCCCAATTAAATTGTTCTAAACACATATCAATGTATATACAGAATCAAAACAATTAATAATTCGCATAAAGTTTGGCTCTTGATACCACTGTTAGGTTTGTATAGCGCGAACATGCAATCAAATTACATAAATAAAGCGGAAGCGCGATAAATCAGATTTTAAAATTTTATACAAACCATCACCATGATCTTTCTTTATGAACAATTATTAATTAAACGAAAGAGATGGAAAATAAGAATTATACCCTTGTAGAATTCTAGCTTCCTCAGGTACAAGTTCACCTCCAATTCCTTCGCGTTCTCCTTGAATTCCACCGATTAAATTCCTTCCTTTGATCAACGTTAGCCACCCAAGTGTTTGGCCTCTAGAGGTGATCCACCAAGGAAGAACAAATATTCAAGAAGTTGGGTGTTTGACAAAACCCTAGTTTCTATCTCTATAAAAATTGTAAGTACTCTCCACAATCTAATGTAAGAGTGTGTAACCCTAATCTATGATAAGACTTCTCTTATTTATAGATGTAGGAAAACCCCTTCCCTAAACTATTTAGGATTAGGGTTTCTATTTTAATTAAACTCCTTTAATTATATTCCTAATCCAATTAGGAATTAATGAGAGAGAGTACTTTTATTAATTAATTCCCAATCCCTATTAGGAATTAAATAATAGTTATATTAATTAATTCCCAATCCATATTAGGAATTAAATAATAGTTATATTAATTAATTCTCAATCCCTATTAGGAATTAAATAATAGTAATATTAATTAATTCTCAATCCCTATTAGGAATTAAATAATAGTAATAGTAATAATAATAATAAGACTCCTCTTATTAATTTATATTTAATATTTCTAAAATATTAAATAATAAATATTAAGCTATTTAATTTATTCTAGCTCCATAGATTAAATTAAATACACTTAACTTATTATTACAATTATTAAATTTACTTCTTAAATAAATATTTTCCTTTTGCGGTGTGACCCTTTAGGTTCTCCATATTAAACCGGTTGTGAATAAATCAATTAGAACAATTCTAATCTTATTTAAATAAATAAATTAAACTATTTAATTCATTTAAATAAATAATATTTATTCTACAATAAGGGTAAGCCCCCCTTAGCGATCAACGACTTTCCAGATAATATAGATTTCAACATTAATCACAAAAGAACCTTTGAGTAAATAGTTATCGTACAATTCAATCTTTCTACCATACAATGTCCTAATTAAAAATAAGACATGGAATTTCTGTCAAGTCTTATTTTATTTAATTATATGTATTTCGATTCCCAAATGCACAACTCTAAATCATGCAAATTAGAAACTCTTTTCTAATTTCATTCAGCCTTGGCCAAGGACTACTGAGTTATCATTTATCGAATCACATAGGACATTCACATCTTTTACTAGACGTGGTAGATTCTTTGTTGATCATTCACCTATCTCCATATACAACTTATTATACCCAATAGTACCCTTTGATATACCCTAAAGGTCTTAAGGGACATGTCAAAGTATAACTTATCATACACAAGATACTATGATGATCTCAAGTCTAAGGATCACTTGTACTACTATCACTAGAGGAATTCCTATTGACAGTCGAGTAAAACTCCATTAGGTATTCCTTAGCGAGTCACGTTCAGTGAACTTATTCTCCAATAAGCACCTACATACTTGCTTTAGTGTCTCCACACAAATGATTATGAGATCAATCATCCTCTTCATAAGAGCAAGCAACGTATGTACTAATCTATCCGGATTCACTAATCCCCTTTTTAGTAATCCAACGATTAGGAACGATTTTAGTTTTGTGAGCTATCTAGAATTTAGATCTCATTAGCATGATCACCATCATGATTCTAAAAGTATTGCTCAAAACTATGGGTTTATCACATTTAATATAACAGCACTATGTAGATAAAATAAAATGCCTTTTAAGAAAATCAATTCTTTTATTAATAACCGAATAAGATTACAAAGTATATGCTACATCATATCAAATATGATTGGCTTGTTTGCATACTACTTTCAGTGTATAGAGGATACGAGTAGATAAAACTCATGTAGAGTTTTGGGGCAATCTTAGATAGACGCATCCTAGAAAGTTGTGAAAGGTATTTACATTCCTTATAATGAAGCTATATTTCTTTACGAGTTGCTAATAGAGTATGTCGCCTTGTTATCTACTTGTAGTACTCATGTTAGATATTCTCGTAGTATAATGAGATGATGACATTAAGCTTTCTTACGTTTAACAGAGAATGCCGCCCAGACGCAACATACCACCCCCAGCAACACCTAAGGGATCGGTTAACAATGAAGGAGGTCCGACAGACTCCATGCAGCGGTTAGCGGATATACAGGAGAAAATGGAAAGGAGAAATGCGGGACCCGTGAATTCCAACCCACCGATAGCACCAATAACAAGTTTTAAATACTTTAAGAGCATAGGACCCCCAGAGTTCAGGGGAACAACTAATCCTATCGAAGACTAGTCTTGGGTGAAGGAAATGGAGAAGGCTTTCATTATCGCACACGTGGGGGATAACCAAAAAACGGTATTCGCCACCTATATGATGAAAGGAGAAGCAAATTATTGGTGGGAGGCTAACCGACAGCGAGCAGGTGAAGGAATGATACCGTGGGACAGGTTCAAGGAATTGTTTTTCGAGAATTATTTCCCAAAGAGCATGGAAAGACAAATGGTAGTGAAATTCTTAAAGTTGAAGCAGGGAGACATGACAATGGCTCAGTACGCCACCAAATTCAATGAACTTGCACGTTTTGCACCGCTTCAAGTAAGTACTGAAGAGCTGAAGGCGCAAAGGTTTGAACAAGGGCTGAAACTGTGGTTGTATAACAAGGTAGCTGTTCTTCAGATCGAAACCTTTAGTGCACTGCTGGAAAAAGCCATCATCGCCGAAGGAGGGATTGAGGCCCTGAATCAACACAAGAAGAATAAGAAAGGTGGAGGAGACTACCAGGGAGGTGGCAGTAGCGGTGGAAGCAATTCGGGAAAGAGAAAATGGGACAGTGGCAACAGCAACAGCACCAACACTAATCAGACGAGGAATATTCAGGGAGGATTTAAGAAGAGGATTGAAGCTTGTTCTAAATGTGGAAAAAATCACAATGGAGAGTGCTAGAAAGGGCACAATATCTGTTACAATTGTGGCCAGGAGGGGCACATGGCACCAAACTGCACAAACCCAAATAAGAATCGTGGATGTTATTCTTGTGGTTCAATAGAGCATCAGATCAAAGACTGCCCGAAGAAAGGAGGCAGTTGCGGAAACGGCAACCGAGGAGGAGGCAGCAAACTGATGGTTGGAGGACCGACTCCACCGAACCGAACCCCTGCCCGAACCTTTAACACGACCGTCCAGGATGCAGTGATTGCTAAGGACGTGGTGTCAAGTATTATCCCAATCAATAATATAAATGCCTGCGTGTTATTTGATTTGGGTGCTACCCGTTATTTTGTGTCTGAAGATTTTGCTAAATGGTTAAATTTACCCCAAGAACGGTTAGAAAATCCTTTGAGTATAGAAATTACGAATTATGAGGTAATTCCTGTAGAGTTTATTCTTCGTAATTTTTGTGCTGAGATTAAGGGATGTAATTTTCGCGTGGATTTGATCCCAATAAGGTTGGGAGAATTCGATGTATTATTGGGAATGGATTAGTTGTATAACCATGCGGCAGTGATAGACTGTCAGAAGAAAAGTGTGAACCTTCGGACCCCGAACCGGTTGAGGGTAGTATTTAATGCTAGCACATCACTGAGACGTTCGTGTTGTCTTACGATGATGTAGGCCAGGAAGTTGTTAAAGAAAGGATGTGAAGGCTATTTAGCCTATATTGTAGATACAAAGAAAAGAGGGGTAGAAATTACAGATATACCGATAGTGAGAGATTTTCCAGATGTGTTTCCAAGTAAATTACCCGGTCTTCCGCCAGACAAAGAAATTGAATTTGCGATAGACTTAGTGCCAGGAACTGCACCAATTTCGAAGGCTCCGTATCGTATGGCGCCAGTGGAAATGAAGGAATTGTTGATACAACTTCAGGAATTGCTGGACAATGGGTATATTAAGCCAAGTGTGTCCCCATGGGGAGCCCCAGTTTTGTTTGTCAAAAAGAAGGACAGATCGATGAGGCTCTACATTGATTACCGGGAGTTGAACAAATCAACGATCAAGAATAAGTACCCATTGTCAAGGATCGACGACTTGTTCGATCAACTAAAAGGAGCCAGACACTTCCCGAAGATAGATTTGAGGACCGGATATCATCAGCTAAAAGTAAGGAAGGAAGATGTACCTAAAACTGCGTTTCGGACGAGATATGGTCACTACGAGTTTTTGGTGATGTCTTTCGGTTTGACTAATGCGCCAGCAGCATTCATGGACTTGATGAACCGAATTCTGAAGCCATACTTAGATAAGTTCGTGGTAGTTTTCATAGACGACATTTTGATTTATTCAAAGACCGAAGAAGAACATGTCGATCATCTAAACAAAGTACTGGAGACACTAAGAAGGGAGAATTTATACGCGAAATAATCCAAGTGCGAATTCTGGATGGAGAAAGTGCAATTTTTAGGGCATATGATCGACAAAAACGGTATCTTAGTGGACCTTGCGAAAGTAGAGGCAATTAGTAACTGGGAACAACCGAAGACGCCGACAGAAGTGCGAAGTTTCTTAGGGTTAGTCGGGTACTATCGAAGATTTATCCAGGATTTTCAAAGATAGCAACCCCGTTGACCAATCTGACGAGAAAGACGGTGAAGTTTGTAATGTCTGAAAAGTGCGAAGAAAGTTTTTAGGAGTTGAAGAAGAGATTAAGCGAGGCGCCTGTATTGTCCTTGCCAGATGATATAGGAGGTTTTGTAGTGTATAGTGATGCGTCACACAAAGGTCTTGGTTGTGTGTTAATGCAACACGGCAAGGTCATTGTGTATGCGTCACGACAGTTGAAGGACTACGAGAAGCGATACCCTACCCATAACCTGGAATTAGCAATTGTCATCTTTGCATTGAAAATTTGGAGACATTACCTTTATGGGGAGAAATGTGAGATATACACGGATCATAAGAGTCTGAAATATATTTTCACACAAAAGGAGTTGAACATGCGACAGAGGAGGTGGCTGGAATTAATCAAAGATTACGACTGCGAAATTCTTTATCACCCGGGAAAAGCAAACGTAGTAGCAGATGCATTGAGTAGAAACGGGAACGAGAAATTGTTTATGTTGACAACTCACGAGGAGTTAATACTGAAAATGGCAAGACTGGAAATTGAAGTGAAAAGTCCAGTAGAGGCAGCAGAGAATTTATTCGTAATTGAAGCTCGTCCGACGTTACTCGACAAGGTGAAAGAAGCACAAGAAAAGGATGAAAAATGTGAAAGGATACAGAAAAGGATCGCAGAAAATGAAGGAAAGAAATTCCGAATGAATAAGGATGGTATCTTAAGATACGTAGAGCGGGTGTGGGTGCCAGTCGTGACTGAATTAAGAGATGAGATCTTACATGAAGCACATAATTCAGCATATTCTGTTCACCCAGGAAGCACGAAAATGTACCGGGATCTTCGTCAATATTTTTGGTGGCCCAATATGAAACGGGACGTAGCAGAATACGTGAGCAAATGTCTCACCTGTCAACAAGTCAAAGCAGAACATCAGAGACCGAGTGGATTACTTCAACTACTAAATATACCAGAATGGAAGTGGGAGCATATCACTATGGACTTGTGGTAGGACTTCCAGTTACACAGAAGGGTAATGATGTCATTTGGGTTATCGTGGATCGATTGACGAAACCAGCACACTTTCTACCGATAAAGATCCGATTTAATTTGAACCAATTAGCCAAGTTGTATATAAAGGAAATTATTTCACGACATGGAGTGCCAGTGTCAATTGTCTCGGATCGAGATCCGCGTTTCACGTTGTAGACACCCAAATTTTGCACTTCGTATACTAACCCTGACAGGAGGGCAAATCCGTCAAATGAACTGGCCTACGAGAGCAAAAGATGGACAAGTACGAACACTCGACGCCACCGCGACGATTTACAACTGAAACCGACGTGACAACAAGGCTGTCCGATTTGAGCATTCCCGAATGAGGTGGCACGTCTCCCGGAAATTCCCGGACTGCAGAATACGAGCCTGTTAGAAAAAACCGACGTTACGGCACGAAAATCGAGGCGTGGCACGAAAACGAGAAAGTCAAACCGTCCAGCCGCGGATTGATCTGCGGCCAAATAGTGCGCCTTTTGAAAACACGGAACTCGAAACACGGAACTCGAAACCAGGCGAGTGGAAGGCAGGCGGCCAGCCAGCCTATTTCAGCTCAGTTTCGTGCAGCATACAGGGGGTAGAGAGTTCAGCAATTTTTGGGAGGAAGAAGAATTCAGCATAGCAGCCAAGCACGGAAATTGAGAGAAAATAGCTAGATTTTGCAACAAAAATAGGAAGAAAGGAGAGAAAAAGAGAGGATTTCTGCTCCTTTGATTTTGATTGTATCAAATATATTTCTTATCATATTCAAGTATACAAGTTTACCTCCATTTGAGGTCATTTTGAAAGGTAAAAATTCCTTTTGTTATAGCAATTTATATCACATTATTTGGTTAGATTAGATGTAGTTTTCATGTATATTGTTGAACAATCATGGATTAGGGATTATTAGTGAAGGTTCCATCGAAACAAAATTCGTCCTAATAATCCGAAGATATCCAATTGATGAAATTTCTAGCTTGTTTATGGTGATTCATTGGGTGTAATTCATTTAGATTGTCATTTCCGGATATCATGGTATATTAGATAAATTCGGGTTGGTTAGTTATGTAGTATTCATGTTGTGGGCATGTATTAATCTCGTGTGAGCCTAGGAATGCGACCCCGTGGTCCAAATCCGATGATGGACGTTTTGATGTATGTGATAGGTTCAAGATGCTCGTTTTGTAATATGTAACCGTCGGGCCTTAAAACGACGCTAAGGCGAGAATCGGGTTTAAGGCCCCGTATTAGTGGAATATGTGATTGTTGGTGTTCGGGGATATTTTGATGGCTTACATGCCCGTGAATAGCCGCGACGCGTGTTTATGCTTGATTAGATTTTGTGACACAAAAAATGATTTCAAAGATTAAACGATGAAGGTTTTTTTATTAAAATCAAACAAGCTAGGTTACTAGAATCACGAGGCTAAAAATTGGAAGTGTTAATGAATGTCGATTTCTATTAAAACGAGAAGGCCAAAGGAAATCATTTTTCAAACATCCCCAAAAGCGGCTTTATGAATGAACGAAACGTTTTATTAAACCTTGATACATAGGGCGAAAGAGATCCTAGAAATTGCCCATCATTTATGAAAGCAACGTATAAATCTCGATTCCTATTTCGGTTAAGGTTTAAGAGAATTCACGTCTTATCAAAACGACGCCTAATAAAGATTTATAGTTTTGACAAGTAAAATCAAATCTTTTCTCATGAATGAAGGAGCTCTCTCGTACTAACGGAAACGACGTTCTAAAACATTCCAAAAACAAAGCACGATTTCTCAACAAAATGTCAAATGTTTCATCTCTCATAAAAGAACTCACCACAACATGCACATAAGCACACACACACACACGCACGTACACACATTTTATGAATCAAAGGATAGGAAAGTGCCAAGATTGCGGTAACCGTGTTTCACGGAAGTCGAGGGGTGCCTAACACCTTCCCCTCACTTAAGCAAGCCCCCGAACTCTATGAATCTCGGTTCGCAGACCAATTAATTCGGAGTCACATATGAGCCAGCGATTTATAAAAAAACGAAAACTCGGATGAGTTGGTACATCCATTTCAAACATACCAACTGGCGACTCTGGTTAATTGGCTCATCATAAAAAACGATCTTTCAAAACCCCGTCGACACTCAAAGCCGACCTTTTCCAAACATCATCTAATAACAAAGGCTAAAATCGGAAAAGGACAACATCGCGAAAGAGAGGCGAGAAACCGGCGTCGACAGCTGGCGACTCTGCTGGGGACATTAGAGGGCTTAAGCCGCTTTCGAATCTTGATGCTATCCTATCCTTTTAAAATTCATAAAATGTGTGTATGTGCGATATTTTGATTTTACTTTTGATGTGGGAATGTGTGTTTTGCCCAATAAATGAATGATTGAATGGAATTGCTTTACTTTTAATCATTTGCATACGGTGAGGATGATGAATGTGAATGTATGTTGAGAGAGTACCTTCTCCTGAGGCGAACCTGTCGGTTGCTTATTACTGGACTCGAAGGGGCTGCTCCCCGGAAATGGCTCAGGAAACGCACCACCCAAATCCGCTCCAATCGAAAGGGCTCAGACGAGTGATTTGCGAAGATTTGGGGACCTTCATGCCGAAAAGCCCGTGAGAGTAACCCTAGGATAGGTCAGCCTCAGATTAACCCTACGCAAGAAAAGTTTCTTCATGCCTTTTTACATTTCACGCGTAAATGTCATGATCTCATTCATATATGCCTCCCTTTTTGTCAAAAGAAATTACTAACATCTATCTTCTGCAGGGAACAATGGGGGAGCTTAACAAAATCGTGTTTAGCATTTGTTATTGCATTAAAGGACTACTAACTTTCTGTTTTACAGGGAAAGATTAAAAAACCCAAAACACGAAAGTTACAACTTTAGCATGCATCCACATTTTTCATCCCCCTGGACTAAACTTCGAACCATTGTTTCTGTAGGATTGCTCCTCAAACCCGTTCGCAGTCTAAAAGGGCCCAAGACTCTACATCTGAAATGGCTGATCTCCCACCTACCAATCCTGGTTCCATATCTAGGGAGGAATTTGATGACTTTAAAAGGCAGATGTTAGAAATGGCCGTGATGCTAAGAGAATAATTGCTGCCTAGACAGGATCCACCTAAGGAGGATCCACCCCAACCTAAGGGCGAGCCAGTCGTCCCAAAGGCCATTCCCGTACTTAACAAAACAGTGATTACTATCCCGGAAGAGGGAGATACGGATGACCTACGGAAGAAAATCAAACAAATGGAGGAAACTATCCATTCTATGAAGGGCATAGGGTCCCTAGGCAGGTGAACTACTCGGATCTTTGTGTTTTCCCCGGAGCCAGATACCCGGAGAAATTTAAAATCCCCGAGTTTGAAAAATACAACGGGAAGGGGGATCCCTACACACACCTGAAAATCTACATCGGGGAGCTTGGATCTTACGCCGAAGATGAGGGTCTAAGGATGCAACTTTTCCAGAAGAGTTTGACGGGAGAAGCGAGAATCTGGTATGCCCGTCTTGACAATGCCCGGATCCATAATTGGGAAGAGTTGGCCCATACCTTCTTAACACAGTATAGCTTCCAGGCACAGATGGCCCCTGACAGGTATCAAATGACAAAGGTCAAGAAACAACCGAAAAAATCTTTCAGGGACTATGCACAGCGGTGGAGGGGTATGGTTGCCCAAGTGAATCCCCCAATGAGAGAGACAGAGATGGTAATGACCTTTGTGGATATCCAGGAGGCACCCTATTATGAGCGAGTGATATCGGGGATTGGACGACCTTTTGCCGAAATGATAAAACACGGGGAAATGGTGGACATGGGGTTGAAGTCTGGCAAGATTCGGGATTTCACGGCCTTGAAAACGGCTGCGGAACAAATCCGAAGCGGAAACTATGGCAGCACTTCCCGTAGGGTCCAAAACAAAAGGGAAGAAGATGTTTCCCTTATCCTGCAGGGATCATCTAGAAAGGCAAAAAACAATCCTCCAGTACAGGTGCAGAGAGTGGGGCCGTCCCGACAGCCTAACTTCACTGATCAGAGGGCGGATGGGCGAAGAAGATTCGAGACCTCGAAAAATCGAGTATTCACCCCACTCGGGGATCCTCTTGAGCAGGTGTTGGTTGTATTGATAGCCCAGAGGAAAATAGTCAATTTGCCACCCCCAAGTGACCCGAATGGAAGAAGATTTGACCCAAACAAGCGATGCGCCTATCACTCAGGTTCCCCTGGTCATGATACGCAGAAATGTTGGACACTGAAGCACAAAATTCAGGACTTGATTGATAGTGGGGAAATCGTGGTGGAACAGCCAGGGTCACCAAATGTTGAATCCTCTACCTAAACATGATGGGGAAGGGGGTAAATCCAGAAGTATGGCAGTGAATCCCGACCAGTAGAAGATCAATGGGTTTTAAAATTCTGAGTTTTATTTCAAATCCATGCACGCTCATGTTATTTTGTCATGTTATCCAAAAGGAAGATCATGTGTTGAAATGTGTTATATATATGACAAGCATTTTTCGTTTTATGGCAGTACCCCGATTTGAGGCATTCTAGCCCGACAAGCAATATGGCCAAATTTGAAGGAGGATCACGATTTTGGTATAAAGCTAGATTTCGATCTGATGGCGATTGAGCAAAACGAGACAGATATCGACAATACGCCTGACGAGATCGAGGGATGGGTCGAAGATAATCCCAAACCCGACTTAGACCAAACCATCGCCATCAAACATCAGAACCCCCAAACGATCACGAAGTACCCGGAATAGGGGCAAAAAAAAAAAAGCAACTTAACATTGGATCAAAAATCCCCCAAACCTTTCAACAGGTCAAGGGACCGGATCTTTTGTCAGCCCAGTGAGATGTCGATGCAACCAGTACGAGGGAGATCACAAGAAAAACAACTTAACGCTGGGGCATTTGTCAACTACCCAGGAAGTGATGGCGTGCAAATTGGCACCCATGCAACAATCTCGTCAACATGCACCATCATCATCAAATGCTACGATCATCTGGCATTTGTCAAGCATAGTTTTCCCGGGATACGGTGACCCGCGTGAAAGGGGATTTTATTTGACTTGATAGGAATCGGATTAATTCTGACAAGCATCCGTGGAGCACGATTGTGAGTATGTTTAGACGAAGAAGGCTGTTCAACCTCTTGATTGGGTACAAAGCCTTAATTCAAAGCAACGTTTGAGACAGAATCGACCTCATATGCCAGTCTTCACTTTGCACTGCACAACTTTCAGTTGAGGGGTATAAAACCATGATGACGTTGATGCCAATTAACACGTAGTCAGACAGTCAATAATTATCAAGCTAATATCAAGAAGTCAGACGGTAAATGATTATCAAGCTAATGTCTCGAATCGTGGCCTGGGTTATTCGAGTAATTAAGCCTGAGGGGTGTCTCTACACCTGGTGCCCTAAAGCCATCTGGTTTGGGAGTCGTTGGCCCAACACTCGTTACATGGGTAATTCAGAGCCTAAGAAAACGAGCATTACAGTAGAGGAGGCCCGAGCAGATTCGAATCGTGGCATGAGCTACTCGAGTAATTAAGCCTAAAGGGTGTCTCTGCATCTGGTGCCCTAAAGCTGTCTGGCTTGGGAGTCACCGGCCTAACACTCGCTACATGGGTATCTCAAGCCTAAGAAAACGAATCTTGCACAAGGTCAAGCAAAGAATGAATGGTGCAGACCACTAGCTTGTCTCGAACCGTGGCCTTTGTTACTCGAGTAATTAAACCCGAAGGGGTGTCTGTATACCTAATGCCCCAAAACCAGCTGGTTTGGGATTCATTGGTCCAAAACTCGTTAAATGGGTAACTTTGAATAGCCTAAGAAAACGAGACAAGTGAAGTGGGCTAATAAGGAGAAAAGATAATACGAAAAACTCTCAGCCTTAAACAAGAAGTCATGGAAGAGAAACCCCTACTGAATGCTGCAATGCACAGTACATTTGTCATATGACGTCAATCCTGCTAAGAACGTTGTTGAGAATGGAGACAGGATACCTTTGATGAGGGAAGGTAGTTCTTTTGAATTCAACCTTACTCACGTACAATGACCATGAATGCTTGAAGCTGTTCTTACGATTTCATAACTCGTCAAGTAGAAAATCATCAACTCACGCGGGATTGAAAAAAAAAAAAAAAAAAAAAAAAAAAAAAAAAAAAAAAACTTCCAATCTAATACATTCACGGTTCACAACTTGCTAGATTGTGCGATCAATAGCTATTCAATTTCATGTGCTTTAACTGCATTTTTGTCGAGATTATAATATCTTTGTGTTGAACTAACACTAACGGCCCGAGCCTTCAAGTTTTGGCATTTGTTAGTCATCTGATATGCAGGATCTTGCAGAGCTGTGGATAACTCAGCATGATCAACATCGCGAGTTCTCGATAGAAATTCTTGGTAGCGACACGCACCAAGGCAGGGGCAGTTAAGAATCGTGAAATGGAAGGAAGCTGAGGCTGCACAGAACTCCTCATCATTGGGCATCTCCCCAATCCTGACTATCACTGCCTCGACATCCAAATGATCCACGTGCATGAGCATATACAAGGATGATATAATGCGGGACAACAGCATATCGGCCAGCAGAAATGATCAAAAGGCTAAGGGGCCCAACATAGCTGTCGATCATTACAGAGAGCGAAACAGACTGCCTCAACTCGATGAAATGAAGACGACCAAGAGCAGGCAGAGTACCAAACCAATGTTGAAATCTAGAAACTACACGTTACGACGAGGCGGGATCCAATCAAATGTTGGCAAGCAACGACGACTGTCGAATCGTATTATTTGACTGAACAGGGGTCATTTCTATCCAAAACATATGTTGTGCACATGCATTTGTCCGTAACATATCTGCCGGATCGTGCATAACATCTTTTGCATGCATACATGTACGATCAAAATGAAAATATTCAGGGGAAAGTACAAGCACGTCACTTTCAACCTCACAAATGATCAGATCGTGATGGCTTTTACGGCATGGTACGTGGACGATGTTGGTGGGAGATCCAGGACAGAAGCCGATCACACATCCCACCTCAAGAAATCACTTAAATCAAATCAACGATCCCTGGGAAGGGCTGGTATCCAAAAATCAACGATCCCTGGGAAGGGCTGGTATCCAAATAATCAACGATCCCTGGGAAGGGCTGGTATCCAAAAATCAACGATCCCTGGGAAGGGCTGGTATCCAAAAAATCAACGATCCCTGGGAAGGGCTGGTATCCAATAATCAACGATCCCTGGGAAGGGCTGGTATCCAAAAATCAACGACACCCTGGGAAGGGCTGGTATCCAACCAATTAACTAACACCCTGGGAAGGGCTGAGATCCAAACAACTAACGACCCTGGGAAGGGCTGAGATCCAAACAAGGTGGTGAACAACCCTTGGGAAGGGCCAATATCCAAAAAGTGAGCGATCCCTGGGAAGGGCTGGTATCCAAAAATCAACGATCCCTGGGAAGGGCTGGTATCCAAATAATCAACGATCCCTGGGAAGGGCTGGTATCCAAAAAATCAACGATCCCTGGGAAGGGCTGGTATCCAATAATCAACGATCCCTGGGAAAGGCTGGTATCCAAAAATCAACGACACCCTGGGAAGGGCTGGTATCCAACCAATTAACTAACACCCTGGGAAGGGCTGAGATCCAAACAACTAACACCCCTGGGAAGGGCGGAGATCCAAACAACTAACACCCTGGGAAGGGCTGGTATCCAACCAATCAACTAACACCCTGGGAAGGGCTGAGATCCAAACAACTAACACCCTGGGAAGGGCTGGTATCCAACCAATCAACTAACATCCTGGGAAGGGCTGGTATCTAACCAATCAACTAAACACCCTGGGAAGGGCTGAGATCCAAACAACTAACACCCTGGGAAGGGCTGGTATCCAACCAATGAACTAACACCCTGGGAAGGGCTGGTATCCAACCAATCAACTAACACCCTGGGAAGGGCTGGTATCCAAACAATCAACGATCCCTGGGAAGGGCTGGTATCCAAACAATCAACGACCCCTGGGAAGGGCTGGTATCCACACAATCAACGACCCCTAGGAAGGGCTGAGATCCAAACAATCAACAAACCCTGGGAAGGGCTGAGATCCAAACAATCAACGACCCTGAGAAGGGCTGAGATCCAAACAAGGTGGTGAACAACCCGTGGGAAGGGCCAATATCCAAAAGTGAGCGATCCCTGGGAAGGGCTGAGATCCAAGTAAACCCCGACCAATGATGACATCTGTAGAACAGTATCAAGAGACTGTACAGGGGTCATTTTTCATCAAATTTGCATTTTAAATGTTGTTTCACATGCATTGAATAGATGATAACTCTGTACGTGATCCATACAGGTTAGGTGTCAAGGTCCTAGCCTATCTGAGTCAAAAGCGATGGCTGCCAAGAACGATGTGCGAGGACGAATTCCAAGGATGCCTTTCAAGCTAGTCAGGAGAATAACTTCCTCTGATGACATTGCGATGGAGTAAGGTGATTACGAGATGGGTGACCGGATACGAGACCCGGCCCCGACCAGACGAGCGACCGGATACGAGACCCGGCACTCACAGGACAGTCGACCGGAGACGAGACTCGGTGATTACGAGACGAGCGACCGGATACGACACCCGGCACTCACAAGACGATCAACCGGATACGAGACCCGGTGATCACGAGACTGACGACCGGATACGAGACCCGACACAAACGAGACGACCGATTGGAAGACGAAACCCGTCGACTAACAAGGCGGGCGGGGATTGATGCATTGACACCTTTACGAATGTTTTGCATGCCTTATATCTTGTGTTGCATCATAAGTTGCATGTGCTGCATCATGTATGTATTGTCATTCTTGTGAAATGTCATTCATACGTCGGGTGTCTATTTCTTTATCATATTCATTTCATTTAACATTTCATAAACATGATAAAGAGGGACAGCTGTAGACACCCAAATTTTGCACTTCGTATACTAACCCTGACAGGAGGGCAAATCCGTCAAATGAACCGGCCTGCGAGAGCAAAAGATGGACAAGTACGAACACTCGACGCCACCGCGACGATTTACAACCGAAACCGACGTGACAACAAGGCTGTCCGATTTGAGCATTCCCGAATGAGGTGGCACGTCTCCCGGAAATTCCCGGACTGCAGAATACGAGCCTGTCAGAAAAAACTGACGTTACGACACGAAAATCGAGGCGTGGCACGAAAAACGAGAAAGTCAAACCGTCCAGCCGCGGATTGATCTGCGGCCAAATAGTGCGCCTTTTGAAAACACGGAACTCGAAACACGGAACTCGAAACCAGGCGACCAGCCTATTTCAGCTCAGTTTCGTGCAGCATACAGGGGGTAGAGAGTTCGGCAATTTTTGGGAGGAAGAAGAATTCAGCATAGCAGCCAAGCACGGAAATTGAGAGAAAATAGCTAGATTTTGCAACAAAAATAGGAAGAAAGGAGAGAAAAAGAGAGGATTTTTGCTCCTTTGATTTTGATTGTATCAAATATATTTCTTATCCTATTCAAGTATACAAGTTTACCTCCATTTGAGGTCATTTTGCAAGGTAAAAATTCCTTTTGTTATAGCAATTTATGTCACATTATTTGGTTAGATTAGATGTAGTTTTCATGTATATTGTTGAACAATCATGGATTAGGGATTATTAGTGAAGGTTCCATCGGAACAAAATTCGTCCTAATAATCCGAGGATATCCAATTGATGAAATTTCTAGCTTGTTTATGGTGATTCATTGGGTGTAATTCATTTAGATTGTCATTTCCGGATATCATGGTATATTAGATAAATCCGGGTTGGTTAGTTATGTAGTATTCATGTTGTGGGCATGTATTAATCTCGTGTGAGCCTAGGAATGCGACCCCGTGGTCCAAATCCGATGATGGACGTTTTGATGTATGTGATAGGTTCAAGATGCTCGTTTTGTAATATGTAACCGTCGGGCCTTAAAACGACGCTAAGGCGAGAATCGGGTTTAAGGCCCCGTATTAGTGGAATATGTGATTGTTGGCGTTCGGGGATATTTTGATGGCTTACATGCCCGTGAATAGCCCCGACGCGTGTTTATGCTTGATTAGATTTTGTGACACAAAAAATGATTTCAAAGATTAAACGATGAAGGTTTTTTTATTAAAATCAAACAAGCTAGGTTACTAGAATCACGAGGCTAAAAATTGGAAGTGTTAATGAATGTCGATTTCTATTAAAACGAGAAGGCCAAAGGAAATCATTTTTCAAACATCCCCAAAAGCGGCTTTATGAATGAACGAAACGTTTTATTAAACCTTGATACATAGGGCGAAAGAGATCCTAGAAATTGCCCATCATTTATGAAAGCAACGTATAAATCTCGATTCCTATTTCGGTTAAGGTTTAAGAGAATTCACGTCTTATCAAAACGACGCCTAATAAAGATTTATAGTTTTGACAAGTAAAATCAAATCTTTTCTCATGAATGAAGGAGCTCTCTCGTACTAACGGAAATGACGTTCTAAAACATTCCAAAAACAAAGCACGATTTCTCAACAAAATGTCAAATGTTTCATCTCTCATAAAAGAACTCACCACAACATGCACATAAGCACACACACACACGCACGTACACACATTTTATGAATCAAAGGATAGGAAAGTGCCAAGATTGCGGTAACCGTGTTTCACGGAAGTCGAGGGGTGCCTAACACCTTCCCCTCACTTAAGCAAGCCCCCAAACTTTATGAATCTCGGTTCGCAGACCAATTAATTCGGAGTCACATATGAGCCAGCGATTTATAAAAAAATGAAAACTCGGATGAGTTGGTACATCCATTTCAAACATACCAACTGGCGACTCTGGTTAATTGGCTCATCATAAAAAACGATCTTTCAAAACCCCGTCGACACTCAAAGCCGACCTTTTCCAAACATCATCTAATAACAAAGGCTAAAATCGGAAAAGGACAACATCGCGAAAGAGAGGCGAGAAACCGGCGTCGACACACGTCAAATTTTTGGAAGAGCTTGCAAGAGAGAATGGGAACACAGTTGCGACCAAGTAATGTTTACCATCCTCAAATTGACGGACAGAGCGAACGAACAATTCAGACACTAGAAGACATGTTGAGAGCTTGTGTGATGGATTTCAAGGGAAATTGGGATGACCATTTACCACTTGTGGAATTCGCTTACAATAACAGTTATCATACAACTATCGGTATGCCGCCATATGAAGCCCTTTACGGAAGGAAGTGCAGAACACCATTAAGTTGGGATGAGGTTGGCGAACGACGACTGTTGGGACCAGAATTGGTGCAACAGACAGCAGAAGTGGTCAAAGTGATCAGGGCAAAATTAGTTGCAGCCCAAGACCGACAAAAAAAGTATGCAGATCAACATCGCCAGACGAGAGACTTCGACATCAGCAGTTACGTGTTTCTGAAGGTATCTCCCTGCAAAGGGAAGATACGATTTGAAAAGAAGGGAAAGTTGAGCCCGAGGTTCGTAAGACCATTCGAAGTATTGAGAATAGTGGGTGAAGTGGCGTACGAGGTAGCCTTGCCTCCTGAACTGGAGCATATACACAACGTGTTTCCACATTTCAGTGTTAAGACCATACAAGCCCGATTATAAGCACGTGATATCCTATGAGCCCATCCAAATAGAGAAAGATCTTATGTATGAGGAAATTCTTATTCAGATAATCGATAGGAAAGAGCAAGTATTAAGAAATAAGGTTATACCTTCTGTGACAGTAGTTTGGCGAAACCACAATGTCGAGGAGGCTACGTGGGAATTAGAAGATAAGATGAAGGAGAATTACCCTCAACTTTTTGCTTAACTTTGTATTGTGATTCTGGGGACAGAATCCTTATAAGGAGGAGAGAATGTAACGATCGGGAATTTTAATTTCCTTATAACCCGAGTTTATGTGTGAATAAAATGAATTTTTATTTTTATTTATATTATTATGTGTTATGTGTTTAAAGGTTGTGTTATAACCTAAGATATGTGTATGTGTTGAATTTTACGGGTTGCAGTATTGTTAGGGTGAATATATTGACTTCGCGAAAAATAATAAAATCACTATTCATGGGCACGTTTACTGAGGCACTATTCATGCCATAATATTTTGCGTCTTTTTCAACCTTAATAAATTTCAGTAATACAAGTGTGCGAAGTGATAATTTTTCCAAGTGTTAGATTTTCATTTTGAGCCCAATCGTGTTTTATTCGGTATCCGAAATGTATAATATGACTGTTCCGAATAAATGGACGAATCCCATAATTATTATTTTTATGTGTCCCAATAATTTATGGGAGTACCCATTTTAATTTTAGGTAGAGTTATTTACCAAATTGGGCACAAAAGTGAGAGTATTCGGATATATTTTTGTGTATTTGGGCATTTATTTTTGGCTTGTTACTTCAAGAGGGAACCAACCCAAACCCCATCAACCAATCAAATGCTAGGAAAATGAGAGAGGAGAGGGAGTTGCCGGCAAGCCTCCTTGAGCCACAAACCCACTTCTCCCAAAATTACTCCTTCAATCTCCTATCCAATTCAAACCATTCCATTTCTCTCTTGCATGCCATTTCCTTTCTTCCCTGTCTAAGTTCAGCAGATAGAGAGGGAGAGAGAGAGCTGCAAGAAGGAAGGAGAAAGTCGGCGGAAAGGAGAAGGAAGTCGCCGGAAAAGAAAAGAGGAAGAAGAAGAAGGCACGGGTGGAAGAAGAAGAGAATCCAAGCAAGAAGAACCCTCAAAATCAAGCCTAACCGAGCTTTTTAACCTCTAAGAAGCATTTACAGAGGTAAACAACCAACCAAATCCATTCCATTCGATTTCTTGTTAAGTTTTTCTTAGTTTTGAGCTCTTAAGCTTGTGGGTCGGATTTATGGCGATTCTTGGTGTTTTTATTTGTTCTAAATGTTTGTAAATGTTGTTAAGAAGTTATGTAAGACATTAATAACATCAAAGTGGAACAAAAAGGGAACAAATCCGTACCTTGGCTTAATGGAGCAAAAACAATGGACAAAACATGGACTTTGGACGTTCAGACCATTTTAGAGGACTGTAAAGCTATGATTTTGTATTTGTTAATTTTATTTGTTGTTATGATATTGTAGTTCCATGGGTTACGAAACTAACCCAGTTGGAATGGAGTAAAAGGAGTTAAAACGAGTTCGTAGTAATGATTTTTGTAAAACTTGTCAAGAACTCGAAGAACAGAGTATGAACTTAGTACTTTGGCCTAAGATTTAGCCTTGTTAACGTTTATGGGTAATTCTAAATTTTTAATATGTTGTAGCCACATAAGTTAGGAGTCCATAGAGTTCGGAATAGACCAATTTGCTTGTGTATTGAATGAGTTATAGAGGTTGGAGTGGCCGGAGGTCGGAAACGCGAACTGGGATCAAACCCAGAATCCAGCTACTGGAGAGTGACGTCGCAGCGTCATTCATAAGCCTTGCATCTGACGCCGCAGCGAGGGGAAAAATTGGGAATAGAACGAGACTCGCGCCGCAGCGCCAAGTCCAGTAGTGAGCCTCACGCAGCAGCGTGAAGCCTGTCAGAGGAGAAGGACGGGACTCGCGCCACAGCGACGAGCCCAAGTACTAAGCTTCACGCCGCAGCGTGAAGCCTGTCATGGAGAAAACACGGGACTCGCGCCACAGCGTGAAGTCCAGTTCTAAGGTTTGGCGCTGCAGCGCCAGCCCCGTGTCCGACCTGGGTCGGGTCAATCAGACCGAGTCAGGTCAGGTCGGACCTAGTAAACTTGTCCAGCGGGTCCAACACTTATATTTTTGTACAAATGATTAGACAAGTTAGTTATTTATATTAAGCCTTAATTGCTTAAGTGTATGCTAAGTGTCAATCAAATTGGTATTGTCTTAAGGCGTAAATTGGGTAACCTGGATGCAACCCCCTTAGACCCCCGCCAACTCACTGGCGAGCTAGTAAGCCGCTCGCTCACCGGAGAGCGAGACCCCCGACTGGATAGTCGTAGTCGCAATCAATGTGTTTTAGTGATGCCATATCTGTTTTAAAGTTAATCTTTATGTGACTAATTGTTATATGAATACGTATTTATATGTGTAGGATATTAAGGAGCGTGTGTTGTAATATTGTAGCAGACGCACCAGGCAAGTTTATAAACCTTATGCACTATTTTTATTTCATGCAAACAGGTATATGTTAGGCAAGTTTTCTAACGCTTGTCTAACCCTTGTGTTGAGCAAGTTTCCTATCTTATATAAATGTTGTATATTGTTGCAAGTATTACTCCATTAAGCGAGTTTTTTTATCTTATTTAACATATTCTGGACAGATTCCTTTACTTCAATCATTGTCGTGTTGCAAGTACTCTTATAATGAACTGTTAATTATTCACGTTACCTAGCTATGCTTCAATGCATGTTATTAAAGCTTTCAAATTCTATATTCCATGAACTGCATAAGATAGATATCAAAGCCAATTGTTTCAGCTAGACGTATGTTTAATCATCATTGTTGTTAAGTAAAGCTATCCGATCAAATTGTTTGGTTTGGATTCCTATGTAAAGCTGAGATGAACAACCCTCATAGCAGGGAAAACAGTATGTATTTAGGGGAACCGACACGCGCGCGAACAATATGTAAAAGGGGTTATGCATAACACCGGGCACATTAGGCTGATCACCTAGTGTATTAGTATGTTGGGTTATCAGATGAAATTCTGGTGATTCTAGTAAAAGTTCAGTGTCATAATGACCACTGAGTATAGAATATTTCCTCCATTTGGAAAAATTGAAATCATTCGGTCCATAGAGGCCCTACAATTGTGTTAATGAGATCATTCGTTGAGATTGTGCAAATTCTTGAGCTATCTTTTATTCTCTTGATTCTTGTAAGCTATAAAGTCTTCATTTGATGATTCGCGATTATTGTTATTATACTTGCTGAGAAAATTTGTTGCTCACCCTTGCTTTCCTTAAAATATTTTAGTTAGTGGAGCTCGTGGTGAAAGCTCAGGGAAGGATAAAAGCAAAGGCAACGCTACTAATTAGCTTTGTACCGTTAAGATTATCATTTTGATTATGTATTAAGACTCGTTGACTTTTGTGATGTATTAAAACTTAATTACCCTTATGTATTAAGTTACGTTTTGTAGACGTTTTGATTTTGAGACTTGGGACAGGATTATTTATGTTATATCAATGTAAATATTCATATATTTCCGTTATAAGTTATCAGTAGTATGATGTATGTTCTAGAAAGTGACGAACCAGGTCCGCGGTTCAGGTGACCCGGATTTAGGGGCGTCACAACCCCCATGAAGACCCTTATGGCTACTGCAACTAAACTAGATAAAGATGAACAAGATAAAAATATTGATATTACCCAATATAGAGCTATGATTATCTCTGTTCTTTACTTAACTGGCAGTAGACTTGAAATTATGTTTGCTACATGCATTTGTGCAACATTTCAAGCTAATCCTAAGGAATCTCATTTAATGTTAGTTAAAAGGATTTTCAGATATCTCAAGGATACTCCTAATTTGGGGTTGTGGTATCCAAGGAGTCTCCCTTTGAACTAATTGGATATTCAGATGTTGATTTTGCAAGATGTAAAATAGACATGAAAAGTACTAGTGGAACATGTCAACTGCTTGGAAGTATATTAGTCTCATGGTTCAATAAAAAGAAAAACTTAGTATCAACTTCTACTGCAGGAGCTGAGTATATTGTTGTTGGTAGTTGTTGTGCTCAAACCTTATGGATTAAGAACCAGCTAGCTGACTATGGGTTTGAATTCAAATCTATTCCTATTTTCTGCGATAATACTAGTGCAATAGCAATTACTCACAATCCTATCTTGCATTCTAGAACTAAAGATATTGAAATAAGATATCATTTTATTAGAGATCATGTTCAAAATGATAATATTTCACTGCAGTATATTCCTACTAAAAATAAACTGGCTGATGTGTTCACAAAACCGTTAGAGGAATCTAGATTTAATAAGCTAATAAGTGAATTAGGCATGTTAAATTTAAGTGTATAAGTTTTTATTTGCCTTGAAAGAACTAACACTGCAGGCAACAAAATCGTAGAATATAGTCACTTTATACAAATATCATAGAGTGAAACAAAAGTAAAAGCAAATCATCGAGTAAGGGCTCTACTACCCAATGTTGACCAAAGAAAGAGAAAAGTCAAAAAAAATTGAAGCGGGTGAAAATGACAAGTCGACAAAAGCGCGTCAAGCTATGGGAAGTAATTGTTAAAGCTGTATTTTACAGACAAAACTTCCTATCAGATCTAGCCATATGTCCCACTCACCCAAACATGAGGGAAGTACTTATATCTTTCAAATTTTTGCTCTTATTTTTTCACTGTTTTAGTTTCTAAAGTTATCTGAGTATTCTCTCTCTCAAAAAACCCTAACTTACACTACGACCCTCAAGCACTAATCAAATCTTTTTGTGTTTTAGACAATCAATCCCTAAAATCATGTTATCTAACCAGATTATCTTAAGAAATTAATTGTGTTTTGATCGATTTGAAGGTGTAGCGCCTCACTTCATCACAATTCTCAACCTAGAGAGGAAATCTAGTTTCGTCGATTGTCTCAGCGAAAATACTTCAATCTACATGAAAGAAGTAGAGGAGTTCTATCTTCATGGAAGAGTTGAAAATAAAGAAATTACCACAAAGGCTAAAGGAGTGGTACTTTCCTTCTGTCCCATAGAATTTGGTCTACTTCTAGGTCTACACAGTCAAGGAGATTCTGACTTCAGCAAAGTGAATACGCAGAAGGAACTAGACTTATGGGATATAAGAAGAAGAACCAAGATATAAAGGGACTCAAAAATAAGGATTTTCCTCAAGATTTCAAGTTCATTGCCGATATTGTGGGTAAATGTATTCTATGCAAGGACTCACGACTCCATCAGTGAGCTCCAACTTTAAATTATGTCAGCCATCACAATGGAGGTAAAGATCAATTACAGTGAAGTGATGTTTGGATGGTTGTCCAAATGGTTCAAAGATGTAGAGAGAAGAAAAAATGACAACAAACCTCTTCCAAAGATATATTTTGGAAGGTTTATCAGCATTATGCTGAAGAAGAAGCTTCGTCAACACCTAAAGGAAAAGGATAGTGAACCTCTGAATGGGAATAAGAAAATCACCAAAAGACTATTTGACAACTGGAAGAAAAATCCAGTAGAAATCAACAAGTTAAAGCAGTCTAAAGGTAGTGAAAGAAAAATTATTGATGTGGAGAAACCTGAAAAGGTTCTAAGAAGAGAAGAGCTGTTGAATCTCATGGATCAGCCACACCAGAGACACCAACAGCGGAGGCTTCAACTGCTGAGAAGCCTCAAAAAAAGAAATACAAGAATAAATTAGACAGTGTTCCCAAGGACACTCAGAAATCTCCACTCAAAGATTTTGAGGATAAGAAAAATGAAGGAGAAAAGGACAACTCTAAGGTTGATCTTAAGAGGACTGAACCTGCCCTAGACGAACTCACAAGAGAACGTACCTAGAGAGTAAAAAGAAGAAGAAGATTCATCAAAACGTCTCCACAAACCATTCCTGAAGAAGAAATATATGAAGATGCAGTTCCCATTGTAAGATCTTTCTCTCCAACCGTAGAGAAATAACTCAATATTACTGAGAAAGTTAGGAAGGAAATTGCGCCTGAGCACATTGTAGAAGAAATAGCTGGGACGACAGGTGTGCTTGAGCCCATTATTGATAAAATGGCTGAGAATGTATCTAATCTTGAGCCACAGAAAAAGAAGAGGAGATTGAAGCAGGTCGCAAAAAAGAAAGTTATTAAGGGGAAAATAACAAAGAAGCCAACTGAACAAGTTAATGATGCAGCTATTGAGGGGGAGGGAAGTTCAAAAGTAGATGAATCCATTCACCAAGAACTCCAGCAAGCTGAAGCTAAGACATCAACTTCTCTCACTGAGATAGTGCAAGAAGTGGTTAAAGATTTGCGAGAAAACGTTGAAGGAAGTCTTCTTCACTATTATCCGATATTTAAGCATGTTTCTCCTATTCAAGAAAGTCATCGGATTCAGGGAAGGAAGAAGAGTAAGAAGAAAACATTGAAGAAATTCTAAATCTTGAGAATGAAGGTGTACTTGAACAGGAAGCAGAGCCTGAGAATGAAAATGAGTTTAATGATGGAGGTGATCCTGAAAATGCAGATAATTCTAATTACAGAACCCCAAATAAGGCTCTATACTATTTACTTCCTTCTCTATTCGTAAAGGATTTCCTCATAATAGCCATGAATAATTGCTAACATACATGTTGGTTTGCAGAATTAAGAACATGCATACAATCACATATATATAAATAGAAGTATGACATAAATCATATTTAAAATTTTTCTACAATCCTAAGATCACCTTGATGCGATATTATTAATCGAGGAAGGATAAACAATATACCTTATGAAGATAAATCAACCCCTTGATTTGATCTTCAAGTCCCAATCTTTAGATCCTTCGCGCTTCTTCGAATCCACGGATCAAACGTTAGCTACTTAGTGTGTGCAGCGCTCTAAAAGTGATCCACCAAGAGATTATTGATTGAAGAAGTAAATTTAGGTTTCTCCAAACCTTGGGTGACTAACCCTAATTCTCTCTCTCCTAACTCCTTAGGTTGCAGAGAATTGTTATGTAGTATCTCTATACTCACAGTAACATTAGTCCCTAATCTATCATAAGGTCTCTCCTTATATAAACTAATCCTCTTCTTAAACTCTTTAAAACTTAGGGTTTTAATTCAATTCCTAAACTATTGAGGAACTAAATTATTTATAATAATAATAAGAATACTTCTTATTAATTTATAATTAATATTTCTCCAAATACTTAATTATAAATATTAAGCTATTTAATTTATTCCACCCTGGTATAAATTAAATACACTTAATTTATTATTATTAAGTCAATTACTTCTAAAATAATATTTCTTTTTTATGGTGTGGCCCTTTAAGTTCAATATTATACCCGTAGTAGAATAAATAAATTAGAACCATTCTAATAGTATTTACAATGAATTAAACTCATTTAATTCAAATATAAATAAATATATTTATTCTACATCATGAGTGACACCACTCAGCATATCATGACTATCCGGATAATATGAAATCAACGTTTAATCACAAAGAACCTATTCCGTAAATAATTACTATATAATTCAATCCTTCTACTATACAATGTTCCGATCAAATATAAAACATGAAATTTCTGTCAAGTTTTATTTATTTGATCATATGCATTTCGATTCCAAAAATGCACAACTCTAGTTAATGTAAATTAGAAACTCCTTTCTAATTTCCATTCACCCTGCCCAGGGATTTCTGAGTTATCACTTATCGAATCGCATAGGACATTCTCTCTCTTTACTAGAAGTGGTAGATCCTTTGTTGATCATTCACCTACCTCCATGTATACTTTATTATACCCGAACATACCATTTTATATACCCTAAGAGTCTTAAGGAATATGACAAAGTATAACACAGAATACACAAGGTACTATGATGATCTCAAGTCCAAGGATCACTTGTACTACTATCACTATAGGAAACTCCTATTGACAGACAAGTAAAACTCCATTAGGCGTTCCTTTAAGTGAGTTACGTTCAGTGAACTTCTTCTCCAATAAGCACTTACATACTTACTTTAGTGTCTCCACACAAATGGTCATGAGATCAATCATCCTCTTCAAAAGAACAAGCATATTATGTACTAATCTGTTCGGATTCAGTAACCCTGCATTAGTGATCCTATGATTAGAGACGTTCTAGTTTTGAGCTATCTAGATTTTAGATCTCATTAACATGAACTTTTCATGATTCTAAAAGTATTACTCCAAAACTATGGGTTTATCCCAATTATTTCTACCAATTAAACATGGATAAAGAATGCCTTTAAAAAAATAAATTATTTTATTAATAAATGAACAAGATTACAAAGTAAATGCTTATCATATCAAATGTGATTGGCTTGAGGGCATACTACTTTCAATACATTCTCACAGTTGCCCATCACTATCCTCATGGTGGAAAATTTACAAGAAGAAAGATTACATACACCAGTAATGGATCGTCTTCAAATATCTATAACAAGGTAATTGTGATCAACCTTCTTTCATCTTCTTCTAGCGATGAATTATTCATCTGATCCATTTTCATGAATATTGAGCAATTTTTATCTTTACAAACTCCCAATATATCCAAACCTTTTTCTATTGATTTGTCTTTTCTGTTTACTTTTGTACTTTCAACTCCACCGATCATAAAGTCTCAAAACTCTCCGATCGTAGAACAAACTTTTTATCCTTCTCTTGCACCAATAAATAGTTCTATATACTCACCAAACTCCACTCCAGAACATGTATATACTCCAACACCTCTTAACCTCACACAAATTCTCCATCTAATTCTACCCAAACTCAATCAACTCCAGCTACCTCTCCAATCGTAGAACACAGATGTTCTCCTAACGTAGAACAAGCTAGTTCCCCAAACGTAGAACTACCAAATTCCACATTTATAGAAAAGACACTCTAATATACCCTCTATACAACTTGCTCATACCTCCAATTTACTATTTTCCTCTCACTCTCCACCTCCTCAACATCATCTAACTCAAGAAATACTCGATGCTATATCAAATAAGATAAGAAATAAAATGACATCTCTCTCATCCATCATTGACTCCTCCTTGAGAAGAAGAGATGACATCTATTTCAAGAAATTAGATAATCATGCAACAACTGTTCACAAGCTGCAAGAAACTAGTTCTTCATCTATAAAGACTTTAAGTGATAAAGTCTTCAGTTTGAGTTCAAGCATTCATCAGTTTTAGGAATTTACTAGAGACAACATTACTAAGACTAATAGTGCAATGGCTCTCGTCCATAAACAAAGAGAAGACATGGACAGACAATATGATGAATTGAAAGGAGACATCACTCTATCAACTGCTCAAGTCAAGTCTATGGTCGAGACTATCCAACAACTGATAGAAGAAGTTGCAGCACTATGAGAAATTGTTGACAAAAAAGGGAGAAGAATCCTATAGCGAGAAGAAGACCTTCTCCTCTTATTCAATCATCAATCAATCCTCTTCCTAAGTCTGCACCTCAAGCTGTTCCTCTACATCGTCAAACTCCTGGATCGTTGAGTGGGGTATCTGCAACAGGAGTTCAACTTCCTTCAAATGATCCAGCTCTGATGAACAGAAATCTTTATGGGTTCCATATTCAAGGAGAGCAACAACTGGATATGCCATACCCTGAACCTGGGGACTCGGTAGAAGAAATTACAAGAAGAGCATGAAGCTAGAAGAGCCAGAGAAAGAAGAATTGAGGAAGAAAGGAGAAATCTTCCCAGAGGATATAAAAGAAAAAGATAAGTATTGTATTTTTTCTCCTTTTTTATCTTTTTATAACTTTGATTCCAATCAATTAAATAATATTCATTCTTTTTCTTTAGAATATACAGTTTCTCACTGTATTCTTAAAACACATTTATATTTCTAACTTTCAAGCATTTAGCCTTGATAGTTGAATTGAACTATTGGTTTGTTATTATTAAATAGGGGAAGATTCTTAGCATTTAAATTTATGTGCATCCTATGATAAACTAAAAAGTAATGTATATTTTTAAACCAGTAGCTTTGTAAAGTCCTTGTGAGAAATTAATATGTAAAAGGACTTAGTTACGGATCAAATTTGTTAGGTTGATCCATTTCGTAGAACTATAAGTTGTAATGTTTGAAATAAAGAATAAGGTTGATCGCAGAGAAGAATTAGCTATTAAGTTCGTAGAACAAGTCTAAGGAACTTCAAGTTCGTAGAGTACCTATCATTGTAGAGCATGGAACTCAAAAGCGTAGAAACAAAGACTATATACAAGTTACTCTACTATTTGGGAAAGTAACATTACGATCGGATAAAATCGTAGAGCACCTGAATTCTGACAAGCAGTGTCAGATTATGACAAGGTCCTAGTCTTAGGTTTGATTATATCAAGGATGATCCTTCAAAAGGTTTTCGATAAAGGTCAAGGAAATTTGGAGCTATTTGTAACAACTATACCAGTAAGGACAAAGATAGGTGTCTACAACTACATAGTGCTCAGTACTGTAGGTAACGACCTGAGGTGGTCCTAACGGACAACAATGCAGAGTCAACAATAAGAATTCAACAAGTGTCCTAGACAAGATTAAAGCAACGGTAAAAATCACAACGAGAAGATCCTAAGGAAGCTCTATAAAAGGGTAGCTAACTTCAAACATCAGAAGAATCGAATAAAGCCAAAACGCTGCCTAATCTAAATGTTCAAAAAGCTTCATACTCTACGATTCTAAGAAAGTTCATCTACTGCTAAGTTATTCGATCAAAAAGCTCATTGTCACCTAGCAACACCTTAAACCAACCTTATTCCTTTGTAATTGTGATATTAGTGATTAGTGTAATCCAAGTATGTGACTTGAGAGATTCTTAGTGAATCAGTTGTAAAATAGTTCTTTGTGAATTGTAATATTGGTGATTACCTCTCCTTCGTAGAATATCCATATTCTCAGAGTAGAAGAGAGGACTAGGAGACTTTTGTGCTCCGAACCTCTTAAAAATCTGTGTTCTTTATATTTCTGCATTCTATTTTTCTGCTAGTCTACATTTTTCTATCACTGTCTGCTTTTCACATTTGTGCTAAATTAGAATTGAGATTTCCTTTATATCTTTGAAGGGGCATCTTTAAAAATATCATTCCGTTGCCTATATCAAAATCAGTTATCTAATTAACTATTTGAAAATCAATTATTATTATTTTTTTGAAAAGTTCTATTCAACCCCGTTCCAGATTCTTTCTTGTGCTTTGAGGAACAATAAATAATTATGATAGTAAGAATGTAGATGAAAAGAAATGCATTAATACTTTGTTTGATTGATTAAAATAAATATAAAATCTCAATATTATTCTTCAAAATTTATTGAAAAAAATGATTTATAAATAAATTAATATTTAATATAAAAATAATATAATAAATTAAGTTATTAATATTTTTTTGAAATTTTCAAATGATAAATAAAAAAAATTAAATTAAGTTATTAATATTTTTTGAAATTTTTAAATGATAAATAAAAAAAATAAAATTTCAATCTCTAAAAATAAATAAAAAGGAACGGACGGAGTATATAGATTGATATATCGACTTGGTTAAAAAAAAAAATTGGAAAAAAAAAAAAACTTTTTCCGTACTCATCTCAGTGTTAAAATCTTTTCTTCTCACAGACAGAGTGTTTACTCTTTCCCTCGTCTTCTCGCCTCTTCCCTCAAATCCTTTACGGCTCCTCAAATCCTTCGCAGACGCAGTAACCGCTCAAATCCCTAACGAGTCCGTAACCCTCAAATCCCTCACAAGCCCTAACCCCTCAACTTCTTCGTAATCTCCTCCATGGCTGGAATTCCTCAATGTTTTGCACGGCCGGAAGCTTTCATCATCGGCGGCAAGGGAAAAACTTCCATTTTCGGCGGCAAGGGAAGAACTTTCGTAATCGGCAGCAATGGAAGAACTTCCATTGTAGGCGGCAAGGGAAGAAGTTCGTTCATGGCGGCTTTTCCAGGTAATTTTCTAGGTCCTCAACACATGAGTATGGACAATTTGCTGTCTATTCTAGGTTTTTTTTGGGAGTGGTGAATTGGGTAACCTTTGTCCTATGAAACTTAAATATTCGACGATAAGACGTCAACAAAGAGGTATATTCGACGATAAGACGTCAACAAAGAGGTAGTAGGACTCCATTTTTCGAAGAGAGATTATTACTAATCCTACATGGTACACACTAAGTGCAATTTTAATGAGGCGATAATTTAGGGATGAGGGAGAATTAAGAGATAAAATAGGAATTGGACAATGTTAGAAAATATACTTCCAAATTATAAGATCACTTTTTAAAAGTCAATTTCAAATTCGAAATTGACACGAATTCATATTGGACAATGTTAGAAAATATACTTCCAAATTATAAGATCACTTTTTAAAAGTCAATTTCAAATTCAAAACTGACCCGAATTCGTTTATTTTTCTTCAATACAATTATGAATACTATAAACTACCTAAAAAGTACTACTTGTTATAAGATTTGTTTTCAAAACTTAAATGAATCATGCCAATTTTAAATTTAAAAATATTTCAAATTGACTTTTAGAATGTCAATAGAGATCTTATAACTCGGAAAAGAGGGAGTATTCTTTTTATCATAAGCTGTTACACAGCCTCACCAAAAAGTGGTTAAATTTTTTGCTCTCCCTTTATAATTAGAGAGTATTATTATTACTAGTTTACATGGCACACTCTACGTGTGTTAAAAAGGAGAAAATATGATGCTAAAAGATAGGAGTGGAAGATAATGGGCGAGAGAAAAGTGAATAAAAGACCTATGTAAAAAAAGTTAGGATAAAATAGGAAAGTAAAAAGCTTCATAATTTTGTTTACACCAAATTAACCGCAAACTTTTTTTCTCCCGCTTTATAATATAGATAGATAGATAGATAATTTGGGACCCTAAATATAAACTTACCATCTTAGACCAATTGACTGACTTATAAGAGAAAAGACCTACTGAGCACTATTTCCACCCATATTCATAAATAAATTAGAAGTGTTGCATATCAAAAAGGAAAAGAGAAAAAGACTCCAATCAATTTCTAAGAAAATAAAATAATTTTTGCAACATAGTAACTTCATTAAACAATGCCTAATAGATTCCTCCTTATGAAATTCCTAGGATTTCTCTTTTACATTTTGTGTGCATCAATAACTCAAGAAGATAGTTCAATGACTATGTGATATTGATCATTCTACTAGATTTCTCAAGGGTCTCCAGGGTTTGAGAGTTCTTTTAGAAGAACTCTATATTTGTTAAAACTTGTTAGAACTTAGAAGACACGTTCGTTATCTTGAATGTTTGGTCTCATCACTAACACAACAATTGTTTGACTTTAAACTTACATGGAAGCAAACAAATGTCATTTTCCCCCCTTTTA
Organism: Aralia elata; assembly: GCA_034770075.1. Lineage (NCBI taxonomy): Eukaryota > Viridiplantae > Streptophyta > Magnoliopsida > Apiales > Araliaceae > Aralia > Aralia elata. The sequence continues at coordinate 67,760,546 of CM068377.1, forward strand.
AAGCTAACAAAATGTCATTGCATATTGTCAACTTTAGCAATATATTTCTTTTAGTCTCATTTTCATTTTTACAAGGATATATATATATATATATATACACACACACACACACACACAACATAACTAACTCAAACCTGACAAGGGAGAATAATTTATATCTATGATTCTATTATGATGAGATGAAGGAAGCTACTCACTAGATAGTAAACTAAATTTTGGATTGTGTTTAAGACAGTTACCTATGATGGAAGGGTTTTCGTGGGGACAGATGATTAGAACCTTCTAATTGTGCAGATAAGGATAATAAATTCTAGGCTGAAACCTTATCAATATTATGTAGCAGCTGGTGAAAGGATGGTTCCAATGTTTGCAATCTTTAATCTTTCAGTTCTGTCACAAACTTTCGTTGCCATTTTTTCTCTAAGTGGATACTATTCTTCTTCCACAGTTATGTTAGTGTTAAATTACTGTCTTCGTTTCTATACACATTCATGCATGCAAAAGTATGTCCACTTATTGTTTGGTCCTTTTAGTCTTTCATTTTATTTTTTTCAGTGTGCTATGCTTCTTTATTTTTGAATACAATTTCAGTGTTAAATTACTGTCTTCGTTTCTATACACATTCATGCAGGCAAAGTATGTCCGCATATTCTTTGTTCCTTTTAGTCTTTCATTTTATTTTTTTTCAGTGTGCTATGCTTCTTTAGTTTTGAATACAATTTCTGTACAGTGCGAGAGAAGCTAGGGAGAAAATTGTTTGCAAGTATTACTTCTTCAAGTAGCCAAGAAACATCTTCAGTCGGTGTCAACCCTCAGATTTCGATGCCGCCCCCTCCTTCTCATGTGTATGTACTTTTGTTCTTCCTGCATGTATTATAGTTTGTTTGTAATTATGTCTTATAAATAATAATTCCATTAATGATTATAGATTCATGTAGGATGTGAAATTTAAAATTAGATATAATCATATATATTCACGTGCTCTGTAATTTTCTGGTTATGTTTGTAGTGGGTCACCACTCTTCTGGATTGGGGTCGGTGTTGGGTTCTCAGCACTTTTTTCATGGGTGAGAACAGAAATCACTTGCATGTTCTTCTCTCAACATTTTTATGAGATGCTAATTATTTATTTATATATTGTTTTTTCCCCTCTGCTTTCTGTCTGACAATCTACATCATTTGGCAGGTGGCTACGAACTTAAAGGTGAATATGTTTCTTCCAAGTCATTTACATACCTTTACATGTGTTATAGTGCTATGGTGGTTAGATTTTTCAAGTGGTAGGGTTATAAAACAAATGCAATTTACTTATCGAAAAACAAGATGAATAAAACAAATGCAGTTTAATAATTTAGCAAAAGAGTAAAAAGAAGGAAGAAAAGAGGATTAAAATTTATGTTTTTTAAAAGGTAATTTAAGGCAGTGTTCTAAAAATTGTTAAGCGGATCTAGACGGCTGAGGGGCCACCTGGCACTTAGGTTGCCTAGGCGTTTCCCTAGGCTGTCTCATTTTTTTATTTTTCTATTGTACATACTTGTTATACTGTACAAAACATATAGTAGATGTAATTTTTTAATTTTACATGAAACATTACCAACAAAAATAATTTTTTAATGTTTAACAAATTCATTTTAAGTATTGTAAATCTTCAAAGTAGAGGTATGATTTTGTCTAGGTGGGGGGCTAGGTGCCCAACCAAATCGAGGCGGTAGAGGACTGCTTAGCGCCTGGGCGGTAAAGGACTGCTTAGCGCCTAGACGGAGATTAATTGGGCCTAGGTGGGGATATTTAGAACACTGATTTAAGGTTTCTTTCATTCTTTAGGACACTGAATGGCAAATGAAACGGGTTTTTGTTTGGACTCTCCTTTTGTCATTGGTGGTCTGCTTTTGAATCATATCTAAAAATGAAGGCAATAAGTTTTGAATGTAATTTAAAGGCTCTAGGAATTAGTTTATTTGTTCTATATTACTTTCATTCATGTATAGTTTCACATTCCCCCACCACACCCCCCCCCCCCCCCAAAAAAAAAAAAAAAAAAAAAAACGCCCCAAAAAACAATTTACGATCTTTATGTTCTTTGGAGGGACGTTCCTTTTTCTATACTTCTTTCCTTGTTGATATTCTTCTTTTATGTATAAAAAGAATAGAACTACAGCTCCTTTTTTTTTTTTAATTTGGGTGAATTATTCGTGTTTATTTAGAGAACATTTTAGTTTTAGATTTTTCAAACGTTCAGTCAATGAGGTGAGACATGTTACCTCATATTTAATAGACTTGCAACTCTCATGGTAAATTATTGGCAATACCATATGCTTTTATTAACTGAAGGACTAGGCTTTTGACTATGATTTGAAGATGTTTGATTGGAGGAAAGAGATCAATATTAGGGAAAGGGGATATAGGAGCAGGAATTGTTTCGGGCGGTAAAGGAGATGGGCCTGGTGGTTCTATGTGGATAGTAAATTGGTCTGCTGAGTGTACTCTGGGTGCTAATGTATATTAAATGGAGAGAAGGATTAGAATTGCAAATTGGAATTCTTTGGGCCTAAAGAGTGGCTTATAATATCGTAGTCCAGACACAGAAGTATGTAAATGAGATTTGTTTACTATGGGCCAACATCTTACTTTTTTCTTAACATTTCCAAATTTTAGTTTTATTTTGTTATTATTCTTTTCATAGTTCTCCAAACTTAAGGGATAAGAATTTGGTTTTGGGAACAAAGATTAGGGTTTGTGGATTTTAAAGAAGGCTGATCAGTTCTCCATTCATCATTTTATTTTCCCTTTCTTTTCTAATAAATTCTTCTTTTCTATTAATCTATTAAGAAGAAAAGAATTTATCCTTCTTAGGTAGGGTTTTGGGATGCTATGGTTCAGGGTTGAAAGAGTTAGATTTTATTTATAATATTATGTGAAGCCAAGGGTAAACTGGAAACAAAGAAAATAATTAGTATATTTTAGTAGGTAGTACACTTTTTGTGAGCATGTGAGCACATGGGTAGTGAGTTACTCATGAGTGAAGGATAAGAATAGTGGTAAAGGTTAAGAGATTTATTTTTAGCTTTGTTTTCCTTTGAATAGATGTAATGGGAAGAGTATTCCCCAATTATTTTGATATGAGAATTGTGTAATGAATCAAGGAGTAAAGCTGCTTTCTCCTTATTCTCTCTCTCTCTTGTATCTCACGATCTCAGTGAAGAACACTGAGATTTCTATCCTTCTTCCTCCCTAATTCTCTCTAATTTCTGTCTATTCTACCTATGTTCCTCTCTATACCAAGCTGGGCCTGACAATTTGGTATCAGAGTTGTTGGTTCTATCCAAAACAATCATCTTCTTCCTTCTAAATCCTTTGTTTTTTCTTATCTTCAATCTTTGAAAACTTCTCTCTCCCAGTTCTAGACTAAACTCTGTCTCTTCTAGTCTCCATATACTTCTAAGACTCTCTAACCCAGCCTCAGTTCATCAACAACTCAGAATCACAGAAAGCAAGCAGCAGAAAATGGACCTCAGAGGCTTTTTTTCAGCACACCTGCAACTCTACAAATTGATGTGTTATTTCAATTAAATTAGGTATAAAACTCCTCAAACCCACTCGTTTCAGTCATATACACATAGCCCAAAGTGTTATTTCAATTAAATCAGGTGTAAAACTTCTCAAACACACTCGTTTCAGTCATATACACATAGCCCAAACTATAATTATTAAATTCAACACCACCCAACATGGTTCAATCCATAAATTGTTATTTCTTCTCAGTCAGGAAAAATTCCAGATTCTATGATATATTTTGGTTTGATCTGATTGTGTTTGTGTTTAAGTGACTCGATTTACTTTGTTTAACATACTTAGCATCACTACAAACAATCGAAAACCAAAAAACTTCAAAATCCAGTCCTTACTTCATTTTCAGTCCATATACAAACACTTTCTGGTATTTTGTTAATACTCTGGTAACTAGTAATAATATTAATTTTGATCTCTTAGTTGCTTGTGCTTGTTTGTGTTCTCAATTGCTCTTGAAAATTTAACTAAGCTGTAGCTAGTTGAATTTAAACTTTGTTCTACATAGGATACTCAGTTTGTTTCACTGAGGAGATCCATTTCTCACTTATAAAGCCACTCAAGCTCGCTTACTCTTAATCAGGTAGTATTGCTACTACTTGATCATATATTACATTCAAAATCACAATTGTTCTGTGATTGCTCTCATTTTGAAAATTCTGTGAACATGGCTGGACCTTCACAATTGCTGCAAGAAGACTTTCTGAGTTACAGGGAGTACACCAATGAAAAGATGCAACTCATTGATGAGAAGATGGGCTACTTCATGGTGGAACGAATGAGTTACTGAAACAAGGGGCTCAGATAATGAAGAAGAATTTGAGAATCCTTTTGGAAGTAAGGAAAGGGTCAAGAGGCCTGTTCATATGCGACAGAGAAGGGACAAAGGATTTTTCAGAAGTCCTTATCATGCAGAACAGGAAAGAGTTTGGAGAAATGAAGAAGATGATGCTCAATGGAGGAGGAACCAAAATGATAAAACTGAAGAAGGGACAGAACTAAAGCATCTCAAGTTGGTTTTTTCATCCTTTACTGAAGTTGATGATGCTAAGAGTTGGGTGCAAGATTGTGAGGAGTATTTTAGCATTTATGGTATCTATTCCCAAAGGAGGTTTGCCATAGCTGGGATGTACCTTCATGGTTCCCCAAAATTATGGTACAAGGCCTACACAAATGGAAAGTAGGGACTCACATGGAGGGAGTTTACAAATGACTTCATTATAAGGTTCGCAGAGGCTGGTGTAGAAAATATATATGAGCAGTTTAAGCTGTTGAAGCAAGTGGGGACTGTACATGTCTACTATGATGAGCTTGAGAGGCAGAAGGGCAGGCTGCTAGAGAAATTGCCTCACTTGACTGAGGACTTTATTGTTGGGAATTTTATTGGAGGCCTTAAGGATGAAACCAAAAAGTTGGCGAAGTTACTTGACCCTGAGACACTCACAGGTCTTCAACAGAGCTAAGTTCTTTGAAAATCCCATCCCTAAACTTGCCAACAGTTGCTCTAAAGCCCAAACCTCCTTTACAAACTCTCAGCCCAATACAAAAAAGGACTCCCTTACACCCTCTACAACCAATACCCCTATGCTCACCTACCCCAAGAAAGACTTTAACAAAACTAAACCTATTACTACAGCCCAAAGAGATTCGAGGAAGGCTAAGGGTCTCTGCTTCTACTGTGATTAGAAGTACTCCTTGGGCCATCAATGTAAGACACCCCAGAATTTTTGATCACTTGTGAAGAGGCTCAAGACTCGAGAGTGAAGAATACTATGGATTTCCTCAATTCGATGAAGAACCTGCCCCTGCTGCAGAACAGTGACAACAACACAAAGGAAAAAGTTGCTCTGTCCAATTTGCAGGTGAAAGAATCAGTAAAAGAAGACTCCACCTTAATTCTCCAAGGGAAGAGTAAGGGAAAAGCTAAAGCTACTAGTTGATAGTGGGAGCTCTTTAAATTTCCTGAATGAATAAGTTGCTAAGGAACTAGGCCTGCCTTAAAGCATCCTATTGACCCTGTCATCATCACTCTCCCTAATGGTGATGAGCTTCAAAGTAAGGCATGGTGCCCTGAGTTTACTTGGACCTTAGACAATCACAGCTTCAGAATACCGACGTGGGTCATTAATCTGTAGCAAATATGATGCCATACTAGGGGCTACATGGATGAAACAATTGCGGGCAGTTCAATTTGACTATAATACTCTCCTTATGAAATTTCTGCACCAGGTTGAAGAAATACAGCCACAAGGAATTAGTAACCAACAGTCCACAGACCGGAACTACTTCACAATAGCTCAACCAGCTTGAATGTCCCAGATTGTTGAAAGTTATGAAGGGGATGATAATGTTTCCCATGTTATAGCTGAGAGTTGTTAGCTACTAAAATGGGGCCTAATGAGTTTGAGTTACTCCATGGACTGCTCAAGTACAGAGGAAAGTGGGTGATAGGATTTCAAGGAAGGTTAAGGAGGCAATTAGTTGAAGAACTCCATGAGAAAGGAGTTGGGGGCCACTCAGGAACTAGGGCCACTCTGGAACCAGGGCCACTAAAAAAAAATAGAGCAATATTTCTACTGGATTGGAATGAAAATGACGTCACCAAATGGGTAGTTGAATGTCCTATTTGTCAATTTTCCAAGCATGAAAATGTGAGCAGTCTAGGGCTTCTCCAACCATTGTCTATCCCTGAACAACCTAGGAAAGATATAGCTGGACGTCATCAGCGGGCTTCTTAATTCTAAGGGTTATGAAATAATTTGGGTGGTAACAGATAGATATGGTAGGAGCTCTTACTTCTTACCTCTGAGCCATCCCATTTATGCCAAAACACCCAGCTATTCTTTGAGAACCTTTTTAAGCTACATGGGCTCCCCAGTTCCATTGTAAGTGATAGAGACCCAGTTCCAGCTATTCTTGCGTGATTTATGGCAAACCCTCTTTAAACTTGCAGGGACAAGTCTCCACATTTGTACCTCTTATCATGCTCAAAGTGATGGAGTAAACCAATGTCTAGAGCAACATATGAGGTGCATGTGCAGCCGCTCACCCAAACAATGTAGCTCTTGGCTACCTATGGGCTATGGCTGAATGGTGGTTTAACACCACTTACCACACTTCTTTACAAATAACACCTTACAAAATTCGCTATGGTCATGACCCTACACATCTAAACATCTCAACACCAAACTTGGCACCAAAATTGTAGCAGTAGAAGATATCCTTGCGGAAAAGCAACAAAAAATGGAGATTCTCATGGTAAATTTAGCAAAAGCACAACAAAGAATGAAGAGTCATTCTAAAAAGGGAGAACTGAAAGGGAATTTGAGATAGGAGATTGGGTGTATTTAAACCAACTACCATATAGGCAGAGTTAAGTATCAATGAGGAAAAATATGAAACTAGCTCCAAAGTTTTATGGGCCCTTTAAAATTCTGGAAAGTTTGGTACTGTTTCCTACAAACTAGAGCTGCCCAACTCTCCAGGATACATCCAACCTTTCATGTTTCACAACTTAAAAGTCATTTGGGAACAACTCAACTCAACACAATTCCTTGAGGTTAATCAAGAAGGAAAGTTTGATGTAGGACCTCTCAAGACATTGAAACAAAGGAGAATCTACAAGGGAAGCAGGGTCATATATCAATGTTTGGTACAATGGAAATACTGGAAGAAGCTGCATGGGAGGATGAAGAACTTCTTAAACTCAACTACCCAGACCTGATACTTCATTCATGAGGACATGATGAAGAACTTCTTAAACTCAACTACCCAGACCTGATACTTCATTCATGAGGACATGAAAAATTTTAAGGGGAAGGGAATGTAAGGCCAAGGGTAAACTAGAAACAAAGAGAATAATTAGTATATTCTAGTAGGTAGTACACTTTGAGTGAGCTTGTGAGCACATGGGTAGTTAGTTACTCATGACGGAAGGATAAGGATAGTTGTGAAGGTTAGGAGATTTATTTTCAGCTTTGTTTTCCTTTAAATAGATGTAATGGGAAGAGTATTCCAAGTATTTTGATATGAGAATTGTGTAATGATTAAGGAGTAAAGCTTTCAACTGCTTTCTTATTACTCTCTCTCTCCCTTCTCATGGTTTCAGTGAGATTTCTACCCTTTTTCATCCCTAATTGTCTCTAATTTCTGTTTATTCTCTCTGTTCTGCCTCTGTTTCTCTCTATTCTCTGGTCAGGTACCAAGCTGGGCCTGACATAATATGTGGGTTTTTAAAAGATTTTCTTAAGTAGGGTTTAGGGCTGCTATGGACTATGGTTCAGGGTTGAAAGGGGTGGATTTTATTTATAATGCGGAGTTTAATACGTTGAGCAAAGGATTATTGGATTTGAGTATAAAACTACTTTTTTTGATATGAGATTTGAGTAAAGAACTGATAAGCAGAAAACGAAGAAAATGAAAAAGAAGGGAAGAGAAAGAAGTAGACCTTAGATTCTCAATAAGGCCCTCTAGAAGTCTCACCTAAAAGAATATTAATCGAGTCTTAGCATTAAAAGAAGGCTTAAATATAAATTACCCTGAACTCTTTACCTTTTTTCACTTCGGAGATCGTTGTTTTAATTTTTTCAATAAGATGATTGAACTCTTAATTTTTTACACTTATACTCGAGTGAACCTGGCATGTCATAAATTGTCTTTGTGGCACGCTTACATGGCAAATCAGTGCATGTGTCATTAAAAACAAAAATTTTAAATCTATTTTTTATGTTTTAATTAGGTAAAAGGGCAAAACAATAAGAAAGAAAAACATAATTAATTAAATCAAACGTTAAAATTAATAAATAATAACAAAATCAAAAACTATCATTAACTAAAACAATAATTATTAAACAAAACAAAGAAAAACAAAGACAAAGTATCTTTTCCCCTTCCCTTTACCTGTATCCCCCTCCCCGTGGTCTCCTTTCTCGTCCTCTCTTGTGTGCTGTTGCCATGCCCCCCCTAGAGCAACTTCTCTCTCGTTGTCCAGATGTATTTTTCCTTTTTATCTGTATCTCTCCTCAACTATTCCTAAGAACCAGAACTAATTTGGAAATATGAAAAAATAATTTTGTTTGAGAATTTGAGTTGAGAAAACCAATTTATATGAGTGTTGAAACTGAACATCCATCGATTTGCCGCAAATTTTTTTGAATTTGGGTTTATTATTTATGTATGTCTAGCGTCGGCTGGTTTCACCATCTTCTTCTTTTTCCCTCTTTTTTTTTGGGTGGTCGTTGTTGATTGTCTTGAATGTTTGTTATAGATCTAGGTTTACAATGATGGTGGAATGGTGAATTGGGTTTGCTAATGGGTCTTTGCAGAAGTTTACTTGGTTTCAAGGAACAAACAAAGGGTTTTTGAAATTTATTATGTATAGTAGGTGGGATTATGTCTAAAAAAGTTAGTAGAAGCTTGTTAGTGATGGTGGCGGAGAGAGCTACCATCACCGGAGATGGTGACCTTTTATAAGAATGAGTTTTAAAGTGTTTTGATTTTTTCAATTAATTGTTCTTTTATCATTTTGTTCTTTTTATCATTTTGGCCTTTTACCCAATTACAACATTAAAATTAGATTTAAAATTTTTGTTTTTAATGACACATATGCACTAACTTGCCATGTAAACATGCCACGTAAGCAATTTATGACATGACAGATTCAATTGAACGTAAATGAAAAAAAATTAAGAGTTCAATTATTTTATTGAAAAAATTAAAAGAATGATACCCAAAGTGGAAAAAGATAAAGAGCTTAGGGTGGTAATTTATATTTAAGCCAAAGAAAGTAAAATATGCTGAAAGAATGAACATATTATTACTACTCTGTTTCAATTGTCAATACAAGTTTTGCTTACAGAGTTGGGAAACCTTCCTTACTAGGAAAAGGATTTCCTAAGTCTTATAGAATAAAGGATTTCCCAACTAATAAGACTGAAATAGTCTAAATAGGATTAGAACTTTATCAATTGGTAAAGAAACAATTACAAATTTAGGCATCAAACGAAAACATAAATTAATAACTTACCAAATGTCCTGATGTGGGACTGAGGTGTTACTAATTCTCCACTTAAATACCAGACGTCCCCGTCAGGTCGTGCATATAGCCAAGATCTTTTCCTCTCTAGCCATTTTGTGTTAATACCAGCGACCTTCATGCCCTCACTTCTAGTCCTCTGTCCATTGTGGGATACTACCAGTCGCCTTCGTGTCCTCACCTTCGGTAATCCAATCGGATGACCTAATTCGAGCTTTTGAGAGTCGGCTCTGATATCATACGTAACAATCGTCAAATCCCAAGTTCGAATTAAATCATAACTTGCGTTTTAAATTATAAGTATAAATTCATTGTGAAATTAAGCCCAAAATAATAAAGTTTAGAGCAAAAGATAACTCTAAAACTATTGATTTAAATTCACATATGTCAATGAGACATGAAAAAAAGAAAGTGGAGATAAAGTCTTTAAAAGATAAGAAATTCTAGGAAGCATTTTAAAACTTTTTATTGTATAGATTATCTCTAGTCAGGATCTTCTTTAACTTACCGTAGGATACATCCGTCGTATCGTAAGATGCGATTGACTCTTTGATATGTTAGCAAAACTTTTATCTAATTGCTCGTGTGCCGTATTATATCGTAAGATACGTATCATGGGATTTAGATTCCCTCCATTACACCTTCTCTACGATTCCATTCAATACACCATATTTTTAAAGTTGTGAATAGTATAATTGAAATCCATACCGGTCAACTAATTTATTATATTGAATAACATAATTGTTTCAAAAATGAAAGTAATTCGATACTTTTTCACCATTTGATGAACATGCAGATTTTTCATCAAAATTTCAATGGATAAAAATCCTTTTGGACTTTTAACGGTGAAAATGTATTTTATGATTATAATTTTTTGTAGGATTGATCTTAATATGATAAAGTATCTATTAACATATTTTGATCATTACTAACAAAATTATTAAAGATCAAATAATTGGTGTATTTGATGGAATTGGATGAAATGTGTAACGGAGGGTAGCCAAATCCCGTATCATGTATCGTAAGATACTGACAATTTTGAGATGCGCCATCTCTTGTTTATCGACTTATTTCGTATTTCTCCTTGCAATGATAAAGAGATGATTTTCATAGATAAATGAAGAAACTTTATAGAGAGCAAACAGAGTCATCAATGAAGGACAAAAAGTCCACCGAAACAACAAAAGCAACCAAGGGAAAATACAAATCCTTATTCAAGGATATCTCCTACTCCCTATCTAATCCAAAATAGCTAATCCCAAATACCCGCATTGTTGAAGCCCAGCGGGAAGCCAAGAAAAGACTCCCTCTTTAAAGCAGCAGAGAGAGATAAGTATCACTGTTCACTAGGATTCCTCGTGTTTGTGTCTATCCAAATAGCTCAGAGGATAGCCAAAACGTGTACGGGCACAAGATTTAATAAGATTGAGATGAGCAAATATCCTTTTTATTACAACTTTGAGAATTCAGGTGCTTTTTTTGCCTTTTTGTTTTGTTCCGGCAAAAAGAGAAAGAAGAGGAGGGGGGGGGATTTGCAATTGGCTTGAAGCAATTAGTTGTTAAACAGTTTATGGCTTAAAGAGGTTAGTTATACTAAGATTCTTTTCTTTTAACACCAGACCTCATCTTTGAAAAATATATATTACCGGACTTTTGAAGAATGAAATATTACTAAAACTGTTTTGGTTTCTAATTTTGTTCATGTTTATGTGTTGGTTTTCTCAAGTTTATTTTTATTTAAGTACCCTCTGTGCGCTAATATGTAACTTCTTGCTTATCCTTGGTCTATTCACATGCAAATGTTTGTCTTCAAATCGTGACTTGATTCTTATTTCAGAAATATGCAATGCAACAAGCTTTCAAGACTTTGATGGGACAGATGGATTCACAAAATAACCAATTCAACAATGCTTCCTTTTCACCTGGATCTCCTTTTCCTTTTCCAACACCCCCAATATCAGGTCCAACTACCTCGCCTTCTCCAGTTGCGTCCCGTGAGGCGACTGTTGATGTACCTGTGACCCAAGTGGAGGCTCCACCAACCATAGAGGTCAAAGATGACCAAGAATTAAAGATGGAACCAAAGAAATCTGGTATGAACTGACTTTTTTTTGGGGTGGGGGTGGGGAGGGTGGTATTGCTGCAGCATCTATTATTTATTGCCCTATAAAACTTGAAGCAGCAACAGACAACCGACCACAGAAGCTCTAGAAGGTGGGATACAAGCTGGTTGTTTAGCACATTAAGTAGGGCTTCTAATGCATAAGTTTGATGAGATTATGTTTTTTCTTTTAGTCTTTATGAGTTCCATGTTTCAAGAACTAAATGTGTTCAAAGAAAGACCTTGAACATAGATGAGGAAGTTGGCGTGATGTTGAACGAGATGTCTAGCTGCATTTGGAAAGCGGTGTTTAGGGAAGTAGAGGGAATGGAATGACAACTAAGGAAACATAGTGGTCGACTGAGGACCTCCAAGAGGCTATTAGATGAAAAAGGAGTGATATTTGCTGAAATAAATGCAATAATGAAGATTACTTGCAGCAGTATAAACTGGCCAGAAAGTAAGCAAAGAGGCTAGGGGTAAGGTTTATGAGGAGTAGGACTAATACCAAAAGCTGGGAACTAATTGTTGTAGGGGGGGGGGGGAGGGGGAATGTGTCTACAAGCTTGCTGATAAAAGGGAAAAGAAAATTAGAAACTAACACTCATCAGATGCAACAATGCGGCGTTGCTTCTTTTTGTCTTTCTACTTTTACGCTTTCATATGGATTGATTTTCAGCCTACTCCAGCTATTTTAGATAGCGTTGTTTTGCGTATGTTTCCAATAATTTAACTGTTCCCCTCTAGGATAAATCCAAAACAATAACAGCGTGTTTGTTTGGACTAAATGGTGGTGGAATGGAATGCTAATTCTGACCAAGTATTCTATTTCGACTTTTTGTATCCTATAAATGATCAGAATGGGCAATCCATCGGAATGCCCATTTCTCCTATGCATTTGAAATAGCATTCCTTAGGGGGTCGGAAAATGGATTCAGCCATTGGACAGAATGGGTCCAAAAATTTTTGGTCCAAATACCGTTGGTCAACTATCATTAAAAAAATTCTTTCAAAATTTCTTTTATCTAGAATTCTCTAAAGCTTGTGTCTAAATCTCTAAATTTTTCCCACTCTACAATTTTTTTCCTCTAAATTTTTTACGGGTAATTTGGTCATTTGGCATAATATCCATCCATTTCAATCTATTTTCCTACCAACCAAATGGCGTATTGGTATGAATATGATACTAACATTCAAACACAATTTCTAAGTAACCTACCTAACTTGTGAATGGAATGCTTGATTTCGATTCCATTCAGGTCCGATTCCAACAATGATTCCATTCTGTCTAAAATGATTCCATCCAACCAAACGTCCCGCATGTTATCTCTTTTATTTAATTATACCTTTTCAGATCCTATAAATCCTGTATTTTTTTTAAAGAATCTTGATCGAGTCCATAAACATATTATGTGTCTGTGTGTGTGTGTGTATGTTCCCCAAAGTGAAGCATATCCCAAACCTGTCAAATTGTCCAGTTTTTATGTGGGAGAGGTTCACGAAGGACCTTGAAAATTATTAATCTGCTGCCACAATTGGTCGAGGTAGGGCATGAAGTATAAGATTCATGGAAGGAAATGGTCCTGAAAGTTGTCTTTCTCTTGATGTTTTTAGTTACTCGGTAAATAAGCAGATAGTTTCTCTAAAGCAATATTTGGAGGTTTTTGGGTTAGAATAAAGGGTTATAGGGTAGATTGATGCAGCAAAAATGCTGCAATTGTAGGGTTTAGCTCGTCAAACTGAGTGAAAGCGAAGTAGTCCAGAAAGAAAAGAATCCAAGCAATGTCACTTCTCTTTTGTTAAATCAAAGTCTGCATATATTGGCATTAAATGTGTGTATATATAGGTTTAAGACCATCACTCACAGAGCACAACTAGAGTTTGTAGAGTCTATACTACTGCATTATATATCTTGTAGTTTTTAACCATCTCGTCAAAAGTCTAGTAGCACTAGTTGACTACTTTTATCTGAATAAAGAAAAGGTCTACTAGGACTAATTGACTACTCAACAGTACAAGGTACCTAGAGAATTAACTAAATTTAGTATTATAACCAATTAACCTTGAAACAACTATTTTTTTTGACAAGTAAATAGGTAATCCACTATATGCCCCAGAAAGGGGCGACCCAAGTACATGTGAAATCCATGAATGCATAGGGAGAAAAAGGCACACCAATGCCCCAAGAAAACCAAAATCCCACCCCATACAGGCAAGCCTCCCCAAAAGAGACGCCTACACTTCTTATCTAAAAACAAAAAGAGATGCCAACTCTAGGTTTGTAAAGTAAACTCTCCCAAAAATCCAAAAAGCACAATTGAACCTGGAAAAATCTCATGAAGCCAAAGGAAAAGAACAGAAGGGGGTTAATTGAGGATTTGGTTATTGTACTGGGGATCAATTTACAATTTAGTTACTAAACTAAAAAAAAATTTCAATTGAGTTACTAAACTAAATAAAAAATTTCAATCTAGTGTCTCGACTGATTTCCGTTGAATTAATTTCACAGACATGGCTAACGGCATATCCTAGGCGGCTAATTTTGTACAAATGGAAGATGATGTGGAGTATGGGGCCCACATTCAAAAAAAAGACAATTCTTTTTAAAAAAGAATCCTCCTCCATCCATTAACACCTATAACAATCTCAGATGGGTTTAGAGATCTCAGATTCTCAAGCAAAGTAATTGATAAATAACATTAGACGAAATCCAAGAACTCCATAAACGCCGACATTCATGAGTTTCCAGACGTGGAGATGAAAATTCATTAGAATTGCTTTGTTTCATCAAATTGACAATTGAAAACTACTAATCAAAACAAGTAGATTAGGATGAGTATTACCTTATAAGGGTGGTTGAATCATGAAAGTTTCACAGTTGTGGGCTTGGCAAAAATGGGACAAGTCACGACAGTTGCTTGTGGGACTGATTTGATATTGTTTTTGATGTTATTTGTTGAAGAATCTCAGCCTATCTTGCTCGCAATTATACTCGATTACAGCCAACAATTTTTTTTATCCAAACTATGAATTTAGAGGATTGATTTGGGATTTTTTCCTGTGATTTGCGAAGTCGCATGGCTCTTCGGGCTGATTTGTCCGTGTATTTACTGATGTTGGTAAGTGATCAAGGCTCAAAGGTGCTCAAAATTAGTTATGAAACAATAACAAAGATTTTGAGAGAGATTTGATGATTTATTTTTGAATTTTAGGTTTTGAAGAGTGTAGAGTGAGAGAGATCTGGGTTCTTGTGAGAGAAGTGAGAAGAATCTGTATTCTTGTAAGGGAAGGATTTGGGTTATGAACTACTAAACTTTTTTGACCCCTCAATTTGTCTCTTTGGGTTTCCTTTGCCATCTGTATTGTTTTTGGTGTTACTGGTCGGAGATTGCTTTTGGTCAGGGAGGAATAAGAACAGAGGGGTGGGAAATAAGGAAGAAGAAAGCGTGTTTATTTATTTATTTAAAATTTATATATTTTTAATTATTATTATTTATTATTTTATCCGTTTGCTGTTAAATTCCACTGAAGCATTTTAATTTTTTTAAAAGGTGGGTCCCACATCCCTATAAATCTCCATGTGTCAACTGTTAGCCATGTAAGCATGTCTGTTAAATTAATTGGATTGGAAATTACCAAAGTCACTCGATTGAAATTTTTTATATAGTTCAGTAACTCGATTGAAATTTTTTCAAGTTTAATAACCAAATTGTAAACCAACCTCCAGTACAATAACCAAAACATCAATTAGCCTGAACAGAAGGAGAGGAAAAGAAACCTAAAATCAATTCTGCTCCTTCCAAAGAGTCCAAATGCTATGCGGCACCAAGTGCAGACATTTTCTCTATTCCCTCCTCGCCTTCACCCCTCTCCACGCCTTGAGCATCTCAGAAAAAGAGACCTTGGCATCACCCAGGAGATGAAGAAAGCACAGCATTCCACAATCCACAGGCTCCTTGTGTCTTCTCAATGGAGAAGTGGTTGAGCGTCTCGTCCATGTGGCAAAACGTGACACAACTACTTGCAAGCTAAAACCCTCTTTTCTGGAGGTTATTTTGAGTGAGGATTGCACCCAAGGCTGCCGTCCAAGATAAGAATGCCACTTTCCTTGGTGCTCCCACTCTTCAAATTCCATATCCTTGCAGCGTCCTGAAGTGGGAATGGACCAAGAAATTCTAACTGTTGTGTTCCTTCCCCCTCATGAGATCTTTCCACACCACCACAAGCTCCCTCCCTCTGAGGACAGTAAGCAAATCTAGCACCTCCTCTAACTCCCAATCCTAGATTTTCTGCCTAAACAGCGGCTGCCACAACAAATTACCGTTGATCTTGGGTGATAATCTGCAATTTTGACCCCCAGATTCACCGCAATACTTGCGAGATTGAGCAAAAGTCTCTAAAGCAACCTTACCGCATTGAGTATCTGACCAAAGGTGAATCCTCCTCCAACCTGCCATAAAATGTGTCTCGCAAACTCATCAAAGCCTGATACAATGGCTTTCCACACCCCTTTCCCAAAACGGGAAGGAAACCCTCCACTGGTTGTACTTAATTACTTCTTGACCATACAAAAACAATGTCATAGTAGTAGTTTCTTGTACACATTAAGCGAGCGTCAATAAGTTATGAACACACCGAAAGAAGCGTTAGATTGCAATGTTGATATCTGTCAAGTGTCCAACACGACCATGCCAACCATGGGGAGGTGTCTTGCTTCTTAGCTGCATTCTTAATTGACATCGAACTAGACAACTGTTTTCATTAAGGTATTTATCAGGAATAGTAACATCGATGTGTGGGGGTATATATATGTTATCTAATCTTCCTGTAGTGTGCAAATATAAATGACTAGCAATGAGTTTCTATTTGAAATTGTTAGATTAATCTAGAGGATTCTAGGATTGTATGATTGATTGATTAGCAGTGATTAGTGGTAGGATTATTCTAGAAGCATGATTAGTGGTAATCATTGATCATTATGATTTACTTTCCATATTTAGCTTTGACGCTTAGCCCTATATAAAGGCTCTCTATTATACACATTATGAAATGGAATAATATTGTCTTCTAGCATTCACATGGTATCAAGAGCCATGGTTTCCTAAATTTTTTTTCTTCTTTTTCTTCGTTCCAAAAAAAAAAAATCACTGTTCACCGTGAACAATACCAGCATTGTTCATCGTGAACAATGTCCGACACTATTCATCTCGTTTCCTGTTCATCAACGCAAGTGCAAGTTCTAATTTCTTGTGCTCTTCTGAAATATATGCTCGAGTTGTTTCTTTATTTTTGAGGAGTTAGAAAATGATTAGTTCGTTGCTCACTTTGAGTTTGGATTTGTTGGGTTTGTGAGGGGTTTTGCATGTGGTTGTTACCATTGTTTCGTCGTTCTTTTCAGCCGTGATTGTATTTTTATTGTGTGAAAAGGTTTAAACAGATTTAATATAAGTAAGATGTCTACCGTATCCGATACTATTACGAGCCACACATCAAATGCATCCGATTCTAGGCAGTCCATGGGTGTTACAAAGGTGTTGTCTTCCTCGAATCGTCTTACTGATAAGAAATTGGAGGGAGTCCATAACTATCAACAGTGGTGAAAGATTGTGCGTTTTACCCTACTTAGTAGAGAGCAGGGCGATCATTTAACAGAAGCAGATGCTTAATTCCATGGACAGTAAGATTGTTGATTTAGTCACTCATCTTGATACAGTAAAAGAATTGTGGGAATACTTACAGGTTTTGTACTCGTGCCAAAATAATCTTGCTCGTATGTTTGAGGTTTCTCAGGGTTTTTACTGATGGGTGTCCACTCACTCAATTTTTTTGCAGACTATAAAAAGATGTACGAGTAGTTGAATTCATTGCTCCCTATTACTGCCGATATAAAAAAAATGGACATTGCTTTCCTTGTTAGTGTGGTCAGCTAGTTCTTGTCTTCCCCTAGGTCTTCACATTGGGATGTAGTTGTGAGGATACTAAAGTACCTTAAAAGTGCTCTAGGTCGCGGATTAGTATTTAGAGATCATAATCACATGTAGAAGGATTTTTTGATGCTGACTGGACAGGGAGTCCAACTGATAAGAGATCTACTACAGGATATTGTGTATTTGTTGGAGGTAATCTTGTATCGTGGAAAAGTAAGAAGCAGAATGTTGTGTCTTGGTCTAGTGCAGAATCAGAATGTCAAGCAATGACTCATGTCTCTTGTGAATTAATATGGTTGAAGCATTTGTTAACTGAGTTGGGTTTCAACAAGATAGTTCTTATGCAACTTTGGTGTGATAATGCAGTTGCTCTCTACATTGCTTCTAATCCGGTGTTCCACGAGAGAACTAAGCACATCGAGGTTGACTGCCATTTTGTTTGAGAGAAAATAAAAGAAGGGATTATTTCTACAAGTCATGTGAAGACTGGTGATCAACTTGTGGATGGGTTTACTAAAGTTTTAGGGGCTACTAAAATCCGTTATATTTGTTACAAGCTGGGCATGATTGATATACATGCTCCAGCTTGAGGGGAAGTGTTAGATTAATCTAGAGGATTCTATGATTGATTAGATTAGGAGTGATAGTGGTAGTTCTAGAAGCATGATTAGTGGTAATCATTGATCACTATGATTTACTTTCCATATTTAGCTTTGACACTTGGCCTATATAAAGGCTCTCTATTGTACACATTATGATATGAAATAATATTGTCTTCTAGCATTCATAGAAATCAACTGCTTTTTGGCGCTCTAATATGAGTTAAGTCTTTTATTTTTTCCTGATTTTTCTAATTGAACTTCCATTTGCAGCTTTTGTTGATGTATCTCCGGAAGAAACTTTGCAAAATAATCCTTTCGAAAGTTTCAAGAAACTAACTGAGAAAGATTCATCAAAAGATTCTCAGTTTCACACCCATGTAAGAATCTGCCATTGCATTATGCAGTCATAATTTATCATTATTTGTTTTGAAGTTTAGTATTATCTTCTAAACATCGAATCATCTTACTGTATCATGAAGGGTTTCCAAAATGGAGCTGCTTACAAGCCAGGGTCTGATGCTTCTGAGGGCTTCTCATCCAGCAGTAAGTAGAGGACTCTGTTCTACGGGTGTAATTTGTCTTCTAAAAGTTACATTTGAATATGTACTTTCACCTGCAAAAAGCAACACCAGAAGGCTTATGTTTATCTGAATGCTAACTTTAGTAGTAATAGACATGACAATGCATGTCTTACTTGATCCAATTAAAACTTGATGTGTATTAAACCTTCCCTTCCTAAAATTTATGATGTTTATATATCCTTTCTCGAACTGAAGAATATCTTTTAGGTTATTTTAGCTGTAGAATCTGATCATGCTTGTCCTCTCGTCTTTGTATTCTCTCTTCCTACTTCTAATAAATTTCTTCTTCTCTCTTTAGTAAAGAAGGATTATTAAATCCATATTTTAATGTAACATACACTCTCATATTCTGTGTTTAGTTTCCCCAACAACCTTTCAGAGTCTTATGTATCAAGTGTTTGCTCCATTTTTGAGGAAGCTTACGCTAGTGTTTCGATGATGTTCTAGCGTACTCCGAGGACTTGGCCTTCCACCTTAAACATCTACAACAAGTTTTTGAAACCATGAGAGAAAACCAACTGTAGGCTACATGTAATTGTCACAACTCTTGACCAGGGTTACCAGGAACCCTATCCGGCCTGCTATTTTTGAACTGGGAACTATCGTTCCGCGTTCTGAATCGTGGTATGGCCGTATGGGAAGGTAGATACCTTTTGTATTTCACCAATAGGTAGTTTTTCCTATACTCGATTTAGTTCTGCGTGCCGAATCGATCTACGTTCCTAGTAACCATGCTCTCAACTCAGATAGCCTACTTGGGTCATATTATCACGCCAGAAGGAGCAGCTGTGGATGTTTCCAATATTGAAAGTGTGCTCAATTGGCCTATAGTACCCGCCAAGGGATTAAGAGGCTTCCTTGGCCTTACTGTTTACTAAGAAAGTTTGTTGCTAAACCATTGACCAAGTTACTCTAGAAGTATGGATTCAGGATGAACAAGCTACAAAGGCTTTTGAAAACTTCAAAGGGTATACGGTATACCGCAGTCCCAGCCTTGCCAAAATTTGATAAAGAACTCAGGATGGAAACTGATGCCTCCAACATTGGAATTGTGCATTTTTAATTGCCTTTAGCTTATATTAGCAAGGCTCTAGGCCCTGATGGCAATGTCCGCTTATGAGAAAGAACTAATGGCTATGGTAACTGCTGCGCAAAGGTGCGCTCCCTAGTTGACATGTAGATACTTGTTGATCAAAACAGACCACAAGGCTCACAATTTTTTCTTGGAACAAAAAGTGATCAATTTGTTACAAGAGAAATGGAATTATCTTCTATAACGAACAACAATATCCATGACTGGACAATTTCAGGGGGAGGGGATGTCAAGCAGGGATAGAATAGAAATTGAGTTGGTAATGCTCTAGTACTTATATAGTGTTGTATGTTATGGTGCATGTTAGCCTCTTCTATGTAAGCATATTAAGTAGTATAAGAGTGGAGTAAAATCATTTATTCATTTATTTATTTATTTTATTTTAGCAAGTCATGTAATTGTCTTGCTATTTGATCAATGAAAATCTGAGGACAAGTTTATATTTTGTGACTATCAATATTATCCTTTCTCTTCTCACCTAAATTCAATCCTTTCTCGCTAACTTCTTTTATTCTCTGAAAATATATTCTCTTCAACCCGTTCTCTCTCTAATATGTATTAGGACCATTACGAGTACGGTTCACATCCCATCCATTAGGTTCATGTTATATATACTATTTTGTGATAGAACTCGTCGATAAGATGTGAAGTTACCAAGAAAATTAGGAATTCAAGAATCAAGTCTCAACTTGTCAATACTTGAAAATGAGTCAATTTTCTTTGGTAAGTAATGCTATAGTTGAAAGCAATGTTTTAGACTCGGATCGGTCATAAAACCAGAAAAGTTACTTGGTGGATGAATTATTGGTTCAACCTGTGGTCCAACCGTTATCCTACCGGTGATGTCATAATTAAGTATAAATGTATAACTAATTATTGAAAAGAATATTTTAATATAAATTCATATGTAAAATTAATAGTTCTTAATTGCAATGTGTTGTTATTAATATTAAATTTATCTTTAAAATAATTTAAAAATGAGTAAATTTATCTTTAAATTCATTTAAATGTATATTCAAGTACTTCTTTCACATATCCCAAAGTTTTTCCGCTGATTCTCTCTTCTTCCCCATCACTCATTTTTCTTCACTTTGACTTTGTTATATGAAAATAGACAGACCAAATGGTGTGTCAAATATCATTTTGAAATCTGTCTGCCATCTCTACTCTCTTTGCTCTTTAAAAATTAAAACCTCCATATACTATCAATGATAGAAGTCGAAGAATCTATATATATAATGAATAGCACAAACTGGTCAATCAACCCTTAAATTTAGGAATGGACATTCAATCCTAAAATTTAAGAATAGATACCTAAAATTTAGGAAAATAAACTATTTTTTCATCTTTTATTTGATTTCAAAATAATTGCATATACATTCTTACTATCATAATTATCTACTTACCACTATCTCTTATTCTCATACATTTTTTAATTTAGTTAGTGTTTTTTAAAATTTATATTCTTCATAATAATAATAATTAATTATATAATATATTTTATTATTAAATTATATAATAACTATCTGAGTTTAAATAAGATTTTACTATTACGTAACTAGATGAATATATAAACTAATAAATCATTATTCTAACGATGAATACTATCATTTATATTATATAAATAGATGAACTATTATTGTAGATTTTTAAATTTATTATTTTTTTTTATCAATTTTAATTATATATTATTAATTTTTGTTGGTTAAATTTTGCTGGTGAGGGAGGAAGCAGTGGGCAGCGAGATAGCAGCAGCCAGCAAGCGAGGATGGCAAGAGAGAAAATAAGAGAGATGGTAAAGGACCTGCCTAGCACCCTGGCGGGGAGTTTTAGAACACTGTATTATATAGTTGTTTGGGGAAGTATTATATATCAATTATATTTGGAGTATAAATATCACAAAATGAAAATAAAATGTCTACCGAACGTGTTTTATCATTTCTGGTTTTAAATTAATTTATCAGATATGTCAACCAAATGTGTTATTCTTTTCTGCAATTACAAACATAACAAAAACATTGTTATTTTTTCTTTTTAATTGATAGCTGAAAACAGCTAACTGTTCCAAACTACACCTAATGTTTTCAATCCTGTCATGTCATTGTTCCCACTACTCACATGAGGTATGCCAGTGTTGTTGAAGCTTTTCATTTACAAGTTTGATAGACAATAGTTAGATTTCTGTCCTTAAGCTGTTCACAGGAATTAGATCTATTGACATTCAAGGAATATATATATATATATATATATATATATATATATGTGTGTGTGTGTGTGTGTGTGTGTATATATATATATCCCGAAGCTCCTGAATAGTGGTTGGATTCACCATAACCGAATAACGGGTGAATTCATTTAATAATAGGAAGTGAGGACCGGGTGTTGCCGATAAAGAATTATTGAACACAGCTAAAGGAATTAGTTCTTATCCCTAGTTCTCCGATAAAGCACCTAAGTGTGACAATTATTCATGCTCTTTATTTGGAGGTTATTTTTCATATTGTTATATGAATGTATATATCTTTGTATTACATGCTTTGTAATTGTATACATCTAGGCAGCATGTGAGCATTCACTAAGCCGCAGTGGACCTACCTAAGTGCTGTCAGCAGTTTTGGATTTTCTGTTTGATTTAATCTTTCCTGTACAAACAGAAGTTTTTCCCTCCTAGTATCAAATGAAATTTGGTTAATCGATCTTGATGGCAAATTTATCAAGCATGACAATCAAATTTTTAATCATAGTATTATTCACATGTTTTGATCAATGTATCTTATTATTTGTGTTTTGTAATTTATTTATGCTTACATGTTTTGATTGTTTTTCATATTCTGGACAGGAAAAACAGATTCGGTTTTGTCAGTGGAAGCTTTGGAGAAAATGATGGAGGATCCAATGATGCAAAAAATGATTTATCCGTAATATAGCTCCCTTTTGTCCTGTTGTTGTCCTTAAATGTTGCTTGTTTAATGGTTTTACTGTGTAAGTTTTGGCTCGTAGTTAGATCTTAGTTCAATAGTAATGCCATTCTTTTGGTAATTTCTTGAGTGTTGGTTAAGTTCTTGTAAATTTTTTCTGATAAAAGAAGAAATTTTATTAATAGAAAAGAAAAGATACAATAAAAAGGGAGAACAAGAAATCCACCCTCAACGGACTAAAAAACAAAAATAAAAAAGAGCACTTAAAAAAGTGCAGCCCTCCACTCTACATCCACTCTACACAAATCAGACCCAGTAAAGGCCACCCCATAGAAGAAGCCCATAGAGAAGTAAGTAAAATAATCCTATCATTCAACAACTTAAAAGAAGAGTAACTTCCTCTAAACAGTCTAGCATTACGCTCATTCCAAATTCCCTATAAAATGGAAAAAAGAGAGGCACTCTTCCATAAAATTTTGGCATCTCTCTTGTTTCCAAATCCTCGAAAATGAACTAGCAACATATCTTTCGTTGAACCAAGACACACCCACTCCTCTCCTAACACTCCAAAGAGAGAGCTCCACAAGCCCCAAGCAATTCTTGTAATTTTAATAGCCCCACCATTGTCTTTCCTTTTGCAAGTGACTCAAAAATTGATCTTGCGTACACCCTTTAGCCGATTTACTTTGTTGATCTTGTTTCCTTTTGCTCTTTCTTTGTTTAGCAGAATTCTTTCAGTTGCTTTAAGTTTGAAGAACCTATTATGTAACCAAGATGGCATGAAATTAATATATTAAGGTTGTCCTAATGGTGCGTATTACTAGGGAGGTCAATCTGAGTGAAAAGATGATTGACATTTGTGAGTCATGACTCTTGGACTTAATATTTGACAGGGATCAACAGGATAGAGAGAACAAGCATCTGAAAGTGTGCAATATTAGCATTGGAAGAGAAGTTGATATGCGATATTGTCCAATAATGGGTTATGAGAAAGTAGGGTTTTAGCTCAATTTTAGGATAGACATTATGATCAATGTGAAAACATACTTCCTGCGTTCCAAAATATAAGACCACTTGCCTTTGTAAAATTATGTTTCGGAACGGAGAGTATTATACAGGTATTGATATAAGGAGTACATTGTGTGTTTACCTGTACTTTTGATATGCAATGACTTCTCTTTTCCATCAATACATACTCCTTTATTACGATAAAACTTTAATTTAGATGTTCTTCACAATTATACTTTTTGTTTTGTTCAGCAGTCTTAGTAATGTTACTATCGTAATTAACGGTTGTATTACTAATTATCTAGGTAGAGTTTGTGTGACACCATGTGACGGAACTTCGTTATGATAAGGAGGATATGTTAGTCTTTGTTCGTGTAATCTAGCTATATGCAAAGTGATGTAATAGTGTAATGTAAGGCATGAATTTGATGAATGAAAATATGAAATAGAGTTCATGTTTTGTGACTCCCTATCATCTCTCATTCTGTCTTCCTATTTCATCTTCTACCTTAACTTTCTACCTATATTTTACCCTATTTTTCCATTATCTCTTATTTTTGTTACCAGTTTCTACTTCAAAGTTAGGATCACAAGAGGGTTCTAACACTTTCGTTACATGGTAATAAAGTCGTATCTCGACATTCATGTTTATTGATCACATTGGCGACTTTGCAAAAACTATTGGTTTTTACTTTGGAGCTTTAAGTTTTATTTCTAAATTGCGCTACATCTACATTGTCTGTGAAGTTTCCATCTCTGATTTGTATTCACATGGGTATGGCTCCGCCTTAAATAGTATTGGTACTTCTTAGGTAGTCATTCTTTACAAAAACCTGTCTGTCTTGATGTTCGATTAGGCTAAATGATCTTTGCTGCCAGAAAAAGCCGTATAAATTTTCAGGGAAATCTTTTTTGATAGGTATTTTCTCGTTTTGTGGTATACCTTTAATAAAATATGCTTTTATTTGGGAGCTTTACTATCTCCCCCTCCCCCTTTCTCTTCTTTTTGGGGAATACCGGAATATATTGATGTCTCCAGATGAAATTTTGGAAATATGTAGCCTTCTGGACTAGTGTTTTGTACACCTGATTGTCTGAGAATTATTAACTGATACTTAGAGTAGATAAATTAGAATATTCTAGAATATTAATTAAGGTAGTACATAACTATTGGGAGTTATTTCCTTATTTTATTAGTTAGGGTATTTTACTTTGTCGTTAAGTTGTAGTTCTCATATAAAGGGTTACAATCTTGATCATCTTTCAGACTATTGAAATATTGATTTGAGATCAAAGCTTCTTGCTTTTGTGTGTGTTTTCTACCGATTCCTTGCGTAAATAGGTACTTTTATTCCTTCTTTCCACCTTGTCCTACATCAATATGGATGCTTGATTTCAATGATGATGTCCCCTTTATTCACAAAACACGGATATGATCTAAGTTCCAACTCAGAAGAAACTTGTTAAACCATTTCTGTTGCTTACTGAGAAATATTAGGTAAACGTAATAGAAATGCCAGTCAGTCCTTTTCTCAACACTAAGATGTGCACTGCATACACTCATGATTGTATCTGGCAATATATTGATAAATCAATGAATATGCCAAGATATGTTGTTTGACGTGTTTTTATGTGCTAGTTTTCTTTCTGGCATCACTTCCAGTTTGATGTATGTTCATCAAGTAATAAGAATGACTTGATAGTATTATCTTCTTTTGCCAAGCAATTAATAGTGTGACCTTGCTTTAGAATGTGAACCCTTGTGACTTATTATGAGATAGAAGTTTGATTATTTTTATTTTTTTCATTCTTTTCCCCTGACAGGTATCTGCCGGAGGAGATGAGGAATCCTACTACCTTTAAATGTCAGTAATATTTTATCCTCCTTAACTCTTCTCCCTTTTATAAATCTCAAACCTGGTTTTGCACCTCTTTCAAACTATATAAATCTCTAAACTACACATATTTTTATCTCTTTTCTTTTTCTTATTTAATTAAGTCATTTGATTTAAGAATTTATTTACATGTATGAACCAAAGTTATAAGTACTGTACTGGAGTGCATAATGTGTGTGTGTGTGTATATATATATATATACACTCTCACACGCATAAATAGATATTCTACGTATGAAAATATAATTTACATATATTTGTTATGAAATGAGGATATTAAATGCTATTTAGTCTAAACTAACAATTGCAATACTTAAATCCCAGCCTCAATGCCCTCGACTAAGACAAGCCAATTTTTTCCTAAGAAGATTAAAAAAAGAGTCAAATGACCAATTGGGAAACAGGAAAAATGTGGTAGGTGAATTTGAAATTTCCCGACCACGTACGCACTCTTTACTACCACATTATTATCTTCTTTTGAAAGACTATCAGATCTCTCCTTCACCTTTCTTCTCTCTCTTCCTAAATTAATTCTCTAAATTAGATCTCTCACTGCAAAACTTCATCTTTGTTACATAGTTGTTACGGCGCCTCGGCGAGGCACGGCGGTAGCTGACCGCCAGGATGCCTAGGCAATAAGGCGCCTACCATGGCGTCCGTATGACGACAAGTCGTTCACAGTGTATAATTTATACATTATTTATTTTACTTTAAAAGTACATTAAATAATGAAATTTTATATACATTAAAACCCAAACATATTTACCGAGTAACATTAAAAATGCAATTATATCAACACCTATAAAAAAAAACTTGTAACACTTGTGTTTTTTTTTAAATAAAAAAATTTCAGGGACTTACCTGAAAGACAAATACACAAATAGGGTAAAATTTGTAAAGTACAAAATTTAATGGTTGAACTTAATAGATTACCAAACTATGGGGGACTTTAATGAAATTTTTCCTAAATGATAACAACAAATTTTTATTTCCCAAATCAGAACATCGGACTTAGATCCAGAACATCAGAACATCGCGACTTAGAGTTTTACCAAATCATAACATCGCAACTTAGATCAAGAACATCGCGACTGCGATTCAAATCCAAATCAGATCCAGAACATCGCGACTTAGATCGACCAAGTCAAATCAAATCAGATCAGCTTATCGCGAATTAGATCTGCTTAGATCTGTTTTGTTCTTCTTTTTCTTTCATTGTTCTGATGTTGCGGATGGCTTATCGCGACCTAGACCGCACGACTTTCTCTGATGCAGCTAGGCAATCACTCGACTTGGTGCGGCAGCAGCGACAGGACGCCTTGGCGTCGCCTAGGCGACGCCGTAACAACAATGCTTTGTTAATGGTTGATGTCATGAAAGACTCGACATCCATTAGTCCACACCAGCTCCGAGATCCCCACTGACAAATATGTAGGTCGAGAGCCTCGGAGATTTTGTACCGGCCTGGCTGACATCTCGTCCCGGTACACATTTTTCGATGAATCCAGGTTGGTATCAGCGGTACAAGCCGGTATTTTGACCGGAATGGAACAACAGAGGTTTTGTACCGTTTTCTTCTAAAATCACCGTGTTTCTTACCATACCGTCCATTACTATGTCAAGCCAGGGTTATTTTAGGGAAGTTGTTAGAATATAGTTTCTAGAAACAGATGCATGTGAAGTCAGTTACCACTTTACTGCTTTTTACTTCTTTAGGCTCATGTTAGATAAATGCTATTGTAAGCCACTAGGGCTCTATATATTTGCTATGATGTAACCAGTTTATTATGCTGGGTATTGAAATGAAATTCAGAGTACACAGTTTGTGTTAAACCCCCTTTCCTTACCTCCCTTCTTCCTTTTTCTGCCCCCTCCCAAGTTCTGCTACTGAAATTCTCTTTCTAAATTTACCTATCAAATCAGTTAGGGCATCTCAAGGTCTTAACAATTTGGTATCAGAGCAGTTCGAACCTGTTAGGATCATTTCTATCACCATTTTCTTCTTCCTCGCATTACTGTTCATACCCAGAAATTCAAGAACTCAAAAAAATCAAAAAACCAAGAAAAACACAGTTTTACTTATTTTAGTCACAGAAACTCATTCAAACAAGCCTACAAAGTTTCATCAACAGATCAAGCTTCAACAATCAGAAACAACCATGGATAGATGCTCTGTTTTTGTGTGAGACCTGAAACTCCAACCCATAGTTGATCCAATCATCAAAGTAAGGTATAATCACTTATATTGCACTTGCTTAGTACCTATTTAACTTCTTCAATCATCAATTTCAGTTTCTAAAACATCCATACCATAGATTAATTCGTAGAGCCAATTCCAGTTCATACCAAGCAAGTTTTTCAGAATTCTCTTAATTTAGTTTTTAGATTTGTTGATTAGTGACTGTTTGGTGTTGAATTAGTCTTATTATAGTATTTTCCATCATACAGAAGCATTATTTCACAGCTTCATTCATTTGTTCACTGGTTTGTTCTTCAAACTCCATTAATATACACTTTCAGCTACATGAACAATATAATACATGAGTTATTACGTTGATAATGTCATGATTACACTGTTTATTTGACTAATTGAAGCTTACCTTTGTTTTTTTGCTTATTTACTCTCTTAAGTCTCTCTAAGCCTTGTGCTAGTCAGGTTCATACTTGTCAAGTCGTCGCCATCCATAAAGAGAGCTATCAGATAATGCTACTCTTAGATTGTCACTGAGTGAAGCCTTCAGTCTAAGGTTTCCCTGCTTTACTTTAGTCTTTAGTATGATCCACCTGAGACCTCTTCTATTGGCTTCGTAGCCTACAGGTGGAGGGTGGTTGCTTAGGCGTCCAAGCGGTTCGGAAGTTGCAAGTTGCCACGACTTGGAGAATGCTGCAAAAGCGAGCGCCTTGGCTAGTCGCCTAGGCGACGCCTTAGACGTGTCTACCAAGGAAGGCATGCACTTAAGCATCTGCACTGAATGAGTTTTGTTTTGAACCCTAAGAGAGAGAGAGAACGAGCTATCTGCTACCTAGCTAACGAGCTTCGAATTAAACCAAGAGAGTGATTTCGCTGCTCATGCGAAACCTTAGGAGAGAGAGAGCTGCGACTACCGGACTTCGTTCTCTTCCGAGAAGAGATTCGCTGCGACGCTGGTAGTTTAAGAGGGAGAGAGATAAAGCCGAATGGGTTTATTTGTTGTAACCCACTAACAAGACCCAAAAGTTAAAACATGTGGCCCATGTTATTACTAGCAGTTAAAACATTAAATGTGTGGTCCATATTATTCCATTCATGTAAATGAGACACGTGGTAACTCGACAGATTCCACTCAACTAAACTAGTTGTATACTACTAAATGGTAGTGAGTATTATAAATTATGTATACAATAAATTACATCACATAGTTTTATATTAATAGTATATTATATACATGATAAATAAATTTAAATATTATATTAGTACTTCAGTTCAGTAGCACAATAAATTAGTATTATATTTTTTTTGTTATGTATTATGTTTTATTATATTAGTATAATATAACATCTTACTTAAATTATAATATATTTAATTTATTATTCATGAAATTAAATATTATTTAATATAATCAATAATAATTTTAACTTATAATTTTAATAAGTAATTTAATTTGTTATTTTACTATTGAAGTTAAATTTGCCTATTGATCTATTGCGTATTTTTGTTTTAGTATATGTTTGAGTTTATAACTTGTTCTGTAATATTAATTGTATATACTTGGTATATTTGATATACTTGAGTAATTTTTTTATGTTTGGTGTATCTATGAATTTGAAAATTTATGTATGTGTATATATATGTATGCATATTTCATGTATAAAGACGACTAGTCGGGCACCTAGTCGCTTAAATGGTCGGCCATCGGCTCACCTCGACTTGGCACTTTAACAACCATAGTTGTCACGACACCAAGGCGGGACGCGGTGGTAGTTGACTGCTAAGACGCCTAAGCGATAAAGCGTCTGCCATGACGTTCGTATGACAATTAAGTCATTAACAATGTACACACTATACATTATTTATTATACTTCAAAAGTATATTGCACAATAAAATTTTATATACACTAAAATCCAAAACATAATAACTAACACTATGAAAAAGTCTCCACTCTCTACTGTCTCTAGTCATAGCTCAAGCAAAGTCATCAACTATGAAGTCATTTCCGTCTCCCTCACGAGCATTACTCTAATTCAAAGGAGTAGGGTCATGGGTTGAGTTACTGGGTAATTGGAAAAGTCTGTGAGTTATGATGAGTTATGATGAGTCATGGTCAAAAATGACTTAATCACTTAATTTAGGCCCGCTACCAATGCGTGAGCCTTGGTGGCTCGGCGTCCAAGGCGTTGCCTTGCCCTTCTCCAACGTCAGGATGCCTAGTCATCACCTAGGCGACGGCGTGACAATTATGTTAACTACTATGGTAAGGTTTAAGCAACTTTTTAAACTCTGATCCTTGAATTGTTTACAAGAGATCACACTCTCCACTTCTATAGTTATTCCAGTTCAATTACTCTATTATTAACTAAGTGTTGCCACTGGTTAATTGTTTTCATCTATGGAACTTATTGTTCTAAAGCTTCCTTTTCATTCCTTCACACACATCTTGTTGTAATGGCTGGTTCTTCTAGTATGAATTCCCATGGAATGCTTCAACAAGACTTTCTACACTTTAGAGAGTTAGTTATGGAGAGGTTCCAAGCCCAGGATACTAAAATGGACAGGTTCATGAACACTATGAACTCAATGATGGACCTGATTAGGCAAAGAATTCCTAAGCTGAATGATGATAGTATAAATCCCTTTGGAGGGGAAACTGAGGATAACCAGGAACCATGACAAAGTGGTATTTACAGTGACCCTTGTTGGAAAACATGTTTCCTTTTATTAGAGAAAACATGTTTCCTCCTAAAAATGTTGACTATTATGTTTCCTTGTTTTACTCCTAAAATTAGGCTAACAAGTTTCCTTGTATTTTTTCTCTCTCTTGTATGCTATAAATAGGATTGCTCTCTCTTGTAAAAGCTATGGAAGTCATAATATATGAAAATCAGATTACTTCTTATTCTTTCCCCTTGTTCTATTACACTCTTATTGTCTCACAACATGGTATCAGAGCTTTAGGTACTGTTCCTGCCGGAATTACTGTTCCTACCAGAGCACTATTCCTACCGGAGTTATTGTTCACACAAATAAAAAACTGTGAATCAAAGCAACTTTGCATAAACCAAAATATCTTCTTGGTATCAAAACAACTTTGCAATTCTGTTAGTATTTTGACTTGATAGTCAGTAATTTGTGACTTGAGGAAGATGTCAGAAGTTACACCAAAGGAGTCGAGCAGTCTCAACCAAAAAGAGATCGAGAGGGTGAGATCTCTAATTGCCAACCTTGACAAATCTTTAGGTACTTGTTCATCGGCGTATTCAGGTAAGTCTCCATCCTCTGTTGGATTAAATGTCTCGAATACACCTTTTGCCTGCTCCTGGATTATGGATTTAGGAGCTACTGATCATATGACCTATTCACCAAATGTCTTTTCCACATACTGACCCTGCCCAAGCAATAGAAAAATATCCACAGCTGATGGTTCTTTGACCACTGTAGCAGGTGTAGGAGATGTTAAAATAGGCCCATCATTGACTTTAAAAAATGTTCTTCATGTCTCCAGATTATCAACAAACCTTGTCTCCATACAAAAGCTTACTCAAGATTTATGTTGCAGTGTGATCTTTCATCATAATTATTGTGTATTCCAGGACCAGAATTCAGGGAAGATGATTGGACATGCTAGAGAACGGGATGGTCTCTATACCTAGAAACATCGAGCCAGTCAAATATCACCAAGGGCAAACTACCTTCTTTTTTTGTTTCAGAAATTCATTCATCTAATGAAGAAAAGGTTTGGCTTCACCATGGCCGACTTGGGCATTCGTCATTTAGGGCCATTAAAATTCTGTTTCCTTCTTTATTTCAAGGTCTAGATGTTGAAAACTTTCATTGTGAAGTGTGTGAACTTGCCAAACACAAACGTGTACCTTTTCCAAGTAGTGATAAAAGAAGCTCTCTTCCCTTTTACCTCATTCACAGTGATATTTGGGGTCCATCTACTATTCCTAATGTTTCTGGGGCAAGATGGTTTGTGTCATTCATTGATGATTGTACTTGTGTCACTTGGCTTTTCTTACTTAAACATAAATCTGAGGTCAGTACTGTTCTCCCAAATTTTTGTTCTATGATCAAGAACCAATTTGGGGTCACTATCAAAAGGTTTAGGTCTGATAATGCCAGGGATTATTTCAATCAAGTACTAAGTCCTTATTTTCAAAAGGAAGGAATAGTACACGAGTCATCCTGTGTCAATACGCCACAACAAAACGGAGTCGCGGAAAGGAAAAATGGTCATCTCCTTCAGTCGACCCGAGCCTTCTTATTCCAAAAAAATGTGCATCTTTTTGGGGGGAAGCAGTTCTTACAACCACTCGTCTTATAAATCGTTTGCCTTCCAGAGTCTTGGGATTCAAGAGTCCAATGGACATACTCTCAACATTCTATCCAAACATACACACTACAAATAATCTTGTCCCTAAGATAGTTGGGTGTGTATCATTTGTCCATATTCATAGTCAAAATAGGGGAAACTAGACCCAAGGGCGTTAAAATGCGTATTTGTAGGTTATTTCTCAACTCAAAAAGGGTACAAGTGTTATCACCCTCCATCGAAGAAATTCTATGTCTCGGTGGATGTTACTTTCAATGAACAAACACCTTACTTCACCTCACCTTATCTTTAGGGGGAGAATTCAATACTTGAAGATAATGATGGGGATTTCTTCCTCGATCTGTTGTCATTTCCTAAACCAGTTTCTAGTAATCCGAGTCATGTGTCTGAGGCAATACCTGAGTCCATGCCAAATCTTGTGTCTGAACCCGTCACGGAAATTTCAGACACTCCTAACTCTGCCCTTGAGAATGTGAGATTTGACAAAGGCAAGGTGTATTCGAGGAAAAAGAAAATTGTCCCTGAATCAGTGCAAGTCCAAGAATCCAACCTAGATTTTGAGAATGAGGTAACAATTTCTAATTCTTCATTACAAGCTGAAACTGAATCCCATGTAGATAATAATGACCAGGATCTTCCCATTGCTATTTGGAAAGGAACTAGAGAGTGCACAAAAAGACCTTTATATCCTCTTGCATACTTTCTTTCCTTTAAACATTTTTCACCATCACATAGAGCCTTCCTTGTTAACTTGAACACCATTACCATCCCTACCACCTTATCCGAGGCTTTGGCCAACGAGAAATGGAGACAAGCCATGAATGTAGAAATGGAAGCATTGGAGAAGAATAAAACGTGGGAGTTGGTGAAATTGCCTGTCGGAAAGAAACCCGTAGGGTGTAAATGAGTTTATACAGTGAAATATAGAGCAGATGGGTCAATAGAGAGATATAAGACAATGTTGGTAGCCAAGGGATATACTCAAACCTATGAGATTGACTACCTAGAGACTTTTGCTCCGATTGCAAAGATGAACACTGTTAGAATTCTATTGTCATTAGCAGCTAATTATGGTTGGGAGTTACAACAATTTGATGTCAAGAATGCATTTTTGCACGGAGAACTAGAAGAAGAAATTTATATGGAGGTCCCACCGGATTATGGGAATAACTTGGGTGTTCATACTGTGTGTAAATTGAAGAAAGCCTTGTATAGACTTAAGCAATCACCACGGGCATGGTTCGGTAGATTTGCGAGAGTTATGATTGCCATGGGGTATAAACAAAACCACGGGGATCACACGTTGTTCATTAAACACTCACCTTCAGGGGGAGTCACAACACTATTAGTGTATGTTGATGACATAATAGTGACGAGGAATGATGATAATGAGAAACAATTTCTAAGTCAGTGTTTGGCTAAGGAGTTTGAGATCAAAGCATTAGGAAGGCTTAAATATTTTCTTGGGATCGAGGTGGCTCACTCTAGGCAGGGCATTTTTATCTCCCAATAGAAGTATGTTACAGATCTCCTTAAAGAAACAGACAAGACATCGTGCAAACCAGCAAGTACTCCAATAGACCAAAATCTTAGACTTGGAATAGCAGAGGAAGACACTGCAATGAATAAGGAAATGTATCAGCGCCTGGTAGGAAAACTCATTTATCTGTCTCATACACTATCGGACATAGCATACGCAGTGAGTGTGATTAGCCAGTTCATGCATAGCCCAAAGGAAGTTCATCTGCAAGCAGCGTACCGAGTGTTACAATATCTCAAAGGGACACCGGGAAAGGGTGTTCTGTTCAAAAGAAACGGAGGTTTGGTGCTTGAGGCATATACGAATGCTGATTATGCTGGGTCAATAATTGACAGGAGGTCAACAACAAGATATTGTACATTTCTTGGCGGTAACCTCGTGACATGGAGGAGCAAGAAACAACATGTGGTAGCACGGTCTAGTGCAGAGGCAGAATTTCGAGCAATGACTCAAGGTGTGTGTGAACTACTTTGGTTGAAGATCATCTTAGAAGATTTGAAAATCAAGTGGGATGGACCAATGAGACTTTATTGTGACAATAAGTCTGCAATTAGTATAGTTCACAACCCGGTACAACATGATCGCACGAAGCACATCGAAATTGACAGACACTTCATCAAGGAGAAACTGGAGAGTGGGCTGATTTGTACCCCTTATGTGTCTACACATGACCAACTTGCGGATGTACTTAAAAAGAGGTTAAGTAGCTCATTATTTCAGAGTTTTGTATCCAAGCTGGGAATGGAAAACATTCATTCACCAGCTTGAGGGGGAGTGTTGGAAAACATGTTTCCTTTTATTAGGGAAAACATGTTTCCTTTTATTCCTCCTAAAAATGTTGACTAATATGTTTCCTTGTTTTACTCCTAGAATTAGGCTAACAAGTTTCCTTGTATTTTTCCACTCTCTTGTATGCTATAAATAGGACCGCTCTCTCTTGTAAAAGCTATGGAAGTCATAATATATGAAAATCAGATTACTTCCTATTCTTTCCCTTTGTTCTATTACACTCTTATTGTCTAACAACAACCCTCTCCAAGCAGCTAGAGAAAGGGATAGGCCCTATGATCAGGAGGGAGCCCTTAAGCATCTTAAGTTAGCATTTCCCATACAATGAAGGAGATGTGGTTGAAGGTTGGCTAAGAGATTGTGATGAATACTTTGACATTTACCAGTTGCCAGAAAACAAGAAGGTGGCCATTGCTGCAATGCATCTACAAGGGGCTCCTAAATCATGGTACAAGACATACAAATCAGGAAAGGAGGTCATCATGTGGGAGGAATTTAAGGACGACTTCACTTCTAGGTTTACTGAGCTAAGCTTAGGTAGCACATATGAGCAGTTCAAGTTACTACGTCAAGAGAGTGATGTCAGTACTAATTATGACCAGTTTGAAAAGTACAGAGGTAGAATGTTGGACAAAATTCCTCAATTAACTGAGGAATTTTTTGTGGAGAACTTCATTGGAGGTCTGCAGGGCTACCTTTAGTCCATGGTTAAACCATTGGAACCCACTACACTGGTGCAGGCTTACAAGAAAGCCAAGGGGTATGAGACCCCTGCATCTCAAACAACTACCACCAATCTCCAAAAGTCTAACCAAAACACCACCTATACAGCCTCTAAAGCCCCCTATAACAGCCCACTTCCTCTTAAACCAACCCCCTCCTACAACTAAAAACCAGACTCCATTACTCACAAACTCTAAAAACACCTCACCTAACATTTATGCCAAACCTAAAGCTATAACAGCCTCTCAAAGAGACGAAAGGAGAGCCAAAGGGTTGTGTTACTACGGTGATGAGAAGTTTGTGGCAGGACACCAATGTAAAAACCCAAGAGCTTTCATGATTGTGGGAGAAGTACATGAGGACCAAACATATGAAGGCCCTCCTAATTTTGATAAGGACCCTGATGAAGAAAGGGCTCTAGAACTAATGGAGCTGGGGCTACCATGAAAAATGAAGGGAATTCTAATGATAGTTCAACCATACTTCTTAAAGGAAAAGCTGAATCAGTTGATCTTATCATGTTGGTAGATGGAGGCAGCACCTCCAGTTTTCTCACTCAAGAGAAGGCTGAACAACTCAATTGCAAACTAGAAGAAGTAGAGCCCAGAGCCATCTCCTTAGCAAGTGGTGAAAAAATATGGACTCACTCCTACTGCCCTGTTTTCAGATGGAGCATTAATGGCCATTCTTTCCCCACCAAAGTGTGGATTTTACCTCTCAAGGATTGGGACATCATTCTAGGGGCTAACTGGCTCAAGGAGTTGGGGCGCAGGATTCCCTTACAATGAAATTTATAAAAGGAGAAGAGGTCTGTTTACAAGGCATTCCACATGGGCAAGCCACTACTATTCAGAGGGAATTACAATGCCAACAATTGACCATTGCACAACCATTATGGATGTCTCAACTCATTGAAAGCTATGAAGGGGATAGTGAGATTGAGAGGGTTATAACAGAACTTTTAACTAGTAAATGGGGACCTAATGAGTTTGAGCTCAGTAAAGGGCTACTGAAATTTAAAGGCAAATGGGTTATTGGCTTAACTGGAGACCTAAGAAGACAAGTGTTTGAAGAGCTGCATGAGAAAGGTGTAGGGGGACACTCAGGGGCTAGAGCAACTCTAAAAAGGATTGAGCAATATTTCCATTGGGTAGGGATGAAGAAAGATATCACAAATTGGGTAGCAGAATGTCCCATTTGCCAAGTTTCCAAACATGAAACCCTCCCTTCCCCAGGACTGTTACAACCCCTTCCTATTCCTAAAGAAATTTGGAGGAACATAGCTATGGATTTTATTACTGGGTTACCCAACCCTAGAGGGTTTGAAGTAATATGGGTAATCACTGATCGGTTCAGTAGATATTCTCGTTTATTTCCCCTAATCCACCCTATATCAGCTAAGAGCCTCTTCACTCTTTTCTTTGAAAATGTTTTCACGCTCCATGGTATGCCCTCTTCCATAGTCAACGATAGGGACCCCATCTTTATGAGTGAATTTTGGAAAACTCTGTTTAAGCTATTAGGGACCAGGCTACACCTCAGCACTTCCTACCACACCCAAAGTGATGGTAGCAGAGAGAGAGAGTGAACCAATGCCTAGAACAATATTTAAGGTGCATGTGTGGACAAGCCCCAAGGCAGTGGAGTTTTTGGTTACCCTTAGCAGAATGGTGGTTTAACACCACCTTTCACACAGCTCTAAACACTACTCCTTATCAAGCTGTCTATGGAACAGCTCCTAATCATCTCACCATTTTGCCAGGAAAAAGTACTAACCTGGCTACTGTAGAAGAAATGATAGAGGAAAGGCAGAAGCAGCTGGAAATCATTAAGGAGAATCTTTAAAAGGCACAACTTAGGATGAAAGACTATGCAGACAAAAATAGGACCGAAAGAGTATTTCAAGAAGGAGAGCTAGTCTACTTGAAGCTACAGCCCTACCGACAAACTACTGTGTCACTCAAGAAAGCTCTTAAACTAGCTCCTAAATTTTATGGGCCCTTTAAAATCTTGGAGAAGATTGGAACAGCAGCTTATAAATTGGAACTTCCTAGTACAGCTAGAATCCATCCCACTTTTCATGTATCCCAGTTAAAGAAACATATTGAAGATGCTATAATCAACCCCCACCTGCCTACTACTAAACCTGTTTGGACTTTTGAAATAGGTCCCTTGAGAGTCCTGGAATGAAGGGTGATACATAGAAACAATAGAGAAGTTTACCCGTACTTAATTCAGTGGAAAACTTGCAGTATAGAAAAGGCCACTTGGGAGGATGAAGGACTACTGAAGCAAAACTTCCCACAATTTGTATTAGATCCATGAGGACATGGAACTAATGGAAGGCGGAAGGAATGTCAAGCCAGGGTTATTTTAGGGTAGTTGTTAGAATAATAGTTTCTAGAAACAGGTGCATGTTAAGTCAGTTACTACTTTAGTGCATTTTACTTCTTTAGGCTCATGTTAGATAAATGCTATTGTAAGCCACTAGGGCTCTATATATTTGCTATGATGTAACCAGTTTATTATGCTTAGTATTGAAATGAAACTGAGAGTACACGTTTTGTGATGCTACTCTCTTAAACCCCTTCCTCACCTCAAGTCTTCCTTTTTTCTGCCCCCTTCTTCTCCCAAGCTCTGCAACTGAAATCTCCTTCTTTCTAAATTTGCCTATCAAATAGGGCCTCTCATGGTCCTAACATACTATGATATATACAGTGAACGACTAATAGCATCGATAGGTAGAATCGGCATACAGTTTTATTAACATTTTTTCAGAGGCATAAATGGTATTGCAAAATTTCTTTGCTGCCTCTTACAAGTTCAATATTTCTTCAAACCTGTATGTTCTTTGCCTAAAATTACCATGAATACTATATGGCATGAGGTGTCTGATAGTTTTGATTTGTTGCTATAGTATCTATTATATCATACATGGCAAACACTTGTTCTGTTGTTGTTACTCGATCATCTCATGGTTCTGTGGCATAGATAAAGCGGTTATAACTTATACCTACTATCATTTGAAATCTAATCAATTTAAAAAAAGCTTAAATAATTTGCAGTTTAGCTGCGCTAAATTTTGTCACATTTTTGTAACAGGGATGCTACAGAATCCGCAAAATCGTCAACAACTGCAAGATATGTTGTTAGTATTTCTTTCATCTCCGTTACATTGATGTATTGGTTTATTGGCATCGACGACTCAGTTTATTACTGATGTGTGGTTGTCTTTTATTCCAGTATTTGTACTATTTGTATTATAATATTTCGGCAAATGTAGTTCACATAATTCAATCTTTTTCTGTTTTCACCACCTAAATTTACAATGCTTATATAATATATGTTTGATGTTTTTTGCGGCAATCCAAAAGTAGGGTAAAAAATGTCTGAAGCAAAATTGATGTTTGTAGTCTGCAATTAAATGATAGTCAATAATTATTCACTCACTTATTTGCTTCTGGTACACACATACATAGACATAAATAGAGGGAATGATAATCTGTTAAATAAACTGTAAATGAAGAAATAATATGGTGAATATTCTTTGATTTCTTATCTTCATGACCTTAATGATATCGTTGCAGCACAGTTCTTAGTATGGCTTGTTTCAATGTGGTTTGACTTATTAAAATCTTGCCTGCAATAATTGCCTGGCAATAGTTGCTTGATATTACTTCACATCTGCGGATATACTAAAATTTTAAATTATGAATTTCTTGTATAATCAAGTGTTTGCTACTAAATTCTTGCCATTTTAGTATCATTATGTCTGTCAGGCTGCAGCTTTATTTTTAATATACTGTATAAAGCATTTAAATCACTGCCCTTTTCACAAATAATTAAATAATTTTAATTTTTATATACTCTTTGCTCTATTCTTTTCAGAAATAGCATGGGTGGTAGTGCTGACTGGGACAACCAATTGAAGGATTCTTTGGAAAATTTTGATCTCAGCAGTCCAGAGGTCAAGCAGCAGTTTGGTGAGTTTAAGTTATTTACTCCCGAGGTATATTAATAATTAAATATAAATAAAAAATGTTTATTGGAATCAAAGGTGACTCTGTATTACTTTCTTTCGATGGCAGTACTATAATTAACTTCAAACCACTTTCCTTAACAGCAACTCTTATTCGTATTAACAGCTACTCTTGGAGAGATGTTTTTATGCCTTGTATTTGAAGTGATCAATCTTAGAAATCTTTTACCTTGTTGTGTACTCTGTTGAATTTTATAGATGTACACCACTAAAATATCTACCACTACTGACTGACTTGTATAGTTGTATACCATTTTTATACTCTGTTTTTAATTCTCTCTCTCTCTCTCTATATATATATATATATGCATGTGTATATATATATATATGTATTTTTCTATACGTGGGTGTTTTTTTTACTAATCTCCATACATTTCTACTTTTATTTACATTATTATTTATTTTATTCTTTTCTTATTTAATTTGTTTCATCTTTCTATTTTTCTTTCTACACCTTAACTAGTTTGAGATAAAAGGCGTTGTTGAGTTGATTTGTGTCCGACACACTTGTTGTATTCTAGGTATGTAACAGTTAAATCTTCATAAAATAAGAACAGTCGAAATACAGTCTCTATATCAGATTTTAATAAAGATTTTGCGTTTTACCGTAGATGTTATATTCTAATTATACTAAATGAGTTGTTTTTTTTTTAGTATAAAGGTGACTCATATGATATGTTTTTCTTGTTTCTATTTATTCATGTATTGCAGATCAAATTGGGCTTACCCCGGAAGAAGTTATTTCAAAAATAATGTCCAATCCTGATGTTGCAATGGCCTTTCAAAATCCGAGAGTTCAAGCTGCCATCATGGATGTATGATCTAGTTGATTTGCCGCCTTTGTTTTGTTTTGTTTTTTAGGTTCATCACCATGAACTTTTCACGTGTGTATATATATATATGTGTGTGTGTGTGTGTGTGTGTATATTGGTTGGTTGGTGAGGTTACTGTAGTAGTCATATATGTTTATATATCTATATATTTTGACTACTTGAAGTCAGTGCACTAGAGTCTAGAGTAGTTTGCATGTTTATAAACTTTTTGCGTATAAACTCTCTAATACTTTGTCATTTTAGCAGTGTTCTCAAAACCCATTGAGTATTGCGAAATATCAAAATGACAAGGAGGTAAGTTAACCTTATCTGACACAACTACTAGAATGGCAATTATAATTATATTTTTTTCACCCATCCCCACAAACTACTAGAGGTTGTCCTTTCCATGACAAGTAAAAGGAGGCAACTAATCAAATGTGATTATGTGAAACTACCAGTTCCACATTACTTATAAGACTTGATGTTCTGTTAATATTCATGCTGTTGCATTTCGAAAGAAAAGTAAATTCCGTTCATCTTTTCTCATATTTCAGGTTATGGATGTTTTCAATAAAATATCAGAACTATTTCCTGGGGTTACAGGTTCACCTTGAGCCTCGTAGTTCTCTCACCTGTTACAGTATGACTTTTTTTTTTTCTTTTTTTTAATTTATTATATATATATATATATATATATATATATATATATATCAAAAAAAAGAAAAAAAAATGGGAGGGATCATAATAGCAAAGAATACTGCATCCAAGTGCTGGCTTTCTCAGTGGATTTGGTAGAAGCTCTTCTCCCTTTGTGGTCGGTCCATCGTTTTTGAGCAACTCGTGTGGTGTATCGATGTTCAGCGTATGTTACTAGCTTTCTAGAAGTGAATTTTAGACGTAGTTTAAGTAGTTACTGTAATTTGTTATCTATGGAAGTAAATGAACTTGTACTCGCTTTTACTTGGATTTGCAATGTTTCTGTTGTTTTATGTTTCTTTGTTCCTGAATTGTTCGTGATTTACAGGCCTCCTAAAATTTTGGTAGTATATTACAATCTATGTTACTGATGATCTTTAGTGATTATTTTTGTTGGTCTATCACTTCAATAAAGTATTATCCTACATTTAAAATTAGAGATATAATTTTGACTTTCAAATTTGATTTAAAAAATTTGAAAAAAAACTGTTCCAGTTAGTGCATTTCTCCCCTTCCGCAGGAAGATCTTACTGTTCAAAATAAATAAAATTCTTTCCGCCGGTAATGAATCCCCG
The DNA here is from genome assembly GCA_034770075.1 of Aralia elata. Taxonomy (NCBI): domain Eukaryota; kingdom Viridiplantae; phylum Streptophyta; class Magnoliopsida; order Apiales; family Araliaceae; genus Aralia; species Aralia elata. The sequence continues at coordinate 67,801,979 of CM068377.1, forward strand.
CCACCCCACAACCCCCCAGGACACACTTTCCGAAGACAACCAGTACGCGAAACAAATGATTAGGTAATATTTGGTTAAGATTATTGTGACCTTGCTGTGAAGCTTATATAATTAGCCTTTCATTTAAGCAGAGTACAACAGCCCCCCTCCCCCCCCCCCCCCCCCCCCCCCCCCCCAAAAAAAAAAAAAATAAAAATAAAAATATATATAAAAAAAAACCCAACCCCCCAGATAAGTAATTACGTGGGATGGAAGTAATAGCATGGTCCCCCACCCCCTACCCACCCACCCCCAATAAGTAATTATGTGGGATGGAAATAGCAGCATGGCTCGTCTTTATAATCATTCATCATATTATTGAAAGAGAAGAGGGACAAAGATTGTAGACACTTATTCAGAAGTGAAGTATATCTATTCATCATTCTTATTACGATTATCCATTTTCTCCTCTTAGCCTACACGGTATGGTTTTTTTAGACCCAAGTCGCCCGTTTGCCAGGTCTGCCTATAATTATGGTCTTTGAACTTCTTTTTGTTTTTAAAAAAAAAAAATTAAATTATGCCAGACTCGTTTTAAATTTTGTTTTAAAATAGCAAAACTAGCGGTTAGGCCGTTGTACAACTTTTGTGTAATAGTCTATTCAACTTTTAATTTATGTAATTACTTCATTAAACTAACTAAATTATTTTAATGAAGTCATTCTGTCAAATTAATTAAACCTCTATTTATTAATATCCCGCTGCCAATATTATTAGAAATGATGTGGATTACTCGATTATATTTGACGACAAATTAGACAAGGCATGCTCGATCGATCGTGGGTTAGGTTTTCCAAACAATCATGTGTTAGGTTTTCACTTAATTTGGGGTATCTCAAAATATCGCACATAAACAAAAATTCAACATCCATTCTTCAAAATTCTTCATCTTGTGAACAAACCCATCAACGAACTAAGCGGATATTGAAGAATCTTGAACGCAGACGCATCATAAAGGACGTAGAAATATTGGGAATTTAGTGTACATGCAAGCAGCATGCATCAGATTTCCGGGCGCCCATAACTTCCCCTGCTGGAAGAAAAGGGGGCAACACCGCTCGAGATGGAGATTGAGGCAGCACTGTGTGTAAATTGAAATCAAGGATGTTGTTAATTCCATGATCAGAGATTGCATAGGTGAAGTAAATGTTAAGGTGGGTGATGGGGGAGTTGTTATGAGAATGGTGAAATTGGAGAGAGAATTGTTGTTATGAGAATGATTTTTGAGGGCAAGAGAGTTGGAAGACGATACAAGGTGTTGAAGAGGTGGAGATCCTTGTATCGAAGGGGTGGAGATCGGAGAAAGAGGTATAGGTGTTTGGAAAACCCCCAAGTTCAGTAATGTATTTTTAATCTGCTGCCAAATCCAAGTAGGTAAATCCATGACATTTTTGATAATGTTATTTGTTGCCATGTAGGAAATTAATAATGGACGTTTATTTAATTTTACGGAATGACTACTAATATTTAATTAGTTTAATAGGGTAATTGCATAAATTTAAAGTTGAGTGAGCTATTGCACAAATGTGGTCAAGTACAATGGGATAATTGCTAATACAACAGTTTTAAAATTATAGATACATTTTGATTTTTTAATTCAATTTGTGAAATCCATACGATTCAAAGTGAATACGAATATATTTAAGTTTTTAAAGCAACAAATATTATAATTCTTTTTGAGTTGGATTACAATAGGTATTGCAACATTTATTTCAACAGGGGGAAGGCTGCAGAACTAAGTTTCCACAGCCTGGCGGTCTTCTGGTTCAGGATGATCATCTCCTCTTAAGGCTAGAGCATGAATCCCGGTTGATTTTTCTCCCTCATCTTCAATCAAGATATGATTCTCTACTTCTTTCCCTTCCTCCTATAGGAGTAATCTTTAACCAACACAAGACTGTCTTCAATCAAATCCCAGTCTGAAAGCATCTCATCTTCATCTGAAATGGTCTCGTATTTTTCTTCTAATTTTTCTGCTACTTCCTAATCCTACTCTTTTTGGGATTCCATGTCTTGGCAAATTTGAAAATGTCCCCTCCTACCTTCATAAAGTTGTTGAAAAATTTCAAGGACAACATATTGCTCTTCTTTCTCTTTCAGCTGGCCTGAGGCCATTATCTCATTTGAGGACCATGTAATTTGTCCATCAAACAAAATAAAGTTGTCAGGTTCCTTAAAGTACTAGAATCTCAACGAGACAAGCCATCACAGGAGCCGCCATGCCATCTTCGACTAATTCACCAGCTTCTAGGCCTGTAGTCTCGTTGATCATCTGGTCCCATTTGGGTTTAAAGCCTCTTGCATCATTCCCTTCATCAGATTTAGGTTGAGTTCTTCTAATACAGCCTTTTTTCTCTTCTTCACTTTTGCCAGTTGAAGCAGAAGTCTTGCCAGGCCTGCTGGTTGGCTTTACTTCTCTCTGAGCACTCCTCATGAAAGCACCATGCTTTCTTTGTGCCCTACATTTCTGTGTCCTCGTCATATTGTCATAACTTGGTGGTTTGGGAAGCTTAGGATGCTGGATAGGATGTCATTTCCTTGGTTTTACTATAGGTGGTTCACCATTCTGTTTTGGTGTTTATGTTTGTAATTTTGTTTCGGTACCACTGACTGGTTGTTTTCTCAACGGCAGGATGCTTCCTTGCCATTCTGTGCAAAATTTTTTTTGGCACTCTCGAGCAAAAATTGTTGTTGAATTTGTATCCTATCGAAGGCACCAACTCTTGTACTATGTTGCATTCTTTTCTTTCCTTTCAAAGATGACATATTAGAGGATACTATTCCCATTTCGACAACCTCTAGTGGAAATGGGTGTCAATCTACATCCATAGCTTCATCTTGTTTATCAGCAAATTGCAATAAACCTTTTTTCAATATTGTTCTGAATAACATTTTTAAAATATAAACAATTAACAGTAGAATGTTTAAAGGACTAATGCCATTTGCAGAATTCTTTCCCTTTAATTTCCTTATCAAAAAATTCCTTTTTACCATCTATAAATTTAATAAACCGGGCTTTCACTAGATAATTGAAATCGCCTAATTTATTGACATCAAACATGTAATGCCTGTTAGAACCATCCTTGTTCTCTTACTCGGTAAAGTACTAGGCAATTGGATTGAGGGATCTTTTTTGGCCAGTGAGTCGCACACTATTGGTTTCTTACCAATTACTATGGGCTGATCTATTTCAGCTGTACCCTCTAGCGAATGACTATTCTCAAAATTGCCAGATTGATTCAATATTTTATTGAGCATTGAGGCTTCAATTTCATTATTAGCAGTCATTGGGTTCACTATAATATGTTCCCATAGATGAACTCTTTCTTTGATTTGCCTCGCTCATTAGGCCTTTTAATTTTGTAACTCTGGTAATTAATTCGCTTACATCTCTTAACATATTGATGAAGGAAAATATTATGTTTATTTGAATTTAATTAATGAAATTTATAATTTTCAGTTTTGCAGTAGTTAGAAATATTTTATGCATGATTCTAGGAATTAGTTTATCAATTAGGAAGATTAGACTTTATATCAGGGATTTTAAATTAGTATCAATTAGGAAGATCTTGGGCATAATCTTAGGGATTTAAATTATGTATTTAATTTTCATTTGACTTTCCTTTTGAGTTGTAACCAACCTTCTTATAAAGTGGTTTACACTATTACATTTTAAGTTAACTTTTGATTAACAAAAATTGAAGGTATTGATTACACAGAAACTTTTGCTCATGTAGTTACTAGCTATTGTTCCAGTTAAGAAATGGTCTATTCATCAAATGGGTGTTAATATTGCTTTCTTCCCAGGAGATTTATTTGAGAAAGTTTATATGGAGCCTCCTCCTGGTTCAGATATTGTCAAATCGTCATTAGTCTGCAAATTACAGATCTCTCTATGGGTTAAAGCAAGCTAGTAGACCATGTGATTTGCCAAATTGACCACAGCTCTTATTTCTGCTGGTCTCTCTTAGTCCAAGGCTGACTACGCTTTGTTCAAGCATCATCATTTAGGACATTCTACCATAATTCTAATATATGTTGATGTTATTTTAGTGACTGGTTCAAATGATGCTGCCATTCAGTCTTTTAAATGTTTTTTTGAATAGCAAGCATTAAAGTCTTGTGTCTTTTGAAGTATTATCTTGGTCTTGAATTATGTAAAATAGGGATTTTTGTTCACCAAAGGTAGTACACTACGGACTTGCTTGAAGAAATTGGTTTAAACCGATTCCATACCATTTTCTATTCCCTTAGAACAACACATAAAACTTCATGACAGTTCCAGCTCTTACCTAGAAGATCCATCTTATAGAGCTATTATTGGCAAACTATGGTAGACGCTCAAACTTCACAATTAACCTTGCTGAAGACTTTAATTGTGCTGACGTAGAACAGATCTCTCCACAAAGAGTGCCTCAAATGGAAAACAATTTGTATCACTTCCTGTCTATAATGCCTCTTTTCCAAACTCAGTCGGTATTATCTCACAATGGCTAGAGAAGCAAAGATTTGTGGGCCGTATGTGTGATCGGTTTTGACGGGGATATCAGAAATTTAAGTGGGGGAGTTTGTAACACCCCAGTCCCACATCGAAAAATATGAAAAAAATTTGTTTGTATATAAGGAATTAAGTTACTAATAATAGTACCTTCAGTCATGGTCTTTTGGGTGAGTTTGTGGTGGGCTAAGATGACTCAAGAAGATACTATTGAGACAGTGGTTTAAAGCCTTGTTTGGATGGATTTGATTCAATTCGGACTTGGGATTTGACCCAAGATTTGTTCCAGACTCGAGATTAGACATGAGTTGTTTCATATGGTATCAGAGTCAACTCTCGAAAGCTCGGGTCCGGTCATCTAATCGGGTTGTTGAAAGTGGGGACACAAATGTTGGTGGTATTATCCCACAATGGAGAGATGTCCGGAGGTGGGGACACGAAGTCAGCCAGTATTATGACTAGGGTGGCAAAGATCTGTGGGCCGTGTGTGTGATTGGTTCTAACGGAAACGTCAAAAATTTAAGTGGGAGAGTTTGTAACACCCCACTCCCACATCGAAAGATATAGAAAAAATTTGTCTGTATATAACGAATTAAGTTACTAATAATAGTGACCTTTAGGGTAAGACTGTGGTGGGCTAAGATGATCCAAGAAAATACTATTGGACTAGTGGTTTAAGGCCTTGTTTGGATGAATTTGATTCGATTCGGACTTGAGATTTGACCCAAGATCTGTTCCAAACTCGGAATTTAACCCGGGTTGTTTCAATGGGAGAAAACTGATTATAGGCCATTTAGTGGATGAGGTCTCCACTATAAAATTTTCACCCAATGTACTCCAAAGCTTTAGATATGCACGGATGAGGCAAGTAATGTTGGCTGAAATTAAAGCTGCAAAAGCTAGAGAAGCTGAGGAGAACAAAAATATGCGCTATGAAACATTCGTAGAGTCCTCTAACTCGAACATAGAGCGCTGGACTGAAGATACTTCGAGTTCTCAAAACGTAGGGTTCCTAAACCTTATGTTTCTATTCCCAAACAACCCTTCATCATACTATCCCATGATCGTAGAGTCTCAAAACTCTATGATTGTAGAACCACAAACTACTCCACCAACAACACCTGTAAATAATACTCACACACATACCTCACCTCAACAAACTCCTCCATTCACACCAAAACATACTTATTCTAGATCTCCCTCACCAAATTATTCTAATCCTTAACCTGATCTTCCAATCGTAGAGCCTTTGATGAGTAGGAAATATACCTATGAATCGGATACGTTTGGGCTTAGTATTTTGCTATCTTTTAAGTAATTTTAGTGCATTTTATTTGTTTTTATGTTATTTTGAAGGAAAATGCAAATGAGGGGCAAATCTGGAATTTTTGAGGAAACAATGGCATTTTCGTAATTTTTATGAAACCCTGCGCTGGGGTGCCCAAATTAGCACTAAATCTAGTGCCGGGGCGCTTGGTCACAGAAAGCTTGTTGGGCTCTGTTTTAGCTGTTGGTCAAATTTTGGTTTCCAAGTAGAGTTTGGATGCTCTAAAGCCGAATTTTGATAGGGAACTATAAATAGAAGACTTAGAGATTGTTTGTCATTTTCTTACTTAGCAAAACATGCAAGTATACACGTTCAAATTGTAATAATAAGCAAGCAAGGTATCGTTCCCACGAAGATTTGTGTTCAATAATCGACAACAAGTTTAATCAACAATCAATCAAAGTTAAACTATCCAATCAATTTGCGATATTAAAAACTAATTGTAACGAACAATATCACTAACTAATAGAGAATTTCTTCAGATTAAAAAGATTAAGACTACAACTTCACTTACTGCTTCACCCAAACCCTTCTTACTTATTATTAAATTAATTACTTTTATTGAATCATAAACCATGAATTCTTTATAGTGTTTGTATGCATTTCTCAATGACATGCAAACCAATTCAAGTAAACCTGACCCTAAGGCAACAAGTTTATCAAAAACATCCAAATTGATCAATTCACTATATCTCTATGTGAGTTCAATCAAAATAAATTTAATTACAGATTTCCTTTTAGATTTCACGAGACGTATAGCTATATCTCTATGCCACACACAAATATGATTCCATCCAATGCATAAAACATACACGTGCTATCATATCTAGGTCTAAACTCATATTCCTCTCTCGATTTTATATGAATTACCCCTTTAATTGCTGATCAGGCAATTACACCTTAATAACATGATATGATAGATGATTCAAACATAATAATTTAATTAACAAGAAGCAATTGTATTTGAATTACACACTAAAATCCATTGCAGTCTTAAAGGAAAATTTTAGTTCATGTTCATAAATATAAAAATATCCACATAACAATCCATTATTCCAGATTACAAAATTGAAAGTTAGAAAAGAGATCGAAAAAACTCTGTATGAAGCTTTGGATCTCCTCATTCTTCTTTCAAATCCGGTCTCTCTTTTCAATCCCCTGAGCTTCTTGTGATATATCCTTTTTTTCTTCCCCTTTTTTTCATCTTCTGTTGCCCTCTTATGTTAATCCCCCGTCTCCCACTTTTAGAGTCCTTTTCAGAATCAAAAACTGCTTTAAAATTATGATCTGGCCCAAGTCCGCATCTCAGCGCCGACCGCGCTCGATTTACCCTGGTTCAGTGCCAGTCGCGCTGAACTTCATCATAATTACAAAAATGCCACCGCTGTCTGGAATTTTCCTGCTTTGCCCCTTCATTGCTACGTTCTACAAAATAAACATAAAACAAGAAATAAATAAACTAGAAATACTTATAAACAACAAAGAATTAAGGCAAAAGACATCCGATTCGCAAATATAAAACTCACTCATCAAAATATCCCCAAACTTAAGACCTTGCTTGTCCTCAAGCAAAACAAAATTAAAAACCAAAAATAAAAACTAACTTAACAGACCAACTATATGCAGACTTAGCTATTACACAACTCGAGCAATGTCTCAATGCAATGGTCAAAATATAAACCTCAGAGATACGTTAGCACTAACCCAAGCACACTTCAAAATCATGCGTCATCCACATTTTTAACACATTGTTAGCATCATAGTACTATCAGCCCTGTTCGTGTGCTGACCTGATGTATTAAACTAATTAAAATTCAGTCAAGTTAAAGAACTTCAATGCCATAACTGATATCTACATATAGTCTTCTATATACCTGCCTTCACACATTCTTTATTTTTTGTTTATTTCTTCTACGAGTGCGTTTTACGCTCCATCTCGCATACACCTTGGCATGTGCAATGTTTATTCCTATCAGGCTATTCATAATTACCCGTGTAACGGACTTTCCACCAGTGACTCCCAAACCAGTTGGCTTTAGGTCACTAAGTGTAGAGACACTCCTAAGGGTTTACTTAGCCGAGTAACTATGGCCACAGAAACAAACTAGCCAAGACTGCTCTTAACCATCAATTTTTTTACATGGACATCGAAACAGTATACATGTTTCTTTATGATAATGCGATTCAGTAGGCATATCGAAGTTTCTTAAATCTTTACCGGTATCTAATTCTTTTAGCTTAACCTATCTTCAACCAATTCAACACATTAGGTGAATGCACTTGACCAGGGACTCAATTAATGATAACACTAACAACAGTCAAAACGTAGAATAACAGTCATCATCCATTTTACTTAAATTAATGGCTAACTCACCAAATTATCGTCATAGGCCACATTTTTTCATAATAACCAAGACACATGCTCAAGCGACTCTAAATTGCAAGATGAAATAAAACGAAAGACATTTCCTAAATGACCTACGTATAACACAATAATGCAAACATCACCTAAAAACAACATATGAAAAAAATGCAATTCTACTCCCAAACTAAAGCGAGTCAATGTCCTCATTGAATTAATCAAAGAAAGAGAAAACTGAGAGGACTCCCCTGTTCGACGACGGTTACTCGTCGCCGCTTTTCGTATCGTCGGGCTCGGCGGTTGACTCCTAAGGTGGAAAAATTGGCAGTGGTTGAGGAGCAAGAAAATAAAACGGCCCTGCACTGGGGTTTAGTCGAGCAAACGCCTCTGCCAACGCCGCTTGGAATTGATTATTGTTTTGACTTATGATGTCTTGGAGTTCGGCTAGGCAGATGTTCTCCATTAGAAGCTCAAAATGGTTAGCCTTTATCTGTTGTTGCAGTTGGCGTAGTTGTTGATCGAGCTGACTGGATGTAGTGGATGGGCCTGCCTCGTCTTGCTGTGTTACAATGAATCTAAGGCCTCTTGGGTGCTCAGTTGCTCCTTTCCAAGCTTTGTAACAGATTATTAGGGCGTGATCAATAACTGGCCAAGGTTGTATCACCGCTGAGTTCTCAGTCCATCTCACCCTGACGTTGTAACAAAGAGACGTAATCAACATTGGGTGAGGGAATCTGCCAGTTGTGGCACCACCCCGCAAATATCTCTTTGTCGAACTCTCGATCACTACCCCTACATCAATTGTCTTTCCTATGACTAAGCTATAGAGAAGTACCGCTCTGTCCTTGGTGACATGACTAAAGTGGTTGGTTGGCATCAAACGCGCACATATAAAGGCATACCAAGCCTTGCCATACCTACTTAGTTCTGACTGAGGGAATGTCATAGCATCACATCCTTTAATATCCCATTTTGTCTCAGGCTTACACAATACCGCGATCAGTTGCTCATAGTTGGGCCCTTGCTGCACATACTTGGCATGTTGATCAACTTCCTCAATAAAATTTAGCAGGTGAAAGTATGCATTGATGGTGTCGCTCAGAATTGAAACCGGATGGCCCTTCACTTGTACTGTGCATAAATGACCTTCTTGCAAATTAGCATAGAACTCTTTTACAACTGGGACAACTATCGCACCTGGTTGTGCCATGAAAGTTAACCAACCCCTCTCAGCGATCATTTGTGCTAATTCACCGTCTTGATCTGGGTCCGGTACAATTCCCCTCTTCGGAATGAAAGTACGATTCTCCCACGCCGTATACTTATCCGCCGCTTCAACATTTATAAATCGCTTCCTATTATAGGTTTTGGATGATTTCGAACTTGACTCTTCACCTCTTAGACACTTAGATGTTATGCTTGTAGTTAAATGATTAATACCCACTCGAAGTAGTTGTATAAGGGCAACCCAAACTCCAAAACAACCTTAAAACTTCACTTGGACAATTAAGCAAACACTTGATGTGCACTCATGTATACCACCACTGTTGAACCCCCCCAAACTAATGTCTAGCTCCCATTTTAGAGTGTCTTCACACAAGCATACACGCAACATATCAAACCCAATTCCTCCAATTGAGCCAACACAAACTCAATCGGGCGTTCACAGTGTATAAAAAGAAATAACCCCCAAATTACACTATTCTAAAAGAAAGACACTCTAACTTGCAATTTGTGTTACTTGCTGTAAAGTGCAGTAGAGTGTTTGTGGAGAAGAGAAACCCTAACTGACTAGTGGAGAGAATCCGCCCAACTTAACTAATTTAGTGCCGATGTTGACTGAGGAAGAGGTTGGATTCGCTCTCTCTGAACTCGGATTGCAAGGGAGAAGAGGGATCGTGGATGGAATTAGGATGGAGTTTGGGTGTGGGTGCACATTAATGGGAGGAAGGAAGCTTGTTTGGAAAGAGTTTCGGGTCTAAGTGCATTAGGAGGGTGAATGAAGAGTTTGTTGCCCTCTTTTTTTTTTATTTTTTAAATCTGCCCGCTTCCAGATCTCAGCGCCAACAACGCTCACTGCGTTGACCTCCAGAGAGCTCAGAGCCGAGCGTGCTGAATCCTTTGTAATTCAGAGCCGACTGCGTTCAAATCTGACAGCACACAAAACGTTTCTGCTTTTTATGTTCCAAGGCCCTTTTGCTTGATTACTGAGATACCAACTAGGCAAAATTTAGGATCAAATACTAAAGAGTACCAATAACCATTGAAGACTAGTGTAACAACTACTAAATCCTAAGAAATTAAATAAATAGAAAAAATAATTTTCCAAATGAAAAGTAAATAGAATTAGGTTGCCTCCCAATGAGTGCTTGGTTTTAAGTCCTCAGCCCGACTTTGTTTCTCTGTTTCACTCGGCCATCGCAAGGCATACTGAGGATTCTTGTCTATCAAAATCACCACCCCAGTAATGCTTCAATCTCTGCCCGTTAACTTTAAATGTTCCATTTGAATCTTTATCTGCAAGTTCCACTGCTCCATGTGGAAACACTTGAACAATGGTGAATGGTCCGAACCACCTTGATTTTAGCTTCCCTGGAAAGAGCTTCAGATGAGAGTTAAATAGTAGAACTTTCTGCCCCGGCTCGAATTTCCTTGAAATGATCTTCTTATCGTGCCATTTCTTCACCTTCTCCTTATACAACTTCGAACTTTCATATGCTTGGAGACGAAATTCATCAAGTTCATTCAATTGCAATAGTCGCTTTTCACCCGCTGCTGTAGCATCGAAGTTGAGCTTCTGAATGGCCCAATATGTGTTATGTTCTAGTTCAACAGGAAGGTGGCACGCCTTGCCATACACTAGTTGATATGGAGTTATCCCAATTGGCATTTTGAATGTGGTCCGATAAGCCTATAATGCATCATCTAGCTTTGTAGACCAATCTTTTCTGTTAGGGTTGACTACTTTCTCCAGTATTCGCTTAATCTCTCTATTAGACACCTCTTCCTAGCCACTGGTTTGGGGATGATATGCAGTGGCTGTTTTGTGGGTTACACCATATTTAGAAAGAAGAGCTACAAATTGTCTGTTGTAGAAATGCTTACCCTCATCGCTAATAATTGCTCTATGAGTGCCAAACTGCGTGAATATATTCTTCCGTAAAAACCTTAGCACCATTTTTGCATCGTTAGAGGGTAAATCTGATGCTTCCACCCACTTAGATACATAATCAACTACAACAAGGATGTATAAATTATTAAAGAACAGAGGATAAGGTCCCATAAAGTCTATTCCCCAGACATCAAAGATTTCCACTACAAGAATATTATTGAGGGGCATTTCATTACGTTTAGAGATATTGCTAACCCTTTGGCACCTGTCACACCGTAATACAAATGAATGGGCGTCTTTGAAGATAGAGGGCCAATAAAAACCCGATTGAAGAACTTTGAATGTTGTTCGTTCTCCCTCGTAATGTCCTCCATAATCCGACGCATGGCAATGGTGACATATACTATTGGTTTCTTCTTCCGGTATGCATCTCCTCAGCAACTGGTCTGCTCCTTGTTTAAACAAGAAAGGTTCATCCCAAATATTGTATTTAACATCGTGCAAGAATTTCTTTTTCTGTTAGCTTATTAAATCTGGGGGTAACATACCACTTGCTAAGTAATTAACAAAATCGGCATAGCACGGTGCTTCCTTCGTCAAAACAAAGATCTGTTCGTCCGGAAAAGAGTCGTTAATCACCAACCTATCCTCCTTATTTTGCTCTGTTTTTTCCAATCTGGACAAGTGATCTGCCACTTGATTTTTAGTTCCCTTTCTATCACGGATTTCCAAGTCAAACTCCTACTGTAAGAGGATCCATCTGATTAACCACGGTTTCGCGTCCTTCTTTGAGATCAAGTACTTTATTGCTAAATGGTCTATGAAAACTACCACCCTTGTCCCAATAAGATATGCACGAAATTTATCGAACACGTAGACCACTACTAGGAGCTCTTTCTCTGTTGTTGTGTAATTTAGTTTTGTATTCCGAGGATGATGACTTATTTGGGATTTCAAGTTTTTAATTTCATCATGAACTAAATTTCTTTTTTAAGGCTACACTTAAACCTTTTATATTCATGAATTAATTATCTATTATTTTTCAATTATTGATTCATATGGAGTTGTTTATCATGTTTTGTGTATGTTGATTAATTGTTTGGCCAACAATTAGTAGGATACCCTGGATTAATTCGAAAGATGAAATTTAGAGTTAGATCTGAATGTGATAGCATGTATTCTTAGTTATTTTGTGAATTGAATAACTAAGGTTGTGTATTGAATAAGAGTATATCTTTACACTGCATGTGACTTATTGGGAATTGGATTTTAATGAGTTTGTTTCTCTTATTTTGTATAGGAATATAGCAAAATTAATTAAAATAAATATTTTTATGTGATCATTGGAAAAGATCTGATAAATACTTGTGAGTCCTTGTTAACAATTATTTTGGGTTTAATAATTAAAAAATATAGAGAATAGGTTCATGTGATATAATTGGGGATATTGTAGTCTTAAGTCTTAAATATCTGGTTCTCAATCTTTGTGTAAAATTTCAGTTCTAGTTCAATTTAATTTTAATCATACTTAAAAATTGGGATTGTTTAAATAAAATCGAAGTGATAAAAAATTAGTAGTTGGAATATATTAGGCATAAATTCATGTGGGTTCGACACTCTATATTTACTCTATATTACTTGTTGATCGCGTATACTTGCGTGTAATTGTTAATACTTGAAATTGGACAACCACCTTACAACTCTCGGGTCATAAAGTCAACAAACCCTTCATCACCAAAACAAAACCAAACACCAGACTGTACATACTCATACAACCTCCATTTCTCAAACCTGGACAAATATTCCTTTAACCTCTCATACACATACTCATTGTGACACCCCCAAATTTCAAGTACCAATACATCGAATTTGGTGCTCACGATAAACGACATCCATCCCCCTTCAATCAACATATGATAACTAAGTGCGGAATAAATAATCATATATTGATCATTTTAAAAGGGTTTACAAATGGTCCCAAGGTCTATTAACCTTAAATAAATACATTACGAAGTTCCAAAGTAACTATTAGCATTCGTGTTACATAACTGACATAAAAATAGAACATTAAGATAAGTAATCGTGTCTATCCAGAGCCTAGAACTTCATCTTATCCTTGCCCTTATCTCTGCTCGAGCACTCGGGCTTAACTGAAATATTTTCATGATATAGCAAGGGTGAGCAACGAGTTTGCTCAGCAAGTTTAATACGAATAAGAGTTATATCATGAGTGAATATGAAAAATAACAACATAGATCAACAATAACAAGAATTGATAAAACAACTGACGATATAATCAAAGTTCAACGAATAGGTGAAGATTGATTATTTACTGCCGAGAGTCAAAATAGACTATGAACACACACGTGAGACATCAGTCACATTAACTGACCCTGTTAGGTTACAAACGCCAGAATGTGTACACGAGGGGATCAACCTCTTGTACCTATGAATATGCATACCATTTAATTCTGCTCTGTATCGTCTTTCAGATACTTAGGTTACTCCCCATCATGGGGTTGTTCATCTCAGTCTGAGAATCCATTCCAACATTGGGCTTGGATAACTTTTAGTTTACAATTCATGCATATGTCTAGCCGAACAAAGGGCTTAGACTTCTGTTCGAATAGTTCATGAAAATCAGAACCTTAAATATTAACACAGTTCATCAATGGAACAATAATCAACTGCACTATGTGCGAATACCAGTGACATCAATGTGGAATAATTTTAAAATAATTAGACCACTTAGCACATACTTGAGAATTAGAATTTCAAGCTTAATTTGGGGAACTTGCATTATGTAATAGACTTCAGAACTTGCCTAATATAAAGATTGCGTAAGAGGGAACTTACAGTAAGAAGCATAAGATTAGAGGCTTGCTCAACTTAAAGAGGGTCAGGAACTTGCCTGATTTACTGCTTATAAATTACTCTATGATTCTGCTCTGCAAGTATCCTACAACAATTATAATTACTCTACGATCAGCCATGATTAAACATCAATAATGGATTCATCAGGCTTACTTAAAAAGGTTTGGCTTATGGTCCATACAACCATCCTATGGCCTGTTAGCAAACTCTACGATTACTATGGTTCCTACTGACTTGGCGGAATTATGCCAAGGTTAGTCAGTTTGGCCCAGTAGTACTCTACTATGACTCTACGATCACTAGCGAGACTGTACGATTAAGTGGAGAGGCTTGAAGATCGTAGGGCTTACTCTACAATCCACCCTACGGCTGGCTTGACCTGATCCATGACGGTCTCGTGAAGCTCTATGATCGGGCAGAGTTGCCCAACGATCGTAGAGTTCACTCTATGGTCTGCTCCAGGACTGGTCAGGTATACTCTACGATGGCCGAGTGGTACTCTACGTTCGACAGAGTCCACTCTATAAACAAACGAGGTTACTCTACGATCGTAGGGTTCTTCTTATGATTTTGGTTAAGGCACACTTCGACGTCATAACTCAAGGTGAAATCTTTGGCTAATGGTGTTGTGGTCATGCTCTTATATTGGCCAGTTTGACACATGGGCTGGGTCTGACTGAGTCTACCAATTAGCATGCAAGGACCTAACTAAGAATAACCACACCAGACTTTGAGTTCCAAACTCAGGTTGGATACAATACTGCAGAACTTGGTTTGAGTCATGCCTTGCTTCTTTACCGACAGTCATCATCTATGGTCTATAGACACAAGTCCTGAGATTTACCATAAAGGTCACCTCAAGTTGGTCTTACTACTTCAGTTTGGACCTGGGCTTGGCTCAAGTCAATAACTAATCTCAAGCATTTACAAGGACCTATGATCATGAATAATAGGTACCTACAGTCTGCAGTCTTGACTCTTAATCATCTGGACACGGTGACTAAGGCCATTATTACAACTCTGGTGTGAGTCTCTGCTCAGCCCAACATATAAAACATGCAGGTCTCTGTTTGACTACACGGTGACTACAAAGTTTAACATTATTCGCTACTTCTACGTTTATAGGGTGTTCTAACTCTTCACGAGGTAAATTTAACTGATTAGCAAATTGTCGGAAACAAAAGAGCGGGTAGCCCCCGAATCGAATAACACATATGCATTTATATCATTGATTGGGGTGATACCTGACACCACGTCCTTGGATTCCACCGTATCCTGAACAGTCATGTTGAACGTGCGTATCGTTGGTCTGTTGGCTTGACTGGCTGGTGTCCCGTAGCTCAGCCGGTTGTTATTTCTGTTGTTGTTGTTGTTGTTGTTCCTGTTACCACTCCTGACGTCGCCCTTCCTCTTCGGACAGTCCTTAATCTGGTGGTCGGGTGATCACAAGAGAAACATCCTCCTTTCTGTTTGTTCGGACACTGAGGAGCCATGTGCCCTGGTTGTCCACAACGGTAACAAACGCTCCTTCCCTTCATGCACTCCCCCGAGTGATTCTTCCCGCAGTTGCTGCACTTCCCACTTTTCTTAGCCTCTCCTCTGAATTTGTTGCTCCCGGACGATTGGCTTTCATTCCATTTGCGCTTATTGGGGTTGCTGCCTCCGCTGCTCCCCGCTTTGGCTACTTCTTAACTCTTCTTTCTGTCTTGGTTGAACCGTGCCACCGCTTCATTGCCCCCTTCCGCAATGATAGCTCTCTCCAGCAGTTCTGAGAAGTTCTTAATCTTCAATATCGCAACTGACTTCTGCACCCATGGTTTCAGTCCCAACTCAAATCTTTTTGCCTTCCTGGCCTCTGTGTCCACCTGATGTGGGGCAAATCGGGCCAACTCATTGAATTTTGTCGCGTATTCTGCGACAGTCATACTCCCCTGTTTTAGTTCCAGGAACTTCACTTCCATGTCCTGCTGTGTATTCTCTGAAAAATAATTTTCGAAGAATAGCTCTTTAAATCTGTCCCATGAAATGACTCCCTCACCCGCTCGTCCCTTATTGGCCTTCCACCAATAGTTCGCCTCGCCCTTCAGCATGAAAGTGGCAAATCCTATTTTCTGTTCCTCGGCCACCCATGCGACCTCGAAGACCTTCTCTATCTCTTCGATCCAGGTCTGTGCTTCTATTGGGTTAAGAGCTCCCTTGAACTCGGGTGGTCCAACCAGTTTGAAATCCTTAAAATTTGCCAAATAATGCGCTGGCTCGGGTGCTGGTTGGGTCCCTACAGGTGGCGGTCTTGATTGCATGGCTTCCGCCAGCATTTCCGCGAACATTCTCATTGGATTGGGTTGATCCCCAACCTCACTTTCTGACTCTTCGACCCGCTGGTTACGTAGTGGTCCTCTCGGCGGCATTGTCTGATAAAGGAAAACCGTTGACTTTTATTTATAGTTTCATGTTTTACATAATATGTCATGGAATTCAGTAATTAAGAGTAAAAGCATCTATCAAATACATTTGATTTAAATAAAACAACTGCATTTATATTCATATAGCACGGTTTCGATACAACCGGACTCAACCTGTGGCATACTTCTATAAACGCACAATGGCATGCCCTATCCAGCACTAACCATCCCCTAATACAAAGAGTGGGAAATAATAACCTTCCACCCCTCTATCAAACAAAAGTTGGGGTTCAACTGCCACCCCAAGCATGCTACAAAATATAGTGGTTCACAACACGAATATGTCCCTATTATAACAAAAGTGGAACCTACTGCACCTATGACAAGACACGACACCCAACCTAACACGTCACTACATGTCGTGATGAATCCGCGCCTGCTGATTTGAGGAAAACACTTCACCCATGACTCGACGATGAACCGAGCGACTAAACTCTCCCATCTCAGTACGAGGCCTCCTATAGGCTGCGTCTAGAGCTAACCCCAAGGTCTCTATCCTCACAGCTCCTGCCTCCAACCTGTCCTCCAGCTGATCAACTCTCCTCGCTGCTCTGACCCAGGCATCTCTAACCCGAATACTCTCGGCAATTTCTAGCCTGAGCTCGAACTTCGTAGCCTCATGCTTGGCCCTCAGCTGGGCGATCTCCACATCCTTCTGTTCCAACTTCTCTCTCAGCTCAGCATTCCTGGCCACCATCTGATGTAGTAGTGGTCCAATCTGTTGTGCTGAGGCCTCATACCTCTGTAGTTGTACCTTCAGCAATCCCAACTCATTCTCCAGCTGATATGCTAACTCCCTATACTGATCCTCCATGGCCTGATGGGTCTGGTTCTGTTCCTCCAGATGGGCTACCCGGTTCTCAAGCTCCCCATTCCTACTTGACAGTCCTTCAATGATATCATCAGCAGTAGAGCCCATGTCATCTATATATGCAGGTGGCTCATCATCCTCAGTCACTGGATCCTCTTCGCCATCAATTGGCTGTCTCAGCACTCTTCCAGTGACCGGCTCCTCCTCAGAACCATATTCAGTCTCATCCTCATCCCTAGTGTCCATTTCTGGCTCGCTTGGCTGCACCTCGACTAAACCCATCGGATCCACCGGTATGTCCGTGAACTCCATCTCTCTAGCAGGACTGGGTATTCCTGTGCCAGGCATCCTACAGCCACAGATAGAGACAACAAATAACCATATGTCAGTATCATAATAAAATATGTTCATTGATAAAATGAAATTTTATTTTATCATGTACAACTCGGCTCGACAGATTTCCACAATCCACCCCCAGACATGACCATCACCTGAATCTCCTCAGTTCACATCCTAGCGTACTCAATACGAGTTTAAAACTAAGGTCATAACCTAGGTTTCGCGGTCCTAACTATAACCTACAGCTTTGATACCAACCTGTGACGCCCCCAAATTCGGGTCTCCAACTACCCGAATTCGGTCATCATGTTCCAATACAAACATTCACATCTAACAATATACGATAACTAAATGCGGAATATAATAACCATATGTTGTTCATTCGAAAGGTGTTACTAGTCCCAAGATACAATAACCTTAATACATAGCACAAAACATACCCTAAGTAGTAATCAGGGTTCAAATTACATTTAATAATAATTAGCTAAACATAGAATAAAACCAGCTACGTGAAGCCTATCACTTCATCTTTTCTTTACCCTTGCCCTTCCCTGACGTCTCGGGTTTAGCTACAATGAAAGTCATAATATAGCAAGGATGAGCAACTAGTTTGCTCAACAAGTTTAAAATACAACAATAAGGATATATCATGATGAATGGAATATAGAGAGAGAATTCAACAATATAAATAACGGAAGCAAGAACAATAATTGCTTTTAGGACAATTGCTAGTCCAGTAGACTTTGAACATTAACTTCCAAGGGAGTCAATAGCTGGTTGACCCTTTGGTTACTGGCTATAGAATATGTACTTGAGGGGATCAGCCTCGCGTACGCTATGTATATGCATAACATTTAACTCTGCTGTTTGTACCTTATATTAGATACCTGGGGTACTCCCCTATAATAAAAGGGGTGTTCATTTCAGTCTAAGAATCCATACCATTGATTGGTCCGGATAGCTTTTATAAATTCTCACATGCTTGCCTGACCGAACAAGGGTCCAGACTCATCCTTAAATAGTTCGTGAATTACAGAACTTTAATAAATGTACGAATCCAAGACTGTACGAATTCAAATGCACTGAGTGCGAGTGTCAACAATATCGATGTGGATTAATTGTAAATTGATTAAACCACTTAAGCATTCTTGGAAATAAAATTTCATGCTACAATGTAATAGTAGCCTGCTCGAATATAGTTGAGTAGGATTAAGGAAAATTTCACGGGGTAAAGTTTCAGGAGAAAGGGAAACTTGCATAATACATCACATCCTGCTCGAATGTAAATTGAGTAGGGTTAAAGGAAACTTGCCTGTCTGCTCAGCTACCACTAATTTTAGCTTTAATTATTTGGCCTTGAAGGACCTAACATTGATAAAGTCGATCTATCAATTAATATTGCACAGTTATATATCGGTACACCCTCTTATGCTATTTATTTAGCAGATATACAATTCACATAGCATATAAGTCAACAGACCATTCTCAATCCCATAAGATACTTAATTGATCTGTAGACTGAGAAATTATTTACTAACAATGTTTCTCTTAAGTGATAAACACTTTCTAACAATTACTTATAACTGTTTTAATTCATTTACATTACCTTATTATTAATTACTATTTAACATTAGCTAAACAGAAATTAATTAATGACCTTTAGTTATTATTTAATAATAAATAATAGCTAATCATGATTACTTATTGTTTGAATACTCAAATTATTACCCTTATTTGTCCCTGAGTATGGGTTAAAAATCCTTATTTATTATTTATAAAGATAAATAATAATTTATTAGTGCATCACTAACTAATAGTGACTAATAATTAATAAGTTATTTAATTTTATTTGCACTTAGCTACTATTCCCTTTTTAAGGGTAATTAAGTAATTATTTTCCCTTATTCCTTATTTAACATTAATTAAATAATTAACTTATTAAATCTACTCATACTTAATTATTATTAATATTAATTAAATAATAATTAAATTTTTATTATCTTTATTTATTATTTAATGTTAAATAATAAATAATTAATTTATTAACCTTATTCATACTTAATTATTATTTAATATTAATTAAAGAATAATTTATTATCTTTATTTATTATTTAATATTAAATAATAAATAATTATTATTAACTTTATTCATACTTAATTATTATTTAATATTAATTAAATATTAATTAAATATTTATTATATTTATTTATTATTTAATAGTAAATAATAAATAATTATTTTATTAACTTTATTCATACTTAATTATTATTTAATATTAATTAAATAATAATTAAATATTTATTATCTTTATTTATTATTTAATATTAAATAATAAATTATTATTTTATTAATGCACTATTAATTCAAATAATAACTAATATTCCATCCAATAGTATTAGTTATTATTAATTACATAATAGTTAAATAATTATTTTCCCTAATTTATTTCTTGACCATAGTTAATTAATAACACTTAATTAAATAGACTTCATTTGTTAGTTACCTTAGTTGAATAAGCTAATGAATTAAGCAACCCATTTAGAAAATAATTCAATTATTGCATCATTTTATTAAGGGTAATAATCCTATTTTTATTCCCTTATAGGCATGCCATCCATTCAATATATCCCCACTTCAATTTTTCTGTATTACGAATCGTGGTATGGGAACCGACCAACATACACAATACTTATCGATACTCAACACTCATCCATTCATTAGAAGATCAGTTGTCTAAGGTAGTACTCCTAATTATTCTTCCACAATTTCGAAGTTAATATATAAGCCTTAGCATTAAAACTAGACAAGATATGAGAACAGCAGCAGCCATAGAAACAAATTAAATAAATTACTCCAATCCATATATAGGTTAATCCCTGCAATCTTATTTCAAAGTTTGTGGCCAGCCCAAACATTATCACATAACAAGAAAAACCAATGTTTGATTTTATCAACTATGTTGCTGACAGAACGATCGATACCAAAATGAAAACAGTTTCGTTCGGGCATTACAACAAACACATGGTGTGCATCTTACAACACAACACCGGCCTAATCACAGTACGCAATCAAGCTGCCAGAACCTTAAGGTTCTTCAATACCAGAATTCCCAAATACAACCCAACACAATCCAACACAAAGGAAAGAAAGGAAAAGTAAAAAGAAACCAAACAGAAATTGTCATAGTAACTTGGTATAACATTGAACCATTGTTATACCTTAAGGTCCTAGTTGTTGTCCTCCTCCTTCTCCCGAAGTAGGTGACGAGGTCGGACATCCACTTCTCAGCTAGCACTTCTTTCCCCCGAACCGGAATCGCCACTCTCTCTCAAATTTGGAATAAAAAAAAAAAATCGGCAGCCTTGCTAGGGTTCAGGGCTTCAATTTATAGCAAAATACTTACTCAATTTGCTGGGTAATACCCTAATCGATCGAATCAAGGACCAACGGTAGGAGGGAGTGGGGGGTTCGGCTGTCCGCGTCGAGTCTTATCCTAGCCCAGCTAAGCTCGGTCGGCAACCCTCGAGCCGTGCGTTCCCATCAGTCATTCGTCGCGCGCTTGAATCCTTTGGTCCGAACGGTAGTGCCCGGTCACCCATGGCCTTAATCGCTTCGCCCGCCTCGAACCTTGGATAGCACACTGGTCGCTAGGTTCGTTCCCCAGTCCAAGCAGCCGGTCGTCTCCCTATACACCGACGCCGGCACTTGGCAAAGCCTTGCCGCACATCACCCATCCCACTTGATTGAGAGTTCGGCATGACTGGTCATTAGGCTCGATTAATCCCAAACCCTTACTCTGCACCCGATTTGGCTTACAGTTATGGATTGCTCCCAATCTCATTTGGAATGGATCCAACCCGATAATGGGTCCAGCCCAATTGGTTTAATACCCAAAGATTTGTCCAGTCCACTCGGTTTGGTCCAACAGGAAAAATGGAAAGGAATTTGGGTCCAACCGGAAATAAAAAGGGAAATGGGCCCATCCTAATTATTGTTGGGCCAGCCGACTAAGAGGGGAATGGGCCAACTCATTTATTAGAATTAATAACACTATACTTCTAGTATTTAAATCAAATAACCCACTTAATTAATTAATTGCTTAAAAATATTTATTTTAACAATAAATCCTCATTCGAATTATTTAATTCTATAAATTTAATGCAACATCATGATAAAATAAAATTATTTAGTTAGATTTTTCCAAATTTTCTTGCCCACCAACTCTTAGGGTTAAATCACTAATTTATTCGAACTATTAGTGAATCCCTCTAAAGAAAATATTATACCATATAGTTATATAATTAAATAATAATACCTTTATGGATCCAATTAATTCCGTAAAATCAAATAAAATAAATTTCATATATCAAAATAAATTGACAACAAGGTTTAAAATTCTTGGACATTACACCAAGTGGGAATAATAAAGAATTATAAACGGATAGCAATGAGTCTTGAACAAAACATAAGCAATGGACACTATTATAAACCTTGCTTGAATAATAATAAGCTAAGGGTTAAAGCTTGCTCAATGTAAGAGTAAAGTTAAGAAGTTTGCATTCGGTATATAAACGTAAATAAGATAGGAAACTTGCACAATGTAAAAGTAGGGTTAGGAAACTTGCTTGTTATGCTCTCTACAGTTAATGTTATCTACTTGCTTTTTGAGTAACCTATGCATTCAAGTCACGTTGAACAATTATTAATCTTAGTTCAACTAACTGCTTCCTTTGATAAACGATTGTTCACTTATAACTTAAACCCACACTTTAAACTCTTGCTAAGACACCACATGCTTATCATGGTACTTCATATATGTGAAATTATTTTATTTTAAAATCTGAAAAATTTTTATTTTCTGAGTTTTTGACCCGACCCGACTGACCCAACCAGACCCGGTTGACCTGGACCGGCGCTGCGGCGCCAGGATTTGGCCTTATGCTGGCACTGCGGCGCTGGCCTGACCTGGACCCCGGTGCTGCGGCACCCGTTTTACACTATGCACCGGCGCTGCGGCGCCGGGATGCAGAAACAGTTCCTCTGTTCGCGACACAACATCATTTTAGACCAAAATCTCCAAATTTCTTCACCCAATCCACAATTTAAGCATACCTAGGCATCATACATTTTGTAAAACTGAAACCCAACATGTACACAATGATTTTAACAACCTAAACAACTAATTTAAAGGCCAACATTTACTGTTCATGCTTTATTCTCATATTTTGACACATTTAGCGTAATCAATCATTGTGAACTCGTTTCTTAACCAAATTAATCCGTTTAACTTGCATTGTTTTCGTTTCTCATCATACTAACAATATCAATCATCAATTTCAGAATACCACAAGGATTAACCATCAATTTTGACTTCAAAATAAGCCATATGTACATATAACAACAAAACTCAATTTTCTCTTGTTTAGTCATGATCACACGGATTTGATTACTGAAAACTCAATTACCATAAAATAAATTAAATCTACTTAAGAATACATACAACTGAGTTCTCAACTAATTTATCACCAAAATTAATTACAGGGAATTGAATTTAAAAAATAAACTAAGAACTTTTAGAAGTAAATTGCCTACCTTTGATTCTTCTTTAGACTTAGATGATTAGGATAGCTTGATTACCCTTCTTCTTTCTTTGATTCTCAAAGTTTCTTCAAATCTCACAAAGAATTTCTTTTCTCTCAAACTCTCCCAAAGTTCTGTGTTTTCTCTCTTTTTTTTAACCTTTACAATTCACGTAAAATAAACTGATGAACATCAGTTACTAAGAATTAAGAGAGAGTTTCATCACTTGAATTAACCAAGAGTCACAAGGCCATGTTTGGCTAGACTCTATAAAACCCATTTTAGCTTATTTTTATAATTCTCCTACCATATAACTCTTATGTCACGCCATTTAAATTTTAATTAAACTCAATTATTAATAAATCCAATTTAAACCTTAATAATAAAATTATTATAATTTTATTTAATAAATCACTTTATTTAATAAATCATTAATCTTCTAATTTAATTAAATTAAAATATTATCATTATCCTTGCTTAATAAAATACGCACCAATTATAAAATTATTTATCGCCACTTTATTAATATTATCATACTTAAATAAATTATACCACAACAATTTTCACCAAATATTTATTTAATAAAATAAACATCCCAACTAAAATATTTATTTAATCCAATAAATATTTTTAATAATTACGAAAACCACATTCGTTACATCCTTCCCTCCTTAAAAGGTTTTTGTCCCCAAAATCACAATACAATTAATTCGTTCGTTACATTCGTCCCTCCTTAAAAGATTATGTCCTCAGAATCACTATACAAGGATTAGG
The DNA here is from genome assembly GCA_034770075.1 of Aralia elata. Lineage (NCBI taxonomy): Eukaryota > Viridiplantae > Streptophyta > Magnoliopsida > Apiales > Araliaceae > Aralia > Aralia elata. The sequence goes on from CM068377.1 coordinate 67,826,158, forward strand.
CAAATAACTCAGGATAATTTAGTATCATCTTGTCTTCGAGTTCCTATGTAGCTTCTTCAGCGTTGTGGTTCCTCCATATCACCTTTATAGAAGGTATGAATTTATTCCTAAGAACTTGTTCCTTCCTATCAACTATCCGAACATGAATTTCCTCATAAGACAAATCTTTCTCAACTTGTAAGGGTTCATACTCTATGACATGCTTGTAATCAGGCTTGTACGGTCGCAGTACTGAAATATGAAAAATATTGTGAACGTGTTCTAATTCTGGAGGTAAAGCTACCACATAAGCTACCTCTCTTATCCTTCTTAGCACTGCAAAAGGTCCAATGAACCTCAGACTCAATTTTCTCTTTTTGCCAAATCGTATCTTCCCCTTCCAGGAAGATACTTTCAAGAAAACAAAACTTTTGACGTCAAATTCTCGCTTCTGTCGGTGTTGATCAGCATACTTCTTTTGTCTGTCTTAAGCAGCTAACAATCTGGCTCTTATCACCTTGACAATCTTTGCTGTCTGTTGAACCAGTTTAGGACCTAACAATCGGCGTTCTCTAACTTCATCCCAGCATAGTGGAGGTCTGCACTTTTTGCCGTACAATGCTTTATAATGCGGCATGCCAATAGTTATGTGATAGGTATTATTATAAACAAACTTAACCAGAAATTTTGTCGAAGATCTTGGTATATTTTCGTACTCCTCGGGTGAATTGAGTATCTTGAGTTATGAGCCTCACTTAAAATTTCATCTCGGACTTCTTATACCGGTGGTACCCAGATTCTCCCTTCAAATCGCAGCAACCCCTCGGTATCGATTCTAAATTTGGCTTCATCACCTTCAGACACTCTTTTCTGATTTTCTTACATTTTTCATCCTGAAGTTGAGCTTCTTTTACTTTATCTACCAAAGTTGAACTGGTCTTCACCTGGAACAGTTTTTCGTCCGACTCCTTCGGATATTTTACCTCCAACTCTTAGTTTTGCCATTTCTGAGATTAGCTTCTCTCGACCCTTCCTGCTTAATGCATTGGCAACGACATTTGCTTTACCCAGATGATAAAGAATCTCCCAGTCATGGTCTTTAATAAGCTCCAACCACCTCCTCTGACGCATATTCAGATCCTTCTGTGTGAAAATATATTTTAGACTTTTATGGTCTGTATATATCTCACACTTCTCCTCATAAAGATAGTGCCTCCAAATCTTCAAGGCAAATACCACCACAGCTAATTCCAAATCATGGGTCGGATACCCATTCTCATAATCTTTTAACTGGCGTGATGCATACGTAATAACCTTGTCGTTCTGCATAAGCACACAGCCTAGTCCCTTGTGCGATGCGTCGCTATACGCCACAAAATTCCCTATATTATCTGGCAAAGACAACACAGGTGCCATACTTTTCTTCAATTCTTGGAAAACTTTCTTCGCATTTTTTTGACCATATAAACTTTACTGCTTTTCTTGTCAAATTTGTTAACGGAGTGGCTATTTTAGAGAAATCTTGAATAAATCGACGATAATAACTTGCCAAGCCTAGGAAACTTCTCACTTCCGACGGTGTTTTCGGTTGATCCTAATTTATCACAGCTTCCACTTTTGTTGGATCCACCGAAATTTCGTCCTTATCAATTATGTGCCCAAGAAATTGCACAAGCTCTAACCAGAATTCACATTTTGAAAATTCTGTATATAATTTCTCCCTTCTTAACGACTTTAATGTCAGTCTCAAATGCTCAGTGTGCTCCTCCTTAGTTTTAGAATACACCAAAATATCATCAATGAAGACTGTAAGGACCACGATTTTTTCTAGCAATATTATTGAGACCTATATATTAACCTTTATCATTTTCATTGGCTCATTAATGATTTGGGTAGCTATGTGTGGTTATTTGATTTATTGATTTAATAGCCTGAGTATTGGACTAGCTTTGCGTTGATTAAACAAACCCAAATAACTATTTGTGGCCTTGTGAAGGGCTAACATTATTATTTCCACTAAGAGGTTCTAATAATGGGCCAGCCCGTACACTTCGTTTTAATAAGCCCGGTCCATGTTGGGTTGTTTTGAGCTGGTTAGAGACTAGGCTCCAGTAGCCCAAATGGGGTGCAACCCGACCACGTAGTTCTCTGTTGAAAGCTGACTTAATAACTTGCCGTTGCGTGCAAGTTTGAGGCGCTGCACCGGGCCAATGGCCTATGCCACCTATTGCACCGAATAAAGCCTAAACCATGAGTAATGGGGATGGCTGAGGAGCTCAGTTGGTGGAACTTTTCACCTAAACCTGAACAACCAACGGGTAATACCGCTATGAACTAGTCCTAACGCCTGAATAACGACCATCGCCGGGGTAATATTTTTCCTATAAATAGAGACCCTGTTCTTTTGAGAAAGCTTGCTGAGTTATTCCATATAGATCCTTGAGAGAGATAGTGCGATAAGAGTTACTTTGAGAGGTATTTCCGCCGTTCGGAGGGACAATCAGAGTTCGAAAGCTAGAGGGTTAGCAGTCAGACAGTAGAAGAGGTAATATTCTTTCTCTTGATTCTCAACATTTATCTCCCTTATCCGGTCCGATTTCCTTTCACTAAGTCAGTGCTAAATGAGTCGACCATCACAGGTTGAGTCGTTGTGGTGATACCAAGCTTTGTAGTTACAGAGTAGTTACTTTGTCTTGTGTCATTTTAATACATAGTCGAAACATGACTTAAACTCGAGTCACAGTATAGAACTTAGTTACCATATCCAAACAAGATGTTAAGAGTCGGATGGGGACGTCGGAGTCGTCCAGTGAGGGCCGCCACCTCACCCCAAACTCATGGACCTAAGTAACAGGGTTAGGTAACGGTAGTTACCCGACCCTAGGCTATGGAGTGATTTCCGAAGTGGAATCTGAAGTCAAACCTTAGTAGGAGAATAGTCGTCAGACCCAAACCCCTAGTATCAGTAATGTCTGAACCTGACCTTCGAAATCGAAGCCTTATAACGTCAGTGAGATTAAACGTTTGGCTCCCTGAAGCCAAACTAAACTCACGTTCGACCCCGAAGAGACTCTCAACCCACGAAAGGTTCCGACCTGGAGCCGAAGCCAAGATTTTATCGGCAGAAGGGTCGTCTAGACCCGAAGTATACTACCAGACTGTAAGATAATTTTTGTAGAGGAATCTGTAGTCAAACCCGAAGGTCGTAGCCTTTGCTCTGGGTTTAGTTCAATACTAAACTCGAAGCTGAACCCCCGATATTGGTAAGGCTCGGACCTGACTTCCAAAGTCATAACCTGAAGCTGAATTCTTAAATTTACAAGGAGACCTAGACCTCTGGTTTCCCGAAGCCAGACTCGAGGCATATCCGATCCCGAAGGGATCCCCGAACTATGAACAATTCCGACCAGGAGCCGAAGCTGAAGTCTTATCGGTGGAGAGTCGGTAAGACCCAATATTATCCTGAATCGACTAACAAGTGTACCTTGAACTCTTTCTGAATCCCGATGGGACCCTAAAGCCATTCGGCATCTGTAGAGTAAGATAGCCGAACCCCTTGGCCATCTCAGAATGGACCTTGTCGATGGTACTACCTCCTCACCGATCGTGGAACTGTCCTATCGGACAGTAGATTGTTAGAATGGTCCATGGGATAGATAGTGTGAGTCGCTCATATTTATCTATTAGGTATGTTATTTCAGCATAGCTATGTCTAATCAGCGAATGAATCATATGTTGTAGGGTGCTTACCGAACAGAAACGTAGAGAAAATTGTTAAGCAGCGATTTAGGCAAGTTTTTGAACTTCACTCTTTAATTGTACAAGTTCCCTTGACTACCAACTTGTATAGATATATTGTTGTTGTGAAAGTATTATTGAGCAAGTTCCCTCACTTTGAGCTTTTGGATCAATTGTTATACTATTGTGTATATCCTTGCTAGTATTCTTCTATATAGTTTGTTGTACTGCTGTGCATATCTATGCTTCCTAACTTGCACCACTTTGAAATTCTGAACCCTCATACCCTTCGTATTATTTGACGGTTCTGATGTTATGTTACAAGTTCTTGAAATTAAGTTTGAACTCTATTTCCCAGTATGTGTTAAGTGGTCTAATTGCTTTAAGAATTATTCCTCCCCGATATCATTGGCATTCGCACACTGTGCATTTGTTCTCAGATTCCGTGGTTGAACTGTACCAACATAAAGCTTCGGCTATTCATGCATTGTTCAAAGAGAAGCCTAAGCCACTTGTTCGGCTAGGCACGTGTATGATAATTACTTGAAAAGCTATCCAAACCCGTTATTGGGATGGATTCTTGGACTGAGATGAATGACCCCGTGATGGGGATGTAACCTAAGTATCTGAAAGACGGTACACGGCAGAGTTAAATGGTATGCATATTCATGGGTACAAGAGGCTGATCTCCTTGAGTACTTACTCTCTAGTTGGCAACCTAATAAGGGTCAGACAATGTGGCTGATGCCTTAGCGTGTGTTCATAGTCTATCATGGACTGTTGGCAGTAAATAATCAATCTTCATTTCTTTATTTGAACTTCGATTATATTGTTTGCTTAATTCATCAATTACTTGTGGAAATTGTTAACCTATGCTGATGTTATTTATATTCATTTATAATATATCCCTCTCATTTATTTAAAACTTGTTGAGCAAACTCGTTGCTCACCCTTGCTATATCATGAAACATTTCAGTTCAGCCCGAGTGCTCGAGCAGAGATAAGGGCAAGGAGAAGGTGAAGTACTAGGCTTCGGATGGGCGTGCTGTCCATTATTATGTTTTGTCTGGGCTTCGGCCCTTTTGTATTTGAAGTTACGTTAGTTGTTTCTTTGTATTTTGCGTTATAGCTATTTAAGGTTTTAGACCTTGGGACCCATATATAAACCTTTCTAAATGATCAATATATGATTATTTATTCTGCATGTAGTTATCATATATTGCTTGAAGGTGTTTGGATGTTGTAGATCGTGAGCACCAAGTTCGGAGTATTTGGTACCTGAATTTGGGGGTGTCACAGGTTGGTATCAAAGCTGTAGGTTATAAACTTTAGGATCGCGAAACCTAGGTTATAACCTTAGTATTAAACTCGTATTGAGTACGCTAGGACTTGGATCGAGAAGATTCATTGAGTCTTATGGGATTGGAGATGAGTCGTGGAAGAACTCATTGAGCCGATGTGGTGTATGATAAAATATCTTTCATTTCATCAATGGATATATTTTATTGTTGTATTAATAGATTGATGTTATTCTTTGCGTTGGTTGTAGAATGGCTGAGTTAGGAGAGCTGAGTCGTGCCGCTGAGGAAGAGGTGTTCACAGACATCCCAGTGGACACCGAGCAGTTAGTCGGTTATGCACCCATTGCACCTATAGAGTCTGAACCCGAGGAGGATGAGGACTATTTAGCGGAGTCTGAAGAACCCGTTAGAGGAAGGGTGATGAGATCAGGTAGTCACGACACCGAAGCTGAGTCCGAGGAGGACCACATCGTCGCCAAAGAAATGGAAGAGGAGGGGGATTATCCTTCGCCCGAAGAGATCCCAACTGAGAACTATTTAGTAGACCAACTGGCTGATAGGAACTCGGAGCTAGAAGAGGGAGTCCGAGACCTGGAAGAGCAGAACGTGATCCATCAGAGTATGGAGGATCAATATAAGGAGATAACTTATCAGTTGGAAGATGAGATGAAAGGACTGAAGGCGCAACTAGAAGGTCATATGACTTCGGCCCAGCATGTAGGGCCATTACTTCATCAGCTAGTCGCCCGAAATACTGAACTAAGGGAGAAGAAGGATTAGGTATAATTAAAGCTAGCAAAACTTAAGGTGGTGCTCGAGGCCATGAGGGCTGATTTCAATTGGGAGATAACAGATAAGATCTGCGTTGAGGAAGCATGGGTTCGGTCTGCTAGAAGAGTAGATCAACTAGAGAGAGAAGTCCAGGTCAGGGCAGTTCGGATTGAATCCTTGAGCATTGCATTAGATCTCGCCGTCGAGAACATGAGAGACCAGAGGTATTTCGCCGAAGAGGGTCAGCCCATCCGTTCAGTTCGGCGCTGATTGATGTGATAGATTAGACCTAGTAGGTCCCATTTTTGTCCAGGCTAGGGGACCTTTTGTTATAAATTCTTGTGCGAGGTTGCATGCATGGATAGTGTTAGAACCCTATCAGCTGTTCTAATTAGAGGGGTAGTATATTGTGAATCTCTACTTTTGTTCATTTAGGGATAGGTAGCAGTTGAAAGGCTATGCCTTTGGCATTTATAGAAGTATTCCACATGTCAGGTCTTCTTGCACCAAAACAGTGGTATATGAATATAAATGAAGTTGCTTATTTTTGAATGTGTTTGATAGATGTCTATGCTTTATTTTGTGTACGTCAATAAAGTGTTACATAAGGACTCAAAATCGAAGTGATAATGTAAGGTTTTGCTTTGTGGCAGACCATGCCGCCGAAGAGACAACCACGAAACCAAAGGGTCGAAGAGTCGGTTAATAACACTCAGGGTCAAATCGACCCGATGAGAGCTTTTGCCAATATGTTGGCCGAGGCCATGCAGAACAGACCCCCACCAGCAGTGGAGCAGCCAACTCGACACTTGGCTAGCTTTAAGGACTTTAAATTAGTAGGACCTCCGGAGTTCCGAGGAACCTTAGACACGATCGCAGCCCAGTCGTGGGTAGAAGAGATGGAAAAAGTCTTCGAGGTCGCACGAGTGGCCGAGGAGCAAAGGACCGAATTCGCTACCTTCATGATGAAGGGCGAAGCTAACTATTGGTGGAAGGCCAATAGGGGTCGTGTCAGGGAAGGAGTGATTCCGTGGGAACGCTTCAAGGAGTTGTTTTTCGAAAACTACTTCCCGGAGAGTATGAAAACAAATATGGAGGTAAAATTCCTAGAACTCAAGCAAGGGAACATGACGGTCACCGAATACGCGACAAGGTTCAACGAGTTGGCTAGATTTGTATCTCACCAAGTCGATACTGAGGCCAAGAAAGCAAGAAGGTTTGAACACAGACTAAAATCGTGGATCTTCAGCCGAGTTGCAGTACTGCAGAGTAGCACGTTTTTGACTCTGCTAGAGAGGGCGATCATCACAGAAGGAGGAAGTGAGGCATTAATCAAATACAACTAGGACAAAAAGAAGAACCAGAAGGGTAACAAAGGAGGTAGTAGTGGAGGTAGCAATCAGAACAAGAGGAAGTGGAGTGATAGCCAAACCTTTGGAAGAAACAGGGCTGGAGAGGAGGCTAAGAAGGGGAATAAGTGTAACAACTATGGGAAAAGTCACCTAAGTGAATGCATGAGGGGGAAGGGTATTTGCTATAACTGTGGACAGTTGGGACACATTGCTTCTCAGTGCCCCAAAGGGAAGAAGGCTGGATGTTTCTCGTGTAGAGCATCGGATCATCTAAATAGGGATTACCTGAAGAGGAAAGGTGATGCAGCTAGCGGTAACCGAAGCAACAACTATAACAACAACCACAACAATAACAAGCTGACCATCGGAGGACCCGTAAATCAAGCAAGTCGACCAATAACACGCATATTCAACATGACCATGTAGGATGCAGTGCAGGCGAAGGACGTGGTGTCAGGTATTATCCCGATCAATAGTGTCAATGCCTACGTGTTATTTGATTTGGGTGCTACCTGCTCTTTTGTTTCTGAAGAGTTTGCTAAACAATTAGGCTTACCTCGTGGAAGATTAAAAAACCCTATGAACATAGAAGTAGCCAACCAAGCGATTATTCCTATAGACTACATTCATAGGAATTGTTGCGTCGATTTGAGAGGGCTTAAGCTTAGCGTGTACTTGATACCAATTCATTTTGGAGAATTTGATGTGATCCTTGGGATGGATTGGTTATCGAGTCACGGAGAAGTCATCGACTGTCGGGAAAAGTGCATACACTTGAAGACTCCAGAAAAGTCAAAGGTCATATTCTATGGTAGTAAATCGCCGAGACAATCTTGTTGTCTAATGATGATGCAAGCGAGGAGATTGCTAAGGAAAGGTTGCGTGGGATATCTGGCCCATGTGATTGACACTCGAAGAGTAGGGAGTGAGTTGGGCCAGATATCGGTAGTAAGGTAATTTCTTCCCAGAGGAATTACCGGGCTTGCCGCCAGATAGAGAGATAAAATTTGTGATTGACTTGGTACCAGGGACGACACCGATATCCAAGGCGCCTTACCGAATGGCACCGGTAGAGATGAAAGAGTTGATGGTTCAGTTGCAGGAATTATTAAACAAGGGTTATATCAGACCGAGTGTGTCACCTTGGGGAGCGCCAATTCTGTTCATGAAAAAGAAAGATGGATCGATGAGGCTTTGTATCGACTATCGCGAGTTGAACAAAGTTACGATTAAGAACAAGTGTCCGTTGCCTAGAATAGATGATCTATTCGACCAACTCAAGGGAGCGAAGTACTTTTCAAAGATTGATTTGAGAACGGGTTATCACCAACTGAAGGTTAGACAGGAGGATATCCCGAAGACGGCATTCAGAACTCGTTATGGGCATTTCGAGTTTCTGGTGATGTCATTCGGATTAACTAATGCACCAGCAGCATTCATGGATATGATGAACAGAGTGTTCAAGCAATACTTGGACAAGTTCGTAGTTGTATTCATCGATGACATCTTGGTGTATTGGGAGTCAGAGGAGGAGCATGCGGAACACTTAAGGATTGTATTGGAGGCTCTCAGAAGAGAGAAGTCGTACGCGAAGTTTTCCAAGTGTGAGTTTTGGTTGCAGAGAGTGCAATTTCAATTTCTAGGTCATGTCATTGATAATGGTGTTTTTGTGGATCTAGAAAAAGTAGAAGCGGTTATTAATTAGGAACGACTGAAGATGCCAACGGAGATCAGGAGTTTCTTGGAATTAGCGGGATACTATTGGAGATTCATTCAGGATTTTTCTAAGATAGCATCGCCATTGACCAATCTTAACAGAAAAGTAGTTAAGTTCGTTTGGACGAAGAAATGCGAAGAAAGATTTATGGAGCTGAAGAAGAGACTTAGTCAAGCGCCGGTGTTGGCTTTACTTGACAACACTAGAGGTTTTGTAGTGTATAGTGATGCGTCACATAAAGGTCTTGGTTGTGTACTGATGCAGTATGGCAAGGTCATTGCATACGCGTCACGTCAGCTGAAGGATTATGAGAAGGGTTACCCGACTCATGACCTGAGTTGGCCGCGGTAGTTTTTGCCTTGAAGATTTGGAGGCACTACCTATGTGGGGAGAAGTATAAGATATACACAGACCACAAAAGTCTGAAGTATATTTTCACGCAGAAGGAGCTGAACATGAGGCAGCGCCGATGGTTGGAATTGATCAAAGATTATGATTGTGAGATTCTTTACCATCCGGGCAAAGCAAATGTTGTAGCCGACGCCTTGAGCAGAAAAGGTAGGGAGAAATTGCTGATGCTGACGACTCAGGAGGAGCTGGTGAAGGAATTTGAATGACTGGAGCTGGAGGTGAGATACCCAATGGAGTTAGACGAGAGATTATGTACTGTGACAGCAAGTCCGACCTTATTAGATAAAATCAAGGAGGCTCAGGAAAAGGATGAGGATTGTGGTAGTATCAAGAAACGTATTTTTGAAGAGGAAGAGCTCAAGTATAAGATTGATAGCGCAGGGCTGCTAAGGTTTGAAGGGAGGATTTGGGTACCGTTAGATCCAGGGCTAAGAGGAGAGATTCTCCAAGAAGCTCACAGTACGAGGTACTCAATGCATCCCGACAGCACGAAGATGTATCAGGACTTGTGACCATACTTTTGGTGGCCGAGTATGAAGAGGGAGGTAGCATAGTGCGTTAGCAGAAGTCTGACATGCCAACGAGTTAAGGCAAAGCACCAGCGACCGAGCGGACTCCTTCAATCATTGGAAATTCCAGAATGGAAGTGAGAACACATCACGATGGATTTTGTGGTAGGACTTCCACCAACGCAAAAGGGGTTAGACGCCATCGGGGTAATCGTGGACCGTCTGACTAAGTTTGCTCATTTTCTACTGATCAGGATACGGTACAATCTGGAGCAATTAGCGAAACTCTATGTGAAAGAGATCGTGTCGCGGCATGGAGTGCCAGTCTCTATTGTATCGGATAGAGATCCACGCTTCATGTCAAATTTTTTAAAGAGTTTGCAGGAAAGGATGGGGACACAGTTGAGGTTGAGTACTACGTATCACCCTCAAACTAATGGTCAGAGCGAACGAACAATTCAAACCTTAGAGGACATGCTCAGAGCGGTCGTAATGGACTTGAAAGGCAGTTGGGAGGACCACCTGTCGTTAGTAGAGTTCGCTTACAACAGCAGTTATCACGTTAGTATCAGAATGCCACCGTATGAAGCGCTATATGGAAGAAAATGCCGAACACCATTGTGTTGGGATGAGGTTGGAGAATGAAGACTGCTAAGACCAGAAATGGTGCAGCAAACAACAGATACCGTGAAGCTGATCAGAAATCGCCTGGTAGCAGCCCAAGACCGTCCGAAGAAGTACGCTGACCTGCATCGTCAACAACGGGACTTCGACTTGGGTAGTTTTGTGTTTCTGAAGGTATCTACCTAGAAAGGGAATATTCGTTTGGTAAGAAGGGTAAATTAAGCCTTAGGTTCATAGGACCGTTCGAGATTCTGAGACGAGTCGGTGAAGTGGCGTACAAGGTAGCATTACCTCCTGAACTTGAGCTCCTGAACATGAGCACATTCACAATGTGTTTCATGTGTCAGTGTTGCGGCCATATAAACCAGACTACAAGCATGTTATACCCTATGAACCAATTTAAGTTGAGAGGGACTTATCGTACGAAGAAATTCCTGTCCAGATACTCGATAGGAAGGAAAAGAAGCTGAGGAACAAAATCATTCATTCCGTTAAAGTTCTATGAAGGAATCATGCATTTGAAGAAGCTACATAGGAGCTTGAGGAAAAGATGAGGGCGGATTATCCGCATCTTTTCGAGGGACCTTATGTTGAAATTCCGTGGACAGAATTCTTATAAGGGGGGATGTAAGGACCACGATTTTTCCTAGCAATATTATTGAGACCTATATATTAACCTTTGTCATTTTCATTGGCTCATTAATGATTTGGGTAGCTATATGTGGTTATTTGATTTATTGATTTAATAGCCCAGTATTGGACTAGCTTTGCGTTGATTAAACAAGCCCAAATAACTATTTGTGGCCTTGTGAAGGGCTAGCATTATTATTTCCACTAAGAGGTTCTAATAATGGGCCAGCCCATACACTTCGTTTTAATAAGCCCAGTCCATGTTTGGTTGTTTTGAGCTGGTTAGCGACTAGGCTCCAGTAGCCCAGATGGGGTGCAACCCGACCACGTGGTTCTCTGTTGAAAGCTGACTTAATAACTTGTCGTTGCGTGTAAGTTTGAGGCGCTGCACCGGGCCAATGGCCTATGCCGCCTATTGCGCTGATTAAAGCCTAAACCCTGATTAATGGGGATGGCTGAGGAGCTTGGCTGGTGGAACTTTTCACCTAAACCTGAATAACCAACGGGTAATACCGCTATGAACTAGTCCTAATGCCTAAATAACGACCATTGTCGGGGTAATATTTTTCCTATAAATAGAGACCTTGTTCTTTTGAGAAAGCTTGCTGAGTTATTCCATATAGATCCTTGAGAGAGATAGTGCGGTAAGAGTTAATTTGAGAGATATTTCCGCCATTCGGAGGGACAATCAGAGTTCGAAAGCTAGAGGGTTAGCAGTCACACAATAGAAGAGGTAATATTCTTTCTCTTGATTCTTAGCATTTATCTCCCTTGTCTGGTCAGATTTCCTTTCACTAAGTCAGTGCTAGATAAGTCGACTATCACAGGTTGAGCCGTTGTGGCGATACCAAGCTTTGTAGTTACAGAGTAGTTACTTTGTCTTGTATCATTTTAATACATAGTCGAAGCATAACTTAAACCCGAGTCACAGTATAGACCTGAGTTACCATATCCGAACAAGATGTTAAGAGTCAAATGGGGACGCCGGAGTCGTCCGCTGAGGGCTTCCACCTCACCCCGAACTCATGGACCTAAGTAACAGGGTTAGGTAACGGTAGTTACCCGACCCTAGGCTGTGGAGTGATTTACGAAGTGGAATCTGAAGTCAAACCTTAGTAGGAGAATAGTCATCAGACCCAAACCCCTAGTATCAGTAATGTCTGAACCTGAACTTCGAAGTCGAAGCCTTATAACGTTAGTGAGATCTAAACGTTTGGCTCTTTGAAGCCAAACCAAACTCACTTCCGACCCCGAAGAGACTCTCAACCATAAAAGGTTCTGACCTGGAGCCGAAGCCAAGATTTTGTCGGCAGAAGGGTCGGCCAGACCCGAAGTATACTACCAGACTGTAAGATAATTTCTGTAGAGGAATCTGTAGTCAAACCTGAAGGCCGTAGCCTTTGCTCTGGGTTTAGTTCAATACTAGACCAGAAGCCGAACCCCCGATATCTGTAAGGCTCGGACCTGACTTCCAAAGTCATAACCTGAAGTTGAAGTCTTAAATTTACAAGGAGACCCAGACCTCTGGTTTCCCGAAGCCAGAGTCGAGGCATATCCGAACCCGAAGGGATCCTCGAACTATGAACGATTCCGACCAGGAGCCGAAGCCGAAGTCTTGTCGGTGGAGAGTCGGTAAAACCCAATACTATCCTGAATCGACTAACAAGTGTACCTTGAACTGTTTCTGAATCCTGATGGGACCCTAAAACCATTCGGCATCCGTAGAATAAGATAGCCGAACCCTTCGGCCATCTCAGAATGGACCCTGTCGATGGTACTACGTCCTTACCGATCATGGAATTGTCCTATCGGACAGTAGAGTGTTGGAATGGTCCATGGGATCGATAGTGCGAGTCGCTCATATTTATCTATTAGGTATGTTATTTCAGCATAGCTATGTTTAATCAGCGAATGAATCATATGTTGTAGGGTGCTTACCGAACAGAAACGTAGAGATAATTATTAAGCAGCGATTCAGGCAAGTTTCTAAACTTCACTTTTTAATTGTGCAAGTTCCCTTAACTTCTACCAACTTGTGTAGATATATTGTTATTGTGCAAGTATTATTGAGCAAGTTCCCTCACTTCGAGCTTTTGGATCTATTGTTATACTATTGTGTATATCTTTGCTAGTATTCTTCTATATAGTTTGTTGTACTGTTGTCCATATCTATGCTTCCTAACTTGCACCACTTTGAAATTCCAGACCCTCATACCCTTCGTATTATATGACGGTTCTGATATTATGTTGCAAGTTCTTGAAATTAAGTTTGAACTCTATTTCCCAGTACGTGTTAAGTGGTCTAATTGCTTTAAGAATTATTCCTCCCCGATATCATTGGCATTCACACACTGTGCATTTGTTCTCAGATTCCGTGGTTAAACTGTACCAACATAAAGCTTCAGCTATTCATGCATTGTTCAAAGAGAAGCCTAAGCCACTTGTTCGGCTAGGTATGTGCATGATAATTACTTGAAAAGCTATCCAAACCCATTGTTGGGATGGATTCTTGGACTGAGATGAACGACCCCGTAATGGGGATGTAACCTAAGTATCTGAAAGACGGTACGTGGCAGAGTTAAATGGTATGCATATTCATGGGCACAAGAGGCTCATCCCCTTGAGTACTTACTCTCTAGTTGGCAACCTAATAAGGGTCAGACAATGTGGCTGATGCCTTAGCGTGTGTTCATAGTCTATCATGGACTGTTAGTAGTAAATAATCAATCTTCATTTCTTTATTTGAACTTCGATTATATTGTTTGCTTAATTCATCAATTACTTGTGGAAATTGTTAACCTATGCTGATGTTATTCATATTCATTCATGATATATCCCTCTCATTTATTTAAAAATTGCTGAGCAAACTCGTTGCTCACCCTTGCTATATCATGAAATATTTCAGTTCATCCCGAGTGCTCGAGTAGAGATAAGGGCAAGGAGAAGGTGAAGTACTAGGCTTCGGAAGGGCGCGCCATCCATTATTATATTTTGTCTGGGTTTCGGCCCTTTTGTATTTCAAGCTACGTTAGTTCTTTCTTTATATGTTACGTTGTAGCTATTTAAGGTTGTAGACCTTGGGACCCATATGTAAACCTTTCTAAATGATCAATATATGATTATTTATTCCGCATGTAGTTATCATATATTGCTTGAAGGTGTTTGGATGTTATAGATCGTGAGCACCAAGTTCGGAGTATTTGGTACCTGAATTTGGGGGTGTCACAAAGACCACTACAAACTTATCCAAAAATGGCTTAAACACCTTATTCATTAAATCCATAAACGCTCCAGGTGTGTTTGTTAAACCAAAAGACATTACCAGAAACTCATAATGACCATACTGAGTTCTAAATGCTGTCTTCGGCATATCTTCCGCTCTAACCTTTAACTGATGATACCCACTTCTCAAATCTATTTTCGAGAAATACCTAGCTCCCTTTAACTGGTTAAACAAGTCATTGATCCTTGGCAACGGATACTTATTTTTAATCGTGACCTTGTTCAACTCTCTATAATCAATATAGAGAGTTGAACAAGGTCAAACTTGCCGCATTAATCCATCCTTCTTTTTGATAAATAACACCGGTGCACCCCACGATGATACACTTGGCTGAATATACTTCTTATCTAACAACTCATGTAGTTGAACCATCAAATCCTTCATCTCCACTGGAGCCATATAGTACGGGGCTTTCGATATAGGGGCAGTACCTGGTGCTAAATCGATCACGAATTCAATTTCTCGATCAGGCGAAAGTCCTGACAAATCATCAGAAAACACATCGACAAAATCTCTAACAACCGGTATCTCCTCCAGCTTTATACCCACCTTTTGAGTATCAATTACGTAGCCTAAATATCCTATACATCCTTACCTTAACAATCTCTTGGCCTGCATCATCGTTAGACAACTAGCTTGTCTAGGCGACTTGCTGCCATAAAATACTACCTTTGACTTCTTCGAAGTCATTAGAGTAACACACTTCTTTTGGCAATCAATTACCGCGCCTTAGTTAAATAACCAATCCATTCCCAAAATAACATCAAATTCTCCAAGTTTAATCAGAATTAAATCTACAGTCATCAAATGACCCTTAATATCTATACGATAGCTCTTGTGCACAAATCTCACAGGAACTACTTCTTTATTCGCAATTTTTATATTCAAAGGGTAATCTAATTCTTCTTGGTACAATTCAAATTTTCTAGCAAATTCACCGGATATATTGAACAAGTAGCACCTGAATCAAATAATACGTAAGCATTTATATCATTGATCAAAATGATACCTGATACCTGACACCACATCCTTTGACTGCACAACACCTTGCACTGTCATATTGAAAGTACGAGCGGTTGGTCGACTCGGCTGCGCTGGTCCAGTTATGGTCAGTTTGCTATTGTTGCTGTTATTACCTCTTCCTCCACTAGCTTCACCTGCTGCTTTCTTGGGACAATCGCGAGCAAAGTGATCCTTTGATCCGCAAGTGAAACACGCACCTTTCTTCGGACTGGGGCAATTTGGTGCAATGTGGCCCTCTTGACCACAATTAAAGCATACTCTCTTACTTTTCAAGCAAACACCGGAATGATTCTTCCCGCAATTACTACAAGCTTCGATCTTCTTTTTCTGATTTCCCTGCTGACTGCCAACAGAAACACTGTCATTCCACTTCCTCTTCTGACTGCTGCCACTATGGTTACCACCTGCTTTGATCTCATTTTCATTCTTCTTCTTCTTCTGGTCCTGGTTTTACTTTGTCAGAGCATCACTTCCACCTTCTACTATTATTGCCTTCTCTAACACTGCCGCGAATGAGTTAAGTTGAAATATAGAGACCTATACAGTGAGGGCTTCAGTCCCTGCTCGAACCTCCTCGCCTTTCTCTCGTCAGTGCTAACCTGATATGTTGCGAACCTTGCCAGCTCATTAAATCTCGCAGCATACTCAACCACCGTCATCGTTCCCTGCTTAAGCTCAAAAAACTGGACCTCCATCTGACTCTGCATACTAGGTGGAAAATAGTTTTCAAAAAACATTTCTTTGAATCATTCCCATGGAATAACTCCTTGTCCTTCATGACATGTATTCGCTCGCCACTAGAAACTCGCTTCCGCTTTCAGCATAAAAGTAGCGAATGCAGTCTTTTGATCCTCTGCTACTTTAGCAACTTCAAACACCTTCTCCATCTCCATAACCCACATTTGGGCTTCAATCAGATTGGTAGTCCCTCTAAACTCTGGAGGTCCTACGGCTTTAAAATCCTTGAAAGTCGTGGTCTGAGTTGCGGTCTGATTCATAAGTGCGCCCATTAACAAATTCACGAATTGCTGCATCGGATTAACGTCAGCTTCACCGGTACCCTTAGAAGATCCCTCGGGGGTAGGTGAACGTGGTTGTCTTCTTCTTGGCAACATCTTACTGTTTAAAATTTGCGTTATTAGATCATTATTCATTTATTGAAACATTTAAGACTTAACTTAAACACCTTTAGATAACACATGACATATCTAATAAACATTGACATAAATATTCATTTATTGCTTAACATAACTGTAATGTCCGGAAATTTTAAACATTGTATCAAATTTATTTTTATAAATAAATTCATTTTATATAATTTTATAAATTTAATTGGATCCATGTAAGTAGTATTATTCAAATTTATAAATTTATCCTAACATTTAATTACAAAAAAATTGGGAAAATTAATTTATGTTACTATTATCGGATCTAAATAATTCGCATGAAGAATTATTGTTGAAATAAATA
This sequence comes from Aralia elata, assembly GCA_034770075.1. Classification (NCBI taxonomy): domain Eukaryota; kingdom Viridiplantae; phylum Streptophyta; class Magnoliopsida; order Apiales; family Araliaceae; genus Aralia; species Aralia elata. The sequence goes on from CM068377.1 coordinate 67,842,966, forward strand.
TTATAAATAATTAATTAATTTAAGTAATTAATTCAATTTAAATATTAGGAGAATAATGTTAATAATTTTAATAAACAAGTTGGGCTATTTTCTTTTATTTCAATTGACCCAAATTTTAATTGGGCAAAGCCCAATTTACTTTTATTTCCTATTGGGCCACCTTTAATTAAGTCAGCCGGCCCAACTATTGGGTTAAGCCCAAGTAAATTGCCAGCCGGGTTGAATCCGTTTTGGGCAAACGGTAAAGCCAATTTAGGAGCAGAGCTGTGTTCAAATCGGCAAGAAGAGAAAATTGATTTGGGGGAGAACAACCGAGCAAGGGAAGGGGGGAAAATCAAACCCTCAATCAGTCAATCGAGAGGAAGGAGTAGGCTGAGCCGAACCTAGCTGGACCCAAACCACCCATCAATTGAGCGTACGAGAGACGGGAGAAAGAAAAAGAACTATCAATCGCCGGCGACAGCTTGCGCCGATCGGCAGATTGATTAAGGGTTTGAGGGGGCGTTCGAGCAAGCATCGCTTGGACCAAGGGTCCCAGAATTTCAGCGACGCGACCGGTGGAAGGTGCGACGCTCGAGGAACTGACCGGCGAATTCACAGTCGGCGAGCTATACCATCAGTCACCCATCTCCTTCCTACCGCTGGATTTTGGCAAAACAATTAAGGTAATACCCAGCCATTTTGGGTAAAGATTTTCCTATAAATTAACCCCCAAAAGCTGCCGATTCTCCTTTGCTTGGTGATACCCAAATCAGAAAGAAATTTTAGGGTTCAAAATTTAACAGAGAGAAATCACAGAAGGAAGGCTGGTCACTGAATGTCCGATTTTGTGTCTTACTTTGGGAGAAGAAGAAGAACGGCAAATCGGTCAGTACCAAGGTACCGAGCGACTGTATTAGCTTGTTCGATTTGTATTACACAGTGTATAATTGTATTGTTGGTATGAAATTGGAAACTTTATTATAATTTTGGGGTTTCAAAATCTGTTATCAGTTCGTGTAAATTCTGTTTGGATTTATTTTGAGAAATCTGGTATTGTGCTGCTCGATTTCATTGGGATTGAACTAATATCATGTTTTTGTGAAACTCTGGAATAGACGAACCTTAAGGTTCTGTCAGTGCGATTTGTCCTGAGAATAAACTAGCAATTCGCTTTAGGATGCTTAGCATATACATTTGTTGTAATGACAGGACCAAAGTGAGTGTCATTTTGGGTTGTTGTTCTTTTATGTTCTCCCTTCTGTGCTGGGTATACGTTTCGGATGGGTATTGCAATTGAAATGAAACTTTCCTTGTATTGGATTTAATTGTTTGTTTAGTTTGGGTTAACTGCTCTATAACAGTGTTGGGTAATAATTTTGTCAGTGAAACGAAATTAGCTGGGATTTGATATCAGTTGGTTATAATATTGATTTTGGGCAGAAAGAATAAACCTATGATTCCAATAATATCATGTAGTAATTGTATTAATTTGGTTGTGCAATTCAATAGAATCAACTATTGATTAATTAACTTAAGTTAATAATGCATTTGCAAACTAATTAGTATTATGTTAATAAATAAATTAATAAGAACTTATTTGTTATTAATAGATAATAGATAAAGATAATAAAGTAATTATTTGTAATAACAAATAAAGATAAAAAAAATATTTAATTATTATTTAACTAACCTTAAATAATAATTGGGTATTAATAAATTAATTATTGTTATAGGTAAGGATAATACATATTTAATTATTATTAATAATAATTAAATATGAGTAAAGTTAAATAAATAATTATTTATTATTTATCAATAAATAATAAATAAAGATAATAAATATTTAATTATTATTTTAAATAATAATTAAGTATAAATAAAGTTAATAATTTAATTATTTATTATTTATCCTTAAATAATAAATAAAGCTAATAAATAATTGATTATTGTTTAACTACTATTAAACAATAACCAAGTATGGATAAATTAATATATTAGTTACTTATTATTTATCTTTACATAATAAATAAAGTGAATAAATAGTTGATTATTACTTAATTACTATTAAATAATAATCAAGTATAAATTAGGTCAATAATTTGATTATTTGTCAATAAGTGATAAATAAAGATAACAAATATTCAATAAAATAATTATTTATTATTTATCAATAAATAATAAATAAAGATAATAAATATTTATCTATTATTTAAGTAATATTTAATAATAATTAAGCATGAATAAGTTAACAAAAAATTATTTACTATTTATCAATAAGTAAAGGTAATAAATATTTAATAATAATTAAGTATGAATGAAGTTAATAAAGTAATCATTTATTATTTTTTATTAAATAATAAATAAAGATAATAAATAATAATAATTAGGTTAATACATTAAGTATTTAATTAATGCTGAATAAGTAACAAGGTTAATAATTACTCAATTACCCCTAAGGTAAATAGTAATTAAGCGTAATAAAATTTAATAAGTGATCAACTAATATCTAATTTCTGTTAAACCATAATAAATTTATTATTTATTTTCATAAATAATAAATAAGGATTGTTAAACCATATTCAGAGACAGATAAGGGTAATAAATCTGAGAAATCAAAGAATAAGTAATCCTGATTAGCTACCATCATTTTAATAGCTAAAGATTATTAATTAATTTCTGTTTAGCTAATGTTAAATAGTAATTAAATGTAGATGGTGAATTTTACCTGCTAAGTAAAAGGTATAGTGAGAGGTGCCAATATACAACTATTAATTGATAAATCGACTTTACTCAATGATAGGTCACTCAAGATCAATTAATTAAAGCTAAGATTTGATTGTAGCTGAGCAAACAGGCAAGTTCCCTAACTTCATTCTTTCAGTATACTGAATGCAAGTTCTATCTTACCCAATTTTTACATTGAGCAATGTTTCTAAACCTTATGCATTATTTTTTTAATTCGTGCAAAAGGTATATATTATTGCAAGTTATTCTTTAAGCTTGAATCTTATCTCCAAGCATGCTTTAAGTGGTCTAATTACTTTTAAAATTATTCCACATCTATGTATTCATTGGCATTCGCACTTGTGCATTTAAATTCGTATAATTATTTAAGTTCTAAAATTCACGAGCTATTCATGATTAAGTCTGAACCCTTGTCTCGGTCAGGCACGTATGTAAGAATTTATAAAAGCTATTCGAACCAATCAATGGTAAGGATTCTTAGACTGAATGAACACCCCTTTTATTATATGGGAGTACCCCATGTACCGTAAATAAGGTACAAATAGCAGAGTTAAATGTTATGCATACACATACCGTACGCGAGGCTGATTCCCTCAAGTACTTATTCTGTAGCCAGTAACCAGAGGGTCAACTAGCTATTGACTCCTTTGGAAGTTATTGTTCAAGGTCTATTTGACTATCAATTGTTCTAAAAGCATTTATTATTTTTGCTTCTGATAATTCTATTGTTGAAATCTCCTCCTATATTCCTCTCATCATGATATATCCTTATTGTTGTGCTTTAAACTTGCTGAGCAAACTCGTTACTCATTCTTGCTATATCATGATTTCATTGCAGCTAAACCCGAGACGTCAGGGAAGAACAAAGGGAAAGAAAAGATGAAGTGATAGACTTCATGTAGCAGATTTTAAATTATGTGTAGTTAATTACTGTTAATGTAATTTAAACCCTGACATTTATTTAGGGTATGGATTTGAGTAAGTGTTTAAGGTTTTTGTATTCTGGGACTAGTAACACATTTGTAATGAACAACGTATGTTTATTAGATTCCGCATTTTAGTGACCATATGTTGTTAGAGGCGAATGTTTGTATTGGATCGTGATGACCGGATCCGGGTATTTGGAGACCCGAATTTGGAGGCGTCACAATAACCAAGATAAAATTTACTGCTATTTACATCATTTACCCTCTCACAGTTAAATCTCAAAACCACATTAACATCATATCCCATCATTATATCAACAATTGGGATTTACATTCTATTAATACTCATGGCTAGCTATCATAATATGTTATCGCGTTTATTGCAACCTACTAAAACATCCCACGATGCACAGCTTCTTCACGCTCTTGCTCCGTGATACAAATCATCGTCTTGCGATCCATCATGTACTACAGTAAATCCTCGAACTGCATCGGATAGTGAAAAACTCGATCTTGTGCCCTATCCATCGTTGTGTGGAACGCATAGTCCATCTCATCCATTCTGGCCTTCTTTGACTGAACTTCATCCTCAACACGATCTACTCGATCAGCAACCCTTAACCACGCATCCTTGGCTCTCACCCGTTTAGCTGACTCCTCCCTCAATTCATCCTTCACGTACTCATTCTCAACCATTAATTCTGCTCTTTGATATTCTAGTTGAGCCAGTTTCTGATCAAGCTCTGCCACTCGAGCAGTGAGATTCTGAATCTCTAAATCCTTCTGTTTTAGAATAGTCTGACGCTCAACTGCCTACTCCTCTAACTTCTCAACCCTATCCTGCAACTCAATGTTGCGATCATGCACCTCATCAAACATCTCAGCTCCTAATGAGGAAAGTGGCACCTCAATCGGATCCTCCTCCTCATCATCTACCTCTAACTCCTCAGGGTTAGGCTTATACCTAGGACCTACAACTGTGATCAATGGGGATAGCTCCCTTGGCACTAACTGCTCCCGGACTATATGAATGTCACGAGGCTCCTCCTCCCTAGCTAAGCTGGATCCTCTTATCTTCGCCATCCTGCCATCAAAATATTTTAAATTTTAATTACTACGTGATACGACTCGCGAGCACAAAGGTTTATTAACACATAAGCACATAAAGTCTTTTCATTATATTATTATTATCTTTAATGAATTCCTTAATTCATTCCTTATAACTCGATAAGAGTTTATCACCACTAAAATTTCGATCCCCTATAAGGTTATAGCATAAGGCTTCCCCACATAAGGTTCATAACCTAAAGCTCTGATACTAACCTGTGACAACCCAAACCTGGGTACTCAACTTCCACAGATCTGGTGCTCACTGTCTAAAAACATTCTCATTTATGTACCCAAAAATAAAGGATAATAACATTAAACTTAATAAATCATCTTCCCACAAAGGGTTACAACTTAAACATCTCAAACAAATCCCAGGTCATCTAACCTTTATTACATCAATGCGGAATTAAAACATAATACTAAACAAGTCTTTATTACATAAACTACATTAGACAAATAAATAGTTCGCCAGCCATTTGTGCATCTTACCTTTGCCCTTACTAGTGGACGGCTCATCTGGCTTCTCAGTCTTAGCTACAATATTTTATGCAAGGGTGAGCAAAACAATTGCCCACCAGGATAACAATAACAAGAATGACATCAAAATAAGCAATAAATGGATTTTAATTGAATAACATAATCTTTAATGAAGTCAGACAACGATAAACAAGAACTGATAGCTCAATAGAAAGTTCGGCTTTTGAATTAAGATCTAAAAACAAGGTTATAAGTACATCTAAGGGTCACAAGACCACGAACTATGTCCTAGGTTAACAAGTATCTCTACCGTAACCTTTAACAGTCTTATAGACTATATGGACCATCCATCTTGTACTCCGGGGGATCAGCCCTTCGTACAATGTATTGTGCACAACCATTTTAACGCTACTGCGTAATATATTCCCCTATAACAGGTTTGTTCATCTCAGCATTGACACTAGATTCCGCACCAAAGGAAGTTTGGTTTAGATTAGCTTCAAGAAATTTCAAGTCTTTTGTATGCTCATTAACTATGGACTAGCTGAATCAATAAGGGTTCGTTAGCCACTAAAGAGTTTGATTCAACAATAAGATTGTATAATAATAACCATGTCCAAGTGCGAATAATAAAGAATTATAAACGGATAACAATAAGTCTTGAACAAAACATAAGCAATGGACACTATTATAAACCTTGCTTGAATAATAATAAGTGATGAGTGTGTTTTATATACACAAATTAGGTGCTTTTGAGCTTGATAATTTGTAAATCCTAAGTCATTTCGTTTGGTTTTATGTGTTTTCATCTTATTATTGTGTAATGTAGTTTTGTATTACTTTTATATGTTTTTGTATGCTTTTATGTGGTTTTACATTGTTTTGTAGGAATTGAAATAAAAGCCCTTTGGAACAATGCGTTTTCGGCTTGAATTTGGCATTTCAGCTGTTTGTTTCTCAATTTCACCCATGATCCAATCCGAATTTCTCAGAACTCAAATAACGAAAGTTGTAGATCTTTGTCTTAGCTTTCCAGAAAATCTTGAATCATCCAATTTGAAGTTCGTATGAGAGAGTTATGGTCATTTTACCATCGAATTTGGCATGAATTTTACACAGCAGTTTCTTCGGGCTCAATTTGAGCCTTTCTACACTCAATATCTCGACGAGCTCCAGTTACAAAAGTTGTAGAGCTACTTCTTAACTTTTTGTAGCCTCTTGAATCGCCTAAATCCGAGTTTGGACGAAAAAGTTATGGTCGTTTTTCTAAAAAGCGTTGGGGCACAAATTTCGTACGCAATTCCAATGCCAGGGCGGGCTCAGCGCCGGGGCGGGAATTTGCAGGCTTATTTTGGCACCGGGGTGGGAACCCCCTGGATGCAGTTTGGATTTCGTAATTTTTGGCCAAAATTTGATGTCTAGGCTAGGGTTTCTCATACCCAACTCTTATAACATCTTTGGGGCGGCTGGAATAGGGATTCTAACACCATCTACCGCTTCTAACATCAAATCTAGAGAGGGGAAGCTACCAAATACATCCAATTAGAGGGCCAAAGTGCTAAAATCAAGCTACATCAAGCAAGGCCAAAGAGCAAAAACATCAAGGATTGCAAAATCAAGGAGGAGAAGCTAGTGTTCATCATCAACCCATCAAACATCATATGAAAATCTACAAAAATGGTTTTATCTCTAGTTTCCCTTCTATTTTGTAATCCAACATAATGTATAAATTGAATATGATGTTATTTGTAGTTACCATGAACTAAAACTCATTTTCTAAGATTTCAATGGAACCCATCACATAGTTTGAATTGATTTCTCTCTCTTTGATATTGGTTAATCATTTGTGAATTGGGTATCATAATTTGTGCTTTATATATTAATTACCTAGTTAGTAATTACCTTGGGAACCTATATGAAATTGAGAAATGGATTATAGTGTTAAGACCTTGTTATGATATCATGTGAAAATTAGATATTCCTATGGGTAATTTATGAAATTAAGTGATGTGTGTTTTATTTACTATCTTCATGAATAAATAATTTGATTGTATTTAGGATAGACATATACCTAAATACCACATGTATCCATTTGAGAATCCATGCTTAATGATTTCTATTGCAAAAGTTGGTATTGATAGGGTGATTAATGAGATTTGGTGACACGTGTCTTATTAATTATTCTTGATATTGGATTCTTGCTAGTGTGTAAAATAGAGATATATCTATACACCGCATTAGGAAATACGTATTTGACCATCGAGAGAGGCTTTTATATACTTGTGAATTCTCGGATAACAATTCTTGTGATTTAACTAGTTGAAAAGAGAGAGTTAGGATATTTAAATGAAGTGTTGGGGGAAGTTGTAATGTTAGACTTGTTAATATTAGATTTCATTATCTTAAAGCTTTCCATAGTTTTTGATTAGTTGTTATCTTCGTTATTGCTAAACAACAAAAACAATTATCATTTGTTTAAATATGATTGAGATGATAAAAGGTTAGTACTTGGAAAAGATTAGTAATAATTCCTCGTTGGATCGATACTCTACTTACTCTTTATTACTTGTTGACCACGTATACTTGCGCGTAAATTATCGTTATATAAATCGGACAACAATAAGCCAAGGTTCGAAGCTTGCTCAATGTAAGAGTAAAGTTAAGAAGTTTGCATTCGGTATATAAATGTAAATAAGATAGGAAACTTGCACAATGTAAAAGTAGGGTTAGGAAACTTGCCTGTTATGCTCTCTACGGTTAATGTTATCTACTTGCTCTTTGAGTAACCTATACATTCAAGTCACGTTGAACAATTATTAATCTTAGTTCAACTAACTACTTCCTTTGATAAACGATTGATCACTTATAACTTAAACCCACACTTTAAACTCTTGCTAAGACACCACATACTTATCATGTTACTTCATATATATGAAATTATTTTATTTCAAAATTTGAAATTTTTTCATTTTCTGAGTTTTTGACCCGACCCGACCCAGCTGACCCGACCCGACCTGGTTGACCCGGACTGGCGCTGCGGCGCTGGCCTGACCCGGACCCGCTGGACCCCGACGTTGCGGCACCCATTTTACACTATGCATTGACGCTGCAGCGCCACGATGCAGAAATAGTTCCTCTGTTCGAGACACAACATCATTTTAGACCAAAATCTCCAAATTTCTTCACCCAATCCATAATTTAAGCATACCCAGACATCATACATTTTGTAAAACTAAAACCCAACATGTACACAATGATTCTAACAACATAAACAACCTAAACAACCAATTTAAAGACCAAAATTCACTGTTCATGCTTTATTTTCATATTTTGACACATTTAGCGTAATCAATCACTGTGAACTTGTTTCTTAACCAAATGAATCCGTTTAACTTGTATCGTTTTCGTTTCTCATCATATTAACAATATCAATCATCAATTTCAGATTACCACAAGGATTAACCATTAATTTTGACTCCAAAATAAGCCATAATGTACATATAACAATAAAACTCAATTTTCTCTTGTTTAATCATGATCACACAGATTTGATTACTGAAAACTCAATTACCATAAAACAAATTATATCTACTTAAGAACACATACAACAAATTTCTCAACTAATTTGTCACCAAAACTAATTACAGGGAATTGAATTTAGAAAATAAACTAAGAATTTTTAGAAGTAAATTGTTTACCTTTGATTCTTCTTTAGACTTAGATGATTAGGATAGCTTGATTACCCTTTTTCTTTCTTTGATTCTCAAAGTTTCTTCCAATCTCACAAAGAATTTCTTTTCTCCTCTCAAACTCTCCTAAAGTTCTGTGTTTTCTCTCTTTTTTTAACCTTTACAATTCACGTAAAATAAACTGATGAACATCAGTTACTAAGAATTAAGAGAGAGTTTCATCAGTTGAATTAACCAAGAGTCACAAGGCCATGTTTGGCTAGACTCTATAAAACCCATGTTATCTTATTTTTATAATTCTCGTATCATATAACTCTTATGTTACACCATTTAAATTTTAATTAAACTCAATTATTAATAAATCCAATTTAAACCTTAATAATAAAATTATTATAATTTTATTTAATAAATCACTTTATTTAATAAATCATTAATCTTCTAATTTAATTTAATTAAAATATTATCATTATCCTTGTGTAATAAAATACGCACCAATTATAAAATTATTTATCGCTACTTTATTAATATTATCATACTTAAATAAATTATACCACAACAATTTCCACAAAATATTTATTTAATAAATAAACATCCCAACTAAAATATTTATTTAATCCAATAAATATTTTTAAGAATTACGAAAACCACATTCGTTACATCTTCCCTCCTTAAAAGGATTATGTCCCTAGAATCACAACGCAATTAAGTCGTTATTCTTCCATCCTTAAAAGATTATGTCCTCATAATCGCTATACAAGGATTAGGCAAATAACACAGGATAATTTAGTATCATCTTGTTTTCGAGTTTCCATATAGCTTCTTCAGCGTTGTGGTTCCTCCATATTACCGTAACAGAATGTATGACTTTATTCCTAAGAACTTGCTCCTTCTTGTCAACTATCCGAACAGGAATTTCCTCATAAGACAAATCTTTCTCAACTTGTAAGGGTTCATACTCTATGACATGCTTGTAATCAGGCTTGTACGGTTGCAGTACCGAAACATGAAAAACCTTATGAATGTGTTCTAATTCTTGAGGTAAAGCTACCTCATAAGCTACCTCTCCTATCCTTTTTAGCACTGCAAAAGATCCAATGAACCTCGGACTCAATTTTTCCTTTTTGCCAAATCGTATCTTCTCCTTCTAGGGAGATACTTTCAAGAAAACAAAACTTCCGACGTCAAATTCTCGCTTCTGTCGGTGTTGATCAGTATACTTCTTTTGTCTGTCTTTATCACCTTGACGATCTCTACTGTTTGTTGAACCAGTTCAGGACCTAACAGTTGGCGTTCTCCAACTTCATCCCAGCATAGTGGAGTTCTGCACTTTTTGCCGTACAATGCTTTATAAGGCGGCATGCCAATACTTGAGTGATAGCTATTATTATAAACAAACTCAACCAGAGATAAATGGTCATCCCAAATTCCTTTAAAATCCATGACACAAGTTCTCAACATATCTTCCAATGTCTGAATCGTCTGTCGCTCTGGCCATCGGTTTGAGGATGGTACGCCGTGCTCATTCTTAACTGTGTTCCCAAGCGTTCTTGCAACCTTTTCCAGAAATTAGATGTGAAACGCAAATCTCGATCTGACACAATTGACACTGGAACACCGTGCCTTGAAACAATTTCTTTAACATACAGTTTTGCCAACTGGTCCAAATTAAATCAAATTTTAATCGGCAAGAAATGCGCTGACTTCGTCAGTCGATCCACGATAACCCATATAGCGTCATATCCTTTCTAAGTAGTTAGAAGACCTACCACGAAATCTATCATAATATACTCCCACTTCCATTCTGGTATTTCCAATGGTTGCAATAAACCACTTGGCCTTTGGTGTTCTGCTTTGACTCTTTGATATCTTAATCACTTTCCAACACATTCATCAACTTCCCTCTTCATATTTGGCCACCAGAAATGTTGTCGAAGATCTTGGAATATTTTCGTACTCCCCGAGTGAATTGAGTATCTTGAGCTATGAGCCTCACTCAAAATTTCATCTCGGACTTCTTGTACCAGTGGTACCCAGATTCTCCCTTCAAATCGCATCAACCCCTCGGTATCGATTTTAAATTTGACTTCATCACCTTCAGACACTCTTTTCTGATTTTCTTACATTCTTCATCCTGAAGTTGAGCTTCTTTTACCTTATCTACCAAAGTTGAACTGGTCTTCACCTGGAACAGTTTTTCATCCGACTCCTTCGGATATTTTACCTCCAACTCTAGTTTTGCCATTTCTGAGATTAGCTTCTCCTGGGCAGTTAACGTAAATAGCTTCTCTCGACCCTTCCTACTTAATACATCGACAACGACATTCGCTTTACCCGGATGATAAAGAATCTTGTAGTCATAGTCTTTAATAAGCTCCAACCACCTCCTCTGACGCATATTCAAATCCTTCTGTGTGAAAATATATTTTAGACTTTTATGGTCTGTATATATCTCACACTTCTCCCTATAAAGATAGTGCCTCTAAATCTTCAAGGCAAATACCACCGCAGCTAATTCCAAATCATGGGTCAGATACCCTTTCTCATAATCTTTTAACTGGCGCGATACATACGCAATAACCTTGTCGTTCTGCATAAGCACACAGCCTAATACCTTGTGCGATGTGTCACTATACACCACAAAATTCCCTGTATTATCCGACAAAGATAACACAGGTGTCGTACTTAATCTTTTCTTCAATTCTTGGAAACTTTCTTCGCATTTTTCTGACTATATAAACTTTACTGCTTTTTGTCAAATTTGTTAATGGAGTGGCTATTTTGGAGAAATCTTGAATAAACCAATGATAATAACCTGCCAAGCCTAGGAAACTTCTCACTTCCGATGGTGTTTTCGGCTGATCCCAATTTATCACAGCTTCCACTTTTGTTGGATCCACCGAAATTTCGTCCTTATCAATTACGTGCCCAAGAAATTGCACATGCTCTAACCAGAATTCACATTTTAAAATTTTCATATAATTTCTCCCTTCTTAACGACTCCAACGTCAGTCTCAAATGCTCAGTGTGCTCCTCCTTGGTTTTAGAATACACCAAAATATCATCAATGAAGACCACTACGAACTTATCTAAAAATGGCTTAAACACCCTATTCATTAAATCCATAAATGCTGCAGGTGCGTTTGTTAAACAAAAAGACATTACTAGAAACTCATAATGACCATACCGAGTTCTAAATGCTGTCTTCGGTATATCTTCCTTTCTAACCTTCAACTGATGATACCCACTTCTCAAATCTATTTTTGAGAAATACCTAGCTCCCTTCAACTGGTCAAACAAGTCATCGATCTTTGACAGCGGATACTTATTTTTTATCGTGACCTTGTTCAACTCTCTATAATCAATACAGAGCCACATTGATCCATCCTTCTTTTTGACAAATAACACTGGCGCACCCCACGGTGATACGCTCGGCTAAATATACTTCTTAATCAAATCTTTCATCTCCACTGGTGCCATACGGTATGGCGCTTTCGATATAGGGGTAGTACCTGGTGCTAAATCGATCACGAATTCAATTTCTCGATCAAGCGGAAGTCCTTACAAATCATCAGGAAACACATCGACAAAATCTCTAACAATCGGTATCTCCTCCAGTTTTATACCCACCTTTTGAGTATCAATTATGTAGCCTAAATATCCTATATATCCTTGCCTTAACAATCTTTTGGCCTGCATCATCGTTAGATAACTAGCTTGTCTAGGCAATTTACTGCCATAAAATACTACCTTTGACTTCTTCAGAGTCATTAGAGTAACACACTTCTTTTGGCAATCAATTATCGCGCCTTGGTTAAATAACCAATCCATTCCCAAGATAACATCAAATTTCCCAAGTTTAATCAAAATTAAATCTAGAGTCATCAAATGACCTTTAATATTTATACGGTAGTTCTTATGCACGAATCTCACAGGAACTACTTCCTTATTCACAATTTCTATATTCAAAGGGTAATCTAATTCTTCTTGGGACAATTCAAATTTTCTAACAAATTCATCGGATATAAATGAATAAGTAGCACCCGAATTAAATAATAAGTAAACATTTATATCATTGCTCAAAATGATACCTGACACCACATCCTTTGACTGCACAACACCTTGCATCGTCATATTCAAAATACGAGTGGTTGGTCGACTCGGCTGCGTTGGTCCAGTTATGGTCAGTTTGCTATTGTTGCTGTTATTACCTCTTCCTCCACTAGCTTCACCTGCTGCTTTCTTGGGATAATTGCGAGCAAAGTGATCTTTTGATCCGCAAGTGAAACACGCACCCTTCTTCGAACTAGGGCAATTTGGTGCAATGTGGCCCTCTTGGCCATAATTAAAGCATACTCTCTTATCTCTCAAGCAAACACCAGAATGATTCTTCCCGCAATTACTATAAGCTTCAATCTTCTTTTTTTTAGATTTCCCTGCTGACTGCCAACAGAGATACTGTTATTCCACTTCCTCTTCTGACTGCTGCCACTATGGCTACCACCTGCTTTGATCTCATTTTCATTCTTCTTCTTCTTCTGCTCCTGGTTGTACTTTGTCAGGGCATCACTTCCACCTTTTGCTATCATTGCCTTCTCTAACACCGCCGTAAACGAGTTAAGTTGAAACATAGAAACTCGACTATACAGCGAGGGCTTCAGTCCTTGCTCGAACCTCCTCACCTTTCTCTCATCAGTGCTAATCTGATATGTTGCGAACCTTGCTAGCTGATTAAATCTCACAGTATACTCAGGCACTTTTATCGTTCCCTGCTTAAGCTCCAAAAATTGGACCTCCATCTGACTCTGTGTACTAGGTGGAAAATAGTTTTTTAAAAACATTTCTTTGAATCGTTCCCATGGAATAACTCCTTGTCCTTCACGACATTTATTCGCTTGCCACCAGAAACTCGCTTCCGTTTTCAGCATAAAAGTAGCGAATGCAGTCTTTTGATCCTCCGCCACTTTAGCAATTTCAAACACCTTTTCCATCTCTATAACCCACATTTGGGCTTCAATCGGGTTGGTAGTCCCTCTAAACTCTGGAGGTCCTACGGCTTTAAAATCCTTGAAAGTCGTGGTCTGAGCTGAGGTTTGATTCATAAGTGCACCCATTAACAAATTCATGAATTACTGCATCGGATTAACGTCAGCTTCACCGGTACCCTCAGAAGAACCCTCGGGGGTAGGTGAATGTAGTTGTCTTCTTCTTGGCGGTATCTTACTGTTTAAAATTTGCGTTATTAGATCATTATTAATTTATTAAAACATTTAAGACTTAACTTAAACACCTTTAGATAACACATGACATATCTAATAAACATTGACATAAATATTCATTTATTGCTTAACATAACCAAGATAAAATTTACTGCTATTTACATCATTTACCCTCTCACAATTAAATCTCAAAACCACATTAACATCATATCCCATCATTATATCAACAATTGGGATTTACATTCTATTAATACTCGTGGCCTAATCCACATCTAATATCAACTAGTATTGGAGACTCTTTTATTAATTAACTTGGTTTACAATTAAACTCATTTACAAGACAAGTTTCCACAGCCTTTGAGTACTTATACTCCCCGAGCACCTTTGCTCTTCGTGCACCTATGCACCCTTAAGCACCTATGGTTCCTTGAAGTTGCTTGTAAAACCCCTAATCCAACCCGAATTAGAAACAATAGACTAACCCCTTAGTCTATCAATTGTTTTTAGATTATTTAAAAGATGACAAGAATATAAACTATGATCAAAGCAGTAATTATATCAAAATTCAAGGTCCAACTAATATGCAATGATGAATGAGTAATATAAAGATATCACCAGTTAAGCACAATATAGAAAGGTCGTGAATGATTGAAACTTGATAAAGTACAATAGCGCTTAGAGATTCTTCACACAGAAAATAATGGACAACTTTGTTTTCAAAGTTTGTGAAGTGAAATAATCAAAGTATTATATTTGATGTTCTCTTATGTGTCGCTTTTTTTTCAAGTCTTGACTAATCACTTTATATAGGAAAAAAGATATATTTGTTTGGTCCAATATCAATCAGGAAAGATTTTAGGCAAATAACTTTCTAATTGATTATCAATCCCAATGATGTGACCATTAGGAATTTAACACACTTTGGTCAAAGTTGATTTTTAGTTAGCAAGGATAATATAAAGAAGATATTTGACTAGCATGTAATTAATTTAATAATATAGACATGATTAGCTCAAAATATTATGGGAATTCCAGTCAATAAGTTTAAAAAATGGAAAGCTCAATCCCAAGATTTATGGTAACAAATTTTAACAGAATGAATTTATTAAAATTCTTTTTTCAAATTTACTCATCTAATTATGGAAAGGAATAAAGATCATCCTTTCAAAATTAAGTTCTTTTATTTAATATTCAATCAATATTAATTTTGAAAACTTAATTAATTGTTTCCATTTATCAATTAACTATTACCATGATTGATTTCATGCAATGCAAATCCTAGAGCTTTGATTGAGATATAATTAAAGTTAGGATCTTACATTGATTTCCTAGATACTCAATTTTACCTTCAAACCTTCATGTCTTCAATTCTTTTTAACTAAAGGCTTCAAGGAATCTTTTGTTTTCTCATCAAATCATGAAATTGCATGAATAAATATTTAGCTTAATTTATGAAAGTTACCATCAAAACTCAAGATTAGAATATGACCAAGTCAACATGTTTAAGGACACACACACACACACACATACACATATATATATATATATATATATATATATATATATATTAACCAAACAAGCTAGTATTGGTCAAATATAGTCAAACAATTCTAGAATTTTCTAACCAAATATCTAAGCAAGCAAAATCAAAAAAAATGAAAAAGAAAAGAAAAGAAATAGAGGGGAGAAATCTGGCCATCTTGGCCATGTGTGGCCCATGTGAAAGCTTACTAACTCTAGTATCCTTGTCCCTTGAGTTGTTAAATGAGGAGTGAAGAGATGTGGCCACCTTTGTGACCTAAGGTGCTAAATTAAAGCTTTAACCATCTAAGTAACCACTAAACCAAGGCTTACTTGCATGTGATGGTAGTTTACTTTAATTAAGCTTGGGGTGCTATTAGAAATAATGAGAGTTGGAGAGGTTTGACCATGAATTGGAAGTCTTGAGAGGAGGGAATGAATTAGAAAAAACTATGTTTATAAATAAGGTGATTTGGTCTTCTTTTATTCCATTTCACCGACATAACCAAGCTAAGTAAAAGAGAGACAGAGAGAGTTAGAGAGAGGGCAGATCTCAGCTAAGGAGCAGAAGGAAAAGAAGAATCCAAGTGGAAGCAAAATGAAGAAATATTAAGAAGATAGTAAAGCAAGCACACCTTAAGGTAAAATCTAAATCATTTAAAACCTAGTTTTCTTATAGAAGTTCTTTCTTTTATGAGATTAAACAGGTATCATACATGTTTGGACCTAAACATGATAGATCAAAATAGTTTAACCATGGATCTTGGAGGAAATTTTGAAGGAACCAAGAAAAAAATAAAGAAAGCTTAAAGTAGTTTAGTTCAAAACACTAAAACGGAGAATGAAATTGTAAAGTTTATAACTCATAATGTAAAATGAATTTTTGCATGAGGTTTGTTGTGTGAGGTAACTCTATGAGTTAACTAATCTCTGAAAATTTGAGACTCAAATCCTTTGTAGATTAGTTTTGGTGATTTTTCTATCAAAACAGGAAACTGTTGAAACCTGCTGCCCTAATTTTTTCGAATAGTTATGTTGTCCAACAAATTTTGGATTTTTGAGGGTTGATACTTAGTGATATAAGAAGTCTCCTATCCAAAGATGTACAAAAATAGACTTATGGTGAAGGAGTTATGACCAAAATAATTTTGAGATTTATAAAATTAAAACATCTATAAATTGAGTTCTATAACTTATTTTGGGATGAAATTTAAATTTGAGATACCCACTGATGGAGAGAAATTATTGTCCAAAAATCATAATATTTGGAAGAAGTAATTTCAAATTATAGTGAATATTACAATTTTGGACAGAAATAACCCTTAAATAAATACTAAAAGTGAAAGGAAAAATCTAAAAATATTCCAAAAAGTCAATAATATAATTAACTACGTGGGGCCAAAGAAAGAAAAATAATAAAATAGTTAAGAAAGTTTAATGGAGAAAATAGATTTAAGAAAAATTAATTAAAGTAAAATTGTAAAATACGTAATATAATTTTATCGGTTAATATATGTTTAAATAGAACGTATGAGCGTAAGTGAGTGATATATGAACATTATAAGATTGAGGTAATGAAAATGATATGAGAGGATGCTCGAGAACGAGTTTACGTTAAACGAAAGTACCGAAAGGGGTTTACGAATAGTTACCGACGGTAACTATTAGTTATAATAGATAAATTAATTAAGTAAATCCTTATGGATATTGTAGGTTACCATTCATAGGAAGTGAGTAACTTAGACGAGGGAAATGCACGCAAATTAGACAAGCTCCTGCATTTATGTGTTTTTACAATTTGTTCAATTATTAAATTGTACATTATTTGAATTTTGTAAAGTTCTTGTTATTCATGAACTGTTTTAAGTAATGCGTTTCTACCATTTGTTTTGGCTATACTCAGTTGACGAGATTATTTAATTAACGAGTTTATGCTTTTTGTTTTGGCTAAACTCAGTTGATGTGATTCTTTAAACTATTGAATTGTTGAAATTCTTTGGAGATAGTTAATGTAATCCAAACCAAATTACTTTGGTATGAACTTTGATGTTATAATTGAGTAGAACAACCCTAGAAATAGGGGGATGTGTATTGTTGTCGGGTAACCGACATACACTGTAAAAATACAATGTGGAGATGTTGTTACGCGTAACAAGGAGTGTCATTGGGTTGGCCCTTTAAATGGTACTCCATGGAGAGTTCACAGTCTTTGTGACTATTGAACAAAATTGGAGAGTTCTCAGTCTACGACTGATGAACAAATGTTAATAGTTCATGGTCCTTTCGACCACTCAGTTGTCTTTCAAATAATTTTAAAATCATGTTAAGCTTTTGAAATTACAAGTTTATTAACTTGTGAAGATGTTTTATTTATGTTGGGATTGAAGACGTTATTTTTCTTGAACTTTTAATTGTTCATCTATCAACAAAGTTATTCAACGATTATAAGATATAAATATCTTATTATTGTATTCTTTTATACTTGTTGAGAAAATTAGTTGATCATTCTTGCAAATTCTAAAATTTTACAGCTAAAATAGAAGGACCTGAAGGGTCAGAAGAAGATAAAAGAAAGGAAAAGTCTAAGACAGAAGGATTAAAGCATATTAAAGTATATGATGTGATGTAATATTATGATTAATGATGTAATATTCTTGTAATATTTTGTAATAGTTAAAAGAGGAGTAGAACCTGGGAGATGGTAAGACAAATTATTGTAATTATTTTATGTCTTTTCGTTTATGTTATTAGTAGGATATTCTGAATGATGATAGATAGTGAGCACCGGATCTGTTATAGCAAGTACATGAATTTTGGGGCGTCATATTCATTGATGGCGAGCTACAATTGCAAACCTTTTTTAGCCCTAAAGAAACTGAAGAAGAGATGAATCGTAGAAAGGTTGAAAGAAAGGATCTCTATGAACAAAGGACTGCTTATGAAAGGCAAAACCTCCAAGAAGCAGACTATCTAAGAGGCCCAGATACAACAGGGACTACTTCAAAAGGTGGAATATGTCTTTTTTTTAACTACTTCATTGTAAATTTTATCTATACTTTGTACTCTTTTGATCAATTATCAGTAAAATTCATACTTTTCTCATAGACAATATAGTTGCTCATTGTATATAAGACATTTAATTTTATATCTTATCTTACATTTAGAGATTGATGGTTAATATAAACTACTTATTTTGTCATCATCAAATAGGGGGCATTATTAGTACATGCATTTATGTTGCCCTATTTAAACTTGATGATGACTAAAATTTAATGTATATTTGTAACAAGTTTTGTAAAGTCCTTATGATAAACTTTGTAAAAGGATTAGTTAGGGACCTAACTTGTTAGGTAGATCTATGATCATAGAATAGCCATGTAACTTTTTTTATATGAAGACTAGTTGAAGACTTATGATAATTTGTTGATCAAAAGCCGAAGAGCTCTAAGATTGCAGAGTAGGAAATAGTTCATTATGTCAAGAGAACTCTGAGATCGTTGAGCATAAGCCTAAAAAATATAGAGCTGTATCGCAGAAGTCACTGAAGGAACATAAAGCTAGTATCATTTAGCTCAATCACTAAACGATTTAAAAACTAACTCTATGGTTGGACACTGAAAGAGTATATGGATAAATCCGTAGATTATAGCAGTCTAACAAGCAATAGCAGGTCAATGGATAAAGTTATACGACCTTGACTCTCATTTCCCATGTTGATCTTATCCTATAATGAGTCGATAATAAAGACGAATGAGATAAGTTAATTTTTTCAACAGCTAGCTATATAAAGATAAGGACACGCATCTGCTACTGCACCAAACATAGTATGACTGATAGTGACAGCTTGTGGTCCAACAAATAAACATTTGAGGTTAAAGGAATTAATCGTTGACAAGTGTCCATGGCTATTTGGAGCAACAGTAGCAATCTAACGGGCAAATCCCAAAGTGTTACTATAAAAGGATTGTTACATCAACACTTAACAACTACTGAAATTCTAAATTCAAACGCTCAAAAGTTCAAGTGTTCAACTCCATTCTACGATCACAAGAAAATCAACTGTTGCTAAGTCATTTCAGAAAGGATTTGATTACAACTTAGCAACGACTCAAACAACAACATTTCTTTGTTACATTTGTACACATCTTTGTTATCGTAGCTAACCAAGTCTTTGTGACTAGAAGGATTCTTAGTAAATCATTGTGTAATAGTTCTTAGTGAATTGTGGTTTTTGTATCTTCACCTATCCTTAGTGGATTATCCATACTCATGGAGTAAAAGAGAGAATTTAGAACCTTTTGTGTTCCGAACCTCTTAAAACTTACCTTGTCATTTAGTTTCTGCATCTTATGTTTGTGGTTTAACTCTGCGATCACACTAAATTTAGAACTTAGCCTTTTTCTATTATTCTTTAAAGGAGTTTTATAACTAATTCTGCTATGTATAATCATCAATTAATTAACTTATTTAATTATTCAACCCCCCTTCTAGAACTTTTTTGTGCTTTCGAACCTAACACACACACACACACACACATATATATGTCTCTGTGTGTTCGTGTTTTAATAATACTAACACATTAATATTAGGTAAAATGATCTTATGATTGTTTTATCGTAGTCAAGTGATTATATTTATACCTATATATATTTTAGTAATATTATAGTTTAATATTTGGTAAGGAAATTTTCATAAGAAAATAGTTTTCTTCTAAAATTATATTATCTAAATAACAATAAAATCTTACTTATACTTGAAATTATAATTCTATTTTATTTTTTTCTCAAACTATATTGTCTAAGTAGTAATATAGTTGTATTTAAACTTGCATTATTATATATATATATATATATATATATATTTTAATAAAACCAATAAATTAATATTAGATAAGATGATCTTAATTCTATTGTTTTCTTATAAAACTATATTACAAATTATTATTTTCTTATGAAATTATATTACTGTTAATGTCAAAATTTGTCCGTTTGCCAAATCACCGAACAATGAACTTTAACTTGTATAATGAATAAATAAACAAACCAAAAAGCTTAACGACCGAGGCTGCCGAGGGTAGCTCTGGTATGAGAATAAGTACAACCCAGAAATGTCAATAATGGAGGTATGTAATTGCTTTAATGAATAAGAATAATAAAGTATGTGTACCTTAAACTTGGATTATGGTTGTATTTATAACTTGATCACACCGCCTCAATTTACCACGTCCGTCCCCGAATTGGAATAGGATTTGACTTCCTCAAGAACAGGAAGTCAAATTGGACAAGGGAATCATAAGTCAATTTGGACTATAACCCTTCAAGAATATCAAACTCCTTACTGTCAATGTAACTACCAAGCCACGTGGTGCGGGGTCCCCCCTAATCTTTCGGACCCATCAAACCACACTCCAACATTGCCCCCCCACTCTCTTAATATAAGAAATTTAAAATAAGAGAGTACAAAAATTGATCAACAAATTATATACTCGTTGTTACAAAAGTCAAGCCATCACCCTAGCAAGCCACGCGACTGACAGGGGACCCTCGCTTTCATCATGATGTCGTAAATAGGGAAACGTGCCCTTGTCATACGCACGAACGTTATCCCTTTAAACATCTCCTCCAAGCATACGAACTGCCACTTCTCACCCACACATTCAAACTTCTCTAAGAGCTCAGATGCCATCACCTACCAACGCTCTAACTCTAGCGTCAAACAATAACCCTCTCCGGCCACACTTCCCCTATTAAATCATCGTACTTATCGGCCATTGATGAATGAGTTTTATACTTACGAATTGAGTACTTTTGGCTTGATAAAATTATGAGTCCTTGGGTGGTTTCTGTTCATTTTTACGTGTTTAGTTATTTTTATATAGGAAATGGAAAAAAACAATAAAGATCTGATAATAAAAGTAATTTAGATGAGTCTTGGTCAAAGTCAAATTAAGTGATCATAAGTTAGGCGGACAGTGACTCGTCGTGCAACAATGGGCAGCCATGTGCGGCAGTTGTAAGGCATATGTGGCAGCCATCAGCAGCATGCAGCACGTTGGGGCAGATTGGCTAAGGCAACAGGAGGCAGGCGCGCATCATGCAGGAACTTAGGCAGGCAGCGCATGGCATGAGCGTGAGGTGCGCACAAAGAAGGAAGGAACAGCGTAGCAGCGCTAGCAAGTCAGTGACCAAGCGCAACTGCGCTGGGTTACCGCTGCTGTGCAAGGGCTGTGCGGGGCTGAATTGCTTATGTTGTGCAATCCTATTCAAAGTGGGATGCTTGACATATTTACTTGGGTTTGGATACTACTTTTCCTAGCTAGACAAAGCTATATAAATATTGAGTTAAAGGCTGATTTTCAGAGATAAAAAGCCAAGGCTCTTTATCAGATTTTCCAAGATTGTGAAGGAAAGCACACGAAGGAGCGCGAAGGTTCAAGGCTGAGCGTGGAGATTGAGAGCTGCAACACAATTTTACTTCTCTTCTCTTATCCTTATACTTTTGTAATCCGAGGATGCTATTTGCTTTATTAATAATGTTTTCCTTTTACATTATAAACTAATTTTTCAATTAAGATTCCAATGGAACCTAGTGATTAGTTTAAATTAATTTGCTCTCATTTTAATTAATGTTGATCATATGCAAGTTGTTTATCATATTTTGCGCTTATTGATATAATAACTTGGCCAGTGATTAATCTAATAACTTAGATGGAATTGGAAGATGAAATCTAGGGTTTTGATCTGAATATGATAACATGAATTTTTCTTAGGATTGAATAATTGATTTGTGTATAGGATGAGAATATACCTACGCGATGCATGTAACCATTGTGAGAGTTTAATCTTAATGAATCTGTTCTTAATTATTTCACATAGGAATATAGTGACATAATTAAAGCGGATATTTTTATCTAACCATTGAAAGAGGTTTTATAAATACTTATGAATTCTCAGTTAACAATTTCCTATGGTCAATTAATTGAAAGAGAGAGTAAAAAGATTTAGACGAGGCATTGAGGGAAATTGTAATCTTAACTTTTAAATCTAATATTGCCAATATTTGCTTAATAATTTAGTTTTAATTTCTAATAAATAGTTTCACAATCTTAATCAATTGTTTAAATAAAATTGAGTTGATATAAAATTAGTACTTGGTCATTATTAGTTAAATTTCTCGTGGGACTGACACTTTATTTACTACTATATTACTTGTTAATCGCGTATACTTGCGCGTAAATTGTCAATATCGAAATCGGATAACAGCCACACCTCTTTCATCATGTCTGGCAAACACCCCATCAACCCCATCCTTTTCGCTGATCAAACCCCTCTACAACCACCCCAACCGTCCAAACCACCTCTACCACCATTCAACCCACAACGATGATACCAACCACCGTCGTCGCCACGCAAGAACAACGCGACCACCCTACCGAAAAAACTACCACCGCCACTGATGACACCCTCACCCCCCATACAACTCAACTTACCATCACCATCACCGCTGATTCCACCCTTTAAACCTCCCCCTTACCTACACCTGAAGATTCCTCATCTCTTGAGATAAGCGAGGTTGAAGCCAAGGAACTGGGCATTCGGGAATGTTATCAGTCTAAAAAGGCATATTCCCACATCAACACAAGATCTTCTGTATCGTAATGTCTTCTCGCCCACCTCCGATCCTAGTACCAGATACCTGACCAGTACGAACTCCGAGCTCTTAACCTATCGGAGCGAATGTACTGGCGCCCAAAGGGTAAATGGGTTGTCGTTCCCATTTACGCCCTAAAGTATGGAGTACGATTCCCCCTCCGTGAGTTTATTTCTTCGTTTTTATGTTTTATTGGGATTGGGCTCGCATAATTGGTGTCGAACTTCTACATTCACTTCATTTACTTCATCTGACGACCCTAAATTTGGGTACCTTTAAACCTTGGGTATGGTGCATCATGGTACTACCTATTCAACATAATCTTAAAATATAAATATAATTACGAAATTATTATAACCCATCTTACTTTAAAATCCCCAAGTTCTACGACCTTTACATGTTTGAAACATCATAATATGAGTAAATATTAAATCACTCTAATTAATACAATCTATAGTATATAAACTATTACCTATAGTCCTTTATTCAAGAACTTTTCATTTTCCTTTGTTTTTCTTTCTTGAACTCTCGGCCCGCTCGGGCTTAGCTGAAAACATTTAACATAAAGCAAGGATGAGCTACAAAGCTCAACAAGTATAAACAGTTGAATAAACAATAAAATCAAGAATCAAATTATCTATCTCTGAACATTTCAACAACAAAACAATAGTTGTGAAAATATGTCGAATAAATAGGAATAGTAATAAAAAAATTCTTTTTTATTTAACAATTTTTGAAACGACATACTGAGCACTTATACGACCTTGAACTTTTTCTTTTCATAAAAAGTTTAACATATTTATATACTATAAATTGACATTTTTCAAGTACGCTAGGGGATCAGCCTATTGTACTCATGTTGTGCACAACCTTTAGCTTTTTAAACGACTATATGCATTTGTTTTTACACCCAGAAGGGTCAATCGAAAAATCTGACCAAAACTGCCCCTAATAGTAGGGTTGTTTATCTCAGACTTAAGTCAGAGTCCACTCTAATTTAATTTGGTTTAGATAGCATTCAAGAATTTATCAAATTCAAATCATATCTTAATATGTGTCTAGCCGAAACAAAAGACATTGACATAATTTAAAACAGTTCATGTAATATCGAACTTTTAAAGTGTTAACAATATGCAAAAGCATAGCTGGATAACTTATACAATTATCAAAAGAATTGTATAAGTTTAGAGTTCACACAATATATAAATATTGCATGAATTAGAACTTCAATATGGTATTTGAATGAAGCTGAAATACTAGCACAATAAAATAATTTTTGGAAGTTAAAAACTTGCAAAAAAGTTCAAGAATACTTGTCTGATGCGTTCTTTAATTTATATTTTTAAAATGTCCTTCAAATGTCCTACACATTTAATTAATAATAACATACCAATTATCACATAAAACTCCATACATTAGTTTATGTCACATTATTACTCATTTTATGTTATTCGCGTTTTATAAATTAAATAGCGCGACATCCTTTCAAAAACGTCTTACGGTCTCATGGCGTTCGGGAACGTCACGACCCTCTTAACTACCCCCTATGGTGGTCTAAATTTATCTTAATTCATATTCTTTAATATTTCCTCTTTATTAGAATTGAAACATTTTATAATGTCTCAAATGCTCGACACGGCGTCATAACGTTCGTATGTTCGCACGCCCAACTTGCCTATGCGAACGCCTAACGTCGCATGGCCAAGCAGCCTCGGGAGCCCCAGCCCCCAGCTCTCTGGCCCCTCGGTGCTGCCGTGCCAACCCTGCAGAGTGTTTTCCTACTTTCTGCTAACTTTTCAGCTTTTCACAATTTTAGCGCACCTACTTTGTGACCTCATAACTTGCTCATACATTATCGGAATGAGTTCATTCTTGAGCCATTTTTTTGCTCATAACATCCTCTACAAATCTCCCTAAATGGAAAAATTTTCCAAACTCATTATTAGGCCAAAACAGTGGCCTGAAAAACCTTCGTTGACTAGTTTTTTGCTTAGGCAAATTTGACGTGCCTTTTTCCAAACGTCATAACTCCCTCATCCGAAGTCGGAATGAGTTCATTCTTAAGTCTACGGTTTTCTTGTTCTACATATTACACAATTTCTAGAAAAATAAAATTTTCCAGAGACTCTAGCCACCTAAAAAACTGACTCAAAAGTTAGTACACATTATTTTTCAATCTTTTAACTAGTTTTACAAAAATAATCGTCATGACTTCGTTACAAAAGCTTTTGCCCTCGTTCCAATTGGGTGGTGTTCGCAACTCATAAGAGCATAACACAATATCCTGGAACTAAATTTTTAGTTTTGGAACACTACAACAAAAAAGCCCCAAAGCAGTTGACCAATTAGGTTTTCCATCCTTTATGCATAAGTTTGTGTTTTTAGTTTTCGTTCCACTTTTCATGCATATTATCGGGTAGCTTACAAGTGTATGTGTGTGTGTATATATATATATCACCACTCACCACCTTATAACTTCAAGATCCTTCACGACCTTCCATAACCCAACCACCAACAAAGCAATTTATAAAAGCTTAAAGAAAAGGATGGAACTAGGTTTCAAGGTTTTACCTTCTTAGGTTCTTGTTTCTTCTTTTTCTTCTTGCTAAATGATCAAGGTTGCTAGACTCTTTCCTTCTCCTCTCCTCAGCCTGTGCACTCCCTCTCTCTATATATGCTCTCTACTCTTAAGCTCTTGTTCTTTACTTAGTGAAATAAGATGAAATTGTAGGTTTGCAGAAACAAGAACATACATACAATCATATTGTAAAACAGTGGAAGCATGGCATAAAATGAATTTAAAATTTTCTGCAATCCCAGGAATAACCTTATGCAATATCATTAATTGAGGAAAGATAAAAGATATACCTTTGAAGAAAATCAACGCTTTGAAATAAACTTCAAATTCCAATCTTTATTCCTCTGTGATCTCTCCAATCCTCGAATCAAACGTTCGCTACAAAAGTATGCAACACCTAAGAGGTGATCCACCAAGAGAAACTGATTGAAGATGTGATTTTAAATTCTACTAGATCTTGGGTGGCTAGACCTAATGCTCTTTATCCTAACACCTTAGGGTTTTGAGAATACAAGAGAGATGCAAGTTGCAATAGATGCATTAGTCAACCCCACAATAAGACCATTCTTATTTATAAACTAACCCTTTTTCTAAACCTTTTAGAAATTAGGGTATTATTTAATTCCCAATCTAATTCGGAATTATAATAATAATAACAATAAGACTCCTCTTATTTATTTATAATCTAGTATTTCTACAAATACTTAATTAAAAATATTAGTATTTCTCTAAATATTATATTATTATTTAGTCAATTTAATAATAATAATAATAATAAGATGGCTACTCTTATTAATTTATAATTTAGTATTTCTTCAAATATTTAATTATAAATATTAAGTTATTTAATTTATTCCACTAATAAATTAAATACACTTAATTTATTATCATTAAGTCAATCACTTCTAAAATCATATTTCTCCCTTTTGTGGTGTGACCCTCTAGGTTCAATATTAAGCCAGTAGTATAATAAATAAATTAGAATCATTCTAATATTATTTATAATAAATTAAACTCTTTTAATTCAAATATAAATAAATAATATTTATTCTACATCATGAGTGACACCTTACAAATAATGTATCATGATTATCCGAATAATATGAATTCAATGTCTAATCATAAAGGATTATTACAAAGAATACAAAAACTTATTCCGTGAATAGTTACCGTACAATTCAATCCTTCTACCATACAATGTCCTGATTAAACATAAGACATGGAATTACTGACAATTCTTATTTATTTAATCATATGCATTTTAATTGTAAAATACACAACTCTAATTAATGTAAATTAGAAACTCCTTTCTAATTTCCATTCTTCCTTAGCCAAGGATTTCTGAGTTGTCACTTATCGAATCGCATAGAACATTCTCTCCCTTTACTAAAAGTGGTAGATCCTTTGTTGATCATTCACCTACCTCCATGTACACTTTATTATACCCAAATATACCCTATGACATACTCTAAAGTATTAGAAAATATGACAAAGTATAATTTTGAATACACAAGGTACTATGATAATCTCAAGTCCAAGGATCACTTGTACAACTATCACTATAGGAACTCCCATTGTCAGGCAAGTAAAACTCTATTAGGGTTCCTTTAAGCGAATCACGTTCAGTGAACTTAGTCTCCAATAAGCACCTACATACTTGCTTTAGTGTCTCCATACAAATGATTATGAGATCAATCATCCTCTTCAACATAGCAAGCACAGTATGTACTAATCTATCTGGAATTAGTAACCCCACATTAGTGATCCAACGATTAGGAACATTTTAGTTTTTGAACTATCTAGAATTTAGATCTCATTAGCATGATCATCATTATGATTCTAAAAGCATTCCTTCAAAACTATGGGTTTATCTCATTTAATTAATTCAACCAATTAATCATGGATAAAGTATACCTTTTAATTAAATGAATTCTTTTATTAATAAATGAACAAAATTACAAAGTAAATGCTTATCACATCTTATGTGATTGGCTTGAGGGCATACTACTTTCAATCTCCCACATGCACTAAAGTCAATCACCTTGGTATCTCATACTCATCTTCTCTAAGTGCAATCAAACTACTGTTAGATAATGCTTTAGTAAATGGATCTGCAATGTTTTTCTTGAAAGTCCACTATCTCTATAGTGACTTCTCCTCTTTCAATGATTTCTCTAATCAAATGAAAGTGTCGCAATACATGTTTGGATCCTAGATGAGACTTAGGAATTATTCCAAGTTCTGTAATGAACTTTTCATCCAAACAACCAACTTTGCAGCTTCATTTACAGCTATATACTTTGTCTTTGTCACTAAATCAACAACTCTTTACTGTTTAGAACTTTTCCAATTCACTGCACTACCAATCAAGGTAAACACATATCCTTAAGTGGATTTGATATCGTCTTGGTCAGTCTGAAAAAACTTGAGTCTGTATAGCCCTCTAGTTTCAAATCAGACCCACCATTTACAATAGACACATCCGTAGTTCTTCTTAAGTACTTTAGGATGTTTTTCACTGTCTTACAGTGATCTTCTCTAGGAATGGACTGATATCTGCTTGTCACACTTAGTATATAAGCAACATCTGGTCTCGTACGTATCATTGCATACACGATAGTTAATCATGTGATCTCTTTTTTCAGGTGTCTTTTGGGGACAAATTGTTAGAGAGATATACTCCATGGTTCATCAATATGAGACCTCTCTTGGAGTTTGCCATGCTAAACTTCTTTAGCATCGAATGAATGTACGTTTCTTAGGTTAAGCCAAGCATCCTTTTAAATCTATCTCTATAAATCTTTATCCCCAAAATATAGGATGCTTCTCCCAAAACTTCCATGGAGGAATGTTTAGACAACAATATTTTTACTAATTGTAGCATTGGTATGTCATTTCCTAGTAGTAATATATCAACATATAGTACTAGGAATGTCACTGCACTCCCACTGACCTTCTTGTACACACTAGGTTCATTCTCATTTTTTGATAAAATCAAACTATTTGATTGTCTCATCAAAACGGATGTTCCATCTTCGAGAAGCTTGCTTTAATCTATAAATAGATCGTTGTAGCTTGCATACTCGATTTGCTTCAACCTTTGAAACAAATCCCTCTGGCTGTATCATACATACATTCTCCTCAAGTCTCTATTGAGGAAGGGCATCTTCACGTCCATTTGCCAGATTTCGTAATAATAAGCTGCAATCACAAGTAAAATCTAAATGGACTTGAGCATTGCTATCGGTGAGAAGGTTTCATGGTGGACAACTCCTTGTAATTGTTTAAAATCTTTTACAACTAGTTTGGCCTTATAGGTCTCCACCTTGCCTCTGCTATATTCTTTCTCTTAAAAACCTATATACACCCTTTAGGTTTTATGCCTTTCGGAGGGTTAACCAAAGTCCACACTTGGTTTTTCATATGCGGAGTCCATTTCGGATTTCATGGTCATCTGCCATTTCTCTAAGTGTCTTTACAACTCTTAACCTCATCGTATGTAATTGGATCATCATCTTCTATGATGTGTACCTTATCATCATCTCCATGATGAATCCATACTTCCTAGGTATCTTCGGTACTCTTCTAAATTTACGATTCGGTTGTGGTACAATAGATCTATCTACAGGTTCCTCGGTTTGACTTATAGTTGTAATGTCCAGGAATTTTAAACACTGTATCGAATTTATTTTTAATAAGAAATAAATTCATTATATTCAATTTTTTTTAAATTTAGTTGGATCCATGTGAGTATTATTATTTAATTATATAAATACGTGGTCCAATAATTTTCTGTGCATTAAAGGGACTCACTGATAGTTTGAATAAATTAGTGAGTTAGCCCTAAGAATTTATTTGCAAGAAAATTTGGGGAATTAATGAATAATTTTATCATTATCGGATTAAATGATTCGAATGAAGAATTATGGTTACAAATAAATATTTTCTTATAAACAACTAATTGGCTTAGTTATTCAATTTAAAATATAAGAATTTGCATAATGGTTAATTTAAGTAGGGCCAATTTTCTTTCATTAACACATCACTTTTATAATTTAAGCCCAAAACCCTCTCCTTTCCATTTTCCTATTGGGCCACCCCTCCTTTCCTATTTCAGCCGACCCAACCCCATTTGGGTTGAGCCCAAATTCCCTTTTTCAGTCGGGTCGATCCATGGTGATTGGTATTAGGATTGCCGGCATATTGATTGGGGAAAAAGGATCAAAATCAAGCCAAATTAGTATGTCAGTATATCCCAAGCCCTAGCCCCTCACAGTCGACACCAACCTAAGCGCACAAACCCTCCATCAATCAATCGTTCGGAACATGAGCTGGTGACTGGAAGGAGGGACGCCAAGCGTGCGCCGGCGACACCACGAGGCAACCAGCGGTCGAAGGGGGGAAGAAACGTCGGCGACCGAGCGAACGCGGCAAGGACCAAGGGTCCCAGAAAAAACTGGTGACTTTGCGACCGGTGAGACACACGGCTCGAGGACCGCCGGCGAAGCTAGCTGGGCTTGATGGGGCTTGAGGTGAACGATTGACAGCCTACTTCCCTCAAACCCTTAGGTATTGACCGGTTCCATTAGGGTATTAACCACAGAAATTGGGCAAACCCTGCCCTATAAGATGAACCCCAAATTGCCGATTTTTCCCTTGTCTGTGAGTTCCAATTAGAAACTAGGGTTTTTTTTTTCTTTTTTTTGTGAGCAAATACAGAGAACAGGGGAGACAGGGGAGGCCATTGTGGATGTCCGGCTGGGTTAACTACTTCGGACGGCGACGACGGACGGCGACTCGGCCTACCCGAAGGTATAACCGTGAGGGACTGAGGGATTTTGAAATTCTTACTTCCTGCTGTATTGAACAAATTGTTCCTCTGTATGGGAAAATTGTTCTAGGTATTTGTTGAAATAAATTGTTAGCAGCTTTGAATTGGGTTAAAATCTGGTAACGAAACTGCTAACACTTTCGTTTGATTTGGAATTTGAAAAAAAAAAAATCTGTATTGTATTGGGTTGATTTTTGGGGTTTAAACTTTTGTGTATCATAGAACCTTAATGTTCTGGTAAGTTGGTTTTAAATTGGTAAATTGATCCCTGTATTGGCTTTATGGGTTGGAAATTTGCTTGGGTTATGCTGTGTTAGAGTTCTAGAGTTGTACTATCATTTTGAGATTTTAAAACCTGTTACCAGTTGGTGTAAAATTTTGTTTGGCTTTATTTTTGGGAAATCTGTATTGTGTTTCTTTTTGGCTGTGTGATTCATTGTTTGGGGACCCTATATTCTAAAGGACCTTCAGGTCCTGGCAATTTGGTACTGAGCTGAGCATTGGCCACTGTCAAATGTTAGAACTTCCCACCATGTGTTTGTCAAAATGCCTTTGAGAATCAATTTGGTAGTTTTTCCCATTATTATTTGAATTAAGAATGCAATTGCGAACTAGTTAATATTATAAATAAAATTAGTAAAGTAATTATTTAGTATGAGTAATTACTAAATAAAGATAATAAATATTTAATTATTATTTTATACTAATAATTAAATAAGAATAGAGTAAATGAATAATGATTTATTATAATAATAAATAACGATAATAAATATTTAATTATTAATTAATAATAATAATAATAGTTTAAATATGAATAAATTTAATTATTTACTTATAATAAATAAAGATAATAAATATTTAATTATTATTTAACAATAATAATAATTAAATATGAATAAGGTTAATGAAATAATTATTTAT
Source organism: Aralia elata (assembly GCA_034770075.1). Classification (NCBI taxonomy): domain Eukaryota; kingdom Viridiplantae; phylum Streptophyta; class Magnoliopsida; order Apiales; family Araliaceae; genus Aralia; species Aralia elata. The sequence continues at coordinate 67,874,612 of CM068377.1, forward strand.
TATTTTTCCAATAAATAATAAATAAAGATAATAAATATTTAATTATTATTTAATATATAATAATAATTAAGTATAAATGAAGTTACGAGGCAATAATGGATGGTAAGTACTTAATCATCAAATGAAATGATGATTAAGTATGAGGAAGATTAATAAGTTAATTATTTTTGGGCCTTAATAAATAAAGGTAATAAATATTTAATTATTAATAATAATAATTAAATATGAATAATGTTAATAAAATAATTATTTATTATTTTTGAATAAATAATTATTAATGATAATGAATATTTAATTATTATGTAGCGATAATAGTAATTTAATATGGATTAAGATAATGAATATTTAATTATTATTTAGTAATAATAATAATTAAATATGAATAAAGTTAATGGAATAATTACATATTATTTAAGTATTAATATTAAGTGATAAACACTTGACTATTATTTAGTAAGACTAACACAGTGATCAAATAATAATTACTAATTTACCCCTAAGGTAGATGGTAATTAAGAGTAAACCAACTAGAGAATTGATCAATGGTTTTCTGTTATCTTTAAACCAAAATAAATTTATTAAACCATACCTAGACACAATTAAAGGTAATAAATTAAGTATTCAAATGATAGTGATCATGATTAATTATTATCTAATAGCTAAAGGTCATTAATAAATTTCTGTTTAGCTAATGTCAATTAGTAATTTAATATAGATGATGAATTTTACCTGTTAAGTAAAAGGCATAGTAAGAGGTGCCAATATACAACTGTTAATTGATGAATCGACTTTACCCGATGATAGGTCACTCGAGGTCAAATAATTAAAGCTAGAATTTATCTGTAGCTGAGCAAACAGGCAAGTCCTCTATCCCGAACTTCGATTTCTGCAAGTTCCTAACCCTAAACTTCTTGCATTATTGCAAGTTCTTCCTTACTCAACTTTTTACCTTGAGCAATACTTCTAAAACCTTATGCAGTATTTTAATTCATGCAAAAGGTATATATTATTGCAAGTATTCTTTAAGCTTGAATTTTATCTCCAAGCATGCTATAAGTGGTCTAATTACTTTTAAAATTATTCCACATCTGTGCATTTATTGGCATTCGTACTCATGCATTTGAATTCGAATATCGAATTAAATTCAGAAGTTTTATGAACCATTCATGGTTAAGTCTGAACCCTTGTTCGGTCAGACAATTTTGTGAAAATTTATAAAAGCTATCCGAACCAATCAATGGTAAGGATTCTTAGACTGTATGAACACCCCTTTATTTATAGGGGAGTACCCCACGTACCGTATATAAGGTACAAACAGCAGAATTAAATGTTATGCATATACATAGGGTACGCGAGGCTGATCCCCTCAAGTACGTCATTCTGTAGCCAGTAACCAGAGGGTCAACCAGCTATTGACTCCTCTGGAAGTTATCGTTCAAAGTCTATTTGACTATCAATTGTTCTAAAAGCATTTAATGTTCTTGCTTCTGATTATTCTATTGTTGAAATCCCTTTAATATCCCTTCATCATGATATATCCTTATTGTTGCACTTTAAACTTGCTGGGCAAATTCGTTGCTCATTCTTGCTATATCATGATTTCATTGCAGCTAAACCCGAGACGTCAGGGAAGAACAAAGGGAAAGAAAAGATGAAATGATAGATTTCTAGTAGCAGACTTTAGATTTATGTGTTAGTTAATTTCGGTTAATGTAATCTAAACCTTGATAGCTATTTAAGGTATGTATTGTGTAAATGTTTAAGGTTAATCGTATTCTGGGACTAGTGACACCTTGTAATGAACAATGTATGTTTATTATATTCCGCACTTTTAGATATCATATGTTGTTAAAGGTGAATGTTTGTATTGGATCGTGATGACCAGATCCGGGTATTTGGAGACCCGAATTTGGGAGCGTCACAGGTTGGTATCAGAGCTGTAGGTTATAAACTTTAGGATCGCGAAACCTAGGTTATAACCTTCATAGTAAACTCGTATCGAGTATTAGGAGATAAATCGAGGAGATTTATCATATGTGGTTTTGATGAATTGGGGAATTCATCGAGTCGAGTAGTACCCAATGAAATATAACTTCATTTCTTCAATGAATATATTTTATTGTTGTACTAATGTTAGTTTTTGTGTGTTTGTAGGATGGCTGATATAGGAGGGACCAGTGGAGCCCGCGAGGAGGAGGTATTTACAGATATACCAGTGGTTTCGGAGCAGCTGGTGGGCTATGCTCCTATTGCCCCGGGATGGCTACAGGAGGAGTCCGAGCCGGAGGAGGACTACCATAGAGAGCTACCAGAGCCAGTGGTAGGTGGGGTGATGAGGTCCGGTAGTCAGGACCCTGATACTGAGGAGGAGGATCCCGAGGCCGAGGGGGAGGAGCCACCTGCTGAGATCGACGGCATGGGGTCCACTGCTGATGATATCATCGAGGGGTTGACTGACAGGAACGAGGAGTTGGAAGCTCAGATTGCTCATCTGGAGGAGCAGAACCAGACCCATCAGTATATGGAGGACCAGTACAGAGACCTGGCCTACCAGCTCGAGCACGACTTAGGGGTGGCCAAGACACAGCTGCAGGGCTACGAGTCCTCAGCGCAGCAGGTCGGACCACTGCTACATCAGCTAGTGGCCCGAAATGCTGAGTTGAGAGAGAGGTTGGAGCAGAGGGATCTGCAGATCGCCCACCTGAGGGCGAAACAGGAGGCCATGAGGTTTGAGGCCGGACTGGGGGTGGCTGCGAGGATGCGCGTCAGGGAGGCCTGGGCCAGGGAGGCCAGGAGGGTTGATCAGCTGGAGAACCAGCTAGAGGCCAGGGCAGTGAGGATAGAGACCCTGGGGCATGCCTTGGATGCAGCTTACCGTAGACCCCGGACTGAGGTAGGGGAGTCCAGCCGCTCGGTTCGCCGCAGGATCGGGGACGGAGCAGCCTCTTCTGGTCAGCAGGCTCGGATCCGTCATGATGTATAGTGATGGGATAGGATGGTTGTTTAGTTGTTAGTACAGTCAGTCCCACTTTTGTTTATGTTAGGGACATATTCATGTTTGTTTATGAAACTTTATATTTGTTGTTATGATTGGGGTAGCAGTTAAAACCCCAACTTTTGTGTTTTGAGGGATGGAAGGTTAGGATTCCCCACTTTTGTCTAGGGGGAAGGGTTATTGATGAATAGGACACAGTGGCGCATTTATAGCAGTATGCCACAGGTTTTGTATTGTAACAAACGGTGGTATATGAATATAAATGCAGATGTTTCACTTAAATCAAATGTGTTGATAAATATTTTACCTTTAATTGTTTATTTCAATAACATATGATGTAAAATGTGAATCTATAGGTAAAAGTCATCCGTTTCCTTATTCTAAACCATGCCAAGGGGAAGGCCACGTAACCGACAGGTCGAAGAGTCAGAAAGTGAGGTTGGAGACCAAACCAACCCCATGAGAATGTTCGCAGAGATGCTGGCCGAGGCTATGCAATCCAGACCACCACCTGAAAGAACCCAAGCCGCAGCCGAGCCAGCGCATCATCTGGCAAACTTTAAAGATTTCAAATTGGTCGGACCACCTGAGTTCAAGGGAACTCTTAACCCAATTGAAGCGCAGACCTGGATAGAGGAAATAGAAAAGGTCTTTGAAGTAGCAAGGGTGGCAGAGGAACAGAAAACAAGTTTTGCCACTTTCATGCTAAAAGGAGAAGCCAACTACTGGTGGAAAGCCAACAGAGGCCGAGTGGAAGAAGGCACTGTCGCTTGGGATCGCTTTAAGGAAATGTTCTTGGAAAATTACTTTCCAGAGAGCATGAAGCAGGAGATGGAGATCAAATTCCTAGAGCTAAAACAAGGGAACATGTCTGTGGCTGAGTACGCGGCTAAGTTTAATGAGTTGGCACGGTTTGCAGCTCACCAAGTCAGCACAGAGGAAAGGAAAGCTCGTAGGTTTGAGCAAGGGTTGAAACCATGGTTATACCGTTCCGTGGCTGTATTAAAAATCAGGACATTCGCAGAATTGATGGAAAGGGCAATCATTGCAGAGGGTGGCAGTGAGGCCCTGGCTAAGTACAATCAGGATAAGAGGAAGGGTCATGAGGGCCAGAAGTCAGGAAGCAGCGGGGGCAGCAACCCCAACAAACGGAAATGGAATGAAAGTCAATCTTTCGGGAGCAATAAACCCGGAGGAAACCCGTCTGGAGGGGAGGCAAGGAGACCAGGCAGGTGCAGTAATTGTGGTAAGAACCACACGGGGGAGTGTATGAAGGGAAAAAGCGTTTGCTACAAATGTGGGCAACCGGGGCACATGGCTCCCCAATGTCAGAACAAACCAAAGGGAGGTTGTTTCTCTTGTGGATCACCTGGCCACCAGATCAAGGATTGTCCAAAGAGGAAGGGCGACGCTGGGAGTGGCAACCGAAACAGCAACAACAACAACAACAGCAACAGCGGGAACAATAACCGGTTGAACTACGGGCCACCAGTCAGTCAAGCCAACAGGCCAACAGCCCGCACGTTCAACATGACGGTACAGGATGCCATGGAATCCAAGGACGTGGTATCAGGTATCATCCCAATCAATGATATAAATGCATATGTGCTATTTGATTCGGGTGCTACTTGTTCTTTTGTTTCTGAAGAATTTGCTAGTCAGTTAAATGTACCTTGTGAAAGGTTAGAACACCCTATGAACGTAGAAGTAGCAAACAAGGAAATTGTCCCCGTAGAATACATTCATAGGAATTGTTGTGCTGAGTTGCGAGGATTTAAGCTCAATGTGGATTTGATACCAATTCGACTGGGAGAGTTCGATGTAATCTTGGGAATGGATTGGCTATCAACCCACGGAGCAGTTATTGACTGTAAAAAGAAGTGTATACACCTAAAGACTCCTAATAAGTCGAAGGTGGTATTTTACGGTAGTAAGTCACCAAGCCAATCTTGTTGTCTTACTATGATGCAAACAAGGAGATTACTCAAGAAGGGTTGCGAATGTTATTTGGCCCATGTGGTTGATACTCGTCGAGTAGGGGATGAGATGAGTCAAATACCAGTCGTGAGAGAATTCACCGATGTCTTTCCCGAAGAGCTTCCGGGACTGCCGCCGGACAGGGAAATCGAGTTCATTATCGATTTGGCACCGGGAACCGCACCAATATCGAAGCCGCCGTATCGAATGGCACCTGTAGAGATGAAAGAGTTGATGGTGCAAACTGCAGGAGCTGTTAGATAAAGGATATATCAGGCCGAGCGTGTCACCGTGGGGAGCACCAGTCCTGTTTGTGAAGAAGAAGGATGGTTCAATGAGGCTTTGTATCGACTACCGGGAGCTGAACAAAGTTACGATTAAGAATAGGTATCCGCTTCCCAGAATTGACGATCTGTTCGATCAACTTAAGGGAGCGAAGTACTTTTCAAAGATCGACTTGAGAACCGGCTACCATCAGCTGAAGGTGAGGCAGGAAGATATCCCGAAGACTGCATTCATGACTCGTTATGGGCACTTCGAGTTCCTGGTAATGTCATTTGGATTGACGAATGCACCAGCAGCATTTATGGATATGATGAACAGAGTGTTCAAGCAGTACTTGGATAAATTCGTAGTCGTATTCATCGATGACATCTTGGTGTATTCGGAGACAGAGGAGGAGCATGCTGAACACTTAAGGATTGTATTAGAAGCTCTCAGGAAGGAGAAATTATATGCAAAGTTTTCTAAGTGTGAGTTTTGGTTGCAGAGGGTACAGTTTCTGGGTCATGTCATAGACAAGAATGGTGTTTCGGTGGACCCAGCAAAAGTAGAAGCAGTTATCAACTGGGAACAGCAGCCGAAGACGCCGACAGAGATCCGGAGTTTCTTGGGATTAGCGGGATACTATCGAAGATTCATCCAGGATTTTTCTAAGATAGCATCGCCGTTGACCAATCTCACCAGGAAAACAGTCAAGTTTGTTTGGTCGGAGAAGTGTGAGGAGAGTTTCATGGAATTGAAGAAGAGACTCAGCCAAGCACCAGTGTTGACCTTACCAGACAACACTGGGGGTTTTGTAGTGTATAGCGACGCGTCACACAAGGGTCTTGGCTGTGTACTGATGCAACACGACAAGGTCGTGGCGTACGCATCACGTCAGCTGAAAGATTATGAGAAGGGTTACCCGACTCATGACCTGGAGTTAGCCGTGGTGGTGTTCGCTTTGAAGATTTGGAGGCACTACCTATATGGGGAGAAGTGTGAGATATATACAGATCACAAAAGTCTGAAATATATCTTCACTCAAAAGGAGCTGAACATGAGGCAACGCCGATGGTTAGAATTGATCAAGGACTACGACTGTGAAATTCTGTACCATCCGGGCAAGGCAAATGTAGTGGCTGATGCCTTGAGTAGAAAAGGCAAGGTGAAATTGATGCAGCTGACAGTCCAGGAGGAATTGATACGAGACTTCGAACGTCTGGAGCTGGAAGTTAGGTATCCAATGGAGGTGGACGAAAGGGTGTTCGCCGTGACGGTAGGTCCAACTCTACTGGATAGGATACAGGAGGCTCAAGAATTTGACGAGGAATGTATTGGCATTAAGAAACAGTTATCGGAGGGAAAAGCCTCGAAGTATAAGGTTGACAGCACAGGATTGCTGAGATTCGAGGGGAGGATCTGGATACCCTACGTACCAGACTTAAGGGAAGAGATTTTGCAGGAGGCCCATAATACAAGGTTTTCGGTACATCCAGGTAGCACCAAGATGTATCAAGATCTTCGTCAACATTATTGGTGGCCGCATTTGAAAGGGGAAGTTGCAGAGTTCGTCAGCCGGTGTTTAACTTGTCAACGAATCAAGGCTGAGCATCAACGGCCGAGCGGATTATTGCAACCCTTAGAGATTCCCGAGTGGAAGTGGGAACACATCACTATGGATTTTGTGGTGGGACTCCCGACAACCCAAAAGGGTCTAGACGCCATCTGGGTGATCGTAGATCGGTTGACCAAGTCTGCCCATTTTCTACCGATCAAGATCAGGTACAAATTGGAACAGCTGGCAAAACTTTATGTGAAGGAAATAGTATCACGACATGGAGTGCCGGTATCCATTGTGTCTGACAGGGATCCGCGCTTCACGTCAAATTTTTGGAGAAGTCTGCAGGAGAGACTGGGAACACAGTTAAGAATGAGTACGGCATATCATCCCCAGACTGATGGTCAGAGTGAGCGAACAATTCAGACTCTAGAGGATATGCTCCGAGCAGTGGTGATGGACTTAAGTGGCAGCTGGGACGATCACTTGCCACTAGTAGAGTTCGCCTACAATAATAGTTACCATGCTAGTATTGGTATGCCACACCGTACGAAGCACTATATGGGAGAAAGTGTCGAACGCCGTTGTGTTGGGATGAAGTTGGTGAGCGGAGATTGTTGGGGCCAGAAATGGTACAACAGACCGTGGAGATCATTAAAATAATAAGACAACGGTTAGTAGCAGCCCAGGATCGCCAAAAGAAGTATGCCGACTTACACCGTCAGAAACGAGACTTTGAAGTTGGTAGCTTTGTGTTCTTGAAGGTATCTCCCTGGAAAGGCAAGATCCGTTTTGGGAAGAAGGGCAAATTGAGCCCTAGGTTCATAGGACCGTTCGAAATTTTGAGGCGGATCGGCGAAGTGGCGTACGAGGTAGCATTACCTCCTGAACTTGAGCACATTCACAATGTGTTTCACGTATCAGTGTTGCGTCCGTATAAGCCGGGCTACAGGCATGTCATCTCCTATGAACCAATCCAAGTCGAAAAGGATTTATCGTACGAGGAGGTTCCTGTTCAAATACTGGATAGGAAAGAGCAGAAGCTGAGGAATAAAATCATTCACTCGGTTAAAGTTCTCTGGAGAAATCACGCGGTAGAAGAGGCCACGTGGGAGCTCGAAGAAAAGATGAGAGCAAATTACCCTCAGTTGTTTGAATGACCTTAGATTGAAATTCCGAGGACGGAATTTTTATAAGGGGGAGAGGATGTAATGTCCAGGAATTTTAAACACTGTATCGAATTTATTTTTAATAAGAAATAAATTCATTATATTCAATTTTTTTTAAATTTAGTTGGATCCATGTGAGTATTATTATTTAATTATATAAATACGTGGTCCAATAATTTTCTGTGCATTAAAGGGACTCACTGATAGTTTGAATAAATTAGTGAGTTAGCCCTAAGAATTTATTTGCAAGAAAATTTGGGGAATTAATGAATAATTTTATCATTATCGGATTAAATGATTCGAATGAAGAATTATGGTTACAAATAAATATTTTCTTATAAACAACTAATTGGCTTAGTTATTCAATTTAAAATATAAGAATTTGCATAATGGTTAATTTAAGTAGGGCCAATTTTCTTTCATTAACACATCACTTTTATAATTTAAGCCCAAAACCCTCTCCTTTCCATTTTCCTATTGGGCCACCCCTCCTTTTTTTCCTATTTCAGCCGACCCAACCCCATTTGGGTTGAGCCCAAATTCCCTTTTTCAGTCGGGTCGATCCATGGTGATTGGTATTAGGATTGCCGGCATATTGATTGGGGAAAAAGGATCAAAATCAAGCCAAATTAGTATGTCAGTATATCCCAAGCCCTAGCCCCTCACAGTCGACACCAACCTAAGCGCACAAACCCTCCATCAATCAATCGTTCGGAACATGAGCTGGTGACTGGAAGGAGGGACGCCAAACGTGCGCCGGCGACACCACGAGGCAACCAGCGGTCGAAGGGGGGAAGAAACGTCGGCGACCGAGCGAACGCGGCAAGGACCAAGGGTCCCAGAAAAAACTGGTGACGCGACCGGTGAGACACACGGCTCGAGGACCGCCGGCGAAGCTAGCTGGGCTTGATGGGGCTTGAGGTGAACGATTGACAGCCTACTTCCCTCAAACCCTTAGGTATTGACCGGTTCCATTAGGGTATTAACCACAGAAATTGGGCAAACCCTGCCCTATAAGATGAACCCCAAATTGCCGATTTTTCCCTTGTCTGTGAGTTCCAATTAGAAACTAGGGTTTTTTTTTTTTTCTTTTTTTTGTGAGCAAATACAGAGAACAGGGGAGACAGGGGAGGCCATTGTGGATGTCCGGCTGGGTTAACTACTTCGGACGGCGACGACGGACGGCGACTCGGCCTACCCGAAGGTATAACCGTGAGGGACTGAGGGATTTTGAAATTCTTACTTCCTGCTGTATTGAACAAATTGTTCCTCTGTATGGGAAAATTGTTCTAGGTATTTGTTGAAATAAATTGTTAGCAGCTTTGAATTGGGTTAAAATCTGGTAACGAAACTGCTAACACTTTCGTTTGATTTGGAATTTGAAAAAAAAAAAAATTTGTATTGTATTGGGTTGATTTTTGGGGTTTAAACTTCTGTGTATCATAGAACCTTAATGTTCTGGTAAGTTGGTTTTAAATTGGTAAATTGATCCCTGTATTGGCTTTATGGGTTGGAAATTTGCTTGGGTTATGCTGTGTTAGAGTTCTAGAGTTGTACTATCATTTTGAGATTTTAAAACCTGTTACCAGTTGGTGTAAAATTTTGTTTGGCTTTATTTTTGGGAAATCTGTATTGTGTTTCTTTTTGGCTGTGTGATTCATTGTTTGGGGACCCTATATTCTAAAGGACCTTCAGGTCCTGGCAATTTGGTACTGAGCTGAGCATTGGCCACTGTCAAATGTTAGAACTTCCCACCATGTGTTTGTCAAAATGCCTTTGAGAATCAATTTGGTAGTTTTTCCCATTATTATTTGAATTAAGAATGCAATTGCGAACTAGTTAATATTATAAATAAAATTAGTAAAGTAATTATTTAGTATGAGTAATTACTAAATAAAGATAATAAATATTTAATTATTATTTAATAATAATAATTAAATATGAATAGAGTTAATGAATAATGATTTATTATAATAATAAATAACGATAATAAATATTTAATTATTAATTAATAATAATAATAATAGTTAAATATGAATAAATTTAATTATTTACTTATAATAAATAAAGATAATAAATATTTAATTATTATTTAACAATAATAATAATTAAATATGAATAAGGTTAATGAAATAATTATTTATTATTTTTCCAATAAATAATAAATAAAGATAATAAATATTTAATTATTATTTAATATATAATAATAATTAAGTATAAATGAAGTTACGAGGCAATAATGGATGGTAAGTACTTAATCATCAAATGAAATGATGATTAAGTATGAGGAAGATTAATAAGTTAATTATTTTTGGGCCTTAATAAATAAAGGTAATAAATATTTAATTATTAATAATAATAATTAAATATGAATAAAGTTAATAAAATAATTATTTATTATTTATTAATAAATAATAAATAAAGATAATGAATATTTAATTATTATTTAGCGATAATAGTAATTAAATATGAATAAAGATAATGAATATTTAATTATTATTTAGTAATAATAATAATTAAATATGAATAAAGTTAATGGAATAATTACATATTATTTAAGTATTAATATTAAGTGATAAACACTTGACTATTATTTAGTAAGACTAACACAGTGATCAAATAATAATTACTAATTTACCCCTAAGGTAGATGGTAATTAAGAGTAAACCAACTAGAGAATTGATCAATGGTTTTCTGTTATCTTTAAACCAAAATAAATTTATTAAACCATACCTAGACACAATTAAAGGTAATAAATTAAGTATTCAAATGATAGTGATCATGATTAATTATTATCTAATAGCTAAAGGTCATTAATAAATTTCTGTTTAGCTAATGTCAATTAGTAATTTAATATAGATGATGAATTTTACCTGTTAAGTAAAAGGCATAGTAAGAGGTGCCAATATACAACTGTTAATTGATGAATCGACTTTACCCGATGATAGGTCACTCGAGGTCAATTAATTAAAGCTAGAATTTATCTGTAGCTGAGCAAACAGGCAAGTCCTCTATCCCGAACTTCGATTTCTGCAAGTTCCTAACCCTAAACTTCTTGCATTATTGCAAGTTCTTCCTTACTCAACTTTTTACCTTGAGCAATACTTCTAAAACCTTATGCAGTATTTTAATTCATGCAAAAGGTATATATTATTGCAAGTATTCTTTAAGCTTGAATTTTATCTCCAAGCATGCTATAAGTGGTCTAATTACTTTTAAAATTATTCCACATCTGTGCATTTATTGGCATTCGTACTCATGCATTTGAATTCGAATATCGAATTAAATTCAGAAGTTTTATGAACCATTCATGGTTAAGTCTGAACCCTTGTTCGGTCAGACAATTTTGTGAAAATTTATAAAAGCTATCCGAACCAATCAATGGTAAGGATTCTTAGACTGTATGAACACCCCTTTATTTATAGGGGAGTACCCCACGTACCGTATATAAGGTACAAACAGCAGAATTAAATGTTATGCATATACATAGGGTACGCGAGGCTGATCCCCTCAAGTACGTCATTCTGTAGCCAGTAACCAGAGGGTCAACCAGCTATTGACTCCTCTGGAAGTTATCGTTCAAAGTCTATTTGACTATCAATTGTTCTAAAAGCATTTAATGTTCTTGCTTCTGATTATTCTATTGTTGAAATCCCTTTAATATCCCTTCATCATGATATATCCTTATTGTTGCACTTTAAACTTGCTGGGCAAATTCGTTGCTCATTCTTGCTATATCATGATTTCATTGCAGCTAAACCCGAGACGTCAGGGAAGAACAAAGGGAAAGAAAAGATGAAATGATAGATTTCTAGTAGCAGACTTTAGATTTATGTGTTAGTTAATTTCGGTTAATGTAATCTAAACCTTGATAGCTATTTAAGGTATGTATTGTGTAAATGTTTAAGGTTAATCGTATTCTGGGACTAGTGACACCTTGTAATGAACAATGTATGTTTATTATATTCCGCACTTTTAGATATCATATGTTGTTAAAGGTGAATGTTTGTATTGGATCGTGATGACCAGATCCGGGTATTTGGAGACCCGAATTTGGGAGCGTCACAATAGTGCTTTATGGTTCTTGAACTTTTTCAAGATTTATTTCCCTCCCACTAGCCCTTTCAATGATAAACACCTTTATCCATGAAGGCAGCATGTTTTGTAACAAACACCTTTTGCTCAGTAGGATTATAGAACATATATCCTAAACTTACTTTAAGAAATCCCACAAATCTGCACTTGTCAGATCTTGTCCCAAGCTTATCCTTTTGAAACCTTTTTCACATAAGCTTGGACAACCCCTATTCTTAACATGCTTAAGACTAGGTTTCCTCCCTGTCCATAACTCAAATGGAGTTTTGAGGATGGATTTTGAGGAGACCTTATTTATAGATATGCAGCCGTTTCTAGGGCATAACCCCAAAAGGATACTAAAATGTCGGTAAAAATCATCATGAACCGTACCATGTCCAACAAGGTACTATTTCTCCTTTCAAATACAACAATCAATTATTGCGTATCAAGAAGCGTCTATTGTGAGAAAATACCATGTTGAGATGATCTAGAAACTCATTACACAAGTATTCCTTCCTCGATCCGATCAAAGAATCCTAATACTTTGTTAGTTTATTTTTCTTGTGAATTCTTTGAACCTTTCAAATGATTCAGATTTGTATTTTATCAAATACACATATTCAACTCTTTAAATGATTATCTCTTTTTGTTTTACTAGTTTGTTCAATTTGCAAAATATTTTCATGTAAATCAAGTGTACAAAGTCCATCAACTAATCTTCTAGTTCCAAATAAAATATTATCATTATAAATAAAACAACCATTGTTCTTAAATATAATACCAAAACCTTCCTTGTCAAACAACGAAATGAAAATAATGTTTCTAACGAGAACTGGAACATAATAACAACTTATTAACTTAATAGACTTGCCTGTAGGCAACGCTAAACTATAAGTTCGTACGACTAATGTAACAACCTTTGCTTCATTCCCCACATGCAGGATTACTTCTCCTTTATTTAGCTTTCTACTTCTGCTTAGGCCCTGCAAAGAATTACATATGTGAGCATCACAACCGGTATCCAATACCCAAGTAGAACTTGACTTATAAAAAGATTTATTTCAATCATGAACAAACCTGTATCTGTAATCGAAGCTTCACTAAGCTTCTTCTGGTTAGCCTCTGCAAGATACTCCTTAGAGTTTCTTTTCCAGTGTCCTCGCTTATTGCAGTGGAAGTAAACTCTTTTGCTATCAGCATCAGCTTTGTTCTTATTGTCCTTTATTTTTGCTTTTCCATTTGCCTTCTTTGAATTTTTCTTCTTTTCAGAAGATCCTTTGGCCTGCTTCCTTGGAAGTTTCATCTACTAGTAAGACTTGGTCTTTCTTGGTTGAAAAGTGACTCTCAACATTTTCAACATGTTAAGCAACTCAGGCAGGCTAATAATTAGCTTGTTCATGTGAAAATTCACAACAAATTGTGAGGAGTCCGGGAGTGACTGTAAGATCAAATCTTGGCTCAACTCTCCATCCATGACAAAACCTAGTTGTCCTAGTTGTTCAATCAGATTGATCATCTTAAGGATATGTGTATGTACTGTATTGTCATCGGTTATTCTAGATCAGAAGAGCTCTTTAAATATCTGATATCTAGCAGACCTACTTTGCTCACCATATAAAACATGAAGGTGCAGCAACATAGTAGGCTCATCCATTTTCTCGTGTTGACGCTATAACTCATTACTCATGGATGTCAACATAATGCACTGAGCCACCTGTGCATCATTTTACCACTTTTTAAAAGTAGCAAGCTCTTCCTCAGAGGTATTGTTTACAACCATTGCAAAGACTAGCGAATTTAGGACGTAAGAAAACTTTTTAGCCTTGAGAACTATTCTCAAATTCCTTAACCAATCCGTTTAATTTGGTTCGGTTAATTTATTAGCATCTAATATGCTTCGCAGTGATAGTGAATTAGACATTTGTAAAACTCTGTAAATGAATTTGTAATTTAACAACGTTAGCATGCATTCATTTTATTAATTACCAGATTAATTTAGGTCTTTATTAAAATGGTGTCTCCCACTATTTTCTTCAAAATGAGGTCACAACGTTAGCATGCATTCATCTAATATGTGTCTATTGTATTTGTGACTTTGTAAAATCTACTTAGTGAGAAAGGATCCAATTGCAATAAATATATAGCCTTGTGTGTGCACAACAAACTATATATTTATTTAAAAGGTAGACAACTCTTGTTGATTACATCTCCATGTAACTCCTTTATATTTTGCCTCTTAGATTATAATGGTCAAGTGTGTGCACATTCGAACTAAAATAATCTAAGTTAAGTTAAACCCAGCATTTCCATATAAGTGAAGAGAAAAATACAGTCCTTGTGTGTGCACAACAAAATAATATTGTTCAATTCCTTATAAACATCCAATGTAATAAAGCAACATCTCAAATATTTAATACTTGCCTTGTGTGTGCACAACAAACTTATATTAAATATTCAATACTCTATCGCTTTACCATGCTAGAAGGTTACGTTCGACATTCTCCAATGTCTTTGAACGCAATCAACTTAATATCTATTATCTTTTGAGGGTTTTTGTTATTAATTGTCTCATCTTGTTTAGCGCACATACAAATATATATATATATAAAAATACGCGTCATATTAAACATACATCATATATGTATAATAATATATTTACTATATAATTAGCATGCATCATAGAATACTATATTCTATCTGGGATGATTATAGACTTAATTCTAATTTGGTTCATTAGAGCTACCATGAACCAAAAGGTCAAACCTAGGGTGCAATAATAAAATAATGAATATAACTATTACATTCAACCCGGGCTTCATTACAAACGGATCTTCAATGTTCCTGCTCTTCAGCTCTAATTTCTTGAGTAATTCTATAAAATCCTATTACAAACTATTTTTAATAAAACAGAAATCCTTGATCAGCAGTCAATGGAAGGTACATAGGAGGGAGATAAAATTTACATCAAAAACTTAGATAGGCGAGGTACGCAGACCCCATTTATAAAAAAGCTCATTCATTCAAGTATCCATCAAAATTAAATCCAATCATATTGGTCAATGGTCCATAATCATCCCCTTTATTATCATACATGTCATCACATATATCATAATGTATTCATCCAATAAAAATAAAACATTCAATATATATATATATATATTGATATCATTTAATAGGCAATATTAGTTAGTATGAAATCCAATTTTAACTCCAATTAGTTATCATGAAATTCAATTCCAACTCTAATTAGTTATCATGAAATTTAATTTCAATTAAAATAAACTCCTTTATTTCTAATTTAGAATTTCTGAAAAAGCAGAAAACCTGGACTTTCAGCACTTCAAGCACCGCGGCTTAAGCCAAATGTCGCGGCTCATAATGAAGAGCGCCGTTTTTGCAATCCCAAGAATCACCTTATGCAATATCATTAATTGAGAAAAGATAAAAGATATACCTTTGAAGAAAATCAACGCTTTGATGTAGACTTCAAGTTCCAATCCTTGTTCCTCCGCGATCTTTCTAATCCTCGGATCAAATGTTCGCCACAAAAGTATGCAACGCCCAAGAGGTGATCCACCAAGAGAAACTGATTGAAAATGTGATTTTAGATTCTACTAGATCTTGGGTGGCTAGCCCTAATTCTCTCTATCCTAATACCTTAGGGTTTTGAGAATACTTGCAAGAGAGATGCAAGTTACAATAGATGCATTAGTCAATCCCACAATAATACCCCTCTTATTTATAGACTAACCCTTTTCCCAAACCTTTTAGAAATTAGAGTTTTATTTAATTCCCAATCTAATTAGGAATTATAATAATAATAATAAGACTCCTCTTATTTATTTATAGTCTAGTATTTCTCCAAATACTTAATTATAAATATTAGTATTTCTGTAACGAATATAAATTAAGTAAAAAGAATTCTAAATATTTATTAAATAAAATAAATATTTTTATGTGGAATAATTTATTTGCATGTAATTATGTTGATTAGTTATATGTGGGATGATTTTATATATTGGTGCGTATTTTAGTACGTTAATGTGCTAGAAATATACTAATTTAATTAAATAATTAAATTAATGGGCTAGTAAATGGCTAAATAAAAATTATAATTATATCGATAAAGTTCAATTTAATTTATTAATAAACCTAAGTTAATCCAATTTAAAATTCATAAAATACTGAAATAAAATAAAAATAAACCAAGGGAGCTTAATTGGGTTTTTCCAAACATGATTTAGAGCCTTTGTATTTTCTAACTGCTGAAACCTTTTATTTTCAGTAACTAGTAAACCCAACTTAAGTTCACGTAATACCTTACTCTTCAGTTTATTCCATACACTCATATTATAAGGCTGAGAAAAAGAGAAATTGAGAGAGTTATCAGTGAGAAAATTTGAGAAGAAGTTCTGGTAAATCAAGGAGTAACAAACTTTCTTCATCATCTATCTAGGTTAAGAAGGATTCAAGAGGTAATGATTAAACTCTAAAACTCTTCATTTTTGTTTATTTTTTTTCAAATGTAATGTTGCTAAAAATTGATTTGGTTGTGTGATTTTATGAAGAGTTAGGATATGTGTATTTTTTGGTGTATATAATCTGTTAAGTATCATTTATATCTGGTATTAAAGTAATCAAATTCGAATTGGTGTATAAAAGAGAAAGAATTAGACTTTTGGTTCATTGTATATATTATGGTTTATTTTAGAGGCACAATTGGTGGTGAATCCATGCTTAGAGTTGTAAATTGATGGTTGAATATTGCAATACTCTGAAATACAAAAATAATGCAACTTGAATGAATCAAAATGGATGTAAAACGAATTCGGGGTGAATGATTTTCTAAAATATGGAAAAAGAGCATGAACATGGAATTTGCATCCTTAATTTTGGTTGTTGAAAGTTTTTGAGTTATTGTAATCGCTCTATAAATGGTTCTGTTGTGTTTAACGAATTTGTTGGGTTAGAAATCAACTAATTTGGGGATACTAGGTTTGTAGTGCAAGAAAAGGTATGTATTGTAAAGTTAATGATAAGAGTTGTACTAACATTGTAAGCACTATTATGGTCGAGAAAGCGGGTTTGTCAATAGTTGCGCATCCTCAGTTTTACACGTTGCAAGGAGTTAGTAGTATTAGAGAGGTAGAGGTGACTAAACAGGTGATATTTTCATTTAAAATTGGAAGATATAAAGATGAGGTGTTATGCGATGTAGTTCCGACAAACACTTGTCATTTACTACTTGGGAGACCATGGTTGCGACAGATGTGTTAACCATGATAGCCCTACAAATCGGTACTCATTAGTGTATAATCAAAGGAAGATCACTTTAATACCAGACATTCTAGCAATTCATGAAAATCTAGAGCATTTACGAAAAAACAATGTTCAAAAGTAAGAGAATGCTCGAAAAGATGAGTGTGTAAAAGAAAACATAGATGAAAATCAAAATGAAAAGAATAGAGAGATTAAGAAAAGTGAGACTGAAAATAAAAGAAAGAATGAAACAGTTGAGAGAAAAATTAAGCAAAAATAAGAGAGAAAAATAAGTGACTGTGCAAAAAAGAGTGAGTGTGAAATAATATTGAACACTAACCAAATTAACTCTGTTTTGTCTAGCTCTGTTGTGTCTCTTATATAGGTGATTGATTGCGTGTCCAGTGCTATCATTCCGTACCGATCAACTTATAGCATTCTCGAGGAGACGACGAAATTACAAAGACAGGTTAGAGAGTTGATGGAGAGGGGTATCGTGAAAGAAAGCATGAGTTCGTGTGTCGTTCATGAGATCATAGTACCTAAGAAGGATAGGACGTCGAACATGTGCGTTGATTTTCAATTGGTAAACAAGTATTGATATTCTTTTCTTTGCTTAAGTAATATGCTAGATGAATTGCATAGTGCTTATGTTTTGTCTAAATTTGTTTTGATTAGTGGTTATCATCAAATTAACATGAGAGAATGTGATGGATGGAAAGTTGCATTAACATGGGATTTGTATAAGTGGTTAGTTATTTCGGTTAGATTAACTAATGCATCTAGTGTTTTTATGAGTTGGGAATTTTTGTAAGGGGCAGAGTGTTCTTCGCGAACTGTAAAAAAAAAAACTAAAATTGTAACCAAGCGTCGCCACGCTGGTATTGGGCGCGGCCGCACGGCTGCCCAGTATAAAAGTAGCGCGACCGCGCTAGTATCAGAACAGACCCAATAATGAGATGTTAAGTGTGCAGTCCGGAGGATGTTAACTTAATCTATTCTAATGAATAAAGTGACGCCTAAAACATGTAATAAGACATAATATCAGGTTGTAATCACAAAAATGATATTATAAGTCCTGAACTAGGAGTTTATGAAAAGTCTTTAGCGTGATATTCGTGAGATATGGAGATGTCGTTCAAACACCATGTCTTGCACCATATTCTAATAGGGAGTTCAGATTCATGAAATAATTCAATAAGGATATTCAGAACTTGAACTAAAGTAATAAACTTAACTAAAATGGGAACTAAACCAATAAAGTTAGTTTTAATATGACTAATTGGTATTATGATCTTAACGATCTATGTAGGATATTTGAAGAGCATGAATTATAAGTTGGTAACGAATGCAGAAGGCAAGTTTCCTAACCTTTGCTACTTGAATATTCAGCGAGGATTATAAGTTTGTTCAATGTCTATGATTCTTAAGTAAGCTTTCTAATTCTTTCCGAAAGCAGTACTTCGATAGATAATGTTTATTCGATTATAAATCACTGTTACTCAATCATTGCTTATGTACCATTAGACGAGATTATATTGTTATTAAACTCTTAAATGGCTACCGAACCCTTTTTGATTCGACTAGTCCATAGTTGATGAACGTTTTAAAGATCTAAAATTTCTTTGAAGTTAATCCAAACCAACTTGTCTTTGGTATGGATCATAATGTTAAAGCTAAGATGAACAACCCTAAATTAGGGGTATATGTTATCAGAAACTATAATTCCGAGCTACGCGATAACGATGATATGTTTGTGCGCAATACATAGTACAAAGGGCTGATCACCTGGAGTACGAGATGGATGGTCCATAGTCTCTAGATTGTTAAAGGTTACGATAGAAAAGCTTGCTAATCTGGGACATAGTTCGTGGTCTTGTGACCCTCAGTATATACCTTTGATCTCGAAATATAATATTGATTTAAAAGTCGCTTATTCCAATGAACTCACAGCTCTTGACTTAAAGTTGATTGTTTCCAGTATAAGAATACATTATTCAGTTGAAGCATATTCCTTTGTTCACTCGCATACTGTTATGGTATATTGTTCTATCTGTGGGCATTTGTTTTGCTCACTCTTCTATAAAAACATTTCAGTTAAGGCCGAAAAAACTGAGGAGCCGTCTACAAGCAAAGGCAAAGGCAAGACGCATAAGTAAATGTAGTTTAGATATCTTTATTTCTGAAGCTTATGTAATGGATTTAATTATGTTTATATTATTCTGTTGTTATGATGTAATAATTAAGGTTAGATAACTTGGGATTTCATTTGATTATATAACCTTTTATAGGGATTATTAATTATGAAGTTTATTATCCTTTGTTATGGGTAGATAGATGTGATTGTGATGGATCGTGAGCACCAGATCCGTGGAATTGAAGTACCCGAATTTGAGGTTGTCACAACTTCTCAAAATACTATATTATTATTATTTAGTCAATTTAATAATAATAATAATAATAATAATAATAATAATAATAAGATGGTGATGACTACTCTTATTAATTTATAATTTAGTATTTCTTCAAATACTTAATTATGAATATTAAGTTATTTAATTTATTCCACTAATAAATTAAATACACTTAATTTATTATCATTAAGCTAATTACTTCTAAAATCATATTTCTTCCTTTTGTGTGAGACCCTCTAGGTTCAATATTAAGCCAGTAGTAGAATAAATAAATTAGAACTATTCTAATATTTTTTATAATGAATTAAACTCCTTTAATTCAAATATAAATAAATAATATTTATGCTACATCATGAGTGACACGTTATAAATAATGTATCATGACTATCCGAATAATATGAATTCAATGTTTAATCATAAAGGATTATCACAAAGAATACAAAGAACCTTTTTTGTGAATAGTTATCATACAATTCAATCCTTCTTCCATACAGTGTCCCGATTAAACATAAGACATGGAATTACTGACAAGTCTTATTTATTTAATCATATGCATTTCGATTCTAAAATGCACAATTCTGATTAATGTAAATTAGAAACTCCTTTCTAATTTCCATTCTACCTTGGCCAAGGATTTCTGAGTTGTCACTTATCGAATCGCATAGGACATTCTCTCCCTTTACTAGAAGTGGTTGATCCTTTGTTGATCATTCACCTACCTCCATGTATATTTTATTATACCGGAACATACCCTATGACATACTCTAAAGTATTAAGAAATATGACAAAGTATAATTTAGAATATACAAGGTACTATAATGATCTCAAGTCCAAGGATCACTTGTACAACTATCACTATAGGAACTCCCATTGTAAGACAAGTAAAACTCCATTAGGGTTCCTTTAAGCGAATCACGTGCAGTGAACTTATTCTCCAATAAGCACATATATACTTATTTTATTGTCTCCATACAAATTATTATGAGATCAATCATCCTCTTCAATAGAGCAAGCATAGTATGTACTAATCTATCCGGAATCAGTAACCCCGCATAAGTGATTCAACGATTAGGAACATTTTAGTTTTTGAGCTATCTAAAATTTAGATCTCATTAGCATGATCATCATCATGATTCTAAAATTATTGCTCTAAAACTATGGGTTTATCTCATTTAATTAATTCGACCAATAATCATGGATAAAGTATACCTTTTAATTAAACGAATTCTTTTATTAATAAATTAACAAAATTACAAAGTAAATGCTTATCACATCTTATGTGATTGGCTTGAGGGCATACTACTTTAAAAATGATCAAAGAATGCAAGTATACTTGTGTGGGGGTATTAATAGCCAACCCAAGAGTTAGGGTATAATAGACATTACACCGCTCTTGTTAACCTAATCATCCCCTAAGGTTAGGCTAATCATCTACAATTAAACTAACTAAAGGTAGACAAAATCATTGTTATGCAAGACTTATTGATAAAGTGATTGGGGGCATTAATTAAGCTTGCTTGTTAAGACTTAAAACTTACCATTTATGGAAAGTTGGAAGCCCCACATGTCCCCCCATCCCCCTTAGATGGGTATACATTCCCTCCTTGTCCCCTCATTTCATTTCATCTCTATTTCATGCTTATTTCATTTGCATCTTGACCAAAACCTTGGACTTTATAACTTTGGGTCCTAAAAACTGGGTTTTAACCTTAGGCTTACATGGCTCAACCCTTGGCTTCAACCCTAGCCAAGCCACTCCAATCCTAGGCTCAACCCTAGCCAAATCACTCCAACTCTAGGCTCAACCCTAGGCTCACATAGCTCGGTTAGACCAAACTAAGTCGATTACTCGTTTTCTTTCCAGTTAGGTTTTCCTAACTAGTTCGGTTAGCCAAACTGCAAAATTTTTTCTTCGTAAAACTTTTTTATTAGAGATTACGTCTCCCTTTCCTGAATAAACGCTATGACGTAATTCGAAAAGTCGAAAAAATGAAAAAGCGTTTTATGCGTTTTATGAATAGTATTTTAGCGTTTTTCTCGAAAATTTTTATTTTTCTTCTAAAAATACCAACATATATACATAACACATATACTAGGTCAAAAATTGACCTTTAACCACATAAACACACATGCATTTCCATCAAAATATTTATTTTATTTAATAAATATTATTAACCCTAATTACAAGGATAAGCTATATTCTCAATCGTTACATTCTTCCCCCTTATAAGAATTCTATCCCCAGAATCACAATACATGGTTACACAAAAAGATGACCATAATTAATCCTCATTTTATCTTCGAGTTCTCATGTTGCCTCCTCGGTATTGTGATTTTTCCATACTACCTTTACAGAAGATGTAACTTTATTTTTTAAGACTTGTTATTTCCTATCAATTATTTGAATAGGAATTTCTTCATATATTAAGTCTTTTTCAACCTGAATAGGTTCATATTCTATTACGTGTTTATAGTCTTGCTTATAAGGTCGTAAAACTAACACATGAAACACATTATGTATGTGCTCCAGCTCCGAAGGTAAGGCTACTTTGTAAGCTACTTTTCCTACCCTCCTTAACATTTCAAATGGTCCTATTAATCTTGGACTTAACTTCCCTTTCCAGATAGATACCTTCAAAAACACATAATTGTCGACTTCAAAATCCCGCTTTTGGCGATGCTAATCCGCATACTTCTTATGTCGGTCTTGAGCTGTGATTAGCCTCGCTCTTATCACTTTCACGATTTCCGCAATCTGGTGCACCAATTCAGGTCCCAACAGTCGACATTCCCCCTCCTCATCTCAGCACAGTGGCGTTCTGCATTTACTTCCGTATAACGCTTCGTAAAGAGGTATGTCTATACTCGCGTGATAGCTATTATTATAAGCAAATTCTACTAGAGGTAGGTAGTTATCCCAATTCCCTTTAAAGTCCATGACACGGGCTCTCAGCATATCTTCCAAGGTCTGAATCGTTCTCTCACTTTGTCCGTCTATTTAAGGAAGATACACCGTGCTCAACCTTAGTTGCGTTCCCATTCGTTCTTATAAGCTCTTTCAGAAATTTGACGTGAACCGTGGATCTCAATCGGACACAATCGAAATTGGCACTCCATGTCTTGAAATAATTTCTTTGACATAAAGTTTTGCTAACTGGTCTAAATTAGACCTTATCTTAATCGACAAGAAATGCGTCAACTTAGTCAAACGATCTACTATAATCCATATAACATTGTATCCCCTCTGCGTATTTGGAAGTCCTATCACAAAATTCATTGTGATATGCTCTTATTTCCATTCTGAAATTTCTAACGGTTGTAACAGCCTGCTTGGTCTTTGATGTTCGACCTTAAGTTTCTGACAAGTTAGACACCTGCTGACGCACTCCACGACTTCTCTCTTCATGTTTGGCCATCAAAAATGTTGTCGAAGGTCTTGATATATCTTCGTACTACCCAGATGAGGTGGAGATCAAAGTCAACCTTGCACTCGTGGACGATCTGACCATTCACCACTGTGGCATCTAATTAAAAAGGTAACCCAAAATAACCCCAACAGACACATACTCCTTTTTTCCATATATATGTGTGTGTGTGTGTGTATATATATATATATATAAGATATCATATTTTGATAGTGATTATGGTGGTTGGTCAGGTGATAAAAAATCCATTGCAGGTTTTTACATGATGCTTGTTAATTATTTGATCTTTTAGAGCGCTAAAAAGCAGACAATTGTTAGCAGATCTTCAATTGAATCTGAATACAAGGTTGTTGTTGATACTACTTGTGAATTAGTTTGGTTCAGAAGTTTAATTCTTGATCTTGGTATTTCTGTTTGTACTCATATTCCTTTATTTGTGGACAATTGACTGCTATATCTGTTGCTTCTAATCCTGATTTACATGCTCGAACAAAACAAATTGAAGTGATTGTCATTTTGTGAGAGATAAAGTAATTGATAGATCTATCTTGCCTCAATTTATTTCTACTACTTTTTAGCTGGCAAATATTTTCACTAACTGTCTAAGTAGACATTCACCTTGGTTTCTTCTTTCTAAATTAGGCGTCTTCAATCCTCTTAGTCCTCCAATCATCCTATCAATAGCATAACGCATAAGTTTGTGCTAACACAATTGGTATTACTCATGAGTAAAATCAAGACATAAAGCAGAGTTTTCCAATGAAGTCATTGTTCAAACAGTGTCTCACACAAGCATAAAAGAAAAATTACATATTTGTAACTTGAATGTAATTTCTACTAGTTAAATTATTATATAGTTATTTAAGCAAGTGAGTTACACTCAAGTGTAGGCATGTCAATGAGCCAAATCTTGACACTAATTTGATTTGTTCCAGTCTAATCTATTGGATTAGAGCCCCAACTCCTTTTATCCAATGATCCACGATATTTGATTCGTTGGATCAATATTATAAATGGGTCAAATTATGACTCTGATATGATTTGACCCACTGATCCAAAAATAATAATTAAAAAGAGTTTGCGTTATTTCGCTATTATCCTTTGTTGGGCCTATTAAGTTTTGGTTCTCCCACGAAACCTCCAAACATCACGAATTATCCTCTCTTTCCCATCTTATTTACTTTCTCTCTCCTCTATTTCTAAATATATATATATGTATAAATATAGGGTAATGATCCATAACATGTATTTGTTATGGATCCTTATAAGGCATACACCATCTATACCATTGAAATAAGAAGGAACGACCAAGATTAGAAATTAAAAAAAAACGCATACCATCCGCTACTAATAGTAGCAGACACTAATTAGAATAAGGGTTTGACTTTATTAACTAGGGTTTAGGATTTATAAACTAGGTTTTAGGGTTTATTAACTAGGGTTTAGAGTTTATTAACTAGGATTTAGTGTTTATTATAGGGTTTATGGTTTATAAATCAGGGTTTAGAGTTTATTAACCAGAATTTAGGGTTTATTAACCTTAAACTCTAAACCCAGTTAAAAACGAAATTAATAAACCCTAGGTCCTGGTTAATAAACTCTAAACCCTAGTTAATAAAGACAAACTCTTATTTTGATTAGGCTCCACTACTATTAGTAGCGGATGGTATGTGTTTTTTTATTGTCCGCTACTAATAGTAGCAGACGTCGATTTTCAGATTTTAATCTTAGCCGTTCTTTTTTATTTTCAATTGTATAGATGGTGTATATATACCCATAAGGATCCATAATAAATACATACTATAGATCATTCCCCATAAATATATATATTCAAAAGAAATTTCAGAGTCTAAAATTACTTGATGTACTACTATTAGTAACTCTACCACTACTACTTTTTTTAGCAACATAAATGAAAATTTATATAAAAAATTGTTTCCAGCCCATAAAATTAAAAAAATATATTAAATATATCTACTAAGGCTACCGACAATAAGAGAAAACAAAACTAAAACCTTTTGAACCAATAATATATAATGTAAACTTACTAGAATACTCGAGAGTAATTAAATATACAAAATATGCGCTGATTGTAATCGATTGCAAATATGAATGAATATGGCAGTAAACTAACAGTACTGTTCTACTAAAATAAGAAAGTCAGTGAATTTAAAATCAGGGAACAATTAATAGTTCAATCCGTAAATGGGTGTTAACGCCAAAATCTGACCGCTCGCCAAATCACCAAACAACGAGCCAAGAAGACGTTTACAATCGAGGATATGCAATTGCTTTAGTGTGTATGTAGAATAAAAAATTGACTCATGGAAATAAAGTAATAACACAAGAATTTTACGTGAAAACCCAATTGGAAAAAAAATCACGGGACGAGATAAAAAATTCACTAAAAAATAATATGGAGAGTATAAATTATTTATTCTTGTAATATTCGAGGTCACGTTGTAATTTAATATTTGTAATAAATTGAATTTATGTGAAACTCTTATGTGATTTCAATTATTATTTGTATATGTGTTATATATATATATATATATATATATATATATATATATGTTATATATCTATATATATATATATATATTTAATTGGGATATGTGATGAGATGAATTTAAATAGTTGGTTTTGATTAATTTAACTATTTGAATTAACTAGGTAGTTATCAATTTTATTAAATACAAGCAATGGAATTAAAACTCAAAATTGAGTTCAGAGTGGAATTTGAAGACGCGGACTGTATATTTGAGTCCAGAACGTCGAAATTAGTAAGTATAGACTGTAATCACAAAATGTATCGGGGTTGACTTTTTGGTCAAAGTCAACCGGTTGATTTTTTTCGAATAAAAAGTCAAAATCAAATTTCAGGAGCTAATTTGGCGAAACGAATAATCCCATGATGTTCAGAACGTCGATTTTAGTAGGAATCGATATTATTAGCGAATAGTTTGGTTCCGGAGGGTAAAATGGTCAAATAATTATTTAATTGATTAATTGATTAATATAATATTTTATTAATTAAAATTGTATCAGCTGAATTTGGAGGGACCCATGTGACTATCAAATTGGGACAAATGAGAGAGGAGAGCATGGTTATAGAAATTAGGAAGATGGGAGTTACAATTTATTTTTAATTTCTTCTCTTTTATTCCAAGACTCTTCATTCCATAACCTCTCTCTCTATTATTTGAATTAAACTGATGCAATATGATTAAATGTGTAAACTGATGGTTAAAGAGATGAAAAGGCAAGAAAATCAATTGCCAATAATATCTACAAATACTCTCCAACCCAAAATACTTCTTCTTTATCCTAAAATTCTACCGAGAGTAAAATTGAGATTGAGAGCTTAAGAGAGTTAGTACGAATTCTGGAGGATTACTGAAGATTTGACAAGCAAAGAGAGGGAGCATCAGATTAAACCAAGAGGGAATTCATCCAAAAGAGGTAACCCATAAACTTTGTTTTATGTTCTTAAAGAAATAAGGAGAAAAATGCATGTTTGTTGGTAATTGAATTGTTTGTGGTTTCGTGTTGCTATATTGTTGATGTTAGGATATTAAGAATAAAAGTTCTGGGTTAATCATGCTTCAAATTCACAGAAAATCAAAGAATTATGTCATGCATGCTCTATGTTTGATAAAATGACTCTAATAAGCTAAATCAATCAAAAAGTAGAAATTTGTTGAAGTTTGATGTTGTGTTATGTGTCAACATGTTAGAATAGATGATCTGGACATTAGTAATAATTTTATTGCATGCTAGAATCAAAATCGCGGATTTTTGTCAATTTGGGTTTAACTAGTAATCTGTGACTTTTTGGATTTTTCGGACCATTAGAAATGTACCCCCGGTAATCCGAATGATGTATGTATTAATTTTGTAAAATACTAGGTAGCATGATATCTAACCTAACCAAGTTTGAATCAAATCCGAATTAAAACGAGCAAGATATGATTTTCGGGAGCAAGCATGAAAATAAGAAAAACTGTAGATTCTGGGAAATTCCCAGAAATTTCTTAGTCTCAAGAACAGTCATGCACGCTTATCTAGGCATCTGGTTTGTGGTCTTAATATGTTAGTTTGATGTATGTGTTAATTTTGTGAAATACTAGGTAGTATGATGTATATGCTAACCAAGTTTCAAAGGAAACGGGTTTACATTGAGCAAGATATGAATTTTGGGAACTAGCATGAAAATAACCAAAATCTAGAAAAATCTGGAAAACCCAGAAATTTTTCTAACTCTGGAAACAGTCCGCGCACGCTTATCTAGTCATTCGGTTTATGGTCTTATTGTGTTAATTTCATGAATGTTATATTTTTGTAAAATATCGTGATGTATGAAGTTTAATGTGTCCAAATATCATGGTCATCCGATCTGTAGGTTAGTAAATATAAATTCATGAAATAGGCTGCTTGAAAAGGAAAAATCTGGAAAACCCATAAATTTTTCCGTCTGAAAGCAGGTCGGGCACGCTTATCTAGGCTCCTGGATTGTGGTCTTATTATGTTATTTTCATGTATGTAATATTTTTTATAAAATACTATGTTGTATGAAGTTTATTGTGTCTAAGTATCATGGTCATATCATCTGTAGATTAGTGGAAATAAAATCGCAAAAGTGGCTGCAAGAAACGAAAATTTCAATGTCGGGTCAAAAAAAAATTCCTCTGATTCTAAAGTTGTATAGTTTTATCTATGTGATGCGACATGTTATGTGATTAATTTGTATTGATAATAGAATGAGAATTAGATATATATTCTAATTGAAATGAAATGAATCATTTATCCTTAAAACTAGTATTTGAATACTTAGTTGCTTAATGTGATTTAAACAAATAGGTTATGTGAAGAACTAGTAGATAGCTTTAACTATAGAAGATTTATCAGGCAAGTTTCTTGACTCTACTTTTAATTGAGCAAATATTTTATCCTTATTCACTTATTCAGTGATCGAGAGTTTCTTAACTTGTGTTATTTATTAATATGTACAAGTTTCTTATGACGTAAGTTATACAAATTCATTATACAAGCTTTATTGATGATTACTCAATTGTATTTCAATTGTTATGCTTTAAAGTTCTTAAATATTTACGAACTGCTTTCAAGTACGCTTTCTGGCCTTTTGCTCCGGCTAGACATTATTGATACGAAACGTTATATTTTTTTTTGAATAATTCAAATTCACTGTAGCTATTAAAGTTTATCAATCCAAATTGCTTTGGTGTGGTCTCACATGAACACTAAGATGAACAACCCAAATAACGGGGCAAACAAATTGTTGGGAATCAGCATGCGATCGATAAGCTCATTATCATAGGGGGAGAATGTTATAAGATCTGCATGTGATTACCTTTATTCATTATATGTGATTTGATTGATGACAAAAATGATAAGAAAAACATCCATACTGTTAAAGCCTTGTAAAGTCCTTAAATATATGTACAAGGACTTAGAAAATCAAATATGTTAGGTTGATCTAAGCTGAATGAATATCTATCTGATCAAAGCATGATTGTAATATTAGGATTTGTAAAGTCCTTAAATGAATATGATGTACAAGGACTTAGAATAGAAAAAGATCAAATTTGTTAAGTTGATCTTATGAGCTGTAATGATATATATACAAACAAGGGCCAGACTGAACGTAGAGCACTACACTGACTAAGTGAAGGATCGTAGAGTAGTCAGTCAACATCGCAGAGCTAAGTATGCCATCATGGGGTTTGCCAGGAAAACGTTGAGTTCTCTAGACAGAACGTAAAGCACTCTCGACAGGACTTAGAGTTGCCTCGGCATTGTAGTGCTAAATCCCAAGATCGTAGAGTCTGCCATGCAAGCACAGTAACAAGCTAGGCAGATCGTAAAGCTCACACGGCAGCACTCTCTGGGCATCGTAGAGTTGTGCATGTCAACGCAGAGCTTGCAAGGCAATCGTAGAGAGTGGCTCGGCAGAACAAGGAGCTTACTCAGGATCGTAAAGTATGCAATGCAAATAGGAGATCATTGTGCTAACAGGGGTTCGTAGAGTCAGTCTAAAGTCAGCCACTCTACGACTCCCATGAACAACCTGCAACCAAGCAACAAAGCAAAGAAGTCTCTGCTGAAGCACCCAAAGTTAAAGTGGCAATCTTCAAGACTACCAAGCAAGCTGGGCATGAGTTATCAGACATAGCAAGATCTCTGAGCACAACCAAAGCATCAAGCCATAGCTGAGATCACAGGACAAGCTCAAGTAATCACTCTATGATCCATCAAGACTCTAGACCTGCATCAAAGGCAAAGGTCATAAAGTAGGAAAGTTACAACAAGATCAGGTGATCGTAGAGTTGAGCCTAAGACAACAGAGGCACTCTAGCAGTATCTGCAAAACAAAGCAAGAAGATCATAGAGCAGTACTCTATGACGTAAGGAAGAATGTCTGAAGATTAAGTAGAGCAGTCCTCTACATCAAAGGTACCACAACAACGGAACATCATAGAGCAGTCCTCTATGCCACAGCAGCAGAGCCAACACCTAAAAGAACGTAGAGCAATCCTCTATGATAAGCACTGCAATAATGGCTCAACGAAGATCATAATGCTATGCTCTAAGAACGGAAAGACAAATGGAGATTATAGAGCATAAGGGAACATAAACTGTAGTATAGTGAGAAGCACATCAAAGCGTAATGCAAGTACAGTCAACCACTCTACGAACTGCAAGAAAGCACAAGGCCACAACTGGAGTTAGCAGTTAACTCTACGATCAAAGGCAACAGTCTTCAGTCAGACGCAAGCAGTTAACTCTACGATTAAAGCTACAGGATACACCTAAGATGATCGTAGAGTAAGTAAGTGCCAGCTGGATTAAAAAATATTAAGCACTTAGGGTCGTTATCCCAAGATGAGCGGCTGAGTAGAATAAAGGAGTATAATAAGTAACCAATTTGAGTGGAGCTCAAACAGTCATATTTGTAGCAGTCAACAAGCAGCGCATGTGACTCCATTATCTTGGTACTAGCTAATGGATGTTGACTCAGCCATCATTAGCAGACTTAGAGAAGTAAAATACTTAGTAGTCCAATAAACAAGTCTGCAAAAAGTTAGTCTCCAACGAAAAGAAGTGCAACGGGAAGATATCAACGGTAAACTTCCAACGGGAAGAAAATGGAGAACTACAAAAGAGAAAATCACACTCGAATGTGAGTGTGTGTTGAAATGCAGTAAGCAAGAGAGCAAGAACAAAAACTAGACAATCAGCAAAAAGCTTCGCTGCAACATGAGAGGTATGCCAAAAGGCTGGCATATGAGCTAAGAGTCGAATGACCAAGAAGCCAAGATCTAGAGTAATCTGATCCAGAACAGACAACTCTATGATCAAGCAAGGAACACTATGTGCTAAACAGATAAAGAACTGACTTGGACAAGTCAAGTAATGTTCAACAGAAGTGATCGTCTACATCTGCTATGTACCAGAAGAAGGGCTTCAACGACCATCATCAGCAGCATTCAGAAGAAGATCACAAACAGCTGCCAAGTACTTGAAGATAAAGGAGATCAAAGTTCATCTTGGCAGCACAACCCAACAAATAATCAACACACCAAAGAGGGAAGGGCGTCCTTGTCTTAAGTGACTAAACAAAGTCAAGTCTGCTGGACTTGCTGAGTACCAAAGGGTACAAGAGATTCTAAGGCTGCTGGCTTTAGTCTACAGGATTTCAAGGCTGCTGGCCTTGAAGAGTTCTTTGTGAACTGGTTTCTAAGTCTGCTAGACTTGAAGAGGGTTATTGGATCCTTGTCCGAGGGACAAAAAGTAACTCACGTCTGCAGGACACAAGAGGGGTCAGAGGATCCGTGTTTGCGGGACTTGAGGAGGGTCATAGGATCCTTGCCTTAGTGGCGAAAAACAATTCTTGTCTACTGGACTTGAGGAGGGCGTAGAGTTCTTGTCTTTGTGACTAAAACAATTAGTGGATTCCTACTTGTTGAAGTAGAAGAGTGGAGTAGGAGTTATTCAGTCTCTGAACCACTTAAAATCTCTTGTGTCATTTACTTTCTGTCATTTACCTTATGCTCAATGAACTGCTATGTCTGTTATCAACCATACCATAGATTTGTAAATTGAACTGAGATTATGTTTGCATCTATGAAGGGGATATTAATGTTTATTCCGCTGTGCATGAATTGATTCTCTTTTTCATAAACTGTTATACTTTCATGAATAAAATGGAAAAAGGTTTAGAGGATCTATTCAACCCCCTTCTAGATCCACATTGTGTCCTTGGGAACCAACAATTGGTATCAAAGCGGGTTCTCATGAATATATTAAAGCTAATGCTTTGAATAGATCCATGACACAAATTTAGATCAGTTCTAAGTCTAGGTATTGGTTGACAAGACAATGAGCTAACAAGTTGAAAATTGTATGTGTAGGAAAAACTGTCCTAAGCTATCCAGGCTGTACCATGGGCTTAAATGAAAAATCATCATCACTAGGCATGCTGATGTCATTGAGCATCTCATGAGGAGGAAATAGTTCAGATGCAGCAAGAACGAAGATATTCTCAATTAAAAAGGGAATCTGTATCTCCACCCAAAATGTTGTGAAGCCCTACAAATAATGATCAAGGAGATAACTAAATGATAATGCGCCATCATCAATGCACTTGCAACGACAACTCCATGAGCTTCTCAGCATTTATGACATGTTCCCACTTTACAAAATATGAACTCAGAGGTTCATTCAAGTGTAGTAATGATTATGGGATGTCATAACTAACCAAGTGCAGAATTCAAAGATGTGCTCAATATATCAGTCAATGCAGCACAATGAAGGAACAAATGATGAAACCAGCAATAGCCTGAGGAATTTTAAATCATCAACTAACAAGAAAGTGCATCATTGCTAGCAGCACCACTGACTGTCAAGAAATTGACATCAGTGAGGTATCTATCTCTGTCTCCCTAAAATGCAAATATCTTTAACTGATTAATATGTATTGCATAGCTGCATGTCTTCATACTTCAGTAGCATATCAAGAAATTATTTTCCACCCCAAAAGGAAAAAGAAAGAAAGTGAGAATAATGGTTTAACTATCACTTTGCTGTCTATCCATATTTGAGGCTGAAAATAAAACTCTTTAGATGAATATCTGAAGTCTTTGCAAATAAAGTCTTTTTCTATCTTGTTGCTGAATGAGTAATAATGTGCTTAAACTATTTTGCAATTGCTGTTGTGTGTACTGATAAAGACTCATAATTATTTATCTTACTATTGAGAGTTTGTTCTTAGATGTGAAAAACCAAGTGCTCAGGGATTGTAATCTGTAATATCATCTCAAGCTATTTAAACTCTGTTGGTTAATAGGTGACTGTGCTTAATGAGCTATTTACATCCTACCTTAGTTCTCACACCCTATTTGATGAGTAATGCATTACTTCATAATCTAAGTCTTTGATAAAATCGTAGAGTGTAGTCATGTCTGCTGTTGTATATTGAAGGGTTGTAGAGACTGATCAACTCTACGAACCATCCAGGTACAACTCACAGAACTGACCACTACTCTACTAAGGTTCAAATACTTAGAAAATGATAAATGAAGAATCTCATCTAAGAAAAAGGCTTAAGAACCCATATCCGTTTTTATCATGTTTTCTCTCACACACACATTGTCATGTAGCATGTTTAATTATCATCTCATTTAAGCTGCATAAATTATGAAACCAAAGTCTGGAAAAGACTTGAGCTTTCAAAATATCTTACCTCGCAGGACCCAAAGAATATTGGGTACCAAGTTAGAAATTTATTTAATCTGCAGGTATCATGATTGCTCTATCCTCACTCAAGCACATTCAAGGAAGATGTTAGAAAAGGATGATCCCCATCAACAAACTTCTGACAAACGGCAAAGGCATGATTCTCTAATAGATCTCTCTCAGAAGTTGGAGCTCCATTCAGCATAATACAGCTCCTCAAGAAGCATTCAAGAACCAAGTCCTCAACAACTCTACAATCATAGTGTAAATGAAAGGATCGTAGAGTAACCAAAGATCCAAGACTTCATCAACTCTACAGTAGTAGTACAGAGAAAAGGATCGTAGAGTAACCAGTGCTAAAGAGAATGCTCTACGATCAGATGAAGAAAGATGGACATTCATCTAAGATAGAAGTATCAATTATGGGGGAGCAACCATCTGATAAATTTAGCAAAGCTCAGTTAAAGAAAGTGAAGAGATGAAGAGTGCAAAGCTACAAGGTGGAAAGCCATAGCCTTTGGTGCAGAAGAAAGTGTTTTGAGCCTAACAGATGGTATGTGAGCATGTCGGGTCAACAGTGCTCCAGCATGTTAAGGAACAAGTCAAGTCCTTGCCTGTAGATCTCATCTACTTCATGACTCAAGCAAAATGAAGCTCCTATAGTCCTTAAGGTGACACTTCATCATACATAACCTTGTCTCAGACTCAGAGTCCCAAAACTCTGTGACTGATGAACCAAATGAATCCTCATCTCAAGTCATAGAGTTCGTAAACTCAACGAATGTCAAACCAAGCCAACCATACTATTCCAAGTCATAGAGACACTATGATTGACATCATGATCGTAGAGTATATTGACTCTACGACCACAACTTACTAAACACTGCTCTGATACTTCATATCTAACCAAACCCAAGGAGTACAGTGATGACATTCAACACACCTCATCCAA
This sequence comes from Aralia elata, assembly GCA_034770075.1. Classification (NCBI taxonomy): domain Eukaryota; kingdom Viridiplantae; phylum Streptophyta; class Magnoliopsida; order Apiales; family Araliaceae; genus Aralia; species Aralia elata. Next base: position 67,908,458 of record CM068377.1, read on the forward strand.
ATAGTCCTTCCTCAAACAAGCACCTCAGAGACAAACCTAGCCCTACGTTTCAAACCTAGAGGCCTGCCCTTTCTGAGCTTCCTCAGTCCTGTTGAAAGACTAAATGAGAATGCATCACTAACATTTCTCCAGAGCTTAAGATGTAAATGAAACAAAGGAGAAAAGTTGATCCTTTAAAAGAGAGTTGATCATGGGACACTCTAGAAGAGAAAGAAGCTGGTCCTAAAGGCAAGTCTTCACCAAGCAAGTGGTTCAGCTCTACTATAAGATCAAATATAAAGAATGAAGATAATCATTATAAATGCCAAGAGAAAACAAGGTTCCTTCAAAGATTACTTATTGTAGAAGGAAGCCACTACAAGCCTAAATAGAGACTCTCTCATCAAAGTCTGCACTCACTGAGATAAGTGCAAATCAGCATCTAGGCAGCAGTAGGTGTCACCAAGCTCTATTCTCAAGGACATGATCGTAGAGTAAAAAGCAAAGACATCAAATCACTCTACGAACAGGCAAAGTCAAGAGTCAAAAGGATATGGGCCACGTTCTTAGGCCAGAGTAACTGATGTGCAGCAGTTATGGAAGTTTCAACAGAGTTGGCCACGTTCAGCAAATGGGTCTATCACACGTGCACTTGACAAAAAGAGGGAACTGATATAAGTCAAAATTAAAAAACTGATGATTGCTCTTTCCTATCAGTTATCAATGTGACAAACGAGAATTTTGTAACTTAATTTGAATATTTATTGATTAAATAAATATTTTTCGATGATTTGATTGTTGAATTAATTGATTAATCGATGAATTTGTGGTAAATTAATTTAATTATATGTGTTACATTAATTAAATTAATGTGGAAAATTTTTATATTTAAAGTATGTGTTTAATTGAATTTATTCGATTAAATACATTATTTAAATAAGTATAATGTTATTTCTAATTAATTTAATATTAATTAGAGATTTAATAATTTGTCATTATTAATAAAGGAGAATTTTATTTATGTGACTATGTGATTTAATGTAGAATTATTTTATTTTATTTAATTGATTTAAAATTAGATTATTTAATTAATTTAAATATGTGACATGAACTATATTATAAGCTTTTTATTAAAATAAATTAGAAGGGGGAATAATTGAGTAGCCAAACATGGCCTTAGTGGGAGTTGGTGCCAGTTATTAAACTGACACCATGTTCTGTCATTTGGTTTTCACGTATTATTATTTCATGCGTTATGGTTCATCAGTTTCCAAAAGTTCTTACAGAGAGAAAAGAGAGAGAGATTTGTGAGGAATTAGAGAATTAAGAAGAAATACATTCAATTGTTGCATAGTTAAAGCATTTAATCAGAGGTAATTCTTAAATTTAACTTTTAAATTACGTTTTCTTAATTTTCTCCATGGATGCATGTTTTGAGTTCTCTGTAAACTAAGTTCTATGGCTAAATTTTTATAGAATGATGATTAAATGTTAGAAAGCATGTATAAGCGTCTTTTATATGATGTATATGTGATTTAGAGTAATTAATTTCAAGAAATCATGTTTAATTGAGTTTTCAAAAGTTACAGAGTATGAAAGTTGTATATCTGGCCCTTATGTACAAATTGTATGCTTCAAATTGTTTATTTAACTTAAAATTAATAACTTATTTTGTTTATGCATGTATAAATGAAGGAAATAAGATTTAAATGGATTAATTTGGTATTATAATGGACCTGTTATGTGTGATTTTATGGAAATTGTAGAAACTTTGATAAACTGATAGAAATCTCAAATCTTGATTCCTAGATTCATAGGTTATGTGATTTAAGTTGTTAGAATCATGTTAGAAGGTTTGGGTAACAATTATATATGGATTATAGTATCTGGGTATGTTTAATTTGATATAAGAATAAGAAGATTAGAAATTTTTGGCCTGTTTCTGTGTTCTTCGCGAACTGCGGGAACTGAGTTTCGAGTCCACCGCCCCGGCGGTGGAATTACTCTAGAAATGTCGCCCCAGCGGTGTCACTGCCCCGACAGTGTAATTGAACTGACTTTGTCGCCCCGGCGATGACCTCGCCCCAGCGACAAAATTGAACTAGAATTCCCGCCCCGGCGGTAGGGTCGCCTCGGCGACGTTTTGTAAAGGAAACCACCGCCCCGGTGGTAGAACAAAAAAAAAGAGTAAAAAGAAGAGTAAAAATTTTATTCTTTCTTTGTGATCATGTTATGTTATCGTAGACATATCTAAAGCTTAGGCTAACATATTAATTGAGGTATTAAATGATATTGGATGAAAACGAGTCCTGAAGTGTTTATAATACTATAACTAATTATTGTTACTGTTTTATAAACGGAATGTATAGGTTGATTAGAGAACGTGAGTCTTAAATTTATAGTCTACGCACGAGGCAAGTATCTTATCCTTACTTTTTACGTTTACGCAAGTTCCTGAACTTAATTTTCTTATCATATATGTTTCATAATGCTATTACTTACTCGAGCAAATTATTATTTCTATTCCATTCAATTTCATGGATTCAATGAGACGTTTTAAATTCCTCTTTGTAATGCTTCAGTTATACAGAAATTATTCAATTGTACCTTTTGTGAGATTTAGTTTTTGTTTCTCGAATTATACTTTTTGAACCTTGATTGACTAGCGAACCCTTATTGATTCGACTAGTCCATAGTTGATGAGCGTTCTAAAATTCTAGAAAGGTTATTGAAGTAAATCCAAACCAAACTTCCTTTGGTGCGGACTCCGATGTCAAACTGAGATGAACAACCCTTATACAGGGGATTTTATTTACGCATTAGCGTTAAGATGTTGTGCACATACATGGTACAAAGGGCTAATCCCCCTAAGTACGAGAAGTAAGGTCCATATAGTCTTACGACTATTAAAGGTTTAAAGTAGAAATACTTGATAACCTGGGACATAGTTCGTGGTCTTAAGACCCTCAGATGTTCTTTTGAATCTTGTCTTTTATTCTTGACTCAAAAGCTGAGTCTTCGATTATTCGATACCTATTATTTATTTGCATATTATTATTACTATTTTATTGTGTTACTTGTTGGGTAATTGTTGCTCACCCCTTGCATAATAACATTGCAGCTAAAGTTGAAAGAACTGATGAGTCATCTACTAGTAAGGGCAAAGGAAAAGCAAACAAGTGATGAAGACTTGTTTTTAATTGTTTAAATGATGTTTATGTAATAAACTTAATTTATGTTCCGCACTGATGTTTATTTAAGGTTAGATGACCTGGGATTTATGTATGAATGATGTTGTAACCCTTTAATGGGAGATTTCTATTTTTAATTAACAGTATTTCCACTATGATTGAATGGGTAGTTAGATGTGATGTGATATTTATGGATAGTGAACACCAAATACTGAGGAAATGAAGTACCCGAATTTGGGGGTGTCACAATCAATATGGTTCCTCTCATAAGGCTGTGTTGATCTCTCAAAACCCTAAAATCATCAAATCTTCAGCAAACCAAAACCAGCAACCTCCAGAAGCCTCAAAACCCTTATTGCTTCAAATCTCTATCAACAGTCAAGTATTCTTCAACCCTTATTATGGAAAACTGTCAAGTCGTATCAGGTATCCAACTTGGTTTCGACAAATTTGGAGAATCAGATGAGAAATTCAAGGACATCCTCAAAAGTGTGAAGCAAGCAGGATTCTCAGAATGCTTAGGATTAAACACCAAGATCTTCTATGATCTTATAAAAGAATTCTATCAGAATGCGGTAATCGATAGTGATGTTCTGTCTACTAAAGTTCGTGGAATGAAACTGAAGATAAATGCTGCAGAAATCAATCAATGTCTGGGATTTACCAACCAAGGTTTATCATGTGACGCCCCCAAATCTCTACACTTCCCTGTAGCAGATCTGGTGCTCACGTGTAACTATACAACTATAAATATTCAATAAAATATAACTTCTATCTATCCAAGGTTCACAGTATCCCATAATAGGTACTAGTTCTGGCTAGAACGTTGTCTGTGTTTGGATACCCTCACTTGGATGTATAGATTCATATCTAATGAATACCTCTTTCATATTTATATTTCCTATCTATCTGACATTCACAGTATTAACGATAAGATTGTCCATAGAACTGAGGGGCGCATTCCGGTAAAGATGGCACCTTACCGGCGCTCATTAAGTGTAACCTCAGAGCTTATAGGACTTTCAATATCATTTAAATACCCTTATTCAGATGTATAGTTCGTATAGATACTGTATTTACCTAGTACAACTATGCTAAAGAAAATAAAGATCAGAGTATAACGCAATCAATGAAATAAAGGATCATAATATATTACATATTATAAGATTTGATTACATCATTCTCAGTACTAAGTTATTACAACAAAAGCCTTTAAAAGACTTAAAGTATTTCAAAATAGAAATTTAAACTAATAAACATGGCTTTTTCCCTTATCAGTCCCAGATGTGCTAGGATTACCATTTTCAACTGCAAAAGAAGATATGCATAAGAATGAGCTACAAATGCTCAGTAAGTTCATTTAAAAATGTAAACACAGTGTGTTTAATGACTTAGAACCTCTTGAGTTCGGATATCTGGTAGGGGATCAGCCTAACCAATATCCTAGGAGTATGCATATCATCCTACCATTTCGGTCAATTCATTTAATTAACAATTTAAACCTTATTTAAAGGTTTGTCGGACCACCTTCCATCCACGGTGTCCCTATTACTCAGTATAGATGTTGTACCAAAACAATTTGGTTTGACACAATAAATTTAAGCTCAAACAATCAATAAATGATTCATTTCTTAAGTTATGCTGAACAAATATCAATAACTTCATAATAATTGATAGCAAGACATAAAAGAATTGCTTAAAGGTAACAAGGTTTGGAGACTTGTCTTAACGTAGTTTCGTTAAAATTTAAGATAGTTGGTCAACGTACGTAGTCTACGTATACCAATAATAAGCGTTAGCACGTATATAAACATGTATTACGCTAATCTAGACAAGTTTCATTAAGGTTCGATGTTGATTCAGTATCTCGGTCTCGTCCTTAATGGCTAAATACATAGATTGTTCGATAAAACTTCATTTGGAAGCTTAATTATTAGTCTAAATAATTTATTTATTATTTATAACACTTTTAGAAGCTTAATATTATTTTTAAATAATTTTTATAAGCTTGGAAGTATTTTTAAATAATTTTACAAGCTTAGGAACAATTTTAAATGATTTAATTATCATTTAGAATATTTTTAAAACATTGAATATATTATTTAAATGATTTATTTATCAGTTAGAATATTTTTGAATACTTAAAATATTACTTAAATGATTTATTTTATCATTAATAATATTTTTTGAATTTATATTATTATTATAATAATTTAATTATTACTTATAATAATTTTTAAAACTTTATTTAATATTTAAATGATTTAATTATCATTTATAATATTTTTAAATATTTAATATATTATTTAAATGATTTATTTATCACTAATAATATTTAAATATTTAATATGTTAATTAATTATTACATCTAATAATTTTATTTACTTTAATATCATTTTTGAATAATTAATATAATTATTAAATAATTAAATATCATTTTTAAATAATTAATATAATTATTAAATAATTTATTATAATTATTATTATAATTTAAATAAATTAAATAATAATTCAAAAATATATAAAAATATTAAAAATAAATTTTTATAATTAAAAATAAATTTTTGAATATAATTATTAATTATTTATTATTTATTTATTATTTTATAATTTATTTAATTAATTTTTATTAAAAATCCGTCGCTAAAGGGCTTTAGCGACGGTCTGCATCCGTTTAAAGGTTTCTGGGTTTGGCTATGCATTTCGTCGCTAAAGGTGTTATTCATGAAGAACACTTGGTCAATGTCCAACAGTGACTTTTGACCTCAAATTTCTCTCAGCTGGGTTGTTGTTTGATCTTGATTTTTGTTTGTTGTTATAGCCAACATGGCAGTGTATAACGACATGTTGAATTTCATCTCAAATTATATCATATCATGTTAGATAATTAATGGTCAAACTAGCCGGTTCAAACTGTTCTTGAGTTTCTGGGTAACTCAGAAACTCAGTTAGTCATGGTAGATCAACGTGGTTTGACCGCTTATAACTTTGATTCTATGTTAGCTAAATGTGTTTTTATGATTTGTAATTATAGTTTACATGGCAAAGAACAAATAAAAACATTAAAACCTCATAAATTATATCATTTAGGCATGATTTGGGTTGCTTACTTTCTTGTCAGGAAACTGTCAGAACCTTCAAACGATTTATGGGTTACCCATAAATCAGTTTGCATGGTCGGTCAATGGATTTTGACCATTAATAACTTTCATCCTAGAGATCATTTATCCATTCTACAAGTCGGATCTTAAAGCTAACATGGCATACTACTGATTCATGCTTTAAAACACATCAAACAAATATTTTAAGCCAATCAAAAGCTCTAACAAAAAGGCTTGTCAGACTGTTCTTGGCTGCCAAGAACAGTTTGCTATTTTTGATAAATTTTGATATCTAGATGTTATAAAAACATGTTTTAACCGCCCAGATCACTTAATTACATATAAATAAACATTCCTAAATACTTAAACACAACATCTAATTCAACCTTAAAGATCTAGCAATAAATTAGGGTTTATGCACCTTTTTCTTCAAATTTTTGATTCTGGCTTTTGATTCTGACCTTTGGCTTGCAGAGGTTTGTTTAGGCTTTGATTATAAGTGTTTAGGTTTAAAAATTTAGTAGGTTAAATGGTCAGCTTCTCATTCTATTTATAGCAACTTTGCAATTAGGGTTTCTAGGTTATTTTCCAAACTTTGCCTCCAAAAATATCCTAGCCTTGGGACTTGTGCTGCTCCCACCTGATATTAATGACCTACTTGAGCTGGAGACTTGAAAATATCTGATTTTGTGTTCTTATCTTCTTTTGATTGGTTTAAAATTTGATTTTTGATTTATTTACTTACTAATTAAACCTAAATTTTTACTAATCATGATTAGGGTGTTTAATCATGTTTAGTAATAACTTAATTAAGATAATATATCATAATTAAGGGTTATCATTTCATAATTTAATGTTATCAAATCAAATTAGGATTTTAGGGTTCTGAATTAGGGTTTAGGGTTTCTAATTAGGGTTTTAATATAAGTTTAATGATTCATAATTAATGTTATGATTTATTATTTAGATCTTAATTATATCAATTAAGATTCTAGTACAGTAATTAGGGTTTATAATTGATCAATTCGGATATCGGTTACCAATTAGGGTTTTCAAATTAGGGTTTCTATTTTAGTTTATCATTTTAAACCCTAATTAACTTATTTTAGAATTTTATCAGTTAATATAATATTATATTAACTCTGAAGCACGACAAAGCACTTCGTCATTTCCAAGCACGTCACAACAGCTTACAAAAATAATTTGCCGAGACACTTCTCGGTGAATTCGCCGGAAGCACGACAAATTATTTTGTCTGATTAAGCACGACACAGTTGTTTGGCGAAAAAAATTTATTTGACCTAATTCTTAAATAAAATACACAATCACATAATACAAAGTGAGAACATGAAATTTCATTTATTAAACACGTAATTTACATATACAGATCTTATTAGGGTTCGGAATATTACATATCATCCCTAGAAGAAATCGATTCTGATGATGGCAAGAAACTGATGGGCTATGTGAAGAATCCCCATGTGAAAGGAATGAAGAAAAAGGAATTTTCTGAAAAGTTCGAATTCCTAACTGAGATTGTGGGCAAGTATATTCTATGTAAAGATACCGCCCATGACACTGTGAATGACCTGCAACTAAAGATTATGATTGCCATTGTTATGAAGAGAAAAATGAATTTTGGAGTTATGCTGACTGATTGGTTAGTCAAAGAAGCCAGGAAAGTGAAGACATCAGATAAACATGTCCTGAAGGTTTACTATGGAAGGTTTTTGAGCATTATACTGAAGAAAAGGCTGAAAAGAAAAATTGGGGATGATGAGGGAGAAACCCTAAATATCCGCAAAATCATGTCACCCAAATTGTTTGACAATTGGAAAAAGAACCCCATAGAGTACAAGAAGTTGAGAATATCTGATAGCAGCAGCAAAGGGACTTCAAAGGCAGGCAAAGGGAAGTGGAAAGCTAGTACATTGAAGGATGAGTCATCTCAATCTGAAGACTCTTCATCCCCTGAGCCCATTCCCTCAAAATCACTCAAGAAGAAGGTGAAAGTTGAGGTAGCCCCAATGAAGACTTCCTCCTCCTCAAAAGATGAATCTAAGGAAGAGAAAGATGCATCCAAGGCGCCTATGGTCAAACCCTCAAAAAGGAGACAGAGTGCAAGACTAAAGCAAATGATGGAACTCTCAAGTCAAAGAAGAGATTCCACCAGTGACAGTTGACCTTGGTGATGATGATGGTGAAGGTGATAAAACTGAAGCTGCAAGGATCAGTAAACATGTGGCATCCACAAATGAATCTGCTGAAAAGGATGTAACCACAAGTAAGTCTAAATCAGAAAGTGAGAATGTAGCTACATCTGCTAGAGAAAAACTCAGTGAAACAACAAGAGATGATGATGACATGGAAGCAAGCTATGAAGAACAGTCAACTGATGAGTCAGTTAAGGATTCAAAGGAAGTGATTATGAAGGAAGCAAGTCCAAAGAACATGAGTATCACAGAATCTAGTAAAGGAAAGGAAGTAGAGGATGATGATGAAGTACAACAGGATTCTGATTCTGAGAACAGTGCATCAGAAAGTAACTTTAGGCCAGCAACCACAAGAATGCGAAGGAGGATTGTGCTGGAGGCCTGTGACAAACCAGGAGCTGTGTTGCCAACAAGATGGATAGATTATGGCAACGGTCAAATAAAAGTGGTATCAATGACCATAGAGGGTCTTCTTAACAATTTTCAATACATTAAGCTTGATCGCACTACAGTTCTATATGATCCGGACAGTGAACAACTGACATGGTTTTACCCATGGATGCCCTAGTTGAAGGCCATTGAATTTGGAGATACAAGCTTCATTAGTTGGTGTTACTCAAAATTTCCAAATCTGAAGCTGATTTCTCAGAACTTCCCAAGAGTTCACTCATATCCAAAGATGCTGATTAAGGATACTCAACACTTCAAAGTCTACTGCCATGCTGAAGGTATATACATTCCATACTATATGTTAGAAAACAGTGATAAAGGCAAATCAGCAAACCAGTTCGTAGAGTCAATGGTTGTGGAATCCCCTAACTCTACGACTACAGCTTTCCAGTCTCAGCCAAGTATCAAACTCCCTAGTATCTCCACTGAAATACCCTCTGATATCCCTTCCTCATCCAACAAGGAGTTATTTGATATTGTCACCGCTCTTGAAAACATTTACAAGAGTGAGAAATCTAAGTCAACTACACCAATCCTTGAAGATGTCTTGCTTGACCAAGAGTTGTTGAAAAACTCCAAAGAATTGTTTGGAAACATTTCTTCAGTTACAAAAGCAGCAAAGAAGATGGCTGGAGGAGAAGACAATGAATTCTACAAGAAGTTATAAGCCTCATTCACAGACATGTCTTTAAAGCTTCATCAACGAGATCAGATATATCTCAAGTCAATTGAGCAGCAGAAAACTGAAGCTCTGAAACTCCATCAACAGAATGAGCATTCTATTCAGACTCTGTCAGCTCAAGTAAAGAACCTTAGCCAGTCCCTGGTTCAGCAAATGGAAGTTGGCCAGCATGAGGTGAAAATGGAAGTTGGTAATACCTCATACTTAGGAGAACAGCTCATTATGCATATTCAGTATCTCTCCCAAATGATTAATGACAAAAAGGGGGAGAAAAAGATGAAGCATAAGAAGATGAAAAAGAGGATAAAAGTTGTCATGAAAAGAAAGGAGCTGAAGAAGAACAAGAAGAACAAACATGAAGCACCAACAACTGAGGGGGAGCTAAAAGAAGAAGAAGATAAAGAAACAGCTGCAAGAAGTAAGGGGGAGTAAAAGCCAGAGGAGGATGCAGAAGATACAGAAGACACAGAAGAATAAGAGGACAGCAACAGGAGAAAGCAGTCACAAGATACCATCAAGAAGAAGGTATATCTCTAACAAGCAAGGAGGAATTAACTGCCTTATGCTAGTAACTAGGATTTTCTTGTTAGATTACTATAGCTTGTGAACTGCATATGTTTAAATTTCGTGGTATGATGTAAATGACTATCCTGAATGCACATCATTTCATTTCATATCTCTTGATTTAGTAATACAGTGACTTATTGTATCTTAAGTCACATCAGCACTCATACACTTGCATGTAGTGCTTAAATTGAATGTGATGCTATTAGTGTTTTTGTCATCATCAAATAGGGGGAGATTGTTGGGAATCAGCATGCGATCGATAAGCTCATTATCATAGGGGGAGAATGTTATAAGATCTGCATGTGATTACCTTTATTCATTATATGTGATTTGATTGATGACAAAAATGATAAGAAAAACATTCATACTGTTAAAGCCTTGTAAAGTCCTTAAATTTATGTACAAGGACTTAGAAGATCAAATATGTTAAGTTGATCTAAGCTGAATGAATATCTATCTGATCAAAGCATGTTTGTAATATTAGGATTTGTAAAGTCCTTAAATGAATATGATGTACAAGGACTTAGAATAGAAAAAAGATCAAATTTGTTAGGTTGATCTTATGAGTTGTAATAATATATATACAAACAAGGGCCAGACTGAACGTAGAGCAATGCACTGACTAAGTGAAGGATCGTAGAGCAGTCAGTCAACATCGCAGAGCTAAGTATGCCATCACGGGGTTTGCCAGGAAAACGTAGAGTTCTCTCGACATAACGTAAAGCACTCTCGACAGGACGTAGAGTTACCTCGGCATTGCAGTGTTAAATCCCAAGATCATAGAGTCTGCCATGTAAGCATAGTAACAGGCTAGGCAGATCATAGAGCTCAGTCGGCAGCACTCTCTGGGCATCGTAGAGTTGCGCATGTCAACGCAGAGCTTGCAAGGCAATCGTAGAGAGTGGCTCAGCAGAACAAGGAGCTTACTCAGGATCGTAGAGTATGCAATGTAAAGAGGAGATCATTGTGCTAACAGGGGTTCGTAGAGTCAGTCTAAAGTCAGCCACTCTACGACTCCCATGAACAACCTGCAACCAAGCAACAAAGCAAAGAAGTCTCTGCTGAAGCACCCAAAGTTAAAGTGGCAATCTTCAAGACTACCAAGCAAGCTGGGCATGAGCTATCAGACATAGCAAGATCTCTGAGCACAAACAAAGAATCAAGCTATAGCTGAGATCACAGGACAAGCTCAAGTAATCACTCTACGATCCATCAAGACTCTAGACCTGCATCAAAGACAAAGGTCGTAGAGTAGGAAAGTTACAACAAGATCAAGTGATCGTAGAGTTGAGCCTAAGACAACAGAGGCACTCTAGCAGTCTCAGCAAAACAAAGCAAGAAGATCATAGAGTAGTACTCTATGACCTAAGGAAGAATATATGAAGATTAAGTAGAGCAGTCCTCTACATCAAAGGTACCACAGCAACGGAACATCATAGAGCAGTCCTCTATGCCATAGTAGCAGAGCCAACATCTAAAAGAACGTAGAGCAATCCTCTATGATAAGCACTGCAGCAATGGCTCAACGAAGATCATAATGCTATGCTCTGAGAACGGAAAGACAAATAGAGATCACAGAGCATAAGAGAACACAAACTGCAGTATAGTGAGAAGCACATCAAAGCGTAATGCAAGTACAGTCAGCCACTCTACGAACTGCAAGACAGCACAAGGCCACAACTGGAGTTAGCAGTTAACTCTACAATCAAAGGCAATAGTCTTCAGTCAGACGCAAGCAGTTAACTCTACGATCAAAGATACAGGCTACACCTAAGATGATCGTAGAGTAAGTAAGTGCCAGCTGGATTAAAAAATATTAAGCACTCAGGGTTGCTATCCCAAGATGAGCGGCTAAGTAGAATAAAGGAGTATAATAAGTAACCAATTTGAGTGGAGCTCAAACAGCCATATCTGTAGCAGTCAACAAACAGCGCATGTGACTCCACTATCTTGGTACCAGCTAATGGATGTTGACTCAGCCATCACTAACAGACTTAGAGAAGTAAAATACTCAGTGGTCCAATAAACAAGTCTGCAAAAAGTTAGTCTCCAACGGAAAGAAGTGCAACAGGAAGATATCAACGGCAAGCTTCCAACGGGAAGAAAATGAAGAACTACAAAAGAGAAAATCACACTCGAATGTGAGTGTGTGTTGGAATGTAGTAAGCAAGAGAGCAAGAACAAAAACTAGACAATCAGCAAGAAGCTACACTGCAACATGAGAGGTATGCCAAAGGGCTGACATATGAGCTAAGAGTTGAATGACCAAGAAGCCAAGATCTAGAGTAATCTGATCCAGAACGGACAACTCTATGATCAAGCACGGAACACTATGTATTGAACAGATAAAGAACTGACTTGGACAAGTCAAGCAGTGTTTAACAGAAGTGATCATCTGCATCTGCTATGTACCAGAAGAAAGAAAGGCTTCAACGACCATCATCAGCAGCATTCAAAAGAAGATCACAAACAGCTGCCAAGTACCTGAAGATGAAGGAGATCAAAGTTCATCTTGGCAGCACAACCCAACAAATAATCAACACACCAACGAGGGCGGGGCGTCCTTGTCTTAAGTGACTAAACAAAGTCAAGTTTACTGGACTTACTGAGTATCAAAGGGTACAAGAGATTCTAAAGTTGTTGGCTTTAGTCTACAAGATTCCAAGGTTGCTGGCCTTGAAGAGTTCTTTGTGAACTGGTTTCCTAAGTCTGCTAGACTTGAAGAGGGTCATTGGATCCTTGTCCGAGAGACTAAAAATAACTCACGTCTGCGGGACACAAGAGGGGTCAGAGGATTCGTGTCTGCGGGACTTGAGGAGGGTCATAGGATCCTTGCCTTAGTGGCTAAAAACAACTCTTGTCTGCTGGACTTGAGGAGGGCGTATAGTCCTTGTCTTTGTGACTAAAACAATTAGTGGATTCCTACTTGTTGAAGTAGAAGAGTGGAGTAGGAGTTATTCAGTCTCCGAACCACTTAAAATCTCTTGTGTCATTTACTTTCTGTTATTTACCTTATGCTCAATGAACTGCTATGTTTGTTATCAACCATACCATAGATTTGTAAATTGAGTTGAGATTATGTTTACATCTATGAAGGGGATATTAATGTTTATTCCGCTGTGCATGAATTGATTCTCTTTTTCATAAACTGTTATACTTTCATGAATAAAATGGAAAAAGTTTTAAAGGATCTATTCAACCCCCCTTCTAGATCCACATTGTGTCCCCGGGAACCAACACAGATGTCGGGCATATAGTCCTATTTACGCTTATGCGTTTAAATTTTATACTTGTGCACAATGTAGAGTACAATAGGCTGATCACCTAGAGTACTTGCGGAGAATGTTTTACAGTCTATTTGATTGCTAAAACTTCTGATGGTTTTCGATGAATTAAAAACAATGTTCAGGGTTCTTAATACCCCTTAGTATGCTATTGAAAATTATAAAACTCTTATCTTTAACATTCATATTTACCTCTTTATTATTCTTTCCATTATTGAGAAACACAATTCAGATATCTCTATCCTTGATATTGTTAGAGTTTATGCCCTAGAGGCCAATTATTTAATGTAATTGCTTAACATTTCTCTTGATATTTGATTGAATAAATGAATTATTTTATTATGGTTTCATTTACTGTGTTATATAAATGTTAACATAATAAAAGTCCTTAGAATAATGATACAAATTATATAGCTTCAAGTATGTGACTTGAACATGAGATTATATAATTACAATAAGTATCATTGCTCTTAAATGTCCCTAGTCGAGTATCATTAAGAATGGGACAACAATGATACATTGAGACTAGTATGTGGATTGACTGATGGCCAAATCTCATTGGTCATTAATATATGAGATATTAAGTCAATGCATAGGTACATGTTAGAGAACAATGTACTGGACAGACCCATCATGAGAATTCTACGTGGAGCATTATGCAAAGTGTCATAAGCAATTCTCATAGTGACAATGATGTAATGGTCCTCTGACCTGAAATCACTATATTACTATACGAGAATTTATGTACTTTGATATCATCAAAGGTCACCTTTAATAGGGTGGACAATAAAGGTGATTATTGGGTACATCATGAATCGTGTGAGGAATATGAGTGATCTAGATGGAATTTAACCCTCCTATATATTAGGAGTGATATCCATAGGCCTCTTGATTGAGTAAGACTATGAAATGCATGGCCATGCTCAAATAGTGATTTGTTTCGTATAGTCTACTCATTGATCAAGAAAACTCAGATTAAATTATGAAGAGTATGACACATTCCATGACTCGAGTTTAATCTAGGATGTCAAGGTTAAAAGGATTACATTACATTGAAACATTGGTCACGAAAAGGTTGCATCGAATCATCGATCTTATTATTATTTGGGTAGCAGTGATGCATTACTAGATGCCACTTACTGTTTATAATTTTATAATATGATTTTAAAATTATTGCCAATATAATAATAACCTATAGGGTCACACACTTAGAACGTAATTAAAAGAGAATTAATTTAAATTGTAAGGATTTAAATATATTAATATGATTGATATATTTAAATTACGAATTTAAATTAACAAGATAATTTGTATATATATGTATATTAATTAAGTAAGACTTAATTAAAATATAATATATATATATAAATTCGGATTTTACTTTTCTAATAGGATTAGGGTTTTGCTTAACCTTTTGGACTCTATATATATCAGATATATCAGCAGTCTTGTTTACGTGAAACTAAAAAGAAAACCCTAGCTGTTTTAGAAAAGAGAGTTGAAAGCAACACTTGAGAAAATCCAGGTCTTGACGGCTAGTACCGGAGTTCTTTTTGTTGCAGATCGTGTGACGATTTGTGGGACGTTTGTGTGGATACCGTAGAGACGCAGTTCCGTTGGATTGCGTTGGAGATTCGAAGCCATTCCAGAATTTCATCGTTGCATTCAAGCTCGGATAATCGGTAAAGCAAATCTAAACCTCTGAATTAATTTGTTTTCGCATGGATCCTGTTTTAGGGTTTCGGAAAATTATTTTAAAGCTTTAAATTCCGTTGCGTTTATGTGTCCAAAACCCTACCTTGGACCACCGCCAGGGGGGAATCCCCCCTTGGACCCCCCGTCGTAGCGCACGATGGTCGTAACCCTAATATTTGATATTTTTTATTATATAAAATTGTGTTATGTGCTTATTGTGATATGCATGGTGCACAGTTATGGCCCTTTTGACCCATAGGTTAGTGGTTTTTGTTTTTGAAATACGGCTTGCATGTCGTGCCTCTCTATAAAGTCTAATATAATATTATTTTCTCATCTAAATCCCCTCGAATGTAACTCGAGGTTTCTTTATCACATTTAATGTACAAATGTAACCTATCAAGATGACAAGATGATGATGGAGAGGAGACACATACATGAGGAAGGCCCGAGGAAGCTACAATTTTGAAGTTTTTTTTTATCACCTTAGACTGACCTTCAATCTTTTCATTAGCTTGAGAAGATTGACATAGGGTTGGGCCATAACTGTGACACATTTAATTTTGCACTTTATTTATGCTTGTATACGATATGATATGATAAATAATGTGCATGCTTAATGAGATTAATAATTGGTGAGATCTAAATTAATTAATAAAATCCCTCATAAAATTATTAAGTCTAAATCAGATGCCTTTCAATGAATAACACTCATCAAGACCTTGATTGATGGATGTAGGTTTGCCAAAGCAAAGTACCCTATTTATCTTGGTAAGATGCGATAGGATAATTGTGATATCCAAATTGTTAAAATCATTGGGCCTAACTTAACTAAGTTATCTCAATAGGATTGTGGACTTAGAGGCATAAAGTTTGGTAGGTACCATTAGATGGACTTAGAACAAATGTTGTTCACCAAACTATCTAAGAGTTATATACGATATAATTGACAAAGGGTTGTCTACCTAAATAATTATGTTTTGAGAGAATAGCCAAAGCGAACTTAAGGCATAATGAAATATGGATCTTGGCTCACTAGAAAGATTTAAATAACAAAATGCTTTCCGAATTAATGGTGAGGGCTATTAATTTGAATAAAATAGTGGGAGGTATATTTTGAATGTACTATTATCAATTTCATAATATCAAAAACTCTGCAATTTGACTTATTATTTTTGCACTTATAAATTGTAGATATCAATGGATAGTCTTTCACTACGATCAGTCCTTGAGAAGGAAAAACTGAGTGGAATTAATTTCCTATACTGGCATAGGAACTTGAGGATTGTCCTCAAACAAGAGCGCAAGCTATATGTCCTTGATGGGCCCATTCCTGTAGCACCAGCTAACACTGCACCACGTGCAGAGCATAATGCTTACAAGAAGCATCAAGATGATGCTCTGGACGTGAGTTGTCTCATGCTAGCAACTATGAACTCTGAGCTTCAGAAGCAACATGAGTTAATGGATGCTTATGAGATGATCGAGCATCTCAAGAAATTGTTCGAAGGGCATGCTCGACAAGAGAGGTATGATACAAGCAAAGCGTTGTATCACTGCAAGATGGGTGATCGTGATCCAGTTGGTCCACATGTTCTGAAAATGATTGGGTATATTGAGTACCTTGATAGGTTGGGTTTTTCAATTACTCAGGAAGCCCAAACTGATTTTGTTTTGCAATCTTTGAACAACAGCTACTCTCAATTTGTTATGAATTATCTCATGAATGAAATTGAGAAAACACTTACTGAGTTGTTGAGCATGTTAAGAACTGCCGAGAACAACATGAAAAAGGCAGGACCCGATCCCATAATGATGGTGCAAAAGGGGAATGCTAAGGGAAAAGGGAAAGGCAAGAAAAAGATAAGTTCTAAATCTAGTGCCAAACCCAATTTCAAAAACAAACGGGCTTTAAAGCCTACAGGTGGGGTGGCTAAAGAAGGTGATTGTCACTTCTGTGGAAAACCTGGGCACTGGAAGAGGAATTGTCATGCTTATTTGGAAGAGCTGAAGAAAAAGAAAGGAAGTGTGACTTCTGATTCAGGTATATATGTTATAGAAGTCAATTTGTCTACTTCTACATCATGGGTATTGGATACTGGATGTGGTTCTCACATTTGTGTTAATGTGCAGGAACTCCGAAGGAGTAGGACTTTGGCGAAAGGAGAAGTTGACCTACAAGTTGGGAATGGAGCAAAAGTTACTGCACTAGCCATAGGGACTTATCATTTATCATTGCCCACTTGGCTAGTATTAGAATTAGAGGATTGTTATTATGTGCCTGCTATGAGCAAAAACATTATTTCTGTTTCTTGTTTGGACAAGAAAGGTTTTTCATTTTTAATAAAGAACAACAGTTGTTCGTTTTAGTTAAATGAAATATGTTATGGTGTTGCACAATTGTTTAATGGTCTTTATATTCTTGATTTGGAAATGCCTATCTATAACATAAATACAAAATGATTTAAATCAAATGATTCAAATCCGACATATCTCTGGCACTGTCGTTTAGGCCATATAAATGAGAAGCGCATATCCAAACTCCATAAAGATGGGTTTTTGGATTCATTTGATTTTGAATCATATGAGAAATGCGAGTCTTGTTTATTAGGCAAGATGACTAAAGCCCCTTTCACTGGTCATAGTGAACGGGCTAGCGATGTATTGGGACTTATACATAGTGATGTATGTGGACCCATGAGTTCGTTAGCAAGAGGTAGGTTCTATTACTTCATTACATTTATTGACGACTTCAGTAGATATGGATATGTGTATCTTATGAGACACAAATTCGAATCCTTTGAAAAGTTCAAGGAATTCAAGAATGAAGTTCAAAACCAATTTGGCAAAAGCATAAAAGCCCTTCGATCCGATCGAGGAGGTGAATAATTAAACCAAGACTTTGATGACCTTCAAAA
Organism: Aralia elata; assembly: GCA_034770075.1. NCBI lineage: Eukaryota > Viridiplantae > Streptophyta > Magnoliopsida > Apiales > Araliaceae > Aralia > Aralia elata. The sequence continues at coordinate 67,926,538 of CM068377.1, forward strand.
GGAGTGTGGTATTATATCACAGCTCACTCCACCTGGAATACCACAATGGAATGGTGTGTCTGAGAGGAGAAATCGCACCTTGTTGGACATGGTACGATCAATGATGAGTCATGCAAATCTTCCAATTAGCTTTTGGGGTCATGCCCTAGAGACAGCTGCATTCACACTTAACCGTGTTCCTACAAAGACGGTTCAAAAGACACCATATGAGATGTGGACTGGAAAACGTCCTAGTTTGTCTTTCATGAAGATTTGGGGTTGCGAGGCGTTTGTGAAACATCTGGCTTCTGACAAGCTCGGACCCAAATCTGAGAAATGTAATTTTGTGGGATACCCTAAGGAAACAAAAGGTTATTATTTCTACAAACCTTCTGAGAACAAAGTGGTTGTTGCTCGAACTGGTATTTTTCTAGAAAGAGAATTTGTCTCTAAAGGAAACAGTGGGAGGAAAGTAGAACTCGAAGAAATTCGAGAACCACAAAATATCATTGAACCTGAGTTGGAACATGAGCAGGGACCACAAGATGTTGTGGAAAGTGAACCTGCTCAAATTACACAAGGCATTCGTAGATCTGGTAGGACACGCCAAGAGCTCGAGAGATATTATGGATTTCTTGTGACTCAAAACGGCGATGTGATGCTCATAGATCAGGATGAGCCTGCTTCCTACCAAGAAGCTATGAATGGACCAGATTCTGAGAGATGGCTTGAAGCCATGAAATCTGAGATGGACTCCATGTATACAAACCAAGTATGGACTTTGGTTGATCCACCCGAAGGGGTAAAACCAATCGGGTGCAAATGGGTTTTCAAGAAGAAAACCGACATGGATGGTAATGTACAAACCTATAAAGGCCGACTGGTAGCAAAAGGTTTCAAACAAGTTCAAGGTGTTGACTATGATGAAACCTTCTCTCCAGTAGCAATGGTTAAATCCATCAGGATCTTACTTGCTATTGCAGCCTTTTATGATTACGAAATCTGGCAGATGGATGTCAAAACTTCTTTCCTTAACGAAAATCTCCTTGAGGATGTGTATATGACACAACCTGAGGGTTTTGTCACTCCAAAGGATGCTGGAAAGGTATGTAAGCTGCAGCGATCCATTTATGGATTGAAGCAAGCCTCTCGGAGTTGGAATCTTCGTTTTGATAAAGCAGTCAAAAAGTTTAGCTTTATAAAAAATGAAGATGAACCTTGTGTATATAAGAAGGTTAGTGGGAGTCACATTGTATTCCTGGTATTATATGTTGACGACATATTAATTATTGAGAATGACATTCCTTCCTTACAAGCTGTAAAAACATGGCTAGGAAAATGTTTCTCCATGAAAGATTTGGGCGATGCAACCTACATTTTAGGTATCAAGATCCATCGTGATAGATCGAGAAAAATGCTCGGCCTAAGTCAAAGTACATATATTGATATTGTGCTGAAACGGTTCAGCATGCAAGAGGCAAAAAGAGGATACTTACCCATGTCTCATGGTGTAAAGATCTCTAAGGCCCAATGTCCTAAATCACAAAATGATGAGGAGCGTATGAGAAAGATCCCTTATGCTTCGGTAATTAGATCTATCATGTATGCAATGATATGTACTCGTCCGGATGTCTCGTATGCTTTGAGCATGACGAGCAGATACCAGTCGAATCCAGGTGAAGGTTACTGGACAGCAGTCAAGAATATCCTCAAATACCTGAAAAGGACTAAGGATTCATTCTTGGTATATGGAGGTGAAGACGAACTGGCAGTAAAAGGTTACACAGATGCTAGTTTCCAAACTGATATGGATGACTATAAGTCTCAATCAGGTTTTGTGTTTTGTCTTAACGGTGGTGCTGTTAGCTGGAAAAGTTCGAAGCAAGAGACAGTAGCCGATTCTACAACAGAGGCTGAGTATATTGTTGCTTCTAGTGCGGCCAAGGAGGCTGTATGGATTAAAAAGTTCGTCACTGAACTTGGTGTTGTTCCAACTATTGTTGATCCAGTTGAGCTATACTGTGATAATGATGGAGCCATTGCACAGGCTAAGGAACCTAGATCTCACCAACGATCCAAGCATATACTTAGGCGGTACCATCTCATCCGTGAAATAATTGGTAGAGGAGATGTACACATATGCAGAGTGCCAACAAATGATAATATTGCAGATCCACTGACTAAGGCTTTGTCACAGCAGAAGCATGAAGGTCACACTAGTTCCATGGGTATTAGATACATGAGTGATTGGCTCTAGTGCAAGTGGGAGATTGTTAGAGTTTATGCCCTAGAGGCCAATTATTTAATGTAATTGCTTAACATTTCTCTTGATATTTAATTGAATAAATGAATTATTTTATTATGGTTTCATTTACTGTGTTATATAAATGTTAACATAATAAAAGTCCTTAGAATAATGATACAAATTATATAGCTTCAAGTATGTGACTTGAACATGAGATTATATAATTACAATAAGTATCATTGCTCTTAAATGTCCCTAGTCGAGTATCATTGAGAATGGGACAACAATGATACATTGAGACTAGTATGTGGATTGACTGATGGCCAAATCTCATTGGTCATTAATATATGAGATATTAAGTCAATGCATAGGTACATGTTAGAGAACAATGTACTGGACAGACCCATCATGAGAATTCTACGTGGAGCATTATGCAAAGTGTCATAAGCAATTCTCATAGTGACAATGATGTAATGGTCCTCCGACCTGAAATCACTATATTACTATACGAGAATTTATGTACTTTGATATCATCAAAGGTCACCTTTAATAGGGTGGACAATAAAGGTGATTATTGGGTACATCATGAATCGTGTGAGGAATATGAGTGATCTAGATGGAATTTAACCCTCCTATATATTAGGAGTGATATCCATAGGCCTCTTGATTGAGTAGGACTATGAAATGCATGGCCATGCTCAAATAGTGATTTGTTTCATATAGTCTACTCATTGATCAAGAAAACTCAGATTAAATTATGAAGAGTATGACACATTCCATGACTCGAGTTTAATCTAGGATGTCAAGGTTAAAAGGATTACATTACATTGAAACATTGGTCACGAAAAGGTTGCATCGAATCATCGATCTTATTATTATTTGGGTAGCAGTGATGCATTACTAGATGCCACTTACTGTTTATAATTTTATAATATGATTTTAAAATTATTGCCAATATAATAATAACCTATAGGGTCACACACTTAGAACGTAATTAAAAGAGAATTAATTTAAATTGTAAGGATTTAAATATATCAATATGATTGATAGTATTTAAATTATGAATTTAAATTAACAAGATAATTTGTATATATATGTATATTAATTAAGTAAGACTTAATTAAAATATAATATATATATATATATAAATTCGGATTTTACTTTTCTAATAGGATTAGGGTTTTGCTTAACCTTTTGGACTCTATATATATCAGATGTATCAGCAGTCTTGTTTACGTGAAACTAAAAAGAAAACCCTAGCTGTTTTAGAAAAGAGAGTTGAGAGCAACACTTGAGAAAATCCAGATCTTGGCGGCTAGTATCGGAGTTCTTTTTGTTGCAGATCGTGTGACGATTTGTGGGACGTTCGTGTGGATACTGTAGAGACGCAGTTCCGTTGGATTGCGTTGGAGATTCGAAGCCGTTCCAGAATTTCATCGTTGCATTCAAGCTCGGATAATCGGTAAAGCAAATCTAAACCTCTGAATTAATTTGTTTTCGTATGGATCCTGTTTTAGGGTTTCGGAAAATTATTTTAAAGTTTTAAATTTCATTGCGTTTATGTGTCCAAAACCCTACAGATATTAATTATTAATTACTTATTATACTTGTTGGGCAATTTGTGCTCATTCTTGCTTAAATCTTTCAGTTAAAGGTGAGAAGGCTGAGGGCTCGGGCAAGGATAAGGGAAAGACTAAGATGAAATAATGAAAACTTATTTCTTTGTAATAAGTTTATATTTTTCCGCATTGATGTAATGTAGCGATGAATGCTAAGTTTAAGTTTATTTAAGGTTTTGTAACTTGGGATTATGTTTGGATTTATATTTGGGTTTATTATCGGATACTATTGTAATTATTATTATTATTTATGAAGTTTATTTAGTTAGATGATGGTGTATGATGTATCGTGAGTACCATATCTTGTGTTTGATGTTACACGGATTTGGGGGCGTCACAGGTTGGTATCAAAGTTGTAGGTTATAAAACCTTAGGTGGGAGAACTTTAGGATATAACCTTAGTGGATTAGTGGAGATAGGAAGAAGATGAACTCGCATAGAGTTCTAAGTGGTGTATATGATTTATTTTTTATTAAAAAAATATACTTATTTTAAAATACTAATCTAGTTATTTGTTTTGATTGTAGGATATCAGGTGAAGAGGAGATTAGGGATATCCACGTGGTGAGTGAGCAGTTGGTAACAGCTGTACCTGAGCCCATAGCTGAGGCGACAGCTGATTCGGATCGGGAGGAGGACCCCGAGGAGGACCCTGAGGAGGATCCCGTGGAGGACTCTGAGGAGGATCCCGTGGAGGACTCTGATGGATCACCCCAAGAGGATGCTTCACCCGAGGATGATTTGATGGACGAGTTAATGGACAGGAACACAGAGTTGGAGGATAGAGTCCATGAGTTAGAGGATCTGTATCAGGCGGAGCAGGGAGCTGTGGCTCAGCTAGGTGCATTGGTACATCATCTGTTAGCTAGGAACGTGGAGCTGTCAGATACGCTGAGGGCAGCAGACAGCAAGGCAGAGAGGTTGCAGGTAGAAAAGGAAGCCATCCGGGCTCACATGGGGAATACAGTGAATGGGCTGGAGACAAGAGTTCAGGGTCTCCAAACAGACAAGCAGTTGATTACCACTTATTGGAGGGATGAGATGAAAGGCCGTGTAAGGGTTCAAAACTAAAGGGATGAGTTAGAGAAGGAGGTAAGGAGTAAAAAGGTTAGGATTGATAGGATGCAGTATGCGTTTAGATCAGCGCATGGCAGGTTCCTGCATAGAGTGTACCATTACCCGCGTGAGGAACACCAGTCTGGTTACGCTATAAGTCTGGGATTAGTTCTGGACATTACTGAGGAGGAGCATGAAGACGCTCTTAGAAGGGGTCTTTGAGTTTATATGTAATGAACCTTTAATTATTAGCATATTAAACACTTGTTTATCGATGTAAATATTTAAATTCTAGTTTTTGCGAGTTTTAGATTAAGGAATGTAAATGGCATTATGCCATAAGATGTTAAATACACTAGTACTATGGTTTTCATATGAATAAATATGTGTTTATTTAAATGTGTGATATGATGATTAAACCTTTATATGAGTTATAAATGTGGTAAGAACAAGTTATGTGGTAATAATTTATAAATTTTTATTAAACAGAAAATGCCTAGAGGGAGACCTAGACGTCAATAACCACCGGAAGAATCAGCCAATAGTGCTGAAGATCAACCGAACCCCATGTAACAATTTGTAGACCTACTAGTCGGGGCACTACAGAACTGGACCCCGAACAATAATAACAACCCTCTGACGGCCCAAGTGACAACCTTTAAGGACTTCAAAAGTGTGGGACCCCCTGAATTCAAAGGAATCACCGAACCCATCGAAGCCCAAACATGGATTAAAGAAATCGAAAAGGCATTTGCTATCGCCCGAGTAGGAGATGAGCAGAAGACAATCTTCGCCACGTACATGCTGAAAGGTTAAGCTAACTTCTGGTGGGAGGCGAACCAAAACAGGGTTGGAGAAGGTGTGATACCATGGGAGAGGTTTAAAGAGGTCTTTTTCAAAAATTATTTTCCTGTGAGTATGCAGAGTCGCATGGAGATGCGATTCTTGGAGCTGATGCAAGCAGACATGACAGTACCCCCAGTACGCAGTGAAGTTTAATGAGTTGGTGAGGTTTGCACCTCATCAAGTCGACACTGAAGAGAGAAAGACGAGGAGGTTCGAGCAGGGCCTCAAACCATGGTTGTACAACAGACTTTCAGTGTTGCAGACAAACAGCTTCGCTACTCTTCTGGAGAAGGCCATAATTGCTGAGGGCGAAAGTGAAGCCCGGTTAAAATTTAACAAGGAGAAGAAGAAGAAGAATGAAGAAGGGAATAGAGGGGAAGGTAGCAGCAGTGGTGCGAACAAAAGGAAGTGGAATAACAACAACAATAACAATTTCAATCCAGGAAATTTTGGGAGTAAATCAGGGGAAATAAAGAAAAAAACAGAGGCATGCAAGGAGTGTGGGAAGAATCACTCGGGTGCATGTCTAAAGGGAAAAAATTTGTGCTTCAATTACGGACAGAAGGGGCACATTTCACCCAATTGCCCCGCCCTAAATAGGAATGGAGGCTTCAACTGTGGAGCATTGGACCATCAGGCCAAGAATTGCCCAAAGAAAAATTCAGGTGGAGGAAATGGAGGAAGGGGATCAAACGGTGGAAATCTAATAATTTCGGGACCACCAACTCAGAATCAACCAACAGCTAGGACTTTCAACATGACAGTTCAAGACGTAGTCGCATTTAAGGACGTGGTTTCAGGTATCATTCCGGTCAATGATATATTTGCATACATATTATTTGATTCGGGTGCTACTTGTTCCTTCGTATCACATGAATTCTCCCAACGATTAAACTTACCTTAGGAAAAATTAGAATACCCGATGAACATAGAAGTTGCGAATAAGGAAATAATTCCCGTTAGCCATATTTATAGGAATTATGTTGTAGATATAAGGGGGTATAAGTTACCAGTGGATTTAATTCTAATTCAACTAGGAGAATTTGATGTAATTCTAGGTATGGATTGGTTATTTAACCATGGGGCAATGATAGATTGCTAGAAGAAGTGTATAAACCTTCAGACTCCAAATCAGTCTAAGGTAGTGTTCTATGGTAGTAAATCGCCTAGACACTCAACTTGTCTGACGATGATGCAAGCTAGGAAGCTGTTAAGAAAAGGATGTGTAGATTATCTAGCCCATATTGTTAATACCCAGAAAGTAGAGATAGAGATGGGACAGATACCTGTTGTAAGTGAGTTTCCCGATGTGTTTCCGAAGGATTTGCCAGGTCTACCACCAGATAGGGAGATCGAATTCGTTATAGATCTAGTTCCTGGAACGACACCGATTTCGAAAGCCCCATACAGAATGGCACCAGTGGAGATGAAGGAGTTGATGGTACAGTTGTAGGAGTTATTGGATAAGAAGTATATCCAATTGAGTGTGTCTCCTTGGGGAGCACCAGTTTTATTTGTTAAAAAAAAGATGGATCGATGAGGCTTTGTATCGACTATCGAGAGTTGAACAAAGTAACGATCAAAAATAAGTACCCACTGCCTAGGATAGATGATATGTTCGATCAATTGAAGGGAGCGAAGTATTTTTCCAAAATCGACTTGAGGACGAGATATCACCAGTTAAAGGTGAAAAAGGAAAATGTACCTAAGACGGCATTCAGGACTCGTTACGGCCATTACGAGTTCCCGGTGATGTCATTTGGATTAACAAACGCGTCGGCGGCATTTATGGACATGATGAACTGAGTATTCAAGCAATACTTAGATAAATTTGTAGTTGTGTTCATAGATGATATTCTGATCTATTCTAAGACTCGGGAAGATCATGTTGAACATTTAAGGATGGTGTTGGAAGCATTGAGAAAGGAAATTATACACAAAATTCTTGAAGTGTGAATTCCGGTTGGAAAGAGTTCAATTTCTAGGTCACGTGATTGACAAAGATGGAATCTCTGTAGATCCAGCAAAGGTAGAAGCAGTAATTAATTGGGAGCAGCCGAAGACACCAACAAAAGTAAGAAGTTTCTTGGGAATGGCAGGCTATTACAGAAGGTTCATCCAGGATTTTTCAAAAATAGCAGGAACTCTGACTAACTTGACAAGGAAGTCGGTAAAATTTGTCTGGACAGAAAAGTGTGAAGAAAGTTTTCAGGAGTTGAAGAAAAGGTTGAGTGAAGCACCAGTGTTATCTTTACCTGACTATACGGGTGACTTCATAGTTTACAGTGATGCGTCACACAAAGGACTTGGTTGTGTGCTTATGCAACATGGTAAAGTTATTGCGTACGCATCAAGGTAGTTAAAAGATTATGAAAAGGGATATCCTAACCATAACCTGGAATTGGCAGTGGTAGTATCTGCCCCTGAAGATATGGAGGCACTATTTATATGGTGCAAAGTGTGAAATATACACGAACCATAAAAGTCTGAAGTATATCTTTACGCAGAAGGAGCTGAATATAAGTAAAAAGAGATGGTTGGAGCGTATGACAAGTCTTTTAGTAGATCGATCAGGATATCCTTCATGAGCTTTTGTGAACAACCAATGCCACTGTACCGACCGCCAAGTAAGGATTTGGTTTGCTGATGTCGAATGAGTTTTAAGTAAACAGTTTTCCGATCTCTATAAAATGTCTGTCTTTTGTCTCCCATCTCCTTATATCATCATTGATTGTCTGTCTTATCTCTTTCTGTTATGTCTGTTCCTATCTTATTACACCGAAACAATGCTCCCGAACGATAGTGAGTTTTGATCCGACCTTATATCTTCATGATAACCTTCTCGACCCCTGTGAGAGGCATTGATCTGACTTTATATCACCATAATAGCCTTCCCAACCCGTTGGGAGGCTCCGACCTTATACCGCCATAATTGTCTTCCCGAGAGCAGCTTCGACGACTGCTCATTTCACGAGATCGGTTTTGTTGTCTGACCCTCTCCTTAGAGCGGCTCTTCGGCCTGCTCCTGTCCTGCGAGCGGCTTCTGTGCCTGCCGCAGATCTGGGGAGCGACTCTTCGGTCTGCTCCTGTCCTGCGAGCGACTTCAGTCCGACCTTATATCATCATCCGACCTTATCTCTCCCGAACAGATACCAACCTTATATCTTGCCCAAAAATATTTTCTTCTCTGCCAATTTCGTTGTCGTGCTGAAGAGAGAGACAATAGATGGTAACCGAAGTCAAAAGTGAGATGCTATTATCCGAAGTGATACAAAATTTAGTCTGATACGGAAATTATTCCGAATACCGAAGTTGGGAAAAATCACGTTACTGTTAACTCCATACACATGCAAGGCTACCAATAGGAGCCCCGAACAAACTGCGGATGTTGATAGTAAAAGCCCGAATATGAGACTCATCAATAAACAACTTTATTTGCATGCGAATAGATTAAGGTGTTGATCAGGTCTTGAATGTTTATACACAGGCAAAAGAATAAAGGTCCCACAAAACTTGAAATCCATAAGCCATCCCATCATGAATGTCTGAGAAACTAAAGTTGTCGAAGTAATTAACCAATTAGCATTCAACTTATGCCGATGAGACCCAACTTATCTTGCTGCCCTTGCGATTATCCTCCACACCTGATAAAAATATTATAATGATAATAATAATAATAATTTTTAATTAGAGATAAATCGAGAAAAGTTGTACTATTATTATTATTATTATTAGGCTTAAATATAAATTACTACCCTAAACTATAAGCCATATTCCACTTCGGTGATCCACCTTTAAAGTTTTTCAATTAGATGATCGAACTATTAATTTTTTCCACTTCCATTCAATTGGGTCTGCCACATCAGAAATTGCTGATGTGACCCCGCTGACTAGGCTAATCAATGCCTACGTGTAATTAAAAATTATTATTTCAAATGAATTTTTACTTTTATTAAATGTCTAAGGGTAAAAAGGTCAAATCTCATTTTTCATCAAAGCAAAGAACAATCAAATGCAAATCTATATCCAAACCAATGATCAAATGTTAACCCTAGATCCAAAAGAACAATCAGTTTGTTAAATTCAAAAACCCAAAACTCAGAGGAACAACAAATGGTTAGACAAAACCAAATTTGCGTCCACCGTGACTGGAGTATGACAGTATCATGAAGAAGGAACACCACAACAGCCAAAAACAGATTAAATAAGCAACAAGCACTGAATCAAGCTGAAATGGAACCACCAAACAACACAACCTGATTTATGGACAAGATGAACAATATGCACACATAAAACCAGAAACTCCGGCGAAATAGAACACCCCCAAAAATCAGATTACAACAATATAATAATAAACAACAAAGAAAGGGGGAACACTAAATCAGTCGAAATTGGAAAAAATCCCCAAATCAAACTAATATGGAAACGTCAGATCCAAGTCCATCCTAAATCGAGCGGAAAAGAATCTACGAAAAACCAGTACAACACCAAATTGATTCCATTAAAAGAATAAAGCAACAAAAAGCATATAAGTGAACGGAATCAATATCCTCTTTCTTCATGGCTTCCCTCATCTCTGGTACTCATGGCATCACCATATTCTTTCTCTCTCTTCCCTCGGCTACCGTGCCATCGCCCTCGACCTCCGCGGCTATGGTGACACCGACGCGCCGCCTTCGATGCGCCGCCTTCCCCCACCAGCTACTCAGTCATCCACATCAACGGCGACTTGGTCGCTCTGCCGCCTGAAGCAAACCCCTCCTCTCCCTCTACCCAAAATAAGTCTATCGGGGTACCATGCGACAAGGCGGACAGCTTCTTCCCCGATCAACCGATTGCCGGACTGAAAAGCAATAAGAGCCGCGGATTTTCGCTTCGACATCTCGTTAACGGCGATGGAGATTAGGGTTTGGCCAGGTTTTATATTTACTACGTCGACTTTTACCCATTCTAAACCTAGATCTATGCTTGATACAATTGATTGGGTCGGAAGGGGATGAAAACAAAGGTTTGGATTTATCTGATGGTTTGTTATTTTTGTTTAGTATTTGTAGACACCCAAATTTTGCACTTCGTATACTGACCCTGACAGGAGGGCAAAATCGTCAATTAACCCAGCCTACGAGAACGGAAGGTGGACATAAGTACGAACACTCAAAGCCACCCCAACGACTTGCGATCAAGGCCGACACGACAACGAACGGATATCCGGGGGGCAGCGCCCTGGAAACCAAGCCCCAAATACAAGTCCGGTGTCATGTCGCAGCCATTCGAAACGAGCATTCCTGAATGATATGGCATATTTTCCAGCGGTTCTCGGACTGCAAAATACAAGACTTTCAGCGAAAACCAACGGTACGACACAAGAATCGAGGCACGACACGAAAATTGAGAAAATCAGCCCAGCTAGCCGCAGATCAATCTGCGGCCAATAGTGGGAACGGAACTCGAGCACAGCGCGGAAAAACCGAGGATCGACGCGGGGGAACCGAGGCCAGCCGCAGATTAATCTGCGGCCAGCCGCAGATCAATCTGCGACTGCCTCTAACTGCCTTTATCAACGCATTTCTGCAATTGCATACAGGGAGTTGAGAGAGCAGCGGAAGAAGAAAAAAAAGGGGGAAGAAACAGCAGCAAAACAGCAGCGAGAAAGGAGAGAAAAGAGAGAAAAAAGTGAGGATTTATACCCCTTTTTGCTAGATTGTATCACATACATTTTCTACTCTATTCAATATACGAGTTTATACGAATCGTGGTATTATTTACAAGGTGAAAAGCCCTCTTTTATAGCATTTTTGGTATATCATTTTGTTAAGCTTTTGGTCATTTGGGTTATATTAAATGTAATTTTTCTTGTATATTATTAAGGATACATGGATTAAGGACTATTAGTGAGGGTTCCAACGGAACAAAATTCTTCCTAATGGCCTGATGATATCCATTTGGCGATTTTTAGCTCGTTATGGTAAATATGTTATGTGTAGTGTAGTTAAATTGTTGTCTTGGGATATTGTGGTGTGTTAAGCAACCCGGTGTCGTTTATTTTTGTAGTACTCATTTCGTGGGTGTGTAGTAATTTTGGATGTGAGCCTAGGAACGCGGCCCCGTGGTCTAAATCCGATGATGGACATTTTTGGGTGTATGTAATAGGGTCGATATGTCCTTTATTGTAAATATGTAATCCTCGGGCCTTAAAACGTCATCAAGTTGAAATCGAGTTTAAGGCCCCGTAATAGTGGAATGTGTGATTGTGGGCGTTTGGGGTTATTTTGATGGCTCACATGCCCATGAATAGCCCCGCGCATTTTAATGCTTGATTTGATATATGACACAAAAATTGATTTCAAAGTTAAACGATGAAGATTTCCATAAAATCAATCAAATTAGGTTATTAACACCACGAGGCTTAAAATTGGAAGTGCTAATGAATGTCGATTCTTAATTAAATGAGAAGGCTAAAGGAAAATCGTTTTCAAACATTACGAAAATGGTTTTATAAAATAAATAACGTTTTATTAAATCTTGTGCATAGGGTTAAAGAGATCCTAGAAATTGCTCGTCACTTTATTTAAGAAAGCAACGTATAGATCTCGATTCCTATTTTGACGAAGGTTTAAAAAACTCTTGTTTTGCCAAAATGACACCTAGTGAAAAATCTCACAGCTTTTGACAATTAAAATCAAACCTTTCTCATAATAATAATAAAGCTTTCTCGTATAAACCGGAAGACATTCTAAGGCATTCCCAAACTAAAACACGACTTTCCATAAAAAACCAAATGGTTCTTTCATACAAACTCACCACAACATTCACATAGGCACACACGCGCGCACATACACATTTTAAGAATTAAAGGATAGGAAAAGCATCAAGATTACAGTAACCGTGTTTCACGGAAGTCGGGGGGTGCCTAACACCTTCCCCTCGCTTAAGCAAGCCCCCGAACTCTATGAATCCCGGTTTGCAGACCAATTAATTCGGAGTCATATATGAGCCAGCGATTTACGAAAACGAAACTCGGATGAGTTGGTACATCCATTTCAAATATACCAACTAGCGACTCTGGTCAAATGGCTCATCATAAAAAACGATCTTTCAAAACCCCGTCGACATTTATGCCGACCTTTTCCAAAAAATCATCTAATAAAAAGGCCAAAATTGGAAAGGGTAATAATTACCACGGAAGCGATCCTCCCAGCGTCGACAGCTGGCGACTCTGCTGGGGACATTAGAGGGCTTAAGCCGCGTTCAAATCTTGATGCTATCCTATCCTTTAAAAATTTATGAATGTGTATATATGTGCGATATTTTGACCTGTTTTACTTGTTCTTATGTGAATGTGTGTTTTGTCCAATGAATGAATGATTGAATGGAATTGCTTTACTTTAAAATAATCATTTGCATACGGTGAGGACGATGAATGTGAATGTATGTTGAGAGTGTACCTCCTCCTGAGGCGAACCTGTCGGTTGCTTATTACTGGACTCGAAGGGGCTGCTTCCCGGAGATGGCTTAGGAAACGCACCACCCATATCCGCTCCAATCGAAAGGATTCAGACCAGTAGATTGCGAAGATTTGGGAACCTTCATGCCGAAAAGCCGCGAGAGTAACCTTAGGGTAGGTCAGCCTCAGATTAACCCAACGCAGGGAAAGTCTTTTCATGCCCTTTTACGTTTACACGTATAAGTGTCATAGTCTCATTCAATATTTTTACATATACCTTCCCTGTTGTCAAAAGAAAGTACTAACCTCTATGTTTTGCAGGGAATAGCTGGGAATGCAGAATAATTCGTGTCTAGCATTTATTATTGCAATGAAGGACTGCTAACATTTTGTTTTGCAGGGAAAGATTAAAAAACCCAAAAACACAAAATTACAGCTTTAGCATGCATCCACATCTTTCATTCCCCAAAGATTGAACTCCAAACTGTTTTTTCTGTAGGATTGCTCCTCAAACGCGTTTGCAATCTAAGAGGGCCCAGGTTTCTACATCTGAAATGGCTGATATTCCACCTCCTAATCCTGGTTCCATATCTCGGGAGGAATTCGATGATTTTAAAAAACAGATGTTGGAAATGGCCACAATGATGAAAGAGCAGTTCCTACTAAGACAAGATCCGCCAAACAAGGATCCGCCTAAGGATAATCAATCCCAGCCGAAGGGCGAGCCAGTTATCCCTAAAGTCATTCCTACACCTAACAGGACAGTAATCACTATTCCAGAGGAGGGAGACACTGATGATCTTCGAAAGAAAATGAAGCAGATGGAGGAAACTATCCAATCTCTGAAAGGCATAGGTTCCCTAGGCAGGGTGAATTATTCATATCTGTGTGTCTTTCCAGGAACCAAGTATCTGGAGAAGTTCAAGATCCCTGAATTTGAGAAATATAATGGGAAGGGAGACCCCTATACACACCTGAAGATATACATTGGGGAACTTGGGTCTTATGCAGAGGACGAAGGACTGAGGATGCAGTTATTCCAAAAGAGCCTAACGGGAGAAGCAAGAACTTGGTATGCTCGCCTTGATAATGCTCGGATCCACAATTGGGAAGAGTTGGTGCATACTTTCTTGACACAATACAGCTTCCAGGCACAGTTGGCCCCTGACAAATATCAGATGACAAAGGTCAAGAAGCAACCAAAAGAATCTTTTAGGGACTATGCACAGCGGTGGAGAAGTATTGCTACACAGGTGAATCCCCCAATGAGCGAGGCGGAGATGGTAATGACATTTGTGGATATTCAGGAGGCACCCTATTATGAGCGAGTGATAGCAGGGATTGGAAGACCTTTTGCCGAAATGATAAAGCATGGAGAAATGGTTGACATGGGGTTAAAGTCTGGCAAGATCCGGGACTTCACAGCTCTAGAGGCAGTTGCGGAGCAAATCCAGAGTGGAAACTATGGTAGTACTTCCCGCAGGACCCAAAAGAAAAGGGAGGAGGATGTTTCCCTCATCCTGCAGGGATCATCTAGGAAGGTGGAGAATAGCCCTCCAGTGCAAATACAAAGAATTGTGCCGCCCCGACAATCTAATTTCAATAATCAAAGGACGGACGGACGAAGAAGATTTGAGGCCACAAAAGATCGGGTATTCACCCCGCTTGGGGATCCTCTTGAACAGATTTTGGCAGTCTTAATAGCACAGAGAAAGATAGTCGATTTGGCACCCCCAATTGACCCGAAAGGGAGAAGATTTGACCCGAGTAAGAGGTGTGCCTACCATTCAGGTTCCCCTGGTCATGATACTCAGGAATGCTGGACGCTGAAGCACAAGATTCAGAACATGATCGATAGTGGGGAGATCATGGTGGAACAACCAGAGTCACCCAATGTTAAAGCCAATCCCCTACCTAAGCATGATGGGGAAGGGGTTAATGTGGTGGAAGCCAGCGAAGCCGGAGGACCACCGAGGCTAAATTATATAAAGAGAATTGACGAGATGATTGGCATGATAAGTGATCAGGAGAATATATGGGGGACACCGATTAGGTTGACAGGTCTGAGCAGGAGCATCACCTAGGGGCCTATCAGGTTAACGGCTCCGAAACCTCTCACTATTGTAGCGAGGCCGCAAATCCCCATTAGCAGTCTGAAAACAGTACCATGGAATTATGGGGGAGTATCAGAGGAGGCGGCCAGTTGTGCTTCGGTAACATCAAAGGGGAATCCTTTATATCTTCCAGGACGAGTCCTTGAGAGTCAAGAGAAGAAGAACGAAAAGATATCCGAGGAGAAAGTTGTGGAATTCTTAAGGAAGATGAATCATCCAGAAGTAAGAGGGATCAAGGTATTGAGCAAGGAATCGACTCTGACATCGATCATGGATTTGGTATTATCATCCGACGATTACTGCAGAATTCTAGCCAAAGTCCTGGAAGAGGCGCACATCCCCAAGGTGATTAGCAAAGAAGGGTTCGGTCATCTAGTGGACCATCTGTTAGAAAACAATGTAATATCGTTCACAGATGATGATATCCCCAAAGAGGGAAGGGGGCATCGAAAACCGCTGCATATTTCGGTAATCTCAGCAGGATATATTATGAATGGGGTGCTAATTGATGGGGGATCAGCATTGAATATCTGTCCATTCAGTACATTGGAAAAAATGAACATCAATCCCAAGTGCCTGCGGGCCAGTTATGTGGTGGTGCGAGCCTTTGACGGATCCCGGAAGGATACAATGGGGGAGATAGAATTGCCTGTGGAAATAGGGCCTTGCACTTTCGATATTTCATTCCAAGTCCTGGATATCGCGGCAAGTTATAACATTTTATTAGGAAGGTCGTGGATACACATGGCCGGGGCAGTTCCCTCTACGCTACACCAGCAAATTAAGTTCATTATCGACGGGAACCTGGTGACGGTCTCTGCGGAGCATAATGACCCTTCTCCTTACAGGAATGGCCTGTCGGTGATTAATTTGGACGAATCGACGGTACCCGCCAGTTTTCAGGCACTAGAAATCAATACTCCTCACTACAGATGTTTGGGGGCTCCAGCCGTGAAACCTAAGGTCTCTCCTGAACTTACCTTTGTTGCTAGAAAAATGATGAAGATGAAGTTTTGACCGGGGCAAGGGTTGGGAAAGAACAGTCAAGGAATTACTGAGCCTATTCAACTGCCCAATCAGATAGGCAAGGCAGGGTTAGGCTATTATGGAGGCGTAGGACGGAAATGCTCTCAAGGGGAGACCCCAACTCGATTGGCCGAAAGTCAACAATGAACAAGGTACTGACAGCCTATGGCTGAGACAGGAGGTGAAAAATTAACCCCCACGAACGATGAGTCGGCCAAAAAGGAGAGTTTCCTGCAGGAGGTCATGCAACAGTTTGAAACCAAGTGTTATATCCCCGGACAGTCAGTAAGCAATGGAAAGGGGAAGGATGTTGCCTCGCCATCAGGAGCCCAACAGAGTGTGCCTGTCATCGATTGGGCGGGGCTGACTATTCCTGAGGAGGTTATGAATAAGGACCAATGCGATGTGGCTGTGGTCATCAAAGAAGTTCCCGATGCGAGGTCGCCTTTCATCCGTCGTATTCCGGCCGATCTGACCACCGACAACTGGACGATGGAGCCAGTAATATCCAAACGAGGGTAAAATATGGCGTCAGGATGGTAGACCCCAGATGGTGGGGGGTGAATGGATACCAGTTTTTGTCCTTTATTTTGAATTTTACATGGTTATGTTATTTTGTCATGTTATTTTGAAGATGATTATTGTGGGAAAATGACTTATATATATGAAAAATATTTTTGTTTCATGTCAGGTGTACCAATTTGAGTATTTCTTGCCTAACAAACGATGTTTCAAATTTGAAAGATGACTATGATTTTGATATTGAGCTGGATTTCGATTTAATGGGCATTGAGCAGGATGAGACAGATAATGACGACACGCCTGACGAGATCAAAGGATGGGTCGAAGATAAACCCAAACCCAACTTAGACCAAACCATCACCATAGATATCGGAACCCCTGACAAACCCAAAGAGCTCAAGATAGGGACAGACCTGACCCCTAGCCAGAAAACAGAAATAACTAAATTGCTAAGCCAGTATGAGGGTGTTTTTGCCTGGTCTCACGAGGACATGATCGGATTGTCCACCGACATTGTTGTATACCGGTTGCCCATCAAGGAGGGTTTCAAGCCTGTCAAGAAATTAAGAAAGCTAAAACCGGAATGGAGCTTAAAGGTGAAGAAAGAAATCGTCAAACAGTTCAAGGCTGGAATTATTATGGTGTCCACTTACCCGGAATGGCTGTCCAATATAGTCCCAGTGGCTAAGCCTCGAGGGAAGGTGAGGGTATGTGTCGACTATAAAGATCTGAACAAGGCCAGTCTCAAGGACAACTTCCCAGTGCCTTTTATACACATCTTGGTGGATAACACAGCCCAATACGAGATGTACTCTTTTGTTGATTGCTTTGCGGGGTACCATCAGATAATGGTGGCGGAGGAAGACCGGGAAAAGACCACTTTCATCACCCCTTAGGGCACCTTCTGCTACAGACGATTGGCCTTCGGCCTCACAAATGCGGGGGCTACTTATCAGAGAGCCATGATGGCCCTGTTCCACGACATGATGCACAAGGAAATAGAGGTCTACGTGGATGACATTATCGTGAAATCGAGGGTAGAATCTGATCATATAACCCATCTCAAGAAGCTATTCGATCGGCTCAGAAAATATAATTTGAAGCTCAATCCGGTAAAGTGTGCTTTCGGAGTGCAGTCGGGCAAGCTCTTGGGATTCCTGGTTAGTAATCGGGGCATTGAGTTGGATCCGGCGAAGATTAAGGCCATTGTGGATATACCGGCACCTCGCACAGAAAAGGAGATCAGAGGATTTCTGGGAAGAATAAACTTCATCAGCCACTTCATATCCCACTTGACAAGTACATGCGAGCCGATTTTTAAACTGTTAAGGAAAGATGTCTCCCAAAAGTGGAATAAGCAATGCCAGAAAGCCTTCCATACCATTAAGAGGCAGTTGACAGAAGCACCGGTGCTGGTACCCCCAAAGGATGGGATCCCGCTGTTTATGTATATATCGGTCAATGCCATTGCAATGGGATGTATGCTGGGACAGAAGAATGAATTAGGCAAAGAGCAGGCCATCTATTACCTCAGCAAGAGATTTAGCCGATGTGAACAGATTTACACCCCCATCGAAAGGACCTGTTGTGCTTTGGCGTGGGCTGCAATGAGATTACAGCACTATCTCCATGGGCACACTACGTACCTGATATCGAGAATGGATCCCCTGAGTATATCTTTGAAAGGCCCATGTTGAACTGTCGATTGTCAAGGTGGCAGTTAATCTTACAGCAATTCGACATCGTATACATAACTCAGAAAGCCATGAAAGGGCAGGGAATTGCAGATCAATTGTCAGAAATGCCAGCAGGGGGGATGGAGCCTTTAGAAACTCCTTTGCCGGGTAAAGATGTATTATGGGTCTTACACACGAGATGTGACGACGAGGGGCAGTTCTGGAAGTTGTATTTTGATGGTGCCATGAATGCTGAAGGGGCAGGAGCCGGAGCAGTCCTGGTCTCTATCACCGGAGAGCAATACCCCGTGGCCACTAAATTGCAGTTCAGTAATTTAAATAACACAGCTGAGTATGAGGGATGTATATTGGGACTCCGTTTTTCCCGCGATATGGGTGTGAAGAGACTAGCGGTGTTTGGGGATTCAGAGCTGGTAATCAAACAGGCGGTCGGGGAGTATAGCACGAAGGAGCTCCGGTTGCTTCCATACCACCGATGTGTTATCCAATTGATGCGAGAATTTGAGGATATCACTTTCCGACATATCCCCCGGGGACGAAATGATTTTGCCGATGCCTTGGCAACTCTGGCTTCCTTAATCCATATAATAAAAAGCAGGGACGTTCCACAGATTGAAATAGCGGTACAGAATGCCCCGGCATACGAGCAACATGTGGCAGTATTATCGGAGAAGGTGGTTCTACCAAAGCAGCCTTGGTATCATGACATAAGGGAGTATCTGAGGGATAGATCCATTCTTGACCAGGAAAGCCGAGCTGAGAGGTTGAGAATCCAAAAGATGGCGATGAAGTTTTACCTGAGCGGGGATTCACTGTGCAAGAGGGATGCCGGTTTGGGATTGTTGCGATGTGTAAATGAAACACAGGCCCAAAAGATTATGGACGAAATATATGGGGGAGTGTGTGGGCCACACATGAGTGGACCGATGCTGGCCAAAAAGATCTTGAGAACGGGGCATTACTGGTTAACACTGAAAGCCGACTGCGATGATCATGTCAAACGATGTTACCAATGCCAGGCGCACGACAATATAATCCATGCGCCTCCTAATGAATTGCATTGCATGACCTCCCCTTGGCCATTCTCAATGTGGGGTATGGATGTAATCGGACCAGTAGAGCCCAAAGCAAGCAACGGACACCGATTTATCTTCGTCATGATCGATTACTTCACTAAATGGGTAGAAGCAGCTTCTTTCCCCAAGGTAACTCAGGAGATCATCGTCCAGTTCATCAAGAATAATGTCATTTGCCGATACGGGCAACCTGAGGTCCTAGTCTCTGACAATGCCAAGAATTTGAATAATGCCCTCATGAAGAAATTATGTGACCAGTTTAAGATCAAACACCTCAATTCTGTCATCTACCGTCCTAGGATGAATGGGGCAGTGGAGGCTGCAAATAAGAATATCAAGAAGATCATGGCGAAAATGTCTGCTAATCATCGGGGATGGCCGGATCTGCTGCCTCTCACCCTGCTGGCATACAGAACGTCAGTGCGTACTTCTACAGGGGCAACCCCTTACGCTTTGGTATACGGAATGGAGGCTGTTTTGCTAGTTGAGGTTGAGATGGCGTCCCTCAAAATCTTGATTGATGCTTAGATAAATGAGGAGGATTGGATGCAAAATCGGTATGACCAATTGGCCCTAATTGATGAAAGGAGGGTAGCGGCTGTTTTGCACGGCCAGTTATATCAGCAAAAAATATCTCGATCATACGACAAAAAGGTAAGACCTCGGAAGTTCAAGGAAAATGACCTAGTGCTAAAGAGAGTCATGCCTTGTCAAGACGAAGCCAAAGGGAAGTTCGCCCCGAGCTGGGAAGGACCTTTTGTGATTAAGAAAGTGCTGTCCGGAGGAGCCCTCATATTGCAAGAGATGGACGGTGAGGTGTTTCCACAGCCCATCAATTCCGACTCGGTGAAGCGGTTCTACGCTTGAAAAAAAAAATTTAATCATCATCATTTTCTCCTCGTTCTTGAAACAACGAACTACGTAGGACCTGATTTCCCGACCTGTGGGAGTACATAGGCAGCCATCATGGCACGGTCTATTTCTTTACAAAATAATACTTTCTCTAATCTAAACCAATTCCCAACAGCCAGAAAAGCCTTCCTATGTCCTCGAAACCTTCCCGAAAACCAGCCACCTACTCAGCTTCATCTCAAATGGCATAACCCTAACCCAACCAAACAGAACGCCAAAATCTAAGACTCAGTCCGATGAAATCAACAGGGTATGCGGCAATATCTGTCAAATCTCCATCAAGACTTGAGAAGAGAAAGAAGGCGAAATGTCAAAATCATGGTTAGCTGGATAAAATGAGGATCCAATGAAAGGCAACGATACGACAAAAGGGGAAATGACTAAATTTAAATGCATGTCTACATATATAAGTCATTTTGTTACAAGATTTCTCTTTCGATAACCGATGAAACTGACATAGTCTATGCAGGAAATAAAATGATCTACAAATCCGAAACTAACTGAAGCAGGATGGATAAGGTGGTGGATAGATCTGAAGCATTGGCGTCCCCTATAATCTGCTGCCCCATCACGGCGATGCGATCCAATAAAGCAGTGGCTTGGCTAATAGTCTCAGAATGAGCATCTATAACTGCCCTAGTCTGCAATACAATGGCGTCTCTGTCAGCGAGGGCAGCATCTCTGGCCAGAATGGCAGCATCTCTCTCAACAAGAGCAGCATCCCTCTCAGCCTCAGTAATAATCAAGGCCAGGCAGATCCGGCTATCCTCAATAACCCGACTAGGGGCAGGATCAGCTGAGATGGAATAAGGAATATGGGCGGGAGTGGAGAAGCCTTCTAAATCATATTCGAACATCAACTCTGTAGACTCAAGAGGAGCAGATACCTCTGGGGTGGTATCATCTGTAAAAATCACTCGAGAGTCATCAAATACTCCAGTCTGACTCAAACCAACCATATCAGAGTCCCCATACAACCATTGCACATAAGCAGATGTCTGAGTGGGGCAACTCTCACTATACTCGGCAAAGATCCTGCGAGACCAAAGATCGTATACCCGCCGTAGATCTCTCTCTGTTTGGGGTGATATGAGGAACCGGTAGTCAGCTGCGCCCGTGAAAGGGTGAAAATCCTGTATCTGATCAAACTGCCCCATAACCGCCAAGGGATGATAAGTCGTCACGCCTCTCAAGCCAGAAATAAGGATAAAATCCAAGGTGGGCACATGAGTCGAGAAGCTCATGAAGGAGCAATAACCCGAATAGATCAAGAGATGAAAGGGCTCCTCAATAGATGATAAGAATTCTATCCAGGAAGCCACATCAACACAGCTCATGGGACGAAACGAGAAGTGCATGGCTATGTCGTGGCTGAAGCAAAACCCATGGCGACGGAAATGACCAATGGGGCTGAGATGGCTCATAAACCATACATACAACAAAATAGAGCTCCCTCTGAATACTCTGCCTTGAAAAGACTAACAATATGAGGCTGACATGTAGGTATCTGCTAGTATCATGGGAATAATGGTGTGATCCTCCTGAAGGGCTCTAGTGGCCGCAATAACTCGCATATCCAACAGATCGGGTCCGGCTAGCAGATACAAAACTGAGATAACACAAGCCATCAAAACATCTACTCTCAGAGCGCCCCGGCGCTCCTCAGATACGGAAAAATCACCAGAGAATAGATGAAAACTGTCGGGTGAACCGAATCGGTCAATCAGGAAATGAAGAGGAACTAGATGGTCTGATGTGATCACCGATAACAGGACTGTCTTCCGCAAACCAGTAAAAGTCAAGAACTGATGGCGCATGGGACCAGCTGTGACCCTGGCACAAGGACCATCCAAAGACAAGCCGGTAAAGCGAGCATACTCCTCGAGAGTGGGAGTCAACGCCACTGTCCCTAATCTGAACACCTGACGGGCAGGGGCCCAATAGCTCAGAATGCCCTCCACGAAGCCCGCCGGCACCTGAAAGGATAATAAGGACCAGGAATGTCTCAGAAGACCATCTACGATAACCCTGTCGCCCGGCGACAAACTGTCCAGCCAGCGAAGAAACCTACCGACCAACCCGGTGGGAGGACCGAGATCCAAACGTACCACGGTGTCTGGTGACGACATCTGTGAAAAATAGTATCAAAAAGACTGTGCAGGGTCATTATCCATCCATAAAAAAAAAGCATGCATCATACAGTTAATAATAGGGCAATTGAACTGTCATAATGATAAAATTGTGCATAAATAAATAAAGGAGTTCAATACATAGTGCATGAAATGGAAAAAGGGAAATCGAGCAGGTTCAAGTACAAAAAAAAGGGCCCTATCCTATCATGATCTAATCAAAAGTGATGTCATCTATGAAATCGGGGTCCCCAAACTGATCCCCTGGAGTAGAAGTCGAAGTCGAAGCCCCAAAGTTAATATCTGGGATATATGGGGGCACTGGGGCATCAGATGAGCTCGGGCCTATGTCGAAACCCGCACTGTCAGGGTCATACGCATAAGCATCCTCTGGGGTCCGGCCTAGCACCCGAAGATATAAGGATAGCTGGTCCACCTGGCGGGTCAAAGTAGCAATCTGCTCAGCATGTGTAGGAGCCCGAACACAGGTAGCCCAGTCAGTCATCATCACTGATCCGGGGACCATATCCCCGAGGAAGAATGTAGCCCGAGTCTGAGGACCAATAGTGCGGGGCACCCACCAGGTACGGAAGGCTTCACTCGTGCTGGGACCCGTAGAAAGTGTCCGATCGTCCTCTCCCTCCAGCATAATATCTGAGGGCTGAGAGTCCACCGGCCAAGATGTAGTAAGGGGGAGGGAGTGCGGAATACGGATCTCTCCAGTCACGCATCTGAATGCGCGCTCTCCCAAATACATCACCCATCCTCTGACACTCTGCAAGGTGAGGCGACGGGTGGAAAGTGCGAACTCTGGGCCGGAAGGATATCCGTCTGTAAACCCCACAGTCAGATGCTCAGAAAGATAAGGAGTCCAGACGACCTCAGCAGCGGTGATCAACTCTAGCTGAATGCGGCAATGGGCGAAGTTGCCAGACACCGGGACCTCCTCCAAAGTACTGTGGTGCCATCGCCGACCCCTAGGATAGGTATCCAGACCGAGAGTCGTGACAGGCCTCAGACATGGGAGTCGATCGTACGCCCAGAACTGTGAACAGAGACAAGAAACGACATGAGTAATTGACAGATGCAGAAAGGGGAAACGAAATAATAGGAAGGTGCAGTAAGAAAAGAAGACTTACTAGCAGAAAGTGGTAAAATCCAAGCCAAGCGTTTGTCTGTCCCTCTAAGCAAAGACGGAGACCATGGAGGAAATAGGCGAAAGTGAAGGATCCCCAGTCATAATCACCGATCCGATCCACATCCCTGATGGCTCCAACAATGCTGAAGTGAATGGTGGAAGAGTTATTCCCTAGGAAACAACCCCTCATAATAGTTAGGAACAGACGCCGGAACAAAATGTCACGAGTGGCTCGGTCTGCAGGGAAGGGCGTCGCGTAGATACCTCCAATAGCATCAACAGCCAATGCTCCAGACCGAATGCTACGGGCCTTGAAGACCCGGTCCTCGGCAGCGAAGCCCAATAAAGATCGGACCTCCGCTGGAGTAATATCAAGATCTAGAGGAACACGGTCTCCGGTGAACTCGATGCCGGTGATGTACCTCCAATCCCAAGGAGTCAGCACAACCTCGCAGTCCAAAAGATGAAGGGACTGGGTCTGATGGAACCATCGCTCACACAAAGCCCTCATGTAACCCCATGGGCACTGACGGGGAATAAGGGTGAAGAAAGAATGGAAACCCCAGGAGTCCACCACCGTGCAGTAATCGGCATGCAGTGCTGTGTAAAGGGAATAGATGTTAAACCAGTTGCCCCTCGGCTGGGTGAACTCGGGCACCTGTGGAAATCACTAATGGATCAGTCCGGATACGAACAGAGATTGAGAATGAATTCTAAGAAGTAATGGGGATACCTCATTAGCGACAAGAGATGTTGAGGGGTGACGACTGAGATCCCGACCCAATAGATCGGGCACCTGAACAGAGGCATCGGGCAAGACGCGGCGAGAAGAGGGAGCTGGTGCGCCAGAGGAGGGCCCCTCCACCTCAGTATCCGGAAGAACGGCCTCGTCAACTTCAGGAGGGTCAGGCCGGACGACAGCCTCCGCCAGTCGGCGAGTCTGGCGATTCCGAGGCAAAACCGGGGCAGGTGCATCCCTACGGCGGCGAACACCCAAAGCACGAGGTGCAGTGGAGCTGCTGGGAGCGTCAGGATCCATAGCTGGAATGACACAGTCGAATAGTGAGGTACATTATATGTCGAATCATATCACGAACATTTTATTTGCCTATCTTCATTGCAGAATTAATGCAGCATGATGCATGGTTACTATATATGCATGAATTAGATTTTTATGGGGCTCCAGTTTTTTCGAAATTTCGGCAGAGTTTCGTCTATAAAACGAACGTCCCATGCACAACCTGGCATGTTCTCAATTAACCCAAGCCATAACAGATCAAAATTGCATTTATATGGTTAATTGTAGCATGAAAATGACCATAATGCATGCTCTCATTCAAAAAATGACAAGTATGTATGACCCGCATCATGAGCACAGAATATGACTCGCACGGTTGAGACATAACATATACATGCAATGATACATGGCATAGCATTTCAAGGCATACATTTTTATCTCTAAACATGCAAAATAGCCAAATGTATAGCCAAACATTGACGAAATAAGAAAACAATCGGTCAAAATGTTACCCGTAGCGTGTAGATCGATCTAACCGGAGAGGTTTTTGCGAGAAGATTGAAAAAGTCGGCCAAAAGGACGTATGAGGTTGAAAAATCGCGAAAAGTAGCGGTGGGATAAGGCTGAAAACGACAGATCTGGGAAGGGGCGAAGCGCCTAAAAAACCCGATCTTGGCCGCAGATCAATGTGCGGCTAGCCGCAGATCCATCTGTGGCTGGCCGCAGATCCATCTGCGACTGGGCCCCGTTTCCCTCCTTTTGCCTCCTTTGCAAAATGGATCAATTTCAAATACATTTGACTTAAAAATATGAGGTTTCAACCAATCGGGCATGGAGCGTGACGAATCGATTTATCGGGTTGATTCACGACTCGATCAACCGAAGACGAGACCCGGTATCGACGAGACGATTAACCGGAAACGAAACCCGGCACAGACGAGTCGACCAATCAGAGACGAGAACCGATACAGGCGAATCAATCAACCGGAGACGAAACTGGTGCCGACGAGACGATCAATCGGAGATGAGAACCGATATAGACGAGACGATCAACCGAAGACGAGAACCGGTGCCGACGAGACGATCAACCGGAGACGAGACCCGATATCGACGAGACAATTGACCGGATACGAGACCCGGTGCAGACGAGTCGACCAATCGGATACGAGAATCGATATAGACAAGGCGACCAATCGGAGACGAGAACCGATTCGTGCAAGTCGATCAACCGGAAACGAGACCCAGTATCGACGAGACGATTGACCGGATACGAGACCCGGTGCAGACGAGTCGACCAATCGGAGACGAGAACCGATTCATGCAAGTCAATCAACCAGAAACGAGACCCGGTATCGACGAGACAATTGACCAGATACGAGACCCGGTGCAGACGAGTCGATCAATCGGATACGAGAACCGATATAGACAAGGCGACCAATCGGAGATGAGAACCGATTCATGCAAGTCGATCAACCGGAAACAAGACCCGGTATCGACGAGACGATCAACCGGAAATGAGACCCGGTGCAGACGAGTCAACCAATCGGATACGAGAACCGATATAGACAAGGCAACCAATCGGAGACGAGAACCGATTCATGCAAGTCGATCAACCGGAGACGAGATCCGGTACCGACGAGACGATTGACCGGATACGAGACCCAGTGCAGACGAGTCGAACAATCGGATACGAGAACCGATACAGACGAATCAATCAACCGGAGACGAGACCCGGCGCCGACGAGACGATTAACCGGATATGAGACCCGGTGCAGACAAGTCGACCAATCGGAAACGAGAACTGATACAGGCGAGACGACCCATCGGAGACCAGACCTTACACCTACGAGACGATCGATTGGATACGAGATTCGACAGTCATGAGACAACGACGATTCCAAGAGGACGATGATTACGAGACGGAGCACGACATCTGCGATAACGATTATCGCAACGACCTGTCAGAGACGGAACCTGACAACGACGATGCGATCAGCGATTGAGTCCGGTTGAGATCGATACTCACGATAAATTTGCGATTGCATGATGCATTGACACCTTTACGAATGTTTTGCATGCCTTACATCTTGTGTTGCATCATAAGCTATATGTGTTGCATCATGTATGTATTGTCATTCTTATGCACTGTCATTCATGCATCGGGTGTCTATTTCTTTATCATGTTCATTTCATTTAACATTTCATAAACATGATAAAGAGGGGCAGCTGTAGACACCCAAATTTTGCACTTCGTATACTGACCCTGACAGGAGGGCAAAATCGTCAATTAACCCAGCCTACGAGAACGAAAGGTGGACATAAGTACGAACACTCAAAGCCACCCCAACGACTTACGATCAAGGCCGACACGACAACGAACGAATATCCGGGGGGGCAGCGCCCTGGAAACCAAGCCCCAAATACAAGTCCGGTGTCATGTCGCAGCCATTCGAAACGAGCATTCCTGAATGATATGGCATGTTTTCCAGCGGTTCCCGGACTGCAAAATACAAGACTTTCAGTGAAAACCAATGGTACGACACGAGAATCGAGGCGCGGCACGAAAATTGAGAAAATCAGCCCAGCTAGCCGCAGATCAATCTGCGGCCAATAGTGGGAACGGAACTCGAGCACAGCGCGGAAAAACCGAGGATCGGCGCGGGGGAACCGAGGCCAGCCGCAAATCAATCTGTGGCCAGCCGCAGATCAATCTGCGACTGCCTCTGACTGCCTTTATCAGCGCATTTCTGCAATTGCATACAGGGAGTTGAGAGAGCAGCGGAAGAAGAAAAAAAAGGAGGAAGAAACAGCAGCGAGAAAGGAGAGAAAAGAGAGAAAAAAGTAAGAATTTATACCCCTTTTTGCTAGATTGTATCACATACATTTTCTACTCTATTCAATATACGAGTTTATACGAATCGTAGTATTATTTACAAGGTGAAAAGCCCTCTTTTATAGCATTTTTGGTATATTATTTTGTTAAGCTTTTGGTCATTTGGGTTATATTAAATGTAGTTTTTCTTGTATATTATTGAGGATACATGGATTAAGGACTATTAGTGAGGGTTCCAACGGAACAAAATTCTTCCTAATGGCCCGATGATATCCATTTGGCGATTTTTAGCTCGTTATGATAAATATGTTATGTGTAGTGTAGTTAAATTGTTGTTGTCGACGTCGGGAATTGTCGCTCCTATTGGTGATTGTTATCCCTTTCCAATTTTTAGCCTTTTGATTAGATGATTTTTGGAAGAGGCCGGCATTAATGTCGACGGGGTTTTGAAAGATCATTTTTTATGATGAGCCAATTAATCAGAGTCGCCAGTTGGTATATTTGAAATGGATGTACCAACTCATCCGATTTTTGTTTTCGTAAATCGCTGGCTCATATGTGACTCAGAATTAATTGGTTTGCAAACCGAGATTCATAGAGTTCGGGGGCTTGCTTAAGCGAGGGGAAGGTGTTAGGCACCCCCCGACTTCCGTGAAACACGGTTACCGCAATCTTGATGATTTTCCTATCCTTTTAATTCTTAAAATGTGTATGCGTGCGCGTGTGTGTGTGTGTATGCCTATGTGAATGTTGTGATGAGTTTGTATGAAAGAAACGTTTTGGATTTTGAGGGAAAGTCGTGTTTTGAGAGTGCTTTGGAATGTCCTTCGGCTTCTACGAGAAAGCTTTATTCTTTATTAGAAAGGTTTGATTTTAATTGTCAAAACTGCAAGGTTTTCATTAGGTGTCGTTTTGGCAAAACAAGAGTTTTTTAAACCTTCGTCAAAATAGGAATCGAGATCTATACGTTGCTTTCACAGGATGACGTGCAATTTCTAGGATCTCTTTAACCCTATGCACAACGGTTTAATAAAACATCCTTTAATTTATAAAACCATTTCTTGTGATGTTTGAAAATGATATTCTTTAATCTTCTCGTTTAAAGATGAATCGACATTCATTAGCACTTCCAATTTCTTATCCTCGTGATGCTAATAACCTAATTTGATTGATTTTATGAAAATCTTCATCGTTTAGCTTTGAAATCAATTTTGTGTGTCATGAATCAAATCAAGCATTAAAATGCGTTGGGGCTATTCATGGGCATGTGAGCCGTCAAAATAACCCCAAACGCCCACAATCACGTATTTTCACTATGATGGGGCCTTAAACACGATTCTCGCCTTGGCGTCGTTTTAAGGCCCGACGATTACATATTCACAATGAAGATTACATTGTTCCTACTACTTATATCAAAAGATGTCCATCATCGGATTTGGACCACGGGGTCGCGTTCCTAGGCTCACATCCAAGATGGCCAAACAACCACAATATCCCAAAATGATAATCTAAACAAACTAAGCACAATACATCATCATAACAGGCTAAATTAATTCACTAAATGGACATCCTCGGGTCATTAGGAAGCATTTGTTTCCGTGGAAACCTTCACTAATGGTCCCTAATCCATGTATCCACAACAATATACAAGAAAAATTACATTTCACATAACCCAATTGACAAAAAGATTAACAAAATGATATATCAAAATTGTTATAGAAATGGTCTTTTCACCTTGCAAATAATCCTCACAATGTGTATGAATTTGTATATTGAATAGAGTAGAATGTATAGGATATATAATCTTACACAAAATATATAATTCCTCACTTTTTTCCTCTCTTTTCTCTCTATTTTCTTCCAATTTCTTCCAATTTCTTCCTCTCTTCCCGAGTTGCTGCTGTTTTCTTCCTCTCTCTCCGCCTGCTCACTCCTGGATGCTGAATGAAGGAATGAACTGAAATAGGCTGGCCAGAGCCAGCCGCAGATGGATCTGCGGCTGGCCGCAGATTGATCTGCGGCTGGCTGGCCGCCACCCCTCCACTCAGCTGAATTTCGGGTTTCCGTGTTTCGAGTTCCGTGTTTTCAAAAGGCGCACTCATTGGCCGCAGATCAATCCGCGGCTGGCTGGCTGGACTTTCTCGATTTTCGTGCTACGCCTCGATTCTCGTGTCGTGACGTCGGTTTTCGCCGACAGGCTCGTATTTTGCAGTCCGGGAATTACTAGGAGGCGTGCCACATCCTCCGGGAATGCTCAATTCGGACAGCCTTGTTGTCACGTCGGTTTCGGTTGTAAATCGTCACGGTGGCGTCGAGTGTTCGTACTTGCGTCCATCCTTCGCTCTCGTAGGTCGGCTCAATGGACGAATTTGCCCTCCTGTCAGCGTTAGTATACGAAGTGCAAAATTTGGGTGTCTACAGTTGTCTTGGGATATTGTGGTGTGTTAAGCAACCCGGTGTCGTTTATTTTTGTAATACTCATTTCGTGGGTGTGTAGTAATTTTGGATGTGAGCCTAGGAACGCGGCCCCGTGGTCTAAATCCGATGATGGACATTTTTGGGTGTATGTAATAGGGTCGATATATCCTTTACTGTAAATATGTAATCCTCGGACCTTAAAACGTCATCAAGTTGAAATCGGGTTTAAGGCCCCGTAATAGTGGAATGTGTGATTGTGGGCGTTTGGAGTATTTTGATGGCTCACATGCCCATGAATAGCACCGCGCATTTTAATGCTTGATTTGATATACGACACAAAAATTGATTTCAAAGTTAAACGATGAAGATTTCCATAAAATCAATCAAATTAAGTTATTAGCACCACGAGGCTTAAAATTGGAAGTGCTAATGAATGTCGATTCTTAATTAAACGAGAAGGCTAAAGGAAAATCGTTTTCAAACATCACGAAAATGGTTTTATAAAATAAATAACGTTTTATTAAATCTTGTGCATAGGGTTAAAGAGATCCTAGAAATTGCCCGTCACTTTATTTAAGAAAGCAACGTATAGATCTCGATTCCTATTTTGACGAAGGTTTAAAAAACTCTTGTTTTGCCAAAACGACACCTAGTGAAAAATCTCACAGCTTTTGACAATTAAAATCAAACCTTTCTCATAATAATAAAGCTTTCTCGTATAAACCGAAAGACATTCTAAGGCATTCCCAAACTAAAACACGGCTTTCCATAAAAAACCAAATGGTTCTTTCATACAAACTCACCACAACATTCACATAGGCACACACGCGCGCGCATACACATTTTAAGAATTAAAGGATAGGAAAAGCATCAAGATTACGGTAACCGTGTTTCACGGAAGTCGGGGGGTGCCTAACACCTTCCCCTCGCTTAAGCAAGCCCCCGAACTCTATGAATCCCGGTTTGCAAACCAATTAATTCGGAGTCATATATGAGCCAGCGATTTACGAAAACGAAACTCGGATGAGTTGGTACATCCATTTCAAATATACCAACTGGCGACTCTGGTCAAATGGCTCATCATAAAAAACGATCTTTCAAAACCCCGTCGACATTTATGCCGACCTTTTCCAAAAAATCATCTAATAAAAAGGCCAAAATTAGAAAAGGTAATAATTACAACGGAAGCGATCCTCCCGGCGTCGACAGTATTAATGTTTAATATAAGTGGTTTGACGATTTTGCCCTTTAATATATATAATAAATGTTTAATCAAAAATTAAATTTTTTTTTTGTTACACTTCAGTTCGACTATGGCCTACCCAGACAGCCACGTCAGTAATTTCTGACGTGGCAGACCCAATTGAATGGAAGTGAAAAAAATTAATAGTTCGATCATCTAATTGAAAAACTTTAAAGGTGGATCACCGAAGTGGAATATGCCTATAGTTTAGGGTAGTAAATTATATTTAAGCCTTATTATTATTATTATCCAAGTATCGAGAATTATTGATAGGAGTACAATTGATAAATGCATAATATCAATGTTTATCCTTGTAAATTAATTCCTGGATCAACAATTAAGCAGAATAGAGGACTCCTCCTTTCCTTTACAAAGTTGAATTGAAAAGACTTAATATACGTATAAAGAGAGAATATTGACGACTTAGAATAATATAATTCTATTATAATATAGTATTACGGCAAATTATAATCTGTCAGTAGCTTGATATGTAATGTCACGTGAATATTAATAATGGCCTTTAGCACACAAGGTAACACCAAGTATTAATAAGCATAGAAGGCATGCGTTTTATAATATTAAATCATGTTACTCCCGACATAAACCCCTTAATTCAAGAAATATGTTCTACATGAATTTGTACACATGTATACGTGCAAAGTAATATTAATGATGATGATGTTACAATTTTAATTCTCATAAACGAATTAATAGCAGAAGGTACATGCACATGTTGCATATATATTTTTTTAATTTAATAAAAGAGAGTAACTTAGCTTTATGTGTAGGCTTTGCGATGTGTTGTCTCATACAAGCGACGTCAATTGATATGATACTTGGTGATTTTAATTTGACACTAAAACAAGCCCTTCTAGCGCCAAAATCTGACCGCTCGCCAAATCACCAAACAATGAGCCAATGAGACGTTTACAATGGAGGATATACAATTGCTTTAGTGTGTATGTGGAATAAAATAATGACACATGAAAATAAAGTAATAACACAAGAATTTTACGTGAAAACCCAATTGGGAAAAAATCACGGGACGAGATAAGAAATCCATTATAAAATAATATGGAGAGTACAAATTGTTTATTCCTCACTCTTCTCTGGTGTGCGTTATTGTCATATCTCAAACTCTTGCTTGTTGTTGTATTTATAGATGTCATGTCCACCCGAATCTAATTAAGAGTATGAGTCTTTTTTAGAATCACCTTATAACTGCAATTAATTACTTATCGATTCCTTCCCAAATTATATCTCCTTATCTCCCCCAAATAAGGAAACACAATTTTACTTTAATAAGAATTTTACTACTATTTGAGCAAGCTGTCAAAATAAATGTACATGAGCCAACACCATATCCGGGCCATTAAATAAATTGGACTACACCTTGGCCAAACCCGAATAATTACATCCCAACAATGTGTATATTTGTTAAAGTATTTTCTAAAGCTGTTAATTAAATACAACAACAACAGTATAGTAACTAGAGACTGCAAATATAAAAATTACATAACGTTAGAAACATGTGGGTATTTTTATTTTTTCCTTTCTCTAAAACAAATTAATTATGAAGTTACTATGAAAACTCTACAATTATTACCTGAATCAAAAAAAATTAAAATTATGATTTTATAGAATTAAAGATTAAAAATTTTCTTATAAACTTTAAAAATATTACGTCAAAGTACGTCTCATTAAAAAAGTAGAGAATGAATATAAAAAGATTTTGAAAGATGATATGAAATTCTTTCATAACTTAATAATATTATATAAATTAATATAATTTGATAAATATAAAAAGATTTTTTTTTTAAATATATCGATTTGGATCATGATTTGTATTTAAGGATCAAACAAATCATAGAGTATATCAATGATCCACTATATATTGAATCAATTATTGTTCTATTATCACACTTAGTGATCTATATCAAATCAAAACATGAGTTGTTCTAATTTGATGGTCGATTAGTTAGTTAATTTCATGTATAAACAGATTCGTGTATTTTAAATTTGTAAGCTAAGCTGAAATAATCAAAAGTTATTTATAACTTATTTTAAATGTTATTTTAAAATAATCAGAATGTGATATTCATATTCATCCAAGACTCTAGACCGTCTCTACCTACCCTAAGTCACAGGTCAGCCATTGGAGAAGAAGGGGAATCCATGGCTATACCTCTCATTTTCTCTCTACTCCTCCTCCTCCTCCTCTCAACTCCACCATCATTATCATCGTCATCCGCACCACATTCAAATTTTCCCACTGTCTGCATAATCGGCAGCGGCATCGCCGGCTCCTCCGTCTCCCACTTCCTCCGCCAATACTCCTACCATGGCAAAATACATATATTCGAGCGAAACGGCATCGTCGGTGGTCGTATGGCTACTGTCTCCGTCGCCGGCGATACCTTCGAAGCCGGCGCCTCTATTCTTCACCCTAAAAACTACCACGCTTTGAATTTCATCAAGCTGTTGAATCTCAAAATCAAGGAACCGTCTTCTGCTAATTCCTTCTCTCTCGGTATTTGGAACGGCCACAAGTTCATTTTCAAGACGCTTAATTCTAAGTCCAAGTTTCCGTTAGTTCAGCAGATCGTATCAATCACCAATTCGGTTTTGATGTTCGTTCGTTACGGCTTCTCTCTCCTCAGAATGAGTAACTTCGTTGAGGTTCTCTCTCTCCCTCTCTGTTTAGTTTTGAGGCATATCCTGTGTTTGATAATAAACTTCAAGTTTGGATTCCGAATTATAATCTACCATTAATACCCAAAAAAAGGTACTAAAATCCCATTAATAGCCCTGCAACGAAACCATCAAAAAGAAAAGCTAAATAATGTGTTCTATGATAATTTTATCAATAGTCCCTTTGACTTAAATTTCTATACCTAGGTGCCTGTTGGGGAACGACTTATTTTAAAATGACTTATAAGTTAAAATATAAGTTGACTTATAAGTTGTTTTAAATTGTGACTTATAAGTAAAAACGTTTGGCTGAAAATGACTTATAAGTCAGAAATTAAGTTAAAACAAGTTACAAAGGTATTCCGCTGATAATGACTTATAAGTTAAAATAAAATGTAAAGATTACTAAAAAGGACATTATAAAAAGATACATTGATTCAATATCATATTGAAAGTTATTATTGGTAAACAGCTTATTGGTAAATAACTTATTATTTAAACAGCTTATTGGTAACAACTTATTATTGGTAAACAACTTATTGATAAACAATTTATTATTTAAACAGCGTATTGATAAACAACTTATTATTGGTAAACAACTTATTATTGACAAACAACTTATTGGTAAACAGTTTATTAGTAAACAACTTATTATTGGTAAACAACTTATTATTTAAACAACTTATTGGTAAAAAGCTTATTGATAAACAACTTATTATTAGTAAACAACTTATTATTTAAACAGCTTATTATTAGTAAACAACTTATTATTTAAACAGCTTATTGGTAAACAACTTATTATTAGTAAACAACTTGTTGGTAAACAGCTTATTGGTAAATAGCTTATTTAAACAGCTTATTGGTAAACAACTTATTATTTAAACAACTTATTATTGGTAAACAACTTATTAATAGTAAACAACTTATAATTTAAACAACTTATTGGTAAATAGCTTATTATCTAAACAACTTATTATTTGAACAGCTTATTGGTAAACAATTTATTATTTAAAGAGCTTATTAGTAAACGACTTATTTAAACAGCTTATTGGTAAACAACTTATTGTTCATCATTGGGCATAAAAACCAATAATCTTAATTTAACTTAAGGACTGATGGGAGAGTAAAGGTGTGGATGATGTATGTTAGCACCAGAGCCAATAACATCAGCACATAGGCAATGCCCTAGTCAATTGCTGTCCCTGGAAATGAAATTGCTTGGTTATTATTACCTCAAACAAAAATTGAATTTAGGTGGAATTAACATTGGTCTAGGAGGTGACCAGGAATTTTATTAAAATAAAATAAAATACAATAATTTATAGCATTTCTCTAAACTAAAATGTTAAGAACTTGGATATTTCGAATAAGAAAATAGATGTGCAGGGAAAATGAATTGTTATTGTGTTCAGATTACTAAAAAGGAAATTATAAAAAGATACATTGATTCAATATCATATTATAACAATCATTCACAATTGCACTAAATAAAAGCCTAAACAAATTCTCTAAACATATCAACTACAATTTTATTCCAAGTTAGAGATTATTAATGCAATATTATCTCTCATTGCTTGCATAAATAAACCATTAGTAACTGAAGTAGATCAACCCCAATGTACAACATTGTCATCACCGCCACCAATAACATCTTCTGGACGATATCCCTCCTTCTCAGCTACTTGAAATGCATTGTATAACCTGTGCATATAATAATTTGGTTAAACATTGTTATAATTTGACTATAGTTCTGAACTTTAACTCATTGTAATAAGTATTGTGTATCCAGTCATCAATAAGCTTTTACTAAAGAACATGGCTCATGAAGAAAAGAACATTGAATAACCTATATTACGATTTCTGAATTTCTGATGCATATAAACACATTGGGAATCCAAAGAACTAGCAAATGCATAGATTTTATATATATACACCAAGTCAAGGCTAGCCCAATGGAGTTGGCTGTAATTGCTCAATTTGTTACACCAGATTTATAGATTATATTGATTTTCTCTTCTAAAACTGTTGTTTTCCCATTCACAAAAGGATCCCCATAACCCACAAGAGCAATCCCCACTCCTGAAATGCTGGAATAGTATATAACATCCCCAATTATAGCTCTCTATAGTCTATAGCAACAGTTCTGTTGACCCTGCCACATAAAGTAGATATATAGCATACAAACATGGTATATGATCAGTTCCAAGTATATGCAGTAGGAGTTTGAGAAAATTCAGATCCTAGGACAATTATCCTGTTTCAAGACACTTGCACAAGGATGTGAGAATGTATAGTTAATAGTGCTATGCTCAATTAGTGCACTTTACAGATTAAGAAAACCTAGGATTGATATTAAGTTCGTTTGGTCTGATTGCTAGTTTCAGAAAAGATGCAGAAACACTATGTAAGGCATGACTACCAAAACTATAAATATATAATTTCATACAATTATATTCCAGTCTGATAAACAATCAGACCTGCCAGTACACATACGAAATGTACAAAATGCATATACAATTTATAACTAGGAAGTAGTAAATTTGACTCCAATTATTTTTTGAACTATATATCCAAAACTTGACCAAAGAAAAAATACATTAACCAAAACATGCAATGGTAGAAGTAGCTTGATGTCACCTTCACATTAAGAACTCTTCAAGTCAAAGTAAGAAAATTCAAAAAAAATTATATAGCCTAAAATATTTTGTTTAAAGAAAATATGAAAAACTACTAGTATACTGCCATTTTAATTCTATAAAATATGTGTCGAAATTTTAATTAATGTACAAAATTAAATACCAAAATCTCAAAGTCCTAACAGTATATGTCGAACTAAGAGGGTCAAGTACAAACATATTTATGTGTGGGTGTGTGTCTAGAATTAAGGTGTCAAAGTCTGTAATTTATTCAACACTCATTTGATTTTTAAAATTTGAAGAGTACTTGCTGAAAATAAATTAAATTCTTGCCACAATATAAGGGGCCAATCCCCATACCATACATGCAGCCTAGCCCCTGCCTGTCAATACTAGTTTTCAATGTCATAGCATAAAATGTGACAAGAATGGCAGACTTTTGAACTCTTTCAATATTCAACAAATCATTCCAATAACTAGGTATTGTTACTCAGAAAAATTGCGAGAAATCCAAAGATCACAGCAGGAGATGTTAAACACCTAATTCCATCATACTGGAAGGCTTGAAGGTATATCCGAATACGATATTTATTAAGTACTCACACCATATGGATATGTAAGTCAAAATTAACCAACTCATGGCAATAATCATTCACAGAATACAAGGAAGGTTTTGTATATTTGCAGAATTTTCATCTAGTATTAAGCACAACCCAATATACGACAATTCATTCAATCAATCAATCAAACATTTGAACTACATAAATTAACAACAAATGGAATTGAATCGAAACCCACATGCTCTGAAACTACAGTCAAAATTAAAGAGGTAAAGAAGAAAAACCACATGCCAAAGATTCAAACATAACATAATACACACACATATATATACATATCAAATATTTGGTCTAGGGTTTGGTACCTAACAACAATCGAAGGAGTAGCAGCAATTGAAGGAGTAGAATGAGTAGCAAGAGTAGCAGCCGCAGAGCGAAGGAGGGAGAAACCAAGAAATTGACGGATCGAGCGCAGAGAGAGAGAGAGAGAGAGAGAGGCAGAGCATATCGGATCTTCCGGCCGTTGTGAAAAAATGTTTACATTAGAAGAGAAAGAGATAAGGTTTTTTAGGTTAAGAGGGAGTAGAGATGTAATTTACCAAGCCAGAGCAGGGGCAAAATAGTCATTACATTTGGTCAAAATAACTTATTAAGAATGACTTATAAGTCATTTTCTAGTAAGTTAAAAATTATTACTTATTATTTTTGACTTATAAGTCAAAAAATAAGTAACAATTTAAGTAGCGAACGAACACCTGTACAGTAGAAAGCAGCTTATAAGTTGGTTTATAAGCTGTTTCCGAACAGCCTCTTAAGTACTCATAGGTGCATTTTTCTTCCTTTGTCATTCAGTTACAATTTTTTTTTGACTGTTGTGTATGAATAGTATTAGTTATTGATATAATTTTGGATTGAGGGGTAAATGACAATGTGACAATACTTCAAGAAAAAAAAGTAATGCAAACCTTTTTTTGTTTTGTTTTTGTTCTAGTACTGCCTTGTTGTCACTCACCAAAGTTCAGTCAAAGGCATGCTTTTTCACTATGGTACTATGCAGATTCACTAGTAATTACTCATGCCTGTGGCCTGACCCTAAGGAGCCTCTAACTAGTGACCTGAAGGTTTTTTCTCAGGTCTTTACCAGTTGATCCAACCCTTTGGGTTTTCTCCGTCATTGTTCTCGTGGAGGCTTTGAGCTAGATTTTGTATATGGTAGTGGCTAGTGGTTTCTTGCTGGTTTTTAGAGTAAAAGGTTAGGGGGGCACAGGTATTAGTTCATAGATGATACCTTGATTTTTTGCAGCACAGGTGTTAGTCAACTAAGGTATTTACCCCTACTGTTGAAGTTTGAATTAGATCTTCTTGGCAAGTGGCTGTGGTGCTATAGTCGAGTGGGACGCTCTTTGGAGAATGCTGGTGATGGGTGTACAGGGGGAGTTGTATGGTAGATGAGTACTGGGCATATTTGTCAAGGCGTAAGTCGAGTTGAGTCGGTGGTCAACTGCTTAAGCGACTAGCAGACTAATCACCCGAATAGTCATCCATAAAGCGATAAATTATTTATAATGTGCATTCTATACATAAAAATAAATATGAAAACAATCAACACTATTAAATACAATTTCTCAACCAAATATTAAAGTATTAGATATTAAAAACAATTTCAACAAGTGATATATAGAGGATAAAAGATGCAATAAAGTCATTACATATCACAAGTCAAATAAGTGCAAAATGCTACATATCACCAACAAATAATAAAGATATAAAACAGGACAACACTAAGAAATATAAAAGAAACAATCCATATTTTGTACATAAATAATATTCTAAAAATTACAATTAAATTTTTTTTAAAAAGGAAAAAAAGAAGAAAGAAGGAGAATCGGTACCGAGTCAAGCAAGTCGTTTGAAAGCCACCCAAGGCAACGCCTAGAGAATCTGAGCGATCGACTTTGTGTTTGGCATCAAGTTGTGCCCACGCCTTGCCTCTTCCCCACCGATTGGACGACTAGTCGTCGTTGACATGTTGACAACCATGGTACTGGGCTCCCAAGATTGTGAGTTCTGTTTTTCTTGGGTGTTTGGTAGACTATTGATAGTGGTATGCATGAGTAGTTTGAGAAACACATCTGCTTTATAGTATGTGTTGGTTATTATGAGATTCTACCAAGGGTTCGAGTGCCTCAATGGTTTCCCCTCTATGGGTGTAAGCCACTTTGAGGGTTCAAGTCATGGTATCCTCCCTTTCTCTTCTCTTTAAAACTCTGGGATTTGGGTTTTGGTCACAAGTGTACAGAGACATCTTTGAGAAATATGCATTGCCACAAAAACTAATACTTCTGTGAGCCTTCTTTGAGGATATGGTCATGTTGGGCACCTGCAGTGGAACGTTTTAAAAGACTTTTGGCTGGAATAAGCAGTACCTCTGTAAAGGATGTTATCTCACCTTGAATGGAAGTACCTTATCTAGCCTATCGACATACAAGATTTCTTCATTTGGGATGCCGGATTCTGTACCTAGGAGCTAGAGAATTTGGAGAGAGATTTCTGTGAGTTTTTTTTTTGGGCGCGGGGTTGGGGGATGAATATTTGGAGCTTGATTTGTTTGCCAATTAGAAAATTGGGTGATGGTATAAGGAACCTGTTGAGGTTTGAATTAGATCTTCTTGGCAAGTGGCTGTGGTGCTATAGTCGAGGGGAAGCTCTTTGGAGAATGCTGATGATTGGTAGATAGGTGTATGGTAGATGATAAGATGAGTACTGGACTCCCAAGATTGTGAGAGCTGTTTTGGTTGGGTGTTCGGTTGGATATTAAAAGTGGAATGCATGAGTAGTTTTGGAAACACATCTGCTTTATAGTATGTGACGGTTACTATGAGATTCTACCAACGGTTTGGGTGCCTTTTGGTTTCCCCGCTGTGGGTGTAAGTTGTTAGATTAATCTAGAGGATTCTATGATTCTATGATTGATTTGATTATGATTATGATTGATTTGATTAAGAGTGATTAGTGGTAGGATTATTGTAGAAACATAATTAGTGGTAATCATTGATCACTATGATTTACTTTCCATATTTACCTTTGCACTTGGCCTATATAAAGGCTCTCTATTATACACATTATGATATGGAATAATATTATCTTCAAGCATTCACATGGTATCAAGAGATATGGTTTCCTAAAAAAACACTGTTCACCGTGAACAGTACCATCACTGTTCACCGCGAACAATGTCCGTCACTGTTCATCTCGTTTCCTGTTCATCAATGCAAGTGCAAGTTCTAATTTCTTGTGCTCTTCTGAAATATATGTTCGAGTTTCTTTATTTTTGAGGAGGTGGAAAATGATTAGTTCGTTGCTCACTTTGGGTTTAGATTTGTTGGGTCTGTTTGCATGTGGTTGTTACCATCGTTTTGTCGTTCTTTTCTGTCGTGATTGTATTTTTATTGTGCGAAAAGGTTTAGACAGATTTAAAATGAGCAAGGTGTCTACCTTATCTGATACTGTTACGAGCCAAACATCAAATGCGTCTGATTCTAGGCAGTCCACGGGTGTTACAGAGGTGTTGTCTCCCTCGAATCGTCTTACTAATAAAAAATTGGATGGAGTTCATAACTATCAGCAGTGGCGAAAGATTGTGCGTTTGGTCCTACTTAGTAGAGAGCAGGGCGATCATTTAACGAAAGCAGATACTTTCGACGAGGCTTGGAAGCTAGTTGATGCCAGGATTTTATATCAGATGCTTAATTCCATGGACAGTAAGATTGTTGATTTAGTCACTCATCTTGATACAGTAAAAGAATTGTGGGAATACTTAGAGGTTTTGTACTCGGGCCAAAATAATCTTGCTCGTATGTTTGAGGTTTCTCAGGATTTTTACAGGATTAATCGTGATGGGCATCCACTCACTCAATTTTTTGCATACTATAAAAAGATGTACGAGGAGTTGAATTCATTGCTCCCTATTACTGCCGATATCAAAAAATGCCAGAACAAAGAGGGCAATTAGCTGTGATGGGGTTTCTTGGTGCTCTTGGTTTGGAATTTGAGACTGTCCGCTCACAGGTTCTTAGTAGCTCGACAGTGCCATCTCTTACTTATACATTTGCTCGTGTTTTATGTGTCTCTCGTGAAACTCCTCATACAGTTGATTCATCTGACAAATCTACACTTGTGGTTTTGCATGGGCGAGGTGTTGCCTGTAGTTATGAGAGTGTGTGGCGGTCGTTTTGGAGCCCGTGGAGGTGGCCGAGGTCGCGGAGGTAATTTTGGAGGTAGTGGGAGTAGCCAGATTAGTGGTCGAGGTCAACAACGCTCTTGTTGTAAGTTCTAACAACGAAAGAACAAATTCTCATAAAACTCAAACTATGCTTGTGCACAACACAGATCCAGCGACAAGCGATTGTTCCGTCTCCACCTGTGCAACAAACCATTTGAATTCTACTGAGGCGATTAAGAACTGCAGATCAATCAAAAACCTTAATTTTTTTAGTGAACCTTGGGCGTCCAAATAAAGGAAAGCTAGGGAAACCTTTCAGTAATTTAGCTGTAAATAATAAATTCTAAGGACTTACAAGATTAGTTACCCGAAGGGTTCAAAGACTACAATATTTATCTGGAAAAGAGGGAAAGGAAATAGATTTGAGGAGATTCAAAAGAGAAGCTATATATATATTGCTATCCTTAAAATGGTAACCTCCTTGGATGTGGTGAACCAAAAGGAATTTAACCTACTTGATGTAAACTCCATCAGAAGGAAAATTTCAAAGCCCTGGATCAAATCACTCCATTAAAGGGATAGTTCAGATTGTTCTGTGCTGGGGTGATTGTATTTTGCAATCCTTAAAATGGACACCTCGGATGTGGTGAACCAGAAAAGGAAACAATTTATGACCTACTTGATATAAACTCCATCAAAAGGGAAGTTTCAAAGCCCCGGATCATATCGCATCAGAGTTAGCACTTATAGCAGGCTTACATAGCATCAAAACCAGCCCTAGGAGGGCAGTCTAAAATTGGGTGACCTCCTGCTTTTCCACTGCCTGATTTTGTGGGAACTTTGGTGAATGTAATTTAGTTTGTTTGCCTCATATTGGGTGGTTCCAAGGATGCTAGATTTGTTGTGTAGCTGGTCGCTCTGCAAAATGAGGAGTTCGCTTATTTTGTGCTTTTACTCGTCATCAGGTGACCATGGTGGGAATCTAATATGATGAAATGTCTTCTGCAATAGGATGGTGTCTTTTGTTACACAGCGTATTCTCTGTGTCGGATCTCTAGTCAAGTTCCAATCAGATCCTCTTTTGTGTTTCTAGATAGGTGTACACTTGTATAGGACTTGTGACGATCTGTTCTGTATACACTTCGTGTACTGGGCTGATGCCTTTTTTTGATGAATGACAACACTTTTACCTATAGAAAAATAGTACAGATTTCATTTCCTTTTTTCATTTGCTTTCTATTTCTGAGTTCAAAAGAAAGCCAATAGTAATTATGCTAACATTTGTCCTTCACAAGTAAAATAGTGTAAACCACTACATCTGCATTTCGTGTAAAAAGGTATAAACTATAGACAGAATGATGAACATCTAAAATTAGTTCAAGATTTTGAATAGAATCTGATTATTGTTGTATTACATGTGTTTTTTATGAAGGTCACTATGGATAGTTTCTTGAAGTATTATGGAAGTTTTGAATCGAGGCCGATTTTCCACACAGTGGAGGAAATGCTTAAATGGGCAGGGTTATACAATCTAACAACAAGGACATTGCAAGTGGAATTGGTTGATGCTGGTTTGTCTTCTTCGCTAATTGAAGAACTTGCTACAGTGAGTATTTTGACCAACATTTATTCAAGTTGTTGTGCATAATTGTTTCTGTGTTTGTTTTTCATGTTGCGTTTGTCTAGTGCTGAAAGCGGTGTCCTTGGTAATCTTTAGGTAAACCTTCATAGACTAGAGTCTGCCAGCCTCTTGCCCTAGTTTCTTTAGTGTGGAGTCTGAAAAGGTTCTTTCTATAGAAGAGCGATTGAGATAATAAGGTTGCCCTTGAAGTATTTATCGAAGAAAAAAAACTTGTTGCCCTGCTCCATTTCATTCTTAGACATGGACTAATGAAATCATATACTAAACTAAAATTGTTTCCTCTTTTTCCATCTGCCATATATTATTCTGTTGTTGTGTACATTAATAACTTAAATTATATGGCTTATAGGACCTCATTGTGAACATTTTCCTTTTATTTTTGTTTCAATATAACATGCTTATATGGGCAGGTCATCACGAGAATTAACTATGGTCAGAGTGTCAACATCAGTGGACTTGCTGGTGCAGTTTCCTTGGCAGGATCTGGCGGAGGTTTATGGGCAATTGAAGGAGGAAACTGGCAAATGGCTGCTGGATTGATCAATCGTTCAGATGTTGCCTTGCACATTAATGAAGAAATAAA
Source organism: Aralia elata (assembly GCA_034770075.1). Taxonomy (NCBI): domain Eukaryota; kingdom Viridiplantae; phylum Streptophyta; class Magnoliopsida; order Apiales; family Araliaceae; genus Aralia; species Aralia elata. The sequence continues at coordinate 67,970,184 of CM068377.1, forward strand.
ATCCATCTCTTACCTTGGAAGTTTTTATGAGCTCAACTCTACAAAGGGAAACAGTTATAAATGTGAAGTCACAGTGGTTGCAACTCCCTTGGATGAGGTCACTATTTCTTTCAGCCCTGCAATTTCGATTCCTGAACGGAAATTGCAGCATACACATGCTACTTTTGTTAGGGGCCTCTTGAATCCTGTGAGTATCCTGTCCCTCACTGATATTATTTGTATTGTTTTGTTTCATTTCCTCTTCCTGTTAGGAATGTATTCTTATCTACTTATGGCTTGCTTGGGCTAGGCATATTTTGGCTTTGATGATGTGTCAGATATTCCAGAGCTGGTTGGCACAACAGAGACTCCTGACCTTCCGTTTACAAGCATTTCTGTTCTCAAGGAACATAATAAGAAAGATATGACTTACAAGATATTTTCTCGGCAACCAATGACGGATGTGTTACTGGATCAGATCTTTAGGTAATAATTTTTACTCTCACTTAGCAAGCATTTCTAAGCAAAGGAAACCACAAGTCTTAATGCCCTCATAATTACACTCACCAAAAAAAGGTTCCCACATATTATTCTCTGCGAATTGTACCAGTTCCAATTTTAATTTGCCAGTAACTTGTTTTGTAACTTGTTTCGTGGCGGAGTAGGTGAATGTACTCGTGAAGGAAATGATCTTCATGGGAAGAGGATTTTTTATTTATTTTTTCCCCTAATTTAAAAGGTACTGTACGTGCCTTTTTGAAAAGATTGACTTCTGCTATAAGCTATAAGAAAAACATAGGGCAGGGAGCTTGTGACTAAGCCGTACTGTGCTTGTCCGAGATTCAAACCTAAGGAGTGTGCGAGTCTCTAAAAGGTCTTCAAATACCAGTCTAAGCTTTCTGGGCACTGTCTCGGGGAGGCTCTTTGAAATAGACATTTGATGATGCCATGTATGAATTGCTAGAAACATGTGAAGTGTATGGCTAATCCAATAACGCAAGTTTCGTAAAGGTATCTATGATTATGTTAACAAGCTTTACTGTAGCACAGTGGTTGACCTATGAAAAATTTCTGCTCTTGTTTTAATTCTGCAACAAATATATTCCTAGGCATGATAACTTGGGCCTTGTTTGGATGGCAAGAGTCGTGAGTGGGAATGGGAATCTTATTCCCAGTTTATTGAGATTCGCAAATCAATAAAGTGGCACCATGTACCTTAAAATTAATGAAATATAAAAAGTGGGGCCATGTACCTTAAAATTAAGATTCCTGTGAGCCCTTAAATATGTAAGAGGGGCGTGTGACAAAAAGAGGGGCACGTGTTCAATGAGCGGACCCTAATGACCCAATTGAATCAAATTGCCCGAACAAGACAATCCGGAACGAAAAAGTCGGGAAAAACGAACAAGTGTGGGAGGACCCCTTAGGGTTCGGCCCCCTAGGAGTTCAACCTTCTATCTGGCTAACCAATGATGCTTTCTTGGCCTGATTGGATTACCGAATGATTTCCGAACAAAGCTTGGACAAGATCGATAAAAAGATGACCAAGTGTTGGAAGACCCCCCTTAGGGTTCAGCCCCCTAGAGGTTCAATATCTTGATTTGGTCCGATCGAAGATGTTATCTTGCCTTGATCTGAATTACCAAGCGAAACAAAGGTGAAATGAACAAACCAAGCAAAAGAAGATAACCCGATTAGGAAGTGCCCCCCTAGGGTTCGGCCTCCCTAGGGTTGTGCACCTCCTTAACTTGGTTCGATTGATGATGCCTTCTTGATTTGATTTGAGTTAGCAAACGAAACGAAGACTAAATCAACGAAATCGGGCGAGAAAGGATGGCTACCTAGGGAGTGCCCTCCTAGGGTTCATCCCCCCTAGGATTCAACCTCTCCAAATGATGTCGATGAATGATCCCTTCTTGATGCGAGTTAAACTACCGAACGAAACTACCGAACCTTAGGGTTCGCCCCCTAGGGTTCAGCCCTTCCCCTAGGGTCGTGGCGAAGTCCTCCAAAGCTTTCCGATGATGAATTCGGGCGACGTGATATCCGAATAAGGAAAGAAGAAAAGGAAAGTACGAGTTGAGCAATGAGACTTTGTATATGAAGACTTGAGAGGGGCCTCCATGAGTTCCTAGACTGAAGGCTTATGGAGGCAACTAATCGTGGGAAATGGTTGAGAGATTTGGATTGACGACTAGAAGGACAAGACGATTTGGGTATCACTTTGGACAACTAAGGGTATTTCTGGAATTTCATCTGAGGTCACATGCTAGGCACATGACTCAGTCATGTGCCAGACACATGATCACTTACTAGGAGGCCCTATAAATACACCATTCATTTCAATAGAATGGACTTTTGATTCTCTGACATTCCAAGACACAAGAAGGCTATCTAGAGTTCTACCACGTGTTGTCCTAGTGATTGCCTACCTGTTCTTCTCCCCTCTGCAAAACCCTAGATTATTTCCCGTACTTTTTGTGGATTTCTCTCCTCAGCCAATTTGAAACCCTAATTGAGCGAGGTACGATTTGCTCGCAAGGAGTTGCACTTTCATATGGTGTAACTTACAAGACACTCCCCTATTGTGTCTTGTAAGCTACACCATAGGAAAGTGGCCAACAAGGCCATCCATCTCCCCCATTCACAAGTGACCAACAAGGCTAAAAGCTAAGCCACTCACAAGTGACCAACAAGGCTAATGGCCTACCAAGCTTAACACTTGCAACCCAAAAGCCACATCTCACCTTTCTATGCTTGACAACACTAAAGCAAATAACTAATAAGCCACATCTCTCCTTCCATTTCTTGACAACACCCTAACCAAATCCCACTTAGTTTGGTCATTTCAAACTTAGTTTACTTTCTAGTTAGCTTTTTAGTTAGGTTTCCTCACTAATTCGGTTAGCCAAAAATTGTTGACTTTCCCAAAGTTGACTTTACGTTTTATGAATAGTGATTTAGCGTTTTTATGAATAGTGATTTAGCGTTTTTATGAATAGTGATTTCCTAGTTATGTTTTTCAAAAATTTTATATACTTATTCTTATAATGAAACCACACACATTCAAACACATAACACATAATTTCAATCACCAAAACATCCTTTATTAATCATATAAGATTACATTTACAAGTCTTATAAAGATTCGGAATATTACATACTCACAACATGAAAAACAAGTGTCTGAAACAGGAAATGAAAGACTACAATAGGTCATGATCTAAAGGTTATGGCAAGTCAAATTGAAGGGGGGCATAGCTAAGGCCTCCAAGTCGGAAATGGCGGCATCTCGAATCTTTGCATGCGATGCTATCATCCCCTCCAAGTCTAGGCGGGGGACTCGAACACTTGAAGCTTAGCTTTCAATTTGTCCATAGCATCTCGGACCTTCAAAAGTTCTCCCAAAAGCTATGAGTGTTCATACAACGAACAAAGACCTCTGAATGCAACTCAACAACACGATGAGCAAAAGTAAGAGCATCCAGCCTATCACGGAAAGGGGACATGTCAAGCCCTACGAAAGAGAGGTCATTTGCCTCGCTCCTCAGTTTAGCCAAGTCCTCGGTCCGTAAAGAACGAAGGGAAAGGCTGTGTATTTCATGAACAAAGCTCGCAAGACAATCTAGTACAAAAGTCTGAAAGGAGGTAGCACTGACATGTAGTCGATCAAGAATCTGTGGGAATTGAACTAGGAGACGCTCGAGACTTTCCTGACTGGAGGAGGAAATTTGGAAACCCCTCCAAGGAACAAGCTCTCCGGTTGGATTAAAGGAAGCTCTGGTAGAGACCACTTTCGAAGCAACCATGGGATTCACTGGGGAAGGAGTTGCACACATCATGGGCTTAGGAACTGCCTGTGGCTCCACAAAGTCCTGACTGGTTGACGGATAGTCGAGGGTGTTGAAATGCGAAGTGGCAGAATCAAGATGAAAGAGAGTCAAGCAAGGCAAGTGCGTCGAGAGATGAGGGCAAATCCTTCATCTTCGCAGCTTAAAAAAGAAAAATAAAATGGCATAATGAAGTACGAAAAAGTGAACTTAAAGAGCAAGAATACATCAAATGAGAAAAATACTTACAAGACATTCGACTGAAAAAGTGTTATAAGACTGAAGAAAGCAGAACGGCAGTCGCCCCACCCAAAGAGACATCAGCTATACCCTCCCTGTCCAATAAAATCTTGGCAGAATCCTTCTAAGGAGGATGAAAATCAGCAACAGGCTCTAAAGGATTCTCTCTCGGGGGAGGAGGATTCGCTGCAATAGTATCATCGGCATGGGTGTCACCAGTACCTTCAAGGATTTCATGAGCACGAAAGGAGAAGATGTTGTCTGTGGGTGAGAAGACGGGGCTGTATTACCCACAGCAGGGCTCGAGCCCATATCGGACAAGGAATTGTCAACGCCAAAACTAACACAGTTATCGTGTGGAGAGGAAGGCTTGACAGCAATCACGGTAGGTCGTCAAGGCTCACAAGTAGTGGATCCCGTCGTCTCATTAGCAGTACCCCTAAGAAGCCCAATGGGGACATCATCATCATCATCTCCCTCATCATTGTCCTCGGCACTCTAACAAACAAGCCAAAAGTGACGAGAAAACAAGAAGGCGACCATTGAAATATTAAAGGAGAAAAGTAGAATAACACAAGGCTTACCACAAGTTTCCTATGTCTTTTAACCGGATCCTCAACTATCGGTCTACTAGAAACAATACCATCATGTGAACGCTTTGACAAGGGCTTCAAGATAAGAGTGGTTCCATTTGTCGTCCGCCTGATGACATTATGGTCAGTTCGACCCATAGAAGGACCTAGAGGAGGAACCACCTCGGGAGCAAGTGTCGTGGGTGCCCTCGATCTAGAACGAGTAACCCTCATTTCCTCAACAGTAGAGGATCCTTGAGGAGGAGCCTGAGGAGGAACTCGACACGAAGTCCAAAGAGGACGCATGGGGCTGGTAGAAAGACGAGGCGTAAAAGCATATGGAGGATTCCGGCGCAGATTTTCTGCCAAAGGAAGGGGGGAAACTTGGGCATCGAGGCCTCCCGCTCAAGAAGTCTACTACTAGCCGGCCAACTCTCTAAATGGGTGTTTGACTTGGAAGAACATAACAGCTTGGCCCACCGGAGATGTTTAGGGGGAGAAATTGGCAATGAGCAGATTATAGTATCATCTTGTTACATTTTAATGTTGATAACCCAGAACTTGCATTCACCAGTGACATAACATCCTCCTCGAGAAGTATCAAGGATGACAAAGGGGAGAGGCTCAAAGTGATCGGTAGGCAGAATTGGAAGCTCCCACACAAATGAATTGAACAAAGTTGTCGAGTGCCCTCTCATAATCCCCATGGCGAGGATAGCCGAAAGATTTGTTCTGATCAAAGCCGAACTGTCGCACGACTCTCTGAGGGGAATAAAAAACGGTGTCGAACTCATCATCCTCAACAAAATAGGGGAGCTCAGTAGCTCGGAGAAACAAGAACCAAGAGAGGGATGACCCCTTACAGGTCGTCGACCCTCGGGAAGGAGCGGAACTCATTCATGTAGAAGTGAGGAAGAAGACCACCCTCTGGGACTATGGTATAAGGACGAACAATGAAGGATGAAAAATCATCGATATAGAGCCGCAAGTCCGAAGAAGCTTTATGATCAATCCAGCGGGAGGTACGAGGGACAATGTTCAGCGATGTGAAAGGCAGTGGAAGCTTCTTCTTCCTCTTAGAGAAATGCAAGGAGGTAGAGCGGCCTTGAAAACGCTCGAAAAGGAAGACTTGGAGAAAGGAGCTTGGGACGAAGCAATTCACGTCGTACCTAAACAAGCGAGGAAAGGTGATGAGTGAAAGGGAAATACAATGTGAAAAGATAATAGTTGTCGGATGAGTAAAAGTTAGAAATGAGTACCTTCCGACGGATTCCTTCATGGCAAGAGTAGCTTCGTCCAAACGATGGTACAAAGTCCCCAAGAAGAGAGGAGCAAGGGGAACCTGCATACCACGAGCTAGCAGAGCGGCCAAATTGAACATACGGGCCGAGGGACCATCTACTGGTGAGCTAGGGAAAATGAAACGAGATAGCCACATGGTCAGATAGGCAGCCAGTGGGAAAGGACATTGTTCTCCACGAAGGGCAAGAACCGACTCGTTGTAAATAGAGCTATCCCAATGACCAGGTTTGTAGTCTCGAAAGAAATAGCGCACCCAAGAAAGTTATGAAGTCTTTTGTCGTTTGGGAGTCTCGAAGTTAGGAAAGAGTTTGTCACCCTGAAACCACGAGGTATAGGTAGGGGCCTGCCTGAATATGTTACACACTCGGCATCCCTCGAAGATAAACTAAATGGACCGCATAAAACGGAGGCGCCAACAGGAAGGCTACATGATACAAATTAGAATAAGTATATAACTCAAAGGAGAAATGAAATTCGTAAAGGATAGGATAAAAAAGAAACTTACTGATAGATGACATAAACGTCCTCTAGAGTAGGGGTGAATCCCCTCCAAGCAGTAACAAAAGTGCAGGTAGAGGAGCACCAACAAGAAAGCAGCAGGGTAAGGGCATCATCATGGTCTTGTTGAATGCGGAGGTCCCGACACAGCTGAATGCAGCGGATAACACCTGAATCCTCAAGCATCCTCACATATTCGGAATCTCCGAGGATCTCATCAATCCAATGCTATCATCCTTAGAGGCGATTACAAGAGTCAGATAGGAAGCGAATCGGGCTGAAGGGGAACTCTTGTTTCTTAATACACATGCGGGGAATACTGTCGGCACGGGAAAAACTGTCACGACTTTCGTAAGCCGAAGCGTACAGAAACAGGCCCTCCTTGTTAGGAGGGAAAGTAGAGCGATCGTAGTTTTTAACTCGATCCCAAAAAGCATCGAGGGGCCCGAAGAAAGGAGCCTTTCCCCATTCCATTAGGAAGGGGATCTCCCTGGCGGTTTTGAGTCTGTGGAGCGATTGTTAGAATCGGCCTACAACAACAGATACCTAATATGAAATCAGCCTACAACAATAGATACTCAATATAAAAACTCTACGCAACAAGAAAAGAAAGAGAAAACATTTGAAATTAAGTGCTTACCATAATGAAAAGAGGAGCGGTGAATTTCAACTCCAAGTTACAAGGTTGCCTTGAACGAATGATCTTCCTTTGAAAATATAAAAAGAAGTCCAAATCTCCAACGGGATGACTTAGCCCAGAAAAGAGAGATTAAGGTCACCTAAAAAAAATAAAACAGAAGAAAGAAATTCAAAAAACCGAAGAAATCAACAAAAGAGCGAAAGTTGAAAAAATTCTTAGGGCGAGAGAAAACCCCCTAGGGTTCGGCCACCCCTTTAGGGTTCGGCCACCTAGGGGGGAGTCACATCCATACCTTGGTTTCTTCGTACTTTGGGTCGTTGGCTTGCTTGAACGCTACTCTTCTTCAGGAAAAGGAGAGAAAACTTCAAAAGAAAAGAAGAAAAGATGAAGCAAGAGAGGATGAAAGTGAATGGGGGAATTAACTAAAGAAGGCATGTGTATATAGGAAAAGGGAAGAATCCAGTTTTCATAAGGAAAAAGATTTGATTAGATCTCCCTCAATCTATGAAAATCTTTAGTTCCCATGGATAAATGGAAACAGGATATTCTATATTTATTTTGTCTCCATCAAATATTCAACTCGATTCAGCTTCCAAAAAATTAAGGAAACATGAAGATTTGACAAGATTCGGAAGATTTGGAAAGATATAGAAGATTTGACAAGATCATGAAGGAGATCCTAGGAGCCCCTATAAATACACCCTTCATTTCATTGGAAAGGACTTTTGATTCTCGAACATTCTAAGACACGAGAAGGCTCTTTCTCTAGAGTTTTGTCATGTGTTGTCCTAGTAATCGCCTACCCGTTCTCCCTCTACAAACCCTAGATCATTTCCCTTACTCTTTGTGGATTTCTCTCCTCGGTCAATACGAAACCTTAATCGAGCGAAGTACGATTTCCTTGCCTACATTTTCTAGCGACACTACATGAGCCCATAAAGGAAATTGGGGGCAAAGAAAGTTGAATTTCGACTTCACTCCTCCCTACCCACCCTGTATCCAACCTACTCTGCCACTGATATGGACGGATTAGTGCACAACTAATGCGGCTATGGCTGATGCTCTGCCAAAGCCACAGGGGGGCAAGAAGGATGAGGGCTTAAACTAGATTTCAAGAAACATGATCAAGGGAAACAATAGCCTATTCAAGACAACATGCTTCAATAACATTCAATAAACAAGCCTCAAGAATCAATAATTGATGCTCATGACGAAACTATGAGAGGTTTTGTTACGTAAACTTCATCAACACAAGATGATGGAAAGCCCAAGTACTGACTCTATCGTCGAAAGATCTCTGAACTATAGAGACAAGAATATCAAAAATCCACCCAAGATGGTGGTCCACCAAAAATGGTGGTTTAAGTCCTCAAGAGTATCCCTGCCAAGAAATTGGATGACCATGGGAGGAGGCATTAGAATTGATGAATCAAAAATCCACCCAAGATGGTCGTCCAATGAAAATGGTGGTTTAAGTCCTTAGGAGTATCCCTTGCCAAGAAATTGGATGACCATGGGAGGAGGCATTAGAATTGATGAATCAAAAATCCACCCAAGAGAGTGGTCCACCGAAAATGGTAGTTTAAGTCCTCGAGTATCCCTTGCCAAGAAATTGGATAACCACGGTTGGAGGCATTAGAATTGATAAATTAAAATCCACCTAAGATGGTGGTCCACTCTAAATGGTGGTCAAGTCCTCGTAGAGTGCACTTGCCAAGAAATTGGACGACCAAGGTGGCGAGGCGCTCGATTTCAAGCCCTCGTAGATTACACTTGGCAAGAAATTGGATGACCCAAGTGACAAGACACCCGATTTCAAGTCCTCGTAGATTGCATTTGCCAAGAAATTGGATGACTAAGTGACGAGGCACTAGACTTAAGTCCTTATGAAACCCTTTATGCTAAAATTGGCATGACTAAGGGATAAGGCACGAATGTTATACTTTACCACTAAAAGCAAAATTAAGGCACCTGATCATAAGTCATCAACTTAGTGTTACACTTTATCATCAAAAGTGAATGAGGCACCTGACTCTAAGTCCTCAAGCAAGTGTTACATTTTATCACTAAAAGTGAAGATAAAGTCCTTGGACGACCACCCATTTGATCGGATGACAAGACCCTTGGATAGCTATTACTAGATCGATACCAAGGTACAAAGACACTCCTATTGGAACTTCAGACAGTACAGGCAACAAGTGTTAATCGTTTGGTGCTTTGAACGGTAAAAGTAACCCCATTGTTTAGTGCTATGAATGATAAATGGCTAGCACCATGACATAATCCATCGACCATACAATGATGCATTGATACATTAAAAGGTTGCCAATGAATGATTTGGTGCCCAAAATGACTATATAAGTCAAGAAGGAGACACCAACCACTAAGAACCCAAAACCGAAGAAGGGAGCGTGACATTACCGAAGCTTTCATGAACAAATTTCTACCTTTATCGAAAACTCTGAAGCTCATTCCTGAAAAGTTATACCCTTATCGACTGATGTGATTTCAACAAAGAAAAATCACCAAGTTCGGAGCACAAAAAACTTCTACAAAGATTTTGCATGCTCGACCCAATATAAATTGCGACTCACGTGCAGGGGGCAAAATGTGAGTCCTTAAATATGAAAGAGGGGCACGTGTTGAATGAGCGGACCCTAATGACCCAATTGAATCAAATTGTCCGAACGAGACAAATCTGGAACGCAAAAGTCAAAAAAAAGGGACAAGTGTGGGAGGATCCATTAGGGTTCGCCCCCCTAGGGTTCGCCCCCTAGGGTTCGACCCCCTAGGGGTTCAACCTTCTATTTGGCCAATCAATAATACTTTCTTGGTCTGATTGGATTACCGAAAGATTTTCGAGCAAAGCTTGGACAAGATCGATGAAAAGATGACTAAGTGTTGGAAGACCCCTAGAGTTCAACCCCCTAGGGGTTCAATCTCCTGATTTGGTCCGATCAAAGATGTTTTCTTGCCTAGATCTGAATTACCAAGCGAAACAAAGGTGAAATGAACAAACCAAGCAAAAGAAGATAACTCGACAAGAAAGTGCCCCTCTAGGGTTCGGCCTCCCTAGGGTTCAGCCCCTAGGGGGTGCACTGCCTTAACTTGGTTCGATTGATGATGCCTTCTTGATTTGATTTGAGTTAGCAAACGAAACGAAGATTAAATCAACGAAACCGGGCGAGAAAGGATGGCTACCTAGGGAGTGCCCTCGTAGGGTTCATCCCCCCTAGGGTTCAACCTCTCCAAATGATGCTGATGAATGATCCCTTCTTGATGCGAGTTAAACTACCGAACGAAATGATGACAAGATCAGGAAAAATGAACAAAAGAAGAAGAGGAGCTCGAGGGTGCCCCCCAGGGTTCGGCCCCTAAGGTTCGGCCACCCTAGGGCTTGGCCTCCTAGGGGGAGAAGGCACACTCCATAATCTCGAATGTTACACCAATTGGACTTTGATCGGAGCAATGACAGAACAACGATATTGAAAGGAAAGAGATAAGAAATCTATGAGGTTTTGAGAATGATCTTCCTTGAATCCTCTGTGACAAGATAAGCTGATTACAGTGCCAAGAATCACAAGAAAATGATGAAAATCGAGCACAAAAGGCAAAGACAAGCGAAAGAGATCAAAGGAAGCACGGACCTAGGGCTTGGGCCCCTAGGGTTCGACCACCCAAGGGTTCGGCCCTTCCCCTAGGGTCGTGTCGAAGTCCTCCAAAGCTTTCCGACGATGAATTTGGGCGACGTGATATCCGAATAAAGAAAGAAGAAAAGGAAAGTACAAGTTGAGCAATGAGACCTTGTATATGAAGACTTGAGAGAGGTCTCTATGAGTTCCTAGGCATAAGACTTATGGAGGCAACTAATGGGAAATAGTTGAGGGATTTGGATTGGCGGCTAGAAGGACATGACGATTTGGGCAGTACTTTGTTCAACTAAGGGTATTTTTGAAATTTCATCTGAGGTCACATGCCAGGCACATGACTCAGACATGTGCCAGACACATGATCACTTACTCGGATGCCCTATAAATACACTCTTCATTTCAATAGAAGGGACTTTTTATTCTTTGACATTCCAAGACACAAAAAGGATCTCTAGAGTTCTGCCACATGTTGTCTTAGTGATTGCCTACTTGTTTTTCTCCTCTCTGCAAACCTTAGATTATTTCTCGTACTCTTTGTGGATTTCTCTCTTCTTCGGCTAATTCGAAACCCTAATCAAGCGAGGTACAATTTCCTCGCCTACAATTCCTGAATAATATTTCTGGCATACGTCAAATACTTGAATGAAAATATATTGAGAATCTCACTAATAATTGGTACCACATTGTCTTTGGTGGGTGCTTTGGATGGAGGGAATTGTAAATCTTTCAAGGATATGGAGTATTCTATTATGCTTATAAGATATTTGTACTTGAGCCTTATTCTCTGTTGCCAAATGTGGTTTATCCTGGTTTGGTGGTTTCGTTTGTTGATTTCTTGATTGTGCATATTCGATACATTTTTATATAGGGCTGGCGGGGATTGCCTACTGGGTATCTAAGTTAGATACTTGACCCTGTAATACTAGTCTTGAGACAAATTAAAAGAGATTGTAATAATTCCTCTCCACATTTACTGCACTAATTATTGTCTCTCCCCACATTTACTGCTTACAATTACTGCACTTATTACTGTCTCTGTCTATATTTAATGCACTTGGTCTCCAAATTATGTAATATAATGGGGATTGGCTTGAGGGCATACCTATTTCCAGGTTTTTTGTTGTCTATGGGCAAAACCCCTGGGTGTCCTTTTGAATATATTATTTGGTTAAAATATTATTTGCTTATCTTATGGAAAAAAAAAAAAAAAAACCAAAAAAAAACCCATCCTTTTTACAGGTAATGACATTGCATTCCCCATCAATCCATTCCTGCCATCCAAACATGTCCCAACTGTCATTTGGGAATGAACTGTAAACAAAATTGATACCTGATTACCTAATGATACTACACTTGAGAATCAGGGCTTCCTCAATCTCAAAATAAAATTGAGAGAACAATTTCTCTTTACGCTGTCTCAAAAAGGGAGCTAGACTTCCAAAAATTAATTCACCAAACCTCATTCTATTAAAGTCAAACTTCTCTTAAAATCTACGGAGTTTCATTTGTAGACTCAGTGGAGGGAGTAGTATCAAGAGTCGGATAATCATTTTTTCCAACTGCTCAAATTCTTCAAATTCGACTTAGCTAGATATTCTACCTTTTGTATTCCTTTCATAAAATGTTAGCTACTCAACAAAAAATGATTGAAATAAGCACATAAGATGGTCCTCTTGATCAGTAATAGGAACAAAGCATTTTGGAGCTTGGTTTTAGGATAACCATAGATAGGGTGCAGGGCTGATGTAATGGTCAAAAGTTACTCCCTCCGTCCTCAAAAAAAGGATGTGTAAAATACAAGTTGAACACAAATTAAGAAAACCAATGTAGAGGAGAGAGTATTATAAAGTTCCCAATTTTTTCCATAATGGGCCCCATGTGAGTACAGTAATGAATCAGTCTTTTTTAGTGGACCACTTGGGTATAATTTTTAGAGTTGAGTAGTCTTTATGCATATCTTATATTTAACTTTTGTACATTTTAGACATCTTTTTATGGACAAAATATAATATACTTGTAGACATGCTTTTGAGGACAGAGGGAGTATTTATTTTATGATCAACCCAATTACCCAACTCATTGACCTGCCTCCTAAATTGTTTGTTCTTATTTCTTTGGCCGTTTTTATGGTTTAGAATTGTAGGCAGCTATTTTTGACTTGCAATAATCAGATTTACTGAATCTTTTTTACAACTAAATGTTAGATTTTAATCCAGTTTAATTGCTTCCTTGATAGTGCGAGGACTGAGACAATTCGGATAAATTGGGGGGCATACCCTCATTACCACGCTCCTGAGAAGTTTGCACCTTTTGTGCTCGATAGTCAACATTTATACTACATTAATGCTTTTGAGAATGCTGCCAGCACCATGGAAACAAGTGCTGTTGCTGCTGAGAATATAGCAAGGCTGATCCTATCCAGATTTCCTGGTGAGGCTCGTAATCTCGTCAGGCTTTAAGAGCCCTAACTTTGTTACATATGATCATTCAGACTTGTAAGCTTGATTTATAGTGATAAGGTTTGGGTGTCCCAAATACGCTTCAAATAGCTATCTTGTAATGTATAATGTTGTGTATATGGAGTAACATGTAATTTAAATTTGTGAATGCAAAAAATGCCATTTTGTACGACTTTTAATAAATTCAAGTGAAACATTGCTAAGAGATTTTATTCCCACTTCTGATCTCATTTGCCTTGTCACTGTTTTGAAGGAGCTGAAATTGTTGGTTTCACATGGTATTCTTTGTCGTCTCATATGCGATGTAAATGAGTTCCGCTCATGCGAAAACTAGCAATTTTACTTTGAAAATAACGTACTCATATCTTAATTATTATTTGTGATTCACTAATGCAACTGTTGAATTAGGTATTCATTCTTCATTGAGAGTTGGTAACTGTATAATCTATTAATCAGCTATTTGTTAGGATAAAACTTAGACCACTGATAAAAGCTTATTAAAATCTAATAATTTTAAAAGTTTGCATGTATGAATAACTGGATTGTGAAATGTTTATATGGAGAAATGTGATGAAGATGTGCAAAAGTTCTTGTTGGGCTATGTTTTAGAGATGTTTTGTAGGATGTAAAACATCATCGTGTAATGTTAAAGTGTATATGTAGAAGAAGTTAGTTCACACTAAATTTTAATAGGTTTCATGGTTTTTATTGAATATTGTGTGCACAAATTATACACAAAAAATATCGTACACGAGTAAAATGTATGTATTGCATACCAATAAAATGTGTACAACATCCGTTGCTTATTTTTTTTCTTTTGTATATTATTTAAGCATAACTTTTTGTGTATAGTTTGTATTTTTCGCATTACACTGTTATTATTATGGCTAGTATGTATGCCCTGACAAGTAGGGGCTATTTTTTCCTTTGTTAGGATATAACATTTTCGGACTTTAGCATAATCCCAATCCTACGATCCTCAACCTTCGACTCTCGGGCATCGAGTCTCACCAAAGTGTAAATGCGTGTGGCCGACCAACCACCTATAGAACATTTAATATAGACCACCATAGTACATGGCTATGTCAGAAGTTTGTGGCTATAACAGAGGTTGGTGAAGATTCTCTCACCAACCGCTACAGAGGAAGCAATACGTGGCAGGAAGCACATGGCCTTGTCCCATGACTTCGACATCCACTTTCTCTTATAAATAGAGCTTCTTGGTTTTGATCTTCTTTCTCTTTTAATTTAGTAATTTTACGATTAACTTAGGCAAGACTGTGAAAATTTAATGATTAACTATAATCTATCAAAACTTTTTCGAGCAAGTATGGATTATGAAAAACTCATATCTTAACAATAATTATTTAATTTCATCTTTAACCTAGATCTAAAAAAATTAGCTAGACATTAAAATAAATAAAACAATAAAGATAAAGAAGAAGAACATTAAACATGAAAATAAAATAAGAAAACTCCTTTTATTAAGATCTTCCAACTAGCGTACAATTAAGAAATAATTTAATTCTACTCTTACTCCTAACCTAAATTAATACATATTCTAATCTAGTAGCAATAAAATTCTTTTAGATATATCTTCTAGAATAACTTTCTTTTTCTTCATTGAATTTGACTTGTATACCAAGATTGTTCCACCTCTTTCTTTCTCCTTGTAGGAATCTTTTTGTCCATTTCCTTCTATGATAGAAGCCTTAAATTTTGCTTGATCACCAAGATTTTGACTTTATGACAACAAGATATTAAATCTTACAAAATAAAATAAATATATTAATTAAATAAATTAATATAATAAAAGAACAAAATTAGGGATAATAAAATCCATGAATTATGTGTCTATCAGCTGTGTTCTATTGAAACGAGAATAATCTATGCTATCTTTGAAGATAAGTTTCTATGAACCCTCTTTTACAATATTTATGGTTGTAAAATGCTATGTGACCTCATCTATTTCTTTGGCTACTTGAATTGAAATGTTAAAATATAATACCTTTTATAGTCAATAAATAATATGGTATATAATCTGTATATACTTAAAATTATTCTGAGTAGATCATAAGCTACCTGGGTATCTATATGCTATTAATTCAGAAATGTCCTGTTGAAAGAAATGAAAAGCTTAATCGAATTTCGGCAAATGAATTTATGTTTATATGTGGAATTATACAGTCGAGCATATTCATGCTTGATATGATACTCATGGGTTATCTAGGAACAATTATCTTACTAGGCAAATTTGGTTTTATTCTATAAAAATATTATGGAAGTATTTTGTTTGCCTAAATCTATGTTAGCACAAGTAAGGTGTCGATCCCACAGAGAAAAATTATAATTTATAACCTCAATTCTCAACTTTATATTAACTCAATTTTATTAAACAATCAATTGAAGAATTATCAATATCTAAAATTAAATAAATAATTTAACTAAACTAACTACCACAAGTTTGAAAACAAATTTTAAAAACTTAAGACTACAACTTCACTTATTGTTTCACTTTAATCAATACTCTTCCTATCAAATTATGCTAATTATTCCGGATTGTTAATCGACAACTCATTAATATTATGACCATCTCTCGATGTACCATAAACAAATCAACTTAAATCCACAGATGATAGAATTAAGATGAACACCCTAATTAACTAATTCACTATATCTCTATGTGAATTACAATTAAAAAGGATTTAACGCACAGATTCCCTATCAAATTACATGCGGTGCGTAGGTATATCTCTATCCTAAACACAAATCATGAATTCCATCATATGCAGAAAACACAATCACATACTATTATGGTCAGATGTAAACTTATAATTCATCTCTCGAGTTCATATAGATTATCACGGTAATTACTGGCCAAATAATTAAGCAAGAAGGTGCAAACCATAGTAGACAATCCGATAATAGTTAACAATAATTATCAAAGAAGCATATCAATCAAAACTACACAATAAGATCCGTTGTAATCTTAAAAAGAGAATTAGTTTATAATTAAACTAAAATCCATCATCCACAATTTAAATAGGATTCAAGATACAAAAGTGAGAGAAGAGAATAAAAACTGTTGATGCAATTCTTGTATCTCTTCTAGCTCATGTGTTCAATCTCTCTTGCTACCCAATTGCTTCAAGTCTCCAAAGCTGGCTTTCAAAATTAGGGTTTTCTTCTAATAAGTTCAACAACCTAATAATGACTTAAAACATCTATTTATAGCATCTGATATAAATCCTAAATTAATTAGAAGTCTGAAAATAAATTACACCTTAGTTGCTTAACTTAAGCAAAAAGTCAACTCTTGGTCAACTCCCGAACCGGTGCGACCGCGCTTGAAATAGGCTTGATTAGGGCGCGGTCGTGCTGCACTGGTAGCAGAAAAAATTTCAACAATAGAGACGGGCGCGGCCGCGCTGCTCCCTAGTACAAATTGGGCACGACCGCGCTACCCTGTCCTCTGTAATTTCTGATCCTTTTGTTGCTGCTTTCATCCATTTGTCGCCAATTCAACTCCTAATGCATGTATCCTACAAAAACACATAAAATGCATGAAAAGTAACTATAACTCATGGAAATCAACAATAATTCACATAAATTGATACCCGATTCGTAGGTATGAAACCTTCTCATCAAATACCCCCAAACTTGAACTATTGCTTATCCCCAAGCAATCACAATGCAACACCAAGACTTAAATGCAAACTATTACCTAACATGCCTACGAATCCAGCAAATAAATGGTACGATACTTAACAACAAGCCTCAGAGATATCATCAAGTTACTTAAACAATAGATCCAATCAATGCAAAGTCAAAAACTCAATCACTCAAACAACCCACACCTGTCATCACTCATGTTGTGTGTGTGTGCTCATCAACTATTTTAACAAACAATAGACCAAGATTAACCACATAACCAACTCCTTAGAAAGAAAAGTCTGGTTTCATTTCATTTTCCACAAACATGACAATTCTGGCTAAAATTAAGCACTTACTAAGTATAGGGATCCCTCCGAGGTTTATTTCTATCTTTATTCTTTTATGAGTGCGTTTTACGCTCCATCTCGTGTTTAAACTTGACTGTGCAATGTCGGGCTCTCTTAGGCTTTTCAAAGTCACCCATATAGCGAGCTTTCAATCAGTGACTCCCAAACAGTTGGCTTTAAGGCACTAGGTGTTAAGACACCCCTACGGATCTAATTACCCGAGTAACAAATACCACAAAACTAAACTAGTCAAAGTATTTATTCATATTACTCATTTTTTTTTCTTTTCTGCATTTTCTAATTTTTTTTCCACATAATTATACTACTACCCCTAGATTCCCCCAAACTTAAGCTTTAACCTCATTTTAGCCTTTATTGTCAATTTACTACTTTTCCTCAATTTTAACCAATACCTTCCCATTATAAGTTAGTTATGAGCCCTTGAACTAAATTTATCAAAATAATCAAATTCCATGTGCTAACTGGTTAACATAAGTTTCAAACAGGCATAAATTGTCCTCATGATTAAAATTAAGACCAAGCATCAATCATCAACATTATTCAAATTATCATGTATTACCAATCTCATCATCGGCCGAGCCAAAATCACACCAATCTATTGCTTAGATTCATGCAAACATACTAAATGCATATATTAACCACAAACAAATGCAAATACTAACTACCAACTACTAGATGTACTCATGATAACAGATACTATGAATTAATGCTAAACTAGGTCAATTGCGAACTAACATGCAACACCAAACAAACTTACACATATGACAACAAAAAGACCCCCCAAACTTATTATAGACAATGCCCTTATTGGATAATAAAAAGTAAAGAACAGAATAACTCCCCTAATCCGAGGCGGCATCGTAGACGTTCTCGCCTTCATCATCGGAAAGTGTGTCCGGGAGAGGATAAGTTGGGGCAGTGCCAAACGTTGGGAATTGAACTTGAACACCCAGCTAAGTGAATGCTTGAGATAAACTATCAGAGAACTGCGACGTGAAGGACCGAAGTTCATCCACACTGGTGTAAATTGCATCCATCCGGCGATGCATACGCCGCTCCAGCCTGTCTAATGTAGCCTGAGAAACTTGCACCGGTTGCTCTGGTTCTGTCATCTGTTGATCAGATGTCTCCTCGCTTCCTCTTTGATCAGCTAGAATGAAACTTGCCCCTCGGGAGTGAGACTGGCCTTCTTCCCAAACTTTGTACTTCTGAATAGTAGCGTGGTCAATGGTATTCATTGGCAGTTATAACGGCTCACCATCCTCCCAATTAACCCCAACAGCAACACACAAGCGAGAAATAACCGAGGCATGCGGAATACCACCAGATGTGCCTCCTTGCAGATACCGGTGAATGGACTGGTTAATGATGTACCCGACGTCGATCTTCCTCCCCCGTACAATGCCGTAAAGCAGAATAGCTCGATCCTTTGTCACATCATTCTGATGTCGTGTTGGCATCAGATTGGCACAGATAAAGCTGTACCATACCTTGCCATATCTGCTTAAGGCCGTGTGTGGAAAGTGTAACTTCTGATCAGTGCCTTATTTCGTAGTCCACACCATGCCTGGCTTGCACAGAACCCGCATGATGTCATCTAACTTTGTGTCCTATCTCGTGGAGTATAACCAGTCCAGATCATTGGGTGAGATATTTGGCAGGTGATATAACTCATTGATGCTCTGCTTAGTATAAGACACCTGACAACCCCTCACAAACGCAGTCCCATCCTTAGTAATCTTCGCATTGGCATAAAACTTTTGGACTATCGATATCGGGGCTGCCATAGGAGGTTCAATAAACAACAGCCAACCCATTCCCCGAATCATATTCATCATCTGTCCATCTAATCTGGGGTCCAGCTTGAGTCCCTGTTCCAAAACGAAAGTCTTTCCTAGCAAAACTCGACGAAAGAAGTTCTCAGTATCTGCACTAATGAACCTAGTGCTATCAAAATCCTCATGGTCACTATGCTCAGGTGCACTAGAAGATTCGCCACGTTGACGCTTTGATGCCATAAATCCTTTATCATAGTGCTAAAACAATACCATAATAGCCTGACCGTCCCCCAAACTTTATTGAAACCAAAATGTATTCTTACAAGACTTTGCATAAACACTGGGTTGGCACTCTGTTTTTCCCAAAACCTAAATTCTGTCTATAATTATGCACAACCAATGCAATACAGGAACCCAATTTTTACCACAATACAATAATAATATCCTTGACCCTTAATGAAACCTAGAATTTCCAAAATGGAACCCAGTGAATACCCAAACCTCCAAATTTCGTCAATGGTCTGATTACCTGTTAGGAAGAACAATCTCCAATCCAATTCTTTGAGTTTCTTTATGCTACTTCCCTCAAACTCTTTTCTGTAATTCCTTTGAAGGTAGGTTGAATGTGTGTATCGAGGTTGGTTTTCCAATTGAGGGACAATGGAACACAAGGGTTTAGAGAGAGATTGAATTTGATCGTGGGAGAATAGATGTGGTGGTTCGGCAGAGGAAGTGGGGATGAGGATGGCGTGGATAAGTGTGGAGTAGCACTCGGGTGAGAAAGTTGATTTGGCAATGTGAGGTTTAGGAGAAGAATAGAATGAGATTTTAATTTGGAATAGGAGGGTGAGGGAGTTAAAGGCGGTTTCTGATAGGAATAAGAGAGTGAGATTGTGAATCCAAGTGGGAAAAAGAAATAAGTACATGAATGGGTCGGGTTACTGACAATTTTTAAAAACTGGGTTTCAATTGCGGCGCGGCCGCGTTGCCCTGGCAGGGAGATAATTTTTAGTTCTGAAGTTAGGCGCGGTCGTGCTGCTTTCCTTTGTACTATGGGCGCGGATGTGCTGCCCTGCATCCTGGAACTGACTTTTCCTGATCTTCTTGAATGTTCCAACTAAATACAGTAACGGCGTGTAACCTATAAAAATAATAAATAGTAAATTAGAACTAATAAATAAACTAAAACAACAACTTACTTCTGACAATTACTAAAAATTGAAATTACAGAAATAACAGTATGAGTTGCCTCCCATCAAGCGCTTGATTTAAAGTCTTTCAGCCTAACTACTCCCTGTTTCACGCGTGATTGGCGAGAATAATTGAGGACTTCTGGCGATCGAAATCACCACTCCAATAATGCTTCAAGTGTTGTCCATTGACTTGGAATGATTCATTCAGATTACGATCAAATACTTCAACAGCGCCATGCGAGAATGCTTGTTTAACAGTGAAAGGTCCGGACCACCGAGATTTGAGTTTGCTTAGACATAGTCTCAATTGAGAATTATATAGGAGCACTGCTTGACCTGGTTCAAACTTTTTCTCTATAATCTTCTTATCATACCATCGCTTGACCTTTTCTTTATAAAGCTTTGAACTCTCATACGCTTGCAAGCGGAATTCGTCTAATTCATTGAGTTGTAGAAGTCTCTTTTCCCTTGCAGTCGTTAGATCAAAGTTCAATCTTTGGATGGCCCAATAAGCATTGTGTTCAAGTTTGATTGGCAAGTGATATGCCTTCCCATACATAAGCTTGTACGGTGATATCCCAATCGGCGTCTTGAAAGCAGTACGGTAAGCCCATGGAGCATCATCTAACTTCAACGACCAATCCTTCCGATTTGGATTCACTATCGTTTCCAAAATTCTTTTCACCTCTCGATTAGACACCTCAGCCTGGCCACTTGTTTGGGGGTAATATGCTATGGCAATCCTATGGGTAACCCCATACTTAGCTAGGAGGGCTGTAAAAGCTTTATTACAAAAATGACTCCCTTCATCACTAAGAATTGCCCTCGGTGTACCAAACCTTGTAAAGATGTTCTTCTGCAGAAATTTCAATACTACCTTAGCATCATTCGTAGGCAATGTAACTGCTTCTACCCATTTAGACGCATAGTCTACCGCCAATAATATGTATGCATTGTTGAAGGATGTCGGAAACGGTCCCATGAAAACGATGCCCCATACATCAAAGATCTCCACTTTCAATATTGTATTAAGTGGCATCTCATGGCGCTTTGAAATATTCCCAACCCGTTGACAATGATCACATCTAAGCACGAACTGGTGGACATCCTTAAACAATGTAGGGTAGTAGAACCCTGCTTGTAGAACTTTTACAGCTGTTCTTTCCCCTCTGTAATGTCCCCCATACAATAAGTCGTGGCACTGATGTAGGATACTCTCTACTTCGTTTTGCGAAATACAACGTCGTATCATTTGATCTGTGCATTGCTTGAACAAAAACGGCTCATCCCACATGTACCTTTTCACATCATGTATAAACTTTTTCTTTTGCTGGCAAGTCAAGTCCGGAGGGAACATATTGCTTACTAAATAGTTGACGTAGTCTGCATACCACAAAACTTCTGTGTTAATCACGAACAGTTGCTCATCCGAAAAAGACTCATTGATGATCAATTTGTCTTCCTTATCATGTTCCTTATTTTCTAACCTCGATAGGTGGTTCGCCACCTAATTTTTAGAACCCTTCCTATCCCGGATCTCCAAGTCGAATTCCTGAAGCAGAAGAATCCATCTAATAAGCCTTGGTTTCGCATCTTTCTTCGAAATCAGATATCATATAACAGAATGGTCCGTGAAAACCACAACCTTAGTTCCGATAAGGTATGATCGAAACTTGTCAAATGCATACACAACTGCAAGTAGTTCTTTCTCGGTAGTTGTGTAATTCAGTTGGGCATCAGTCAATGTTTTGCTAGCGTAATATATTGCATGAAAAATGTTATCCTTGCGCTAGCCTAAAACTGCACCAATCGCATAGTCGTTGGCATCACACATCACTTCGAACGGCATAGTCCAATCCGGTGCTACGATCACATGTGCTATTGTCAGTTTCTTCTTTAATTGTTCCAAAATGGTCAAACATTCCTCATCAAACTTAAAAGGTACATCGTTCTTTAACAAACTGCATAATGGTTTGGTGATCTTGGAAAAGTCCTTTATGAATCTGCGATAAAATCCAGCATGACAGAGGAAGCTTCGAATCCCCTTAACTGAAGTAGATGGTGGCAGGTTTTCAATCATCTCTATCTTAGCTCTGTCTACCTCCAACCCCTTCGATGACACTTTATGCCCAAGGATAACCTCTTCTTGAACCATGAAATGACATTTTTCCCAGTTAAGCACTAAATTGGTATCCACACATCTTTTCAGCACCAAGGTTAAGTTATCCAAACAACTGGCAAAAGAATCACCGAAGACCGAAAAATCGTTCATGAATACCTCCACATTATGTTCTACCATATCTGAGAAGATTGCCATCATACACCTTTGGAAAGTCGTCGGTGCGTTACACAATCCAAAAGACATCCTCCTAAATGCAAACGTGTCATACGGACAGGTGAACGTTGTCTTTTCTTGATCCTCCGGAGCAATAACAATCTGATTATACCCCGAATATCCGTCCAAAAGACAGTAGTATGCGTGCCCTGCTAATCTATCTAACATATGGTCAATGAATGGTAATGGGAAGTGATCCTTACGAGTTGCTTTATTGAGTTTTCTATAGTCCATACATACCCTCCAGTCGGTCATTGTCCTTGTCGGTATCAATTCATTATTCTCATTCACCACTGCCATCATACCACCCTTCTTTGGGACACACTGTACTGGGCTCACCCATGCGCTGTCGAAAATTTGATAAATAATGCCAGCATCGAGCCATTTTAGGATTTCTTTTTTCACCACTTCTTTCATAATTGGGTTCAACCTCCGCTGTTGTTCGATTGTTGGTTTCGCATCGTCTTCCAAAAGGATCTTATGCATACAAAATGACAGACTTATCCCTTTGATGTCCGCGATGGTCCATCCAATTGTAGATTTGTATTATTGAAGGACTCTCAACAACTTACTTTCCTGCAATTCGTTAAGTGCAGATGAAACAATAACAGACAAAGTAGATGAATTACCCAAATACGCATACCTGAGGAAATTAGGTAAAGGTTTTAGCTCTAATGTCGAAGGCTCCTCTAAAGACGATTTCATCCAAACTGTTGCTTTCTCTACATAATCCAACGGCTCAAAAGAATTTTTGAATTTGCTTACCCTTGGCAATACGTCCAGTAATTGTAAATATTCCAACAACTCTGGATCATCTGATTCGGTATTCCCCAGCAAAGTAGTTTCTAATAGATCAAAATTCAGCATCTCCAACAACTCATCATCCACTGTTTCTTTAATCACGTCCACACGATAACACTCCTCTTCATCCTTGGGGAATTTCATGGCTTTAAACACATTGAAAGTCACCTCTTGGTCTTGAACCCTCATTGTCAATTTCCCTTTTTTCACGTCAATGAGTGTTCTACCTGTAGCCAAGAATGGTCTCCCAAGTATAATCCGTATGTCTTTATCTTCTTCATAATCCAACACAATAAAGTCAGCTGGAAATATGAATTCATCCACCTTGACTAAGATATCTTCTACAATGCCCCGTGGATATGTTACAGACCTGTCTGCAAGCTGTAGAGAAATATTTGTTGGCCTTGGTCCTGGTAATCCCAACTGAGTGTAAATCGAGAGTGGCATCAAATTAATACTCGCACCAAGGTCACACAAACATCTTTTGAAAAATTGGCTTCTAATAGTGCATGGGATGGTAAAGCTACCCGGATCTTTCAACTTCGGAGGTAACTTCTTTTGCAATATAGCGCTGCACTCTTCGGTGAGAGCCACTGTTTCAAAATCAGCTAACTTCTTCTTTCTAGATAAAATATCCTTCATGAATTTTGCATAGCTAGGCATCTGCTCTAATGCTTCTGCAAACGGGATGTTGATCTGTAACTTTTTAAACACCTCAAGGAACTTGGAAAACTGTTTATCTAATCTTTGTTTTTGGAATCGCTGTGGAAATGGCACTGCTGGAATAACTGTTGATGGTTTTACTGCCTTCTCTTCTGCCATTGGTTCTTCTTCCACCTTTTTCTCTTCATCTTTGTTTATATCCGCTTTCTCATCCTTTTCAAGCACCTTTTTCGGACTATCTGCGTTTTGCTCATTCAACTGTCTACCACTTCGCAGCGTCACTGCTTTACATTGCTCTTTTCCATCATTCTTCGGGTTGATTTCTGTGTTACGCAGCAAAGCTCCTTGTGGTCTGCTATTTAACAAATTTGCTATATGTCCCATTTGATTTTCAAGATTTCGAATTGTTGCTGCTTTAGTTTTCGCATTCACATCCATTTGATTCATTAGTCGCTCATGATCACTCATTCTCTTATCACTAGATGCAATGAATTTTGCTAATGTGTTCTCTAAGTTCGGTTGCTTTTCTGCTTGAGGGGTTACTTGATTTTGAAAACCCGGTGGATAAGCTTGCATTGGAGCTGGATTCTGAAGTTGATTATTGCTCCACGAGAAATTAGGATGGTTCCTCCACCCTGAGTTATAACTGTTCTGATTCTGCTGTCGGTTGTAACTCCCTATAAACTGAACTGCCTCAGGATTAATTGCACATTGTTCCGTCGAGTGGGATCCTGCACACAATTCGCACACTCAACCACTTGGTGCCTATTTACTCCACCCATTTCATCCATCTTTTTTGCAAGTGCGGCAATTTAAGTTGAGAGGGATGTAACTGCATTAACTTCCAATACTCCAGCTACCTTATGTTGTGTCATCCTTGCAGTAGGCCACTGGTAATTGTTGGCAGTCATAGTTTCTAACAATTCAAATGCCTCATCAAAGTTCTTGGCCATAAGTGCTCCTCCCGCAGCTGCGTCTATGCTCGTCTGAGTGTTACTACTTAACCCGTTATAAAACGTCTGCACCTGTAATCACTTGGGTAAGCCATGATGTGGACATCTTCTCAATAGTTCCTTAAACCTTTCCCAAGCTTCATACAAAGATTCTCCATGTTCTTACCCAAAAGTAGTAATGTCGTTTCTCATCTTTGCAGTCTTCGCTAGCGGAAAGAAATTTACTAAAAATTTCTGGGCCAAGTTATCCCAGGTAGTGATGGATCTCGGAGGCAACAAATGCAATCAACTTTTTGCTTTATCCCCCAATGTGAATGGAAACAACCGTAGTCTCACTACATCATCCGTAACATTGTGGTATTTGAACGTATCGCAAATCTCAAGGAAACTAACCAAGTGCTCATTTGGATCATCATTGGCCAATCCCCCGAACTGTACCGAGTTCTGAATCATCTAAATTGTACCCGGCTTAATCTCAAACGTATTAGCAGTGATCGTTGGCCTCGTGATGCTTGACTTGATTTCATCAATCTTAGTCATGACATAGTCCCTCAGTGATTTCTGATCTTCGTTAGCCATTTTCTCTTTCTCGATTGTCTCTTGGCAAAACTTTCTCAACTGGCGTAACTTGTTCTCAAGATTGTCCTCGCACTGCACAAGTTCCGGTTGTTTTGATCGCGTTTGCATAAACGAACCAAAATCACCTGAAACAAGAAATAACAAGAAAAACAAAAATGTTTAATTAAAACCGAATTAATTAAATTGATATTGTAAATTATAAACACAAATAAATCCCCGGCATCGACGCCAAAAACTTGTTTGCCTAAATCTATGTTAGCACCACACGCAAGTATACATGATCTAATATATAGTAAAGGGCAAGCAAGGTGTCGATTCCACAGAGAAAAATTGTAATTTATAACTCAATTCTCAACTTTATATTAACTCAATTTTATTAAACAATCAATTGAAGAATTATCAATATCTAAAATTAAATAATTAATTTAACTAAACTAACTACCACAAGTTTGAAAACAAATTTTAAAGACTTAAGACTACAACTTCACTTATTGCTTCACTTTGATCAATACTCTTCCTGTCAAATTATGCTAATTATTCCGGATTGTTAATCGAGAACTCATTAATATTTATGACCATCTCTTGATGTACCATAAATAAATCAACTTAAATCCACAGATGATAGAATTAAGATAAACACCCTAATTAACTAATTCACTATATCTCTATGTGAATTACAATTAAAAAGGATTTAACGCACAGGTTCCCTATCAGATTACATGCGATGCGTAGGTATATCTCTATCCTAAACACAAATCATGAATTCCATCATATGCAGAAAATACAATCATATGCTATTATGGTCAGATCTAAACCTATAATCCATCTCTCGAGTTCATATACATTATCACGGTAATTACTGGCCAAATAATTAAGCAATAAGGTGCAAACCATAATAGACAATCCGATAATAGTTAAAAATAATTATCAAAGAAACATATCAATCAAAACTACACAATAAGATCTGTTGTAATCTTAAAAATAGAATTAGTTCAAAGTTAAACTAAAATCCATCATCCACAATTCAAATAGCATTCAAGATACAAAAGTAGAAGATACAGAAGAGAATAAAAACTGTTGATGCAATCCTTGTATCTCTTCTAGCTCCTGCATTCAATCTCTCTTGCTATCCAAATGCTTCAAGTCTCCAAAACTGGCTTTCAAAATTAGGGTTTTCTTCTAATAAGTTAAACAACCTAATAATGACTTAAAACATCTATTTATAGCATCTGATATAAATCCTAAATTAATTGGAAATAAATTACACATCAGTTGCTCAACTTAAGTAAAAAGTCAACTCTTGGTCAACTCCCGAACCGGCGCGGCCGCGCTTGAAATAGGCTTGATTAAGGTGCAGCCGCGCTTGAAATAGGCTTAAGTAGGGCGCGGTCGCGCTGCACTGGCAGCAGAAAAAATTTCAACTCTGGAAACGGGCGCGACCGCGCTACTCCCTAGTACAAATTGGGCGCGACCGCGCTACCCTGTTCTCTGCAATTTCTGATCCTTTTGCTGCTGCTTTCATCCATTTGTTGCCAATTCAACTCCCAATGCATGTATCCTACAAAAACATATAAAATGCATGAAAAATAACTATAACTCATGGAAATCAACAATAATTCACATAAATTGATACCTGATTCGTAGGTATGAAACCTTCTCATCATATCTCTGACAGAACTTATGCCCCTAATTTATGTGCTTATGTGGCAAAATTGATCTGCTCTTGTTAAGAATAGTTTAGGGAAGTTCTGACAGATTATAAGTTTTTTCTCTACTTAGTTGGCATGAAGCAATATTTTTCCTACAACAACCTAGTGTGTCAATCACTATTCATGCTGTACTTTAATGTTATTTTAGGCATACTTGAATTGCCAAATTATTACTAACTGTTAATTGTTACAAAGTCTAAACCACTGTTTGTGTGTTAATCTGTTAATGTTAGGTAACTTGAAATTGAAAGTCATGACTATATTAGTCAATTGGCATATGATAACCTTACTTTTATACTTACTCCCTTACTTGATAACCATACCTGTTTACCTATACTTGCATTTAATGATAAGTAGTTATACTTCTTCTTCTTCTTCTTCTGTAGTTTGTTTTCTAGCTAATAAGTTCCACATGCCATGGATCCTTTTCAATATGAGTTCACTTGTGTTGAAAAATCTGTTACTATAATTCCTGCTAGCTAGTCTTACTATAGTAAATGAAGTCTCTTCTTCTTCTCATGCATTTATTCCTACTTTTAATGAAAATTCATCATTGCATAATATTTTTGATATTTCTGAGTCTTCTAAAAAGTCAAGTTCTGACTCTTGTAGAAAGAGATTAACATTTGAAAATTTTTCTAATTCAAAAAGAAGTCAAAATGAAAACCAAGTCTTTTGCCCTATGTTTAAAATGGAAATTCAAATAGGTTTTCTTATTGATTTTTTCAACTTCCCTGATTTTCAAAGTTGTGTTAAATCCATTAGTTGGGATTGTCTTGTTGACTTCTCTGAGCCTGTCATTTATCCTGAATTAGTAAAAGAATTTTAAACAAACATGCTTGTTGGTAAAAATAATTTTGGGGAAATGTTTTTTACTACAATGGTCGAGGGAAACTTTCATATGTTTGACCAATACAAAATGTGTAAAGACTTGGGCTTAAATGCAAAAATACTTGGACTTGCTAAAATTGATACATTTTCTGAGTTTACAAAATTCTCTCAAGTGAATTTCAAAAAGTTTTTGAAGTTCCTTTGTGAGTCATCAGTTCCCAAAACCTTATGTAGCTCTCCCAGAGATTTAAGTCTGAAATTTTTCAATGCCAAAAGTCAATTTTTAGCCAAAATCATAAGATCCAATGTGTTGCCTCAATTTGATAGTGGTAAGTCATATGATTACAATGATATACAACTCATGTACCTCATTTTAACATCCTATGTGCCATTCAACTTGCCATATTTTCTGATTTCCTCTATAAATTGTGCTTATAGAGGACTTATGTTCTATGGTTTGTTATTGACAAAATTTTTTAAGACGAACAACATTGAGTTGAGTGATGAAATAGTTGTTGTGGTTGATAAATATCTATCTAAGACTTATCCCCTCCAATTTCTTCTTTGAATCATTATAAGTTGCCTGAAAGGCCTAGGTAATCTTCTAGGACCAGAAATCTAAGCTCATCATTGTTTGAACTGTGCTTGGATATAAAAAGTGAATTAATCTATTCAAACCCCCAATCTAGATTAATTCTAATTAATTCAGACCTAACATATTAGATATTGGTGGACTTCCCTGTTGTTCTTATGTATCAGTCTTTGTTCAAGAATCCTTAAAGGTTCCATATCAAAGGTGCCATTTGGGGTTGTGTTGGGGAGTTGAAAACTGACCTTAGCTTTACCAATATGCCTTTTAAGTTGGGATACATGGAATGTAGGATGGACCCTTTAAGAACTTTGAAGTTCCAGTCTATATGCTACTGTTCCCACCTTTTCCAGTCTCTTTTAAGGTCCATACAACCTTGGAGCTAGCTTCATCTTTTTCCTGAGTGGTACAGATCCCTGTCTATAAGGTTGAAGTTTAAGATATACCAAGTTATTGACTTCAAAGTTCCTCTCTGTCCTCTCCTTATCTGCATAGTCCTCTATCCTAAGTTGTGCTTTTTCCTAGCTCTCTTTAATAATCTCCAATTGCTGTTATTTATCTAATAGAGTCTCTTCTACTATTGCCAAATTTGTGCTCAGCCCTGTTGTGATGACAAGATGATTAGGAGACGGCATACACCACCTGGTAAGGGGTAGTGTTGAGAGAAGTGTGATAGGTGGTGTTAAACCACCATTCTGCTAGGGGTAGCCAAGAGCTCCATTGCTCAGGTGCTTGCCCACACATGCACCTAAGGTAATGCTCTAAACATTGATTGATTCTCTCTGTACTTCCATCTAACCGGGGCTGATATGAGGTACTGAGATGCAACCTTGTCCCTAGAAGTTTGAAGAGGGTTTGCCAAAATTTACTTAAGAATAAAGGGTCCCTATCACTGACTATGGAATTTGGAATTCCATGGAGTTTGAAAATATTTTTAAACCATATTGTGGCTAAACCCTTGGCTCAGATATGGCGACTTAAAGGTAGGAAATCAGTGTATCTGCTGAACCTATCAGTGATTACCTATTTAATCTCAAAGCCTCTAGAGTTGGACAATCCATTAATAAAATCCATGACTAGATCCTTCCAAATTATCGTGGGAACAACAAGGGGTAATAGGAGTCCAGGGTATTTGATATGTTCATGCTTAGTTTCTTAATAGACTTGGCATTCAGCTACCCAAAGCGTGACATCTTTTTTCATTCAAACCCAATAGAAATATTGTTCCATCCTCTTTAGTGTAGCTCTAGCCCCGAGTGTAGAAACAAATTTAGTACAAAATTATAAATAAAAGAGAAGAAAATAATAGCGAAGAAAAATATTTTCAGAAGGATTTTGATTGATTTTAAGTGAATGATTTGGGTGGATTTACAGCCTATTTATAGGTTTCCACACACCCATTTGAGGAGGTACCAAAATACCTTTTTGAAAAGACATTTGATTTCATTGTTGGATCGCATCTTTTAATGATGTTAATTTGTTCAAACCATTGCATTGATTCATCCGTTGAAGCTTGGTCCGAACCATTACAATCCCACCGAAACGTTGCATTGGTTGGTTAGTGAAGCAAGCTGTTAACCGTTGCAATGGTATAATTCCATCAACATAAAGTCATAAAATTTTAAAATTAAAATACATTGATAGGAATTAAACCCGTGACCTCATTGTTGCAGCCCTTCAAACGTTGCCTATTGTTTTAATTACACCATATAATATATTTATTATATACTTTCTAGATTTAAAAATATCCAAACACATATATTCACACCTTGGTGCTGAAATAGTGAAATGATGCTTTCCCAATGTAACACCCCCTTCCCAAAAAGGAAAGGGAGGTCACATTCAAAACACAACAAACCTCGAAATAAGTAAACAGAGCAGTAATAACTTAAAAATATTTAATAGTCGATAACCATTAATGACGAATTAAATACAAATTCCTAAAAATTGACACAATAATCAAAACCTAAAATTAAATAAACCTATTCGATCAAAGGTCTCTCTTCACATGAAATCTTAAACTGCCCCTGCAAACCTGCCGGAAGAAAAACACAGCATGAGCCAAATGCCCAGTACGGATAAAGATATACAAAAGATGCGCAACTGAAATACTGAATCAACTGAACAAAATACTGAGTAAGGCCTCAAGAATAAATATCGACGGAAAAATATAATCTCCAAAGTCCGATAGAACATATCTGAATCAATAGAATTAATGAAACGAACATGAGGTTGAATCAAGGTGGCTAAGTGATTATTTCATACCGAGCTCAAAACAAAACACAAATATGTCTTGCCACACAGGCAAGTCAAAATAATGCCCCACAGACAAATCACATGCACATTGGACCGTGAATCCAAATACATGCAAATCGGAAGGTATGTCTAGCACAAACATCACCAATCCGCAAAACAAAACAGAACAGAAACTAGGGTTAACCCATACGCCTCCCACAATAAAAACACCAAATGGCCCACTTCCTCCGGAGCCTAAACGGAGACGCCGTGGACTGATCACACCGCCACGGAAAGTGTCATGCCTCGGTGCTAAGAGGACATGTCTGTGGTACCCCCACAGGTGGTTATAGCTCAGGTATACCCTATCGCTTATTTTACAAAAATATGATATCACAACACATGCAACATAATACCAACAAAGGGTTTCTAAACGTACATGTTGAACCAAATCAAATCATAAACATAATGTCTCCAAAAGAAAGTAACAACATGTACCGCTCTACAAAGATCAATAAGTTTTATGCATGAAAAATAAATTCAAAAGATTACAAAATATGAAGTTTGGAACATCTAGATCAAACCAAAGCAAAATAAGAATTTGATTAGAAACGAAACAATTAAGCGAGCACCAAATTCTGAACGATTAGCAAAACAAACAAATCAACATGATGAGAGTATCACTGAAGAAATATGGAATATGTTTTAAATTATAATAGAAGGAAAAGAGTTCAAATTATAGAATAAAGTGAAGATGTCGAAGATCAAACTTCTATTCAAGAGCGTCAACAGAAATATAAGCGAAAGGTAACGAATGACGAGATATCACGAGATATAAAGAATATAACAATAATCAAAGGAGTGGAGTACGGAATCCGTACCTGATACGCAAAACCACTTATAGCACACTCCACAAAATCTTAACATCCAATGCCAACGATATCAAATACGAAATCTTAATCACCACCTAAATATATTCGCCTCGAATTAAATATAATTCAAACTAATAATTCTAAAATAATTTATAATTCATTTAAGATGCCTTTAACTATTGTTTTAGATCATTATTAATACTCCAAAACTAAAAAAAAATCAATAACAAAGCTTAAGAAATATTAAAACCCCAACATGACAAATTATTCTTAAGACGTCAGTCCATTATTCTGGTCTTATCACTATAAATCAAAACTTATTTGTCAAATTAACTAGCTTTAACAGAAACTAGACTTCAAATACTCCAATTTAGCTACAAGAATCACCCAAATCGGATTTAAAATCATTAAGTTATACATTTTTAAATATTAGAACTTATTGCTGAAAAGTTTGCAACAAAAATTCTAAATCAGCCCCTTCTTAAAATTCATAACAAATTATACGTTAATCTTTAACGGTTCAAAATTGGTGAACATATTTTTAACTTATATATGTATAACATATCCAAAAATTATAACGATCCAACGGTCAGATTAAGAGATATAACCCACATAATATACCTAAAAATATAGAAACTGATTTTCAGATTTTAACGTTTATGTTCAATCAAATTATATTCCTCTATATAAATTTATCTCCTCATTCTGATTATCATGATATCTACTTTCATGTCTATATTTTATTTAAAAATAATCACTAATTTAAAAATTCTCATAACTAAACTTAAAATCAAAATACGAAATAATATTTACCTTCGTTGTTCGCCTTTCTTCAATACGCAACAGTAAAGAATCTGAATTTTGGGTCTTCTAAAGTCTTCAAAATATCTTTATGTCTCAGAAAAATTGTAGCTCTCGAAAAGATACACGAAATAGGCTCAAGAATCACTCGATTCGGAGTTAATATGACTGAGTTACGAATTTTTAAAACTAGGGCTGAAAATAGTTGCGGAAATTGAGATATATTGCGGTTTTCATCAATTTCAGGCATGAAGATGATGTCAAATAACTTTTCTTCCTATTTATAATTGTAGAGAACGAAAAACTGAAGAAATAGGCTTCAGATTCACTCAATTTTGACATCGGATGAATTAATTATGATTTTTCTAATGAGCTGCAATGCGTATAATTATTCTACTCGGGAATTTAACTAATCAAATTAGAATAGAATTAGGGTTACACCTCTTCTCTTTAAATATAAATAGGAATCAATATAGGAGTTATCAAAACCCTAATGGACTCCTTAATTTTAATTAAATCAATTATTTAATTATCTACTAAAAGAATTTAACTTTCTAAACAAAACAAGGAAGTAAAAAAAAAAAATTAGTAACTTACCTTTTCCAATTCAATTATACTATTATAAATGAAATCAATTAATATTTAATTATTAAGAAAAATATGGGTTATTACATTCTTTCCCCCTTAAAAATAATTTCGTCCTCGAAATTTAAATAAATTATAGAAAGTTTTATTTTTATTTAAATTGAATAATTATTCATGAACTTTAGTTAAGACGTAGTATCGCCCTTTTGTAACGATCTAGGCTGATAAGTCCATCGGTCCACATAATTATCCATGTACTTGTAGAAGATTCGGCAGCTACAACATCAAGCCTTGGTAAGGTCTTCGTTCTGCATCAAATTAAACCACATGCTCTAGAGCTGGTGTGACCCCGTCAATTTCTTGATTTTCATTCTTACAAATGTACTCTTCGGAACGTAATTCGAAAACCCATAATTTTCTCCACATCCATAATCGAGTTCGAATACCCAAAATATTCAAAATTATCTTTAATTCGAAAAGAAAAACTCATGTTCTGCACATGATTAGGATCTAACAATTTATTATATAAAAACAAATTCATGCAAAACTATAATAACATTAGATAAACAAAATAACTCTACAAATTATATCACCAACTCTTCCTAAGTTCTTCAAGAGCCTCAATCCAAATTAATTCTCAAATATTATTACACCCAAAAAAAATATATTACTAAGACCTCTTCATCGCCATATCAAATTCTAAGTCACATTTTATTATTAGTATAAGCAACATATAGATGTTCAAGATCTCTAAAAATCAATTGGATTCACCACTAATCATTTAATAAATCATCATTCTCTTAGTGTAAACCTTAACCCA
Source organism: Aralia elata (assembly GCA_034770075.1). NCBI lineage: Eukaryota > Viridiplantae > Streptophyta > Magnoliopsida > Apiales > Araliaceae > Aralia > Aralia elata. Next base: position 68,004,120 of record CM068377.1, read on the forward strand.
ACATATTCAAATATCTCCTCATAGTATCACAAAAACAAAACTTCGCATAACATAACTCTAATATTCTATTCCACTAGAAATAACCGCAAAATTGATCATTAACTCCAAATGATTAATCTAATCACCTCGAATATCAACAACTCAAATTTGTTAAGAGTTATTTCTGGTAACAATTATTATGATCCTGGAATTGAAGATTTGATTTGGGTTATGTTTTGATTTTTGTTAAGCTTGTGGATAATTTGAGGTATGCATATTGATGAGATAATTTGATAAATTAAAAACTATTAAGCATAGAGGATCTCTTATAAATTTGAGTTGTTGATATTCGAGGTGATTAGATTAATCATTTGGAGTTAATGATCAATTTTGCGGTTATTTCTAGTGGAATAGAATATTAGAGTTATGTTATGCGAAGTTTTGTTTTTGTGATAGTATGAGGAGATATTTGAATATGTTGAGTTAAGGTTTACACTAAGAGAATGATAATTTATTAAATGATTAGGGGTGAATCCAATTGATTTTTAGAGATCTTGAACATCTATATGTTGCTTATACTAATAATAAAATGTGACTTAGAATTTGATATGGCGATGAAGAGGTCTTAGTAATATATTTTTTTTTGGGTGTAATAATATTTGAGAATTAATTTGGATTGAGGCTCTTGAAGAACTTAGGAAGAGTTGGTGATATAATTTGTAGAGTTATTTTGTTTATCTAATGTTATTATAGTTTTGCATGAATTTGTTTTTATATAATAAATTGTTAGATCCTAATCATGTGCAGAACATGAGTTTTTCTTTTCGAATTAAAGATAATTTTGAATATTTTGGGTATTCGAACTCGATTATGGATGTGGAGAAAATTATGGGTTTTCGAATTACGTTCCGAAGAGTACGTTTGCAAGAATGAAAATCAAGAAATTGATGGGGCCGTACCAACTCTAGAGCATGTGGTTTAATTTGATGCAGAACGAAGACCTTACCAAGGCTTGATGTTGTAGCTGCCGAATCTTCTACAAGTACATGGATAATTATGTGGACCGATGGACTTATCAGCCTAGATCGTTACAAAGGGCGATACTACGTCTTAACTAAAGTTCATGAATAATTATTCAATTTAAATAAAAATAAAACTTTCTATAATTTATTTGAATTTCGAGGACGAAATTATTTTTAAGGGGGAAAGAATGTAATAACCCATATTTTTCTTAATAATTAAATATTAATTGATTTTATTTATAATAGTATAATTGAATTGGAAAAGGTAAGTTACTAATTTTTTTTTTACTTCCTTGTTTTGTTTGGAAAGTTAAATTCTTTTAGTAGATAATTAAATAATTGATTTAATTAAAATTAAGGAGTCCATTAGGGTTTTGATAACTCCTTGATTCCTATTTATATTTAAAGAGAAGAGGTGTAACCCTAATCATATTCTAATTTGATTAGTTGAATTCCCGAGTAGAATAATTATACGCATTGCAGCTCATTAGAAAAATCATAATTAATTCATCCGATGTCAAAATTGAGTGAATCCAAAGCCTATTTCTTCAGTTTTTCGTTCTCTACAATTATAAATAGGAAAAAAGTTATTTGACATTATCTTCATGCTTGAAATTGATGAAAACCGCAATATATCCCAATTTCCGCAACTATTTTCAACCCTAGATTTAAAAATTCGTAACTCAGTCATATTAACTCCGAATCGAGTGTTTCTTGAGCCTATTTCGTGTATCTTTTCGAGAGCTACAATTTTTTTGAGACATAAAGATATTTTGAAGACTCTAGAAAACTCAAAAGTCAGATTCTTTACTGCTACGTATTGAAGAAAGGCGAACAACGAAGGTAAATATTATTTCGTATTTTGATTTTAAGTTTAGTTATGAGAATTTTTAAATTAGTGATTTTTTTAAAATAAAATATAGACATGAAAGTAGATATCATGATAATCAGAATGAGGAGATAAATTTATATAGAGGAATATAATTTGATTGAACATAAACGTTAAAATCTGAAAATCAGTTTTTATATTTTTAGGTATATTATGTGGGTTATATCTCTTAATCTGACCGTTGGATCGTTATAATTTTGGATATGTTATACATATATAAGTTAAAAATATGTTCACCAATTTTGAACCGTTAAAGTTTAACGTATAATTTGTTATGAATTTTAAGAAGGGGCTGATTTAGAATTTTTGTAGCAAAATTTTCAGCAATAAGTTATAATATTTAAAAATGTATAACTTAATGATTTTAAATCCGATTTGGGTGATTCTTGTGGCTAAATTGGAGTATTTGAAGTCTAGTTTCTGTTAAAGCTAGTTAATTTGACAAATAAGTTTTGATTAATAGTGATAAGACCAGAATAGTGGACTGACGTCTTAAGAATAATTTGTCATGTTGGGGTTTTAAGATTTCTTAAGCTTTGTTATTGATTTTTTTTTTAGTTTTGGAGTATTAATAATGATCTAAAACAATAGTTAAAGGCATCTTAAATGAGTTATAAATTATTTTGGAATTATTAGTTTGAATTATATTTAATTCGAGGCGAATATATTTAGGTGGTGATTAAGATTTCGTATTTGATATCGTTGGCATTGGATGTTAAGATTTTGTGGAGTGTGCTATAAGTGGTTTTGCGTATCAGGTACGGATTCCGTACTCCACTCCTTTGATTATTGTTATATTCTTTATATCTCGTGATATCTCGTCATTCGTTACCTTTTGCTTATATTTCTGTTGACGCTCTTGAATAGAAGTTTGATCTTCGACATCTTCACTTTATTCTATAATTTGAACTCTTTTCCTTCTATTATAATTTAAAACATATTCCATATTTCTTCAGCGATACTCTCATCATGTTGATTTGTTTGTTTTGCTAATCGTTCAGAATTTGGTGCTCGCTTAATTGTTTCGTTTCTAATCAAATTCTTATTTTGCTTTGGTTTGATCTAGATGTTCTAAACTTCATATTTTATAATCTTTTGAATTTATTTTTCATGCATAAAACTTATTGATCTTTGTAGAGCGGTACATGTTGTTAATTTCTTTTGAAGACATTATGTTTATGATTTGATTTGGTTCAACATGTACGTTTAGAACCCTTTGTTGGTATTATGTTGCATGTGTTGTGACATCATATCTTTGTAGAATAAGCGATAGGGTATACCTGAGCTATAACCACCTGTGGGGGTACCACAGACATGTCCTCTTAGCACCGAGGCATGACACTTTCCGTGGCGGTGTGATCAGTCCACGACATCTCCGTTTGGGCTCCGGAGGAAGTGGGCCATTTGGTGTTTTTGTTGTGGGAGGCGTATGGGTTAACCCTAGTTTCTGTTCTGTTTTGCGGATTGGTGATGTTTGTGCTAGACATACCTTCCGATTTGCATGCATTTGGATTCACGGTCCAATGTGCATGTGATTTGTCTATGGGGTATTATTTTGACTTGCCTGTGTGGCAAGACATATTTGTGTTTTGTTTTGAGCTCAGTATGAAATAATCACTTAGCCACCTTGATTCAACCTCCTGTTCGTTTCATTAATTCTATTGATTCAGATATGTTCTATCGGACTTTGGAGATTATATTTTTCCGTCGATATTTATTCTTGAGGCCATACTCAGTATTTTGTTCAGTTGATTCAGTATTTCAGTTGTGCATCTTTTGTATATCTTTATCCGTACTGGGCATTTGGCTCATGCTGTGTTTTTCTTCCGGCAGGTTTGCAGGGGCAGTTTAAGATTTCATGTGAAGAGAGACCTTTGACCGAATAGGTTTATTTAATTTTAGGTTTTGATTGTTGTGTCAATTTTTAGGAATTTGTATTTAATTCGTCATTAATGGTTATCGACTATTAAATATTTTTAAGTTATTACTGCTCTGTTTACTTATTTCGAGGTTTGTTGTGTTTTGAATGTGACCTCTCTTTCCTTTTTGGGAAAGGGGTGTTATAGAGAAATAATATTTACCTTCGTTGTTTGCCTTTCTTCAATACGTAGCAGTAAAGAATCTGACTTTTGGGTCTTCTAGAGTCTTCAAAATATCTTTATGTCTCAGAAAAATTGTAGCTCTCGAAAAGATACACGAAATAGGCTCAAGAATCACTCGATTCGGAGTTAATATGACTAAGTTACGAATTTTTAAAACCAGGGCTGAAAATAGTTGTGGGAATTGAGATATATTGCGGTTTTCATCAATTTCAGGCATGAAGATGATGTCAAATAACTTTTCTTCCTATTTATAATTGTAGAGAACGAAAAATTGAAGAAATAGGCTTTAGATTCACTCAATTTTGACATCGGATGAATTAATTATGATTTTTCTAATGAGCTGCAATGCGTATAATTATTCTACTCGGGAATTCAACTAATCAAATTAGAATAGGATTAGGGTTACACCTCTTCTCTTTAAATATAAATAGGAATCAATATAGGAGTTATCAAAACCCTAATGGACTCCTTAATTTTAATTAAATCAATTATTTAATTATCTACTAAAAGAATTTAACTTTCCAAACAAAACAAGGAAGTAAAAAAAAAAAAATTAGTAACTTACCTTTTCCAATTCAATTATACTATTATAAATGAAATCAATTAATATTTAATTATTAAGAAAAATATGGGTTATTACGCCCAAACTCCATGAAAAGTTGTGGCAACAATAATGGCTATAGAGTTGATCTCCATTGGGTAGAGTCACCATTATTGGTTTGATAGGCTCTAAGGGACATTGAAGTTTCTCACCCATGTTTTAATTTAGGAAACTTAGGGTACTGCTTCCATCTACTAAGATTAGTACCTTGCCCTTGAGAGTAAGAGACTGGTTACCATTAGAGAGGGCTGCTAAGGTTGTGTTTTCCCCTTGGGAATTTTTCATTTAGGTCAATTCTATTAGTTCTTCATCAAATAGGGGAGATGAGTCATACCCTTCGCTGCCTTGATCTTCTGCTACCATCATGAAAACTAAAGGCTTCTTCCGTTGATGCCCCATGACATATTTGTCATCACAGTAATAGCAGAGCCCTTTAGCTCTCCTCTCAGCTCTTTGACCAACAGTGATATCCTTGGGAGAGGCCTTTATGGTAGTGGGATTACTTTTTGGGTAGGTGAGCAAGGGTAGCTTGGAGTTGGGGGTAGGAGCATGATTTTTTCTGGGTGGGTTCAAAGAGTTGTTAGGGTATGAATTTTGTTGGTGGGGTGTGGAAGTTTTAGAAGGAGATGCACGAACTCTTGAATAAACTATCTTCCTATTTTTTGTTTGTTGTTTGGAAAAAAAGAGAAGGGTGATGAGCTCTAGTGAACAAATTTTCTGTTCTTTTAAGAGAGAAATGTCTTTCCACTAGAACAAGTCTATTGCGAGCCGAGTGAACAAAATGACTCAACCTTTTTCTTGTGTGGATTTTATTTTAATGGGAACTTGATTAACCTCTAGCAAGCTGGCAGGCTTCCATTAGGGAGTTAGGCTTGAAAAGTTTGACCATTTTTATTAAGTCCACCTACAAAACTGTCTAGGAAAAAATCCTACGTTAGTTGAGGGATCTTGTCAAGTATTCTCCCTCTTAATTTTTCAAACTCATCATAGTACTGAATAACACTTCCAACTTGCTTTAATTGCTTAAATTGCTCAAAGATGCTCTCCATACCAACTTCTACTAAGTACCTCATCTTCTCCTTGCATTCCATTTCTAGCTCTGGCAGCATGGTAGGGATCCCTATAACCCCACTTCTTTCCTCTTCTTGGTTAAAAGGATAGGTATATTCTGGTTCATTTTCTCTAGACCTTTGTTTCAATAGGCCAGTGATGTTATCCATTAATTTTTCCATTTTTTCCTCCATGATTTAGAACCTCTCAGTAGCAAATTCCCTAAAATGAAGGAAGTTTTGTTGTAACATGCTTTGGGAGTTAGAGGAACTTGCCATGGCAATGAACAAGGTATGAAAGGTGTTTGTGAAAATGTAACTTAGATCAATAAGTTTCTGAGAGGAAAAAAGGCTAGTTCGGTGTCAACACTATCCAAAGAGTAAATGAGCTTAGAGTAGTTATGTATATGGGAAATAAAGTTCTCAGACTAATTGAGTACTCTGTATTTAACAAATGATCGAGTCCTTCTTAGCCGCAGAGCTTAAGCAGATTTGATGGAGTATTTTTTTTGCTAGATTGTTGTGTAAAATTAAAAGAAAACTAATTACATAATTTAAGGGCATACCCTGCGCCTATCAATAGCAGTGACATCAAATGACAGACCAAATGATGTAAAAGCTAAATCAGTAAAATATACAAAAACTAGCAGCACCAACAAGCAAGAACAGGGAATTTCAATACAGCTTTTTTAAATCTGGTGGAGCTATCAAGTCTACATTTAACTAGTTGAATGCACTCCTTTGCAAAGCAAGCAACAGGTACAGAGCTCCTATTATACTTCTTATTGTTCCTTTCAATCCATATTTTGTAAACAATTGAGGTCAAACAGAGTTTCTGGATATCCCTTTGTAGTCCTGTCATTAAGTGAATGAAGAAGCATAGAAACAATGTTAACCCATGTGACAGGAATATTAGACCAGCCATCATACTGGAAGACCAGACTAAGTACTTGAGATGAATAAGAGCGGGTAAAGAAAAGATGTGCTAAAGATTCTTGATCTCGACTACAGGGACAGCAAGTAGGGTTGACATACGAGCTAAAACTTGGCATCAGTTTACCTTATAAAACAAGCCAAGTTGTGAAGGAGAATCAAGGAACATGGAAGGAGTGCCAGATCAACTTATGCCATGTTACAAGATTGCCTCTATTTCTGATGGATACCCAGAAATTACTTATTTTAACTGCAACAGAAGTTTGCTTGTCCCATATGATCATGTCCTCAGAGTAGGAGGGGCAAGAGATCCGAGTCTTACCTCATATAGGGTAGTAGGGGCAAGAGATCTCCCATGGTTGGAGATGGGAGGCAGCCAGTTTACCAAAATGGAACTCACAGTGGTAGTAGCAGGTAACTCTGAGTTAATTATGATTCTTTTACTGGGGAAAGCTGCAATAGGAGATCCACCACGCTAAGGATCTGACCATAGTTTGATTTTAGTGTCATACCCAACTTTATAGTGTATGTATTGTCTAGCTAAAGTACGCAGATTAAGGACCTTCCTCCAACAATCAGTTGGAACTGACATACTCCAAAAAAACTTTGACTGAAGGAGAGTTTTCCTGGCCCAAATGGCCCAAGAGGAAGTAGGTTGAAATTGAATAAGTTGCCAAAGGTGATTAAGAATCAAAGCCTTATTCCACTCCTCTAATTGCTTGAGACCTAATCCTCCTTCATTTTTAGGTAGAGCAAGAGAAGACCAACAAATTTTTTCCCCAAATTTTGCAATAGAAGTACCCTTCCATAGAAACCTGCTAAGAATGTACTGAATCTTTTTAATTATAAACTTTGGTAGAATAAAATGTGAAGACTAGAAAGATTGCATAGCAAAAAGGACAGAGTTGATGAGCTGGATCCTGCCTGCGTATGAGAGGAAAATATTGGCACAGGAAGTAACTCTGGCTGTGATTTTATCCACAAGAGGGACACAATCAGCAGAAGTGAGCTTTATAGAAATATGAGGTACTCCAAGAAACTTAACAACAAGAGAGCAAAGAGGGAATCCCAATAGTGAAAAGATAGGTTGATGCTCAGATATGGGAATACCTGCGAGAAAGCATTGGCTTTTGGCTGGGTTTGGCGTAAGTCCAGATAGAAGTGAGTACTTAATAATACATTGATGAAGAATAAAGATAGAATTGATATCTCCGTGACAAAAAAGGATCAAATCATCAGCAAAGCATAAGTGAGTTAGGTTACAAAGCTTAGCTCTCCAGTGAAAAGTGAAATTTGGAAGAGAAACTTTTAGTGAGCATAAGAGATAGGACTTCCATAGCAATGACAAAGAGGTAAGGAGAGAGGGGGTCCCCTTGCCTAAGCCTTTTCACACCTTTAAAATAACCACATAATGAACCATTTACCTTGACAGAAAACATAGTAGTGGTAACACAACAAACACTTGGACTCCATATGATAGAATAAACTGTGCATACATGATGTTTTTAATGGTATAACACATGTATCTTACTGTATGTATAACATAATATATACTTTAATGGGATTTAAGAATAATTTGTGAAGATATATGGAGTAACTAAGGAGTTGATGTTAATTTGTGATGTGAAATGATGCTATAGACTGAATCTTAACACCAAACAATCACATGTAACCATATCTAAAACTGAATTAAGTTTTTGTTGAAATTTTTTCTCGGTATGAACTGAAATGACTCAAAGAATTAATCTATGTTATAGAAACTTAAATGGATAATTGAAGCTAGTATGAATATAAATGAGTGGATTAAGAAGAGAATTTACTAAATTAACCATGGAGAATGCTTAATATGCTCAGTTGTAGGTTCCAACAAAAACATAGCATCATTTCCGAAGTTTTTCTGCTACTGGTTTAGATCCTTATTTGGTTGCTCCTGGGCTAGTTTGGGTTGTGTTTAGATGATGGTTTATGATGTGTTTCAATAGGTTTTGTGGCTGAATTAAGTAATTTTTGATGGTATGAAATTCTGGTGATGAACAGTGACAAAATAGTGAAGAAGATAAGTTTTCCCATTGATAACCAGGCTTTGATACCAATTTGTCAAACCCTTCAAGGTTTGAATAAACTAAATTTGATAAACAACAAAGTAACGGACAGACTTAGAGTTAAGGGGAGAAGAATGGGCAGAAAAAAGAGAGTAACTTGGGAAGGAAGAGTGCTCACAACTCTATTTCATAATATTTATGAGCATAATTAGATAAAGGTCTCAATTACATTATGAATAAAGGGCACTGGGAATTCGTCCTTTAGACTGGCTTTGTTAAGATCTCGATAATCAGTGCATACTCGTATTTTACCTCCTGGCTTCAGTATTGGCACAACGTTAAAGAGTCATTCTGGATAAGTAGAGACCACGATAATTCCAACATTGAACTGTTTGATGATTTTGCTCTTTAATTTTCAAGCTCCATTCTGGTTTTAGCGTCCTTAATTTTTATTTGACTAGTTTGAACCCTTCTTTAATTGGCAAGTGATAGATGACTATGTCAGTGGAAAGACCAATCATGTTTTCTTGGGACCATGTGTTAGTTTGCAGAAACGAAAACATATATACAATCATATTATAAAATAGTGGAAGCATGACATAAATCGAATTTAAAATTTTCTGCAATCCCAAGAATCACCTTATGCGATATTATTAACTGAGGAAGGATAAAAATATATCTTATGAAGATGATCAACTCCTTGATGTGATCTTCAAGTTCCAATCCTTTGTTCCTTCACGCTCCTCCAAATCCACGGATCAAACACAAACTACTCAATGTGTGCAACGCTCTAAATGTGAACCACCAAGAGATGATTATGGAAGAAGTAAATTTAGGTTTACTCTAAATCTTGGATGACTAGCCCTAATTCTCTCTCCCCTAACACTTTTAGGTTTTTAAGAATACTTGTAAGAGTTGCATTAGTCTTTTCTACAATAAGACCCCTCTTATTTATAGACCAACCTTCCATCCTAAACCTTTTAGGACTTAGGGTTTTAATTTAATTCCTAATCTAATTAGGAACTAAATAATAATAATAAATAATAAGACTCCTTTTATTAATTTATAATTAGTATTTCTCTAAATATTTAATTATAAATATTAAGCTATTTAATTTATTCCACTAATAAATTAAATACTTAATTTATTATTATCAAGTCAATTAATTTATAATAATAATAATAATAATAATAATAATAATAATAAGACTCCTCTTATTAATTTAAAATTTAGTATTTTTCCAAATACTTAATTATAAATATTAATATTTTTCCAAATACTAAATTATTATTATTAATAAGCCAATTACTTCTAAAATAATATTTCTCTTTTTGTAGTGTGACCCTTTAGGTTCAATATTATGCTGGTAGTAGAATAAATAAATTAGAATCATTTTAATATTATTTATAATGAATCAAATTTCTTTAATTCATATATAAATAAATAATATTTATTCTACATCATCAGGGACACCTTACATTAGTGTATCATGATTATCCGATCCGTGTAATATGAAATCAACGTTTAATCACATAGAACTTATTCTGTAAATAGTTACCATACAATTCAATCCTTCTACCATACAATGTCCCGATTAAACATAAGACATGAAATTATTAACAAGTCTTATTTATTTAATCATATGTATTTCGACTCATAAAATGCACAACTCTGATTAATGTAAATTAAAAACTCCTTTCTAATCTCTATTCACCTTGGCCAAGAATTTCTGAGTTGTCATTTATCGAATCGCATAGGACATTCTCTCCCTTTACTGGAAGTGGTAGATCCTTTGTTGATCATTCACCTACCTCCATTTATACTTTATTATACCCGTACATACTCTATTATACTCTCAAAGAGTATTAAGGAATATGACAAAGCATAACTCAGAATACACAAGATACTATGATGATCTCAAGTCCAAGGATCATTTGTACTACTATCACTATAGGAACTCCTATTGTCAGACAAGTAAAACTCCATTAGGTGTTCCTTTAAGAAAGTCACATTCAGTGAACTTATTCTCCAATAAGCACCTACATATTTGCTTCAGTGTCTCCACACAAATAATTATGAGATCAATCATCCTCTTCAACAGAGCAAGCATATTATGTACTAATCTATCCGGAATCAGTATTCCCACATTAGTGATCCAACGATTAAAACATTCTAGTTTTGAGCTATCTAGAATTTAGATCTCATTAGCATGATCATCATCATAATTCTAAAAGCATTGCTCCAAAACTATGAGTTTATCACATTTATTTAATTCAACTAATTAAACAAAGAATGCCTTTAAATAAATAAATTTTTTTATTAATAAATGAACAAGATTACAAAGTCAATGCTTATCACATCCTATGTGATTGGCTTGAGGGCATACTACTTTCACTATGTAAAAATGTCTTTGTATAAGGCTAAGAATTTGGTCATTTCGGCTTTTTGTTCGGGGGTAAAGTTGGCTTCGATTTGTAATTCTTTGGGTTTATCAGAGGTTCCGATGTTGATGGTAATGGTTTGTTCGAGGTTTAATTTAGGTTTGTCTTCGACCCTACCTTTTATTTTCTCAGGCACTTCATCATCAGTCATCTCTTAATATTTAATACCCATTAGGTCAAAGTCTAGCTCTATATCAAAATCATAATCATCTTTCAAATTTGGAGAAACATCAACAAGATTAGAATTATTCATATCAGGGCACCTGACAATAAAACATAAATAACTCATCATTTCATATATAAAATCATTTTAGTACATGAATTTCTTTGACAGATAATATAACGTAGCAGTGGATGAAAAATAAATTGACAAGATAGAAAACTAACTAAGATAAATATCTCGACACTTCTTGGGACCATAATCCTCTTCGTTTAGAATTACCCCTTCTTAATCAATATTGGTTCAACCTCCCAATTGTCAATGGTCACATCGTCTTTGATGGCAGTAATGGAGGCCACTTCTATATTAGAAATTTTCTCGATGATAGCCATGACTTGATCTTTTTTTGGCTCGACACACCATTTGGAGACATCTAGGCTGAACTAGTCGATGTAGGGGATTAGCTCTTGTTTCTCAGATGAACTTACTTCGACTATTTTCCCTTTAACCTTGTCTTCAAGATATTTCTTTGCAACCTCTTCTTAGACCTTTTAGAGGCTAACATTGATCTCTTCTTCGACTATCTGGTTTACTTCAAGCAAGAAGCTCTCCCTTTTGGCCATTTCTTCGAGGGGGAGAATCAATATCTCCTTTTTCATCATCTTGAACGATCGAATCGAGAATGGGGTTGTCGACTTTGGGCATCAGAATGCCAGACAATTGAAGTAGAATCTTCTTGTAAGGGTTCCTCTACTTTGACCCGCCACTATAGCTTAAGACCCATTAGTAAATAAATTCAATTAAACCTTACTAATTTAATTATAACTTTTATTTGACCAAAAACACTATTACGAAATAAATTATTTTATTCAAATAAATCCTTTATTCAAATAAATCATTTTATCATCTAATTTAATTATTAAATTAAATTAGAATAAACACATCAAATCACATTCAAATAACAATTCACCTAATAACACTTAAAGTGAATTACTCCACAATAACTTTTTTACTCAATAAATAAATTAACAAAAATATTTATTTAACTCAATAAATATTTTATTTATTCACAAAAATTACATTCGTTACATCCTTCCCTCCTTAAAAGGATTCTGTCCCCAGAATCACAACACAATTAATTCGTCCGTTACATTCTCCCCTCCTTACAAGGATTCTGTCCCCAGAATCGCGACACAAGGATTAAACAAATAATTGAGGATAGCTTTGCATCATTTTCTCTTCGAGTTCCCACGTAGCTTCTTCAACGTTGTGGTTCCTCCAAATTACCTTAACAGAAGGTATAACTTTATTTCTGAGAACTTGCTCTTTCCTGTCAACTATCTGTACATGAACCTCTTCATAGGATAAATCTTTCTCAAATTGTATTGGTTCATATTCTATAACATGTTTATAATCGGGTTTATATGGTCGTAGCACCGATATATGAAAAACATTGTGAATGTGGTCTAACTCGGGAGGTAAAGCTACCTCATAGGCCACCTCACCTACTCTTTTCAACACCTCAAAGGGTCCAATAAATCGCGGACTCAGTTTACCCTTTTTACTAAATCTGATCTTCCCCTTCTAAGGAGATACTTTGAGAAACACGAAACTGCCGACGTCGAATTCTCTATTTTGTCGGTGCTTATCTGGATACTTCTTCTGCCTGTCTTGAGCAGCTAACAATCTGGCTCTTATTATTCTGATGATTTCTGCCGTCTGCTGTACCAACTCGGGACCCAGAAGACGACGCTCACCGACCTCATCCCAACATAATGGAGTTCTACACTTCCTTCCGTATAACACTTCGTAGGGTGGCATGCCAATACTTGCATGATAGCTGTTATTGTAAGCAAACTCTACCAGTGGTAAATGGTCATCCCAGTTCCCTTTGAAGTCCATTACACAAGCTCGTAACATATCTTCCAACATTTGAATTGTTCTTTTGCTCTGGCCATCGGTTTGAGGATGGTACGCTGTACTCATTTTCAACTGCGTTCCCATACAAGCTTGCAGACTCCTCCAAAATTTTGATGTGAAACGTGGATCTTTGTCCGACATAATTGATACTGGAACTCCGTGCCTTGATATAATCTCCTTGATGTATAATTTCGCCAACTGATCTAGGGTGAATCTGATTTTGATCGGCAAGAAATGTGCTGATTTCGCCAATTAGTCTACAATAACCCATATTACGTCATAACCCTTCTGAGTAGTTGGAAGCCCTACCACGAAGTCCATCGTGATATGTTCCCACTTCCATCCTGGTATCTCCAAGGGCTGTAACAAACCACTTGGCCTCTGATGCTCTGCTTTGACTTTCTGACAAGTTAAGCACTTCGCAACACACTCAGCAATTTCTCTCTTCATATTTGGCCACCAGAAATGTTGTCTAAGATCCTGGTACATTTTTGTACTTCCCGGGTGAACCAAAAATCTTGAACTATGAGCTTCATTCAAAATCTCTTCTCTGATCTCTTGCACTAACGGAACCTAGATTCTACCTTCAAATCTCAACAACCCTTCGGTAACGATTTTAAATTTTAGCTCCTCACCCTCAAGCACCCTTTTTTGTATTTTATCACACTCCTCATCCTGGAATTGTGCTTCCTTTACCCTGTCCATTAGAGTTTGTCGTGTATCCATCTGGAATAATTTTTCATTCGACTCTGCCAGACACTTCACCTCTAACTCTAATTTAACCATTTTCGCTATGAGCTTCTCCTGAGCAGTTAACAAGAATAGTTTCTCCCGACCCTTCCCGCTCAAAGCGTCAGCAACCACATTTGCCTTCCCTAGATGGTATAGGATTTCACAATCGTAGTCTTTAATCAATTCTATCCATCGCCTCTGACGCATATTTAAATCCTTTTGTGTGAAAATATACTTCAGACTTTTATGGTCTGTATATATCTCACACTTCTCCCCATAGAGATAGTGCCTCCAAATTTTCAAAGCAAACACCACGACTGCTAACTCTAAATCATGGGTCGGATACCCTTTTTCATAGTCTTTTAATTGACGCGATGCATACGCGATAACTTTACCGTTCTGCATAAGCACGCAGCCTAGCCCCTTATGCGATGCGTCACTATATACCACAAAATTTCCTGTATTATCCGGTAAAGACAACACAGGTGCTGAACTCAAACGTCTCTTTAACTCCTGAAAGCTTTTTTCGCACTTATCTGTCCAAACGAACTTCACTGCTTTCCTTGTCAAATTCATTAACGGAGTGGCGATCCTTGAGAAATCTTGAATAAAATGCCTATAATAACCCGCCAATCCCAAGAAACTCCTTACTTCTGACGGTGTTTTCGACTGATCCCAGTTCATCACAGCTTCCACCTTCGCCGGATCCACCGAAATCCCGTCTTTATCAATAACATGCCCAAGGAATTGAACACGCTCCAACCAAAATTTGCATTTGGAGAATTTCGCATACAGTTTCTCTCTCTTTAACGCTTCCAAAGTCACTTTCAAGTGTTCCACATGCTCTTTTTGAGTTTTGGAATATACCAGAATATCGTCTATGAATACCACAACGAATTTATCCAGAAAATGGTTTAAACACTCTATTCATTAAATCCATAAACGCTGCAGGTGCGTTTGTTAAACCAAATGACATAACCAAAAACTCATAATGGCCATATCTAGTTCGGAATGCTGTCTTTGGTATGTCTTCCTTTCTCACCTTCAACTGATGGTACCCACTTCGCAGATCTATCTTTGAAAAATATCTCGCTCCCTTCAGCTGATCAAACAGGTCATCGATCCTTGCAACGGATACTTATTTTTAATCATGACCTTGTTCAACTCTCTATAATCAATGAAAAGGCACATTGATCCGTCTTTCTTCTTGACAAATAACACTGGTGCTCCCCACGGCGAAACGCTCGGTTGAATATACTTCTTATCTAGCAACTCCTGCAATTGCACCATTAACTCCTTCATTTCTACCGGTGCCATTCGATATGGGGCTTTTGATATAGGGGCTGTTCCCGGTGCTAGATCAATTATAAATTTAATTTCCCTATCTGGCGGTAGACCTGACAAATCATCAGGAAACACGTCCGCAAAATCCTTAACTACCGGTATGTCCTCCAACTTTGCACCCACCTTTCGTGTATCGACTATGTAGGCTAGATATCCTACACATCCTTGTCTCAACATCTTCCTGGCCTGCATCATCGTTAGACAACTCATTTGTCGGGCCGACTTGCTGCCATAAAACACTACCTTTGACGGAGTCATAAGGTTCACACACTTCTTTTGACAATCAATAACTGCCCCATGATTGAACAACCAATCCATTTCCAAAATAACGTCAAACTCCCCATGCCGAATTGGGATTAAGTTTACCGTCATCTTATGACCCTTAATATCTACCCGACAGTTCTTGTGTACAAACTTAACAGGAATCACTTCCCTATTCGCGATTTCTATGTTCATAGGGTAATCTAACTCTTCCTGAGGTAACTCTAATTTCCTAGCAAAATCATCGGATATAAATGAACAAGTAGCACCCGAATCAAATAATACGTAAGCATTTACACTATTGACCGGAATGATACCTGACACCACATCCCTTGACTGCACAGCATCCTGTACCGTCATGTTGAATGTTCGGGCAGTAGGTCGATTGAACGGCGTCGGTCCAGTGATAGTCAAATTACCACCACTGCTGTTTCCCTTTCCTACGCTTGCTACTCCTGTAGCTTTCTTAGGGCAATCTCGAGCAAGGTGATCCTTCGATCCGCAAGTGAAACATGCACCCTTCTTCGGACTAGGGCAATTTTGTGATAACCCAAAAAATTTATAAGGTTTATTAATAAAATCTTGAATGATTAAATAAAGGTTAAAGAATAAAACTTATATTGAAAATAGAGGAATAATTAAAATTTTTGAGAAAAACCTATATGGTTTAATATTGGAAATAATGTGACGTTTCAAAATTTTGAAATATATTAAATTAAGAATTTAAATAAATAAAATTCTTATGAAATGATATGTTATGTGATGGTGTGTTGCATATGTGAATACGAACTATGCAATATGTGACTCTTATGCTTAATAAATATATTATTACTATATATTTATTATATGTAAATAAATTGTAAGGGCAATTTATTTAAAAGAAAGGAGATGGGTAAAAATTAATCTATCGATGTAAGTTAAATAATCTATAAATTATTTTAAATTGGTGGCATTAAATATACTTAAGGTATAACCATCATTTTATTAAAGAAATCATGTATTACGTTATTGGATGTAATGTATGTACGTTTTTAATGTAGTAAGTATATTATTATATTTATTACAATTAAATTGTGAGAACAATTTATAGAAGGGAAAAGAAAATAGTTAGTTTAAGTATACATAAATAGTGTATACTTTAAATAAAGGATATTAAAATAAATTATGTGACGACCCGAGAATTTATAAGATTTATTAATAAAATCTTGGATGATGATTAAAGGTTAAAGAATAAAACCTCGATAAGAATTTATGGATTTATTAAAAATTTCTATAAAAAAAAAAACCTATATGGTTTACTATTTGAAAGAGAATTGAGAGAATAAGGGTTACAAAATTCAAAACCCCGAATGGAACTATACTTGAATGTAGTTAAGAACAAGGTATTATGTTACCTTTAACTTTATGTGAATTAAGGAAAGAGATTATGTAAAGATACATATGGAAAAAGAAACGGTTTGCTGAATTAGTGTATTCGGCTTGCTGAATTAGTGTATTCGGTTTGCTGAATTAGTGTATTCGGTTTGCTGAATTAGTGTATTCGGTTTGCTGAATTAGAAAAGCAGTTTGTTGTATTAGCGATGTTAGCTTGTTATAATAAGGAACAAGAGAATGAGTATATGTATAATTATATATCTACCTATACTTAGAAAGGTTAATTAAATTGATCGTATAGATTAATGGAAACTGAGCCTGAATGGTAGTTACAGAGAACCCAAAGATATTAAATTGGGAAGAGATGAACTAGGTGCGGTAGTGTTAATTAAATGAGCCTAACCTAGTAGTCAAGTATTGAAAATTTAATAAAAGTCCAAGAAGGGATTAAGATCATGGTACGTCAATCGTATATGGCAAGCCATGTAATAAAGGCTTGTGGAGCTTAGCAAATAGTAAAAAGAGATATTTGATAAGACATGAGGTTAAATGTCAAGCCTATTATATAGGAAATATTAATTATTTGATGATAAAGTAAATATGTGTTATGTGAATTAAATAAGTTAGTTAATTTATTTAATTTAAGTGACTAAGAAATGAAAAGGAAAGTTATGCAACATATTTATAAAATATTATAAATATGAGGAGTTAATAACCATAAGTGTTATATTAATAGTCCAACTAATAAATAAATATTAGTGGACTAGTCCAATTGGTTAAATAATCAAGCCTACTCATTTATTTATTTTGGACTTGGGTAATTAATATGTAGACTTACTAACTTAGCCTAATTGGAATATTTATCAAAAGATTTAATAACCGAAGGGTTATAGCTATAGAAAAAGCATAGTGTTTGATCTATGTGGGTTATGTGGCACGTCTCAACATATTAAATTATGTTGAGGTGTATATATAGAATGAATATGAGAGATAAATGAATAGCAATCTTATGAGATTGTATATATAATTGTTTATTATATAATAAACAAACAACAAGAAGTATTGTAAATTAATCTTTATATGTTATGTATGAGGATTAATGATGGCGATTGAAGTGTACTAGCAAAAGTAATGTGATAGAGACTTATTTTAATATATATCTCAGTTATTATTTATTTTAACTTAATTAAGGAAGAATTTAATTGAGTTATATAAATAAATGTAAGTGAATAATTATTTTAAATTCCAAATCTTGTGGAAAAGAAATCCTAATTAAATATTAGGATAAAGTAATTATGTGGGTTGAATTATTTAATTTCATGACCCAAAAGGATTTAATTAATTATGTAATAAATAGAATTGGGGGAAAGTTAATATATATATATATATATATATATATATATATATATATATATATCTCATTCATTCCCATTCTCATTCTCGGCTAAAAAGAAAAGGAAAGGAGAGAGAGAGAGAAAACCGATCGGGAGGAAGAGAGAGAAGAAGAGAGAGAGAGAAAGCTTGGCTATCATGAAGGAAGAAGAAAGCATTGGAAGCCATGGAAGATCCATGGAAGGAAAGAGAAAGAAAGGAAATGAAATCCAAAAAGGTAAAACTCAAAACTCTATCCATTTTTCTTGTGATTAAGCTTGGATCTAGCTTTGGGTTAGTGTTATTATACTTTATATTGATAGATCTACATGATTTATGAAGATTCATGGTTAGATCTAGCGGTTTGATGAGTGATTAAGCTTGGATCTAAGAAATACTCTTTTAAAACTCTAAAACCCTCATTTTCTTCTTTGATCCTTAGATCCGCTTAGTGGGTATGGATGAAAAATTGTATAGATTTAATATATTGTAATATTATGAGTTACGAGTTCATAAAACTTGAAATCATTTGATTTGGTTGTGTAAAACTCAAAATATGAAAATCAAACGGAGAGGAGAGAATGAACTAGTGAGCTGCTGTCCAAAATAGGAAAATTCGGGCCTATCTAGATTGCTCTAAAAATTCTGGGCTTTTGGTATGTTATTGTACACTGAATAAGCTTTCCATAGACTCCGAAACGGACCAATTCTGACTTCGGAGCAAAAAGTTATGGCCAATCTAAGTAATAGGCAAAACTGTCCAGCGAAATTCGGGGTCAGCCCCCTTTACGTGCGATTTCTGTATTGTTGTGTTGGGAACTGGAAACATTTCAGTAGGACAAAATTATAGATACGGAAGTTAGCTTCGCGTGGCCGCTGGAATCATCCAAAAATTGTAAATAACGAAGAAGTTATGACTGTTTAAGCGAGGTTGGGTCTGGAAAAAAAAAAGAGATCGCGAGCTGCTACTGCTGGGCTGTTGGGCGCGCGCGGGCGCGGCGCAGGCGAGCTGACCTTGGCCGTGCAATGCGATTTTGACATCCAAAACTAAAATAAGCATAACTTTTGCGTACGAAGTCCAAATTTGATAATTCAAGATGTTTTAAAAAGCTTAAGGATAATGCTACAATTTTATGTAATAAAAGCTAAAATTTGAGATTTTGGGAAAAGGTCATAATGGGCATTTTGAAGATGTTGCTCGACCGGATGCGAACGAAAGGTGTCGGGCTTGCGTTTTATGAACCGTAAAGCGTTCCGAACCTACTAATTACCGTTCTAAGTATTATAAAGTGTAAATCTTGAATAGTGAGGTAAGATTAACCATAATGAGTTATATTTTAAAAGTTTAAATACTTAACTACATGTTAAGTATAAATGGGAGAAGTTAAGCGAAAGCATGATTAAAGATTTTCTTTTATTAATCTAATATACATCCAAAACGATGTGGAGACATTCGATAAGGACTTAACTACATGTTAAGTATTAATTGAAAGAAATACCTTGAGAGTATAATATGAAGTTAAATGATGACTTGAATGTTGATGTAATTATTCTATTAACCTAATAAACATGTGAAGGATGTTAATACAAGAGTATAAGAACTTAGCTAAAGTATTAAGTAATCATTAAAAAGAAGTTGCCTAAAGGCAAGATGGGAGAGTTATTTAATTAACTTTAATGAAGATAATACATTGATATAATGTAACTTCAGACTAAGACTACTTAACCAAACGTTAAGTGTCGATCAAAAGAGAACTTTAAAGAAGGATAAGACGAATGTTAACCTTAACAATGTTAACGATAATTATACATCCAACGTGATGTAAAGATAAGATTTAAGACTTAACTAAATGTTAAGTAGCAATCGAAGACAGTTATAAAGGGACTTGATATAAAAGGTTACATAATTAACCTTAATCAATTATATGGAATGAAAGGCTCTCAATACGAAGTCAAGTAAAGCTTTAAATATTTAACCGACTGTTAAATGTCAACTAAAATAGGAATTTACAGTTGAATCCAGCTTGCTGGATTGTAGTATCTAGCTTGCTGAATTGGTAAATATGGTTTACTGAATTAATGAATATGGGTTACTGAATTAATGAATATGGTTTACTGAATTAGTGAATCCAGGGTGCTGGATTGTAGGATAGTTCGAATCCAGGTTGTTGGATTAGATGTTAGTTTAAATCCAGGTTGCTGGATTTAGTATGTTTAGATAATCCAACTTGTTGGATTAGGTATTCAGGCTTAATGGATTATAAAGAAGAACTTATAAAATGAAAGACTTAGTGTTAAGTCATACAGTTTATAATAAAGTAGTAGTACAGTCGTGTTATTTAATAGTTGACGTATAGTAGCTGGGCTAAACAATTCCTTTAGGGAGCGAAGGTATATACGAACTAGCAACCGATCTAACTCACTGTGAAAACAGTGTAGACGAGACGGAAACTAGTTTGTTGGTTGTTTGTGGGAAACCACTCAACATACTATATTGAACACTGTTAAAGACTCGATGTGTGCTAGTTTTAGAATTATGAACGTGTAAGGTGCTATCTAATATTTGCTTATGTGCTTAAATATTAGAAGTAGTGTTATGAGGTATATGTGTTGCTAATTGAAAGATCAATTTTATAACTGATAGGTCTTTCATAAGAGATTAAGTTAGATTGCGTAGCAGTAATCGACGGTACAGACAAGTTTCCTTAACCTTACTCAAGTTTATATTGAGCAAGTTTCCCTAACTCAGACTCGAGTTATTATCTTCCAAGCATGTTAGTGGATGAATTTTATTAATTATTCCACATCTTTGATTATTGATTCGCACTTAATGCATGTTGCATATGTTCATCAGGTATGAAAGGCTGATCACCTTCATTACCATAAGGTTCAGTTGATTTGTTCATGGTCATTATTGACATCCTATATTATTGAATTCAGTCATTCAATTATTAAAATTCTGATTCATGCTCTTTCACAATTATTATATTGTTGAAAAGTTCGAAAGCTTATTCATTCTTTCAATCATGATATATCTTTATTGTATTTAAACTTGCTGAGCAAAATAGTTGCTCACCCTTGCTATATCATGATAACAAATTTCAGATTTAAAGCAAACGCTCGAGGAAAGACAGTACAAAAGCAAAGGACAAGATTAGATGGTTATGCATGATAACCAAATTAATTATCTGATGTAAATGATATGCTGTAAACCTTTTGTGAATCTAAAGGTAAATATGTATTAAAATAAAGGTTATAGATCTTGGGATATGTAGCAGAGATTATTGTATAAATAATTTATGTTTATATCTTCCGCAATAGTTGTAAATATGATGTATCGTGATGCACCAGGTCCGAGGTTCAAGGGACCCGGGTTTGGGGGCCTCACAGGTTGGTATCAGAGCTGTAGGTTATAGCTCTATGGTAAGAGTACCTTAGGATATAACCTAAAAAGATTAAGCCGTATTTAAAAATCCTAGAGGCCAACTAGGCCAATAGGGGGTACAAGTGATATAAGAGCCAACTATAGGCTGAATATAGGAGGCGAGAACTTTAGTAGACTCGTTGAAATTGATTCCCCAAAAAGCGGATCTTGTCCCCTTGTTTTAATTAATAAATCTTTACTTTAACCTTATTAAATAAATAATTGGGGTTAGAGAAGATAAGTCTGAGAACCTTGGTGGGATTGCCAAGGGAAAGTAAAAAGAACAGAGTATATTAATTGTGATTCTGTGAAGTGGCCTATAAGTAAGCCTTCATAAAATTGTGTATTTCTCCAAGTTAGAAGTAAGAAAAAGCAAGAGTAAGCTAGAGAGAAAGGATAATAATAATAATAATAATAAAAATAAGATGTCAGGAGATGAAGCACTTAGAGATGTCCTGGTAGTTTGGGAGGAGCCGATAACTGCGGAGCCTTTATCCGCGGTAACTCATGAACCCGAGGATGAGGAGGAGCCGGTGGAGAATCTATTAACAGCAGTGGTAGATAGGAACGTTGAGTTGGAAAATATGGTGCAAAAACTAAAGGCGGAAGTGGAAGAACTCCGATCAGACAATCAGGAACTAGAGGCAAAAGTGGAAGAACTCCGAACAGATAAGCAGGCTATAGAAGCCCATTTGGAAGATGAGATTTTAGAAAAGTTGAGAGCGCATGATCAGGTACATGAATTGGAAGAAGAAGTAAGATGCAAGAACAAGAAGATGGATAGAATGAGGTACGCATTTAACAAGTTGGTCGGGCGTATTCAGGATAGGGTATCCAATTACCCCGAGGAAGAAGATTATACTGGACCCGTCATTAGTAGGGACCAGGTTATGATCATTACCAAGGAAGAACAAGAAGAGGCCATTGAGCGTGGTCTAGGAGGTTGAGATGTGAATGGCGTATATAGATACGCCTACTTATAATGATATTAATATGTAATGCCAATTTTGTGTAAGTTAAGAGATATATTTTTGTTATCAATCCCCATGTGTATAGTATTAGAGGGATATGTTATGTAAGTGCTATAACATGCAAAGTATTATGTACTACAAGAAGCATGTTTAATAAATGTGCTTTGAAATGAATAGAGAAAGACTACCCGGTCTTAAATGAAAATAAATGATAGAGATATCTTATGATAAGATTCTTGAAAAAGCAGAACGAATAGTAGCAGATCATGAACAGATCTATAACAGATGTTTAAGATGAATCCATAAAGAAATGGATTAAGTTATAAACAAGAAGATTCAAATAAGAATCTTGAAGAGTTATAAAATATGAGATACGAATTAAAGAAAAAGTTCGTATTGAGCAAAGAGTAAGCTAAAATTAGAATTATGTGGGATTTCAATTGAGGAATCACGTGATAGCTGAGTTGTACAAACCTTTGTATGGGCAGGGGTTTTGTGCTTGGTCTAACGACTACTCATTTTATCACATCAATAATCATTGAAATATTGGTGTCGCGCTATCGATATACGTATGACGAGAAGGTGATTCTTTTCTCATATATATATTTGATAGTTAGAGAATATTAAAATTAGGTGCGAGTTCTTTAAACTCATACGTATGGTAAGTTCGTGACTCATAATCGTATGGCGGAACCCCTCAGCGAATGGACGATTTTGGTCTGACTAGGATAAGTTCCTAAACCCATATGATTGTGGTAAGTTCCTGAACTCCGAACGTGTGGTATGTTTGATGAACTGTACTGGAGTATAGAAAGGTTGTGGATGAAGAATTGAGGATTTTTAGTATAGTAAGCTTTAAGGATGATAGAAATAGATAGAATTATTAGGCAATGGATCATTAGAAGAAATTGAAGTTGATGAGGAGACATGGATATTCCAAATCTTCTAGCTATGCTAGACTTCAAAATTTATTGACTTCGTGCTGACATTTGCACTTTTGCTCTTCGAAAAATGTATGGGGCCAGATTGCTGGACCAAGGATTTTAAATGTACTATTATTCATATGTCTATGCTAATAGTTTTGGCTAGACAAAGTTGATTTGAAAATATCAAAATGTATTTTTAAATTGTCATCAATGCATCATGAAACCTGGTGTGGAATGACAGATGATGGAGTCATCAATGCAGATTAACCTAGTGTTGGATGTGATCATAGTATCATCAACCCACTATGGTATGATGTAGTATGACAAAATCACGAAATGACGGAATCCTCAACGGACTGTAGAAATAGTGTGGTATCGTGACGTCATAAAATGATTTTTGTTTTCTTTAAAGTATGAAAAAGTATGCCAATTGAGTTGGCTAAAATAATTCGATTGATGTCCGGATTGTTAACAAAAGTCTAAGCTATTTGATTCGGCTAGACAAATATTGAAATATGTTTATGCAAGCATTATTTGAGAATTTATGCCTAAACCAAATTGTTTTGGTGCGGAATTTTGTAGTAAACTGAGGTGAACAACCCTATTATTGGGGTATTTGATGTCGAAATAATCCCGACTGACCCTATGGTGGTCAAGCAAACGCATATAGTCGCTTAGCTAGAAAGTTGTGCACAACGTCAAAGTACTAAAGGCTGATCACCTGGCGTACGGAGGTAGATTACCTTTTTCTTAATTGAAATCGGTAGGGGTAGTAATACCCGTAAACCTCTATGTTCATGGTCTTTATGAGGTAGATTACCTTTTCTTAATTGAAATTGGTAGGGGTAGTAATACCCGTAAACCTCAATGTTCATGTTCTTTATGGCCCCCAGCAGGGGTAGATTACCTTTTTCATAATTGAAATCGGTAGGGGTAGTAATACCCGTAAACCTCTGTGGTCATGGTCCTTATGGCCCCTCAGCAAAATATGAAAAGTTTTTAAGGAATATTTTATTTCCTATTTGTTCAAGTTACTTCACAATTAATAAACAATTGTTGAAGGTTCCTATTATTCGGAAAACTGATTTTGGGAAGAGTGATTATCCCAAGGAGAAGTAGTCGTAGAATGCGACAATTTTAAGTGAATCCTTGAAAGAGGACAGTGTAAAGGTTAGATTGAAAACCTAGTTTTGAGGGGCAGAATAAGCAAAGATGAATGCTTTGAAATTTTGAGGACGAAATTCTTAGAAGAAGGGGTGAATGTAATATCCCGAATATTTATGAGTTAGTAAATCATGATATTAAATTATTATGATGATTGTGGCATACAATGATCCTTAGAAAAGGAAATTGATGGGTTAAACATAGGATAATACTCAGAGATTAAATAGGTAATATGAAACCTATGTTATAGTAATACGTTAAAATTTATTCAACGATAAAATTTTGGAAGAAATTAGACAAAAACCGAGTAAGAGGTTTGATATTCGTGATTCCGAGGACGGAATCCTTATAAGGGGGGAAGAATGTGACGACCCGAGAATTTATAAGATTTATTAATAAAATCTTGGATGATGATTAAAGGTTAAAGAATAAAACCTCGATAAGAATTTGTGGATTTATTGAAAATTTCTATAAAAAAAAAAACCTATATGGTTTACTATTTGAAAGAGAATTGAGAGAATAAGGGTTACAAAATTCAAAACCCCGAATGGAACTATACTTGAATGTAGTTAAGAACAAGGTATTATGTTACCTTTAACTTTACGTGAATTAAAGAAAGAGATTATGTAAAGATACATATGGAAAAAGAAACGGTTTGCTGAATTAGTGTATTCGGTTTGCTGAATTAGTGTATTCGGTTTGCTGAATTAGTGTATTCAGTTTGCTGAATTAGAAAAGCAGTTTGTTGTATTAGCGATGTTAGCTTGTTATAATAAGGAACAAGAGAATGAGTATATGTATAATTATATATCTACCTATACTTAGAAAGGTTAATTAAATTGATCGTATAGATTAATGGAAACTGAGCCTGAATGGTAGTTACAGAGAACCCAAAGATATTAAATTGGGAAGAGATGAACTAGGTGCGGTAGTGTTAATTAAATGAGCCTAACCTAGTAGTCAAGTATTGAAAATTTAATAAAAGTCCAAGAAGGGATTAAGATCATGGTACGTCAATCGTATATGGCAAGCCATGATATTAAATTATTATGATGATTGTGGCATACAATGATCCTTAGAAAAGGAAATTGATGGGTTAAACATAGGATAATACTCAGAGATTAAATAGGTAATATGAAACCTATGTTATAGTAATACGTTAAAATTTATTCAACGATAAAATTTCGGAAGAAATTAGACGAAAACCGAGTAAGAGGTTTGATATTTGTGATTCCGAGGACGGAATCCTTATAAGGAGGGAAGGATGTGACAACCTGGATTTTCGAAAATAATTATAATAAGAATTTAATATAGAATAATTCTTATTATGAGTCGCGTTTGAATATATATGTGTTATATATATTTATGTGATTAAATGGATGAGCTTAATATGTATATATATAAATGTGAAATATATACATAGATTCGAAATGAATGAGTTAATAGTTAATTATTGCAACGATCACGAGTCATGGATAGCTTGATAATTCGAGCTTATGGATATTATTGAATAAAATAGATTTTTATTAATAATATTATGTGTTAAGAGTTTTAAGGTTATATTACAACCTAGATTATGTGTAGACGATGATTAGTATGTATGAAAGTTTTCGTATAAGCTAATTTGGTGGGTTCGAGAAATATCGCTAGAGTACTATTTATTGGATTAAATAAATAGTTGATGGTTAATAATATTGAACGAGTTATTTATTGTAAAGACGCTAACCCAAAATATGGGTGAGATATATGTACGTTGATGTATATGATTATGGGGAGTTAATCGGAAAGAGTAGCGATCGCGAATCGTGAATACCCTTGTAAATTGGGTTTATTAATAGTATTAATGGATTTAATATTATTTTTATGCGACGTGTTTAAAGGTTGCGTGACAACCTGGATTATGTGAATGTATGAAATTTTATGTGTTATAGTTTTGTTTAAGTGAATATTTAATTTCGCGTAGCATCGTTAAATCTCTATTCACGAGTTAGTATTCACGTTGGGAATATTCATCTAGAGACGTCTTCTCGGATGACTTCGATTTTTCCTAATTATTGCCAACCCATTTAGGCAATGAGATAATAATCCAAGTGTAGGATTTATGGGAGCCCAATGAGAATTAAATTAGAAGTCCAAGTGATTTTAAGAGTGACCCAAACCCATGACCCAAGACTTGACCCATGTGGGATATGGGCACAAAAATCAGCATTTTGGTGTTTTAATGAGGGAGTATGCGGGTAACATGGTAAGGGAGAGGCCAAATGAGTGGAATTTGTATGTTGAATAAGTGGGAACAAATAAACAATTGTTAGCCAATAGAAAATTGGCCACCTTTCCCATTTTTCTTCCACTTCTCCCTAATTTACTCCACTTCTCCCAAATAATGCAACCATTTCATTTCTATCTTGCATTCCACATTCCTCCCATTCCCATCAGCTGATAGAGAGAGAGAAAGAGAGAGAGCTGCAAAGAAGGAGGAGAAAGAGGTCGCCGGAGTTCGCCGGAAAAAGAAGGTCGCCGGAAAAAGGGAGGAAGAAGAAGAAGAAAGCACGGGTGGAAGAAGGAGAACATCCAAGCAAGGAGAACTCAAGCCAAGCAAGCCTAGCTATCTTCTTAATCATTTAGGAAGGATTTATAGAGGTAAACACCAACCAAATCCTTTCCGTTCGATTTCTTGTTTAGGTTTTCAAGTTTTTATGGTTTTTGAGCTCTTGAGCTTGTGGATTGATTTTCTAGCGATCCTTGTTGTTTTTGTTTGTGTTGGATGTTTGTAAATGTTGTTAAGAGGATATTTAAGCTATTAATAACATCAAAGTGGAACAAAAACGCAATAAATCCGTACCTATGCTTAAAGAGGATGAAGAACATGAAGAACAATGGACTTTGGACATGAACATGGACAGTTGGACGAATTTAGAGGACTTGTAGCTATGATTCCTTGCTTGTTGTGTTTATTTGTTGTTGTCATATTGTAGTTCCATGGGTTATGAGTTTAACACAGTTGGAATGGAGTAAAAAGGGATTAAAACAAAGATTTGGTGATAATTTTCGTAAAGAACACCAAGAACACGAAGAACACGAAAATATAGCATGAGTTGATACTTTGGCCTAAGATTTGGCAATGTTAATGTTATTGGATAGCTCTAAATTTTTGATATGTTGTAGCCCTATGTCTTACGAGTTCATAGAGTCCGAAACGGACCAATTTGAACGTGTATTAAGGGAGTTATGGTGATTGGAAGCAAGATAGGTCTAGAACACCAAAACAGAGCATTCCGGGAAGAAAAACGGGCTGGGAGCAAAGGCTGGGCGCTCTAGGCGCTTGGCTGGGCGCTGTAGGCGCTGGCCACGGGGTCCAGCTACTGCATAGGAGCGCTGTAGGCGCTGGCCATAGGCCATTGTGAGCGCCAACGGCGCTGGTAAAGAAACTGTGCAAAACTGCTCCGACGTCCTTTAGTAAAATGGGCATAACTTTCTCATACGAACTCGGACTGAGGCGATTCAAGATGATTCGGAAAGAGAACGAGTAGACCTACAACTTTCGTTCTTTAAGTATTTCCATTGGAGGTCGGGATCAATTCCCAAATTGACCATTTGTATGACTGATGTGTTTTTGGGGGCAATCGGAGAGTGTCGAGCATGCGCTTAAGCACGCGTAATGCTCCCGACAATGTTAAATGATGTTCTAAGTTTTATAACATGAATGTTATGATTTATAATGATACTTAACATTAACCAATGAGTATTAGATAAATTGAATGGGCATGTTAGGCGTACGCAAATGCATGTCGCCTAGGCGTTCGAATAATCAAGTTTAGCGTATAGACATGCAAGCGTCGTAACGTCGTAACTAGTGTGTATAATCTTGTTTAATATTTTGTTTCTAATAATAATGAAACATGATAGTGTGTTATAAACCAATGCATGAGCATGCTAAGCACATACAAAGGAGGCGAATTAGGTGTGTGACGTGTAAACGTCGAAACGCCGTGTAAAGTGCTAATGAACTTGAATAATGTCTCGATTCAAATGAAACGAACATTATAAGATACAGGATGGGGTTAATGTAACCAATAAGTATTGATGGTGATAAGGGTCGTAACGTTTTCAAACGACGCGACGCCAAGTAACGTTTTAGAGTTAATCGTGTTATTAATTTATAATGCGCGAACAATATGAGATAAGAGTTATTATATTGTAAACCATTATATGAAGCCTTTTTAGTGGCTAATTGGTATTTTATTGTTAAATAAATTGTGTAGGATATTTGAAGGACGAGCCATCATAATTTGGCAAGGAACGCTTAAAGGCAAGTTCTTTTAGTAACTTGTTGACTTGTTTAAATGTAGTGATATACATGACTTGATTACTAAATATTTCGCTTTTATGTGAATTATATGCGAGTATGATTAAAGTGTGTACAATGTGCAATTATGTGACAATATTGTTCTATGTGGAACTTGAATTATTGTAAATGTACAATGTGAGATGCATGAGGTATGCTATGAGATGCATGATGCATATATATAGATGAATTGCATAAGATTTATAATGCATGAGTAAGATGCATAGTATGAGAATCATGATGCATGGATAAATGCAAACTTATGTGTTACGTGAAGCATGAAATGTGAAAACTGTTAGTTCTTGCTGAGATGTCGTGCTCATTCTTGCAAAAACAAAACTTTTGCAGATTTACGATGCAATGCAATTATCTTGATATCGTGATGATAAGGATTAGAGGCGCATGGAAACAGGAAGGTTTCTAAATGCCCCTTTACTGTAATTATTTAGCTATGATGACGGTATATGATGTACGTGAATTTGACTATGTAAACCCTGAGTTAGAAATGAAGGTTATCCATTATAATATTTATGATGTGATTATGTTAGTTACTTGTTATAGTAAACTACAAGAATGTCGATGTTGTATAAAGGACATTTTTATAACGAATGTATTGGTTATTGAATAACCTTGCGAATATTCAGGGATTGGATAAAGTCAGAATCTGAACCTCACGTTCACACATGAGATATTGTAAAGGATCATGGTATTTATTCAACCTTGGTCATAAGTGTTTTATTTAAGGTCTTCGTGCCTGGGATTAGATGAGGATATGTTGTTATATTATTGTAATTACATATTTTTAGTAAGCCTATGTTGTATGGGTAGTACCGTAACGTACCGGACCCGGGTTCAAGGTAAGACCCGAGATTCGGGGACGTTACAGTTGGTATCAGAGCTGATAGGTTATAAACCTTAGGTAAGAGTACCTCAGGCTATAACTGTAGTGAAAAAAGATAATAATGATGAAGATAGTGAAGGAATAAAACTCAAATAGAGTTTAATTGATAGTAAATGAATTTAGAAAATTCATAGTAAGAGTTGAGATATATATAAGACGATTCAAAGAAGAATCTCGATGCATTATAAAAGATGAGAATTAGGAGTTACCTGACTCCAGTGATAAAGATGATAGGTGTTGATAAATATACGAGGTCTATAAGACAAAGATGCAATAAAATCATATATTATGATTAAAGAGAAGAGTAGAGAAGGTCGTAGGATGAAACGATCGTAGGATAAGGAAGATCGTAATGTAAAACGATTGTAGAGTAAGATCACGATGTGATTGGATTAAGTCATAGAATGACAGATGATCAATTGAATGATTGAAAATTTTAGCTGAATGCTATAGACAGATGGTACTATGAGATAGTACGAGTAAAACTCGGAAAGAGTTATGGGTGATGAAACACGAATTAAATTCTTGTTAAGCAACGAGTAAGCTAGGATTGGGGGTGATTTCAATTGAGGACTCATGTTAGTGGGTGAGTTGTACAATTCCTTGTATGGGCGGGGGATTCGTGCTTGGTTTGAGAACCACTTAGCTTCCTATATCGGTATAGTGGTTGAGTTGAACAATTCCTTGTATGGGCGGGGAATTTGTGCTTGGTGTAACAACCCCTTAGCCTCCTATATTGATTAGTGGCCGAGTTGATCAATTCCTTGTATGGGCAGGGGATTGTGATGGGTTCGACAATCACTTAGCTTCCTATATTGATAATCGTTGGAACCTAGTATTGCGCTATCGCTATACGTATGACGAGGAGGTGATTCTTTTCTCATATCTATATTTGATGGTTAGAGAATAATAAGATTAGGTGCGAGTTCTTGAAACTCATACTTATGGTAAGTTCGTGACTCATAATCATATGGTCTGATGGAACCCCTCAGCGAATGGACGATTTTGGTCTGACTAGGATAAGTTTCTAAACCTATATGATTGTGGTAAGTTCCTGAACTCATATAGTGTGGTAAGTTTGATGAACTATATTGGGGTATCGAAAGGTTGTGGATTTAGAACTGTGAATTCTCAAAATGATGAGCATTGATGGAGTTAGAAATAGATAGAATTATTAAATAGTGGAGAAATGGGAGAAATTGAAGTTGATGAGGAGACATGGATATTCCAAATCTTCTAGCTATGCTAGACTTCGAAATTTATTGACTTCGTGCTGACATTTGCACTTTTGCTCTTCGAAAAATGTATGGGGCCAGATTTCTGGACCAGGGATTTTAAATGTACTATTATTCATATGTCTATGCAAATTGTTTCGGCTAGACAAAGTTGATTTGAAAATATCAAAATGTATTTTTAAATTGTCATCAATGCATCATGAGACCTGATGTAGAATGACAGATAATGGAGTCATCAATGCAGATTAACCTAGTGTTGGATGTGATCATAGGATTGTCAGCCCACTATGGTATGATGTAGTATGACAAAGTCACAAATGACGGAATCCTCAACGGACTGTAGAAACAGTGCGGTATCATGACGTCATAAAATAACTTTTGTTTTCATTAAAGTATGAAAGGTATGGCAATTGAGTTGGCTAAAATATTTTGATTGATGTTCGAGTTGTTGATGTAAGTCTAAGCTATTTGATTCGGCTAGACGAATGTTGCAATGTGTTTATGAAATTCAAGCATTATTTGAGAATTTATGCCAAACCAAATTATTTTGGTGCGGATTCTTGAGCTGGGGGAATAACCCGGAATAGGGGAATATAAGTGTCGGTTGTCTGGCACGGTCAGGATTTAATGTTATGCATACACATGGTGTACGAGAGGTCGATCCCCTCAAGTACAACTGGCGGAGAGCAACCCTTAATATGGATGCTATAAATGTCGGGTATCCGATGCAGTAAGAGTTAAATGTTATGCATATACATGGGGTATGAGAGGCTGATCCCCTCGAGTACTACTGACGGACTAATTCCTTGACTACGTTCATGGTCTTTATGAGGTAGATTACCTTTTTCATAATTAAAATTGGTAGGGGTAGTAATACCCGTAAACCTCTATGGTCATGGTTTTTATGACCCCTCAGCATAATATGAAAAGCTTTTAAGGAATATTTTATTTCCTATTTGTTCAAGTTACTTCACAATTATTAAACAATTGTTGAAGGTTCCTATTATTCGGGAAACTGATTTTGGGAAGAGTGATTATCCCAAGGAGAAGTAGTCGTAGAATGCGACAATTTTAAGTGAATCCTTGAAAGAGGACAGTGTAAAGGTTAGATTGAAAACCTAGTTTTGATGGGTAGAATAAGCAAAGATGAATGCATTGAAATTTCGAGGACGAAATTTTTAGAAGAAGGGGTGAATGTAATATCCCGAATGTTTATGAGTTAGCAAATCATGATATTAAATTATTATGATGATTGTGGCATACAATGATCCTTAGAAAAGGAAATTGATGGGTTAAACATAGGATAATACTAAGAGATTAAATAGGTAATATGAAACCTATGTTATAGTAATACGTTAAAATTTATTCAACGATAAAATTTCGGAAGAAATTAGACGAAAACCGAGTAAGAGGTTTGATATTTGTGATTCCGAGGACGGAATCCTTATAAGGAGGAAAGGATGTGACAACCTGAATTTTCGAAAATAATTATAATAAGAATTTAATATAGAATAATTCTTATTATGAGTCGCGTTTGAATATATGTGTTATATATATTTATGTGATTAAATGGATGAGCTTAATATGTATATATATAAATGTGAAATATATACATAGATTCGAAATGAATGAGTTAATAGTTAATTATTGCAACGATCACGAGTCATGGGTAGCTTGATAATTCGAGCTTATGGATATTATTGAATAAAATAGACTTTTATTAATAATATTATGTGTTAAGAGTTTTAAGGTTATATTACAACCTAGATTATGTGTAGACGATGATTAGTATGTATGAAAGTTTTCGTATAAGCTAATTTGGTGGGTTCGAGAAATATCGCTAGAGTACTATTTATAGGATTAAATAAATAGTTGATGGTTAATAATATTGAACGAGTTATTTATTGTAAAGACGCTAACCCAAAATATGGGTGAGATATATGTACGTTGATGTATATGATTATGGGGAGTTAATCGGAAAGAGTAGCGATCGCGAATCGTGAATACCCTTGTAAATTGGGTTTATTAATAGTATTAATGGATTTAATATTATTTTTATGCGACGTGTTTAAAGGTTACGTGACAACCTGGATTATGTGAATGTATGAAATTTTACGTGTTATAGTTTTGTTTAAGTGAATATTTAATTTCGCGTAGCATCGTTAAATCTCTATTCACGAGTTAGTATTCACGTTGGGAATATTCATCTAGAGACGTCTTCTCGGATGACTTCGATTTTTCCTAATTATTGCCAACCCATTTAGGCAATGAGATAATAATCCAAGTGTAGGATTTATGGGAGCCCAATGGGAATTAAATTAGAAGCCCAAGTGATTTTAAGAGTGACCCAAACCCATGACCCAAGACTTGACCCATGTGGGATATGGGCACAAAAATCAGCATTTTGGTGTTTTAATGAGGGAGTATGCGGGTAACATGGTAAGGGAGAGGCCAAATGAGTGGAATTTGCATGTTGAATAAGTGGGAACAAATAAACAATTGTTAGCCAATAGAAAATTGGCCATCTTTCCCATTTTTCTTCCACTTCTCCCTAATTTACTCCACTTCTCCCAAATAATGCAACCATTTCATTTCTATCTTGCATTCCACATTCCTCCCATTCCCATCAGCTGATAGAGAGAGAGAAAGAGAGAGAGCTGCAAAGAAGGAGGAGAAAGAGGTCGCCGGAGTTCGTCGGAAAAAGAAGAAGGTCGCCGGAAAAAAGAAGGAAGAAGAAGAAGAAGGCACGGGTGGAAGAAGGAGAACATCCAAGCAAGGAGAACTCAAGCCAAGCAAGCCTAGCTATCTTCTTAATCATTTAGGAAGGATTTATAGAGGTAAACACCAACCAAATCCTTTCCGTTCGATTTCTTGTTTAGTTTTTCAAGTTTTTATGGTTTTTGAGCTCTTGAGCTTGTGGATTGATTTTCTAACGATCCTTGTTGTTTTTGTTTGTGTTGGATGTTTGTAAATGTTGTTAAGAGGATATGTAAGCTATTAATAACATCAAAGTGGAACAAAAACGCAATAAATCCGTACCTATGCTTAAAGAGGATGAAGAACATGAAGAACAATGGACTTTGGACATGAACATGGACAGTTGGACGAATTTAGAGGACTTGTAGCTATGATTCCTTGCTTGTTGTGTTTATTTGTTGTTGTCATATTGTAGTTCCATGGGTTATGAGTTTAACACAGTTGGAATGGAGTAAAAAGGGATTAAAACAAAGATTTGGTGATGATTTTCGTAAAGAACACCAAGAACACGAAGAACACGAAAATATAGCATGAGTTGATACTTTGGCCTAAGCTTTGGCCATGTTAATGTTAATAGATAGCTCTGAATTTTTGATATGTTGTAGCCCTATGTCTTAGGAGTCCATAGAGTCCGGAACGGACCAATTTGAACGTGTATTGAGGGAGTTATGGTGATTGGAAGCAAGATAGGTCTAGAACACCAAAACAGAGCATTCCGGGAAGAAAAACGGGCTGGGAGCAAAGGCTGGGCGCTCTAGGTGCTTGGCTGGGCGCTGTAGGCGCTGGCCACGGGGTCCAGCTACTGCATAGGAGCGCTATAGGCGCTAGCCATAGGCCATTGTGAGCGCCAACGGCGCTGGTACGGAAACTGTGCAAAACTGCTCCGACGTCCTTTAGTAAAATGGGCATAACTTTCTCATACGAACTCGGATCGAGGCGATTCAAGATGATTCGGAAAGCGAACGAGTAGACCTACAACTTTCGTTCTTTAAGTTTTTCCATTGGAGGTTGGGATCAATTCCCAAATTGACCATTTGTATGACTGATGTGTTTTTGGGGGCAATCGGAGAGTGTCGAGCATGCGCTTAAGCACGCGTAATGCTCCCGACAATGTTAAATGATGTTCTAAGTTTTATAACATGAATGTTATGATTTATAATGATACTTAACATTAACCAATGAGTATTAGATAAATTGAATGGGCATGTTAGGGATACGCAAATGCATGTCGCCTAGGCGTTCGAATAATCAAGTTTAGCGTATAGACGTGCAAGCGTCGTAACGTCGTAACTAGTGTGTATAATCTTGTTTAATATTTTGTTTCTAATAATAATGAAACATGATAGTGTGTTATAAACCAATGCATGAGCATGCTAAGCACATACAAAGGAGGCGAATTAGGTGTGTGACGTGTAAACGTCGAAACGCCGTGTAAAGTGTTAATGAACTTGAATAATGTCTCGATTCAAATGAAACGAACATTATAAGATACGGGATGGGGTTAATGTAACCAATAAGTATTGATGGTGATAAGGGTCGTAACGTTTTCAAACGACGCGACGCCGAGTAACGTTTTAGAGTTAATCGTGTTATTAATTTATAATGCGCGAACAATATGAGATAAGAGTTATTATATTGTAAACCATTATATGAAGCCTTTTTAGTGGCTAATTGGTATTTTATTGTTAAATAAATTGTGTAGGATATTTGAAGGACGAGCCATCATAATTTGGCAAGGAACGCTTAAAGGCAAGTTCTTTCAGTAACTTGTTGACTTGTTTAAATGTAGTGATATACATGACTTGATTACTAAATCTTTCGCTTTTATGTGAATTATATGCGAGAATGATTAAAGTGTGTACAATGTGCAATTATGTGACAATATTGTTCTATGTGGAACTTGAATTATTGTAAATGTACAATGTGAGATGCATGAGGTATGCTATGAGATGCATGATGCATATATATAGATGAATTGCATAAGATTTATAATGCATGAGTAAGATGCATAGTATGAGAATCATGATGCATGGATAAATGCAAACTTATGTGTTACGTGAAGCATGAAATGTGAAAACTGTTAGTTCTTGCTGAGCCGTCGTGCTCATTCTTGCAAAAACAAAACTTTTGCAGATTTACGATGCAATGCAATTATCTTGATATCGTGATGATAAGGATTAGAGGCGCATGGAAACAGGAAGGTTTCTAAATGCCCCTTTACTGTAATTATTTAGCTATGATGACGGTATATGATGTACGTGAATTTGACTATGTAAACCCTGAGTTAGAAATGAAGGTTATCCATTATAATATTTATGATGTGATTATGTTAGTTACTTGTTATAGTAAACTACAAGAATGTCGATGTTGTATAAAGGACATTTTTCTAACGAATGTATTGGTTATTGAATAACCTTGCGAATATTCAGGGATTGGATAAAGTCAGAATCTGAACCTCACGTTCACACATGAGATATTGTAAAGGATCATGGTATTTATTCAACCTTGGTCATAAGTGTTTTATTTAAGGTCTTCGTGCCTGGGATTAGATGAGGATATGTTGTTATATTATTGTAATTACATATTTTTAGTAAGCCTATGTTGTATGGGTAGTACCGTAACGTACCGGACCCGGGTTCAAGGTAAGACCCGAGATTCGGGGGCGTTACAGAACCACCGGCTCCGCCATACCTCCGGCCACGCAACACCGGCTCCCTCTACACCGGCTCTACTTCCTTCTTCTTCTTTATTCCTGATTTCCCCTAACTTGCAAAAGGTATGATTTAATTTGTTATATTTCTATCTTTATTTCCTACATATTATTTCAATGTGCCCATTTGTTTTAGGTTTTCTTTTTCTTTTCTTACTGCTTATTTTTGTAACTTTGTTATTCTGCTGCTTGGGACGTTGGTTTGTTAAAATGCCTTGTTGTGATTTCAATATTCGTTTTTCAGGGGAGTTTATTTAATTTTTGATATTAATATTTAGGGAAAACCCAGGTAGCAGCAATATTTGATCATTCTTAGCAAATATCATTTGTTGCTTTTTGAAGACTTAAATAATTTTCAACACATTAGATATAATTAATTTTGGGATGAAGAGAATATTTAATTTGCGACAAATTTTTACATTAAATTTAAAAGATGTATAGGTTCCAGTCAATCCAAATTGATCACACCACAACTGGTTAATGATATAATATAATTTGTACAAATTAGGGTAGGATTCCAAGTCCTGAATTATTCAAAAGCATCAGTTAAGTCATTATAAATTCACACATAATAGTCATGGGCAAGTTTTTAGTAATTGCAGTGACAGCTGAGGCCTTATATTCATTTTAATCCATGTTCCCATGTAAAATTGAAATATTAGTGTCGATTAGTAGTAATAATTGTGTATGATTTATGATTTAGATCTTGCATTTGAGTAAATGGGTATGGCATTTCGACAAACTGGGTTGTACGATTGTGCAAATTATCAAGGCTACAATCATCATCAAAAGTCCTGTTATATATTACAAAAAATTTCAATTAACGTAAATGAGTACATAAAGTCCAAATGTATATCATTTTTCAATTAATAATGTCTGGTGACTTTTACATTTCCAACAATAAGTGAGGAGCATTGTGAAAAAATTGAGAAGATAAGGATAGCCAATTTGATATTCATTAAATTGGATTCAACAATAGTGAAGAAAATATACACAACATTACTTACTATACAACAATAACTTTTTCAATTTTCTAATCCGAGTATAGCCTGCACCCCTTCTTTTGTCCTCCCATAACTGGACCAAAATTTTGATAAAACCGTCGTATTGGATATTTGGTCCTGGTTTTTTTTTTGGACAATTAATGCTGCTGTTTAATTGTTTATATACTGAATTGGCTTAGTCTGTTTGTGACTATTGCATTTGCATATTTTCCATATAGTTTAGGAAGCTTAGAAACCTTGGGACTGTTTCTGAATGTTTCGATCTCACTTAGGTCGGTGTTAACAACTTGAGAACGTCTTTATATTTTGAGAATTTTTGGCAAATGTCTCTTCATGTTCTTCGGGTGCATATTTAGGCTACGACGTGGTAGTCTATTTCGTGTACTTGAAGACCATGGGGCGGTGCTACCGAAATTTCTTAAAATATAAAGATGTGTCAATGTTGTTAGCATCAGGTGGGGCGACGCATTCGGGAATGGGATAGAAGCCTGACCCGTTTGAGTGGAAATAAAGATTGGAAATTCATATGTATGTATAGACATTAACCATCCTGTTTGTGTTTTGTTTTTCCTCATATATAACACCTTGTAGTGTATAGACCAAGATGTCTGTTGATCGAAGTTGGATGGAACGTAGGGTCGCCACTGTTAAGAGTGGGCTTAGCTCTGAGTACTGTAGTGGGGTTGAAGAGTTTCTCAATTTTGCATTTGAGCAAGTTAGTGACGATGAGATTAGATGTCCTTGTAAGAGGTGTGTGAATGAAGTGTGGAAGGAAAGAAGTGATGTCATATGCGACCTATTTGCATATGGGTTCAAGCAGGGTTATAGCACATGGATCTATCATGGGGAAACCTGGTTAAATGAACATGAATCTGTGCCAGAATCCAGAGGTGACGAAACCTTTGACTGTAGTAACATGATAGTCGAAGCTGCTGGTTCATTCTTCCAGTGGAATACTCACAAGGATGACATAAACATTGAGCAAGAGCCGAATGACGGAGCTAAGGATTTCTATCAGTTATTGCACGAATCAGTGAGGCCACTATATGACGGACACGAAAATCATACCGTCTTATCCGCAGTGACTAAGCTTTTACATTTCAAGAATGAGCATGACTACAGCGAGAGGGGTTTTAATGAACTGCTCAACATTGTGCAGGAGTTCTTACCGGCTGGCAATAAGTTATCGGAATCGTACTACGAAGTGAAGAAACTGGTCAAAAGACTCAATCTAGGGTATGAGAAGATTGATGCTTGTGAGAATGACTGTATGTTATATTACGGTGATGACAATAAATATAAAAGGATATGTGATATCTGCGGTACAAGTAGATACTATGAACAACGCAAGAAAAAGGGAAAAGACATGCCTAGAAAGATCTTACGTTACTTTCCTATTGCACCGAGGCTTCAGCGGTTGTTCATGTCAACACATACCGCCGAGTATATGAGGTGGCACTCAACACGGGAAATAGTCGAGGGTCAACTGACGCACCCGGCAGATGGGCTTGAGTGGAAAATTTTTGACAAAAGCACCTCTCATTTGCTAAAGAGGTTCGAAATGTTAGGCTTGGACTTGCCACAGATGGCTTTAATCCATTTAATAGGTCTTACACCAAGCTTTACTCAACCTGGCCAATGATTTTTGTTGTGTATAACCTCCCACCTTCGATGTGTATGAAAGATCCTTATATGTTCATCCCTTTACTGATTCCGGGTGATAAGAGTCCAAGTAAAGACATCAATATCTACCTCAGGCCATTAGTTGATGAGTTGAAGATGTTGTGGGATACAAGGGTCCAAACTTATGACGTATCTCTTAAAGAGAACTTTGACATGAGGGCAGCTTTACTGTGGACCATAAATGACTTTCTAGCGTTGGGAATGATCAGTGGATGGTCGACCCACGGGAGCTTGTCATGTCCCATGTGCATGGGGTCAGTTAAAGCTATGCGGCTCAAACATAGGGGGAAATTTAGTTTCTTTGCAACTTCCAGACAGTTTTTGCCGATTGAACATCGTTATCGAAGAATGACTAGACAATTCAATCAAAAATCAGAGAAACGTCAAGTACCTGACCGTCTTTCTGGTACATCAGTGTTGAGCTGGATTAATAGCTTGAATTTTCCACCTCCAGGGAAGAATCATAGATTAGAGCGAGCTCATGGGTATAGTAAGCTTCACAACTGGACACATCGGTGTATGTTCTTTGAGTTGCCGTATTGGGCTACACTCTGCATCCGTCATTGTCTAGATCCGATGCATACTGAAAAGAATGTATTTGATAATATTTTTTATACAGTGCTAAATGCCAGTGGTAGAACAAAGGACAACAACAAGTCGAGGCTTGATTTGGCAGAAATGAACATGAGGGAACATTTGTGGTTGTATGAGGAGGGTGGTAAGACAATTATGCCTAAAGCTGATTATACTTTGACCAGGGAACAATTGATATTGATATGTAATTGGATTAGTGGTCTGAAGCTTCCAGATAGATATTCTTCAAATATAGCAAGGTGTTGTAAAGTCGAAGAGCTGAAGTTTCGGGGTCTAAAAAGTCATGATTGTCATGTATTCATGCAGAAGTTGATCCCCGTGGCATTTATCGACTTGTTGCCGAAACGTGTGGTAGAAGCACTGACAGAGTTTTCTAACTTCTTTAGAGATCTATGCTTGACGGAGCTCCAGTTCAAAGACATAGATAAAATGGAGAGGCAGATAGTGGAAATACTATGCAAGTTAGAAATGATCTTCCCTCGATCGTTTTTTGATTTAATGGAGCATTTGCCTATTTACCTTCCATACGAAGCCAAGTTTTGTGGTCCCGTGCAATATAGATGGATGTATCCATTTGAGAGGTAGTGACATTAATGTTTTTTTACATATTGCTAAAACATTACAAACCTGCTTTCTAATGTATACGTGCATTGATAACATATAGGTATATGCGTCGTCTAAAGCAAAAGGTGAAAAATAGAGCCCGTGTAGAAGGTTCAATTGCTAAAGTTATGACATGGAGGAGCTTGTTAATTTCTGCTCGTTGTACTTTGAGCCGAATGTTCAGACGAGACACAATCGCTTACGTCGGAACGAGGCTGTTGCACCTGAGCTGAAAACGGAAGATTTAACGGCCTTTAGTCATCCGGTACAACCATTCAGCGGGAAAAAAAAGGCGATTCTTGACTGATAGTGAGTATGCAGCTGCCACATTGTATGCACTTGTAAACATGAATGAAGTTGCGCTATACATTAAGTAAGTAGCGACTACTATGTCGTTTGTACCTGTTAAAAGTTCTTTGCATACCCATTAAGTTAGTAGTTATAATAATGTCATATATAATTGTACTGCAGTCAATATGATGCTGAGATACGTGAAGTGAATCCGAGTATATCGGACGGGGAATTAGAAAATTTGAGGAATAGAGAATTTGTGCAATGGTCTAAAGATATAGTAAGTATCATAAATTGATTTCTAAATGCATTTACCCTCATGAATGAATCTTATGGCCTAATTAATTTTATAATATGTCGTGTTCCGGTACTTTAGGTCCTCATAGATGATAAAGCTGACATCCCGCTTAAGCTTATAGCCGACGGCCCTGAATGATCTGTAGATACTTATACATGTTGCATTGTCAACGGTTAAAGATTTAAGTGTTGCGATATTGGGGAATTTACTTCATCTGATTCTGGAGTTATGGTTAAAGGTAGTTGCTACGATAATCTTTGGGATGACTGGTATGGACGACTGCTAGAAGTAGTCGTTCTCAAATATTGGGGTCAAAAAGAGTTAGTTTGCTTCAATTGTCATTGGTTTGATGTCGAAAATGGAGTTAGAGTTGATAAAAATTCAGGACTGGTGACAGTAAATGTTAAGTCAAAACTAAACTCAAACGAGCCCTTTATTTTAGCAAGTCAAGCAACGCAGGTATACTACGCACGGGGTGTTAAGAATCCTGCAAGCTCATGGTATACTGTTATAACCACCAAAGCTCGTGGTTTTCAAGGCACATCTCCTCGTCCAGACGATGAACCTTTACAAGTTGAGTCTACTAGTGTCACACTTACTGATGTGACTGTTATTAGTGAGTCTAGTGAAGATGAAGATGATGTCGTCGCTGTGGAAAGTGGAGACGATGTTGTTGATGATGAAGATATATATGAAAAGATTGTTGAGGATAACTAAGATGGTGATGATAGCGAGAATGAAGAGCTACTGTGCGAAGATGACGATTCTGATATTGATGGATTTGATGATATAAATGATTAGGAGTATGTACTACTTATGTCTATAGGTGCACGTCCTAGGCCTCCGCGGGGACTAGCATGTGGCTTGCTAGGGAATCCCCCCCAGGCGCCTCATATATGCCGTGTCAGGACTAACAGGTAATTTCATTATATGTGTATATCATTTTACATTTGTTTTACATAAAATCCTGCATGTATATATACTTTATAATTTACAAATGTATTAATTTCAATTGTAGTATCCTTGACACGACGCCAAGGAACACGTTGTTTGGGATCATGCGCAATCGATTCTAAAGCGCGTGAATGAGGTGGGCAGATGTGGATGACCGCACACGTCAGCTGATTATCGATGAGTTTCGGGTAAAATATCATTCTATTACATTTGCATGTTTTTTTATATATTTCTCGGTTTATGTTGTATACTAAGCTTGATAATGTATCATGTGCAGAGATATTACCGATTTGAGGACGGTCAAGAAGCTCATGGCATGACTGTGCTTCAGAAATATCTAGAGATGAACTAGCACAAGTGGGTCCATGAGTGGAAGAAGAAAGCCCAGAGCAGGATGATAGATGGACAGACGCTTAGAGATGTCCGACCAGATTTTCTTGGTGCCGTGGTTTGGGAGCAGATGTGTAGTATCTAGGAGGGAGCTGATTTTCAGAAGAAGTCGGCACAGCGTACAGCAGCCCGACAGCAGAGTCGCCTGCCCCATTGCACAGGCTCTCAGTCGTACGACCTTTTTCGGGAGAGACTCAAGGATACTCTGAAGCACCCACCTTCCCGCTTAGAGTTTTGGTGGCACGCCCATCAAAAGAAAGAGGATGGTGGTTATATCTCACCTGAGACAGAGGGCATTGCTGTAAGTAATGTTATCCTTTTAATTTAAGTGATATTTTTATTCATGAAATTCGTATTAAAATTCTTTAAACAACTATGCTTTTCATATTGTTATATAATTTTTTTCAGCGACGGTTCGAGACACTCGCAGCGGAGCGAAGCAGCCAGAGGACGGATGACGACATAGATCCCGAGACCCGCGAGGCTGAGGAGCTGGAGGACTGGCTGCAGGCTACAGGGGGACCGAAGAAGGATAGAGTTATAGGATTCCACGGGTCCCGGCCTACACATTAGTGCCTGCTGCGCGAGCTAGGCGTCGCCCACCCACCGGAGCAGGTGGTGCGAGTAGATTGGGTGCCGGCCCTTCATTATCCAACGACTTCTTCCGGCGGATCATAGAGGGGTGCATGGAAAGCAATGCTATATAATCAGGCGCACCATCCCGCCAACGTATCTACCAACTTGCTCAGGAGGTCATCCACGGCTCCATCGATCTGGAGGCATCTGCCGACAAGAGGATGGGTCTGGTCCGAGAGGAAGCCATTCGTGTATGTGTTGTCCTGGTCAACCACTTTTCTCCACATATTCGAGAGGTAAATATAATTATTGATGTCTGTCTTTAATTAATTCACGGGTTTTCAAATTATATTGCTTATATAAACTGTCAAACATTGAAGAGTAAATTTATATAGAGATAAGTTTCATTAATTATGCACGTTGTTTTTCTTCATATAAAGTTGAAGAGTAAGAGATAAAATATTAAACCAGCAATTTGTAGAAATTAAAATCATTATCAATTTGCAAAAGATATTTGACTATTTAATTATATATTTAAAAAATATAATAAAATCCCCCTTATACTTACGTTTGTCGAACTTGTATAAAATAAAGAAAAACTTAGAAGAATAGTCAAAAAAGAGGCCAAAACCCGCCTCGGGCGTCAAACCAACACGAAATCGTAGACATAGCACCTCATAGATAGTTGGAACATGTCAGAACTTACAGAACTCGATTTTAAGATTCGGAGGCCGAGTTATCAGCTCGTTTACCGAACTTGTATAAAATAAAATAAAAACTTAGAAGAATAGTCGAAAAAGAGGCCAAAACCCGCCTCAGGCGTCAAACCAACACGAAATCGTAGACATAGCACCTCATAAATAGTTGGAACACGTCAGAACTTACGGAACTCGATTTCGAGATCCGGATGCTGAGTTATCAGCTCGTTTGCCGAACTTGTATAAAATAAAGAAAAACTTAGAAGAATAGTCGAAAAAGAGGCCAAAACCCGCCTAGGGCATCAAACCAACACGAAACTGTAGACATAGCACCTCATAGATATTTGGAACACGTCACAACTTACGGAACTCGATTCCGAGATCCGGAGGCCGAGTTATCAGCTCGTTTGCCGAACTTGTATAAAATAAAGAAAAACTTAGAAGAATAGTCGAAAAAGAGGCCAAAACCCACCTCGGGCATCAAATCAACACGAAATCGTAGACGTAGCACCTCATAGATATTTGAAACACGTCATAACTTATGGGATTCCGAGATCCGGAGGTCGAGTTATCAGCTCATTTGC
The DNA here is from genome assembly GCA_034770075.1 of Aralia elata. Taxonomy (NCBI): domain Eukaryota; kingdom Viridiplantae; phylum Streptophyta; class Magnoliopsida; order Apiales; family Araliaceae; genus Aralia; species Aralia elata. The sequence continues at coordinate 68,048,448 of CM068377.1, forward strand.
CGAACATGTATAAAATAAAGAACACTTAGAAGAATAGTCGAAAAAGAGGCCAAAACCCGCCTCGGGCGACAAACCAACATGAAACCGTTTGGAATACGTCACAACTTACGGAACTCGATTCCGAGATCTGGAGGCCGAGTTATCAGCTCGTTTGCCGAACTTGTATAAAATAAAGAAAAACTTAGAAGAATAGTCGAAAAAGAGGCCAAAACCCCCCTCGGGCGTCAAACTAACACGAAACCGTAGACATAACACCTCATAGATATTTGGAACACGTCACAACTTACGAAAATCGATTCTGAGATCTGGAGGCCGAGTTATCAGCTTGTTTGCCGAACTTGTATAAATGAAAAAACACTTAGAAGAATTATTTGAATATGCTCTCTTTTGGACTTTGTAATTAATATTTTAATTTTATAGGGACTTGTTGATGAGCCTCGTGGGGGTGGAGGTAGGGGCGAAGGCGATGACCGTCGGGCTGATGCTGATGATGCTACGGATGGTGGGACCGACGGTGGTACGGGAGATGGCGATGATGATACCGGTACTCCTGATCTGGGGATATAGTTAGTGTTTATATTTTTATTTTCATGTATGTACAGATACAGTTTTTGCGTTGTATAAACTAGGGTTTTGTATGTAATTAGGTTGATGGTTTTTGTATCTACTAATATTTTATACCTTATCATACCTAGATATTTGATGGTTGATAGTAAAAGATTTGATGGTTATTAATTTGCGTTTTTGAGAATTTTATTTATTTTTTTAGTTGATAATAGTTACAATTATAACAGGTATTTGCAATTTTTTAATTTTTTTTATTTAAACAGATTTATTAGCGATGGGTAATTGGCGAAGGAATCCGTCGCTAATGTACTTACTCATTACCGACGGCTGTCATTGTCGACGGTCTCTGCCGTCGCTAATGACTATTGTAAATATAATTTAATATACTCTTTAGCGACGGCTTCGCCAATGGACTTCCCCGTCGCTAACTACTCATTACCGACGGTACGCCGTCGCCAATGCCCCCGTCACCAATGAGTACTTTATCGACGACCATCGACGGGTACCACGGGCGACGACCTGTGGGGCCACGGCATGGGCGACGGGAATTGTCGTCGTTAATGAGTCATTGCCGACGACATATGAGTCATTGGCGACGGGAAAGCCCGTCGGCAATGACCCTTTTTTTTGTAGTGTTATAAAATAAAAGACTTAGTGTTAAGTCATAAGGATTACGATAAAGTAGTAGTACAGTCGTGTTCTTGAATGGTTGATGTATAGTAGCTGGGCTAAACAATTCCTTCAAGGAGCGGAGGTATATACGAACTAGCAACCGATCTAACTTACTGTGAAAATAGTGTAGACGAGACATAAACTAGTTTGTTGGTTGTTTGTGGGAAACTACTCAGCATACTATATTGAACACTGTTAAAGACTCGATGTGTGCTAGTTTTAGAATTATGAATGCGTATGGTGCGAAGGTGCTATCTAATATTTGCTTATGTGCTTAAATATTAGAAGTAGTGTTATGAGGTATATGTGATGCTAATTGAAAGATCAATCTTATAACTGATATGTCTTTCATAAGAGATTAAGTTAAATTGCGTAGTAGTAATCGACAGTACAGGCAAGTTCCATCTTACTCAACTTTTATATTGAGCAAGTGTCATATCCTTGTGCAAGTATCTTAACTTCATTTTCATATCAAAATGTAAGTTTCTTAACTCAAACTCGAGTTATTGTGTTTCAAGCATGCTAGTGGATTAATTATTGACAATTATTCCACATCTATGTTTATTGATTCACACTTAGTGCATGTTACATATGTTCATCAGGTATGAAAGGCTGATCACTTTCATTACCTTAAGGTTCAGTTAAATTGGTTCATGGTCATTATTGTCACCCTGTATTATTGAATTCAGTCATTCAATTATTGAAATTCTGATTCATACTCTTCCACAATTATTACATTGTTGAAAATTCAAAAGCTTATTCATTCTTTCAATCATGATATATCTTTATTGTATTTAAACTTGCTGAATAAAGTAGTTGCTCACCCTTGCTATATCATGATAACAAATTTCAGATTAATACGAATGTTCGAGGAAAGACAAAGACAGAAGCAAATGACAAGATTATAGTGTTATGCATGATAACTAAATTAGTTATTTGATGTAAGTTAATTGTGTAAACCTTTTGTGAATCTAAAGGTAAATATGTATTAAAATAAAGGTTATAGACCTTGGGATATGTAGCAGAGATTATTGTATAAACAATTTATGTTTATATCTTCTGTAGTAGTTGTAAATATGATGTATCGTGACGCACCAGGTCCGAGGTTCAAGGGACCCAGATTTGGGGGCGTGACAAGTTGGTATCAGAGCTGTAGGTTATAAACCTTAGCTATGGGTACCTTAGGCTATAACCGCAGATCATAAGGATAAGGAATAAACTCAAACAGAGTTTAAGCGTTAAAAGATGAATTTTTGGAAATTTATTATTAAGTAAAGAAAAAGATAAATAAGATTCAAAGAAGAATCTTGAAAAGTTATAAAGATAAGAATCTGGAGTTACCTAACTCCAGTAGTAATGATGAAAAGCTTAAATAAAATCATAATATATGATTAAAGTGAAAGTTAAAAAGATCATAAAACAAAAAGATCATGAGATAGAAAAGAATCGTAATATAACACGATTATAAGAAGATCACAACATGATCTGATTAAGACATGGAATAATAGATGATCAATCGAATGATTGAAAATGTTATAACAGAATTGTTGTACGAAAGTTGTACTATGAAATGGTACTATGTAAACTCATGAAAGAGTGATTAATGTTGATATACGAATTAAATGAAATTTATATTGAGTAAAGGGAAAGTTAGAATTATGTGGGATTTCAATCGAGGACTCATATTAGTGGCTGAGTTGTACTATTCCTGGTATGGAACGGGAATTTGTGCTTAGTTTGAAAATCACTTAGCTTCCTATATTAATATAATGGTTGAGTTAAACAAGTCTTGGTATAGGACGGGATTTGTCCATAGTTTAACAACCGCCCAACTTCCTATATTGATTAGTGGTCGAGTTGGTTCGACAATCACTTAGCTTCCTATATTGATAATCATTGAAATATTGGTGTCGCGCTATCGATATACGTATGACGAGAAGGTGATTCTTTTCTCATATATATATTTGATAGTTAGAGAATATTAAGATTAGGTGCGAGTTCTTTAAACTCATACGTATGGTAAGTTCGTGACTCATAATCGTATGGTGGAACCCCTCAGCGAATGGACGATTTTGGTCTGACTAGGATAAGTTCCTAAACTCATATGATTGTGGAAAGTTCCTGAACTCCTAACGTGTGGTATGTTTGATGAACTATACTGGAGTATAGAAAGGTGGTGGATGAAGAATTAAGGATTTTTAGTATAATAAGCTTTAAGGATGATAGAAATAGATAGAATTATTAAGCAATAGATCATTGGAGAAATTGAAGTTGATGGTGGAAGTATAGGTATTCCAAATCTTCTAGCTATGCTAGACTTAGAAATTTTTGACATCAAGCTAAATTCGCACTGATGTGCCTTTAAAAATAAAAATAAAATTTTTGTTATCCTCAAAACGGAGTGACGAGTGTGTAGAAGTGGGCTTCGAACCACTAACACATCATTACCTATTGCGGCATGGTAACACCAAAAAAATGATTTTTGGTTTTGAACTATTTAAAGAAGAGTCTACGCTATTTGTTTCGGCTAGACAAAGATGATTTAAAATATCAAAATGTATTTTTAAATAGTTATCAATGCATCATGGAACCTGGTGTAGAATGACATATGATGGAGTCATCAATGTAGATTAACCAAGTGTTGGATGTGATCATAGTATCGTCAACCCACTATGGTATGATGTAGTATGACAAAGTCACAAAATGGCAGAATCCTCAACGGACTGTAAATACAGTGTGGTATCATGACGTCATAAAATGATTTTCAGAATTTTAAACTAGTTAAAGGAAAGTCAATGCCAATTAAAAAATGGCTAGATAAATGTTTCGATTGGTGTTCGAATTATTGGTATATGTCTAAGCTATTTGATTCGGCTAGACACATGTTGTAATGATTTATTAAATCGATATAAAAGATGTCAAAGTAAATACTAAACTCAAATGATGTTCTAATAAAATAGACATAATATGATGTTGACTCAAGCATATGATACAAGTTGGTATCTGACATAAGTTGGTGTCAATGCAAGAGTCTGACACAAGTTGGTGTCAGGTTGATGCAAGTTGGTATCAAATGGATGCAAGTTGGTATCCGACACAAGTTAGTGTCAGCATTACGTGATACAAGTTGGTATCAAATTAACACAAGTTGGTGTCAAGATAATGCAATTTGATATTAAACGAACACAAGTTGGTGTCAGCATTACGTGATACAAGTTGGTATCAAATTGACATAAGTTGGTGTCAAGGTAATACAATTTGATATTAAACAAACACAAGTTTATGTCAGTTAAAATACCAGTTGGGGTATAATGGATATAAGTTGATATCGAACCAAAACGCGTATAGTCGTTTAAGGATGTAGATAAGAGATTTCCTGATCAGATGATAGGGAATACTCTAGTTATGGGATATGAGGAAGTTGACCTTAGAATTGTAAGCTCAAAAGATTTAGTCCGAAGATTATAGGACTGTCAGAATAATAAAATCAAACAAACACTGGTGTTGTGTTATAATAAAACAGACACTAGTGTTGTGTCATAATAAAATAGACACTGGTGTTGTGTCATAAATTATTAGACAGTGGTGTTGTGTCATAAAAAGTCATACATTGGTGATGTGCCATAATAAAACAGACACTGGTGTTGTGTCATAATAAAATAGACACTGGTATTGTGTCATAAAAGGATAGACACTGGTGATGTGTCATAATGGAACAGGCACTGGTATTGTGTCATAGACATTGGTGATATGTCATAAGAAGCTAGACATTGGTGATGTGTCATAATAAAATAAAACAGACACTGGTGATGTGTCATAAAATGAACACTTGTTATGTGTCATAAGAAGCTAGTCATGGGTGGGGCTAGAGTAAAGTAGACAATGGTGATGTCAAGATAAGATAAACATAGATGATGTTAAAATAAACACATGCGGTATTATGATAGTAAGAACCGACATAGGGGATATCGAAAGTAAGATATAGGTGATATCAAAGATGGATAGAGATACAAATAGTAAAGAAATTAGACTCCGGAGAGGGTCAAAAGCAGTGGCAAATTGACACTTGCCAAATATGTAAATGCGTAAGATTATACTTTTGGTAAAGGTAGTAATGAAAATATACTTTTGGTGTAATAGTGATTCCGGGGACGGAATCCTTATAAGGAGGGAAGAATGTGACAACCCAAAAAATTTATAAGGTTTATTAATAAAATCTTGAATGATTAAATAAAGGTTAAAGAATAAAACCTAGATTGGAAATAAAGGAATAATTAAAATTTTTGAGAAAAACCTATATGGTTTAATATTGGAAAGAATGTGACGTTTCAAATTTTTGAAATATATTAAATTAAGAATTTAAATAAATAAAATTCTTATGAAATGATATGTTATGTGATGGTGTGTTGCATACGTGAATACGAATTATGCAATATGTGACTCTTATGCTTAATAAATATATTATTACTATATATTTATTATATGTAAATAAATTGTAAGGGCAATTTATTTAAAAGAAAGGAGATGGGTCAAAATTAATCTATCGATGTAAGTTAAATAATCTATAAATTATTTTAAATTGGTGGCATTAAATATACTCAAGGTATAACTACCATTTTATTAAAGAAATCATGTATTACGTTATTGGATGTAATGTATGTACGTTTTTAATGTAGTAAGTATATTATTATATTTATTACAATTAAATCGTTGGGAACAATTTATAGAAGGGAAAAGAAAATAGTTAGTTTAAGTATACATAAATAGTGTATACTTTAAATAAAGGATATTAAAATAAATTCTATCATTGAACTATTTTAATAAAGAGGGGATATTATTTTAATTGTAATATCTTATTTATTGAATAAATTTCCATTTGTAAGGAAATATGAATGAATATGTGTTATGTGAACTAAATAAGTTAATAAATTTATTTAATTTAAGTGACAAAGAAATGAAAAGGAAAGCTATGTAACATATTTATAAATATTATAAATATGAGAAGCTTAGAAACTTAAGTAATTAATTTAATAGTCTAAGTAGTAAGAAAATACTAGTGGACTAGTCTAGTTAGTTTATTAACCAAGCCCACTCATTTAATTGATTATGAACTTGGGTAATTAATATGTAGACTTACTAACTTAGCCCAATTGGAATGTTTAGCAAAAGATTTAATAAAGGAACATTTACACTTTATAGTACATTTTTAGAAATAATTACAACAACAGTGCATAGATAAAATAATTACAAAATTAGTACATCTTCAATATTTTATTTACAAATTAGTGCATTCTTATCCCTTTAATTTAGTTGAGTGGTTTAATGAGTTGCTGATGTGGCCCATGTTTCTATTTAATTGCACATTTCAAAATTTAAAATTCAAAATTCAAATTACTATCTTATTCAAATTCAAATTAAGTGCAGATCCGTTTTGTTTCTTATCTTTATTCAAAAAAGCTTTTATATCTTGGACTTTTAAATATCTATCTATATAAGCTTTTTGTTGGTTTCCTAAAATCAAGGAACTTATCAAGGTGATATCCTTTTTTAATCAACGAATTTGAGAGTTATAAAAATCTGGAAACTTTATTTTAATAATCCTAACAGATTATTATCACAACTAATGGTCCTAATATCATGGAAAATCTGTTTGAATTATCTTCTATGTATATTTCCCTTATAACGGATTTTGAAGTTTTAGAAAATATGTATATTATTCATTATTCATTCATATCTCCTAAAATAGATTTTCAAATTATAAAGATCCGTTTGGATCAAATAAACTAGAAAACTAAAGTTTTAAATTCTCTATCCTTTTAACTGTTTTCCTAGTTTAAAAATATAATTGTTACACTCCAAATTTATATCTAATTAGTAACCAAAAGTCGGAAACAGTGTTTGTGAATAGTAACCAAATCAATAGTACGTAGTAACCAAACTATATCTACTTGGTAACCAAAATTCTAAAACACATTGTTTGCAACTATCGATTTTTAAAAAAAAAAATAATAGTGTGAATGGAAACCAAATCAATAGTATGTAGTAACTAAAATAAATCTAATTGGTAACACTATTTATGAAACACTTTGTTTGCAACTATCAATTTTTTAATTTTTTTTAAAAAAACAAAACAATATTGTGAATGGTAACCAAATCAATAGTATGTAGTAACCAAAATATATCTAATTAGTAACCAAAACAATATGGTTTTATTGGTTACCAATTAATTATAAAAAATCTATTATAGTATTTTTTTTTTGTAGTGCAGTTGGTAGCCAAACATTCACACAAAGGTAACCAATTCAGTTTTATTGGGTTACCAATTAATTACAAAAAAAATATATTATACAATTTTTTTTCATACTGCAGTTGGTAGCCAAACCTTCACACAAAGATAACCAATGCAATTTTATTGGGTTACCAAGTAATTATAAAAAATCTATTATAATTTTTTTTTTCATAATGCAGTTGGTAGCCACTTTACAAAGGTAACCAATTTAGTTTTATTAGGTTACCAACTAATTATAAAAAATCTATTATAAATTTTTTTTTCATAGTGCAGTTGTTAGCCAAACCTTCATACAAAGGTAACCAATTCAGTTTTATTGGGTTACCAATGAATTATAAAAAATCTATTATAGAATTTTTTTTCTCATAGTACAGTTGGTAACCAAACCTTCATACAAAGGTAACCAATTCAGTTTTATTGGGTTACCAATAAATTATAAAAGAATTAAGAACATTTGGTAGATAAACCTTCATACAAAGGTAACCAAACATTGTTTTAGTGTGTAACCAAATAGTCATAAAAAAATTTCACAACAGTTGCCATATTATTTTGAATATGGTGTAGTTTGTAGCCAAACTTTCGTACAAAGGTAACCATTTTAATTTATATGGATAACCAAAATAGTCATAAGTACATTTCCATAGTGATGTTGGTAACCAAACGTTCATACAAAGGTAACCAAACATTAATTGCTGCTACAGTTCGATGGATATATCAGAAAGAGGTAAAGATTCAGACAATCCAGAAGTAGGTGAATAAGATCACTCTCATTCAATAAAGGGCAGTGATCATCTGATATCATCAATATATACTCTATGCATGTTCAAACTAATATTTCGACCCCAAGCAGAATTGCTTTCACAATTGGAACTCTTATAAAGGTAAAAATCAACATCATAGAGAATTTAGCCATAATAATAGATTGAAAATCCAAAAGTGGAAAATACATAACTAACAAATATGAATGTTTGCCGAACTAGGAAAAAAATTCATCTCTTGTAGTTCAAAGAAACATCAACACCACCACCACCATGAATTCCTCATCCACTTGCCTTAAACGGCGGAGCCCTCTTCTCTGCGCTACCCACGTCCCGGAATCCGTCGCACTTTACCATACTCACCCCGTCGGCCCAAACCAGTGTTGCTCCGCCGTCGTCCAACAAGTCTCCGCACCCTGTCTCCACAGTTTGGTTAGTCATCCGCCGCTTCGATTCAATTGTGTTCTCGATGGCTGAAAATGGGAATTGTGTTGCACCATATATATATATAGATATAGATATATATATATATATATATATATATATATATATATATATATATAATTCTGATTTTGGTTAATGAGGTCATTAAATAGAGAGGAGTAAATAGGGTGGTTATAGTTCTCCTTGATTTAAGGGATAATAATTTAATGGGTTATCTTGTTGCACTCTTTTTGTAATTATTTTATTAGTGCATGTAATTATTTTGTTAGTACATTATTCTTGTAATTTTTTACTAATTGTTGTATACTTATGTAAAGAACCCTTTAATAAACTAGTAGCCCAAGTGATGGTCTAATAATGATTGACTACTAGTGGCCCAAACCATTCTTAAATGAAAGTCTAATTAATGGCACATTTGGTGTAAACTTTCTAGTAAGTTAATTATTCTAATAATAAAAGAGAATTAAAGAAAGTTTGGTAGCCTAATATTATAAATTAGCCATTAGAATTAAATAACTTAAAGGGTTGTTTTTATCTAGTGGTCTTAGTATTTTAACTATATACTAGTGACCTAATCTAAGAAATTTATTTTATTATCTCAATTAGTTTGTGTGATTATGTGAGTAAATGAATGTGAATATTATGTGATTGTTTTTATTTGTTTATACTATAATAAACAAATAAAAGAAATCCTTGTAACCTAATCATTATATATTAGGTATGAAAATTAAATAACCTAAAGAGTTATGGTATGGGAGAATGATAGTATTTAAAATAAATACTAATCCTAAGAGATTTATTTTATATATCTCAGCTAATTAATTTTATAACCTAATTAAAGTAAGTCTAATTGGGTTAAGAAATTAAATGTATATGAGTAAGGATTTAAATTACAAAGGAGGGGAATGGAAACCCTAATTAAATAATTATGGTAGAATAATATTATATGTGTTGGACCTAATTTAATTCCATGGCCCAAGCACATAAATTGGAGAGCCCAAATAATAACATTAATTTTTGGAAGCCCACAATATTTTATTAAAGGCCCAAACCTTGATCCAATTAGGGAAGGACTTTTGAGTCATTTGTAAGCCTAATATTGCAAGTATAATAAATCACAATTGTACAATTATACCCTCATTTGGGCGGCTAAGGAAGAAAAAAGAAAGAAGAAGGGGAGTGTATGTAATGATTACTCCATTTTAGTGAATGACCAACTTTAGCCATATGTCACCATTTTATTGGGTCTCCAAGATTTTGCAAGTAGATAAAGAGATAAAATAAGATAAGATAGAATAAGAGAGAGAAGATGAAAGATTTGTTGGGAGATTATGTATAGATATATGTATTGTATGTATACATTTTGACTAACAATAATTAAACACTTTACTTTATTCTTATCTTTTATTTTCTCTCACTTTCCAAGTTAGCAAAATTTAGAAAGAGAGAGAGATAAGGGAGAGGAGAGGGACGGCAGCCCTAGGAAGGGAGAGAAGAGAGAAAGAGGTAGCCATGAAAGGAGAAAAAGAAGAAGAGAGAATCAAGAGGAAGAAAACCCTAAAAGGTATAAAACCCTAACTATTTCTTTTTATTTTGATTTGATTTTTGATAGTATGAAGTTATGATCTTAGGGTATAAAACTCTTAATCTATATGTTAATAAGTGTATTATGTGTAGATCTTGCATGTTGGGTGTTGATTTGTGCAAAAAAAAAACAAAAAAAAACTTGTTTGTTTTAAAAAGAGTTAGAAAACCCTAGCTTTCTCTCACTTTATATGAGTACCATTTGAAATCTGTGCACTCTTTTTGTGATCCATCAAAGAAGAGTGCTAGATATATAAGTGTTAAACCCAAGTGGTAAAAGTCAAAAATAATGTGTACAAAATTCGTAGGGACTGCTTTTTGTCAAAACAGTTCAGGTTTTTCAAAAGAGGAAAGGGGCTGCTACAGGGCAGTCCCATCTAGGGGCAGTTTCATCATTTTTTATGCTAAAAAAATTCCAAAAAACTTTGGAGTGATAATATGATAAGTTATATGAGTCATGTAAAAATTTGAGAATTTTTGGCCTTGTAGAATGAAAGTTATGGATTTTATGGCGAAGGACCTCAAGTCGAGAAACGGGACCAAAACCCGCTGACCCCTTGCTTATGTGCACTGTTTTGACTTTTTACAAGTGCAATAAATTTAGGACTTTTTATCACTGAAAATATAGGGAGTTAGGTAGCTCCTGTCCAAAAATCGCCGCATTCCGACTTGTGACGAAGAATCTACGGCTAAAATAAAAACGTAGAGTTTTTCGACGAAAACGACTAAAATTGGGGTTCTATAAGTCCGATGACCACGAAATTTTAACTCGGAGTACTTGTTAATGTGTATAAGATACTACCAAAAATTTGGAGTCATCGGAGTTGTGCAAGATAGTGATCATTTTTCTTAGTTTCGAAAGTTAAAACGGACGTTTGAAAAATATTAAAGGAAATTGAAAACTTTCATAAGGAAAGTATTTGTGAGTATGGAATATATGTACATATGTGTGGCAAGATTTGAAGAATATAAAAATCGATTATTAAAAGAGGTTAAGTCATTTTGAGAATGCAGCTTCCAATTCGGTTTGCTGTATTCATATTTGGTTTAATGTTTTAGCATTCGGTTTGCTGTATTAGCATTCGATTTGCTGTATTATATTATTTGGTTTGATGAATTAGAAATTTGATATATTAAAAAGGAAAAACACTTTGAATCCAGTTGGCTGGATTGTGGTATTCGGCTTGCTAAATTGATGGAATCCGGCTTGCTGAATTGGTAAATATAGTTTGCTGAATTAATGAATATGGTTTGCTGAATTAGTGAATTCAGGTTGCTAGATTGTAGGATAGTTTGAATCCAGGTTACTGGATTGGATGTCAGTTAGAATCCAGTTTGCTGGATTGGTATGTTTGAATAATCTAACTTGTCGGATTAGGTATTCAGGCTTAACAGATTATAAAGAAGAACTTATAAAATGAAAGACTTAGTGTTAAGTCATAAGGTTTACGATAAAGTAGTAGTACAGTCGTGTACCTTGCTTTAACTCCAAAAATTGCACTTCCATCTGATTCTGTGCACTCATCGAAAAATAAGTTTCGAAAAACATCTCCTTGAATCGTTCCCACGGAATTACCCCTTGACCGCCTCGAGTCTTGTTGGCTTGCCACCAATAACTAGCTTCTGATTTGAGTATAAATATTGCGAATGCAGTCTTCTGGTCCTCGCTGACCCTAGTGACATTAAAAACTTTCTCCATCTCCATAACCCATGATTGAGCTTCGATCGGATTCATAAACCCTTGAAATTCTGAGGGTCCTACTGCTTTGAAGTTTTTGAAAGTTGTGGCCTGAACTTGAGGTTGATTTGCAAATGCTCCTGTTAACAAATTCACCAACTGCTGCATTAGATTAGCGTTGGTTTCTTCGTTGTTATTCGTGGATCCTTCAGGGGTTTGTTGACGTGCTGGTCTTCTTCTTGGCGGCATCTTAGTGTTAAGAATTCGCACTATTAGATTATTGCCCAATTACTTAAATATTTAAGCCTTAACTTAAACATTTATAAACAATCATATAGCATATAGCATATTTAATAAACTTTCGTATTTTATTCATTTACTGCTTCGAATCATAACATAGATAGCATTATAGTTATTTACATCATCTGCCCTGAAATCATAAAGTTTCAAGACCACATCATAATTAACCCATTATTTATCTCATTTGAGACTTACATCATATTAGCTCTCTTAGAACACAACTTATTATTACTACTATTCGTGACCTATAATGACATCCCACGTCGCACGGCTTCCTCGCGCTCTTGCTTCATGATACAAATCATCATCCTGCGATCCATCACGTACCACGGTAAATCCTCGAACTAAGTTGGGTAATGAAAAACTCGATCTTGTGCCCTATCCATCGCTGTGGGGAAAACATGCTCCATCTCATCCATCTTGGCTTTCTTTGACTGCATCTCATCGTCAACATGGTCTGCATGATCAGCAACTTTCATCCACGCACCCTCAGCTCTGGCACGCTTTGCAGACTCTTTTCTCAACTCACTCTTCAGTTTCTCCACTTCAACTGATAACTCTTCCTTTTGGCTCTCTGCCTGAACTAGCTTCCACCTCACGTCCCCAAGACGTATATCAAGCTCCTCAATTTCGCCATTTTTCTGCTCTAGAACAGCCTGACGCTCCGCCACCTGCTCCTCTAACTCTTCCACCCTATCCTGCAACTCTAGTTGCAATCATACACCTGCTCATTGTTGGTCAATTTCGCAACCAAAAAATACGTGCAAGTATACGCGGTCAACAAGTAATATAATGATAAGAGAGTTGTCGATCCCACGAGGAATTAACTCTAATGTATCCCCAAGTACTAACTCAATATCGACTCGATCTAAATCAAACTCTTTGATTCAAGAGATAGATGGAAGTTATATCTAAATTGCATGACATATGAATAACAAGAATAGATAGATAAAGGTCTAAGATTACAAATTTTCCCATTCAAGCATTTTGTCAAACACTTGGCGTGCAATGCTTTGTTCAAATATCTTAACTCCCCTTTTAGATCAATTAACCACATAGAATTGACATCCGAGAAATCACAATTACGTAAGAGCCTCTGTCGATGGTCAATTACGAATCTTCCTAATGCGGCATGTAGGTATATGTCTATCCTACACACTATCAAGAGACCAATTTCAAGAATAACTAACAAGACACATGTCACTAAATCTCATCAACCACCCTTTCAATTACCAACTTTCACAAAGGAAGTCATTAAGATTAGATTCTCAATTGGTTGCACATGGTATCTAGGTATATATCTATCCTAAATACAATCAAGTTACCTATCATTGAGGATAATCAACAAGACACACGTCACTAAATCTCAATTAATCACCCACAATAATCTTTAACTTTCACATGATATCTTAACTAGGTCTCAACACTATAATCCGTTTGTCAAGTTCATATAGGTTCCCAAGGTAATTACTAGCCAAGCAATTAATCTATAAGCATAGGTTAAGATAACCAATTCATATGAGCAACAATAATCAATTGAAAGAGAAAATCAATTCAAAATAAGCAATGGGTTCAATTACAATCTTAGATTATAAACTAGTTACATAGAGGAAAAAGAAAAAGAAAGATAAAGGATGGCTTCCCCATTGTTGTTGGATGAAACTCCATTGAAGCACCTCCATTGAAGCTCCTCCAAGCTTTAGAAGAACCATGGCCAATGGCCATGGCCTCCCTCTTTTTGCTCCAAGCCTCCTTTCTCTCTCTCTCTAAATCTGATTTTGGAACTCTAGGATATGTTAAAATGGAGGCTACATGTTATATTAATAGTGCCCAATGCAAAACCCTAGCTTAGCCCACCAAAAATGACCAAAAGGGGGCTGAACTTGCTAAAAAACCGACCCAAGCACGCTGCCCAGCAGCCACTGGCGCGTCCGCACGCACCTGGGCGCGCCCGCGCCCGCGCGCTGGCCCCTCCCGCGCTGGTTTCTGCTGCCCGACTCTGGTTTGACGTCTGTTGGTAAAATGGTCATAACGTCTTCGTCCGAACTCGGATTAAGGCGATTAAGTAGGCTATGGAAAGCTAAGAAGTAGCTCTACAACTTCCATAACTTGAGCTCGTCGAGATAATGGCCGGACAAAGGCTCAAAATGGCCTGGAAGCAGCTACTGTGTAAAATTCATGCAAATTCCGATGGTAAAATGATCATAACTCTCTCATACGAACTTCAAATTAGATGATTCCGGATGTTCTGGAAAGCTAAGATCAAAATCTACAACTTTCGTTCTTTGAGTTTTGAGAGATTCGGATTTCATCATGGTTGAAATTGTGTCGCAAGCAGCTGCTATGTCAATGTTAGGCTAAAAATGGCAAACTAGCCATCCACGAGCGTTGGTGATCAACAAGTTTTTGCTCCATTTCCTACAAAACTAAGTAAAAACACATAAAAACAATACAAAACATATAAAAGCAATATAAAATCACAATATCTAAAAATAAGATAAAAACATAATAAAACCACATAAAATACCCAAAGACTTACAAATTATCAAGGTCAAAAGTACCCAAATTGTGTGTATAAAACACACTTATCACTCATACATCTGAACACCTAAGGAAGATAATGGTATCTCCTCAGGGTCTTCCTCCTCCTCCTCAATCTCTTCAGGATCCTCCTCAGGATCTGACTCTTGTTCATACTCAGGTTCTACAACAGTGGTCAGTGGGGTTGGTTCTCTTTGCACTAGCTGCTCCTGGACTATATGAATATCTCGGGACTCCTCCTCCCTAGCCTGACTGGAGCTTCCTATATCAGTCATCCTGCCATCAAAATTTTAAGTTTAATTACTACTTGATAGTACTCACGAGCACATAAGTTATAGCACATAAAGTTATAGAACATAAAATTTGTTTTTTTTATCTGTAATGAATTCCTTAATTCATTCCTTAGAACTCGATAAGAGTTTTAACACCACCATGTTTTCGATTCTTTACAAGACTAACTCCTAAGGTTCCCCACCTAAGGTTCTTAACCTACGGCTTTGATACCAACCTGTGACACCTCCAAATCCGAGTACTTCAATCCCACAGATTTGGTGTTCACTATTCTATACATTCAAGACTAACTACCTAAGATGAAAGACAATATAATTAAACTGAATAAACCATCTTCCCACAATAGGGGTTACAACTTAAATCTCTTAAGTAAATACATCCCAGGTCATGTAACCTTTAATACACCAGTGCAGAATTTAAACATAATATTAAATAAGTTCTATTACAAAAACTTCATAACAAATAACAGCACGCTAGCTACTTCTGCATCTTGCCCTTGCCTTTACTAGTGGACGGCTCATCCGACTTCTCAGTCTTAGCTGCAATATTTTATGCAAGGGTGAGCAAACAATTGCCTACAAGTATAATAACAACAACAATTAAATAATCAATGAAGTAGATTTTAACTGAGGTATAATAGCCTTTCTGAAAACAATCTACAACAATCAAAGAACTGGAAGCTCAATAGAAAACTCGGTTTAAGAATTGAATTTAGATTTCAGGATCAAAAGTAAATATGAGGGTCATAAGACCTCGAACTATGTCCTAGGTTAACAAGTATATCTACTGTATTCTTTAACAGTCTTATAGACTATGGACTGTCCATCTTATACTCCGGGGGATCAGCCCTTTGTACAATGTATTGTGCACAAACATTTTAACGCTATTGCGTAGTTTAATCCCCTATGGTAGGGTTGTTCATCTCAGTTTGTCGTCAGAATCCATACCAAAAGACCTCGAACTATGTCCTAGGTTAACAAGTATATCTACTGTAATCTTTAACAGTCTTATAGACTATGGACTGTCCATCTCATACTCCGGGGGATCAGCCCTTTGTACAATGTATTGTGCACAAACATTTTAACGCTATTGCGTAGTTTAATCCCCTATGGTAGGGTTGTTCATCTCAGTTTGTCGTCAGAATCCATACCAAAAGAAACTTGGTTTGGAATCACTTCAAGAAATTCTAAGTCTTTAGAACGCACATCAACTATGGACTAGCTGAATCAATAAGGGTTTGCTAGTCGCTAAAGTATTTGATTCAACAATAAAATTGTACAATGAGTTTATATTCGAAGTTTGAATAACGATTCATGATCGATTAACAAATGACTGGAATAAATCATAAGCATTTGACATTATAACAACCTTGCTTGAACAACAATAAGCTAAGGTTAATAAACTTGCTCGAGTAAAAGTTAAGTTTAGGGAACTTGCTTTCAACGAAATAAAAAGAATAAGGATAGAAAACTTGCCGAGTGCATAGATTACAGGTTAATATTCACGTCCCTTAATCAACCTATACATTCCGTTTATAAAGCGGTAACAATAATTAGTTACAGTATTATAAGCACTTTAGAATTCGCTCTTATCCATTTTCATTTTTAATATATCAATTGTCATTTGATATTCAATAGGTATTCGCTTATCATCCATTGTGGTATCTCATTAGTCATTTAATATCTTAGTCTAAGTTTTAAACATGCACTTGGCTATATAGCAAAATCAAAAAGAAAAGGAAATTTTTCATTTCCTGTTCCACCGTCGGGGCGGTGGATTTCTTCACAAACCAGCGCTGGGGCGAGGTTACCGTCGGGGCGATGAAGTTAGTTCATTCCTACCGCCGGGGCGGGGACATCGTCGGGACGCTAACTTCAGTACTTTTTCACCGTCGGGGCAGTGGACTCGACTGTCATCTCCTACAGTTCGCGAACCAATGAAATTCCAGACCAAATTTTCCAAATTCTACCATCCGACTCACGAACTAAACACACCCAGACATCAAACATGTTGTAAAACAAATACCTAACATGTTTCTAACAATTCCAATCATTATAATACACATAATCAACTAGTTAAAGACCAAAAATTCACTGTTTATACAAAATATTCATGTTTTAGCCCATTTGATGAAATTGAACATTGTGAATTCATCTTCAAACCATTTTAATCCATTCCAATTGCATTCTTTTCGTTTTTCATTATATTGTCGTAATCAAGAGTCAATTTACCAATTGATAAACAAATTGAACATCAATTTTCATACATATAATCTATATATGAAAGTGAAATTCTGTAAAACCAAAACTCTATTTTTAAAACATGCTTTCATGGATTAATTCCTTCAAATTGGTTTGTAAACATTATATAATCACTAATACATGCATATTATCAACTACAACCAAGTAATTCATGCATTGAGCAAATGAATTCACATACAGAGAAGTAAAAAAAACATATACAGTGAAGAAATAGTTTTACAGTAAAGTATTCTGAGAAAATATAACTAGGATTTAGAATTCACCTTCTATTGCTTTGAAAACTTAGTTAATCCTCCTTGCTTGAATTCTTGCTTCCAATTTCCAAAATCCGCTCTCTCAATTTCTCTCTTCTTCTCTGTATTTTGTTTCTTTGGCTTATGAAAGTAAGCTGATAAAACTTCACGTGGTTTTATCAACTCACCAGTTACAAACCCAAATAGCCTCATCAGTTAGAAAGCTAAAGGGTCACAAGGCCTTGTTTGGCTAGACCCTATAAAAAATCTATTTTTACCAACCAAGGGCCACAAAGCCTTGTTTGGTTTAGCTAAAATAAAACCCTTCTTCCATTTATTTTAATAACCCATTATACTATATAGTTTCATTGTCACACTTTCAATTTAATAAGACCCATTAGTAAATAAATTCAATTAAACCTTACTAATTTAATTATAACTTTTATTTGACCAAAAACACTATTACCAAATAAATTATTTTATTCAAATAAATCTTTTATTCAAATAAATCATTTTATCATCTAATTTAATTATTAAATTAAATTAGAATAAACACATCAAATCACATTCAAATAACAATTCACCTAATTACACTTAAAGTGAATTACTCCACAATAACTTTATCAATTATTTATTTTACTCAATAAATAAATTAACAAAAATATTTATTTAACTCAATAAATATTTTATTTATTCACAAAAATTACATTCGTTACATCTGTGCGCCACGGCTTACACTTTCTGTCCGTTTTTCTCTTCTTGCTTCCTTGCTCACCCAATTGCTTCAAATATTTATGATTTTGCCACTTAACTCCTTTATTCCTACAAAATAAATAAAAACAATAAAATACATACAAACTCTTTAAAATAACATAAAATACTTAAAAACACACAAATTATTAAGCCTAAACGTACCCAAATAATAGGTATAAATCTTACTCATCAAATACCCCCAAATTTAAATATTTGCTTGTCCTCAAGCAAAACTCAAATAAAACTAAAAACTAGTCTGACATGTAATAACCAGTTAACTCATGAGCAAACATTTAAGATAAACCTGAATCACGGCCTCAAAGACGCACATATAATAATTTCCAGCCAGATTCAGATCATGTATAATCTAAAATCTCAACATAATCATCAATTCCATAGCAATTCATGATCCCCAACATCTGATCATCCAAATTATTCAATTCAATCAAACCTAGATAAGATTATATAGTCAAATTCCGTGTAAAAGATACCCGACATATCTCCAAATTTCAATCATCACATCAATATCCCACAAAGACGACATCTCATCAATTCAGGAGAAGGATTTACAAAGAATTTCATTCATATTTTCAACTCGTGAGTGCATTTTATGCTCCATCTCACTTTATTATAAACAAGTGCGTTTTACGCTCCATCTTGCCTACATTTATGGATGAGTACGTTTTACATTCCATCTCAATCCACCCACAATTCAAACTCCAATCATTTTTCACAATTTTCAATTTCTTTCCGCAAATTTCCCCCCAAACTTAAATGAATGCCTATCTCTAAGTCAACTGATGATCAATAAATCTCTTAAAGTTTCAATCATGTCTTTCACACATATTCAATTATATCAACTCTCTAACGTCAACTGACTTGAACAACAGGATTATCAAACGTATAGAATCACAAAATACTAGAAACTGACTCTTATGTTAACTCTAAACTAGCATGATCCGAAAAATTAGCCAGAAATATCTAATTTTCAATCTATTCCTATCATTGGCCTTCACAGATTCAATTAAAAGATTGCTCAAAAGTTAAACTATTATTATTATTTTATTTTATTTTATTTTATTTATTTATTTACTAATATGCAATCTAATATGCAACCTAATATGCAATCTATCTATAAAATAACTAAAATGTATTAATAAAATCCCAAGTACCAAATAAATCAAGTATTAAATAAATTCAACCAATACCCCCAAACTTGAAATGTACATCGTTCTCAATGTTCCAGAAAAATAAGTTAAGAAACTTCCCTGAAAAATTAAGCATCACCAGCATCACCATCATCATCCTCCTCCTCCTCAATCATGATAAATGTGTATTCGAGGAACACCAGTGAAGCAGGAAAGTGCGTAAGGATGTATGATGCCTCAAGCCCTTGGGTATTCAAGTCCTTGATATTCCTTCAACTCTCAATCTCCCAACTTGGTACCTAAAAAATATTATCGCATTATTACTAACTAAAACATAACTAACTTAATAATTCAATCAATTCCTAATTAACATGCAACCTATTTCTATTTTCTATTTTTTTAATTATTGTTTTCATTATTTAATTAATTTAGGCTAGCTATAACTTAATAAAATGAATTAAAATTCAAATATGCAAACTAATAATAAATTTAAAAACACTTGGGTTGCCTCCCAATTAGCGCTTGTTTTATAGTCATCAGCCTGACTTCTTCAAATTTTGCTATCCAATTCTCAATCGAGAAGTGATTGACATGTTTATCGGAAGCAAAGTAACATTTGTATGTTTCTCCTTCAAACAAGTCAACACTTCAAATTCGCCTAACTTGCTCTTTTCAAATAAATTAATCTCCATGAACTCCACGGAGCTAGGTTTTGTTCCCATGATTCCGCAGGTGCGATGATGACGGTAAGCTTCTTAACCAATTTCGAGTACTCATGCACTTACTCATCCAGCTTCCTTTCTTGATTATGCTTCGGTGAAGGCCCCGGGTTCAACATATGGATTTGAGTCCTTATATCACTACTCGAATCAAGATCTTCCATTTTCTTATTTACTGGTTCTTCACTCTTTACCTCCTCCATTAGAGCGTCCTCATCATTGTCCATGGCAGTTCGTAGCAATACTGTGGCTCCTCTATCACTCTCGGAAACCATGCCGCTTGGTAAATTATCTTGAGGGTGATTGTCAATAGTATTGACCAACTGATTCACTTGATTTTCGATCTTTTGCATCTTTTCCTCGTTCACAGCTATGTACTTAGATAAAAGTTCTTCGAATTTTGATTCACCTTGTTGCTGAGGAGAAGCATGATCATAAATTTCTAAATTGTATGTTTGGCATGGAGCAAAAGTTTGAACTTGATTGTTATCGCTCCAAAAATACTTTGGGTGATTCCCCCAATCTTGATTGTAATTGTTGTGGTAAACGTACTCGTTGGGGTAGTTGCCGAAATTGCCACCATACGATACTGCTACGGAATTGAAGTTACACTGATGGCTTGGATGCTTTTCACGACAAAAATTACAAATCACCAAAACGTTCTGAATATGTTGTGCTTCAAAGGCATCCACCTTCTTCGACAATGTCGCTAACAGATCAGCCAATACATAAAGTACATTGCTTTCATTAATCTCTACTGCCTTCGGCTGATTCATCCTTTCCATAAACCACTGATCATTATAAAATGTCATAGGTTCTTGTACCTACGTATCTTCGAAAAACAAATTAAAACAAAAATAAAAGAAATGTTTAAACTAAAATCAAATCGACGTAAACTAATATTGGAACAATAATTATTAACTATTCCCTAGCAACGGCACCAAAAACTTGTTGGGCTAAATCTATACTAGCAATTTACGTGCAAGTATACACGGTCCACAAGTAATATAATGTAAGTAGAGTTGTCAATCCCACGAGGAATAGTAATAATTAATTAATCCAAATACTAATCTGTAATCAATTCGATTTTATTTAAACAGTTGAAATCTTAAGTGAATTAATTAATAATTAAATAACTAAAGAAAGATAAATTCAATAAATAAAAGAAAATATTAAGAACTCAATTTCCCCCGATGAATCATTTAATTAATAACATCTTTCTTTCATTAAATCAATTATTCAGAAATGTCAACGGAAAATCATTAATAGTTTATATAATCATCTTTCGATTAATTATATAGCATACCTATTACTATCAATTTTCCTATATTCCTATGAGAAACAATAATAATAAATTCATTAAGAATCATTTTTCACCCGTTGCTTGTGGTATTTAGGTATATTCCTATCCCGTCCATAAAATTAGCATTCAATTAGCAATCAGTATTACTGAAAAGAATTACTAATCACAAGTTAATATATCCAAATCTTAATTTAGACTTCATTGTCAGAATCCGTCTAAATCCATCCGATAATTGTTAATTACGCAATTATAACAACCAACACAAGATATAATAAACAATTCATCCCATAATCAATTTAAATCAAAGAGAGAATAAATATTAAATTAAACTATCATCGGGTTCTATTGAATCCTTAATGAAAAGACTAATTCATATTAAATAATAAAATAAATAATATAATAAATTCAGAAAACATCCAAAAGTACAAAAAATTAAATTGAGAAGGAAGAATAGACTCTGTCACAGTTTTACTTCGCTCCTTTCTTCAATCCTTGCCTCCTTCAGGTGCCTCCCTGAAACCCTAACTAATATCTACTGCTGCTTCCTATCTATCTATCTCTCTGTCTCCTAATACTCCTCATAATATACGAATACTTATAGGAGTTATTCCACCTAACCCTAATAGAATTAAGATTATATTTATAACCCTAGGTGGAAATATTTGTATTGAAATCAGCCTTGTAGGCCCTGTAACTCTCTAGGCTTTAATAGGTAAATATCTCATTTTATTTGGAAAACAAACAACCATTAAACCCTTCAGCTCCGCCGCACCACGTGCCACACGCGCGCGCGCATAAACCTCGAGCGCTGCGGCCCATGATTGGTGCACCGCGACTCTTGATCCAGCGACGCAGCCCTTATGTCTGTGCACCGCGGCCCACACTTTCTGTCCGTTTTTCTCTTCTTACTTCCTTACTCGCCCAATTGCTTCAAATATTCACGATTTTGCCACTTAACTCCTTTATTCCTATAAAATAAATAAAAACAATAAAATAAATAAAAACTCTAGAAAATAACATAAAATACTTAAAAATACACAAATTATTAAGCCTAAAAGTACCCAAATAATATGTATAAAACCTACTCATCAGTCATCGGTGAAAGAGATTACATTACTGTATAGGATATGGCTTATCAGGTGGTTGAACCTCTCAGTGTTCACTGTTTTAGGGAGATGAGCCTCTCCTAGGACTTTTAGTAAGATTTGTCGGTGATCCTCGGAAGCTAGGATCAAATCAAGGACGGATACATAGGTCGGTGCTTCTTCCAACTTCCTTACCATCTCTACGTCGATATGGCCCATTTCTTCAAGAATTCTACGGCTTTGTCTTTGGGAATTTTCTCGGTAAACTTCTTCACTAGCTTTATAACTCGTTTAGGTAGATATAAATGGTTATGCTTTGGCTAGATCGCTCCACAATCGATTGTAGTACTTGACCCTTCTCCGTAGTTCCACCGAACTGTCTTCAAACTGATGACTGGTTGTTGAAAGATTGTTGATAAAATGATTGTCTGAGATTTGGTCACTTCTACGGGGTTAACACTCCTAATTTCCTTGGTAAATCCTCAGATCATAATTGGTTCTCTTTTCACCTCCCGAAGACTAGAGATCGTGGCTATCACCTTGTCTGAGTTATCAATCCGTCACAGATATTTTAGAGAATTCTTGCCATCCTCCGACTTGCTCATATTTACACCTGCTCCATTATGTTTCAACAAAGGATTGGTGTAGATACTCAAAATTTTTGCATCTATTATCCAACCATAGCAGGAGGACAAAAGCGTCATTTCACCCCTAACACCAAAACATCCAAGCAAAGATTACAAAGCTTAGAACAAGTGTTCAAAGCTATCACGATAATCTACGAGCATCAGACTACACAAGACAGGACAATTGACTAGCCGACATTTGTAGGAAGATGATTCTTTACCTTTTGCCTTATCTTTTGTAACGCCCCCAAAATCTCGGTCTACCTTCAAACTCGAGGTCCGATACGTCACGGTACTAAACATTCAACATAAACACTCATATAATCTTAAGACATCAATGTAACTTCAATATATTACAAAATGTCACTTCTAATCCTATGTTCTAAGACTTTTACATCTTCAATACATACAAATAATGATTACTACATCATTTAACTATTACAATTGTGACTTTAATCTCCCACAACAGATACATATAAAGCTTACAAGTAATCGACTAAACAAATACTTGATTCTCTTCCTTAATCTTCATCGGATTCCACGGTTCGTTCTAGCTTTACTGAAAATATTTTATTTAAAGCAAGTGTGAGCATTCAATTGCTCAACAAGTATAATAATTGAATAAACAATCAACAATAAAATGAATATCAACATATTCTCAGAAATCTTCAACAACTGAACAATAGTTGTGAAGTAACCCCGAATAAATAGGAACAATAGTATCCTTTCGCTTAACACTTTTGAAACGACATACTGACTAATCCTCAAGACTTTAACTTTCTCTTTGATCTTTCTTAGTTTTGACATTACCTATGTCTACCTCATTATCATGACACAACTTGTGTCTAGTTCATCTCATGATTCTTAACTTACCCATATAAGGGTTCTACTCTCATATTTACACCAGTTTTTCTTAACTTCAATGACTCACATTTATACTTGTCTAGCCGAAAACAATTGGCATCGACACTTTCTTTAAACAGTTTGTAAATAACATAACTTTAACATGTTGAACAGTTCAATAACAAAACAGTTTATCTCAATAGCACATAAGTGCAGACATTGGCACACATCACAATCAATAACTTAACATCTTGTACAAACATAAAATATTTGCACATAGACAGAAATCTTGCACAAAATAATAATCTGAAACAAGGTTTAAGAAACTTGCTACAAGTAGCACTTGTATAATATTTGAAACTTGCTCAAATATAAATTGAGTAAGGTTAGGAAACTTGCCTTAAGCGCTGCTTACAACTTTAAGCTAATTCGCCCTTCGAATGTCCTACACATGTTCATGTATAATGACACACCAATTAGGCACATAATGAAAGTAGTATGCACACAAGCTAATCATATTTAATATGGTGTAGTATATACTTTGTAATCTTATTCATTTAATAATAAAAAAATTAATATGTTAAAGGCATTTTACTTTATCTACATGGTGTTGTTATTTTATATATGATAAACCTATAGTTTTGAGCAATGCTTTTAGAATCATGATGATGATCATGCTAATGAGATCTAAATTCTTAGAAAGCTTAAAACTAAAATCGTTCCTAATCGTTGGATTATTAAAAAAGGGATTAGTGAATCCGGATAGATTGGTACATACTTTGCTTGCTCTTAAGAAAAGGATGATTGATCTCATAATCATTTGTGTGGAGACACTAAAGCAAGTATGTAGGTGCTTATTGGAGAATAAGTTCACTGAACATGACTCACTAAAGGAATACCTAATGGAGTTTTACTTGCCTATCAAAAGGAATTACTCTAGTGATAGTAGTACAAGTGATCCTTGGACTTGAGATCATCATAATATCTTGTGTCATTAGTTATACTTTGACATGTTCCTTAAGACCCTTAGGGTATATCAAAGGGTATGCTTGGGTATAATAAGTTGTACATGGAGATAGGTGAATGATCAATAAAGAATCTATCACATCTAGTAAAAGATGAGAATGTCCTATGTGATTTGATAAATGACAACTCAGTAGTCCTTGGTCAAGGCAGAATGAAATTAAAAAGGAGTTTCTAATTTGCATTACTTAGAGTTATGCATTTGAGAATCGAAATACATATAATTAAATAAAATAAGACTTGACAGTAATTTCATATCTTATATTTAATTGGGATATTGTATGGTAGAAGTATTGAATTGTACAATAACTATTCACTAAAAGGTTCTTTTGTGATTAATATTGAAATTTATATTATCTGGAAAGTCGTTGATCGCTAAGGGAGCTTACCCTTATTGTAGAATAAATATTATTTATTTAAATGAATTAAATAATTTAATTTATTTATTTAAATAAGATTAGAATTGTTCTAATTGATTTATTCACAACCGGTTTAATATGGAGAACCTAAAGGGTCACACTGCAAAAGAAAAATATTTATTCAAGAAGTAAATAGTATAATCGTAATAATAAGTTAAGTGTATTTAATTTAATCTATGGTAATAGAATAAATTAAATAGCTTAATATTTATTATTTAATATTTATTATTTAATATTTTGAAAATATTAAATATAAATTAATAAGAGGAGTCTTAATATTATTATTATTATTATTATTATTATTATTATTATTATTATTATTATTATTATTATTACTATTATTATTATTTAATTCCTAAAAGAGTTTGAGAATTAATTAATACAAGTACTCTCATAAATTTCTAATTAGATTAGAAGTTTAATTAATTAAAAGAGTTTAATTAAAATAAAACCCTATTCTTAAATAGTTTAGGAGGGTTCCATATATCTATAAATAAGAGGAGTTTTATTATGGATTGGGGTTACACACACTTTCATTAGAATTGAGGATAGTACTTACAAATTCTATAGAGATAGAAACTAGGATTTTGCCAACACCCATCTTCTTGAATACATATTATTCCTTGGTGGATCACCTCTAGAGATTAAACACTTGGGTGGCTAACGTTGATCAAAAGAAGGAATCTAACCGGTGAATTCAAGGAGAACGCAAAGGATTTGGAGTAGAACTTGTACCCGAGGAAGCACGGTTCTACGATAGTATAATTTTTATTCTCTATTTCTTTCGTTTTATTAATAATTGCGCATAAAGAAAGATCATGGTGATGGTTTGTATAAAATTTTAAAATCTGATTTTATCGCGCTTTCGCTATATTTGTGTAATTTGATTGCATGCTCGGGTAATATACAAACCTAATAGTGGTATCAAGAGCCAAACTTTATGCGAATTATTAATTGTTTTGATTTCGTATATGTATGATATGTGTTTAGAACAATTTACTTGGACATAATTGTTAGTATAAAATCATATTTTTGGAGAAAAACACAAAATTCGCGAATCTGAAAATCTGGAAAACTGATTCTAGGAACCGGCACCGCAACACCGGATTATAGTATAATCGCGGCGCTGCAGCACCGCTGCGTAATTTTTAAAAAAAATTTATTCCGGCGCCGCAATGCCCAATCCTAGTTCATTCGCGGCGCCGCCTGCCAGAGTATTGAATTTTTTTTATTTTTTTATTTTCATTAATTTCAAATTAAGATAAAAGGTTTATTTTAATTGAAATTGGATTCTATGTTTTTTCAGAAACTCTAAATTAAAAAATAAGGAAGTTTATTTTGATTTAGAATTGGATTAGAATAAGGATGTTTATTTTAATTGGATTTCATGTTAACTAATTAGAGTTGGAATTGGATTTCATGCAAACTAATTGGAGTTGAAATTGGATTATATACTAAACAAATTAAAGTTGAAATTGGATTTCATGCAAACTAATTTGATTTGGTATTGGATTTCATACTAACTAATATTGCCTATTAAATGATATCGATGCATATATGGAATGTTTTATTATTCATGAGATGAATGTTATTTATTGATGCATATGGTGATATATATGATAATAAATGGAATTGATTATGGACTATTGACCAACGAATGATTGGATTTTATTTTATGAGGATGCTTGAATGAATAGGGTTTATAAATGGGGTCTGCGTACCTCGTCTTCTCTAATTTTGTTGATGTAAATTATATCTTTCTCCTATGTACTTCCCCTTGACTGCTGATCAAGGTTTCTATTTATTGTAAATAGTTTATGTAATATTAGTTAGAATTATTTTTGAAGAATTGGAGACTAAGGAGAAAGGAGCGCTTGAAGACCCGTTTGTAATGAAGCCTGGGTTTAAATGTAATAGTTATATTTAAATTCAGTTCTTGCACCATAGGTTTGACCTTTTGGTTCACTTGGTGGCTCTAGTGAACCAAACTAGAATAATAGTCCATAATCAATCCGGGTAGAATATAGTATTGTATATGTGCATGCTTACTATGTATATATTATATATATTATAAAAACATATTTCGCATGTTAAATAATATGACGCGTATTTTATATATATGTGCATGCGCACTAAACAAGATGAGACAAATAATAACAAACCTCTCAAAGAAATAAAATATTAAGTTGATTGCGTTCAAAAACATTAAAGAATGTTGAACGTAGCCTTCTAGCATGGTAAAGCGATAGAGTATTGAATATTTAATATGAGCTTGTTGTGCACACACAAGGCAAGTATTAAATATTTAAGATGTTGTTTTATTACATTGGATATTTATAAGGAATTGAACATTACCGCTTTGTTGTGCACACACAAGGGCTGTATTTTTCTCTTCACTTATATGGAAATGCTGGGTCTAACTTAACTTAGATTATTTTAGTTCGGATGTGCACACACTTGACCATTATAATCTAAGAGGCAAAATACAAGGAGTTACACGGTGATGTAATTGACAATAGTTGTCTACCTATTTATTTATATATAGTTTGTTGTGCACACAGAAGGCTATATACATTTGAAATAGGATCGTTATTCTCACTAGCAAATCTTTAATTAGATTTGTCGAACTATATAAGGAGGATAATATAGTTTGATGAAAATAGTGGGAGATACATATTTAAATAAAGACCTAATTTATTTTGGTAATTAATAAAATGAATATATGCTAATGTTGTAAAATTATAAATTTCATTTACAGAACTTTACAATGTCTAATTCACTATCACTGCGGAACATATTGAATGCTAATAAGTTAATCGGACCGAATTATAAGGAAGTTGAGAATAGTTCTCATGGTTGAAAAGCTATCTTATGTCCTTAATTCGTGTTGTCCCTGCAACTGTTGCAGTAACAACCTCTAAGGAAGAGATTGCTACTTTTAGAAAGTGGCAAGATGATGCAACCGTGGCTCAATGCATCATGCTCGCATCCATGAGTAACGAGCTTCAGCATCAGCATGAAACTATGGATGCTCCTACTATACTCCTACACCTCAAGGAGTTATAGGTGAGGAAAGTAGGACTACTAGATATTAAATATCTAAGGAGCTCTTTCGATTTAGAATGACCGATGGAATTATAGTACATACACATGTCCGCAAAATGATCAATCTGATTGAACAATTGGGACAACTGGGTTTTGTAATGGATGTAGAGTTGAGCCAAGTTTTGATCTTGCAATCACTCCTAGACTCCTTCTCACAATTTGTTGTGAATTTTCACATGAACAAACTAGATGTCAGCTTGCCTAATTTGCTTAACATGTTGAAAAACTGCTTAGAGTCACTTTCTAGCCAAGAAAGACCAAGTTTTACTAGTAGATGAGTCTTTCAAGAAAAGGAAGAGGACTAAAGGATCTTCTGAAAAGAAGAAAAGTACAAAGTAGGCAAAAGTAAAGGCAAATACAAAGGACAATAAGATGAAAACTGATGCGGATAGCAAATGAGTTTGCTTCCACTGCAATAAGCCTGGACACTGGAAAAGAAACTACAAGGAGTATCTTGCAGAAGCTAACCAGAAGAAGCTTAGTGAAGCTTCGGTTACAGATACAGGTTTGTTCATGATTGAAATAAATCTTTTTTGTAAGTCAAGGTTCTACTTGGGTATTGGATACCGGCTATAGTTCTCATATATGCAAATCGATGCAGAGACTAAGCAAAAGTAGTAAGCTAAATAAAGAGGAAGTAATCCTACGTGTGGGGAATGGAGCAATGGTTGCTGCATTAGCCATAGGAACTTATAGTTTAGCGTTGCCTGCGGGTAAGTCTATTAAGTTAATAAGTTGTTATTATGTTTCAGTTTTCATTAGAAACATTATTTATTTCCGTTGTTAGACAAGGAAGGATCTGGTATTATATTTAAGAACAATTGTTGCTCTATTTATAATAATAATGTTTTGTTTGAAACTGGAAGATTATTTGATGGACTTTATATACTGGACTTGCATGAAAAGTATTTTACAAATTGAACAAACTAGTAAAAGAAAAGAGATGAATATTGAAAAGTTGAATATGTGTATTTAGCGAAATATAAGTCTAATTTATTTGAAAGGTTCAAATAATTCAGAAGCGAAACAAACTGGCAAAGTATAAGGATTTTTCAATCGGATCGAGGAAGGGGTACTTTAGCAAAGAGTTTTTAGTTCATCTCAAAGATAATGGTATTTTCTCAAAATGGACACTTCCTGATATGAAATAATTGATTGGTGTATCTAAAAGGAGAAATTGTACCTTGTTGGACATGGTGTAGTCCATAATGATTTTTACCGACATTCTAGTATCCTTCTGGAGTAGTGCCCTAGAAACGGTTGTATATCTACTAAATAAGGTACCCTCAAAATCCATCCCCAAGACTCTATATGAGTTATGGACAAGGAGAAAACCCAGTCTTAAGTATGTTAAGATTTGGGATTGTCCAGCTTATGTAAAAAGGTTTCAAAAGATAAGTTTGGGACAAGATCTGACTAGTGCAGATTTATGGGATATCCTAAAGAAAGTTTAGGGTACTATTTCTACAATCCTATTGAGCAAAAGCTGTTTGTTGCGAAACACACTGCCTTCTTTGATAAATGAGTTTATCTTTGAAGGGGCTAGTGGGAAGAAAAATAGATCTTGAAGAAGTTAAAGAACCACAAAGCACTATAAGTAGAACCGAGGAACTAGTAGATATACCTATTGTACCACAACCAAATCGTAAACCTGGAAGAGTACCGAAGATACCTAGGAGGTATAGATTCATCATGGAGGATGAGGATGAGGTACGCATTATAGAGGCTGATGATCCAGTTATATACGATGAGGTTATGAGTAGTAGACACTCAGAGAAATGACAGATGACCATGAAATCTGAAATGGATTCCATGTATGAAAAACCAAATGTGGACTTTGGTTAACCCTCCAGAAGGCATAAAACCTAAAGGGTGTATATGGGTCTTTAAGAGAAAGACTAGAGCAGATGACAAAGTGAAGACCTATAAGGCCAGACTGGTTACAAAAGGTTTCAAACAAAGTCAAGGAGTTGACTATAAAATCTTCTCACCAGTAGCTATACTCAAGTCCATTCGGATTTTACTTGCAATTGCAGCTTATTTTTACTTAATCTGGTAAATGGACGTGAAGACGCCTTTCCTCAATGAAGACTTGAGGCGAATGTATGTATGATATAGCCAGAAGAATTTGTTTAAAAGGTTAAAGCAAATCGTGTATATAAGCTACAATGATCCATTTATGGATTGAAGCAAGCTTCTCGAAGATAGAACATCCATTTTGATGAGATAATCAAAGGAGTTTGATTTTATCAAAAATAAGAACGAACCATGTGTGTAAAAGAAGGCCAGTGGGAGCGCAGTGACAGTCCTAGTACTATATGTTGATATACTACTGAAAGGGAATGGCATACCAATGCTACAATTAGAAAAGATAATATTATCTAAACATTCCTCTAACGAAGATTTGGGTGAAGTGTCCTACATTTTGGGGATGAAGATCTATAGAGATAGATC
The DNA here is from genome assembly GCA_034770075.1 of Aralia elata. Lineage (NCBI taxonomy): Eukaryota > Viridiplantae > Streptophyta > Magnoliopsida > Apiales > Araliaceae > Aralia > Aralia elata. The sequence continues at coordinate 68,079,544 of CM068377.1, forward strand.
TATAAGGATGCTTGGGTTGATCTATAAGGATGCTTGGCTTGACCCAAACAACACACATTCATTCGATGCTAAAAGGGTTTAGCATGGCAAACTCCAAGAGAGGTCACATGTTGATGAGCCATGGAGTGTATCTTTCTATGAAATTGTCCCCAAAGACACCTGAAAAGAGAGATCGCATAAGTAATTATCATGTATGCGATGAAATGTACGAGACCAAATATTACTTATGCACTAAATGTGATAAAAAAATATTAGTCTGTTCCTAGAGAAGATCATTATAAGACAGTAAGAAACATCCTAAAGTACTTAAGAAGAACTGAGGATGTATACTTATTAATAGTGGGTCTAATTTGAAGCTATACAGACTCAAGTTTTTCAGACTGACCAAGACGACAACAAATCCACTTTAAGGTATGTGATTACTTTGAACCGTGGTGCAGTGAGTTGGAAAAGTTCCAAACAACAAAGAGTTGTTGATTATAGATAAAGATAGAGTACATAGTTGTAAATGAAGCTGCAAGTTGGTTATTTGGATGAAAAGTTCATTACAGAACTAGGAATAGTTCCAAAGTCTCATCTGGGATCCAAACATGTGTTGCAACACTTTCATTTGATTAGAGAGATCATTGAAAGAGGAGACGTCACCCTGGAGCGTGCGGACTCTCTAGATAACATTGCAAATCCATTTACTAAAGCTTTAACCCAACAACAGTTTGATCGTCACTTAGAGAAAATGGGTATTAGATACCATGGCGATTGGCTTTAGTGCAAGTGGGAGATTGAAAGTAGTATGCACACAAGCCAATCATATTTGATATGATATAGCATATACTTTATAATCTTATTCATTTATTAATAAAAGAACTAATATGTTAAAAGCATTTTACTTTATTTACATGGTGTTGTTATTTTATATGTGATAAACTCATAGTTTTGAGCAATGCTTTTAGAATCATGATGATGATTATGCTAATGAGATCTAAATTCTTAGAAAGCTTAAAACTAAAATTGTTCCTAATCGTTGGATTACTAAAAAGGGGATTAATGAATCCGGATAGATTGGTACATACTTTGCTTGTTCTTAGGAAGAGAATATTTGATCTCATAATCATTTGTGTGGAGACACTAAAGCAAGTATGTAGGTGCTTATTGGAAAATAAGTTCACTGAATGTGACTCGCTAAAGGAATACCTAATGGAGTTTTACTTGCCTGTCAATAGGAATTCCTCTAGTAATAGTATTGCAAGTGATATTTGGACTTGAGATCATCATAGTATCTTGTGTATGATGAGTTATATTTTGACATGTTCCTTAAGACCGTTAGGGTATATCAAAGGGTATAATAAGTTGTATATAGAGATAGGTGAATGGTCAATAAAGAATCTACCACATCTACTAAAAAATGAGAATGTCCTATTTTAACAATGAACAGTCCTTCCCGGGTTGGCACAAATTTTCCTCTAGCTTCGTCTTGATAGGAAATGATCCTTTTTAATACCAAATCGTTCTCTTTGAATTCTCTTGATCGCACCTTTCTGTTGTAGGAGTGGGAAATATGTTGCTGATATAATTGCCCATAGAAAACGGCGGCCATTCTTTTCTCATCTATCAGGGCCAACTGGTTGTACCGGTCTTGTATCCATTGGTTTTCTTCAATTTGGGTATTTAGCAATGTTCTGAGAGATGTCATTTCGACCTCGACTGGTAACATGGCCTCCGTGTTGTATACTAAGGAGTAGGAAGTTACCCCAGTCGATGTGCGTATTGATGTCCGGTAAGCTAACAAGGTAAGAAGCAATAACTCCGGCAATCCTCGATGATTGGTGGCCATTTTTTTCATAATTCTCTTGATGTTCTTGTTTGTTGCTTCAACAACATCGTTTATTTCGGTCTGTAAATGAGTGAAGTGAGATGTTTAATTTTGAACCTGTCGCATAGCTCTTTCATCATCGCATTGTTCAAAATTTTGGCATTATCTGATACTAGAATTTTTGGTTGTTCGTATCGGTATATAATGTTATCCCGGATGAAACCGATGATTACCTCCTTCGTTATATTGGGGAAAGACGCCTCCTCTATCCACTTGGTAAAATAATCGATCATGGTGAATATGAATCGATGCCCGTTGCTTACTTTAGGCTCAACTGGGCCAGTCACAACCATCCCCTACATAGAGAATACCCAAGGCGAAGTCATGTAATGTAGATTGTTGGACGGTGCGTGGATGATGTTGGCATGTATCTAGCACTGATGACATCGTTTGACGTGATCATCACAATCTGCTTTAAGTGATAACTAATAATGCCCCGTTCTTAAGATCTTTTTGGCAAGAAATGGGCCACTCATATGCGGACCGCACACTTCGCCGTGTATCTCGTCCATTAGCCTTTAGGCTTGATCTTTGTCTAAGCATCTTAGGAGCCTCATGCCGACGTCTTTTTTATATAAGGTGTCTCCACTTAGATAAATTTTAACGTCATCTTTTAGATCTGTTGTCTTTTCGCTCGATTTTCCCCAACAGGGATGGATTTGTCGCGCAGATATTCCTTGATGTTGTGATGCCATAGTTGTTCGAACTGAGGCATTTCGCCTGAAACTTCTCCCGTGCAGTTCCCATAGGCGGGGTTATATTGTATTCCAAAATTGGCCTTCGTCTTTGCGCCTTGTTTATTGGACGACCATCACACCTTCGTCTGGGAAGTATGTTTTTAAAGGTTCGAATCCTCCTGAGGGTGCCTCGGACAGTTGATCTGTAATTCCTTGGCCTTTGATGGATTTTTGGGTCACGTAGATGATGTCGAATTGTTAAAGGATTACTTGCCATCTTGATAACCGACAGTTTAGCATAGGATGGTCGAAAATATATTTCAATGGATCCATGCGGGAAATTAAATACGTCGTGTGGCTATGCAGGTAGTGCTGTAGTCTTATGGTGCCCATGCTAATGCACAACAGGTCTTCTCGATTAATGTGTAATTTTACTCACAGCTACTAAACCTTTTGCTGAGATAATATATGGCTCTTTCTTTGCCCATGTCATCTTTTTGGCCTAGCATGCATCCTATGGCATTGGGATTGATAGAGATGTACATGAATAGAGTGACTCCCTCCCTTGGGGATACTAGGATGGGTGCTTCGATCAATTATTACTTGATGATGTGGAAAGCCTTTTAGTACTCCTCATTCCACTTCCCGGAGGAACTTTTCCTTAGTAACTTGAAAATTGGCTCGCAAGTCGTTGTCAGTTGTGATATGAATCGACTGATGAAATTGATCCTTCCTAAAAATCCTCGTATTTCTTCTTCAATTCATGGCATTGGTATTTCAGCAATGGCCTTTATCTTGGCAAGTTCTATCTCAATGCCTCGATTGCTGACGAGAAATCCCAAAAGTTTGCCCGATTTGACGCCAAAGGCGCACTTTGTGGGGTTCAATTTTAAATTATATTTATAAAGTCAATCAAACAACTTCTGGAGGTGGACCGTGTGATCCCTTTCCTTTTTCGATTTTACAATAATGTCATATACGTAGACCTCGATTTCTCTGTGCATCATATCATGAAATAAGGCCATCATGGCCCTTTGATAAGTGGCGTTGGCGTTGGTGAGGCCGAAAGCTAAACATCTGTAGCAGAATGTGCCCCAAGGGGTGATGAAAGTTATCTTTTCTCTATCTTCCTCGGTGACCATGATCTGGTGATAGCCGAAAAAATAGTCGATGAATGAGTACATTTCGTACTGTGCGGTGTTGTCTATCAAAATATGGACGAATGGCACGAGAAAGTCGTCTTTAAGGCTGGCCTTGTTGAGATCTTAATAATCCACGCAAACTCGAACTTTCCCTTCTGGCTTTGGTACTGGGACCACATTGGATAACCATTTGGGGCATGTGGACACCATGATTATCCCAGCCTTGAACTGTTTAACGATCTCTTCTTTGACCTTCAAACTCCATTTTGGTTTTAGCCTCCTTAATTTATGTATGACTGGCTTAAATCCTTCTTTGATCGGCAATCGATGAACAACTATATCAGTGGATAATCCAATTATATCATCATGTGACCAGGCGAATACGTCTTCGTATCGGGTTAAGAGCTAAACCATTTCTTCTTTTTGGTTTGGTGTAAGGTCTGATCCTATCTGGAGTTCTCTGGGGTTCTTAAGTTTCGATATTGATGGTAGTGGTTTGTTCGAGGTTAGGTTTGGGCTTGTCTTCGACCCATCCTTTAATTTCCTCGGGCATCTCTTCGTCATCCACCTCCTCTTGTTCGATTCCCATCAAGTCGAAATCCAGCTCTATATCAAAATTGTAATCATCTTTCGAATTTGGCCAATCATTAATAGGGCTATAATTATTCAAATCGGAACACCTAATAATAAAACGTAAATGCTCATTATATAAAACTATTTTTCAATACAAAAGTTTTCATTTGATGAGATGATAAACATAACATAGATATCCAGAGAATAAAGCAAAGTAAAAGTGATGACATCCTATACTCTTGGGTATCTACACCCATCTCCTGTTTTTACCCTTTGCGGACCATTTGTGGTTCGACTACCCAATTATCGGTAGTCATGCAATCATAAACAGGCGAGATAGAGGCAATACTTCCATTGGTAACGCCTTTAATAATCGTAGACACTTGGTTGCCACCTAGATTGCTACACTCCTTGGGGATGTCCAACTTAGTCCAGTCAATGAAAGGGAGGATTTCCCAAGCATTGGGCTGGTTAATATCCTCATCGTTCCCCTTCCTGCTTACTTCTTCCTGATCCTGTGAGATATGGAATTGCCAGTCGGGCTGCCAACTTTGGGTACTAACTGGTTTGATATGTGTAAAGGAATCTTCTTTAATGGGTCCCCAGAACCAAAGCTACTGAATTTTGGCATAAGGACGGTTGCTAATTGGGCAAGAACTTTCTTGTAGGGGTTTCTTCGTCTGGAACCACCAGAATATCCTAATCCTACTCTTCCAAATTGAGTGGGTATTTAGACTGGATCTTTAATCCCTTGGCCATTTCTTCCTAATCCCTAGCCTGGTCAAAACTGACTAGTGATCTCTCTCAAGTTACTGACATTACTTCAGGAGATACCATTAGTTTCAGAGCCAGAGATCCTATGGAACGGTACTGGGCAGTACTAACTTTGAAAGCCTGAAAACTGGCAGGTTTGACACCTTCATCTAGACCAATCAAAGGAATATCACTGTGCAGATGGGAAGGCTACTCAGGTTCTGCTGAAACGATCACTAGATTCCCATTGATGATATATTTCACTTCTTGATGAAGAGTAGACAAAACTACCCCGGCCATATGGATCCATGGTCGTCCTAGCAACAGATTATATCCTGTAATGATGTTCAATACTAGAAAGAAACGTTGAATGTATGTGGACCTATTTCCATGGGGAGCTCAATCTCTCTAATGGTATCTCTCCTTGATCTATCGAATGCTCTGACCACCACGTGGCTGCTTCAGATTCGGTTGGGGTTGATCTTCATCCTTTCCAAGGTATCATAAGGACATATATTCAGGGTTGATCCTCCATTAATCAGTACACTACCCAATACATATCCTAAGGAAATCACCGCGATGTGCAGGGGTTTACGATGCCCAGTTCCTTCAGTCAGTATATCGTCATCGGTGAAAGAAATTACATTACTATCGAAGATATGGCCAATCAGGTGGCTGAATTTCTCCGTATCTATAGCTTTAAAGAGATGCGCTCTTTCAAAACTTTGATCAATATCTTCCAATAATCCTCAGATGTCAGCACTAAGTCAAGGATGGAAATCTGGGTTGGTGCTTCTTCAAGTTTTTTCATGACTTTCACCTCATTATGTCCCATTTTGGCGAGGAATTCGACCACCCTTTCTTCGGATACTTCCCTAACAGGTTTCATTACCGATCTTGCCACTCATTTTGGCATATACAAAGGATTGTCTTTGGGTAAAACGGCTATGCATTCAGATGTCTCCCCCATTTCTTTCCCATAATTCCAGGGGACTGACTTTAAGCTAGTGATTGGATACTGCGGTCTTGAGGTTAATATCAGGGATTCAATAGTTGTTACTTTCGCAGGAATCTTCGCCACTCCCCGAATTTCAACGGGTCTGGCCTGTGTACCCTCAAGATAAGTGATCATGGCAACAATTTCGTCTGAACCTCCTACTTCTGAGGGGTATAACAAACCCTTCATTTCTACGGTGTTTTCTTCAACAGTAATGACCTCGATATTGCTTGTTATTCTTAGCTCCCCAGTTTTAATAAAATTTTGAATTTTGTGTTGGAGGGCCCAACACTCTTCTGTGGCATGGCCAGGCGAATTTAAATGATACAGGCAAATCTTCATGGGATCATACCTCTTCGATCGAGGGTTTGTGGGTGGCAGTAGTTTCGTGATCTTTCCTTTGCTTATTAGCAGGTGCAGTATTTCTTCCTTCGGCTGTCCCAAAGGCGTAAATTTCCTATTTATATCCAATTTGCGATTCATATTTTCATTGCTCAATAGTCTATCCTCTTTAGCTATCTTATCTGCCCATCTCTCCGGTTCTTAGAGCCTGGCCTGATCCTCTTTGGTAAAGGGGACAACTTTGGGAGGAACTACGAACGATTTGGCCTTTGGGATTTGACTAATCATTTGTCACGTGAGTTGGTGCTGATACACGATCAATTCGGCCAATTGACTTCTCTGCATTTTGACCATTGCTAATTCCTGTTCTACTGCATGACTGCTTTCTGAATACTTCGGCCCTAGAATATTTGCCTTGGATTGCTAAAGGAATTCTTCAACTTTCCTCAGATGTTTGTGATTTCCAATGCTCCCGATGCTAATCATATTAATCCCTTCCGTATGCTGCTTTGGGAGCGGATTAATATGGATGTTGGGCTGCTCTGGTGGTTTCACCATAATCTCTCCGCTTTCTATCATGTTTTGGATCTTGTGTTTTAAAGACCAGCAGTCTTGAGTGTCAAGACCAAGGGATCCAGAATGGTATGCGCATCTCTTGTTGGGATCATACCTCTTACCCTTGAGATCAGCTGGTGGAACGAGTTCGGTGATCTTCTTCTGAGCTAACAACAAAGCCAATATATTTTCAAGGGAATCCCCGAGAAAGTGAATTCACGATTACGTCTATTTTCAACGGTTTTCTGTTAGGTTTGAGTTTGGTGAAATGTCAGTTATTGTGGCTGAGGATGATTGCCTTGCATTCGAATAGGGGGAGTGTTGCTATTCCTTCGGGATTGCCCTGCAGCACTAGGGAGACATCTTCTTCCTTCTTCTTATAGCCCCTCTTGGGCGCATTCCCATAATTGTCGGATTGGATGTGCTCTATAACGGCTTCCAATATAGTAAGGTCCTTGATCTTTCTGGCTTTCAATCCTATCTTTGCCATTTCTTCGTGCTTTATCATTTCAGAAAATGGCTTACCAAAGCCAGCCAACACCCTCTCATAGTATAGAGCTTCTTGAATGTCGATGAAAGTCATTACCATTTCGTTCTCATCTGTAGGTGGGTTTACTTGGGTAACTATCCGTCTCCATCTCTGGGTATACTCACGGAATGACTCATTGGGTTTTTTTCTTAATTTTGGTTATTTGGTATCGATCTAAAGCCATTTGAGCCTGAAAGTTGTACTGGTTTAGAAGGACCAACTCTTCCCAGCTGTTACTTTTGGAATTGGCGAGTCGAGCATACCAGGTTCTAGCTTCCCCAGTTAAACTTTTCTGAAAGAGCTGCATTCTAAGACTTTCGTCTTCGGTATAAGACCCAAGTTCCCCTATGTATACTTTCAGGTGTGTATCAGGGTCTCCCAATCCGTTGTACTTCTCGAAATCTAGTACTTAGAATTTATCCGGATATCTGGCCCCCGGAAATATGCATAAATCAGAATATTTGACACTTCCGTAATTCCCAAATCCTTTTATGGACCTTATGCCGTCCTCTATTTGTCTCACTTTCTTTTTGATTTCTCTGTCTTCTTTATTATCCTAGACGTTGATTACTTCTTTCGTCTGATTTATAGTTGATGAGTGGCTTTAATACATACGAATTTGGTATTCTTTATCTTGAAATATTGTTTATTCTTTAGTGTTTTCATGTTACTTTTGATATGTTTATGTTTATTTTGTAGGAAAGGCTAAAGGAGGGGCAAAAATGGACAATAGGAATAGAAAAGAGATCAAAGCTTGGAGTTTTGTGTTTGAATTTTCATAGCAGCCACTTGGAGCCCAATTTTAACCTTGATCCAGCCCGAATATCTCAATTCTTAAAGAATGAAAGTTGTAGATCTCGTCGAGAGCTTCGTTTTAATAGGTCACATGTCCCGTAACTCTTCCCAGATCGAAAGTTATGGTCGTTTTACCAAATGACGTCGCAGTAGAAAATCATACGGCGCGGGGCGCGCCGGACCATCAGAATTTTCGCTACAGTAGCACGGGGCGCGCCCAAATTAGCCTAGGAGTGGCGCAGGACGCACCGGGCATCGTGGGGAGAGTTTATTTGGGTGTTATGATGTCCATGTTGAGTTGAAATAGGATTTTTAGATGCCTAATGTGTTAGGGTTTCCATTAGGGCTATAAATACTTGATTATAACTTGGATTTGGGGGACTTTTGACGACAAGATTTGATTATCTAACATGGAGGCTTGAAGATTGGATTGGGGAGCAATAGAAGTCAGACATTGAAGACTAAGGAGATTAAAGATTCTCACAAGAGTTTTTCTTCTTCTCTTTATTTTCTTTATCTGTCACTTTGAATGTTCTTATTATTCGAGATGATGGTTTTCATTAGGATTATGAACTAAACTATTAATTAGGAATTCAATGAAACCTTTTGTGAAGCTTTAATTTATTTATCCATATTTTCACTTGTTAATTCTAGTTGAGTTGTTTGTCATATCTTGTGTTTATTTATTAATTGTCTAGCTAGCAATTAATCTAATATCTTAGATGAAATTGAAAGAGGAAATCTATTATTAGATCTGGATGTGATAACATATGAACTTGTTGATTCTTTCTAGAATAACATGACAGTGTATAGGATGAAAATACCTATGTGCCATGCGTAACTTGATTAGGAGTTTGTGCTTAATGAATCTATTTTAAGTGCCTTGCATGAAAATATCAATATAACTGGAATAGGTCTTTTCGTTAATCATCGAAAGATGTTAATAAATTGATAGGCAATCCTAGTTAACAATTCATTGGATTAATAGGTGGAAATTGGATAAGGAAATTATTGTAATGCAATTGGGGAAGTTGTGTGACGCCCCTAAATCTGGGTTACCTTAACCTCGGGTCTGGTGCATCACTGTGCAACTCTTACATCATACTATCAACAACTCATTGCTGAATAATAAAATATTTATACTGATTTAACATAAATATTATCGTCCCAAGTCTCGAAACCAGATTTCGTAACTTGTAAATTCTACACTTATGATCAAGGTTGAATAAATACCATGATCCTTTACAATATCCCTTATGTGAACGCAAGGTTCAGATTCTGACTTTATTCAATCCCTGAATATACGCAAAGTTATTCAACAACTATACATTCGTTATAAAAATGTCCTTTATACATTATCGTCATCCTTCTAGTTTACTATAACAAGTAACTAACAATATCACGTCTTAACTACTATAATGGATAACCTTTATTTTTAATTCAAGGTTTACATAGTTAAATTCACGTACATCATAGACCGTCATCACAGCTAAATAATTACAATAAAAAAACTTTTAGCAACCTTTCTGTTTCCATGCGGCTCTAATCCTTATCATCGTGATATCAAGATAATTGCATTACATCGTAAATCTGCAAAAATTTTATTTTTTGCAAGTATGAGCACGACGGTTCAGCAAGAACTAACAAATTTCACATTTCATGCTTTACGTAACACATAAGTTTGCATTTTATTCATGCATCATGATTCTCATACTATGCATCTTACTCATGCATTATAAATCTTATGCAATGCATCTATATATATGCATCATACATCTCGTGACATACCTCATGCATCTCATATTGTATATTTACAGTAATTCAAGTTTCACATAGAACAATATAATCACATAGTTGCACATTGGGCACACTTTAATCATGCTCGCACATAATTCACATAACAGTGAAAGATTTAATAATTAACTCATGTACATCGATACATTTAAACAAGTCAACAAGTTACTGGAAGAACTTGCCTTAAGCGTTCCTTGCTAAGCTATGACCATTCGTCCTTCAAATATCTTACACAATTTATTTAACAATAAAAATACCAATTATCCACTAAAAAGGCTTCACATATATTGTTTCACAATATAATAATTCTTATTTCATATTGTTCGCGCATTATAAATTAATAAACGCGATTCACTCTAACACATCTCTCGGCGTCGCGTCGTTCGAAGACGTTATGACCATCATCATCATCCATACTCACTGATTATAAAACCCCCATTCTGTATCTTATAATGTTCGTCTCATTTGAATTGAAATACTATTAAACTTCATTAACACTTTACACGGCATTTCGACGTTCATACGTCACACGCCTGATTCGTCTCCTTTGTACATGCTTAGTATGCTCATATATTTATCAGATTCATCATTGATTGAGGTTAACCATCATTATAAATCATAATGATCAGGTTTTAGAACTTATAACACAGAAGAATATAACTTAGAGTTGAAAACATTGCATGTTGCAACGATTCGAATGCTTGACAAGCACAACGTCACCAAACTTCCCAATTTCGAATTTTATCCAAACATTAACTCTCAATTATTATTAATGGAACTATAGATCTGTGTCTTAGCTTTCTAAAATATCTTGAATCACCTCAATCAGAGTTCATATGAGAGAGTTATGCCCATTTTACTAAGTAGGGTTCAAGCTGCAGTCACTCTACGATTTTATCACTCTATGATTTTAGTCAGCCTTGATCATTGCCAATTTTTACTCTGCTCCATACCTCAACTCTCAATACTTATTAAATGAAAGTTGTAGGTCTACTCTTCCTATTTCCGAATCATCCTGGATCACCTCAATCCGAGTTTGTATGAAAACATTATGCTCGAATTACTAAGTGATGTTCAAGTTGAAAGTCACTCTACGATTTTATACTTAGCCATTTTTCCACTCTACGATTCTTCCACTCTACGATTTACACTTAGCCATTTTTGCACTCTACGATCCTTCCACTCTACGATCGCCAACAGTGCTAAAGATGCTCCATTTTGAGCCTCATCTCGACCTTAACTCTCAATGCTTATCAAATGAAAGTTGTAGGTCTACTCTTCCTCTTTCCGAATCATCCTGGATCACCTCAATCCGAGTTCGTATAAAAAAGTTATGCTCGAATTACTAAGTGATGTTCAAGCTTAAAGTCACTCTACGATTTTATACTTAAGCCATTTTTCCGCTCTACGATTTCGAGCGCAACTCTACGATTCCGAGAGTTACTCTACGATCCTTAGTGTCAACTCGACAATTTTCAACTCTACGACTCGGAGAGTTACTGTACGATGTGCGGAGTAGACTCTACGACCTTCCTTCCATGATTTGTGAAGCTTACTCTACGATTTCGTGGCGAACGCCATGGGTTCGACTCTACTACCTCCTCTTGGGCAGATTCGTAGCACCTATTTACGAACGTCATAACTTCCTCATTTTAAGTCACAATTAGTCCGTTCTTAAGGCTATGGAAAGCTTGTAACCTGAACTACAACATATCCAAAAATTATAACTTTTCAGATTCACTAATAGATCGAAACGGATGCTCCAAGGAGCCTGGTCGCACCAGTTTTTCGTGTTCTTGACAGCTTTGACACATTTTCTTAAAATCGCTATATCTCCCTCATCCGAGGTCGGAATGCGTTCATTCCAAAGCTCATGGCTTTCTAATTCAGTGTACTACAACTACTCAGAAATTTAGAATTTTTTATGCAACACAACAATACCAGATTTGATCGCAAGGTCACTGTTCACACATACTAATCGTGTTCTTGACATGGTTTACTAAAATCTTCGCCACAAATTCGTTTTAAAAGCTTTTTATTCCATTCCAACTGGGATATTCTCATAACCTATGGAGGCATAACATCATATTATCAAACAAAATTATCAGACATGATTACTAACCATTAAAATCTTTTAAATCCATCCAAAACAGTTCATTGTCCATTTTCTTCTTCCTTTACGCATGGGTTTGGATTTCTTTCATTCTTGTTCCACTTTCGTGTTATTAATGGTTTACATAACCACTAAACATCATTATTATTCGCTCACAACTAACAAATAACATCCATAACAATAATACCTTAATCAAACATAAGACTTAAGAGGAAAAGTAAGTTAAAGGTTTTAAGACTTACTCCTTGGCTTTCTTCTTCTTGGATGCTATAAAACTTGTTAGAGCTTTGCTAGAATCTCTTCTCTTCCTTCTTGGGTACTCCCGAACCCTTTCCTTCAAGTTTAGTTCACACCCATTTCTTTCTCTCTCTAAAATGGTTGAAGCTTTAATGAAGAAGATGAAGATGGAAGTGTATTCTCTCTCCTCTCCTTTGCAATATCTTCTTATTTTCTTCTCTCTTCTCTTGCTAGCAATTGAGCTGATGCTTTTGGAATGAGGGAGAGCAAGACACAGATGGGAATGGTGTGGGAGGAATAAGGTTATAATACCCAAGCTCCTTTGTTGGCAAATGTGGAGAATATTGCAATATTTTGGCTTCTCAATACATGGTGTCTTGCAATTTGCTCCCTTCATCCGACCACCCCTTCCTTAGCTCAATTCCTATTGGCTCAAATGTCTCCTCCTTCATTTCTATTGGTTCATGGAGTTTGCTTGCCTCCCATTTGCATAAAAATCAAAAAATTAAAACACCCAATTTGGCTTCTCTCTCTATATAACCGTATACTCCCTCTTATATAATCCAAATTGCTAACTTCTCTCTCTCTCTCTAATTAAATCCCCACATGGGTCATGCAATATGGTTTGGATCTTGGGTAAAACAATGGGTCTTGGGTTGGGCCATTTATTTGGGCCACCCATATCAAATATTTGGGCTACTAATTAAAATCCTCAATGGGCTCTTACAAAATCTTACATTTGGATTTTAACTATAATATAACATTTTATGTAGCTATTTATTAGCCCACTAATTTAATCCATAATGGACTCATTTAATATAGGTTAACTATTTACTAACCAATTAGCTAACCGAAATCATGTACCTAAATGTACATGTAACCCACATTTATTTGGTTAACATATTTACGCCAAATAAATTATTCAAATAATAATCTTCATCAAACTATTTATTTTATTCAATAAATAGCGTTCTTGGCATGAATATTTCCCACGCGAATAATGATTTGGCGATTTTTTGCGAAAATAATCTATTCGCTCCCACGCGATAACAACACTTAAAACCAACACAAACACATAATCCAGGTTATAAAATAACCTTAAAATACCTATCACAAAAATAATATTTTAATATATCCCATAATATTAATAAACCCAAATTACAAGGGTGTTCTCGATTCGTGATCGTTACATTCTTACTTCTATACTATTATACACTTCGTCAGTTAGTCCATACTAATTAAATTAATTAGCTTTGGCTAACTATTAGACCTCATCTCATCGCTTAATCTATAATAAATATATAATACATATATATTTATTCACTTATCACATAACTTACGTAAATATATACATAACACATATATATTTTACGTTCAACCCTCTACACCTTATAATAAGAATTTTATTTATTAAATTCTTATCATAATTATTCTTCTTAAAAATTCGGGTTGTTACAAGTTGTATTCCTATACTTTAATACATCTGGTAGTCAATTCTTGTTAATTTATTTTACTTTAATTTTAGTTTTAAATTAATTTATTCTCAAAAACAACATTGGAGACCGTTTAAATTAAATTGAATTGGTAGTAAATTGATAATTAGAATAATTGTTAGTATTCGTTCCATGTGGGTTCGACATCCTTCTTACTTCTTTATTACTTGATTGACCGTGTATATTTACGTGTATTTGTCATTATATAAATCGGACATCAAGTTTTTGGCGCGTTACCGGGGAACGGTTCTAATAATTATTTCGTTATTAGTTTTTATCAATTTAGTTTGTTTTTACATTTTTAATTTTTTTGTTTTTAACGCTTTCTTCTTTACAAGGTACACCATGGCGAGCTTTAATTATTAATGGCCTCACACGGGAATGACTCAATCAAGTGCGACATGGATGGATGTATTTGAAGAGGTGGCGGCACATATGGAGATGCTTTCGAGGAATGTTGACGCTTTAGAGGCGCAACATTTTCAAAGAGTTACAGTGAATTGTGATTATTGTGCTGAAAACCATCCGAGTCATCAATGCACCATCGGTTTCGAGTCGACATGGTATGGTGGCAACTTCGGCGATTATCCCAACAGTTATGACTATTCCAATAATAATCATCATGATTGGGAGGATCCGCTTAATTTTTCTCGGAGCTATAATAATCAAGTCCAAACTTTTGCTCCAAGTCAATCATACACTTCAGGATTCTCAACGCAAGTTTCTCCACATGAAGAAGAGAAGGAGTCAAACTTAGAGGAACTTTTGTCCAAGATCATAGCTTCGAATGAGGAGAGTAGGAAAAGTCAGGAGATTTCGGCCCGGAATATTGAGAACCACGTAGAACAGATTTTAAATGCCATTAACAGTCGCCATCAAGGTGAATTTTCTAGTGACTTGGTTCTTGAAACTAATGAAGTACCCGAGCTAATTGTTGAGAATTCTAATATAGAGGAGCCTACCGAGGAGAAACCAAAGTTGTATCCGGACGTGCCAAAAGATGAGGATTCTGAAATGGAGGAAAAGAAAAGTGGGGAGCAGAAAATAAAGGCTGGGGAAGATCCAACCTTGAATTCCAACTCTGATGAGCCGATTTTGATAGTGCCCCATGTACCTTATCCGCCAAAGATCAATGATTCAGGCAGTTTTGCAATTCCGTGCCCAATTGGTAGTCATGTCGTAGGCAATGCTCTATATGACATTAGAGCTAGTATAAATTTTGTGCCATAGTGGGACGAAAAAGGGTTCCAAGAGAAGATAGCTGATCAAGATTCTATTGTGTTTGAGGAGCTTCACTTCAATAATCTGTTCACAGATACAATGGAGCAATTGCCTAGCTTTTTGAAGTTCATAAATAAATTTTTATCTAAAAGTGACAAGCTAGGTAAACTTGAAACAATGTCTCATACTTAAGAAAAGCCCTCAAATGTTACATGGCTATTAATGGATGGACGGTTCCTCAATTTTTGAAGAGGAATTGGATAGTAAATGGTGAACTCGGGCTGACGACTTTAAACCAAGCACTTATTGGGAGGCAACCCAAGTTTAATTTTTAGTTTTTGTTTTTATTTATTTTATTAGGTTTTATAGTAGTTAATAAACTTGCATTTATTAGGATTTAATAAACTTGCTTCTATGGTGTTTACAGGTTATTCAAGTCCAAGTCAAGTGCAGTGCCTTATTCATTCCAATGTGCCTAGCCTATTCTTCAAACTTAGCAGACAAGGAGGAAGATTGTTATATTTTCAAGGAAGTCCTTTGCTTAACTTTTTCCTATTTTAGCCATTGAGGACAATGTCTAGTGTAAGTTTGGGGGTGTGGTCTTATTTTATTTTATTTATTTTAGTTTATTAGGTTTGTGCTTGTTAGAAAGTATGTTTTTAGGCTAGATGAGCAATGGATTGATTGTAATTGATGGCCGATGATAAAAGGAAAAAAAATGAGTTTGATGTCTAACTCTTGGGAAATTAAGAAGCATGCTTAGTTTACGTTTTCACTTATTAGTTGGTTTAACACTATTTGTGAACTTTTGGCACTTATATGCACATATCCATTTGGTTAGCTAGTTGGGGCTTAAAAAAAATTTGGTTAAATGCTTGTGGGAGATATCATTGAAACTCTATAAATCTTATTTAAGCATCGTTTGAAGTGAAGTTTAGGCATTAATATAAGTTTGGGGGAAATGTTGGAGTGTTTTTGAAATTTTGAACCTTCCCGAGTGAAAAAAAGTGGATCATGTGGTGGGTTGAGATGGAGCGTAAAATGCACTCACCCATAAAACACAGGCACGAGATGGAGCATAAAACGCACTCATGCGAGAGAAAGCGAGATGGAGCGTAAAACACACTCATTCAAAAGAGAGTGAGATGGAGCATAAAATGCACTCACTAAAAAGAAAAAAAATTAAAAAAATATTGTGTTTGAAATACTTGGGAAGGGTTCATGTGTGCTTAAATGTTAAAATATCCTTTTTGATCCTATAAATTTATGGTTTGCCTTCATTAGCAGAGTTTGATGTGAAAAGTAAGTTATAGAGTTGATTTGAATTCTTTTATGAGCGTTTGATGTCATGATCTTATGTGAATCATGAGTAGTTGAATATTTGGATATACAAACATACTTTAAGGGTCACGATTAGATGTGGAACTGATGAGTAGGTTGAATTTTAGGCTTTGCATGTTTTTGAAATTTTTCATGAGTTATTGTTTAAAGAAAATTTTTGAGGCCATTGTTCAACTTCGTATTGATTCATTGTTTGAGTAGTTAATTGTTAGAGTCAATAGTCTTATAGTTTTTTTTTAGTTTTGCTCTTAGTGTTTGCTTGAGGACAAGCAAAGGTTCAAGTTTGGGAGTATTTGATGAGTGGGTTTAATACCTATGAATATGGTATTCTTTATCTTGAAATATTATTTATTATTTAGTGTGTTCATGTTACTTTTGATATTTTTATGTTTATTTTGTAGGAAAGGCTAAAGGAGGGGCAAAAATGGACAATTGGAATCAAAAAGAGATCAAAGCTTGGAGTTGTGTTTGAATTTTTATAGTAGCCACTTGGAGCCCAATTTCGACCTTGATTCAGCCTGAATCTCTCAATTCTTAAAGAATGAAAGTTGTAGATCTCGTCGAGAGCTTCGTTTTGATAGGTCACACGTCCCGTAACTCTTCCTGGATCAAAAATTTTGGTCATTTTACCAAAGGACATCGCAGTAGAAAATCTTCCGGCGCGGGGCGCGCCCGACCATCAGAATTTCTGCTACAGTAGCGCGGAGTGTGCCCAAATTGGCCTAGGAGCGGCACGGGGCACGACGGACGTCGTGGGGAGAGTTTATTTGGGTGTTATGATGTCCAAGTTGAGTTGGAATAGGATTTTTAGATACCTAATATGTTAAGGTTTCCATTAAGGCTATAAATACTTGATTATAACTTGGATTTGGGGGACTTTTGACGACAAGATTGATTATCTAACATGGAGGCTTGAAGATTGGATTGGGGAGCAATAGAAGTCAGACATTGAAGACTAAGGAGATTAAAGATTCTCACAAGAGTTTTTCTTCTTCTCTTTATTTTCTTTATCTGTAACTTTGAATGTTCTTATTATTCGAGATGATGGTTTTCATTAGGATTATGAACTAAACTATTAATTAGGAATTCAATGAAACCTTTTGTGATGCTTTAATTTATTTATCCATATTTTCACTTGTTAATTCTAATTGAGTTGTTTGTCATATCTTGTGCTTATTTATTAATTGTCTAGCTAGCAATTAATCTAATATCTTAGATGAAATTGAAAGAGGAAATCTATTATTAGATCTGGATGTGATAACATATGAACTTGTTGATTCTTTCTAGAATAACATGACAATGTATAGGATGAAAATACCTATGTGCCATACGCAACTTGATTAGGAGTTTGTGCATGATGAATCTATTTTAAGTGCCTTGCATGAAAATAGCAATGTAACTGGAATAGGTCTTTTCGTTAATCATTGAAATATGTTAATAAATTGATAGGCAATCCTAGTTAACAATTCATTGGATTAATAAAATGGAAATTGGATAAGGTAACTATTGCAACGCAATTGGGGAAGTTGTATTCCTATACTTTAATACATATGGTAATCAATTCTTATTAGTTTATTTTACTTTAATTTTAGTTTTAAATTAATTTATTCTCAAAAACAACATTGAAGACCGCTTAAATTAAATTGAATTGGTAGTAAATTGATAATTAGAATAATTGTTAGTATTCGTTCCTTGTGGGTTCGACATCCTTCTTACTTCTTTATTACTTGATTGACCGTGTATACTTGCGCGTATTTATCATTTTATAAATCGGACATCAACAGTACCATTGGTATTCTTACCACCAAACTGGAACACAGGGATGTGAATCTGTGTGTCCGTAATTTTTCCAGGGATTTGATTGCCTCCTTGTGCAGAGGATTCGGGTTGATCTTTAGTCGTCTTGCACTGTTCTTTTAGGAGATTGGTTATCTCAGTGACCTTCTTTTTAAAACTCTCGAACTCTTCCTGGGAAATGAGAATGGAATCTAATGCAAGAATTTCGGCCATTTTGATAGGTGGTGTTCGAACCATACGAGCTCGGAGTCTGGTTCTTGGACCAATTTACATACCTAACAAAACGTAGTTTAGTATATGAGGACTCATAAAGATGGATACATGCTAATGCAATGTTTGTTTTGAAGGTTTTTTAATCTTTTCCTGCAAAATAAATGGTTAGTAGTTTGTTTTATGACGGATAAGAAGATGCAGAGTTATGTAATCGAACATGGATGACATAAAGAGTAACAGGGTATGAAGAGACTTCCCGCAACATTGGGTTTATCTGAGGCTGACCTACCCTAAGGTTACTCTCGCGGGTTGTCCGACATAAAGGTCCCCAGATCTTCGCATCTTACTTGATGAGAATGAATTTGATCTTTCAATTGGAGCGGATCTGAGTGGTGCCTTTCCTGAGCCTCGTAAAGGAACGCCCCCTTGAGTCCAGTAATCAAAAACCACGGGTTTACCTCCTGGAGGAGGAATCACACAACATACATTCGCATACATTCATCGTGTCTCACCGCATGCATATGATGACATTGAGCGAAGTAATAAAGCATGTAAGATATTCATCGCAACATTCATTCACACCACACATAAATAAGAAAGGAAGACAAAAAGACTGTATGCGGCTTAAGCCCTCTAACGTCCCCAGCAAAGTCGCTATCTGTCGACGCCAGAGAGAGAATCTTTCCTAATTTTGGTGTTGTTTCTACCCTTTTTAAGATTTTGATTTATTTATTTCGCTTAAAGGGTGAAATTTAGGAAAACAACTGACATAAATACCGACGGGGTTTTGAAAGATTAATTTTAAGGAAGGGCCAATTAGACAGAGAGTCGCCAGTTGGTAAATATTTAAATGGATGTACCAACTCATCCAGATTTTAAGATTTTTTTCGCAATCGAGAGGCCCTAAATGTGACTCCATAAAATTAGTCTCGAAATATAGATTCATAGAGTTTGAGGGTTTGTTTAAGCAAGGGGAAGATGTTAGGCACCCCTCAACTTCCGTGAAAACACGGTTACCGCATCTTGATGTCTTCCTAAGTGTGAGGGGTATGTGTGTGTGATTGGAGAAAGTCTATCTAGCTTTGAGTCGAAATCGTGAAAAGTGCGTTATTTAGAAAGCCACTTAAAACCTCTTTGAGCCTATGCACGGAGGATTTGATTCAAGAAAAAGGTTCACTTTGCTCTTTATTTTGGAGTAAAGCCTTTTGGGGTGACGTTTTGGAAAGCGCAATTTTCAAACCCTTCGCCAAATATGATTCGAGATTTTTGTTACTTTTAATTTTATTCTAGAATCATCTTACTAACCCAAGCGATTTGAGTTCAATTTTAAAAGATCTTTGTTGTTTTTTCTTGAAAATTATTTTTTGGGTGATAAAAGGAAAAATCAAGCATCGAAATGGAGTTGGGGCCATTTGTGGGCATATAAGGCATCGCCATAGCCCCGAACACCCGCAATCATAATTTTCACTATCGCGGGGCCTTAAATCCAGTTTTTGCAGGGTAGAACCCTCGATATCGTTTTAAGGCCCAAGATTACATTTACAACAAGATCATATCTCAATCATTACAATCGAAGAAACGTCCATCGTGGGAATTACGTCAATCTGTGTTAAACACGAGGTTTAAGGCCATGACTTCATTCCTAGGCTCACATAGTTACAATCCCAACAAGATAAAATAAATATATATAATCGATGCCGACGGCGCAAGAAAATGGCTCCCGATGACCCTAATCTTTTAATCGAACAATCAAAACCAACATATCGAGGGACAACTATGCATCATCGAGATCTAGCCAAAAAGATCTAAGATCTAGGAAAATGAGATCAAAAAATTTAGATTCTTATAGATCCGTCGATGACATAGGCGGGATTTAATCAACCATATATCCTAAACTATCTATCAGGTGATTTAATTTATTAGAATCTCTTGACGACGGGTAGGTGGGACCCCCTCATCACTAGATATGGATCTAGGATTGTGCGGGTAAACCATAGTAAAAATAATAAACTCCCCATACAACAATCGAAAAAAAGGGCGCTAATATCAAAAATATGATAATAATTCGTAAATCGGGCATCATCAGGTGATTAGGAGGAAATTACTTAGGAAATCATCTCTAATCACCCTAGCCTAGCAATTAATCTATTGAGAAAGGTTCAAAATGATGGAACAATTACAATCAAAGATATTTCAAGCACAACAAATGAGTACCGCATTAGATCTATTAGATCTATGCCAACATTACATGAAAGATTCGATTTTTCACCTTTGGATGGATAGATTGAGTCTCGTTAAGCTTGAATTTGTATTGAATCTAACTAATCTAATATAAAATTTGATTAAATCTAGTGGATCTAGCTTGAATGGAGTGACTCTCTCTAGAATTTTCGCCTAAATTCTTCCCTTTCTCTCTCTAACTTCTTCTTTTTTTGAAATCTGCTAAAAAATTGCCTTATATAGGCTCCAGGGCTGGCCGCAACCTGCGGCTGGCCCATGTGGGGCCCAGTTGCCTCGGTTTTCGTGTTGTGCAGTTGGCTTTTTGTATTATTCACTGAAACGTCCGTAACTTTCAATCCGGAAAGAGTTGGGAGACATGTCATATCATTCCGAAAAGCTCTTTTCGATAGCTACGCAATAACATAAAGTTTGTCCAATTTTGGGTCCAGGAAGATAGAGCAAACTGTAGAAATAGATCTTCCCATAGATGTCGACCAGTCAACCGTCATGCTTCGCGTAGTTTGTCACTCGGTGGTCGTCATGATAGCTTTATGCATTCATTCTGAGCCTTGTAATCCTTTGATTAAAATCCTCGTGATAGGGTGAAATGAAGCTTTTTCCCTCTTGTCAAGGTTAGATAACAGAATGCCCAATTTCGGGTGTCTACAATGATATATAAGAATCAATAATTACCAATTCTACATGGTTTTATTGAATTTAGGAAAATAAGAGTTAGACCTTGCTAATTTAAAGAGAAGTGGATTCCAAGGCTTGGGATAGCTCCTTTGGTCCTTGTGGATTGATTATATTTGGAGAAGAGATGAATAAATTGAGATTTTATTTTATTTTTTTCGCTTTTTCTTGACTTTTCTGTTAGGTTTGTATATAACGCAAGCATGCAATCAAATTACATAAATAGGACGGAAGCGTGATAAAACGAATTTTAAAATTTTAATACAAACCATCACCATGATCTATCCTTGTGTTCAATTATCAATTAAACGAAAGAGAAAGAAAATAAGAATTATACCCTCGTAGATCAAAGCTTCCTCAGGTATAAGTTCAACTCCTAGTCCTTCATGTTCTCCTCGAATTCCACCGATGAGATTCCTTCCTTTGATCAACGTTAGTCACCCAAATGTTTGGCCTCTAGAGGTAATCCACCAAGGAAGAATAGGTATTCAAGAAGTTGGGTGTTGGCAAAACCCTAGTTTCTATCTCTATAGAAATTGTAAGTACTCTCCACAATCTAATGCAAGAGTATGTAACCCTAATCTATGATAAGACTCCTCTTTTTTATAGATGTAGGAAAACCCTTCCCTAAACTATTTAGGATTAGGGTTTCTATTATAATTAAACTCCTTTAATTAATTATGCTCCTAATCCAATTAGGAATTCATGAGAAAATACTTCTATTAATTAATTCTCAATCCCTATTAAGAATTAAATAATAGTAATAGTAATAATAATAATAATAAGACTCCTCTTATTAATTTATATTTAATATTTTCAAAATATTAAATAATAAATATTAAGCTATTTAATTTATTCTATCTCCATAGACTAAATTAAATACACTTAACTTATTATTACAATTATGCCATTCATTTCTTAAATTAATATTTTTCTTTTGCGGTGTGACCCTTTGGGTTCTCCATATTAAACAGGTTGTGAATAAATCAATTAGAACAATTCTAATTATATTTAAATAAATAAATTAAATTATTTAATTTATTTAAATAAATAATATTTATTCTACAATAAGGATAAGCCCCCTTAGCGATCAACGACTTTACAAATAATATAGATTTCAACATTAATCACAAAAGAACATTTCAGTGCATAGTTACCGTATAATTCAATCCTTCTACCGTACAATGTCCCAATTAAATATAAGACATGGATTTACTGTCAAGTTTTATTTTATTTAGTTATATGTATTTCGATTCCCAAATGCACAACTCTAAATAATACAAATTAGAAACTCCTTTCTAATTTCATTCTGCCTTGGCCAAGGACTACTGAGTTGTCATTTATCGAATCACATAGGACATTCACATCTTTTACTAGACGAGGTAGATTCTTTGTTGATCATTTACCTATCTCCATGTACAACTTATTATACCCAATCATACCCTTTGATATACCCTAAAGGTCTTAAGGGACATGTCAAAGTATAACTCATCATACACAAGATACTATGATGATCTCAAGTCCAAGGATCACTTGTATTACTATCACTAGAGGAATTCCTATTGACAGCCGAGTAAAACTCCATTAGGTATTCCTTAGTGAGCCACGTTCAGTGTACTTATTTTCCAATAAGCACCTACATACTTGCTTTAGTGTCTCCACACAAATGATTATGAGATCAATCATCCTCTTTCTAAGAGCAAGCAACGTATATACTAATCTATCCGGATTCACTAATCCCCTTTTTAGTAATCCAACGATTAGGAACGATTTTAGTTTGTGAGCTATTTAGAATTTAGATCTCATTAGCATGATCACCATCATGATTCTAAAAGCATTGCTCAAAACTATGGGTTTATCACATTTAATATAACAGCACCATGTAGATAATGTAAAAATATCTTTTAAGAAAATAAATTCTTTTATTAATAAATGAATAAGATTACAAAGTATATGCTATATCATATCAAATATGATTGGCTTGTGTGCATACTGCTTTCATTTTCTATGTATCCGGGTTCTCTCGCTATAATTTTCTATATCACTCTCTCTCTCTCTTCATGTGCATGAAATGAAGAAATAAGGAATTAATAGTGTTGAATTGAATTCAGGGAGTAAGTTGTGTGTGTATACGTGGCTCAAGGCCTGAATTGAATTCAGGGAGCAAGCTACGTGTGTATACGTGGCTTTGGCCTTGAGCCACATATATACACGTAGCCTGAGCCTTAAAATCAAGGGCACGCACATGACTAGTTGGGAGGTCCTTTCTCTCTCTTCTCTCCTTAACTTTTCTTGCTTTTCTCATTTTAGACCCCATGATGCTACATTTTTTGAATTTATCCCTCTTTAGTGTTTTCCCTTGTTTTATAAGGCCAAAGTACGAATTTTGGGTGTCAACAATATTATTAATGAATGAATGTATTTATAATCAAGTTTGGCTATAGCAACACACATATTCATTTGCTCTATATTATACTCCCTTCGTCCAGGATAAAAGTCCTGCTTGACTTTTTGCGCATATTAAGAAAGATGATAAAATGACAAAATTGTCCATATTTAAATTCTCATTTAATTACATAGTTTTTTGCACTTACTAGTGATGCTCCATAAATATGCATAAGAAATAGAAATATGACAATTAATACTAAGGGTATTATTGATAGACTCCACGGCACGCTTGCGTGAGGTGGTCGTCGCCCGGATCGTTTCTAACAAGTTGATAGGATGGATAGCTTGCAACACCTTAACCCCTCGCCTATATGTAGACGGTAATCTTGGTACAATTGCTTGTTTAGGAAATTTGCGGAGGATGAACACCAACGACACTTCGACCCCTCGCTTATATTGAAGCGGTAATCTCGGTACTATCGACGATTGATGCGGTAGAAGACGCCACACACAACTATGAATGGTTGTATGATAAGTCAATTATGAATCTAAAAAGAAGAACTAAGGAACACTTAAGAATTCTTCAAAGAACCACAAGTAGAGAAACAAACTCACAATAGTATTGATAATCTGAAAATTGATATGAATGAATGATTTTACATCCTAGCATCACTTGGTATTTATAGGAACTCATGGTGTGCTAAACCATCATCATAAGTCAAGATCTAACAACTAATCACATCACATGTATCAGCCACCCAAAGAATTTAACAATCCAAAACATGTGATGTGTTAAAAGTCCAAATCAGACAACTATAAACTGATCAGCACATTGCAAGCTATTTTCACACCTGATAAATTTCGAATTTGGACTTGGGCCAAGAATGAAAATTGTAGCCCTGGAGTTTCTAATGAATTTAGGCTTTTGAATCACCTCATTTGGAGTTTGGAAACTCAGGTTATGGCCAAAATACGAACTGATGTCAAACTAGTCCAAAAGTGCGGAAATGCTGATTCTTTTGTGTCGGTTCGGGTATGCTTGCTTCCAATGTGTTTATGAACTTCGCGTGCTTGTAACCCGTCTCTATAACCTCTATGCTCGATCCAACCTCGGTCCATAATTTATGAATCATCCCGTTAAGTCCTTCTTTGAAGCGTTTAGCTCGTGTCCTCGTAATGGGTCCAAGTGGCATATGCAATGGATCCACTTGTGTTTTGTCAAGGGCTTGTGAACTAAGGATGTCCTCATCATACCTCTCCTCTTGAAAAGGATTTGTCCTCAAATCTTCACCTACATCAAACGGGCTTAGATCAGAAACATTGAAAGTTGCACTAACATTATACTCACCAGGTAAGTCCAATTTGTAAGCATTGTTGTTAATGCGTTCAAGCACTTGAAATGGTCCATCTCCTCTTGGAAGTAATTTCGAACGCCTTTGAGTAGGAAATCTTTCCTTACGCATGTGTAGCCATACCCAATCCCCGGGTTCGAAGATTACTTGACGCCGACCCTTGTTGGCCTGTTTGGCATATTGATCCGTCCTCTTCTCAATGTTGAGTCTTGTCTTCTCATGTATCTGCTTAACAAAATCAGCTTTGTTTTTGCCATCCATGTTAGTATACTCGGAAACAGGTAATGGTGACAAATCCAAGGGTGTTAAAGGATTAAAGCCATACACAATTTCAAAAGGTGAGAATTTAGTAGCAGAGTGAACAGACCTATTATAAGCAAACTCAACATGTGGTAGACACTCTTCCCAAAGCTTAATATTCTTTTTAATGATAGCCCTCAATAAAGCAGATAGAGTTCTATTAACTACTTCCGTTTGGCCGTCAGTTTGTGGATGACAAGTAGTTGAAAACAGCAGTTTAGTTCCTAGTTTACATCACAAAGTTTTCCAAAAATAGCTTAAGAACTTAGCATCTCTATCCGAAACAATTGTTTGGGGCATGCCATGCAAACGTACAATGTCTCTAAAGAATAAATCAGCAACATGGGATGCATCATCAGCTTTGTGGCATGGGATAAAATGTGCCATTTTTGAAAATCTATCCACGACCACAAATATAGAATCATGACCATGCTTAGATCTAGGTAAACCCAATACAAAGTCCATAGACAAATCAATCCAAGGTTCACTCGAAATAGGCAATGGTGTGTATAACCCATGGGGTTGAACACGAGATTTAGCTTGACGGCATGTAATGCATCTATCACAAATTCTTTCTACATCTCGTTTCATATGGGGCCAATAGAAATGTTCTTTTATCACAGATAAGGTCTTATCAACGCCAAAATGTCCCATCAAACCACCCCCATGTGACTCTCGAACCAATAACTCACGCAAAGAACATGCAGGTATACATAATCGATTCTCACGAAACAAGAATCCATCCATCTTGAAGTATTTACCTACAACATTCTTTTCACAATTTTTAAACTCTTCACAAAAATCATGGTCATTATCATATAATTCTTTGATTTGTTCAAAACCAAGTAATTTTGTGTCAAGAGTATTTAACAACACATACCTTCGCGAAAGAGCATCGGCCACGACATTTTCCTTACCTTGCTTATAGCGAATGACGTATGGAAATGTCTCGATGAACTTCATCCATCGTGCATGTCTCTTGTTCAACTTGTGTTGGCCTTTCAAATATTTCAATGATTCATGATCCGTGTGAATCACAAATTCCTTAGGCCATAGGTAATGTTGCCAAGTTTCCAATAATCGAACCAAAGCATATAGCTCCTTGTCATAGGTAGGATAGTTCAAAGCTGATCCACTCAATTTTTCACTGAAATATGCCACTGGCTTTCCTTCTTGCATTAACACAGCTCCAATGCCTAATCCTGAAGCATCACATTCAATTTCAAAGGTCTTAGTGAAATTAGGCAATACAAGTAAAGGAGCGTTAGTTAATTTTTCTTTAATCAAATTAAACGTTTTTTCCTGTGCATCACCCCACTTGAATCCTACACTCTTTTTGATTACTTCGGTGAGTGGTGCTGTGACTTCGCTGAAGTTCCTTACAAACCGTCTATAGAAACTTGCGAGCCCATGGAAGCTACGAACTTGACTGACATTCGTAGGAGTTGGCCATTCTTGGATTGCACGTACCTTTTCTTCGTCAACCTGTACTCCCTGTGCACTAACAACAAAGCCAAGGAACACAACTCGATCCGTACAAAATGTGCATTTGTCCATATTAGCATACAATTTTTCTTTCCGAAGCACTTCTAGGACAGATTTTATATGCAATGCATGCTCTCCTAAATCTTTACTGTAGATCAAGATATCATCAAAGTAGACAACTACAAATTTTCCAATGAAGGATTGCAAAACATGGTTCATTAATCTCATGAATGTGCTAGGAGCATTAGTTAAACCAAAGGGTAAGACTAACCACTCGTATAATCCATATTTTGTTTTAAAAGCAGTTTTCCATTCGTCTCCCTCATGCATTCTAATTTGATGATAACCACTCTTTAAATCTATTTTAGAAAACACACAAGATCCATGCAATTCATCTAACATATCATCTAACCTAGGAATGGGATGCCGATACTTTACCGTGATGTTATTTACCGCTCGACAATCAATGCACATGCGCCACTTCCTATCTTTCTTAGGTACTAAAATAACTAGAACCGCACATGGACTCATGCTTTCTCTCACGAACCCCTTGTGCATTAGCTCGTCAACTTGCCTTTGCAATTCCTTCGTTTCCTCGGGATTGCTTCGGTATGCCGGGCGATTTGGAATGGTCGCGCCGGGGACAAAGTCAATTTGATGTTCAATTTCCCGAATTGGTGGTAATCCTTGGGGAAGCTCCTCGGGAAATACATCCTGATAATCCTGCAAAAGAGTAGAAATAACACTAGGTAATGAAGTTTTATTAACGTTAGTATTCAAAAGCGCCTCTCTATACCGAAGTAAAATCATTGACTTTTTAGAATCCAAAGCTCGCCTTACATCACTCCTTTTTGCAAAAATATTTGTTTTTCTCTCTTCTTTCTTTTTTTCTCTCTCTTTTGTTTTCTTTTCATGATCTCTCTGTAAGTGTATTTGATCCTCATGCACCTGTTTTGGTGACATAGGACACAAGATAACTTTTCTTTGATTGTGAACAAAAGAGTACTCATTAGTAAAACCGTCGTGTTTTACTCGCCGATCTAACTGCCAAGGTCTCCCAAGTAGTAAATGACATGCCTGCATAGGAACTACATCACAAAGGATCTCATCAACATACTTCCCAATTGTAAACGGTACTGATACTTGCTTGGTAACTTTGATGTCGCCGCTGTCATTGAGCCACTGCAATCGGTATGGGTGAGGATGTTTGGATGTTGTAAGTCCCAATTTCTCCACCATTGTGATGCTTGCCACATTTGTACAGCTCCCACCATCAATTACAACACAACAGATCTTACCATTTACCATGCATCTAGTATGAAATAGATTCTCTCTTTGCTCGCTGCTTTCTTCCTTTACCTGTGTACTAAGCATTCTCCGTGTAACTAACACTTCGCCATGCATAGCAACCTCTCTATCTTCCTCCAACGGTGGCATAGAGTCATTGTCACTATCTTCTTCCTCGGTCTCCAAATCCCCATTATCAAGCAATAACATAGTTCTTTGATTTGCGCATTGATTTGCAATATGTCCCCTGCCTTGACATTTAAAGCATACAATATCTCGATTACGACTAGTAGAAGGTGTATTAGTTTTACCTTGCACCACTTGATTAGCCGCTCCCTGCTTGATTTCTGGCTTTGGTTTGAAAACAATTGGCTTTTCCTCACGCTTCACATTATTGGATTTCCATGATGAACCTGTGGTAGTGTTTATTCGCTGGCCACCTCTCCTCTTAAGTTGCTTCTCTATTTTGATAGCCATGTGCACCATGTCTTCCAATACCACATAATGTTGGCGCTCCACCAAATCTGCAATATCCCAATTTAAACCTGCTGAAAATCGGGCCATGGTTGCCTCATTATCCTCGTCGATGTCAGCTCTAGACATTAGCATTTCCATTTCTTTGAAGTAGTCCTCCACACTCTTGTTTCCCTGTCTCAAATTTTGTAAGTTTCGAAACAGATCTCGATAGTAGTGGCTTGGGACAAACCTCTTTTTCATTACAGCTTTCATTTCTGCCCAAGTCTCTATTGGACGTTCTCTGCACCTCCTTCGGCTGGTCATCAATTGATCCCACCAAGTAACTGCATACTCTGAAAATTCGGTAGCTGCAATCCTAACTTTCTTGAGTTCCGAGTAGTTGTGACAGTCAAAGATCCACTCCATTTTCTTCTCCCACTCTAAATATGCCTCGGGGTCACTCCTGCCTTGGAATGTGGGAATTTTCATTTTGATGCTATCGAGATTGTTGTCCTCTCGATTTCGGCCGCCTCTATCCTTTGCAAAATGTCTCCTAGGGATAAGGTCAATTTCCCGATCCTCTTCCTCGCTAAACCTTTCATCATAGTAATTTGTCTCCGCTAGCCTTGCTTCCTTTTGTTGGGTCTTTCCTTTTGGGCGCCCACCCGGAGGGATTTGAGTTTGTTCCCCTCGAGTGACACTCAATTGATCGATGCGATCATGCACTTGTTCAATAGCCATCCCCAATTGTCTAGAAAATTCTTTCATCATAGCCTCTATCATGAGTTTTGGGTCAAAATTCGATGTAGAAGGTTCATTTTCAATTGTCTTATCTCTTGTGTTAGACATATTTCCTGCAAAACAAAGATTAGTAGAAAGCAAATTCCTCACCACTTCCTTGCGTGTTTCACTCAAACAATATATCACACAAATATGAAACGCTCGTGTATCACACAATGGCTTTTACCCTCTAGTAATCTCACTACTCTTGCCTTTTTCCGCTCGTAGTTCTCTCTAATAGGTTCTTTTGGAATTCACACAAATGTTACCTCAATTTTCCAATTTCAATCCAATAAGAACTTATCAAGAATACAATATAGAAGGTATGACTCTCGGAATACCAACAAGACTTCACAATCGTCAAATATGATTCTTTGTAAATGAAATCCCAATAATAGCAATCAACAATAATAATTTTCTGCAGTTTTTTTTTTCTTTTTTTTTTTCGACTAAAATCCAACAATAAAAGTAAAGATAAGTAACTTGATAGGAACTTAGCTTTGATACCAAATGATAGACTCCACGGCACGCTTGCGTGAGGTGGTCGTCGCCCGGATCGTTTCTAACAAGTTGATAGTATGGATAGCTTGCAACACCTTAACCCCTCGCCTATATGTAGACGGTAATCTTGGTACAATTGCTTGCTTAGGAAATTTGCGGAGGATGAACACCAACGACACTTCGACCCCTCGCTTATATTGAAGCGGTAATCTCGGTACTATCGACGATTGATGCGGTAGAAGACGCCACACACAACTATGAATGGTTGTATGATAAGTCAATTATGAATCTAAAAAGAAGAACTAAGGAACACTTAAGAATTCTTCAAAGAACCACAAGTAGAGAAACAAACTCACAATAGTATTGATAATCTGAAAATTGATATGAATGAATGATTTTACATCCTAGCATCACTTGGTATTTATAGGAACTCATGGTGTGCTAAACCATCATCATAAGTCAAGATCTAACAACTAATCACATCACATGTATCAGCCACCCAAAGAATTTAACAATCCAAAACATGTGATGTGTTAAAAGTCCAAATCAGACAACTATAAACTGATCAGCACATTGCAAGCTATTTTCACACCTGATAAATTTCGAATTTGGACTTGGGCCAAGAATGAAAATTGTAGCCCTGGAGTTTCTAATGAATTTAGGCTTTTGAATCACCTCATTTGGAGTTTGGAAACTCAGGTTATGGCCAAAATACGAACTGATGTCAAACTAGTCCAAAAGTGCGGAAATGCTGATTCTTTTGTGTCGGTTCGGGTATGCTTGCTTCCAATGTGTTTATGAACTTCGCGTGCTTGTAACCCGTCTCTATAACCTCTATGCTCGATCCAACCTCGGTCCATAATTTATGAATCATCCCGTTAAGTCCTTCTTTGAAGCGTTTAGCTCGTGTCCTCGTAATGGGTCCAAGTGGCATATGCAATGGATCCACTTGTGTTTTGTCAAGGGCTTGTGAACTAAGGATGTCCTCATTAATTATGGACAAATTATTGTAAAAAATAGATTATTTAAGGTAAGTAGACATTTAACTTGGGACTACTTAAAATAGTAATAAAGACTTTTATCCTGGGACGGATGGAGTACTTCTTACTAGATTGATAAGATGTGCAAGTTACATACATACATACATACATACATACATACATATATATATATATATATACACACACACACACACACACACACACACATACATACATATATGTATGCGTAGATAAAATTGAAAATAGTAGATAACATTTAACATTAGTTTCCATAATGATTTTCAAATTATGTCATACATGCATGCACATATATACGGTAATGATACATATTGCAAATATTTTACGTCGAATTTTGATTGACAGATACATAGATAAATATTAGTGGTAATATTTTTAGAGAGATGTGTAATAACTAGAACCCTCCTATAATTCCTACCAATCTCATGTATTGATAAGTTTCGCAATTATAATTCGGCGTAACTTTATCACAATACATAACATGACTCATGTATATATATTAGTTCACGGATACAAAGATTTTATACATTGCATCAAAAAAATAGAGATTTTTGAATGATTGGCTTGGTATTGACTCGTGACTAACCAAAATGACTAGATAAAATTATAAAATTATTATTGTTGTTAGTTTCTTTTTATATAGTTATTAATTGTAATGTTTTTGTTAATGGACGATTTAAATACATCAATGAAAATGTCACAATAGTGAGATCAGCTTCGTAAAAAATTAGAGTAGTTTAACCATTAAATATTAATAACATTTCTCAATTGTTTGCATCGTATAAATATTTATAATTTCTAGATATTTTAAATAAAATTAGCACCTGTCACTTTATTTATTGTATTAAGTTATACTATTATACCCACACAAAAAAAAATCAAAGAGGAAGTCGGAAAGGTAATGGAAAGGGCCAAATTTGAATGGGAGATGATGGGTCCTTGAAAAAAGTAGATTTTTTTCCACAAGTCACTCTAATGTCCAAGCATTTAAATGCTATATTTATATGAATTAATGATGAATGAATAAGGATATTTGTAATAGTTTTTATACCTTTATGCACTAGTTCATTTTTCAATTTCAAAGCAATTTGATACTAAATTAATAATCTACCGTATTAATATAATACCTTTTTGGAGAAACAAATGACCTCTAAAATGATAATAATTAAATAAAAACTAATCATAACATTAAATAATATATATAAAAATATGAAATTATTAATAATAACTTTATTCAATCTGTCATTATTAAAAATAAACATAACCTGAGAATAAATTCTCTACTCTTTCTGGTTGTTCGGAGAAACAAATGCAAATTGATACTGTTCATCCATCCACGACAGGGCTCAGAGTTGGGTAGAATGCTTTTAGACTTTCTGGTAAAAACATGACTGACACACCCTTTTATTTATTTATTTTATTTATGTTTTTTCGCCTTTTACATATCATCACTCCGTATTTTCGAAAAGAAAGTACACCTTTCATTCCAAAAAATATATAATATTATTATTGAATTTTATAAAAAAAAATTAAATTCTAAAATTAACATAAATTCAATTAATTTTAATTATTACATTGATGAATATTGTAAAAGTATGCGAAAAGTATTACTAATTATAATATTATTATTTTGTAATTTAAAATTAATCTCGTTAATTTTAAGTTTGAAAATGTCTTAAATTAACTTTCAAAAATTTTATTTTGTTATGAGGAAGTATTTTTTTATTGATTTTTTCTATACTAAGATTTTAGTTGAATATATATTTTTTATAATTCCTTTTATATACTATATTTACAAATTAAAGTTTATTATTGAAAATTAGGGAGGAATAAAGTCATAATACTTTCCTTTTATTCTCATTAAAAAAATTCAGAGTAGATTATAACCAATAGTAGTTTCTAAGCTTAGTTATGTAACTATGTATATTAGTCTACGCGTCCCATAATAAAAATCAGAATAGACTTTATAGTCAAAATTGATAATTTTATAATTAAATATGAAATATATATTTTTTAGACTTTCAAATCCTGAAAGGTTGAAAAATCTATGTGATTTTGTTTTATATCAATCTCCCTGTGAATTCGGCCTCCGTAGAGCTCGATAATCCAAAATTTAGAGTTCTCAAAATCTCAATTTTACATTAAAATTTAAAATTAACAAAATTAGAAGTACTAAACCTTAGCGAATTTCCCCCCGACAATCTAAAATTTAGAGTTTTCAAAATCTCAATTTTATATTAAAATTAAAAATTAATAAAATCAGGAGTACTAAACCTTAACGAATTTCCCCCTTATGTGTTAAAGGGATGAGGATTTGTTCTTCATTGGGGTTTCCTTAAATAATATCCACCTCACTCAACATTAAGAATCAACGTCTTTTCATTCTTTTTTCTTACCAACCATGCTCTCTTTCTCCCAGTCAAACCCTTCCCAAAAAAAAATTAAAATTATTGAGAGTTTACTATATAGAACTATAACCTTTAATAATCCAATTAATTCTAGGAGCTACTGTGATAATTGGAAATTATTGCTTTTCGTAAATAGGTCTGATGAAGAAACTTTGCAGTAGTTACCAGAATTTACTTGCAAATTGTGGAATTTTGATTTTTTTTTTCTTTCTCAATAAAATGCATTTATTCTTCAGTTTTATTTTTTGCATTCTTATAAATTTCAGTTCTTAAAAGTAATTGAGTTTACAACAAAAAATTTATGCAAAAGATGGAGATAATTACTGTGACGGTTTACTGAGAAACTGGTGTTAACTATTTTCAGTGGTAGTACTGAACCACGGTGTTCGCAAACTTTAAGGAGATGGAGGGGAGAATTTTGAGAGGATGAAGAGAAAGTGATGCTAGTGCTTAGATGGCGTTGTGGCATGTTGGAGGTGTATGTGAAATAAAAGAGCACTATTTTTACACCATCCCCTCTCAAAGGGATCCACTTAATTTTAATATCAGAAAAAATCATTTGAAAATATCAAAAAATACATGTAAAAATATTAATTTCCAAAACAAAAATATGTTGGGCAATTAGTAAGCCATAATCCTTTAATCAGTTGATACAAACTCAAGTGTGCAGAAAAAGAGAAACAACGCCCGAACAAAAACACACACACACACACACTCAATACTCCTGATACCAAAATCATTAATAAATATTCATCACCATCAATCGTTGTGATGGAAAGTGAGCAATCGTTGGAAAACTATACCGTCGAGACATAAGACATCTTTCACAAATTTATTTCTACCAACTGTAAGAATGCCACACAATACATCCAAGTATCCTACCGGGACACAATTGAAATTAAAGACGCAATACATCCAAGTATCCACAACAGGGTACACAAAATTGAAATTAAATCAATCAAAAGACTTCATCATCTTCCTCTAGGGAAACATTGACTCGGCCATTAATCTTGCCGAAGCTGCAACCACAAGACAAAATGAAAGTTGGACGAGATAATTGTGTATCACTAACGTAAAAATGTCAACAGCAATAAAAGTTAAACGGCCCTGTCAGTTTCCCACAGCATAAGATGGTACTGCACATATATATAACTATACAAGCACAATATTTAAGTTAGCCAAAGCTGAGGAAGATACAGCAGTCGGCAGATGTACGCCAGATCAACAAAACCAAACTGAAAATCACAATGGGAAAATTTTTAATTTCTTACTTTTACATGTTCGAAAAATAAATATCAAACTCTTTCCCATTTCCTTTTCCGTGTAAGGGGTTGTTTATCCCCTTCACAGTAGCGGATTCTTATTCGAGGCCCTGACCAGTTACTGTATGGAGGATCATTAGTATGAATGTGGGTGAGGAATGATCATTATGCAGTATGCTTATATCACCATTTAATATTCGTAAAATAAGAGAGAAATCAAAGAGTTCAATCATCATCTTGAAGAGTAATTTATGTTCCCTGATACTTCAATCTAACAAACCAAAAAAGAAGACATACTTGAGTCAACCACCGAAATATCTACTGAAGGTCGGCTTATCAAACAGATCTTGATTTAAGTCATAAAGGAAATTTCCTATCAGCCTTCTCAAATAGGGTTGCTTTGTTCCTTATTGAACTCATTCCTCTATATAAACAAAACTTATCTGAAGTAACGACTTCAGGGTCGATGCCAAACCAAAGCATACAACTCTAATAACAAATAACAAATCAAGCAAAATATTGACTTATTGAGGAACACTCGTACCATAAATATCTCCAAGTCTAATAACAGATAAGATTATAACATTCAAGTACAACTCTAAGACATAACCGTAGACAAATATATGTTCATATCAGTAAAGAAGTTGGAATTTTTATTTGATCCTTGTAGTTATATAGAAGACATTTAACTGAATACTAATAGTAGGGAAAAAAGCTAAGGGAATCAGTAAGTTAGAAATATATAAATTAGGAAATTAGTAAGTTAGCAACAAACCAACATCAAAATTCAGTAATTCACCAGACACACTGATGAAATTTTAAATATTTTTATAGATATACATATATCGATATAGTAAGTAAATTTTATATATTCAAGTTTAATGAAAATACTAGCACCTATCATAACGTATCTAAAAGTATCCGATACATAACCAGAACTGCCAGTGGAGTGTTGGTGTCCGAGACGTGTCTGCCACAGACACGTCAACCTCCGAGATGTGTCCATGCTTCATAGACGAAACATAATGTGTCCCAAAATAAAGGTCTAATTGACTATCTAATTCTTCTGAACATATAAATTACAATGAAAATCCCCTTATCTCAAAAGAGAATGCAGAATACATCCACAAAAAGTCCATGATAGATGTATCCCTAACCCAGCTCATAAGAAAAGCTAATGATGTGTATCTCATACATTTTATCAAAAGAAGGCATGAATGGTAAGACAGATTTATTAACACCAATATGGATAACTAGTCTACATGGCACACACTACGTGCGTGTTAAAGGGGAAAAATAGGATGCTAAAACATAGGGGTGGGAGATAATGGGAGAGAGAAAAGTGAATAGAAGGCCAACATAAAGAAAGGTAGGGTAAAATAGGAAAGTAAAAAGGCTTCCCAATTTTGTTACACCAAATTAACTGACAACTCTTTCCTCCGCTTTATAATATTAGATCAGATGCCTGCCCTAGCTCGGCTCAACATTCTAGGATATAACAATACAGCGCATTTGCACAGCCAAGTCAAAAGAAGAACAGATAATTAAATCAAAATACTCTCATAGCACTTGGAGACTCAAAAAGCAAACTATTGACAATAAATTATTTCTATTTCTTGTTTTTTGAAAGAAGTTTTATTAGAAAGAAGAAAGAGTTGAAATTAAAGAAAAACTCATGAGGGTGTAACAAACCAAATTTCCAATTGGTGAAAAATAAGCATAGGTTAAGTGTTAGAGCGATTTAAGGGTTGAGATTGGTTTTTAAAGTCAATGGTTAGGATTAATTTCAGCATTGCATTTTTATTATATAAGTCAGAGTATGCAACACATCGAGGATATGCATGAAATGAATTAAAACTTCTTCCCCAATCTATCTCTCTCTCTCTCTCTTTTTCCCTACAATTACTTTCAAAGTCTACCGAGACTATAAATCGATAACAATGGTGCTTTCATTGAGAGATTCTATGGTGGAAATTAACGTCAACCAATCCATGGAATCAATGGATAAACAATTGGTAGAACCGAGTGATTTTTTGGATGAATTATGGAGCTATGAAATGAAAAATCAGTGACTCCTAACAGCAATGGAGATTCAAATATTGGAGTTGGAGTACAATGAATTTGTGATGAACTATTTTGTTTATCATCAACAATCCAACATTGTGCCAGAATATGAGAACTCGTTTTTGCAACTTAAAAGGTGGGCAGAGACTTGGAATGAAGAAAAATTTGATGAAGACTGGGTTGCGAACAGGCTTTATCAAGTCGTAAATTTGATGAAGACTAGGTTGCAAACAGGCTTTATCAAGTCGTGCCTAGGCAGTAACGCCAAGATTCGTCCACGCGCCTCAATCACTATATTACTCCGTAATTACATGCATGGGTGATGGGTGTGGTCATTTAGGGCCCAATAAATCACCCCATAACAGCGACGCTTAGGCGTCCAGGGGGTGGAAATTATTAAGGCATTTGGACGACTTGGTTGGAGATGTGAAAGGCGAGCGCTTAGCTAACAAAGGCGACGCCTTGGACGACTTGGACGCGACTTGGACGACTGGAGTTCAAAGCAGTCGACTTGGTTATTGTGGGTTGATTTGACCCGAACTTAACTGGGTAAAAAAAAAGGAGCAGCTGCTAAAACCTAATCGATCGATCGATCACAACAACTACAAAGAGGGAAAAAGGAGAGCAAGTCAGCAATAGAGAGGGAGAAATTAGACTTACCGGCGTCGACTATAGTAGATCTACTCCGGTAGCTCGCGATCTACAGGTATGCTTCTTTTTCTACTCTTCTTCTTCTCTAATTCTCTTCTTCTACTTCTATTCTTCTTCTTTTCTCCTCTTCTTCTATTCCAAGTCTCCGACCTTTTTTTTTCTTTCCGTTATCCTTCTGGGTATTCTGCCCAATTTTTATTAACATGTTGCCCAATTTTTTTTCTTTCTTTATTTACTGTGTATTCTGCTTTGTTGGTTGTTTCTCAAATTTTTTTCTTTCTTTTATTTCCGGCCTATTCTTTGTTGACTGTTGCTGCGATTTTTTTATATGATATGGTAATTGGTATGCTTTGTTGCTGAATAAATGATTAGATTTAAGAAACCTTAGAGGGACCCAAATATAAAATCTTATAATCAATTTAGAGAAAATAGATTTTTTTTAAATCTAGTAACGCGTATTCTGCTTTGTTGAATGCTGCTGCTCAATTTTTTTTATATGATATGTGATTCATTGTTGTCTTGTACTTATAATATAGTTATAAATTGTTCACTTTTTGTTGTGATTTGATAAGCTACAACCTGCATTATGAATATAGTAAATCATTAGAAATATAAATATATAAATATTCATATAAATGTTAAATATATATAATTTTATACGTATAAAATTTACATTGTTAACAACTTCTGAACGACTAGTCGGGCGCCTTGTCACCTAAGTGCTTAAGCTCTCGGCTGTCGCCTCGCCTCGACTTGGCGCCTTGATAACTATGGTTGCAAACCAATTTGTTGTTGGGTTGAAGGAAGAGATCGATAAATGTGTGAAGTTAGAGTCTCCAAATTCCTTACAGAGAGCCATTGTCTTAGCAAAATGGCCAGAATTGTGCCTAGTAGACAAGGTGTTTGACAATAGTCCTGCGCCAACTAAAGCTAAAGCTAATTCAGAAATTAGAAAAGAATATGCATACCATGAGGAAACTGAGCGAGAGCCAATCATGAAGGTTAATTCTATTTGTTCTCATTCTCTCATTTTGGTCTCTGTGTTTGCTCCTTTTCCCTCCTCATCACTTATAAATGAATATGGGTATCAAGTGTTTGATAAAATGTCACAGTGGAATAAGGAAACTTGGAAATCCAAGTTGAGGGAATATGGTTTATATTGGGCTGAAAGAGGAAAATTTGAGACTAATGAGTTTTCTTTTCGCTAATTCTTGACACTAGATTTGTCAAATTATGATTATTGGGTTGTGTTTGTTGAATATGAAATTTTCTATTTGGTTGATGTTAAGGAATTAAGTGATTTGATTGATTATAAATTTGCTATGATGTGTGAACAATCAACCCAACTAGAACTAGCAGGAGAAAACAAAGAAACTACAGACAATTTGGGATTTGGAAGAAAGTTTACTGAAAAGGAACCTACTGACTTGTTGCTTCAAGTTATATCTTCCTCTTTAGACTCCAAATTATTGAGGAATGGCATCTACTGGATAATGCCTCTACAAAACCTTGTATGGTTATCATCCAACACGACAAGATGATTTGTTTGTTAATTCTGTCAAAAATAATTTTGTGGAATACCTTGTGGATCAAAAGATTGATCTGTTGCAGTATGGTAGTTCAATTAAAGGCAAATGTGATACCAGTGCTGAAGAAGGGGTTAGAATCCTTGGAGAGGGAAAGTTCCTGGTATCTGATAGTTTTCTAGGGAATGAGAGGACCACATACCGTCCGACTTCCAAGATTCCACTTGGAGTTGGTGAATTTCCAATCCTATTCACGACACCATATTTGCTGAATAATGGTGGATGGGCAAGCCTTGTGGTATGCACAAAATGAGACGAAAATAATGCTGAAATTAGGTAGCAATAACGGAGCCTTCCAAGCAGCCTATGTACAGGCATTTGCGAATGAGAATTCTCTGACTGCACAACAACTTGTAGCAAAAGATATGAACCATGGAATAACTAGGGATGGATATGGAATGGAAAATGGTGCAAACCAAAATGTAATCTCATCGTTCAATACGTGTGGACTAAATTCTTTCTCATCTACACTTGTTCCTTTTCATTCAACTTTCAGTTTCACTGGAAACCCAATTATATTTGAGTTATGCATCTTGAGGCTTCTCTCAATGTTCAGCTCCTTAGAAGAAAAATTGTTCCAAGTGTTAAGTGAAAACTATCACCGGAAGATTAAAAAGGGTGCTTCAATGGTAGAGGGACAAGTCAGGTTCGATCCACATCTAATAATCACAGAATCTTGTGATGCGTTAGGGTGTACATCGAGTTACATTCGTGTTCAAGCAGTTAGGGTCTTGTCACAATTTGAAGTCATGATTGTTCAGGATGAATACATGGGTAACGAGTTTGGTGCAGAGACAAAGAGTAATAATTTAGAGGTGACATTATTTTACGCGGCTCTATGGTGCATGCTTTGTCTTCTCACTATCGACATCATTTCATTCTACAAGATATATAATACAAACAAGGACGTGCAAATCATTAAAGGAACAATAGCGGCTGTAGTTCAAATTACTAACGGAGCCGTGTATGTTACTCATCAATTCTTTTATCCTAAAGATCTCAAAGGGGATGTTCTTGATGAGAAAGAAAAATTATCAAGAACACATGATGATTTTATCCATGTTACTAACTCTGTAGGTTCTCATTTTTATTTTGGGATAGACTTGTAGAACTGCCACTTGATCAAGAGAGTAATTCTTCAATATTAGTCAACATTATGAAGTTAAAAAAATTGTTTGACCCTCAAGATGACCCACACAAAATGTCTCAGGTGGAGAATTTTGTTATTAGTGAAGCCTGATCCAAACT
This sequence comes from Aralia elata, assembly GCA_034770075.1. Lineage (NCBI taxonomy): Eukaryota > Viridiplantae > Streptophyta > Magnoliopsida > Apiales > Araliaceae > Aralia > Aralia elata. The sequence goes on from CM068377.1 coordinate 68,119,686, forward strand.
TTAGTTCAGAGGTGATTTACAAGGGATGGGAAAATGATTCAAAAAGTAAAGAACAAATTATTGATATGGAGGGGAATGACGGTGCTAATGGAACGTACTTGAAGCATGAAGCACTTATAGTGATTGGGACAAATGCTCCTAAAATCAACCCTTCAAGAGAGTACCAATTATACGCAACCTGTTGACGCTTTGGCAATTATGGATCCTTTCGGTTGTGTCAATTTTATTCTTCTTGGTACATTGATTGAGCAGTCAACTTCGAATAGAAGGCAAACTAGAGAAGCTCTAATCAATGGTTAGAAACATTTCCTCACATATGGGAGATCTTTCTGTGTGATTCACATGGGAATTCTAACATGGACATTAACAGTTAGAGGAACTGTATGCTACTCGGCTGAACTCCAGTTAGGATTTTGTTTCGATCCAGGGGGCACAAGTTTGCTAACACCACAGTTGGAGAATGCAACGATTATCTTAAATTCCACCTTGTGGACAAGGTGCTTTTTGACAGAAAGGTAAGTAAATTTATAGGTGCTTCTTGCAGTGCATTATGAAATGGTATGTGTGAACGGAAATGTGGTACAATCCTCTCCATTCATCTTGAAAGATGTTCTTTTTGCTGAATCTTTTCATAGATTGCTCATTTGGTGCTCAATACAACCATCAGATGAGTAAAATATGCTGAAGCACATAGCGAGGACATTCGGTTATTGTACCACCTTGAGGACAAGGTGGTTTTTGAAGGGCGAAGTATTGTAACAAACCAAATTTCCAACTGGTGAAAAACAAGCATAGGTTAAGTGTTAGACTGATCTAAGGGTTGAGATTAGTTTTTAAAGTCAATGGTTAGGATTAGTTTCAGCATTGTCAAATCTTTTCTTCCTTTTTCTCATAGAATTTTACATGGCTGAAAGCTTAAAATTACCTATTTTCCTATAATTTAATTATAAGGCCAGCCAAATTTACAAAGAATAATTTTAATTTTCTAAAAAACAAACTTATTCAAATAGCCTAGCATGCGGACAAGGTCCAAACAAAGGATCAATGAAATAGTACTGCAATTTGAAGTTCTGGAATAAACAGGGGCCAGTAGCATAATAAAAACTACCAAAAAATCCTGTCCATATAATATACTCCTAATTAACATAAATAAAAAATTGTATGGAAAAAATTTAACCTTAGATAAGAATTGATTGAGTTGTTTCTTACCGAACGCTCTCATATTTATAAGACTGTCATTCTATATTAAAAAAATTAAAAATTAAAAAAAAAAAACAAAAAAAAAACAAGTTGCTACTCAATTAATATGTGGTTCCTTTTTCTCACTCACTTCTCTAAGTAATAGCTAGGCCCTAATTATTATTGCTTATAATAATTTTTCCTTTGTTATGTACTAATAAGAAGACTTTATTATTCATCCGATAATGATAATTTTGCTATAATAGTGACAGTCTAACATTTTTGTTCCTAGACGACCTTACTTAGCTACATAATCTTTTCTTTTCTTTTATTTTCTATTCACATAGACTTCAATTAACAACTGAGTTGTGCTACATATATGTTATTATATAAGTCAGAGTATGCAACAGATTGGGATAGGAATGAAATAAATTAAAACTGTTTCCCAATCTATCTTTCTCTCTTCTTCCCTACAATTCCTTTCAAAGTCTACTCGAGAATATAAATCACTAACAGAGGGACTGCCCGCCAATCTCTATGAAACATCTAAAAAACCTTAAAAACAAAATCGCACCCCAAACAATTTCCCAGAGAGTAACGCCCACAATTCCTGAACACATTAGCGAATATGAAGAGATTTCTTTGCCCTTCCCCTCCCCAATGTCCTGTTAGACTCGACCACCAATAAGTAATAACAATAAAATACCAGTACTACCAAAGAAGTGCTTTATATTTGAAACAAATGAATCAGATCTGCTAGAAGGGAGAAAATGAAGCATTTCCATTATCGAATTTACACAAATAAATATCCAAATCTCTGAGTCACAAAAAGATGTTATAGGACGAGAATGGAATACCTTAGAGGGGATACATTTAGATGGAATCAGTGGCTCCCCTGATCCTTGGCGTGCTGCTGGTGCTCGAGGTGGCGACGCTCCTCGGGAAGAGCAACGAGGTAAGAGAAGATCATGCCGCCGAAACAGACGTGATAGAGCGGATCAATGGAGCTGGTCTGGATATACTTGGCGTGGTAAGAATCCAATCCTCTTTTCACCGATTCCTTCACGTAATCCATGGTGAACATCGGCTTCAGGTGAGCCGGCAGCTCCCTCACCTTCATCCCCTTAATCTCCTTGTAGAAATTCCTCATCGCCATTCTCGATAGAGATTGAATATGAAACCCTAACCCTTTTTTCAATTAACGAGAAAGGTAAATAATTTTCTTCGCTTATGTCTATTTTTCGGAGCGCGTGGGATTCTTTATGGTGTTTTTAATAATAACAAACTCATCGTCCCGTGCAAAGCACGATTTTTTTTTTTTATACTAATATATTAAAATATATTAATTATAAGAATAATAGATTAAGGACTCGTTTGATAACATTTTATTTTTGTTTTAAATTTTGAAAAGAAAAATACTAACATTTTTTATTTTGTGTTGTTCTTTAAAAGAAAAAACAAAACAGGTTTGGCTAACCTTTTTATTACGTTAAAAACGAAAACAAAAACAAAATAAACATGTTTGGTTGACATCATTTTTATTTTTATTTTTTTTTAAAAGTTTTAACTATAAAAAATAATGTCAATTTATGTCATAAACAATGTTCCATATGCTTATCAAATATATTTTTAACACGATCATTCACCATTAAAATACAATTTATTTTAAATACATACATAGTCAAATAAATTGGTTCTAGAGTTTAAACCTTTGTTGTTTACAATTCAAGTATTATAATCTTGCCAAAGACTATTGGCAATTTGATCCCTAACTTGAGCCATTTGACGAAGATGTCTTTGAGAAATATCTATTTCTACCGGATTTTGTGAACTGCTTTCAGCATTTTTTTCACTAAATTCAGGCATCAAGTTTTCATTAGTATACTCCTTGAATAATTTATCTTCTTTATTTTACTTCCTTATAAAATTGTGTACCGTAGAACAAGCAAGCGCTATATATTTTTGTGTTGACACAAAATAAGGAGGCATTTGCGTCAAAATAGGAAATCGAGCTTTTAGACTCCAAAGCATCGCTCAATAACATTTCATAATGAAGAGTACATATAGTTGAACAACTATTTAAGACCTTTTACATTTGCGTCCAGGACCTCGCTAATCTTGCAAATGATATCTTTTTCTTTTGTATGACGTTAAGAATCCCAGCATGTTACTGTATCCAGAATTAATCCACGACATAGAATTTCTCTGCTTGCAAACAAATTTTATAAAATAAATACAAAATATCAAACTATAAGGTATACTAGTTACCTCCTTTGGGTGTTGGAAAATTATTTTCTTCTTCCATTATTGTCCCATAAAAAATTCTTAAATCATTTGCGGTTCCCCTTCCCAACCAGCCATAACATATGTAAACACATATCAAAGGAACATATGCACATAATAGTTTGCGTGGGATTAATTTTCCTACCACGATATAGAATTTGTTGATGAACAGGAATGCATGCGTCAATATGTGTTCCGTAATATCTAGGATTGTTAAGGATCTTAGGCGGAGCAACACTTTGATCAGGAGGAGGTATTAGGTAAACTCCAAGCTTACACACTTTCTTTAGCACATGATTGAAATATTTTGATATTGTTTCTCCTGAATGTTGGAATCTTTCTTGTGCCATGCGATTTCTTTCATTATGGCTAATTAATTGTATACAAAAATATTGCCGCCACTTGCTCTTGAGCTGTAACATACCTAGAATCTCTTAATCCACATTTATCTTTTAGGACTTCAACAAATTGTATAAAAACATGTGGATAAATTCTTAATTCATTATAACACCTATTGTCATGGCCATTAAGTAACTCCAATACGTGATCATGACCTGTTAATTTAGAAGTCATACATGGCATTTTGTTCATATATAATATTTGGTATTCTTCAATACCAAGTACAATCAAGAATTCGATAAATTCTTCATCTTCTTCCTTAATCTCATCATAGTTATTATCTAGATTATTATTGATAAATGGATCCATCCTGTTAAAACAATACAAATAAAAGAATAAATAGATATACATGATAAAATTTTAGGATGAACATAACAATTTAACTAAATTAGAAACTTTATTATAGCAACATTAATTCAAATTAATACACAATTGCTCAACCACAAATTAAACTATAAGAAATTTAAAGCAATTCAAATATATTAATGACCCAATCCCTCTTTCTATTATCTGGCATATCCAAGAACATTTCCCTCCAAACTACATCCTCTCGTAGCAGCTTTGCAGCCTTTGCATAAGATGACCCATCAATGTCCTCAAAGTTATTTAAAATATCCATGCATTCTTTCAATTTACTAGGCATTTGGTTAGTCGTTGTTGATGCGTCATAACTATCACCTAATGATCCCATAGATGCGCAAGAACCCATATATTTTTTTCCGTAAGTTCTACCTTTCTCCTTGAAGTTTCAGCAAATGAATTTAACGCAGATGTTAGATAAGCACCGTATCTTTCCTTTCTTTTATGAATTTTGTTCGTCGGGGTGGTGGACCTACTACCTTGACGGTCAATTGGTGACTCACTTTTATGAGTTTCTTCTCCTTCTTCACTTTCCTCATTTTCAGAATTTGAGGGCATTTTTGTTGAAGGATGAGCATGTACACCAGTTGTTGTTGTATCTCCATATATAGTTTGCAATTAAGGATAATAAGGGCAACCTTTCTTCTTAAATCCTTTTGCATATGTGTCCACCTAGCATATTATTTTATGTAAGTACGTACAAACATAATTCAAATTGAAATTAATCTAAAAATAAAATATAATTTGATTATAATTGTTCACCTTCATTAATCTTGTCCATGTATCTGGCTCAACAGAAACCTTTCCTCTTATAGGATCTCGAGTGATTCCAGTTTGTTCCAACAGCCATGAAAAGTTCTTATAAATACTCCTCAAAGCATTAAACTTATTCCTCAATTGTTCATCATTGTATTCGTATCCAGTTTGTATTACCATTTCTTTTTTAATCTCACTCCACCCTATTCTATTGAAACTAGTAGGCATTTTATTATTTTTCCTTACATGCTCTTCCACCAAATTATCAAAAAAATAGTACTCTTATTCGACCATGGGCTATCTTTTTCGCTACGATTCACTTCAACAACATCATCATCATCATGTTCAAGTACATTATTAAGGTCATTAGCAGCCATCTGCATACATGAACAATGTATTAAGGTCATTGGCAACCATATTGGAATGACAAGTAAATACATGTACATGAGCAATTAAAAACTAACAAACATAATAGGAATTAAGTAAAATAAACAAATGAATAATATTCATCTAAAAATAATAGGCAGGTACTGACTCAGATTAGTATCTTTCTTTTATTTTTTTGGTGAGCCTCTTGGTTTTCGTTGTTGGCTTATAGGTTCTATACTGTGGTCTTATGTGGGTGCAAATGACTATATTTTGATTCAGTTTTGATATGGGGTTAGCTTCTTTTTGAATCACTCTGTTTTAGTGGGAGGTATTTTAGGTAAAATTATGTTGATGTTGGCATTGCATAAGAGGAGTGTTCTTTGATTTATTTTGGTGAGAGTTTGCGTAGGGTGTTATGATGCAAGAATCAAGTGTGTTTATGTTGTCGAATTTGTTTTTTCTATGGAGCAAATTGTGAGTCAGATTTTTATTGTCCTGGTCAGTTTCAGACCAGCTTCATGACATGTTTTGGCTTTGTCAATATTTGCAATGGTTGGTTTGGGAGCAGGTTTTATCTGTTAAGCAAGTTGTTATTTTGGTGCTGCAAATTGAGGAGTTTTGGATGCAAGTCTTTATGGCTAATTAGTGCAGTTTTACTAGCTTATAATCAGTTTTGAAATCTTTATAATTGGAGTATTTTCAAGATGATTTTCAGTTCAAGATATTTGCTTTGAGGTTTCCTTTATGCTTATGAAGGGCTTTCAAATGCTATGGAGTTTAATTGGTTTTTATGTTTTTGGATTTTGATAAGAGTTGAAACTTTGTAATCTTTTGTGGCTTTATCTTGGATTCATCACTGTTTGGTATTTTTTTCAAGTATTAATGATTATTTTTTTTGTAGATAAAAAAAAATCTAAAAATAATAGGTTTTTCTACCCAATAAAATAACAAGTGACACGTGATTATCTGAACTCTATATGAAGACAGTTTTTAAGAATTTTATAATTTCATTCTCACTGTATGTACATATTACAGTATTATGACCCTTGAATCAAACAATCCAACACCGAGAATAAGTATTTAAGCGAGAAACCTAGATCCCTTCATTTAAAAATCTACTCATCCAATTTATATTTTGCAACTGCCTACCCATTTTCAATTTAATAACAAGTGGAAAAGTAAATGGCCCTTCAAAGAATTAAAGCAATATGAATCTTTCAGAAGAAAAAATAAAAAAACAAGACTCCAACCATATTACGTGAATCTCGAACAAACGGTGACTCATGCCAACGTTGTAGGTTCCCCAGTTTGGTAATATATCTGCATTGCTTTAAATTTATTTTAATATATCTAGAACTCTTTGAAATTCTTCTTTTTATTTACATTCCTATATATCAAATTATTATTTGCAGTTCAAAGTGATAGTAATAATCATATTTTTTTATACTATTATGAAAATATTTGTCATTTTATGTGAGCACCGTAACAGCGTAACTAATGAGTGCGTCTGGATTTGGCCAGGCTAGGAAACGGTGTACACAACTATGCCAGTTAGACTATTATAAATGCAAAACACCCAGGGAATATGATAAGCAAAATCTATAGTCATCATACTTTATTTGTTTTCCACTCTAAACCCTAATTATATCATTTTCCTAAACCATAACAAATACATCAAGAAAGAGAGAAGAAGTAGATTTAGGTATGAAAATATATGAGCACAAATTCTACATCTGTAAGAGATGAACGGAAGAAATAGAGTTTATAACGAACCTTAAGTAGTAGATATGAAAATTGGAGAAGTTTGGATCGTTGTTGATGAGAAAATTTGTCCTTTGTTATTAGAGACGATAATGAAGTTGGGGCCGACTTTGGTCTTTAATTTATATTTATATATATAGTTGATTTTTCTTGCTTCTAGCAAGGTTTGGTATCCAAACCTCATTAAACTATGATTCCTCCGCGTGTTTTTATTTTGTGGGGAAACAAAACAAAAGCGTCTTTTTTTTTATTTTGAGTTTTGAGCCCAAAAGTTAAAACGTTTGTAGAATAAAAAAAATAGAAACAATTACCACACGTCATTTTTAGCAACTGTTATTAAAAAAAGCTAAATAAAAACAAAATAAAACGGTTACCAAATGAGCCCTAATATCGTGTAGAATATTTTTATAAGAAAATTATTTCTTTTTAAATATATTAATTAACTAAAAGCACTCTTAGTATTCTCCCTTTTGCTCTCACAAAAAGCCCTAACTTACTCTACGGTTCTCAAGCCCTAATCAGATTTATTTGTGTTTTAGCAAAATCAACTCCTAAGATTATGTCAACCAACCAAGTTATCTCTAGAAACCAATTATGTTTTGATGGATTTGAAGATGTGGCGCCTCACTTCATCACTATACTCAACTTGGTAAGGAAACCCGGATTCGCTGAATGTCTCAGGGAAATACTTAAATCTACACTCAACAAGTAGAAGAATTTTATCTAAATGGCAAGATTGAAAATAGGGAGATAGTTACAAAGGCGAAAAGTGTGGTGCTCTCTTACTGTCCCACGGAAATTGGTCTGCTTCTAGGTTTACCTAGCCAAGGTGATTCTGACTTCAGCAAAGTGAATAAGTAAAAAGGACTGGACTTCATAGGTTATAAAAAGGAAAACCTAGAAGTCAAGGGACTAAAAAAATGGATTTCCCCTAGGACTTTGAGTTCCTTACCGATATTGTAGGTAAATGTATTCTCTGCAAGGATTCAGCTCATGACTCTGTCAGTGAGCTTCAACTTCAAATCATGTCGGTCATCACAATAAAGGTGAAGATCAACAATAGTGAAGTAGTATTTGGATGGTTATCCAAATGGTTCAAAGATGCAGAGAAGAGGAAGAAGGACAATAAACCCCTTCCAAAGATGTATTTTGGAAGATTTATCAATATTCTACTGAAGACAAAGCTCCGTCAACACCTAAAGGAGAAGGATGGTGAACCATTGAACGACAACAAAAAGATCACCAAGAGACACTTTGACAACTGGAAGAAAAATCCAGTAGAAATCAATAAGTCAAAGCAGTCTAAAGGAAGCGAGAGGACCGTCGCTGAAGTTCAAAAACCTGAAAAGGTTTCTAAGAAAAGAAAAGTTATTGAGTTAGAGGAAGGTGAATCTCATGGATTAGCCACACCTGAGACACCTGCAGCAGAGGCTTCAACTGCTGAGAAGCCCTAAAAGAAGAAATTGAAGATGAAAATAGAAATAATTCCCAAGGATACTCAAAAATCTTCACTCAACGATTATAAGGAGAGGGAAAATGAAAGAGAAAAGGACAACTCTGAAGTTAATCCTAAGGAAGCTGAACCTACCTTGGAGGAACTTGCAAGGGAACGTACCTGGAGGGTGAGAAGAAGAAGATTCATCAAAACCCCTTCATAGACCATTCCTGAAGAAGATGTAGAAGAGGATGCAGTCCCCATTGCAAGATCTTTCTCTTAAATCGTAGAATTTCAAAACTCTCCGATCATAGAGAAAAAACTTGATGCTGCTAAAGAGGCTAGGATAGCCAATGAGCCTGAGCTTATGGTTGAAGAGATGGATGTGAAGGCCTCTAAGCATGAGCCAAAGAAGATGGGAAGAAGGTTGAAGGAAATGACTAAAAAGAAAGTTATTAAGGGGAGAATAATAAAAAAATTAACTGAGCAAGTAACGGAAACAGCTGTTGAGAGGGAGGGAAGTTCCACAGAGAATGAATCAACACACAATGAACCCCAGGAAGCTGAAGCTGCAAAGAACTCATTTACTGACTCAGCTCATCTTATTGAGATAGTGTAGGATGTGGTTAGAGATGTACAAGAAAACATCCGAGGAACCCTTCCTCACTATTCTTCAGTAATTAGACATGCCTCCCCAATACAAGAAGGACATCAAACTCTGGGGGAGGAAGAAGAACAAGAAGAAGTTGAAGAAATTCTAAATCCTAAGAATGAAGATGATTCTGACTATAGAGCTCCAGATGAGGATTTATACTATTTTTTCCCATCTCTAACTCTTATCCGAGCTCAATTTCAAAGAGATTATAGTTAGATAACTTGGGCATTTTGAAGATATACAGATATCCTCATAGTTGCCCGACACTATCCTCCTAGCCAAAAATTTTCAAGAAGAAAAATTTCCTATGCTAGTGATGGATCAACATCCAATATGTAAAATAAGTAACTGTAATCAATCTACCTTCTTCTACTTCTTCTTACCATAAAGCATTCATATGACCCAACTCTATGAATGTTAAACAATCATCCTCTTCACATACCTTTCATAACTTTAAACACTTTACCTTAGATTTATCTTTTCTACTTTCTTCTACACTTTCTAACCCATCAGTCATAGAGTCTTAAAATTCTCTGATTGTAGAACATACTTACCAACCCACACCTTCACCTATAAATAGCCCCATACACTTACCTAAATCCACACCAGAACATATATATACTCGATCTTCATTACCTCTTAATCTTACAAAAATTTTACCACAAAATTCTCCACAAGTTCAATCAACTTCAAATTCTAGCTCTCAGATAGCACACTCAGCTAACTCTGATTGTAGAACATATCTGTTCTCCTATCGTAGAGCGGGCTAGTTTCCTAATCGCAGAACTCACAAATTCTTTGTTCGTAGAACAACATACTCTTAATGTAAATACTAATACACCTTCTATACAAATTCCTCAACTCCCAGACTTGCCTTCTTCATCTCACTCTCAGCCTCTTTAAAATTAACTCACTCAAGAAATGCTCAATGATATGACCAGTAAGTTTGAAAATAAAATGACATCCCTTTCAACCATTATCGACACATCTTTGAGAAGAAGAGATAACATTTATTTCAAGAAGCTAGATGATCATGCAGTTGCAGTGAATAAGATGCAGGAAAAAATCATTATCTATGAAGATTCTAAGTGACAAAGTCTTTAGCCTCTTAGTTCAAGCATTCATGATAAGTGCATAATATTCGATAATTTTGATTCCTTTATATTTAGTTTTATTACATGTTTTATATGTATATGAACTTATTAAGGTGTTTATTGATTTCAGTAGAATTGGAGCTAAAAAGAAGAAAATGGATCAAAATGAGCGCACAAGGAGAAAAAGAGAAAACAGACAGAACGTTCAAAGCTGCGGCGCTCAAAAGGCAGGGTCACGACGCTAGACCTTGAACCGCGACACTCTAAAGGCGAGCCGCAGCGCTAGGATGTTTTCCCGGGCGCGTGAGCGCGTGGTCGCAGCGAGATTTTTCCTGCTTTATTATTTCTTTAGGGAATTCTATTCAAACTCGAATTGTTATTTCTTAGGGCTTAAGGACTTTGTTCTAGGAGTATAAATATATGTTCTTAGCCAAGTTTTAAGGGACTTGGCTACATAATTATAAACCCTAGTTTTAGAGGCAAAATTGAAGACATGCCAAGCTAAGTTCTTTATTTTCAGTTCTAAGGGATGTTGAACCTTATTTACAATTAATGGTTTAATTGAGTATTTATTATTTATTCCTTCTTATATGAAATTCATTCTTAATAATCTAATTGAACTGCTGAACGTTATTTGGTTTAACTAATTTGGTTTCTACATGATTAAATTGGTTAACTAATATCATCTACTAGACAAAGGAATAGTATTACGTGTAATTGATATTGTTTCTAATCATAAGTAGCGATTAATAATACATGATTATGGATAAACTTTTGAGTATTGCTATGATTATCAGAAGACAGGTTAAAATCCGAGCTTGTGTGATTGTTGCTTGGAATAGTCTAATTCCCTAGTTCTTAATATTATTGTTATATTAAATCTAGAGAACTTGTTCTAGATTGTATAATGGTTAGAATCTTGTGAAGAGCTTGTTTCATTAAGTGATAATCTAAGGGGAGTTTCGGGTAGCATAGCTTGTTGTTACCTAGGGCTATTAGTTTCATTGAAGAATAAATATTGTTATACTTGATTATTTCATTGTTGTAAAAAGGTAAAATTGAACTCAAGAACTGAAACTTTAATTCATTTGTTATTCATATCATTTTAATCTCTATTTTTATTAATTAGTTAATCAACTTCAAAACCCCCCATCTTTTACTTATTGTTGAAAACGATAGAATAAATTAGAATATTATCACTCTCTGTGGGATCGACCCTTGCTTGTCACTATACTGATTTTTGTATTAGTAGAGTAGGAGTAAGGATTTAATTTTGGAGTATTAACCGACAGTTTTCAAATTTTGGCGCCGTTGTCGGGGAGTGTTATTTGTTTTTATTTATTCTTTGTTTTCTTTATTTTGTTTTCTTTTATTTTTATCTTTACTTTTTATTTTATTCTCTTTTATGTTAGTCTATGTCTCGATCCTCTCACTCTATTGAATTGAAGTTTTGACCCAGGAATAGAGAGAACTGCTAAATCAGAAGAAGAAGAGATGTATGTTGCCAACAACAATAGGACTTTAAAAGAATTAGGTACTCCTAATTTTAGTCAACCATCATTGTGTATTGAATATCCTATTTTAGATATTGTTTTTGAATTGCAATCAGGATTAATATACCTTTTGCCTACTTTTCGTGGTCTCGCATGTGAAGATCCGTACAAGCATCTAAAAGAGTTTCATGTGGTGTGTTCTACCATGAAACCACAAGGAGTTACGAATGAGCAAATTAAGCTTAGAGCTTTTCCATGCTCACTAGCAAATTTAACAAAGGATTGGTTGTACTATCTTCCTTCAGGATCGATTAAATCATGGAATGATATGCAAAGGCTTTTCTTGGAGAAGTACTTTTCTGCTTCGAGAGTTGCCAACATAAAGAAGGAGATATGTGCAATCAGACAATTCAGTGAAGAAACACTCTATGAGTATTGGGAAAGATTCAAGAAGCTATGCTCTAGCTGTTCACCACATCAAATTGATGATCAACACCTAATTCAGTACTTCTATGAGGGACTTGTTCCGATGGATAGGAGTATGATCGATGCTGCTAGTTGAGGAGCACTAGTTGATAAAACTCTAGAGGCCGCAAGGAATTTAATTGTAACTATGGCAGTTAACTCACAACAGGATGAATTACACACCTAGAAGTGCAAATGAGGTAAGCACTTATAATATTGAACGTCAAATTTCTGATTTAACTGCTATGGTTTGTTAGATGGCTGCAGGGAATATGCAAGTAGCAAAAGTGTGTGGAATCTGTTCAATGTTAGGGCAAAATACAAATGCTTGTCCAATATTGGAAGAGGATGAAATTGTTCAACAAGTCAATGTTGTGGGAACATTACCAGGTCACCATCAATTTGATCCTTATTTTGACACTTACTATCCAGGATAGAGAGATCAACCCAACTTGAGCTATAGAGGTACTAGGCCACCAACGCAGAATGTTTTTCAAAACAATCAACAAGGTTTTCAATAGACTCAACAGCAATACCTACCTAGACAAGTAGCACCTCTCAATTTTGGAACACCTCTTGAGGATATGCTTAAAGCATTCATGAATTAGACATAATAGTTCCAATAAGAGACAAGAACTTCCATCCATAACTTGGAGAACCAGATGAGTCAACTTGCTACCACAGTTGGAAGATTAGATTCTCAAGGCTCAAGGGAGTTACCTTCTCAAACTGTTATTCATTCAAGAGAGAATATAAGTCCAATTACCTTAAGAAGTAGTGAAGATGTATGGCAGTGAGGAGAGTCAGCGTTATCAGTCTAAAGCAAGTCAAGCAATGGTGAAACAGGCAACAATGCTGAATTTAAAGAGGAGAAGGCCAAGGAGGAGACAGAACCATCCAAGGTAATTATTAATTCTATGATTCAGGTTAATACTAATCCCTTACCTTGTCCAAGCAAGTATCTAGAGTCTAAGAAGGAGGATGAGGAAGAGATACTGTAAACAATTCATAAGGTTGAGGCAATTTTTGAGTAAATAGACAAGGAGAATTTGTAGGTTGTAATTACCAACAACTTGGAATTGGAAAAAACAGAAAAAAATTGAGCAGATTCAGGAATTGGAGGAGACAATAGCTGCATTATACTCTTTACCAAGAATCTCAAATAAGTATGAAGTATTTCCCATTCCATTACTTGCTGCTCATGAGAGGCTGTTATCTTCTATTATGCAGGCTCCTACTCTAGACTTGAGACCATTACCAATTCACTTGAAGTATGAGCATCTGATTACGTAGCTTGAGAGGATTGATGTCGAGCAAACGACATTAAACAAATGCGCTGCTTGGAAGGCAACCCAAGATTTCAGATTTGCTTTTCTATCCCTTTTTACTTTTTAGTTGCATTTTATTTAGTTATTTTTTCTTTGTTTGTCTTACATTGGGGACAATATAAGGTTTGAATGTGGGGGAGAGGTTTAGGTTTAGAGTCTATGGTAGGTTTTGCTTTAAGTTTGATAATTTGAGTTGTTTTGCTTAGGTTTAGGGTCTAGGGTAAGTTTTGCTTTAAGTTTGATAATTTGAGTTATTTTGTGAAAAAATTAAAAAAAATTGGCTCTAAAATTTTTTCTGTGATTTTATTTGCCTAAGCTTTTGAAGGTTATGTTTGTAGAATGAAATTAGTGCTGATTGATAGAATTTGATTGATGCTAAATTAATTGATGAATAATGATAATTGAGTTAATATCCACAGTTGAATTGATTTTAATTGAATTTGTGCTACATGAGTGCTTGAATATGAGATACATGCTTACTTGGTTGAGTTATATGTGGGATCTGACTATGTATACTGATTTCATGATTCAGGACTTGTTTATAATTGCTTATTTTGTTTATAGAATCATGCTGAAAAAAATTGAGAAAGAAAAAAAAAGTTGAAAAAAAAGTGAAAAATCGTGTGGTGGGTTGAGATGAAACGTAAAACGTACTCTCCCATAAACACATGCAATAAGTGAGAAGGAGCGCAAATCGCACTCACTTGCAAAAGAAGAAAGAAAAGAATGTGTATAGTGTGAGATGGAGCATAAAATGCACTCACCTATAAGAATTTTGAATTTGAAGGTTTTATGGTTGGAAAGGTTTAGCAGTGAAAGTAGGTTCTGAGTTATGAGTCAGTTGTGCATAGTTGCTGTTCCATATGAACTTAGTTGAGTATTTATATTGATCATAAGGGAGTTACTTATATTGATGCATTTTGAATTTGAAGATGTTTAGTGGTAAACGACAAGGTTATTGTTGTAAGTTGATTGATAAAGTGTTAATCAGATTTTTGTTGATTATTATTGATATTCATGGTGGGAATTTGAATTGAAACCTTTAGAAGTTTGGTTAAATAGAATTCTGATGATTTTAATATGACATTTGTTTTGGTTTACACGAGGACGTGTAAAGGCTAAGTGTGGGGGAATTTGATAAGTGCATAATATTCAATTTTGATTCCTTTATATTTAGTTTTATTACATGTTTTATGTGTATATGAACTTATTAAGGTGTTTATTGATTTCAGGAGAATTGGAGTTGAAAAGAAGAAAATGGATCAAAATGGGCGCGTAAATAGAAAAAGAGAAAATGGACAGAACGTTGATAACCGTGGCGCTCAAAAGGCAGGGCAACGGCGCTGGACCTTGAGCCACGTCGCTCTAAAGGCGAGCCGTGATGCTAGGATGTTTTCCCGGGTGCGTGAGCACATAGTCGCAACGAGATTTTTCCTGCTTTGTTATTTCTTTGGGGAATTCTATTGGAACTCAAATTGTTATTTCTTAGGGCTTTAGGACTTTGTTCTAGGAGTATAAATATATGTTCTTAGTCAAGTTTTAAGGGACTTGGCTACATAATTGTAAACCCTAGTTTTGGAGGTAAGATTGAAGACATGTCAGGCTAAGTTCTTTATTTTCAGTTCTAAGGGATGTTGAACCTTGTTTAATGGCTTAATTGAGTATTCATTATTTATTCCTTCTTATATGAAATTCATTCTTGATAATCTGATTGAACTGCTGAGTGTTATTTGGTTTAACTGATTTGGTTTCTACATGATTAAATTGGTTAACTAATATCATCTACTAGACAAAGGAATAGTATTACGTGTTATTGATATTGTTTCTAATCACAAGTAGCGATTAATAATACATGATTGTGGATAAACTTTTGAGTATTGCTATGATTATCAGAAGACAAGTTAAAATCCGAGCTTGTGTGATTGTTGCTTGGAATAGTCTAATTCCCTAGTTCTTAATACTGCTGTTATATTAAATCTAGAGAGCTTGTTCTAGGTTGTATAATGGTTAGAATCTTGTGAAGAGCTTGTTTCATTAAGTAATAATCTAAGGAGAGTTTCAGGCAGCAGAACTTATTGTTACCTAAGGCTATTAGTTTCATTAAAGGGATAAATATTGTTATACTTGATTATTTCATTTTTGTGAAAAGGTAAAACTGGACTGAAGAACTGTAGCTTTAATTCATTTGTTATTCATGTCATTTTAATTTCTGTTTTTATTAATTAGTTAATCAACCTCAACCCCCCATCTTTTACTTATTGTTGAAAACGGTAAAATAAATTAGAACATTATCATTCTCTGTGGGATCGACCCTTGCTTATCACTATACTGATTTTTATGTTAGTAGAGTAGGAGTGAGGATTTAATTTTGGAGTGTTAACGACAACTTCTAATTTATCAGTTCAAGGAGTTTGTCGGTGATGTCATTTCCAGAACTAATAGTGCAATGACTCTCGTCCATAAACAAAGGGAAGACTAAGACAGAAAGTATGATGAATTGAAAGGAGAAATCACTCTCTCAACTGCTCAAGTTCAGTCCATGGTAAAAACTATTTAACAACTCTCAAAAGAGGTTGAAGCTCTATGTAAGATTGCTAACAAAAAGGGGGAGAAAAGAACTATAAAGAGAAGAGGACCACCATCTTTGTCTTCTCTCAGATTTTAATCATCATCCAACCCTCATCCTCCTTCTCATTATCAAGTTGCACCTCAAGTTATTCCTCTAAGACATTAAACTCCTAGATCATTGAGTGGAGTATCTGTAATAGGAGTACGACTTCCTACAAATGATCTCATAGTCTTCAATAGGAATCTATATGGAATCCATATACAAGGAGAGGAACAAGTTGAAATGCCATATCCTGGACTTATGGACTCTGTAGAAGAGATTGGAAGGAGAGTTGATGAAGCCATAAGGGCTAGAGAAAGAAGATTTGAGGATGAAAGGAGAAATCATCCCAGAGGTTATAAAATAAGAAGATAGATAAGTCTTTCTTTTGTAATTCTTTAATACTTGTAACTCTGGTCTCAAATCAATGAAAATATTCACTCTTTTTTCTAGAACATACAGTTTATCACTGTATTCTAAGTCACGTTTATAAATCTTAACTAATTATATTTAGCTCTGATGATTGAATTAAACCACTGGTTTTGTCATTATCAAATAGGGGGACATTGTAGCGCCCCCAAATCTGAGTCCCTTGAACCTCGAACCTGGTGCGTCACGGTACATTATCTTCTTACACATTCTATATCTAATGCGGAAAATATAAACATAAATTATTTATTACATAAGTTCTTCATCATTCCCAAGGTCTACCAACCTTAACTGAATACAACCTTAATAATTAAAAAAAAAAGTTTACATAATCATTTTACATAAGATAAATGTAATATTAAGTTACTCTTGAATGTTTCCTCTTGTCTTTGATCCTCTTGAAGCACTCGAGCTTAACTGAAATGTTATCATGATATAGCAAGAGTGAGCAACTACTTTGTTCAGCAAGTTTAAATACAATAAAGATATATCATGATTGAAGAAAAGAATATAGTTTTCTGAACTTTCAATTATATATATAACCATTGTGAAAGAATGAAAATCAATTTCAATAAATGAATAACTGAATCAATAACACTAAGTGGCCAACAATGACCATTAACAAATTTGGTAATCAAAGTGATCAGCCTTTTCATACCAGGTGAAAATATGCAACTTGCACTAAGTGCGATTAACAATAAATTTTATTGATGTGGAATAATTGACAATAATTAAACCACTAGCATGCTTGAAAATATTAACTCAAATTTGAGTTAGGAAACTTGCCTTGATTGGAGATTACCGCTATAATATAACTTAACATCTCCATAAATTCTACATAATTGTATTTACATGCATATACATATTAGATAATTAAATATGTCGCAAAGCATGCATGTATATTCATTATTAATAAATATTATTAGTTTATAAAAACTAATATTATTTATACTTAATTCAAAACCAATCTTGGTTCCTTTAGAAACTTTATTCATTTAAATCCTCAATATAAATAATAAAGTCTCACACATTAATTTTAAGATATAAGTATTTTACATCTTGAAGCTTAAACCATTTATATTCTATTTCAGAAATATTTTTTACCTTTACTCGTAAATTCGGGGTTTAAACAGCTAAAATATAGCTTTTATAGTAAAACTCAATTTATTATATTATTTCTTTAATTTAAATAATTTTTATATCTTTTTGCATGTTCATGAGTCAACTCGGACCATTGCCTTATGAGTAAATATTTTATCCTGCTAGCACAATAGCTTCACTTTTCGTTTTGCGAATAACTTGTATTTTCACTTTGGTATATATATTAAATATACATATACTCCACTACATAAATCTTAGCTTAAAAACTATGTTTTAAACTTTGAAAACCTTCATTACATCACTTTTATGATCATTACACTTTTTAATAGTTCTATGCTTTTCGTTTCGCTATAAAACTATTTTACATGTCATTTCCGACTTACTTTTGCTTAAATATGCAAATTCATATTTTTATTATAGTTTTATTGCATTATTAGTGCGCGAAAGGAAGTTTCGTGGCATTAATTATCTCATAATGTCAAAACTTATCTCTTGAGACTTTATTAGACTTAACATTACTTAACATCTCGCCCGAATGCGATTCGGAACGACGAATGTCAAAATTGCTCGGCGTGTCGACGCTCGGCATCGCTCAAATTTTAGTTTTGACATGCCTTTTTGACTATTTTTAATTCTCAAACCATAAATCGAATCACAGCGAATTCTTGGAATGTTGGAGTTCTTATGTCATAGTATTTTTAAAAATTTTCTAACTGCGAAAAGGAATCACGCAAGCCGCTCAAAACCGTGCTGCTCAAGTTGACCAACCTCTTTTGCGATTTTCTCACGCCTTGCTCGTTTATCGGATTGATCCAATTTTTGGATATGTTATACATGGCATACTAAAGTATTTTAAAAAAATATAACCTCAGCAATTTAAGTTTTCTAAACTGACCAAACAGTGTGCCGAAACAGAGGCTAATTTTTAGACTTTGCGTTCACAAGACAAAACTCGCCATGGTTCGTTCCGACTCGTTTTGCTTCACAACTAAGTCTTGTTTAACATATTAAGACGCGTCTAAAGTCTTGGCTTCGCAAAATTACAAGTTTTTCATCATTTTTACTCTTTATGGTCACTAATTTTCAATTTTCGCGTTTAGAGGTCAAAACTCGCCTCGACGCGTTCCAACCCAACTTGCTTTACAAATAAGTCTTATTTAACATAATAAGACTCATCTAAAGTATTGGCTTCATTAAATTCTAAGTTTTCATCCGTGTTGGTTATTTATGGCCATTTAACAAACATAACGCGTGCGTTATTGTTTTCGCTTGCTTTCTTATCGATTTAATAGCATTTTGGTTTCGGATATTCCGTAATTTCCTTCATTATGACTCCGCACAACCAAACCTAGTCTCCATGACTCTAATTTCACTTTTCATCGATACATAAGCTAATATTTACACTATATAGCTTACCAACTTAACTCATATTTTGATCTTTTGATTCAAAATCAATTCTAACTACGTATTATATATACATAGACCAAAACTTGATTCATTACAAAGAAACTTCATCTAAATTTCTACTACAACTAACTAAACTTTAAAAATTTAAGTTTAGCTTAAGAATTTCATAATTTCATGAATTTTCTTTAGAACTCAAAATTAAAAGTAATTTCATACCTTTTAATATATGAATTCAAGATCCAAAGACTTCCAAAGCTTCAATTTTGCTTTAGGCTTGAATCCAATTTGAATTGGAACTCTAGCAACCCACGGCTATCTCATTTTTCTTGTTTGGAGGAAATAAAGTTTCATATGCAGAGAGAGAGAGAGAGAAAGATGGTAAAATATATACATATAACATATATATGTATATGCAAATCTCTCACAAATCTTCTCTTTCTCTTTCCTATCTTAGCAATTCTTAGGGGCTATTAAAATAGAGGACACCAAGGCTAGCTAGCTTAGCAAGGTGGAAGAAAAATAAATTAAATGCCCATGTGCTTCATCTCTCTCTCTCTCTCTCTCACTCACGGCAAAGAGAGAAATGTAAAAAATAAAATAGCTTGGCCACAAAGCTTTTAACAGTGTTTTGGCTTAATAAGGAATTCCAATTTTTTTGCTTGGTTTTATTAACTTAGCTTAATAACTCCCTTTTATGCTTTTACTAAATAAGTTATCATTTATAACGTAACCCTCTTTTAAAATATTTATACCCTCTTGGAGATACATAATATATATATATATATATATATATATATATATATTTCTCTTCCGTGCATATCGCGTAGTAGATTAAATAATACACCAAAAATCTTTTCCATAAAAATGGAAGTCATACATAAAATAAAAATAATTTATTTAATGAAATCATTACAACATATTAAAATAGTTTAATATTTAAATTATTTTAATTTATTTATAAAAATCATAATTTTTTTTACCCGCCTCATTTCTTCTTAATAAATTGAAGGATCAATTTATTTACATAGAATAACAAATATATAATACTAATATATTTACTATTCACAAAACTCACATATTGCGTAGCACGTATTCATTTATGCAATACAATATCACATATCATATTACCAAATAAGAATTTTATTTTAATGCTCTTGGGTAAAGCATATAAAATATTATATACTCAAACCGCTTCTTTCCCTTCGCTACGCAAGTTGTTCTCAACAATTTTATTTTCTCGTGTAATAAATATATGTATAAAATATACATTTATATTTATCACCTTGCAAATATTCCATGTAATGCACATGTACACATATCACATATAGAAAATAAATAATAAATTTATCCTCTCACATTATAAATTATTTATATCAATTTATTTATATATTAGTAAATATAGCTTAATATATTTACCATATCATATAAGCACGCATATTACATCATACGAAGCCATACATATAATGTACTATAACAAATTACTATATAAAAAAATTATTTATTAAATCTTTATTTTAATATCTCCGAAATTTCCAGATCATTACAATATATATTACTCATAATACTTATTGAATACAATATAATATTCCTTTACGTCATATGAGCAACATATATGCATTTCATTTTATTTTTCATATAAATGGAAATTTATTCAATAAATAAGATATTACAATTAAAATAATATTCTCTCTTTATTAAAATAATTCAATGCTAGAATTTATTTTAATATCCTTTATTTAAAGTATACAATATTTCTGTATACTTAAACTAATTATTTCACTTCGTAATATAAATTGTTTCGTAACAATGTATTCATGCGCAATAAATATACATACATATATTTATCACATATAATAAAATATAAATTTATTTACTCAATTCTTATTTTAATATTTATCGTGAAATTCGAATTATCTTCTTTTCCCTTCTATAAATTGTTTTCAACAATTTAACTGTAGTAAATATCATAATATATTCGCTACATTAGAACATGCATACATCACACCCAATAATGTATTATATAATTTCTTCAATAAAATGGTGGTTATACATTAAGTATATTTAATGCCACCAATTTATCACATTAAAATAATTTAATATTATAAATTATTTTAACTTATTTAATCTTACCCATCTCATTTCCTTTAAATAAATTGCTCCTACAATTGCTTACATATATTAAATATATTTTACTATTATATTTATTATACACAAAAATCACCTATTGCATAGTTCCTACTCACTTATGCAATAAAATCTCACTTTTTGAACTCCAAGTCTTGTACCTTAACCTTTATTTAATCATTCAAGATTTTATTTATAAATCTTATAAATTTTTGGATTGTCACATTCATCCCTATCTTCTAAGAATTTCGTGCTCGAAATTATAACGTACTTATTTCTCTGCTTATTCTATTGATCAAAACTAGGTTTCCAACTTAACCTTTACATTTTCTCTTCAATGTCTTGCAAATAATTCTCTTTCCTCCTCTGAGGATTTCTCTTTTATCATCTCATTCTACAATAGCTACTCACTAGGAGTTTATATCTTCCAATCATTCAGGAGTCTTCACAATTGTTCAATAATTGTGAAGTAGTATCAATAATCTGTAAAGTTTTAATCAAGAAAACTTTTCATATCGGACTGAGGGGTCATAAAGACCATGAACCTTGAGGTTTAGGGGTATTACTACCTGCTACTTATTTCATTTACGAAAAAGGTATTCTACCTCTGCTGGCACGTTAGGTGATTAGCCTGTCGCACGTTAATCTTCAGAACGACTATATACGTTCAAAGATTGGAATATATTATCCAACCGGTATATCCCTATTTTTTGGGGTTGTTCACCTCAGTCTTAACACAAGAGTCCGCACCAAAATAATTTGTTTTGGCATAAATTCTCAAAGAATACTTGAATTTTCATAAACATTTGTCTAGCTGAATCAAATAGCTTAGACGTATACCAATAATTCGAACATCAATCGAAATATTTGTCTAGCCCGTTTAATTGGCATTGACTTTTCTTTAACTGGTTCAAAAATTCTGAAAATCATTTTATGACGTCATGATACCGCACTGTATTTACAGCCCGTTGAGAATTCCGTCATTTTATGACTTTGCCATACTACATCATACCATGCTGATGATCATTAGATCACATCTAACACTAGGTTAATCTGCATTGATGACTCCATCGTTTATCATCTCTGCACTAAATGTATTAATGATATAAAAATATGTTGGGAATAAGCATGTGATTGTTACACTCATTATCATAGGAGGAGAATGCTATAAGATCTGCATGTGATTACCACTATTTATTATATGTGATTTGATTGATGACAAAATGATAAGAAGAACATTCATACTGTTAAAGCCTTGTAAAGTCCTTAATGAAATATATGTACAAGGACTTAAAAGATCAAATATGTTAGGTTGATCTAAGTTGAATGAATATCTATTTGATCAAAGCATGTTTATAATATTAGGCTTTGTAAAGTCCTTAAATGAATATGATGTACAAGGACTTAGAATAGAATAGAAGAAGATCAAACTTGTTAGGTTGATCTTATGTACTGTAATGACATATGTACAAACAAGGGCAAACTGATCGTAGAGCATTGCACTGACTAAGTGAAGGATCGTAGATCAGTCAGTTAACATCGAAGAGCCAAGTATGTCATCACAGGGTCTGCCAGGAAAATGTAAAGTAAAATTCGACAGGACATAGAGTTACCCCGACCGGACATAGAGTTCTCTCGGCAGAATGGAAAACACTCTCGGCAGGACGTAGAGTTGCTTCGGCAGGACTTAGAGTTGCCTCGACATTGCAGTGCTAAATTCCAAGATCGTAGAGTCTGCCAGGCAAGCACAGTAACAGGCTCGGCAGATCGTAGAGCTCACTCGGCAACATTCACTGGGCATCGTAGAGCTACGCATGTCAACGCAGAGTGTGCAAGGTAATCATAGAGTATGGCTCGACAGAACAAAGAGCTTACTCAGGTTCGTAGAGTGCACACTACGAAGAGAAGATCACTGTACTAACATGGGTTCGTAGAGTTAGTCTAAAGTTAGCCACTCTACGACTCCGATGATCAGTCTGCAATCAAGAAACAACGTAGAGCAGTCGTTGCTGAAGCACTCAAAGATAAAGTGGCAATTTTGAAGACTACCAAGCAAGCTGAGTATGAGCTATCAAACACAACAAGATCTCTGAGCACAACCAAAGCATCAAGCCATAACAGAGATCAAAGGACAAGGTCAAGTAATCACTCTACAATCCATCAAGACTCTAGACCTGCATCAAAGACAAAGGTCGTAGAGTAGGAAAGTTCAGCACGATCAAGTGATCGTAGAGTTGAGTCTAAGATAACAGAAGCACTCAAGCAGTCTCAGCAAAACAAAGCAAAAACATCATAGAGCAGCACTCTATGACATAAGGAAGAATGTCTGAAGATTAAGTAGAGCAATCCTCTACATCAAAGGTGCTACAGCAAAATAGAAGATCATAGAGCAGTCCTCTATGACAAAGCAATAGAGCCAACACCTATAGAACATAGAGTCGTCCTCTATAAAAAGCACACTGCAGCAATATCTCAACAAAGATCATAATGCTATGCTCTGGGAACGAAAAGCCAAATGGGATCACAGAGCATAAGGGAACACAAACTGCAGTAAGAAGCACATCAAAGAGCAATGCAAGTACAGTCAGCCACCACCCTACGAACTGCAAGACAGCATAAGGCCACAACTGAAGTTAGCAGTAAACTCTACGATCAAAAGCAACAGTCTTCAGTTAGAAGCAAGCAGTTCACTCTACGATCAAAGATACAGGCTACACCTAAGATGATTGTAGAGCAAGTAAGAGAGTGCCAACTGGATTAAAAATATCAAGCACTCAGGGTTGCTATCCCAAGTTGAGCGGCTGAGTAGATAAAGGAGTATAATAAGTAACCAATTTGAGTGGAGCTCAAATAGTCATATCTGCAGCAGCCAACAAGCAGCGCATGTAACTCCACTATCTTGGTACCAGCTAATGGATGCTGACTCAGCCATCACTAGCAGACTTAGAGAAGTAAAATACTCAGTAATACAATAAACAAGTCTGCAGAAAGTTAGTCTCCAACGGAAAGAAGTGCAACGGGAAGATATCAACGGCAAGCTTCCAACGGGAAGAAAATGGAGAACTACAAAAGAGAAAACCACACTTGAATGAAAGTGTATGTCGGTATGCAGTAAGCAAGAACACAAACTGTATAATCAGCTAGAAGCTTCACTGTGACAAAGAGGTATGCCAAAGGGCTGGCATATGAGCTAAGAGTCGAATGACCAAGAAGCCAAGATCTAGAGTAATCAGATCCAAAACAGATAACTCTATGATCAAGCAAGGAATACTATATGCTGAATAGACAAAGAAGTGACCAGGATAAGTCAGTAGTGTTCAACATAAGTGATCATCTGCATATGCTATGTACCAGAAGAAGGAAGGGCTTCAACGACCATCATCAGCAAAATCTAGAAGAAGATCACAAATAGCTGCCAAGTACCTGAAGATGAAGGAGTTCAAAGTTCATCTTGGCAGAAAAACACAACAAACCATCAACACACCAAAGAGGGTGGGGCGTCCTTGTCTTAAGTGACTAAACAAAGTCAAGTCTGCTGGACTTGCTGAGTACCGGAGGGTACAAGAGATTCTAAGTCTGCTGGGTTTAGTCTATAGGTTCCAAGGCTGCTGGCCTTGAAGAGTTCTTTGTGAACTAGTTTCCCAAGTCTGCTGGACTTGAAGAAGGTCATTGGATCCTTGTCTGAGAGACTAAAAATAACTTAAGTCTGCGGGACTCAAGAGGTGTTAGGGGATCCGTGTCTGCAGGGCTTGAGGAGGGTCATAGGATCCTTGCCTTTGTAGCTAAAAACAACTCTTGTCTGCTAGACTTGAGGAGGGCGTAGAGTCCTTGTCTTTGTGACTAAAACAATTAGTGGATTCCTACTTGTTGAAGTAGAATAGTGGAGTAGGAGTTATTCAGTCTCCGAACCACTTAAAAATCTCTTGTGTCATTTACTTTCTGTCATTTACTTTATGCTCAATGAATTGCTATATCTGTTATCAACCATACCATAGATTCATAAATTGAACTAAGATTATGCTTGAATCTATGATGGGGTTATTAATGATTATTCCGCTATGCATGAATTGATTCTCTATTTCATAACTGTCATACTTTCATTAATAAATGGAAAAAGTTTTAAAGGATCTATTCAACTCCCCCCTTCTAGATCCACATTGTGTCCCCGGAAACCAACAATTGGTATTAGAGTGGGTTCTCACGAATATGTTTAAGCTCACGCTTTGAGTAGATCCATGACACAAAGATAGATCAGTTCTAAGTCTAGGTATTGGTTAACAAAACAATGAGCTAATAAGTTAAAAATTTTACATGTAGGAAAAACTGTCCTAAGTTATCCAGGCTATTCTATGGGCTTAAATGGAAAACTCATCATCACCAGGCATGCTGATGTCACTGAGCATATCGATCATCTCATAAGGAGGAAGTAGACAGATACAGCAAGAACGAAGATATTCTCCATTAAAAAGAGAATCTGTATCTCCACCTAAGATGTTGTGAAGTCCTACGAAGGATGATCAAGGGGTTATCTAAAGGATAATGCGCCATCATCAATGCACTTATAACGACTCCATGAGCTTCTCAACACTTATGACATGTTCCCACTCTACAAGATATGAACACAGAGGTTCATTCAAGCGTATCAGTGATTATGGGATGTCATAACTAACCAAGTGCAGAATTCAAAGATGTGCTCAATGTATCAGTCAATGCAGCACACTAAAGGAACAAATGATGAGACCAGCAATGGCCCGAGGGAGTTCAACTAACAAAAAAATGCATCCTTGCTAGCAGCACCACTGACTGTTAAGAAATTGACATCAGTGAGGTATCTATCTCTGTCTCCCTAAAAATGCAAATGTCTTTCACTGTTAATATGTATTGCATAGCTGCATGTCTTCATACTTCAGTAGCATATCAAGAAATCATTTTCAACCCCAAAAGGAAAAAGAAAGAAAGTGAGAATAATGGTTTAACAATCACTTTGTTGTCTATCCATATTTGAGGCTGAAAATAAAAATCTTGAGATGAATATCTGAAGTCTTTGCAAATAGAGTCTTCTTCTATCTTGTTGCTAAATGAGTATAATGTGCTTAAACCGTTTTGCAATTACTATTGTGTGTACTGATAAAGACTCATAATTATTTTGCTATTGAGAGTACTTATTGGTTACTTATTATACTCCTTTATCTACTAAGCCGCTCATCTTGGGATAACAACCCTGAGTGCTTGATATTTTTAATCCAGTTGGCACTCTCTTACTTGCTCTACAATCATCTCAGGTGTAGCCTGTATCTTTGATCGTAGAGTGAACTGCTTGCTTCTAACTGAAGACTGTTGCTTTTGATTGTAGAGTTTACTGCTAACTTCAGTTGTGGCCTTATGCTGCCTTGCAGTTCGTAGGGTGGTGGCTGACTGTACTTGCATTGCTCTTTGATGTGCTTCTTACTGCAGTTTGTGTTCCCTTATGCTCTGTGATCCCATTTGGCTTTTCGTTCCCAGAGCATAGCATTATGATCTTTGTTGAGCTATTACTGCAGTGTGCTTTTTATAGAGGACGACTCTATGTTCTATAGGTGTTGGCTCTGTTGCTTTGTCATAGAGGACTGCTCTATGATCTTCTATTTTGCAATTACTATTCTAGATTGAACCTCGAATCTGGTGCATCGCAGTACATCAGGTATTGTAATACCTTATCCATAATATCCCTTCAAGTATATATAAATTCATTTCTAGGGTTGTAATAGCCAGAACTTTAAGTCACATTGTAAATGAATATATTAATTAAATATTAATGATATTGAAAATTTTATGACATATACAGAATAAATATGTGATTAATGAGTTATGTGACTAATTGTTAGTTAAAGAAGGTCCAACTAATAGTTATTCAATTTAGTGGACTAACCTAGGAATTTTAATGTCAAGCAATTTATAAGATAATAAGTTAATTAAATATTCAGTTCAATTGAATATAATAAGTAAATGAAATTTGTAAATTAATTAATATGAGTATTAACTAATGAGGATTATGTGAAATGTGACTAATTAATTTTAGTAGTCCATTTAGTAAGAAAACACTAGTGGACTAGCTTAATTAATTGATTAACAAAGCCCACTCAATTAATTAAACATGGACTTAGATAAATAATGTGTGAACTAATTAAATTCGTAGTCCAAGAAACAAAGTAAAAATCTTGGCAAACTAGTAGCCCAAATAGAGTAAAAGGGAGCCCAAATGTATTTATAATAAAGTCCAATTGTTAGCCCATTTGGAAAATATCTTGAACAACTTATTTAATCCATTAAAGTAATTAAAGAAAATCAAAAATTGGGCATGATGGGAGAGGAGGATGCCAGCCATAGGACCCCACATGGGGGGGGGGGAGTTATCAAATTTTTAAGGCTTGCTTGTTGGAAAAAAAAAGTACAAGTAGTAATAAATTCCCATCACCAAGTTGTCAAAATGAGTCCACTTTGCAATGATGATACAATGGATAGATATAATTTTTATATCTATAGTTCATGTGAGTAATTAATGTAAATCCAAGCAATGTTCATCTTCTTCCTTGGTAGTTTAGAGAGAGAGAAAACTAGAGAGAGAAAGTAGAGAGAAAATACTTTGAGAGAGAGTTCTTATGGGGGAAAAGAGGAGAGGGGTTACCACCACCTAGAGGGAAAGGAGGATAGCTTGTGGATGTCCCATAAGTTCATCTTCTACTTTGGAAAGCAAAGGAAGAGAGCCATTAAGCAAAGAAGGTATAAAAACTATCCTAAAAACTCTAATTTTAGGTTATGGGTGAAACCTTATGTTAGAAGTTTGAAGTTTATGTTTAAAATATTTAGAATCATATTAAATATGTTTATATTTGATGATATGTGGTTGTGGTATGAAAGGGTTTGGGTTTGTATAGAAAAGTTAGGCTAAAAGCTTGAAAAACATTTTTACCGACGCACAAACCGTAGCTTGTTCGAATAAATTATGTATTTTGAAATCTATACATGATATTGTTGGTTTTATTTTTTCTGAGTTTTAAGGGGTAAGTTAAGAAAAGAACCTCGTTGGAATCAATGAAAAAGAAGTTAAAATGAGAGAGTTATGTAATTTTTCCCATAACATGCTAACTGTCGGAGCACTATCAGAACAGTCCACTGCCGGGCGGGTTTCAGTGACCAAAACATATCCAAATTAGTGTTTAATGATGAGAAATTATAGTTTGGAAAGATACGAATCCAACGAGTCTGACTAGACCTTAATCCTAATTACAGATTTCATTTTATGAGTGTTTCCGTAAGGGACCTCCTGCTGACCCCTAGCTGTCGTGCACTGTTTTGAACCCTTAGAAAGTGCAATAAATTTCGGTCTTTTTACCACTGAAACTGTAGGAAGTTATGTACCACTTATCCAAAATTGGTCGAATTCCAACTTGTAATGAAGAATCTAAGGCTAAAATAAAAACGTAGAGTTTTCCGACGAAAACGACTAAAATTGGAGTTCTAGAAATTCGATGACCACAAAATTTTAACTGGGTGTACTTGTTAATATGTATATGATGCTATCAAAAATTTGGAGTCATCGGAGTTGTGCAAGATAGTGATCATTTTTCTTAGTTTCGAAAGTTAAAACGGACGTGTGAATAATGTTAAAAGAAATTAAAAATTTTCATAAGAAAAGTATTTTTGAGTTTGGAATATATGTTCATATGTGTGGCAAGACTTGAAGAAAATAAAAAAAAAATCGATTGTTAAAAGAGGTTAAATCATTTTAAGAATGCAGGCTTCCAATCTAGCTTGCTGGATTGTGTGAATCCAGTTTGCTGAATTGGTTAGTTTGAATCCAGGTTGCTGGATTGGGGAAAATAGTTTGATGAATTGAATAGTGTGAATCCAGGATGCTAGATTAGAGGTCAGTTTGAATCCATGGTGCTGGATTGTAATCCAGGTTGGAATCCAATTTTCTAGATTGGCATCCAGTTTGAACATAGAGCAACAGAGCCAACACCTATAGAACATAGAGCCGTCCTCTATAAAAAGCACACTGCAGCAATATCTCAACAAAAATCATAATGCTATGCTCTGGGAACGAAAAGCCAAATGGGATCACAGAGCATAAGGGAACACAAACTGCAGTAAGAAGCACATCAAAGAGCAATGCAAGTACAGTCAGCCACCACCCTACGAACTGCCAGGCAGCATAAGGCCACAACTGAAGTTAGCAGTAAACTCTACGATCAAAAGCAACAGTCTTCAGTTAGAAGCAAGCAGTTCACTCTACGATCAAAGATACAGGCTACACCTAAGATGATTGTAGAGCAAGTAAGAGAGTGCCAACTGGATTAAAAATATCAAGCACTCAGGGTTGCTATCCCAAGATGAGTGGCTGAGTAGATAAAGGAGTATAATAAGTAACCAATAAGTACTCTCAATAGCAAAGTATTTTTGAGTTTGGAATATATGTTCATATGTGTGGCAAGACTTGAAGAAAATAAAAAAAAATCGATTGTTAAAAGAGGTTAATTCATTTTAAGAATGCAGGCTTCCAATCTAGCTTGCTGGATTGTGTGAATCCAGTTTGCTGAATTGGTTAGTTTGAATTCAGGTTGCTAGATTAGAGGTTAGTTTGAATCCAGGGTGCTGGATTGTAATCCAGGTTGGAATCCAATTTTCTAGATTGGCATCCAGTTTGTTGGATTGCCATTTAGTTTGATAGATTTGGAATCCAGTTTGCTGGATTGGGTAGTTAACCTACTAGATCATAAAGATAGACTTATATAAGGAAAGATTAAGCAGTGAAGTGACTAAAAGATTATCAAAGGATAATTATAACACTAAGACTTTAATGTAATATTTAATACTAAACTATGTGATTAACTATTAGACAATGTAATGTAAAACAATAATATTATGGGTGAAATGTGTAATAATAATTGAGAGATCAATCTAATAAATGATAGGTCTTTCAAAAGAAGTCATATTAAATTGCGTAGCAATAGTCAGCGATCAAGGCAAATTCCCTAACCTTACTCAAATTTATATTGAGCAAGTTCTTAACTTACACAACTTTGTATATTGTGTAAGATCCTGATTATTGATACGAACTTTTAAATACTGCAAGTTCTCTAATTCAACCTTGAATTATTATTTCAGCACTTGTTAGTGGATAATTATTTGATTATTCCACATCTTTGATAATTATTGTTATTCGCACTTGGTGCAATTGAATTCCTGTCCTATTATTGATGAACTATTAATTAGTTAAAGTTCTTTTATTCATGAACTGTTTATGAGATAGATCTATGCTAGTTGTATCAGCTAGATCATATATGTTTAAATTTGTTAATTCAAATCGATTTTAAAAGTTGTTCCTAACCAATTAATTTGGTAAGGATTCTAGACTGAGAAAAGAACAACTTTTAAGGCATTATATTGGAAAACAATTGTTTGCCGTCTTATTAAGTGATTATGCATATTCACCGGGTATGAGAAGCTGATCCCCTCGATTACCAAAACTTTTTAGAGGACTAGTTTAAATACTGACAACCTCCGTATATGTTCACGGTCATTGTTGACCACTCAACACCATTGATTCAATCTTTCAAATATTAATACTTGAACTCTTATTCTTTCATAATTGATATTTATTGTTGAAAGTTTCAAAGGTTAAATTTCTTTCTAATCATGATATATCTCCTTTGTAATTAAACTTGCTAAGAAAATTAGTTGTTTACCCTTGTTATATCATGACGCTTATTTCAGCTAGACCGAAAAGTTCCAAGAAGGATAAAGGAAAAGACAAAGCTCAGGAATAGACTTATGTGAATGTTTAATTATCGTATTATCTGATGTAATAATTTTAGATAATCCTTTTGTAATATTAAGAGTATGTTTTAAGTTAAGGTTATTAGACCTTGGGATTTGATGTAGAACCTTATTTAAATGAACAATGTATGTTTATTATTACGCAATAGTTCATAGAATGTGTATGATGCTAATGGATCGTGAGCACCGAATCCGAGGTTAGAGAACCCGGATTTGGGGGCATCACAGGTTGGTATCAGAGTTGTAGGTTATAAACATTAAGATGCGAAATCTAGGTTATAACCTTAGAAGAAAACTCGTATAGAGTATGCTAGGAGATGGATTATAGAAATTCATCAAGTATAGATTGTACATAATAAAATATCATTTCATTTTATCAATGAATATATTTTTTTGTGATACTAATGTTATGTATTTTTGTTTTGGTGTTGTGATTATAGGATGCCTGAAGAACAACAAGGTAGTCACACCGTGGACCAAGAACAGGTAGATCTGGTGGAAGAACTGGTAGAGCAGGAAGTGATGCTAGATACCCCTAAGGATGAATTGATCAGCGACCTAATGGCCAGGAACCATGAGTTAGAAAAGAGAATTGCCCACTTGGAGGAAGAAAACCAAACCCATCAGCTTATGGAGCAACAATATAGAGATGCAGCTCATTAGGCTCAGGGGCAGTCAGTTGAGTTGAGTGGAAGGCTAGAGCTAGCAGAGTTATAGCTAGGAATAGTGCAGGTAGAGAATCAATCTCTAAGGTTCGAGTTTGATTTAGAGATAGCCGATAAGATAAGGTGGAGGATGCGTTGGTCGACGCAACTAGGAAAGTTGACCAGCTAAAGAAGGAATTGAAAGCCAAAGAGGTCAGGATCGAGTCCTTGGGGCGGGCATTAGATGCAGCATATGCGAGTCCCAGGATTGGAGATAGGAGGCAACATTTTGAGGTCGGTGAGTCGAGTCGTTCTGTTCGACGCCGAGTGGATGAAGATGCACTTCAGGAGTAGGAGCATGTCCATGCTGAGGTGGCTCAGCCGGACAGTCAGTAATGTGTTGGTTAGTTGTTATGTATATAGATGCATTAGTACCCCTTTTGTTTATTAGGGTTATGTATGATGTAAACCTCAGGCAGTAAGAGGTAGTGTGTAAATAGGATGTATTCCCAACTTATGTGTTTAGGGGAGTATATCTTTTAGTAGACCCCTCTTTTAATGTTAAAAATGGGGTAATGAGCATTTATAAAAATATGCCAGGCATGTAAGTGTGTAACACTAAGATTTGGTATATGAATATAAATGCAGTATTATGGTTACATGTTTGATTAAGTAAATGAGATTTGAGAATTAAGTTAGTAAGCTGTCTATCTGAAAAATGTTTATTCAACAAACCTTATTGGTTGATTCAGCAAACCATATTAGTTAATTCAGCAAACCGTATTGGTAAATTCAGTAAGCTGAATTTTAAAATCTAACGTTATGGTTATATGAGTTTAAATTATGTATTACATTTTAAATGCTAGCACTAATAACTTATGGCATAACATAAAACTCAAAGAGTAACTTAAGGTTTTGTTTATTCAGACAATGCCGCCAAGACGACAAACTCGAAACTAAAGGGAGGAGACGAAGGGGGTCAAGCGAACCCAATGCAAGACTTTGTTAACATGTTAGCACAAGCAATGCAGAATCAAGTACCACCAGCAGGAAATCCGCCAGTGAACTAATTGGCGAATTTTAAGGACTTTAAAGCAGTAGGTCCGCCAGAGTTTAAGGGGACAATAGATCCTATTGAAGCTCAAACATGGATAAAGGAGATGGAGAAGGCTTTTATTATTGCAAGAGTTATAGAAGAGCAAAAGACAGCTTTTGCTACCTATTTAATGAAAGGTGAGGCTAATTTTTGGTGGGAATCAAATCAAAATAGGGCCGGTGAATGAGTGGTAACGTGGGAAAGGTTTAAAGAATTGTTTTTCGAAAACTATTTTCCACGAAGTATGCAAGGAAGAATGGAAGTTAAGTTTTTGGAGTTAAAATAAGAGAATATGTCAGTCTCAAAATACACAGCCAAATTTAATGAATTAGCAAGGTTTGCACCACATCAGGTGGATACCGAAGAGTGAAAGGCGCGAGGATTTGAGAACGGGTTGAAACCCTGGATTTTCAGCAAGGTGATAGTGTTGTAAATTGATTCATTTTCGACTCTGTTAGAGAAAGCTATCATTGCAGAAGGTGGTAGTGAAGCAGTGTCCAAGTACAATCGGAAAAAGAATAAGAAGAAGAATGAAGGTGGAAATCAGAATGTTAGTAGTGGAGGTAGCAACAACAAGAAACGCAAATGGAACAGCAGTGTCAATAACTCAAAGACTCAGCAAGGGAGTGTTCAGCAGAAGAAGAAAGCATATGACAAGTGTGGAAAGAATCACTTTGGGGAGTGCATGAAGGGGAAGAACGTTTGTTATAATTGTGGTCAGGAAGGACATCTTTCTCCAAATTTCCCTAAGCCAAGGAAAGGTGGTTGTTTTTCATGTAGAGGAACCGGTCATCGATTCAAGGATTGTCTGCTGAAGAAGAATACTGAGGGAGGAAGCGACAACAGGAGCAGTAACCCAAAGTTAACCATTGGAGGGCCAGTACAGCAGAGCAAGCTAATAGCTAGAACATACAACATGACTGTGCAAGACGCAGTTGCATCAAAGGAGGTGGTGTCACGTATTATTCTGATCAATAATATAAATGCATATGTATTATTTGATTCGGGAGCTACCTGTTCATTTGTGTCTGATGATTTTGCTAAAAGGTTAAATTTACCTTGTGAAAAGTTAGAAAACCCAACGAACATTGAAGTTGCAAATAAAGAAGTGATCCATGTAGAATTTATCCATAAGAACTGTTGTGTGGAAATAAGAGGACATACGTTAAGCGTGAATTTAATTCCGATACGCTTAGGAGAATTTAATGTAATCTTAGGAATGGATTGGTTGTTTAACCATGAGACAGTTATTGACTGTCAAAAAAAGAGCATACGCCTTAAGACACCCAATAAGTCTAAGGTTGTATTTTATGGCAGCAAGTCGCTAAGACAAATGAGTTGTCTGACGATGATGCAGGCCAGGACGATGTTAAAAAAAGGATGTGAGGGTTATTTGGCTCATGTAGTAGATACACGAATGGTGAATTCTGACATGGGGCAGATACCTATAGTAAATGAGTTAGTGGATGTTTTTCCAGAGGAATTGTCAGGACTTCCACCAGACCGAGAGATAGAGTTTGTAATTGATTTAGTACCAGGGACAGCGCCGATATCGAAAGCACCGTATAGGATGGCTCTAGTAGAAATGAAAGAGTTAATGGTTCAACTGCAGGATTTGTTGGACAAGAAGTACATTCAACCTAGTGTATCTCCGTGGGGGGCACCGGTGTTGTTTGTAAAGAAGAAGGATGGATCGATGAGGTTGTGCATAGATTATAGAGAATTGAATAAGGTGATAATCAAGAACAAGTATCCGTTACCGAGAAAGATGATCTGTTTAATCAACTTAAAGGAGCGAAGAATTTTTCGAAGATTGATTTGAGGACTGGTTATCATCAGTTGAAGGTGAGAATGGAGGATGTACCCAAGACAACATTTAGAACTCGTTACGGCCATTATGAGTTTCTAGTGATGTTGTTTGGACTAACGAATGCGCCAACTGCTTTTATGGACTTGATGAATAGAGTATTTAAACAGTACCTGGATAAGTTCGTGGTTGTGTTCATTGATGACATTCTGGTGTATTCGAAGACTGAAGAGGAGCATGTCGAACATTTACGGATAATACTGGATGTGACGCCCCCAAATTCTTTACACTTCCCTGTAGCAGATCTGGTGCTCACGTGAAACTATACACCTATAAATATTCAATAAAATATGACTTCTATCTATCTAAGGTTCACAGTATCCCATAACAGATGATAATTCTTGCCAGAACGTGATCTGTGTTTGGATACCCTCACTTGGATGTATAGATTCATATCTAATGAATACTTCTTTCATATCGATATTCCTTATCTATCTGACATTCACAATATTAATGATAAGATTGTCCATAGAACTGAGGGGCGTATTCCGGTAAAGATGACACCTTACCGGCGCTCATTAAGTGTAACCTCAGAGCTTATAGGACTACCAATATCATTGAAATACCCTCATTCAGATGTATATTTCGTATATATACTGTATTTAACTTAGTACAACTATGCTAACCAAAGTAAAGATCAGAGTATAACATATTTAATGTAATAAATGATCATAATATATTACATATCATTAAGTTCGGTTACATCATTCTCAGTACTAATTTATTACAACAAAGCCTTATAAAAGACTTGAATTATTCAAAAACAGTAATTAAAATTAATAAACATGTCCTTTTCCTTTGTCTGTCCCAGAAGTGTCGGGATTATCATTTAAAACTGCAAAGAAGATATACGCCAGAATGAGCTACAAATGCTCAGCAAATTCATTTAAAAAAAATAAACACAATGTGTTTGATTTGAAAGATGTCAATGATGTATAACTAAGGGTTCTGTACATGAACCATATATTTCAATTAGTTCTATCAGTCTTCAATGACTTAGAACTGCTTGATTTCAGATATCTGGTAGGGGATCAGCCTAACCAATATCCTAGGAGTATGCATATCATCCTACAATTTATGTCGATATATAATCAACGGTCACCACCTTATCTTAAGGTTTTCCAGTTCACCTTACATCAAGGTGTTCCATTTCTCAGTATAAGATGTCATACCAAAATAATTTGGTTTGACACAACAATTTACGCTCGAATAAACAATATATAAATAATGATTCATTTCTTAAGTTATGCTGATCAAGAAGCAATAACTTCACAATAATTGATAGCAAGATGTATAATACTTGCATAAATATAAGTTGAGTAAGGTTAGAACACTTGCCTTAGCGTAGTTCATTTAACACAATTTCACACAAGGTGTCAGCGTACGTAGTCTACGTTGTCAAATATAAGCGTTAGAACTTATATTATCATGTATTACGCTAATCTAGACAAGTTTCGTTAAGGTCCGACGTTGATTCGGTATCTCGGTCGCGACTTTAGACAGCTAAACACATAGGTTGTTCAATAAAACTTCATTTGGAAGTTTAAATATTAGCTTAGATAATGTAATCATCATTTATAATATTTTTAGAAGCTTAATATTATTTTTAATTAATTGTTATAAGCTTGAAAATATTTTTAAATAATTTTACAAGCTTAGGTATATTTTTAAATGATTTAATTATCATTTAGAATATTTTTAAAACATTAATATGTTATTTAAATAATTTATTTGTTACTTAGAATATTTAAATAATTTATTTATCATTTATAATATTTTTAGAAAGATAGAGTATTATTTGAATGATTTATTTTATCATTAATAATATTTTTAGGATTTATTTATGATGTAATTATTATTTATGATAAATTTTAAAACTTAATTTAATATTTAAATGATTTAATTATCATTTATAATATTTTAAATATTTAGTATTTTATTTTAAATAATTTATTTATTATTTAAAATAATTTTAGAAAGTTGGTAATATTTTTAAATGAATGAATTATCATTTAAAATATTTTAAATACATTAATATCATTTTTAAATCATTTATTTAATATATTTATTATTTAATTTAATATTTAATTAAATTAAATAATTATATAAAAATTTATTAGAATATTAAAAATTATTAATTATAATAAAAAATGAATTTTTTTAATATTTAATATTAATTATTATGAATTATTAATATTTATTTATTATTTTATATAATTTATTTAATTATTTTTATTAATTTTTATTTAAAACCGTCGCAAAAGGCTTTAGCGACAGTCTTCATAGGATTTTTAGTGTTCTGGGTTTGAGTATGCATTTCGTCGCTAAAGGTGTCCTTCATGAAGAACAACCGGTCAATGTCGAGCAGTGACTTTTGACCTTAAATTAATTTCAGCTGGGTTATTGTTTGTGTTTGATTTTTGTTTGTTGTTGTAGCCAACATGGCAGTGTACAACGACATGTTAAATTCAACTCAAATAACATCAATTGATGCTAGAAAAATCATGGTCAAACTAGCCGGACCAACTGTTCTTGAGTTTCTAGGTTACCTAGAAACTCAGTCAGTCATGGTCGATCAACGCATTTTGACCTTTAATAACTTTGATTCTCGTTTAGCTTAATGTGTTTTGATGATTTATTCTTGTAGATTACATGGCATAGAGCAACTTCAAACATTAAAACCTCAAAAATTATCTCACATTATCAAGATCTAGGCTGGTCAAACGCTTGTCAGACACTGTCAGAGCTGTTCTTCGCTTTTCTGGGTTGCCTAGAAACAGAACGCTCATGGTCAGTCAATAGGTTTTGACCATTAATAACTTCCCACTGTGATATATTTTGAGCTTTATACCAGTTGGATCTTATAGATAACATGGCATACTACTAATTCATGCTTTAAAACACATCAAACAAACAATTTAAGTCGATCAAAAGCTCTAACAAAGTAGCCTGTCAGACTGTTCTTGACTGCCAAGAACAGTTTGGGTTTTTTCATCAAATTAGACCCTTTAAACATTATAGATACATGATTAACCAACCCAGATCATCAAATAACATGTTTACACATAATCCTAAACATCTAAAACATAAAATTTTTGCAGGCTTGAAGATCTAGCATAAAATTAGGGTTTTTGCACCTTTTTCTTCAAATTTTGATCTCTGATCTTTGCTACTGATCTTAGGATTGCAAGGGCTTGATATGGTATAATTGTAAATGTTTAGGCTTTGTAATTTTCGTAGGTCAAATGGTCAGCTTGATGTTCTATTTATAGGAATTCTAAAATTAGGGTTTTTAGGTTTCTTTTTCCAAATTTGGCCTCCACAAATATCTAGCCCTTATACTTGTGCTACTCCCATCTGATCTAAATGACCTACTTGTGCTGGAGTGTGTGAAGCACAAGCTTGCACACTCCTAGCTCAATTTCTATTGGTTTAGATTTATTTTTGATTTATTTACTTACTAATTAAACCTAGATTTTTACTAATTATGATTAGGATGTGTAATTAGGTTTATTAATACCTTAATTAATCTAATACATCATAATTAAGGTTTATCATTTCATAATTTAGTGTTATTGAATCAATTTAGGGTTTTAGGGTTTTCAAATTAAGGTTTAGGGTTTTCAATCCTCTAATTAGGGTTCAAATCTTGAATTAGGGTTTTAATATAAGTTCAATGATTCATAATTAATATTATGATTCATTAATTAGAATCTAATTATATCACTTAAGACTCTTGTATAGTAATTAGGGTTTTAATTGACCAATTCGGACAACTTTTACCAATTAGGATTTTCAAATTAGGGTTTCTATTTTAGTTTATCATTTAAAACCCTATTTAACTTATTTTAGATTTTTATTAGTTAACATAATATTGTATTAACTCCGAAGCACGACAAATCACTTCGTCATTTCCAAGCACGACACAACAGCTTACAAAAATAATTTGCCGAGACGCTTCTCGGTGAAATCATCGAAAGCACGACAAATCATTTTGTCCGTGTAAGCATGACACAGCTGTTTGGCGAAATTTTTTTATTTGACGTAATTCTTAAATAAAATATACAATCACATAATACCAAGTCGGAATATGAAATTTCATTTAATAACCACATAATTTACATATACAAATCTTATTAGGGTTCCAAATATTACATTCACCTCCACTAATAATAATTTCGTCCTCGAAATTACAATACAGATTACAAAAACAAGTGTGGATAGTTATCTCACATTTTACTCTCGAGCTCCCACGTAGCTTCCTCTATGTTTTGATTCCTCCAGATAACTTTGACTGAAGGTATCACTTTATTGCGTAGATGTTGTTCTTTCCTATCTATGATTTCAATAGGAACTTCTTCATACGATAAATCTTTTTCGATCTGAATAGGCTCGTAATCTATAACGTGTTTATAATCGGGTTTGTATGGTCGTAACACGGATACATGAAACACGTTATGGATATGTTCTAACTTGGGAGGTAAGGCGACCTCATAAGCTACTTCACCTATCCTTCTCAATATCTGAAATGGTCCAATGAATCTCGAACGCAATTTTTTCTTCTTGCCGAAACGTATTTTGCCTTTCCATGGAGAAACTTTTAAAAACACGTGACTACCGACATCGAAATCTTGCAGCTTCTTGTGTTGATCCGCATATTTCTTCTGTCGATCTTGAGACGCTTATAATCTTCCTCGTATAATTCGAACTACCTCAGCGGTTAGTTGAACTATTTTGGGTCCTAGCATTTGTCGCTCACCGACCTCGTCCCAACATAAAGGCGTTCTATATTTTTTTCCATATAGAGCTTCAAATGGTGGCATTCCTATGCTGGCATGATAGCTATTATTGTAGGCAAACTCTACCAAAGGTAATTGATCTTCCTAACTTCCTTTGAAGTCCATGATGCAAGTGCGCAACATGTCCTCCACTGTTTGAATTGTTCTCTCACTCTGACCGTCTGTTTATGGGTGATAAGTTGTGCTTAATCTCAACTGGGTTCCTAAATGTTTCTGAAGACTTGTCCAAAAATTTGAAGTAAATCATGGGTCTCGGTCTGATACTATAGATCAGGGACTCCATGTCTAGAAATAACTTCATTGATGTAAAGTTTGGCTAACTGATCAAGACTGAAGTTGACTTTTATGGGTAGAAAATGACCTGATTTGGTAAGACGATCTATAATTATCCAAATGGCATTGTGATCTTTCTGTGTATTTGGAAGACCAACTACGAAATCCATAGTAATATGTTCCCATTTCCACTCGGGAATTTCTAAGGGCTGTAGTAATCCACTTGGCTTTTGGTGTTCAGCTTTAACCCTTTGACACGTTAAACATTTACTTACCCGCTCTGCTATTTCTCTTTTCATGTTAGACCACCAAAAGTGTCGGCTTAAATCTTTCTACATTTTTGTACTACCTGGATGCACGACGAACTTAGAACTATGGGCTTCATTCAGTATTTCCTCTTTCAATTCTTGTACTGAGGGTACCCAAATTCTTGTACTGAGGGTACCTAAATTCTATCTTCGTACCTCAGTACTCCATCCTTATCCACTTTAAATTTGTTATTCTTCTTATGGGTTATTTTAGTCTTACACTTCTGACACTCTGCATCAGTCTCCTGTAGTCCCTTGATTCTCTCCAATAAAGTTGAACCATTTTCCACAACAAATAACTTCTGGGTAGAATTCACTGGAACTCTTACCTCGATCTCAAGTTTATCAAACTCTTTTTTCAGTACTTCGTTGTTGGTTATTATATTCAACTTTTCTTGGTTCTTCCTACTTAATGCGTCTGCTACGACATTGGCTTTCCCTGGATGATATAAAATTTCACAGTTAAAATCCTTTATCAATTCTAACCATCTCCTCTACCGCATATTTAACTCCTTCTGTGTGAAAATGTACTTCAAACTTTTATGATCTGTGTATATCTCACACTTTTCCCCATACAAGTAATGCCTCCAAATTTTTAAGGCAAATACTACCGCAGCTACCTCAAAATTATGTGTAGGATACCTCTTC
Source organism: Aralia elata (assembly GCA_034770075.1). Taxonomy (NCBI): domain Eukaryota; kingdom Viridiplantae; phylum Streptophyta; class Magnoliopsida; order Apiales; family Araliaceae; genus Aralia; species Aralia elata. The sequence goes on from CM068377.1 coordinate 68,160,386, forward strand.
TCATAATCTTTGAGTTGTCGTGATGCATACGCAATCACCTTCCCATGTTGCATTAATACACAACCCAATCCCTTATGTGATGCATCACTATAAACGACAAGGCCCCCTGTATAATCTGGTAAAGATAACACTGGTGCCATGCTCAATCGTTTCTTCAACTCTCGGAAACTTTCTTCATATTTATCCGTCCAGACGTACTTTACCATCTTTCGAGTTAAATTGGTTAGCGGGGTCGCTATTTTTGAAAAATCCTGGATAAAACGCCGATAGTACCCTGCTAACCCAAGAAAACTTCGTACTTCTGTTGGAGTTGTTGGTTGTTCCCAATTCACAACCGCCTCTATTTTTGATGGATCTACCTCTATTCCATTCTTGTCAATTACATGACCCAAGAACTGGACTCATTCCAACCAAAACTCACACTTGGAAAACTTTGCGTAAAGTTGTTCCTTGCGTAATATCTCTAATACACTTCTTAAGTGTTCAGCATGCTCTTTTTTTGTTCTCGAGTATACTAAAATATCATCGATGAACATTACAACAAATTTGTCTAAGCATAGTTTAAACACTCGGGTCATCAAGTCCATGAATGATGCCAGCGCATTTGTTAATCCAAAAGACATCACAAGAAACTCATAATATCTGTAACGTGTCCTAAACGTTGTCTTTGTCACATCTTCTTTTCGTACCTTTAACTGATGATAACCTGATCGTAGGTCGATCTTCGAAAAGTGTCCGGCCCCTTTCAACTAGTCAAATAAATCATCAATTCATGGTAAAGGATATTTGATCTTTATGGTCAACTTATTTAATTCTCTGTAGTCAACACATAACCTCAACGTTCCATCCTTTTTCTTTATAAACAACATCAGTGCTCCCCAAGGTGAAACACTGGGTTGTATGTATTTCTTATCTAAGAGTTCTTGTAGCTGCACAAGTAACTCCTTCAACTCCACTGGTGCCATCCTGTATGATGCCTTTGAAACTGGCACCTTACCAGGTGAAAGATTGATAACAAACTTGATCTCCCTATCCGGAGGTAAGCCTGGTAAGTCATTTGGAAACACATCCGGAAATTCTCTAACTACAGGTATTTGATCTAGCTTTGCTCCTTCCTTTCGAGTATCTACTATATATGCCAAATAACTTGTACAACCCTTCCTAAGTAATCTTTCTGCTTGCATTACTGTCAGACATCGAGATTGCTTAGGTGAACAACCACCGTTGAACACTACCTTTGACTTCGACTAAGTCAGTAGGTTTACACGTTTCCGATGGCAGTCAATCATTGCATTATGATTAACCAACCAATCTATGCCTAAGATTATATCGAATTCCCCTAGCTGTATAGGATAGAGGTCCACAAGAAACCTGTGTCCCTTAATCTCTACGTTACAATCTTTATATACAGTTTCAATGGGAATTATCTTTTTATTGGCAATTTCCATATTAAAAGGTATATCTAAGTCTTCACATGGCATACTCAAGTTTTTAGCAAAGCTATTAGACACGAATGAACAAGTAGTACCAGAGTCGAATAACACATATGCATTTAAAGTGTCGATAGGGATGATACCTATTACCACGTCCTGTGAAGCAACAACATCCCTCATCGTCATATTAAATGTTCTGGCGGTTGGACGACTCTGACCTCCAGCTCCTGCTACTATTGGTTTGAGGGTGTTGTTTATGGTTTGATTCCCTCCCCCAGTTTGGTTCCTATTCTTTGGATAATTTCTAAATATGTGACCCATTGCGCCACAATTATAACATTTATAATTCTGATTGCCTTGAGTGATAGTATTGTTATTCTTCTTAGGACAATCAGAAGCATAATGGCCCTCCTGACCATAGCTATAACAGTAAACCACCTTCCTACGACATACTCCCTGATGGTTTTTCCCACATGTGACACAACGTTCCACCTTGTTATTCTGGTTTCTGTTGGTGGTATTGTTGTTATTGTAATTATTCCCCTTTTCCCAAAATTAGTAGAAAAAGTGGTATCCCACTTCCTCTTGTTGTTATTATTTCCCCCTGTACTGACTTCTCCCTTGATTTCCCCCCTTCATTTTGACTCCCCTTCTCCTTATGAAATTTGAGAAGGTTTTCATTCTTGATCTCAGCTATGACAGCCTTCTTAAGAATCTCTGAAAATGTCTTCTACTGGAAGATTGATATCTTACTCTTTATCTGAGGTTTCAACCATTTTCTCAAATCTCCTAGTTTTTCTTGTCTCATAGTTTACTTGATGTGGGGCAAAACGAGACAATTCGTTAAACTTGGCTGTATACTGAGATACAGTCATTTCCCCTTGTTTTAACTCTAGAAATTTAACCTCTATTCGGTCTTGCATTGTTTGTGGAAAGTAATTTTCAAAGAATAATTCTTTGAATCTTACCCAAGGAACTACTCCTTCACTGACCCTAGTTTTTGTGGTTTCCCACCAAAAGTTTGCCTTACCTTTTAGGAAAAAGATCGCAAAGATTGTCTTGTGTTCCTCACTTACCTTGGTTATAGTGAAAAACTTTTCCATTTCAGTTACCCAAGTTTGGGCTTCAACTGGATCCGCAGTTCCCTTGAACTCAGGTGGTCCAACGATTTTAAAGTCCTTAAATGCTGACCTATGTGGATTATTTGGGTTGGGCTGGTGTGGTGGATGACCTTATAAGGCTCCTAATAGTAGGTCTACTAGTTATTGAGTGGGGTTTATGTCATTGATCTCATTTCTAGTCTGGTTTTTTCGTCCTGATGCCATGTTTCTAAAATAAAGAAAAGACAAGTATAAATACAAGTATATACTACACATAGAACTAACAATTTGATTGTACAAACACAACTTGTATATCACATGCAGAACGGTTACATATTCGACTAGTGGTTTATACTACCACTAGTTAGTACAGAGGATTTCCTATTTTACAACCCAAAATCTTTATAATACAAACTACAACAAACAAACTTAAATACTAAACTAGACCGAACGATCACGTGTCTCCTTATAAGCATCCTGAACCATATGACAGACCACCGATATATCTATCATATAATCTACCTTCCTCTCCTCGACGGGATACCTAAGCACTCGACGCTCTAAACCTTCAAATATATCCCGACACCACTTGTCAGCATGGTACAACTGCATATAGGCATCCTGCCTTTCCTTTTGGGTATTCTGGAGAAGTGTCCTAAGACGGCGAGTGTTATCCCTCTCACTCTCCAATAAACCTTCAGCTACATATGCTCGAAAATTGGCAGCCTCTAGATCTGCGGATGACTGCTGGACTAATCCCGTCACTATCTCCTCGTGTCTATCGACACGCATCATCTGACTCGCTCCAATCTCCTCATCAGGATCAGGATCTACTAGCTGTCCATCTATGGGATGTTCAGCCTCCTCAGCATCTAGTATCTCCTGATCGTGCAGAAGTTCTTCCTCCTCTGGTTCCTCCTACAGGTCTGACTCGGGAGTGGCCAGCTCATAATCTGGAACCTCTTCTGGCTCACTATCTGACTCACTCTCTATCAACCACCCTACCATGGGATGATCTATCACTGGAAGATCGTTCAAATTTGTCTCTGACATCCTACAAAAGAATTTTAGTTGTTTAGTATTAAAGCGAAGCAAATTTACACATAATATAAAACTTTTAAGATTAGACTATATCCTAAGATAATTTCTAACTACCTTAGAGCTATAATTTACAGCTCTGATACCAACCTATGACGCCCCCAAATTCTCTACACTTCCCTGTAGCAGATCTGGTGCTCACGTGAAACTATACAACTATAAATATTCAATAAAATATGACTTCTATCTATGGTTACATCATTTTCAGTACTAAGTTATTACAACAAAGCCTTATAAAAGACTTGAATTATTCAAAAACAGTAATTAAAACTAATAAACATGTCATTACCTTTGTCTATCCCAGAAGTGCCGGGATTATCATTTAAAACTGCAAAGAAGATATACGCAAGAATGAGCTACCAATGCTCAACAAGTTCATTTGAAAAAAGTAAACACAATGTGTTTGATTTAAAAGATGTCAATGATGTATAACTGAGGGTTCTGTACATGAACCATATATTTCAATTAGTTCTATCAGTCTTCAATGACTTAGAACCGCTTGATTTCGGATATCTAGTAGGGGATCAGCCTAACCAATATCCTAGGAGTATGTATATCATCCTACAATTTATGTCGATATATAATCAACGGTCACCACCTTATCTTAAGGTTTTCCAGTTCACCTTACATCAAGGTGTTCCATTTCTCAGTATAAGATGTCGTACCAAAACAATTTGGTTTGACACAACAATTTACGCTCGAATAAACAATATATGAATAATAATTCATTTCTTAAGTTATGTTGATCAAGAAGCAATAACTTCACAATAATTGATAGCAAGTTGTATAATACTTGCATAAATATAAGTTGAGTAAGGTTAGAACACTTGCCTTAGTGTAGTTCGTTTAACACAATTTCACACAAGGTGTCAGCGTACGTAGTCTACGTTGTCAAATATAAGCGTTAGAACTTATATTAACATGTATTACGCTAATCTAGACAAGTTTCGTTAAGGTCCGACGTTGATTTGGTATCTCGGTCGCGACTTTAGACAGCTAAACACATAGGCAGTTCAATAAAACTTCATTTGGAAGTTTAAATATTAGCTTAGATAGTGTAATCATCATTTATAATATTTTTAGAAGCTTAATATTATTTTTAAATAATTGTTATAAGCTTGAAAATATTTTTAAATAATTTTACAAGCTTAGGTATATTTTTAAATGATTTAATTATCATTTAGAATATTTTTTAAAAATTAATATGTTATTTAAATAATTTATTTGTTACTTAGAATATTTTTAGACACCTAAAATATTATTTAATTGATTTATTTATAATTTATAATATTTTTAGAAAGATAGAATATTATTTAAATGATTTAGTTTATCATTAATAATATTTTTAGAAAGATAAAATATTATTTAAATGATTTATTTTATCATTAATAATATTTTTAGAATTTATTTTATGATGTAATTATTATTTATGATAAATTTTAAAACTTAATTTAATATTTAAATGATTTAATTATCATTTATAATATTTTAAATATTTAGTATTTTATTTTAAATAATTTATTTATTATTTAAAATAATTTTAGAAAGTTGGTAATATTTTTAAATGAATTAATTATCATTTAAAATATTTTAAATTCATCAATATCATTTAAAATATTTTAAATTCATTAATATCATTTTTAAATCATTTATTTAATATATTTATTATTTAATTTAATATTTAATTAAATTAAATAATTATATAAAAATTTAGTGTTATTGAATCAATTTAGGGTTTTAGGGTTTCTAAATCTTGAATTAGGGTTTTAATATAAGTTCAATGATTCATAATTAATATTATGATTCATTAATTAGAATCTAATTATATCACTTAAGACTCTTGTATAGTAATTAGGATTTTAATTGACCAATTCGGACAACTTTTACCAATTAGGGTTTTCAAATTAGGGTTTCTACTTTAGTTTATCATTTAAAACCCTATTTAACTTATTTTAGATTTTTATTAGTTAATATAATATTGTATTAACTCCGAAGTACGACAAATCACTTCGTCATTTCCAAGCACGACACAACAGTTTACAAAAATAATGCCGAGACGCTTCTCGATAAAATCATCGGAAGCACAACAAATCATTTTGTCCGTGTAAGCACGACACAGCTACTTGGCGAAAAAAATTTTATTTGACCTAATTCTTAAATAAAATATACAATCACATAATACCAAGTCGGAATATGAAATTTCATTTAATAACCACATAATTTACATATACAAATCTTATTAGGGTTCAAAATATTACACTGGAGACATTGAGAAGAGAGAAATTATATGCAAAATTTTCAAAGTGTGAATTCTGGTTGAAAAGAGTTCAGTTTTTGGGATATGTTATCGATAACGAAAGAATTTCTGTTGATCGAGCAAAGGTAGAAGCGGTGAAAAATTGGAGACAACCGAGGACACCGACAGAGGTCAAAAGTTTCTTGGGATTGGTAGGATATTACCGGAGGTTTATTCAAGATTTCTCAAAGATAGCGACGCCCTTGACAAATTTGACTAGGAAGACAGTTAAGTATGTGTGGACGGAGAAATGTGAGCAAAGTTTTCAGGAGCTGAAGAAGCGACTAAGTGAAGCACCTGTGTTATCCTTACCAGATAGTACGGGAGGTTTTACAGTATACAGTGATGCGTCACATAAGGGACTGGGTTGCGTGTTAATGCAGAATGGTAAAGTCATTGCGTATGCGTCACACCAGTTAAAAGATTATGAAAAGGGATGCCCTACCCATGACCTGGAATTGGCAGTGGTAGTGTTTGCCCTTAAGATTTGGAGACATTATCTCTATGGAGAAAAGTGTGAGATATATACAGATCACAAAAGTCTAAAGTATATCTTTACACAAAAGGAGTTAAACATGAGGCAAAGAAGGTGGTTAGAATTGATCAAGGATTATGATTGTGAGATTCTATATCATCCAAGAAAGGCCAATGTAGTAGCAGATGCATTAAGCAGGAAGAACAGTGAGAAGTTGTTTGTGTTGACAGAGCAAGAAAAGTTAGTAAGAAAGATGGAGAAAATGGAGTTGGAGGTGAAAAATCCGAAGAATTCGGATAAAGTAATAGAAATGGAAGCAAGTTCGACTTTATTGGACAGGGTGAAGGAGGCACAAAAGAATGATGAAAAATGTGGTAACATTAAGAAACGGTTAGCTGAAGGTGAGGAGTTGAAGTATAAGATTGATAGCACTGGATTGCTGAGATTCGAAAATCGAGTTTGGATACCTTCAGTACCGGAATTAAGAGAAGAGATTTTACAAGAGGCCCACAGTACGAGATACTCGATACTCGATACACCCAGGAAGCACAAAGATGTATCAAGATCTACGTCAACATTTTTGGTGGCCGAACATAAAGAGAGAGGTTGCAAAATGTGTTAGCAGATGTTTAACCTGTCAGAGAGTCAAGGCAGAGCATCAACGACCGAGTGGATTATTGCAGTCGCTAGAGATTCCTGAATGGAAATGGGAGCATATCACGATGGATTTTGTGGTGGGGCTCCCAACAACACAGAAAGGTTACGACACCATATGGGTGATTGTGGATCGTCTTACAAAGTCAGCGCACTTTTTGTCGATCAAGATCAGATATAATTTGGATCAACCAGCCAAGTTGTATATCAAAGAAATAGTTTCAAGATATGGAGTGCCGGTATCAATTGTATCTGATAGAGATATGCGCTTCACTTCAAATTTTTGGAGGAGTCTTCAAGAAAGAATGGGGACACAATTGAGGTTAAGTACCGCATATCATCCACAGACCGATGGACAAAGCGAGAGAACAATTCAAACATTAGAAGATATGCTCAGAGCCTGTGTGATGGACTTCAAGGGAAGCTGGGAGGATCATCTTCCACTCGTAGAATTTGTGTATAATAACAGTTATCACGCGAGTATTAGAATGCCACCATACGAAGCATTGTATGGGAGGAAATGTAGAACACCCTTATGTTGGGATGAAGTAGGTGAACGCAGACTGTTGGGGCCAGAATTGGTGCAGCAGACCGTAGAGATCATCAGGGTAATAAGAGCTCGGCTGGTAGCATCTTAGGATCGTCAAAAGAAGTATGCAGATTTGCATCGCAAGAAGAGAGACTTCGAAGTAGGGAGCTATGTGTTTTTGAAAGTATCTCCGTGGAAAGAGAAAATAAGATTTGGCAAGAAAGACAAATTAAGTCCGAGATTTATTGGACCATTCGAGATACTGAAAAAGATAGGTGAAGTGGCGTACGAAGTGGCTCTACCTCCTGAACTGGAACATATCCATAACGTGTTTCACGTGTCAGTGTTGCATCCGTATAAGCCTGATTACAAGCATGTTATATCATATGAACCGATTCAAGTCGAGAAGAACTTATTGTATGAAGAAATTCCTATAGAAATTTTGGATAGAAAAGAGCAGAAGTTAAGGAATAAAGTTATACATTCTGTCAAAGTGCTCTAGAGAAACCACGCAATTGAAGAAGCTACGTGGGAACTCGAGGAAAAGATGAGGAAGAATTATCCTAATCTTTTTTGAGTAACCTTATGTGAAATTCCGGGGACGAAATTCTTATAAGGAGGGGAGAATGTAATAGCCAGAACTTTAAGTCATATTGTAAATGAATATATTAATTAAATATTAGTGATATTAAAAATTTTGTGACATATACAGAATAAATATGTGATTAATGAGTTATGTGACTAATTGTTAGTTAAAGGAGGTCCCACTAATAGTTATTCAATTTAGTGGACTAACCTAAGAATTTTAATGTCAAGCAATTTATAAGATAATAAGTTAATTAAATATTCAATTTAATTGAATATAGTAAGTAAATGAAATTTATAAATTAATTAATATGAGTATTAACTAATGAGGATTATGTGAAATGTGACTAATTAATTTTAGTAGTCCATTTAGTAAGAAAACACTAGTGGACTAGCCTAATTAATTGATTAACCAAGCCCATTCAATTAATTGAACATGGACTTAGATAAATAATGTGTGGACTAATTAAATTAGTAGTCCAAGAAACAAAGTAAAAATTTTGGCAAACTAGTAGCCCGAATAGAGTAAAAGGGAGCCCAAATGTATTTATAATAAAGTCTAATTGTTAGCCCATTTGGAAAATATCTTGAACAACTTATTTAATCCATTAAAGTAATTAAAGAAAATCAAAAATTGGGCATGATGGGAGAGGAGGATGCCGGCCATAGGACCCCATATGGGGGGAGTTGTCAAATTTTAAGGCTTGCTTGTTGGAAAAAAAAGTACAAGTAGTAATAAATGCCCATCACCAAGTTGTCAAAATGATTCCACTTTGCAATGATAATACAATGGATAGATATAATTTTTATATCTATAGTTCATGTGAGTAATTAATGTAAAACCAAGTAATGTTCATCTTCTTCCTTGGTAGTTTAGAGAGAGAAAAAATTAGAGAGAAAATAGTTTGAGAGAGAGTTCTTGTGGGAGAAAAGAGGAGAGGGGTTGCCACCACCTAGAGGGGAAGGAGGATAGCTTGTGGATGTCCCATAAGTTCATCTCCTACTTTGGAAAGCAAAGGAAGAGAGCCATCAAGCAAAGAAGGTATACAAACTATCCTAAAAACCCTAATTTTAGGTTATGGGTGAAACCTTATGTTAGAAGTTTGAAGTTTATATTTTAAATATTTAGAATCATATTAAATATGTTTATATTTGATGATATGTGGTTGTGGTATGAAAGGGTTTGGGTTTGTGTAGAAAAGTTAGGCTAAAAGCTTGAAAAACATTTTTACTGACGCACAAAATGTAGCTTGTTGGAATAAATTATGTGTTTTGAAATCTATACATGATATTGTTGGTTTTCTTTTCTCTGAGTTTTAAGGGGTAAGTTAAGAAAAGAACTTCGTTGGAATCAATGAAAAAGAAGTTAAAATGAGAGAGTTACGTAATTTTTCCCATAACATGTTAACTGTTGGAGCACTGTCAGAATAGTCCACTTCCAGGCGAGTTTCAATGACCAACCCATGTCCAAATTTAGTGTTTAATGATGGGAAATTGTAGTTTGGAAAGATACGAATCCAACGAGTCTGACTAGACCCTAATCCTAATTACAGATTTCATTTTATGAGTGTTTCCGTAAGGGACCTTCCACTGACCCCTAGCTACCGTGCACTGTTTCGAACCATTAGAAAGTGCAATAAATTCCGGTATTTTTACCAATGAAACTATAGGAAGTTATGTACCACCTATCCAAAATTGGTCGAATTCCGACTTGTAATGAAGAATCTACGGCTAAAATAAAAACATAGAGTTTTCCGACGAAAACGACTAAAATTGGATTTCTAGAAATTCGATGACCACGAAATTTTAACTAGGTGTACTTGTTAATATGTATATGATGCTATCAAAAATTTGGAGTCATCGGAGTTGTGCAAGATAGTGATTATTTTTCTTAGTTTCGAAAGTTAAAACGGACGTGTGAACAATGTTAAAAGAAATTGAAAACTTTCATAAGAAAAGTATTTTTGAGTTTGGAATATATGTTCTTATGTGTGGCAAGACTTGAAGAAAATAAAAAAAAATCAATTGTTAAAAGAGGTTAAATCATTTTAAGAATGCAGGCTTCCAATCTAGCTTGCTGGATTATGTGAATCCAGTTTGCTGAATTGGTTAGTTTGAATCCAGGTTGCTAGATTGGGGAAAACAGTTTGATGAATTGAATAGTGTGAATCCAGGATGCTGGATTAGAGGTCAGTTTGAATCCAGGGTGCTGGATTGTAATCCAGATTAGAATCCAGTTTGCTAGATTGTCATCCAATTTACTGGATTGCCATTTAGTTTGCAAGGTTTGGAATCCAGTTTGCTGGATTGGGTAGTTAACCTACTGGATCATAAAGATAGACTTATATAAGGAAAGATTAAGCAGTGAAGTGACTAAAAGATTATCAAAGGATAATTATAACACTAAGACTTTAATGTAATATCTAATATTAAACTATGTGACTGACTATTAGACAATGTAATGTAAAACAATGATATTATGGGTGAAATGTGTAATGCTAATTGAGAGATCAATCTAATAAATGATAGGTCTTTCAAAAGAAGTCATATTAAATTGCGTAGCAGTAGTCAGCGATCAAGGCAAGTTCCCTAACCTTACTCAAATTTATATTGAGCAAGTTCTTAACTTACACAACTTCATACATTGTGTAAGATCCTGATTATTGATACAAACTTTTAAATACTGCAAGTTCTCTAATTCAACCTTGAATTATTATTTCAGCACTTGTTAGTGGATAATTATTTGATTATTCCACATCTTTGATAATTATTGTTATTCGCACTTGGTGCAATTGAATTCATGTCCTATTATTGATGAACTATTAATTAGTTAAAGTTCTTTTATTCATGAACTGTTTATGAGATAGATCTATGCTAGTTGTATCAGCTAGATCAAATATGTTTAAATTTGTTAAATCAAATCGATTTTAAAAGTTGTTCCTAACCAATTAATTTGGTAAGGATTCTAGACTGAGAAAAGAACAACTTTTAAGGCATTATATTGGAAAACAATTGTTTGTCCGTCTTATTAAGTGATTATGCATATTCGCCGGGTATGAGAGGTTGATCCCCTCGATTACCAAAACTTATTAGAGGACCAGTTTAAATACTGACAACCTCCGTATATGTTCACGATCATTGTTGACCACTCAGCACCATTGATTCAATCATTCAAATATTGAAACTTGAACTCTTATTCTTTCACAATTGATATTTATTGTTGAAAGTTTTAAAGGTTAAATTCCTTTCTAATCATGATATATCTCCTTTGTAATTAAACTTGATAAGCAAATTAGTTGTTTACCCTTGTTATATCATGACGCTTATTTCAGTTAGACCGGAAAGTTCCAAGAAGGATAAAGGAAAAGGCAAAGCTCAGGAATAGACTTATGTGAATGTTTAATTATCGTATTATTTCTGATGTAATAATTTTAGATAATCCTTTTGTAATATTAAGGGTATGTTTTAAGTTAAGGTTATTAGACCTTGGGATTTGATGTAGAACCTTATTTAAATGAACAATGTATGTTTATTATTCCGCAATAGTTCATAGAATGTGTATGATGCTAATGGATCGTGAGCACCGAATCCGAGGTTAGAGAACCCGGATTTGGGGGCGTCACAAGGTTTTGGAATTTTATAACCCATATTTTCTCTATTCTCTTTCAAAGAGTAAACCATATAGATTTTTCTTAAAAATTTTAAATAAATCCATAAATTCCCATCTAGGTTTTATTATTTAACCTTTAATTAATCAATCAAGATTTTATCAATAAATCTTATAAATTTTTGGGTTGTCACACCTTTTCTAGCACAGTCGCGAACGAATTAAGTTGGAACATAAGACTCGGCTATACAGCCAGGGTTTCAGTCCCTGCTCGAAGCTCCTCGCTTTTCTCTGCTCGGTATTGACTTGATATGGCGTAAACCTCGCCAATTCATTAAATTTTGTGACATACTCGGGAACCGTCATCGTACCTTGCTTTAACTCCAGAAATTGAACCTCCATCTAGTCCTGTGAACTTGGTGGAAAGTATGTCTCAAAGAACATCTCCTTAAATCTTTCCTAAGGAATTACTCCCTGACCACCTCGGCTCCTATTCGTCTGCCACCAATAGCTAGCATCCGACTTTAGCATAAACGTTACGAAGGTAGTCTTCTGATCTTCACCAACCCTAGCGACATCAAAAACCTTTTCTATTTCCATGATCCATGTTTGAGCTTCAACTGGATTCATATACCCTTGATATTCTAGGGGCCCTACAGCTTTTAAGTCCTTGAAAGTCGTGTTGAGCCCGGGGATGATTTGCAAATTATAAAATTCCAGGATTACCTCGTCATCATATCCCATTATTTATTTCAAAAGTTGGGATTTACATCATATTAATAACTCATAAGTGTTTATTTATCATACTACTACTCGCAACTTATAAAGACATTCCACGTCGCACAGCTTCTTTGCGCTCTTGCTCCATGATACGAATCATTGTCCAGCGATCCATCATATACCATGGTAAATCCTCAAACTGTACTGGATAGTGGAAAACTCGATCCTGAGCTCTATCCATCGCTGTGTGGAAAGCATAATTCATCTCATCCATTATGGACTTCTTTGACCGAACCTCATCCTCAACACGATCTACACGATCAGCAGCCTTCAACCACGCGTCCTCGGCTCTCGCCCGTTTTGCCGACTCCTCCCTCAATTCATCCTTCACGTCCTTATTCTCAATCATAATCTCTGCTCTTTGATATTCTAACTGAGCTAGTTTCTGATCAAGTTCTGCAATTCTTGCAGTAAGATCCTGAATTTTCAAATCCTTTTGTTGCAGAACGATCTGACGCTCTACTGCCTGCTCCTCTAATTCCTCAACTCTCTCCTGTAACTCAATGTTGCGATTATACACCTCATCATACATCGCAACTCCCAACAAGAAAAATGATATCTCAACCGGATCCTCCTCCTCATCTTCTATCTCTAACTCCTCAGGATCAGATTTAGGCTCATACTCCTGGCCTACAACTGTAACCAATGGGGATGACTCCTTCGGCACTAACTGCTCTCGGACTGTATGAATATCTCGGGGCTCCTCCTCCCTAGCCAAGCTGGATCCTCCTATATCAGTCATCCTGCCATCGAAATATTTTAAGTTTTAATTACTACTCGATACTACTCGCGAGCATATAAGTTATTAACAAGTAAGCACATAAAGTCTTGTCATTATTTTTTTTTCTCAGAACTCGATAAGAGCTTTATCACCACTATGTTTTCGACCTTCTATAAGGTTATAGTCTAAGGTTTCCCCACCTAAGGTTCATAACCTAAAGCTCTGATACTAACCTGTGACACCCCTAAATCCGGGTACTTCTAACCCACAGATTTGGTGCTCACTATCAAAACAATCTCATCTAACTACCTACAATAAAGGATAACGATAAACTTCAAATACATAAGTCCTTATAAAAGGTTACATAATCCAATGAAAACTAATTACATACTTAAACAAAATTCCCAGGTCATCTAAACCTTAACTATTACATCATTTGCAGAATTAGCATAATAATAAATAAGTCTCATTATATAATCTTTCTAAAATAAAAGTAAACTACTTTTCATCATTTATTCATCTTGCCCTTGCTTGTGGACAGCTCGTCAGACTTCTCACTCTTAATTGCAATATTTTATGCAAGGTTGAGCAAACAATTGCCCACAAGAATAACCGTAACAATAATTACAAATGACAATCAATGGATAGATTTCAACTGAGTAATATAACCCTTACTGAAATCAGTCAACAATAATTAAGAACTAATAGCTCGATAGAAAACTCGGCTTTTAATTCAAGATTAGAAAGCAAGATCAAAAGTACATCTGAGGGTTACAAGACCTCGAACTATGTCCTAGGTTAGCAAGTATCTCTACTTTAACCTTTAATAGTTTTGTAGACTATATGGACCATCCATCTCGTACTCCGAGGGATCAGCCCTTCGAACAATATATTATGCACAAATATTTTAACGCTATTGCGTAATATAATCCCCTACTTTAGGGTTGTTCATCTCAGCATTAACATAAGAATCTGTACCAAAGAAAGTTTGATTTGGAAAAACTTCAATAGAAATTCTAGATTTAGAACGCTCATCAACTATGGACTAGTCGAAGCAACAAAAGTTTGCTAGCCACTAAAGAGTTTGATACAATAATATAAGATTGTACAATGATAATTATGATCAAGGATTGAACAACAATGATTCATAGTTGAATAAATGTTTCGTATCAAAGTAATGTCTTTAAAAGGATGAGAAATCTTGATTAAAAATTATAGATTTTGAATAATCTAGAAAAGCATCGCTTGAAATAAAGAAGCAAATGATATGAACTTGCACAATGTAAAATAGAGTTAGGAAACTTGCCTTGTGCGTTAGCTAAACAATTATAGAACACTTCCTTTAAATATCCTACACATTTCAGTCACAATAACACATTGATTAGCTATGAAACAACGTTCACTAATAGCTTACACTAATCGCATTATATAACCCATCATTCTTCAATTATCACATTATATTATCTCATGGGATTAAGACTTGTTATTATGTCTTATTACATACTTAATGTTTCATCACATTCACTAGAATATATTAAGAAACATCCCCTGAACTGTACATTTAAACCATTTTTACTAGGTCTGTTCTGCTACCGGCGCAGCTGCGCCACTTTTGTACTGAGAACCCGCGCAGCTACGCTGCGCAGCGCAGCCGTGATATTCCGAACCTTAATAAGATTCGTGTATGTAAATTATGTGATTATTAATGGAAATTTCTTTATTCTAACTAGGTATTATGCATTTTACAAGCAGTTATAATGCCCAAATTATTTTATATATATAGTACAAAAGTCCTATTTACAACCAGTTATAATGTTCGATTTATTTCTCTTATAAAATTAAAAATATACTTTTATAAGCAGTTACTATGTCCGATTTTCTTCAAGTATTTAGTAAGAATATTCATTTTATAAGCAGTTAAAATGCTGAAATTATCTCAAATATAATAGCTGAATATTCATTTTATAAGCAGTTATAATGCTCAATATATTTTAAATATAGTTGATGAATATTCATTTTATATGCAGTTATAATGCTAAAATTATTTGATGTATAGTAGAATGAGTCTTATTTATAAGCGATTATAATACCCGAAATAAAACTTAAAAGATTTAATCGTTAAATGCTTATTTGTCTACATGAACTTATAATCGTGTAGGATTTATGACGAATGTTAGACCGTTATATTAACTGTAAAAGATATACGAGGCAAGTCTTCTATTCTTATAAACTATGTGCAAATATTCTAACTCTTATGTGTTATTTTTATAAGTTATATATATGTGGTTTATACGCTTTGTATGACAATGTGATATAAACTGTTGTTTGTAATATCAAATTGATATATGTGATATGTCAAGGTATGTTAAAATTTATATGAAAGCATAAACTGTTTATGTGTTACTAGTTAGACTTGCTGAGCCATAGTGCTCATTCTTGCGAATAAAACTTTATTTGCAGTTAAGAAGAATGATAAGAAGATCATGAACGTAAAGTAGAATGCATAGACTAAATTGTTTACTTGTCTTTTATTTATATGAAGTCATAATGACTATTGTAATACGAACAAGCAAACCTTGTAATCGAAGATTATATTATGAAATGATATTATTATTATAATTAAATGGTGTTATGTCTTTACTTTGATATAACTTAGAATTATTAAAGATCTATTAAACTGAATGAGGGTATTGGTAATATGGATTGATCATGTTATGCCGATACTCTGAACTTCAGATTAATAGTAAAACACTAATACAATGTTGATAAGGAACTATACATCTGAGTGAGGGTATTAAATGATATTGGGAGTTCTATAAGCACTGAGGTTACACTTAATGAGCGCCGGTAAGATGTCACCCTTACCGGAATACGCCCCTCGGTTCCAAGAACAATCTTATCATTAATACTGTAAATTTCAGATAGATAGGGAATATCAATATAAAGAGATATCTCTATAATGATATGTATTCAAGTGAGAGTATTGAATAATACGGTATGTTCTGTAAAGAAAAGAAATCTCGTCACGGATAAAGATGCAAACATTTATCGCAAGATTCTTCTGTTCCTAAGAACCATCCTATTATTAATGTTGTGAACCTTGGGTATATAGAAGTATAGAATGTTTAAATCATAAGGTTAAAAACTTGACCGATATATATATATGGTATTATCCATATATACGAATGAACTACAAGTTGATACTTGTAGAAAGAATGAGATTGAGATCTTACGATCTAGGGATGAAGTTAAGGAAATTTATAATCTTATAGTCTGTAATCGACTAATTCAACCAATATGATTATGGGATCGTTGGTTAAGTGACGAAAAAAATAAGAGATAACGTCGACCCTCGTTCGGGCGGTCAACGCTCGAATTCGGGGGCGTTACAACAGCAGCGCCCAATCTAAGCTATTATCTAGCGCAGCTGCGCTGGACACCAGAATCAGTTTCTTAGTTCAAATTTCAGACTCTGATAAAACCAAAATCCCATACATTCAACACTTAAGATCTAAATTAGCCATACTCAGATGTTACAAACCTTACAAAACTTAAGCCCAACATGTATTCAACAACTCTAACAACATAAATCGCACAAACAGTTAATTCAAAGACTCAAAATCACAGTTTATGCCTTATTTTCATATCTTGACATCTTAGCATAATCAAACACCACAAATTCGTTTCTTAACTATTTTAATCCATTCAAGTTGTATTTTTTTCGATTCTTAACGTATTAACATAAACAACTATCACTTAATAGATTACTCCATGAATCAAACATCAATTTTTACCCCAAAATAAGCCATTTTATATATATTCAACCAAAAGCCAATTTCTTCCTTTTTAACAGATTCCTCATGGATTTGATTACTCAAAATCTTTTATAAACAACGTATAACAGATTATTACAACTCAACAACATATATAACCAATTCTCTCAACAATTATCCAACCATAGAAATTCAATTACAAAGAACTATAAAACAAAACTAAAACTCGAAACTTAGAATTTACCTGTAACTAGCTAGATGATTTGCAAGTTTTAATTATCTTTTCTTCTTCCTTCTTAGATTCTCAGAACTTCTCTTCTAATTTCACAGAACCCACTCACTTCCTCTCAATTTCTCTTTACTGAGCTCTGTTGGGTGTTTCTTTCTTTTCTATAGGCTTAAGCAAATAAACAAGCGTAAATAAATTGATGCCTTGAATTATTAGTTAAACAAACAAAAGGTTTAGCTGTTACAAAAACAAAAAGTCACAAGGCCATGTTTGGATAGACTCCCCAAAACCCATTTTAAATTATTTTCATAATTCTCTTATCATATGGTTCTTATGTCACACCGTTTAAATTTTAATTAAACTTATTTTATTAATAAATTCAATTAAACCTTACTAATAAAATTATCATTTTATTTAGCCAACCACAACTATAAATTTAATTAATAAATCATTAATCTTCTAATTTAATTACTTAATTAAATTAGAATATTATCATCACATTAGCGTAAAATACACACTAATAATAAAATCATTTAACATAAAAATTAATCAACATTATCGCACTTATTTCATAATAATTCTCATCAAATAGTGATTATTTTATTCAATAAATTAACCAACTAAAATATTTATTTAATTCGATAAATATTTTTAATTACTCACAAAAAAATCACATTCATTACAGAATAGATACTATTCTTTGGTGGATCACCTCTAGAGGCTAACGTTGATCAAATGAAGTAATCTCACCGTTGAATTCGAGGAGAATACGAAGGAATTGGAGGTGAACTTGTACCCGAGGAAGCTTTGATTCATGAGGGTATAATTCTCTATCTCTGTCTCTTTCATTTAATTGATAATTAAGTACAAGGAAAGATCATGGTGATGGTTTGTATAAAAATTTTAAAATCTGATTTTATCACACTTCCGCTCTAATTATGTAATTTGATTGCATGCTTGAGTAATATACAAACCTAACAGCTTCCTATATTCATTTTGAGCCTCACCATTCTCTGTTAGAAATCCTCGTCATTAGGGTGAAATGACGCTTTCGCCCTCCTGCCAAGGATAGATAATAGAAAGTCAAATTTCGGGTGTCTACACAATTTATATAGGCACACATACTTCACATTTCTCAAGGCATTTTATTTTTTAAAGGAAAATATTAGGAAAGCGGTAACCGTGTCTTCACGGAAGTCGGGGGATGCCTAACACCTTCCCCTTGTTTAAGCAAGCCTTCGAACTCTATAAATCTCGATTGCAGACCAATTTTTTGGAGTCACATAATGAGCCATCTCAATTATTAAAACCTAAAAAGCCAGATGAGTTGGTACATCAATTTAAATATTTGTCAAGTGACGACTCTGTCTAATTGGCCCCTATTAAAATCAAACTTTCAAACCTCGTCGACATTTATATCTGTTTTTTTTTTTTTAAATCACCCTTAAAATATAATAAAAAATAAAAATAAAAATAAAATCCGAACGTCGACAAACGACACGGTTATTGGCGATTAATTTTATTATGTAAGAAATGACGAGACGGATTGAAACAAATCTCTTTTACCGGAGAGGAAGTTGAGGAAAAGCATAGAGCGTGTTGGCTTAGTTTGTCGCCTTTCTACATCCTAATCCATGAACGACACAAATAGAGTATTTTATGACATTTAAAAACGAAAAAAGAAAAAGAGAAACAACACAACCTACAAGAAACAATAAATAACCCCTACCAAGAACCGGCTAACAAAAAATTTGACCATTTCCAATAAAACAAAGGAATGAGAGCTAAAGAGAAAATACACAAACAATAGTATTCTGCCGGACTCAATAACTACCATTCCCAATAAAACAAAGGAATGAAGCCAAAGAAAATACACAAACAATATTATTCTGCCAGACTCAATAACACAACTTAAAGTAGGAAATCGAAGGAGACCAAAGAACTAAGTTTAGCAACTAACAATAAAAAATTTTAATAATAAGCTTTGCCTTTTGATGCCAAAAACAGAAAAAAAAAATAGAAAAGGAAAAAAAAACAAAAATTTAGGCAGTTAAGGATACCAAAGAACTAGTAAAAACAAATATACACCTTGTATATGGTGACCATATCAAAATAATTTGTGAAGTTATGCAAAATTATCAGTTTGATTGTGATTGTTTTGTTCAATCATTACATTAACTAACATACACCCACCCAGCAAGTATGGACTGTCTTTTCAATATGAATGTTAATTATTTAAATAAATAATTTTACTAAAATACTAAGAAAATAAGGTTTATTTATACTCTACCTTAAACATTTTTTATCAATAAATGGTCACAACTTGAAGGCACCATTTTTAAATTTGATTTGATTTGTATAATCATCATAGATAAATGTTTTTATTAAAATGTTATAAGGTTCCCTCGTTAGTAACTACCTTTACTCTATTTACGCAATAGATGTCTGCAATTTCAAGGTATTGCAAAGGCAATGATCATATATAGTCCTTTCGTACTTAAATATAAGATTAATATTAGCACTTTTAAAATTTAATTTAACATATTTTTAAATTTAAAATTGAAGTGATTCATTTAACTTTTAATTTAACATATTAATAATATGTAGTATATTTATCGTTTTCATTATTATTTAAAATAAAATGAGTCCCTATTATAAATTTTAAATTTAAAAAATATTTCAAATAAACTTTCAAATATCAAAATTTAGCATATATTTTAGAACTGATAGAATGTTTAGTTAGATAAGATAAATTCACAATAAAAAATAAAGGAGGGGAGGAGGAAGGGGTAATAAAGAGAGAGGAAGCTTGTGTGATATGTCTCACTCTAGCTAAATATATGTCATTTCAACATAAAGAAGAGTCACCTGACATTCACTCACATGAACTTATAAAAATTATTATTAATTTTAAAAATTAGTTTGAAAAGTTTTAAATTTAAAGTTAGCAAATTCACTAAAAATTATGAACTAAAAAATTTTATAATTAATAATTTTTTGTGTACGTGCATGGATATAAAGTTTACAACATTATTATTGTATTAATTAATATTAAATGATTTTATGTCACTTTTAAATTTAAAAATATTTCAAAAATATAATAATCAGAGAGAATATATCAATCATTGATACAATAAAGATATATGACTTCTGAAAGAACAATTTAATACGCACAATACTTTATATATCATTGTAATTCACATTTTTTTTTCGGAAGTATTCATTCCAGTATTCCACAATTGTCATAATTATTTAAATTATATCTAAAAAATGTCTTATAGCATAAAGACAATTAAACGGAGAAGTCTAAGAGTGCTTTTACTAAGTGGATTCTTGGATGTCAGCCGGCCATTCTAAGAGACGGCTAGTGAAGCCAAACCAAGTGAATTAATACTTAGAAATTATACCATAAAGATAAAATTAAGGTTAGTTAATTTAGGGGAAAAAGAAGAAGTTATATATCAAGCTTCCTTGTCTTAAAATTAGCTGCATCAAAATATTTTCATAATTTGATCAATGGAGTCTAACATTGTCCATCCCTTAAGTGAAAACGTTTCCATCGGAGCTTTCCCTGCGGTCGGAGCTTTCTCTGCCACCACGTCTTTGCCATCCACCGCCATGGTTTACGAGCAACACGGTCCTCCTGATGCTGTTACCAAGTCTCTATATCTCCCTCTCTTTTTGTTCGTTTATCAGTTTATTGATCGCTTTGTAAATTTGAAAATTTAAATGCATTTAAAAATATTGTTCATTTATAAATAATTTATTTCAAGGATAACTTATTTAATTCACAAATGCGTCATTTAAGATTCAAATGCATCAATCCGTTTAGACTTCCAAAAACACTAAATGTTACTGTTATAAATGTGATAAACGCTGATAATCGAACATACCTTAAATATATTATCTTAGTGTCAAACAGTTCAAAATGAGCAATTCCTTAGTTTATAAAAACAAGTTGCATGAGACCGTTAAATGGAATAATTAATACTTGTATAATAAATGTTTATACAGGTGTTATCAGTAATGCTAAGTATTTATTATACAAATGAAATTTCTTTTTAAGCTGTCTAAATGCACTGCCAATTTTAACTGACTAGAACCAAAATTCCTAAATATATATATGTATATATATATGGTTTATATATGGCTCTATTATTTTATTTGATAATGAAAACTAAAGCAACTAATGTCACTGTAAGGAAAAATACCAGAATATCTATGAGCTTATTTTCTTACAAACTAATTATGTTTTTAACATTTGTGCAGAATAATTGAAGTTCCTCCGGTTAAAATTCAAGAAAATGATGTTTGTGTTAAAATGCTAGCTGCTCCTATCCATCCCTCTGATATCAATAGAATTCAAGGTTCCACTCTTTTCATTTCATTTTCATATTTATCCTGTTTTTTAATCTTCAATGGACTAATTATGTGTATAGTTGATGGATTATAGTTGATTTTTACGTTTAGTTCTCTAACTATTTTTTTAACGTATTTTATTCTCAAACTATATATAATATCTGCAATCTCACTAAACTTAAAAAATAACTATATTTTGAGGATTAAACTTAAAAAACAACTAGAGTTCAGGGACTAAATGTGTAAACCTAAATACAACTTTTGAAGACATAAAACCATATTTGCTTTATGGAGCGGATTACATTTGCACCGGTTCTCAAAATTGTATAAAAGCTTACGTAGCATTTTCATGGGTCTCAGAGCTGGGTTTTCAAGAACATTTGTGTTATTTAGTTGTGTATAATAATTTTGAAGTAGAATGTGCAGCAGAGAAAGTTTCAATTTTGATCAAGACTAATCTATTAGTCCGTGCGAAACATGGCCTTGTTTGGTTGTTATTTTATAATTTTTTTCGATAATTCAATGATTTCGAATTCAAATTTGTAGAAAACGAATAGATATGGGATGTCTTCTCCTCGTCTCTTCGTTCTTCAAGTTTTATTCTTTTATTTATATAGTTAGAGATATATTATTAATTAAGTCAATTGAAAAATTAGATATATTCATGAAACTTAAAAAACGAAGAGACATGAGTATCTTACCAATGCTAAGATTTCTGTTGTACATCAATAATTAAAAAAAAATAAAAAATTAATCCAACTAAACATTTAATGCTACCTAATCAACTCGGTTGGATACAACTGAGTTAACTCGGTTGGTCCTTCAATTAATTGAAAAGTAATTTCAAGTCTTGTTTTTAAATATAGGTATTTATGTTTTTTTTATTTAGGATATGGTTCTACTTCATTTAACTTCAGTATTGTATGGAACATATTGTAACATCCTAAATCCAAATCTTTTGGATATTGGTATTTATTTTTCAAAAATAAAATATCTTTGCCTTTTGTTAAAAATAAAAATAAACAGTTTTGTGACTAAAATAAAAGACAAATATTGCATAGGAATGAAACACAACAAAAAAAATAATAATTAGTTAGGTAATTGTACCGCCTTCAAATTCAGATATATGTACCTTAAATTTGGTGATTTACGATTCAACTCATACATCATACTATTAACAACTCTTAGCGGAATAATAGAATTGTTACATTGATATAATATAAATATTCTAGTCCCAAGTCTCGAAAAACCATTACTAATAGAGAACACAACTTAGTTCATAATATAATAAGTCTTAATACATAACTAAAACCATCATCCTAATCATAGTAGAACAAAGCTAGTCAATAGTCTTGCATTTGCCCTTATCCTTTCCTGAGCTACTGCCTCGTTCGGTCTTAACTGTAATAATTAAGGAAAACATAAGTGAGCAATAAATTTGCTCAACAAGTATAATGATACAATAAAAATGGGTGATCATGTAAAAGTTTCATAATCTCAAAAGTTATAGCGATCATTTAATAGCCCAGTATATGAAATATGAATATTGCGAACAAAGTAAGTCTCAATAGTTTCAATTCTGATCTTCACAACCACTAATGAGTCATTATGGACCAAAGGATTATTAGAAGAATTCAAAGATTTCAACAATTCCAAGTTAATGAATATCTAATATTGAGTAGTCGCTATGGACCATGAACTCCTGCGTGAATTAACAGTAATTCCTTGATAATCCACAAAACAAGTAAAATAGGTGATCAACCTAAAGTACCATATGTTATGCACAACATTCAAACATATTGTTCGCGCGCGTGTCGGTCTCCCGATGTTATATAGTTTCTCCTTTTATGAGAGTTGTTCATCTCAACAGATTATAAGAGTCCGCACCAAAGCAATTGGTTTGGATCACTTTCTAACTCATAGATATTGGTCTTGTCGAATCAAATGGCATAGACACTCTTCTCAATACATTTAGGAACAATTATTACGTTTGATGTTTGCAACATGGTTCAAAGAATCATTCAAGAATATAATTATGAATTAAATCAGGCTTCAAAGTACAAACAATAATCTTCATGAATTTAGATAACACAAGAATTATTCTATCAATTAATTTACTTGCACGATCAATAAGAGTACAAGTTTAGGTACTTGCTCAATATGTATATGGTTTATATAACAACAATTAGGAAACTTGCACAGTATACAAGGTTGTGTAAGTTAGGGAATTTACCCGAGTAGTCGACTCTCCGACTTTGACTCCTTATCCTTTGAACAACTTATGTTCGTCATAATCATCTAACGGTTAATCTCTATTAACCGTCAAATATAAACCTAATTGATCTAACATACTAGCCTCATACAATTAGGACACACCAATAAATCGACCTTCATTCCATTCGATTAATCACTCTCTTTATTACATCTTTTAGTCTTCACAAATAATACATATTTATTCCATTTATACTACAAATAAATAATCCTTTTATTATTATACATGTTTAATTAAGCGTTCACATCTTATCTTATTAATCCATGACTCATCACACAAATAAAGTGTTCTTACTTTATTTAATTACTCTTTAAGAAGTCTTCTTAATCATTGTTCATACTTTACTAGTCCACAAATAAAATAATCTAAGTTATTACTTTATTTGTTTAATTAGAGTTATCTCTACATCTCATTGGTTCACGATTAAATAATCTTTAAAATTATTCAATTGTTTATTATTAATCCATAATTAAAATGATTATTAACCCTTAATATTATTGTAATTGTCCACAATTAAATCTTATTTTAATTGTTTACAATAATCTTTATTATTATTTTAATTGTTTAATCATAGTTAAAGTAATCTTTAATGTACAATTAAAATAATCCTTTAATATTATTTTAATTGTTTATTAATAACTCACAATTAATATTAATTATTATTATTTTATTTTAATTATTTATTTACCTTTTATTATTATTATTATTATTTATTTATTTATTATTATTATTATTATTTATTCTGACCCGACTCAACCCGGATCCGGTCAATTGGGAAACCGGTCCAGCGCCCCAGCGCTGGGTTTTGCCTTAGAGTCAGCGTCCCGACGCTGCTTGACAGTGTGCCCTAGTTCAATTTTTTAACCCTTTTGAATTTTTGCCTCTTTTGATTAAATCTTCCATATCTTGCTCATTTTACATCCAAATGAGTTCAAATCGATTTCATTATCTCATAAACTCATATATTTTCAATATTTAACTTCTTAAATCATTTCCTAAAATATTTATTTAGTCCAAATGTTGGTTCTTTAAGCTAGGGTTTTTATTTTGACATGTTTTACCAAACGATTCGCCACAAGTTCATTCTAACTCCGTTTTTTATGGTTCCACTTGGGTTGTTTTCGTATTTCATAGATCCTCAACATAAGATTTTTAGATCATACCAATAGCTTACACATTTTAGTTCATTTAACATCAAATCTCATGTTTTTAAGTAGTTTATTAAAGATTTTAAGCTCACATGTATTCTTCTTGTTCATTTAGACATAAATTACATACATAGGCATATACACTATATAATTTCCTTCCAATATCCACCCTTATACCTTCGGATCCTTCATGATCCTACAACAAATAAAACTCCCACAACCAAGCATGCATTTCTTACTATAAACAAAATATACTAACTTAGCTTACAAAATTAAAACTAGGTTATGATCCTACCTCTTTGATGCTTTTCTCCTGTTAGCAATGAAGTTCAAGTACTTCTCTACCTTCTTCCTCCTTCTTGGACTCTTTTTGAACCACCAAAGTACAAGAGTTCCTCCAAGCTTTTCTATTCTCTCTCAATTTCTCTCTAACCCTCTCTATGCTTAGGATTTTAAAGTAACCCTTGCAATGGCTAAGGTGAGCTTATTTATAGGCAAAGCTTCATGTATAAATACTTGTACCAATACATGTACAATACTTGTATTTTGTACATCCAACAAGTTATTAACCAATGGTAAAAGCTAGGTAGGTGAAAAGCTTTACCAACCCTAACTTTTCCATGCACCTTTCCATCATTAGCTCCACATGGTCAAGTTGCAAGTCTCAAGGAAGCTAAAATTTTCAGCATTCTTAGATTTACTAAGGGGCTTTGGTCTATATATATAGATATTATCTATTTTTTTTCTACAATGTTACTTACTATATATATATATATATGTATCCACCTATATATACACACACATCATACTCATCCCATTACACATTGAGTTTGTCCAATATAATGTCCATTGGGCTGCTAATTTAATTTTAATTTGGGTCATGCATTATTTATACACATTGGACTCAATCATACTTCTAGCAAGATTGACCACTTGGGCCATAATACCTAGCACATTAAACATTTCTTATTATTCTCATTGGGCTTGTGTCTACTAATATCTCAATCATTCATTGGGGTCCAATAATATACTTACAACATAAATCAATTGGGCTAATTTTAATTACCCTCATTAGTCCATTACATTATTTAATCATCTCTCAATTAAGTTAATTAAGCAACTAATTAATTCTTCTTAATCACTATATCACACAAGGCATGTTACACAAGCTTAATCAAGTTCATCACTATATTTCTCAATTGGCACATGCTTAATTTAATTTAAATTGAATTATTGGGGCTCATAACGTATTTATATATATATATATATATATATATATATACACATAAAAAAATTTAAACATTCTCATTTTCATTACTAATAGTATTTACAAAATTCTCGGGTATTATAGTAACTAAACATGAAAACAAATATAATTTATGATTAACAAAGGATCCCCAATTTATTTTATTTGTGGGAGCTGTCGTTAGTGCTACCAAAAATAAATTCCTTGTTTCTACTCTACAAACATAAAATTAGTATAGTAGTAGCAAGGGTCGATCCTATAGAGAACAATGCTGATTTTTAATTTATCCTAATGTTCCAACAGTTTAATAGTAAATAAAAGATTGGGGGTTTTGAATTTGTTTGACTAATTAACAAGAACAAAATTAAAATAATGAAATTACGCAGTGAATTAAAACTTCAGTTTTTCAGTTCAGTTTCACCTTCTCACAGCAATAGATCAATCAAGTATAACAATATTACCCTTCAATGAAACTAATAGCCCTAGATAACAATAAGCTCTGTTACCCGAAATTCATCTTAAATTGTCACTTAATGAAATAAGCTCTTCACAAGATTCTAACTATTGTATAACCTAAAACAAGCTCTTTAGATTTAATATGACAACAACATTAAGAACTAAGGAATTAGACTATTCCAAGCAACAAACACATAAGCTCAGATTGTTTAACTTGTCTCCTGATAACCATAACAATAACCAAAAGCTTGACCACAATTAGTTTTACTAACTGCTACTTGTGATTAGAAATAATATTGATTACGTAATACTATTCCTGAATCTAGCTGATATTATCAACTAACCAATTTAATCCTACAAAAACCAAATCAGTTAATCAAATAATATTTAACAATTAAAACAGATTATCAGAATAAGCTTCATATAAGGAGTAAATACTGTATATTCAATCAAATCATAAACTGTTACTAAGGATCCACGTCCCTTTCAAACTGAATAAAAGAAAACTAGCCTGATATGTTTTTATGAATGCTTTGAATATAATAAAACTCTCGATGATCAATGATGATCCTAACAATTACAAGTGAAAGTATTTATAGATAAATCTCTAAACCCTAGAAGAATTCTATTCTGATTCTGCTTCGGAAATCTTCACTTTGCAAGCATGGTAGGATTCTAAATCCTTCTCAATCTCTGAAATCCAGCTTTAAGCAGTTTTCTTATCAAATTAGATTTTATTTTCCAAATTCAAGTCTTCTTTAGTTTCTTTTTTCCAATTCGAATCACTTTCCATATTGTTCCTCAACTCAGATTCCATGTCAGATTCTATTTTCATAATCAGATGTAGTTTCCTTATCGACTTTGACTCGAATCTCTATATTAGATTGAACTTCCTTTTTGATGCACAAGTATATCTCTAAATTATGTTAGGAATCATATCTTTAAGCTCCAACGTCTCAAATCCTACTCTGATTCGGAAATCTATAAGTCAATAAAAATCGTAGAGTAACACTCTGGACCAACACTTCGTAGCGTAGTCATGCAATCGTAGAGTGACTGATCGTAGAGTGGAACTCTCCTCTCGGAATCGTAGAGTAAACCTTGTCAGTCGTAGAGTAAACTAGCTGCCGAGTAAAAAACGTAGAGTAGACTTGCCAAACATAGAATGAACTTGGGACGATCGTCGAGTAAATAACACTATCGTAGAGTAAGCTAAGCGATCGTAGAGTTGTCCCACACAATTGTAGAGCATAAGTAGACCAATCCTAAAGCTCTTACTCAACGAATGTAGAGTACTCTTCATGATCGTAGAGTGCCAATGCTGATCGTAGAATATTTCTGCAAAATAACATAAACTTCAGCATTAGACTCCATAATTTACCAAATCACTGTAATTCTTCCAAAGATCTATAAACACCTTAATTCAGTTCACATAACATATAACATGCAACTAAACTAAGCATAAAGGAATAAAAATAATCAAATATTACGCTCCTATCAATTTGAGTTACTCATACTTATCGAGTGACAATTATGTGTAGGTGTGTACCCATTGAGGCCTAAATTGCCGGCAATTGGTGGATATGAAGGGGTTGGAGAGGTTCACTCTTTCGGCTCTACAGTAAAGGGTTTCTCTATTGGCGATTGGGTTATCTTGTGTCCACCGTCAGCAGGTACACTATTTTGATTATTTACTTATTTACGATATTATTATTATTATTATTATTATTATTATTATTATTATTATTATTATTATTATGGATTCTGTTAAAGATGACATTGTCACATTATATGCCATTACGAAATTTTATAGTTTTTTATTGCATTTGTTATAATAAATATTGCATATTAATTCTAGCGCACTTTTTCTGTGCAACACAAATTTAACATTATTACAATTAATGCAACACGAAACTATAAAATTTTATAATAGTATGCGGTATGACAACTTCACCCTAATCCTATCTCATTATTATGAAGAGGTCTGAATTTTAGCCCGCAAATTTAGATTGAGTAGTTCATTCAGCCAGTGGTATCGAAATAGGTTGCATTTGCATATAATAGAGAATTCACTTGTATAATAAAAGATAGGGAGCTGATATTTTCATATGAAAAAAATAATATTTTCACATGATCTCTCTCACATGAATAGTCACATGAATAGCGAGTGGGTCCTATATTTATGTGAGAAAGACTCATGTAAAAATATTATTTTTTTATGTAGAAATATCATTTTCCCAAAAGATATCTGAAATGCAATTTTTGTTATACAAACACAACTCTAGAGAATTACACAAGTATAATAAAATAGATTTGAAATGTAATTTTTTATTATATAACTACAACTTTTTTTTATATAAATGTAACTCTTTTTGTAGACTGTTGTTAGCCCCTTAACGGGTTGACACACACTTGGCATGCTGGATGGCCAAACAACATGCCAAGGTTGAGCTTTGACACTCAGTCAAATGTGGGGCAAGGCAGCTTGACATTCAAATTATGCGTCAGCTTAGCGCAGCGTGCGACAGCTAGGCGGCAGCGTGCGTCAGTTGGGCGCGGTGTGCAGCAGATTTGGGGGCATTGGCCAAAAATAGCTTAACTAGTGGATTTGCATTATGACTCTTCAAGCATACCTGATGTCTATTGCTGGCACATTAAAAATTTTCATAAGTGCTACTATAGGGGAGGAGTGGTCGGTGAAATCCACCCAGGGCATGGGCAGGCAGTCATGGCCTATGCGTGCGGGGCGTTAGGGCATTGTTGGGCTCCCTTAACAATAATGCTAACAATAGGAAAGGTGGCTTGGATTAGATCAAAGACCCTTTCATGGGCTAGGCATGATTGGGCAAGAACGTTGCTGAATGTTGGGCATGGCATAGGCTTGGGCTTAGCATGTCAATGCATGGCATGGGCTGGTGCCCAGCATGCAAGGTTGATGCATGTGAAGACAGTCAGAGTTAGGCTAGGCGTCCACAACTGATTTAGGCAACACCTTGGGTAAGTGTGTGGTCTAGTTGGATATTCATGTAGGCCAAATAGATTAAGTCTTGTGGAACATGTTCAATAAGTTCGTGGGCTAAAGCAACAAGAATGTGGGTTGACTTTGTGGGCTAATTGGAGGGCAGGCTGACTGGAGCAAGGACCTATCTGATGAGCAATTATGGGCGGTTGCTGACTTAGCCAACCTCCACTCATATGACTGGCATGCTTTGGATTTGAACTGCAGAACATGGGGTGGCACATCTGCAGGCAGTTTTGCTAGTGGGTAGTTACCATTTGAAATGCTAGATTCCTATTGGCTGAAAATCCTAGGCAGTTAGGGATGTCAACTGCAACCTAGTTTTGTATACATTATATATTTACTGTTGGGGCTTGTATTGGCAGAGATCATTGAGCAAGTGTGAGTCTACAAGCCTTAGCCAGATTGTAATCCTTATTATTAAAGTCATAAAAGGTTAGGACCTTGTTCTATAAATTGTGTTGGCTTGTATGTGTGGCTTGTTTTATATAGACTGTAACTAACAAACAGGTGTGAGTGCTTGTGTGTGAACTTTGTTGACTGGTTGGGGTAAACAGGCAAAACATTTGACGTGAAAAATTAGTGTTAGTTTGTAGACCCTGTGACAATTAGTATCAGAGCTTCGTTTGAGAACGATGGCAAATAACACAAATCGGATCAACGATTTGCAAGAGAAATTGTAGACGCTGGAAAATTTTGTGGGTATACGGTTGGTGGGTGAAGAAGGTTTATTGGCGGACCAAATTAGAGCAGCAACTACTCTATTGGAGAACCTTCATGCTGAAGTTGCAGACCATGTCCTAGAGTTCAATAAGAAGATGGAGGACATGGCCATGGATCTGTTGGCTACAACTAATCGGACCCTAGAAGTGACGGAGCGTCATGAGAAATTAGCAGAAGATATGGTGTTGGTGCGTCGTGATGTTACTACTGGGCCAACGAGTGGTGATGTTGGACCCTCAAAGGCAAAAGTTCCTGAACCCAAAGCCTTTGGTGGCAGTAGGAACGTAAAGGAACTTAAGAATTTCTTGTGGGATATAGATCAATACTTTGTGACTACACATATTCTAGACACGGAGAAGGTTACCATTACAAGCATGTACTAAACGGAGGATGCTAAACTATGGTGGCAAACTCGGACTCAGGACGATGTGAACGCAGGTTGAGAGTAGTATACCCTCAAGCCAATCACATAGGATGTGATAAGAATTTATTTTGTAATCTTAGTAATTTATTAATAAAAGAATTTGTTTATTTAAAGGAATTTTTTATCCATGTTTAATTGGTTGAATTAAATAAATGTGATAAACTCATAGTTTTATAGCAATACTTTTATAATCAGGATGATGATCATGCTAATGAGAACTAAATTTAAGATAGCTCAAAACTAGAACGTTCATAATCTTTGGGTCACTAATATGGGGTTACTGAATCCGGATAGATTAGTACATACTATGCTTACTCTGTTGAAGAGGATGATTGATCTCATAATCATTTGTGTAAAGACACTAAAGCAAGTATGTAGGTGCTTATTGGGGAATAAGTTCACTAAACGTAACTCGCTTAAAAGAACCCTAATGGAGTTTTACTTACCTGTCAATAAGAGTTCTTATAGTAATAGTAGTACAAGTAATCCTTAGACTTGAGATCATCATAGTACCTTGTGTATTCTGAGTTATACTTTGCCATATTCCTTAATACTACAGAGTATAATATAGGATATGTTTGGGTTTAATATACATGGATGTAGATGAATGATCAACAAAGGATCTACCACTTCCAGTAAAGGGAGAGTATGTCTTATGCGATTCGATAAATGACAACTCAGGAATCCCTAGCCTGGGTGAATGGAAATTAGAAAGGAGTTTCTAATTTACATTAACTAGAGTTGTGCATTTTTAAATCGATATGCATATGATCAAATAAATAAAATTTGACAGTAATTCCATATTTTATATTTAATCAGGACATTGTATAGTAGAAGGATTGAATTGTACGGTAATTAATTACTGAATAGGTTCTATGTAATTAAACGTTAATTTCATATTATACAGATTGTCATGATACATTATCGTAAGGTGTCCCTCATGATGTAGAATAAATATTATTTATTTATATATGAATTAAAGGAGTTTAATTCATTATAAATAATATTAGAATGGTTCTAATTTATTTATTCTACTTACCGGCATAATATTGAACCTAAAGGGTCACACCGCAAAAGAGAAATATTATTTTATAAGTAATTGACTTAATAATAATAAATTAAGTGTATTTAATTTATTAGTAAAATAAATTAAATAACTTAATATTTATAATTAAGTATTTGGAGAAATACTAATCATAAATTAATAAGAAGTACTATTATTATTATTATTATAAATTATTTAATTCCTAAATAGTTTGGGGGTTAAATTAAATTAAAACCCTAAGTCCTAAAAGGTTTAAGATGGAAGGTTTGTCTATAAATAAGAGGGGTCTTATTATGAAAAGGACTAATACAATACTTGCAAGTATTCTCTAAAGCCTAAAAGGGTTAGGAGAGAGAGAGAGAGAAAACTAAGATTAGCCACCCCAAGTTTAGGAGAACCTAAATTTACTTCTTCCATAATCAATCTCTTGGTGGATCATCTTTAAAGCGCTACATACACTTTGTAGCTTGCATTTAATTAGGTGGATTTTGGAAGAGTGTGAAGGATCAAGGGAGGTGAACTCGTAGCTGTTCAAAAGTTGAATCTGCAAAGGTATAATACCTTCTTCTTTCTCTTGAATTAATAATATTGCATAAGGTGATTCTTGGGATTGCAGAAAAAATTTAAATTCAATTTATGTCATCCTTCCGATCTTTTACAATATGATTGTATGTATGTTCTTGTTTCTGTAAACTTACAATGACATCAGAGTCATCTTCATATATATGTTGATATGTGTTTAGAACAATTTAATTGGGCAAAAAATTGTAGGTATAAAATCATGTTTTTGGAGAAAAACACAAAAACGCGATCTAAAAATCTGGAAAAGTCCGTAGCGCCGCTTCGTAGCAGCGCAGCGCTTGCTTACAGCACCGCAGCGCTAACCCAAATAGAGCCGCAACACTTGCTTAAGAGCGCTGCTGCGCTATACCATAGCGCCGCAGCGCTAGTCCTTCGTCCAGTCCAGTTTTTCCTGCAATTTTGAAAAATCTAAATAAAGAAGTTTATTTTGATTTAGAATTGGATTAAAGTACAGAAGATTATTTTAATTGGAATTGGATTTTATGCTAACTAATTAGAGTTAGAATTGGATTTCATAATAACTAATTGGAGTTGAAATTAGATATTATGCTAAACAAATTGGAGTTGAAATTGGATTTCATGCAAACTAATTTGATTTGGTATTGGATTTCATACTAACTAATATTGCCCATTAAATGATATCAATATATATATTGAATGGTTTATTTTCATTAGATGATTAATCTTTTATTGATATATGCGATGACATATATGATAATAAAAGGGGATGATTATGGACTATTGACCAATGAATTTGGATTTAATTTTGGTGGATGCTTGAATGAATGAGGTTTTTATAAATGGTGCATGCGTATCTCGCCTATCTAATTTTTTGATGTAAATTCTATCTCCCTCATATGTACTTCCCCTTTACTACTGATCAAGGTTTCTGTTTTATTAAAAATAGATTGTAATAGGATTTTGTAGAATTATTTAAGAAATTAGAGCCGAAGAGCAGGAACATTGAATACCCATTTGTAATGGAGCCTGAGTTTGAATGTAATAGTTATATTCAAATATTATATTCTTGTACCTTAGGTTTGACCTTTTGATTTACTCGGTAGCTCGAGCAAATCAAACTGAAATTAACTTCATAATCATCCCAAGTAGAATATAGTATTCTATATGTACATGTTAATAATATATATATATATATATGTATTAATATATTATTATACATAAGATGCATGTTTAATGTTAATATGACGCGTATTTGTATATATATTTGGATGCGCGCTAAACAAGATGAGACAATTAATAACAAAAACCCTCAAAGAAAAATATTAAGTTGAATACGTTCAAAGACATTTAAAATGTTAAATGTAGTCTTCTAGCATGATAAAGTAATAGAGAATTAAATACTTAATATAGTTTGTTGTGCACACACAAGGCTCATGTTAAGTATTTAAGATGTTAGCTTTATTACATTGGATGTTTATAAGGAACTAAACAATACATGTTTTGTTGTACACACACAAGGACCGCATTTTTCCTTTCACTTATATGGAAATGCTAGTAATGACTTAACTTAGATTATTTTAGTTCGGATGTGCACACACTTGACCATTATAATCTAAGAGTCAAAATTAAAAGGAGTTACATAGTTGATGTAATTGACAAATATTGTCTACCTATTGAATAAATATATAGTTTGTTGTGCACACACAAGGCCGTATATTTATTGCAATAGGATCCTTATCTCACGAGCAGATTTTAATTAGATCTATTGAATTATATATAGAGGGTTATCTAATTTGAAGAAAATAGTGGGAGATACCATTTTAATAAAGACCTAATTAATTTGGTAATTAATAAAATGAATAAATGCTAATGTTGTTATTAAAATTTCATTTATAGAATTTTACGATGTCTAATTCACTATCACCACGAAGCATATTGGATGCGAATAAGTTAAACGGACTGAACTATATGGATTAGTTAAAGAATTTGAGAATTGTTCTCACTGCTGAAAAGCTATTTTATGTCCTTAATTCGCCAGTCCCTGCAACTGTTGCAGATGAAGCCTCTGAGGAAGAGATTGCTACTTTTAGAAAGTGGCAAGATGATGTTATGGTCACTCAGTGCATCATGCTAGCACCCATGAATAACGAGTTACAGCGTCAACACGAGAAAATGGATGCACCTACCATGTTGCTTCACCTTCAAGATTTATATGGTGAGCAGAGTAGGTTTGGTAGATATTAAATATCTAAAGAGCTCTTCCGATCTAGAATGACCGATGACACTACAGTACAGACACATGTCCTCAGAATGATCAATCTAATTAAACAATTGAGACAATTAGTTTTTGTAATGGATAGAGAGTTGAGCCAAGATTTGATCTTACAGTCACTCTCGGACTCCTTCTCATAATTTGTTGTGAATTTTCAGATGAACAAGCTAGATGTCAGCCTTCCTGAGTTGCTTAACATGTTAAAAATTACGGAAAGTCATTTTTCAACCAAGAAAGACCAAGTCTTACTGGTAGATGAACCTTCCAAGAAAAAGAAGCGGGCCAAAGGATCTTCTTAAAAGAAGAAAAATTCAAAGAAGGCAAAAGAAAAGGGAAATCTAAGGATAATAAGAAGAAAACTGATTCGGATAGCAAATGAGTTGGCTTCCACTGCAATAAGCCTAGACACTGGAAAAGAAACTGCAAGGAGTATCTTGCGGAGGCTAAGCATAAGAAGCTTGTTGAAGCTTCGGCTACAGATACAGGTTTGTTTATGATTGAAATAAATCTTTCTATAAGTCAAAGTTCTACTTGGGTATTGGATACCGACTGTGGTTCTCACATATGTAATTCTATGCAAGGCCTAAGCAGAAGTAGAAAGCTGAATAAATGAGAAGTAGTCCTACGCTTGGGGAATGGAGCACATATTGTTGCATTAGCCGTAGGAACTTATAGTTTAGCATTGCCTTCGGGCAAATCAATTAGTTTAGTAAATTATTACTATGTTCCAATTCTTATTAGAAATATTATTTTATTTTCATTATTAGACAAAGAAGGTTTTGATATTATATTTAAGAACAATAGTTGTTCTATTTATAATTGTATTGTTTTATTTGGAACTGGTAGATTAATTGATGGACTTCACATACTTGACTTGCATGAAAATATTTTTCAAATTGAACAAACTAATAAAAGGAAAAGAGATAATGTGAATCATACATTTACATGACACTGTAGACTCGGTTACATTAATGAAACAAGACTAAACAAGTTGCATAAAGATGGGCTTTTAAAGCCATTTAATTTCGAATCATATCCAACTTGTGAATCTTGTCTCATAGGAAAGATAACTAAATCTCCATTTAGTAGACATGGAGAGAGAGTTGCAGGGTTGTTAGAGTTGGTACACACAAATGTATGTGGACCTATGACAACAGATGCTAGAGGAAGATATTCGTATTTTATTACATTCACTAATGATCATTCAAGATTTGGATATGTGTATATGATGAAATACAAGTCTAAATCATTTGAAAGATTCAAAGAATTCAAAAGTGAAGTAGAGAAACAAACTGGCAAGAGTATTAAGATTCTTCGATCAGATTTTTAGATCATCTCAAAGATAATGATATTCTCTCATAATGGACCCCTCCTGGTATGCCATAATTGAATGGTGTATCTGAAGGAAGAATCATAGCTTGTTAGACACGGTACGGTCTATGATGAGTTTTACCGACATTCCAATATCTTTTTGGGCTTATGCCCTAGAAACGACTACATATCTACTAAATAAGGTCCCCTCAAAATCTGTCCTAAAACCCCATATAAGTTATGAACAAGGAGGAAACCTAATCTTAAGCATGTTAAGATATGAGGTTGTCCAGCTTATATAAAGAGGTTACAAAGTGACAAGCTTGGGACAAGATCTGACAAGTGCAAATTTATGGGATATCCTAAAGAAAGTTTAGGGTATTATTTCTATAATCCTACTGAGCAAAAGGTATTTGTAGCGAAACACGCTACCTTCTTGGAAAAGGAGTTTGTCCTTGAAGGGGCTAGTGGGAGGAAAATAGATCTTAAAGAAGTTCAAGAACCACAAACCACTACAGGTCAAGTGGATGAACCTGTCCAAGTAGATATATCTTTTGTACCACAACTGAATCATAAATCTAGAAAAGTGCCAAAGATACCTGAAAGGTATGGATTCATCATAGATGATGATGGTGAGGTACGCATCATAGAGAATGATGATCCAGTTACATACGATAAGGCTATGAGTAGTAAACACTCAGAGAAATGGCTAATGGCCATGAAATCCAAAATAGACTCCATGTATGAGAACCAAGTATGGACTTTAGTTACTCCACCAGATGGCATAGTGCCTATAAGGTGTAAATGGGTCTTTAAGAGAAAAACTAGAGCAGATAGCAAGGTGAAAACCTATAAGGCCAGACTAGTCATAAAAGGTTTCAAACAAAGACAAGGAGTTGACTATGAAGAAACCTTCTCACCGGTAGCAATGCTTAAGTCCATTCGAATTTTGCTTACATTTGCAGCTTACTATGACTATGAAATCTGACAAATGGACGTGAAAACGGCCTTCCTCAATGGGAAACTAGAAGAGGATGTATACATGATACAATCAGAGGGTTTTATTTCAAAAGATGGAACAAATTTAGTATGTAAGCTACAATGATCCATGTATGAATTAAAGCAAGCTTCTCGAAGATCGAACATTCATTTTGATGAGACAATCAAAGAGTTTAATTTTATGAAAAATGAGGATGAACCATGCATATACAAGAAGGTTAGTGGGAGTGCTATGACATTCCTGGTATTATATGTTGATGATATACTACTTATAGGGAATGACATACCAATGCTACAATCATTAAAGATATGGTTGTCTAAACACTTATCCATGAAGGACTTGGGAGAAGCATCCTACATTTTAGGGATAAAGATCTATAGAGATAGATCTACGAGGATGCTCGGCTTGACCCAAGGAACGTACATTGATTCGATGCTAAAGAAGTTTAGCATGTAAGACTCCAAGAAAGGACTCATACCGATGAGCCATGGAGTGAATCTCTCCAAGAATATGTCCCCAAAGACACCTGAAGAGAGAGAGATCGCATGAGTAAGATACCTTATGCTTCGGCAATAGGATCTATTATGTATGAGATGATATGTACGAGACCTGATGTTGCTTTTGCACTAAGTGTGACAAACATATATCAGTCTAATCCTGGAGAAGAACACTAGATAACGGTGAAAAATATCCTAAAGTACGTAAGAAGGACAAAGGATGTCTTTCTAGTTTATGGTGGGTCTGATTTGAAACTAGAGAGCTATACATACTCAAGTTTTCAAACTGACCAAGACGATAGTAAATCTGTCTCAGGGTATGTATTTACTTTGAACGGTAGAGCGGTGAGTTGAAAAAGTTCTGAATAATAAACAGTTGTTGATTCAGTGACAGATGCGGAGTACATAGCTGCAAGTGAAGCTACAAAGTAAGCTGTTTGGATAAAGAAGTTCATTACAGAACTTGGAGTGGTTTCTAGCATTCAAAGACTAGTGCCTGTACATTTTGACAACACTGGAGCTGTTGCACAAGCCAAGGAACCTAGGTCTTATCAGAAATCCAAGCATGTGTTGTGGTGCTTTCATTTGATTAGAGAAATCATTGAAAAGGGAGATGTCACCTTAGAGAGAGTGGACTCTCAAAATAATATTGCAGATCTATTTACTAAAGCATTAACTTAGCAGCAGTTTGATCGTCGCTTAGAGAAGATGGGTATTAGATACCAGGGCGATTGACTTTAGTGCAAGTGGGAGATTGAAAGTAGTATGCCCTCAAGCCAATCACATAAGATATGATAAGCATTTATTTTGGTATCTGATTCATTTATTAATAAAAGAATTTGTTTATTTAAAGGCATTCTTTATCCATGTTTAATTGGTTGAATTAAATAAATGTGATAAATCCATAGTTTTGTAGCAATGCTTTTAGAATCATGATGATGATCATGCTAATGAGATCTAAATTCAAGATAGCTCAAAACTAGAACGTTCCTAATCGTTGGTTCACTAATATGGGGTTACTGAATTCGGATATATTCGTACATACTATGCTTACTCTGTTGAAGAGGATGATTGATCTCATAATCATTTGTGTAGAGACACTAAAGCAAGTATGTAGGTACTTATTGGGGAATAAGTTCACTAAATGTAACTCGCTTAAAAGAACCTTAATGGAGTTTTACTTACCTATCAATAAGAGTTCTTATAGTGATAGTAGTACAAGTAATCCTTGGACTTGAGATCATCATAGTACCTTGTATATTCTGAGTTACACTTTGCCATATTCCTTAATACTACAGAGTATAATATAAGATATGTTTGGGTTTAATAAAGTGTACATGGATGTAGATGAATGATCAACAAAGGATCTACCACTTCCAGTAAAAGGAGAGTATGTCCTATGTGATTCGATAAGTGACAACTTAGGAATCCCTGGCTAGGTTAAAGGATCAACAAAGGATCTACCACTTCCAGTAAAGGGAGTTTCATCTCAACTTGACCACTTCCAGACTGATGATCAACAAAGGATCTACCACTTCCAGTAAAGGGAGTTTCTAATTTACATTAACTAGAGTTGTGCATTTTTGAATCGAAATGCATATGATCAAATAAATAAAACTTGACAGTAATTCCATGTTTTATATTTGATCGGGATATTGTATGGTACAATGATTGAATTGTACGGTAACTAATTACTGAATAGGTTCTATGTAATTAAACATTAATTTCATTTTATACGTATAGTCATGATACATTATCATAAGGTGCCCCTCATGATATAGAATAAAAATTATTTATTTATATATGAATTAAAGGAGTTTACTTCATTATAAATAATATTAGAATAATTTTAATTTATTTATTCTACTTACCGGCATAATATTGAATTTAAGGGGTCACACCGCAAAAGAAAAATATTATTTTAGAAGTAATTGACTAAATAATAATGAATTAAGTGTATTTAATTTATTAGTAAAATAATTTAAATAGCTTAATATTTATAATTAAGTATTTGGAGAGATACTAATTATAAATTAATAAGAAGTATTCTTATTCTTATTCTTATTATTATTATTATTATTATTATTATTATTATTATTATTATTAATATAAATTATTTAATTCCTAAATAGTTTGGGAGTTAAATTAAATTAAAATTCTAAATCCTAAAAGGTTTAAGATGGAAGGTTGGTCTATAAATAACAGGGGTCTTATTGTGGGAAAGACTAATGCAATACTTACAAGTATTCTCTAAAGCCTAAAAGAGTTAGGAGAGACAGAAAACTAGGGTTAGCCACCCCAGGTTTAGGAGAACCTAAATTTACTTCTTCCATAATCGATCTCTTGGTGGATCACCTTTAAAGCGCTACATACACTTTGTAGCTTGCGTTTAAATAGGTGAATTTTGGAAGAGCATGAAAGATCAAGGGAGGTGAACTCGTAGTTGTCCTAAAGTTGAATCTGTAAAGGTATAATCCCTTCTTCTTTCTCTTGAATTAATAATATTGCATAAGGTGATTCTTGGGATTGCAGAAAAATTTTAAATTCAATTTATATCATGCTTCCGCTATCTTACAATATGATTGTATGTATATTCTTGTTTCTACAAAGTTACACAGGTAGACCAAAGATCGAAACATGGGAAGTTCTTAAGAAAGAACTGAAGGATCAGTTCTTACCTCTCAATACTCCATGGCTTGCAAAAGAGAGCCTAAAGCATTTGAAGTAGACCGGATCCGTTCGAGAGTACGTGAAGGAGTTCAGTTCTTTGATGTTGGACATCATGAACATATCTGAGGAAGACAAATTGTTCATTTTCATGTCGGGTATGCAACAATGGGCGCAAACTGAATTGCGTAGGCAGGGTGTCAAAGACTCGCCTACAGCAATTGCAGTAGCAGATAGTCTCATTGACTACAAATATTCTAGTCCCAATGTAGCTGATGGAAAAAAGAAGCAGACGGGAAAGAAAGACAAAGGTGGTTCCAAGGATGGCAAGAAGGACCAGAAATTAAAGAAAGTTGGAGACAAGCAGTCAAAGCCTAAAGGTGATGGATAGTCCAATGATAAGAATAAAGGCTGCTTCCTTTGTGGTGGCCCCCATCGGATGAAGGAATGCCCATAACGTGAGAAGGTGAATGCCCTAGTTGATAATGACTCGAATAATGGAGAGACTTCAGAAGGTCCTAGAATGAACCCTTTGCAACTGTTGGGTGCTTTGCAGACCCAAAAGGCAAAGACCCTTACTCCGCGTGGGTTGATGTACGTGACAGTGGTTGTCAATGGAAAAGAAGTGCTAGCAATGTTAGATACTAGCGCTATTAATAACTTTGTTGCTGAAAGGGAGGTGGATAATCTGAAATTAGACTTACGACAGAATGTAAGCAAAATCATGGCTGTAAATTCTGAGGTCCAACCGATTTGTGGCACAGCGGTGGCAGATTTGAAGGTTGGTCCATGGGAAAGTAAGTGCAGCTTAATGGCTATTCCTTTGGATGACTTTGATCTCATCCTAGGAATTGATTTTCTGACAACGCCAAAATGCATGGTGATGCCTTATCTGGGTGGTCTGATGATTACTAATGAGAAAATGCTAGGTTTTGTAAATGCTATATACCCAAATTTGGAGAAGAAGGAAGGCAAACAGAAGGTTGGCCTATTGTCTGCAGTGCAGCTAGAGTCTGGACTTAAACGTGGGGAAGAAACATACTTGTGTGCTCTGATAGAGATCAAGCGGGGTAAGGTTAAAGAAGTGTTAGATGTTGTGGGTGAGTTGCTGGAGGAGTTCAAAGATGTGATGCCCCCAGAACTCCCAAAGACCCTTCCTCCTAGACGTGCGGTAGATCATAAGATTGAGTTGGAGCCAGGTGCACGACCCCCTGCTTAAGCCCCTTATAGGATGTCGCCTTCAGAGTTGGTAGAGTTGCGAAAATAGTTCACAGAGTTGCTGGACTCGGGTTTTCTGCGACCCTCCAAGGCTCCATATAGTGCTCATATGTTGTTTCAGAGGAAACATGATGGCTCATTGCAAATGTGTGTTGATTACAGGGCATTGAATAAGGTCACTGTTAAAAATAAATACCCTATTCCTAATGTCACTGACTTGTTTGATCGGTTATTGCGAGCCAAATACTTTACAAAGTTGGACTTGGGATCAGGCTACTGGCAAGTGAGAATTGTTGTGGGTGATGAAGCCAAAACAACCTGTGTAATAAGGTATGATTCATATAAATTCCTTGTGATGTCGTTTGGCTTGACAAATGCCCCTGCTACTTTTTGTAATCTTATGAGTGATGTCTTTTACGAGTATCTAGATAGATTTATGGTGGTATATCTAGATGACATTGTGGTATATAGTGAAACTTTGGATGGACACTATATTGGTATTTCAGAGATTAAGGGAATATCAATTGTATGTGAAAAAGGAAAAGTGTGAATTTTGTAGAGCAGAAGTGGTGTTCCTTGGGCATTGGGTTAGCCAAGGAAGGGTTCACAGGGACGAGAGAAAAATCCAAGCCATTATGGAATGGACTGCTCCTACAAAAGTTACTGATTTAAGATTATTTTTGGGATTGGAAAATTATTACCGGAAGTTCATCAAAGGGTATTCAAAGATGGTGGCTCCCTTGACTGACTTGTTAAAGAAGGATAAGAAGTGGGAATGGACAGCAGGATGTCAAGAAGCGTTCGAGAGATTAAAAGAAGTTATGTCATCTGAACCGGTGTTGAAGCTTCCTGACTTTGATAGTCCTTTTAAGGTGTATACTGATGGATCAGACAGGGCTATTGGTGGGGTACTAGTGCAGAATAGTCACCTTTTGTGTTGTTCCTTGGGCATTGGGTTAGCCAAGGAAGGGTTCGCATGGACGAGAGAAAAGTCTAAGCCATTATGGAATGGACTGCTCCTATAAAAGTTGTTGATTTAAGATTATTTTTAGGATTGGCAAATTATTACCGGAAGTTCATTAAGGGGTATTCAAAGATGGTGGCTCCCTTGACTGCCTTGTTAAAGAAGGATAAGAAGTGGGAATGGACAACGGGATGTCAAAAAGCGTTCGAGAGATTAAAAGAAGTTATGTCATCTGAACCGGTGTTGAAGCTTCCTGACTTTGATAGTCCTTTTAAGGTGTATACTGATGCGTCAGATAGGGCTATTGGTGGGGTGCTAGTGCAGAATAGTCACCTAGTTACCTATAAGAGCCAGAAATTGAAGGATGTTGAGCAGAGGTACAATACCCATGAGAAAGAAATGACTGCGGTATTGCATTACTTGGAGACATGGAAGCATTACTTGTTGGGCATGAAGTTTGTTGTGGTGATCGACAATGTTGCCAACACTTACGTCAAAACTCAGAAGAAGCTGACTCTAAAGCAAGCTCGTTGGCAGGAGTTCTTGGCAGAGTTTAACTTTGTGTAGGTGCATCAACCGGGAAGGCAGAATTCAGTTGTTGATGTATTAAGTAGGAAAATGGTGTAGGAATTTATTGCTGCTCTCACTGTGATTGAGACTGAATTCCTGGACAAGATTAAAGAACAGTCCCATAATGATGCGGTGTACCAGAAACTTCATACGCAATTGCAGGAAGGCTTGGTTCGGAGATACTGGATTGATGATGAGTTGTTGTATGCAAAGGACAGTGGGTTGTATGTCCCTAGCAGAGGAGGATTGATGAGGCAGATCATGTAGGAGACGCATGACACAAAGTGGGCTGGTCACCCAGGCATTGAGAGAATGTTGGCATTGTTATCTCGCTCGTACTCTTGGCCTAAAATAGAGAATGACGTGGAGGCATATGCCAAGTCTTGTTTAGTGTGCCAAGTAGACAAACTTGAAAAGAAAAGTGAAGATGACTTGTTGCATCCTCTTCCTATTCCTGACAGACCCTGGCAGTCAATATCGATGGATTTCATTTTTGGGTTGCCGAAGGTTTATAGAATGAGATCAATTTTTGTTATGGTTGATCAGTTTTCAAAGTATGCGGTGTTCATCCCAGCACCACATGCTTGTACATCAGATATTGCTGCTAACTTGTTTTTTAAAAATATTATGAAATATTTTGGGTTGCTTGAGGACATCATAAGTGATCGAGATACGCGGTTTACGGGCAGGTTTTGGACAGTTTTGTTCGGATTGATTGGGTCTGAATTAAATTTCAGCACGACGAATTATCTGCAAACAGATGGTCAGACTAAGAAAATGAATCAGTTGCTCGAAGAGTATCTGCGACATTATGTGATTGCAAGTCAGAAAAACTGGCTGGAATTGTTGGAACCAGCACAGTTCTGTTACAACTTGGATCCATCTTCTATAACAGGGATGAGTCCCTTTGAGCTGAGCATGGGTTATCAGCCAAGGACTCCAAATGATGTAGCTGTGTAGCGTACTAGAGGTAATTGTCCTGCTATGTATCGACTTGCATGGGCTAGAACAGAGTTGCTTGAGGAAGCATGGGATAGCTTGAGCAAAGTAATGAGACAGATGAAAAAGTATGCAGATGCACATAGGAGGCCGCTCGAATTTAAAGTGTGAGATATGGTGTTGCTAAAGCTAACACCTCAGATTTGGAAGAAGATCAGTAGTAAGGCTGCGCATAGAGGATTAATTCCCAAGTATGACGGTACCTTTGAAGTACTAAGGAAAGTTGGGGTTGTGGCTTACAGGCTGAAACTTCCAGACAAATTGAAAGTTCATCCAACATTCCATGTGAGCTACCTGAAGCCATTCCAGCAGGAATTGCTTGATGCTGGTCGGAAACAAGTTAAGAGTGCTCCGCCAGTGATCAGGAAACAGTTTGAGAAGGATGTCAAGAAGATTTTGGCTCATAGGACTACAGGTTAGAGTAAGAAAAATCGAA
Source organism: Aralia elata (assembly GCA_034770075.1). Lineage (NCBI taxonomy): Eukaryota > Viridiplantae > Streptophyta > Magnoliopsida > Apiales > Araliaceae > Aralia > Aralia elata. Next base: position 68,204,835 of record CM068377.1, read on the forward strand.
GGATATACTACTTGGTGCATTAGAAAGGTGAAAATGAGGCGGATGCTAGTTGGGAAAGGGATGTAACTTTGTGGCAATTTGAGAGACAGGTTGCAGAGTACTGGGAACACCCTCCAACGAGGACGTGGGGCTCTTCTGGTAGTGGTGGCTTGTTAGCCCCTTAATGGGTTGACACGCATTTGGTATGTGGGATGGTCAGACAACATGCCAAGGTTGGGCCTTGACACTCAGTCAAATATGGGGCAAAACAGCTTGACACTCAAATTGTGCGGTAGCTTGGCGCACCGTGCAACAACTAGGCGCAATGTGCAGCAGATTTGGGGCACTGGCCAAAAATAGCTTAACCAATGGGTTTGCATTATGACTCCTCAAGCATACCTGATGTCTATTGCTAGAACGTTAGAAATTTTCATAAGTGCTACTATAGGGGAGGGGTGGTCGATGAAGTCCACCCAGGCCATAGACAGGTAGTCATGGCCTATGCGTGCGGGGCGTTAGGGCATTGTTGGGCTCCCCTAACAACAATGCTAACAATAGGAAAGGTGGCTTGGATTGGATCAAAGACCCTTTCATAGGCTGAGCATGATTGGGCAAGAACGTTGTTGAACGTTGGGCATAGCATAGGCTTGGGCCTAGCATGTCAATGCATGGCATGGGCTGGTACCCAGCATGCAAGGTTAATGCATATGAAGACAACCAGAGTTGGGCCAGGCGTGCACAACTGATTTGGGCAGCACATTGGGTAAGTGCATGGTCTAGTTGGATATTCACGTGGGCCAAAAGGATTAAGCATTGTGGAACATGTTGGACAAGTTCATAGGCTAAAGCAACAAGAATGTGGGTTGACGTCGTGGGCTAGTTAGAGGGTATGCTGACTGGAGCAAGGACCCATCTGATGAGCAGTTATGGGCGGTTGCTAACTCAGCCAACCTCCATTCACATGACTTTGCATGCTTTGGATTTGAACTGCAGAACATGGGGTGGCACATCTGCAGGCAGTTTTGCTAGTGGGAAGTTACTAGGCAGTTACCATTTGAAATGCTAGATTCTTATTGGCTGAAAATCCTAGGCAGTTGAGGATGTCAACTATAGCCTAGTTTTGTATACATTATATATGTACTGTTGGGGCTTGTATTGATAGAGATCACTGAGCAAATGTGAGTCTACAAGCCTTGTCCTATAAATTATGTTGGCTTGTGTGTGTGGCTTGTTTTATATAGACTGTAACTAACATACAGGTGTGACTGCTTGTGTGTGAACTTTGCCGACTAGTTGGGGCGAACCAGTGCATCACGGGCAGAACATTTGACGCGAAAAAGTAGTGTCAGTTTATAGACCCTCTGACAAATGTCCACATAGACCGACTAATTTAAACTACTTAAAATCAGGTTGCATCATGAAGTTATTAATATCATCAAATCTCTAAATATTTGCGCAAGTAAAATTGTATCCCAGGCTTCGGCTATTGCTATCTTTTTATTTCTATCATACATCGAGTTCACTTTATAAATTGTTGATCATTTTTTTAGGACCATGTTTATTTGCAAGGATAAAATTTAGAATTAAATTATTTATCTTAATATTTTCTTTGTTTTGAAAATTGGACTTGGGGCTAATAGTTAAAGGATAACAAAATAATTTAAAATGAGGATTATTTAATATCATGTACAACTAAGTATTATAATACCTATCATTTTGGATTATTATTTTGCGGACAAAATTAACTTTGGTCTTTTTTGGAAATGACTAGCGTATTTTATTCTATCCATCTATACTCACTCTATTGAGAATACAATTTATTTGTTATTACGGGTACGGATATAATAGTCCAAACGATAATTTTTTTTATCCAATCTTTTAAATAATTATGGGCAAAACAAACATATATAACATGTAATAGTTTTAAATTATCTCATGAATAATTTTATTCTAAACAACATGGGACTAAGACTATATAATCTTAAAATTAATAGTATTGGAATGAATTATAATTTATAGGAATATAATCCTAAAATTATAATTTTTGCAAACAAACATGGTCAAGGAGTCATTAGATTTTAGTTGGAGTTAGTATGTGGTTTGGACTTGTGGTCTTGTTTCTTACTACTAATTGTATCACAAAATTTATAATAGTCCATTGAGCTAATCTATAGTTAATTGTATCATCTACTCCATTTTTCTTAAAATTATTACAGTTAGAGATATATTTATAAAATGATGACTTTTTTTAAAATAAATAAATAAATAATTTTTTTAATGCTCCCTCTTTTTCTAATTATAATATATTATTGACTTTTAAAAGCCAATTTGAGATATTTTTAAACTCAAAATTGTTATAAAATTATTAACAATAAATTTTATAACTACTAATTTTTTTACACGGTATACAATATTCATCATTGTATTCATTAAAATTAGATGAATCTATGTCAAGTTTGAATTACAAATATTTTAAATTAACTTTCAAAAGTCAATAATACTTTTATATTTTAGAATGAATAGAGTATGTCGATGCTAGGAATTTCTCATGTTATTATGGGGTTCCAAACTTACTCTCATTTTCCTTTAATTTGGTGTGGTCATGTAGATCTTTGAAAAACGGCTATTTTGTCGACGAAGTTTTTTTAGAAAGTTTGATTTTAATGTTTGGGCCAATATGACAGAGTCGCCAGTTGATATATAAGTTTAAATGAATGTACAAACTCATTCGAGTTTTGAGTTTTGAAAGATAAATGGCTCAAAATGTAATTCCATTATATTGGTCTACAACCAAGATTTCCGGAATTCGGGAGCTTGCTTAAGCAGGGGGAATGTGTTAGGCACCCCCCGACTTACATAAAAACAAGGTTATCATCTTCCTAATCTTTTATCAAATTTTGAAAGAGTTGTCTTGATGTATGTTTCTAAGTGTTTCGTGACTAGGTGTGTTATGTCATTCCATAGTGCCCGTGCATGTTTAGTGTCATGCATGAGAGTGAGTCCATTTTAATCCTAGTGGGGTTCAATTCAATTAGAAAGGGACTTATGGTTTTTTTTCTAATGATTTTGGGTAAGTTTGATTTATGAAATCGTGTATGTGTGTGTTTCCCAAAAGGATGTGAGTTTGATTACTAGAAACCAGATATTTTCAAAAGGGAGTTTGGTTCTAAACTCGTGGATTTTCAAAGGGAATTAATATTTCTACAAGTGAAATTGTTAGTTCCACAAGGTACTCTCTCACATGAGGGTGGACTCCACTTACTATTCATGTGAGGAGGAGCTTGAGGAACTATCAAATTTACTTGTAAAAATATCAATTCTCTTTTCAAAAGGAGAGTTTGGTTTCTAAACTCGGGAATTTTCAAAAGGAGGGAAGTTTGGTTTCTAAACTTGGGTATTTTCAAAAGGGAGTTTGGTTTCTAAACTCGTGAATTTTTAAAAGGGGAATTTATTTCTAAACTTGGGTATTTTCAAAAGGGAGTTTAGTTTCTAAGCTAATAGATTTTCAAAAAGGGGAGTTTGGTTTCTAAACTCGGGTATTTTCAAAAGGAAGCTTAGTTTCTAAACTCATGGGTTTTCAAAAGGGGAGTTTAGTTTCTAAATTCAGGGTGTAAATTTATAGAGGTTTGTGAGTTTCAAAAGTGATTTTTCAAAGTATATTTTCAAAGGTGATTTTCAAAAGGAAGTTTCCAAAAATGTGTTTTCAAATGTGATTTTTCAAAAGTGATTTTTAAAAGTGTTTTCAAATGTGATTTTTAGTTTTCCAAAAGTCTCTTCCAAGCATTAAGTTTTTACTCTTTGATTTATTTCATTTAAGAAAAACCTTAGTTTTTGAAAATTATTTTTAGTTAACCAAGCAAAGTAAATTGGTTAAGGTCCAACTTAGGGTATGTGAACCATCACATTGAACCCATCACCAAGTTATTCTAATTTTTACTATTTTGGGCCTTAAACTCCACCTTGAGAGATAAAAGTAACCCAAATAGTTTTAAAGCCCATAGATGATTTACATGCTCCAATAGATAGTTACAATTTCAAATTCAATTTCCATCATGGTAGGAAAATTCAAATTCCTCCAACTATAGATTTGGAGGCCTTGGGTTTCCTCCTAGGCTCAAATTTTCACTCAATCCACAAATAATTCAACTAATACAACTGAATTTCCAAGTCCATAATTAGAAGGGGACCTCAATTCTTCTAAATATGAATTTAGAAGCCTTGGCCCTCTTCCTAGGCCCACAAACAAGGAAATAATTCAAAATTCAACAATTACATGAATCTAATTTCTAGATCCATCATGGGCTAAGTCTAATTTTTATGGGCATGGACCTATAAACTTTAGATTCACCTAGGATTTTAACAATTATAATTCACAAGCAATTCAATGAATTTTCATATGATTTAAAATAATATCTAATTCACATACTAATTGAGAGGTAGAGATGATATAGAGATTGATAATTAACAAGTCTATATGTTGTAAGTGAATTTAGAAGAGCTAGAATTGGACCTTGTTAGCTTAATGATGTAGATTGAATTTCAAGGCTTGAAGTGCCTTTCTCACTTCTTTTGGTTGATTGAATGTTGAAGAAGAGATGAATTAATGAAAATTTGGTTGTGTTTTCTCTTTTTTCTCTCAATTTTTGGTGTATTTTGGGAGTTTCTCTCACTATATTTTCTTAGCCCTCTCTCTTCTTTTTCAAGAAATAAAGAAACAAGGAATACTCCTCGAGGGCAGCATTCATAGCAATCATCACTAGTTTCTCCCGAGGGCATGATATGTTTGCTAAAAAAAATATCAGAGTCTCAGTCGTGGGTATATCCATGGTTGAGACCTTGAGCCGCGAGGATAGCCGCGACTTGGCTCACGCCCCCCTGGTAATTTCCATCTTTGCCTTTCTGAGCTTCAAGCATAACTGTCAATCCGGGAAGAGTTAGGAGACGTGTCACCCCAATCTGGGAAGCTCTTTCCGAGATCTTCGCAATGGTATCTCATTTGACCTTGATTGGATTTGTTGAAAGTGGTGTCTTGGAGCATCCTTTATATGCTTTAGTACCTTTGCGCCTATAAGTGCTTTCCAAGTGGTTTTCTTGCCATTGTGGGTCTTCCTTTGATGTCTCTAACTCATTATGATTTTATATTTTTATACTCTCGTTGCAAATAATCAATAATCATCAAATATAGGTGCAAAATTTGGGTGTCTACAATTGCCCCTCTTTGTCATGTTTATGCAATGCAATGGAATGAGTATGACAAAGATGTAGATGACTAATGCATGATGTGATTATGTGAATGTGTGAATGCTTGTGACAAACCCCTGACGAGGCTGCCTACGTATCTCGATAGGTTGAGAATTAGGCCCAACGTAGTCCAAATGTGGGCCAAGTGGATAGTGAAGACTGATGGTAATATGATACTTTATTTGTTCTCAATCAGGCTTATGGGAATTTGGTGGCCAAGGTTTACTGCATAGCTCTAGGGAGCTAAGGGATCAAGTTGAGATTCCCTGCCAAGCTGTAGGAGCTTTGAGGTCAAGTTGAGGTTCACTACCAAGCTATAGGAGCTTGGAGGTCAAGTTGAGGTTTGCTGCCGAACTATAGAGGCTTGGAGGTCAAGTTGAGGTTTGTTGTCAAGCTATAAGAGCTTGGAGGTCAAGTTGAGGTTCGCTGCCAAACTATAGAGGCTTAGAGGTCAAGTTAGGTTCCCTGCCAAGCTATAGGAGCTTGGAGGTCAAGTTGAGGTTCGCTACAGAGCTATAGGAGCTTAGAGATCAAGTCGAGATTTGCTGCCGAGCTATAGGGGCTTGGAGGTCAAGTCGAGGTTCGCTGTCGAGCTATAGGGGCTTGGAGGTCAAGTTGATTCATTGGGCACCGTGTGCATTCGCTCCTGATTTTTACTTTTCTTCTAAGAAGTTTTTGTTTTCTTTTGGGGAAGAGGCCCCAGATTTACCTCAGAGATCTGCCATTTGTAGTTTCCCGTGATTTTTTAGGGAGGAGGAATTTTTTCTAGATTTTTAATGATTTTCTCTCGAGAAAAAAATTGATTCTAGGATAGATTTCATAGAGGGAGGGGGTGCGGGGGGGCGCTAGGATGTCTTGGGATTTTTTGGGATTTTTGTGGACTTTGGGATTTTTGTGGATTTTTCTAAATTTTTTAGATTTTTAGAGATTTTTAAAATATTTTTAGGGTTTTAAAATACAGAGAGGAGGTAAAATGGTAATTTTGCCTTGAGCTGTGGGCTTGCGGCTATAGCCACTGCTCAGCGTCTGATATATTTTTGCTGAGCTGTTCTTCTTCCTTACTTCTCCTTCCATTTTCTCCATTATTTTCGACAAGGCCACACCCTCTTACTTGATTTTTCTTGCTCTACCCGTTTTTTGGAGTCGAATCAAGGTTTAGATTGCTCTAGATCGTCCTATTTGCCGCCTTTTCAACTATTTGAAGGTATTTTCTTTATTTTTCAATTTTGGATTGGTTTTTATGCATTATTTAGCTATTCTAACCATAGATTCTTGATATATGGGTACTCATATTTTCGGGGTTTTATGTTCATTATGTCCAATGTATGCATAAATTTGGATTTTTAGACTATTTTTGGTTAAAATTTTCAATGTATGCTTTTTCTTCTTTATTTGTGGTGGGCTTTGCGTGTGAATCCCCATGGATGTTATGGGTGAAATGTTGGATGTGTCGGAGGTTGATTTTGTTATGAATTTTTGGATTTGGAGGAATTTTTTGGGATTTTTAGGCTTGATTTCCTTAGTTGTGTGCATAGGGAGTATAGGATGGTTTTAGGAAGGTTTGTGATAGGTGAGTGCGTGGGCACCACATGTACCCAATTTCATCAAAAAAAATTAAATTAATTCTTAAAAATTTCATTGAACTAGGGTTTGGGTTGACTATTTGGGAATTTTTTTTCCTTTTCTTCTTTCTATCTGTTTTTTCCTTATTTTTTAAAGGAGCGAATGTCCACTTAGCCAATAATTTCTAAATAGGTGAAGTGCCGTGAAATTTAATACATGTAATGAAAATGCAAATGTGGTGTTCCGATCCTAGTGTGGTCCCTCCCGGTCTTGCTAGGTAGTGTTGCTTACTCCATTGGCCTTGTATTTCCAAACTACCCGTTTGAATAACATGGGCCCCCCATGACCCATGCACTGAATGTCTTTCAAATTACCCGTGATAGTGGCGAGGGCCCCCATGGGATATGCCGGTCTAAATTTCAATTACCCATATCAGTAGCGTCCCCGCACGGGGTGGGTCGTGCTGGTCTAAATTTTCAATTACATGTATCAGTGGTGTAGGCCCCCAATGAGACGGGCCGATTTAAATTTTAATTACCCGTGGGCCTTCTAGGGTTCTTTAGGTAATCACTTTTTATCACATAAGTCAGATTTTTTAGGCTTCTTCTGGAGTGCATGTTACTGATAACGTAAAATAGGGCCTTTAGGACGTGTATCTTTCACCTAAGGACTTAAACTTTCTTTTCCTTTTTGGTCCTAGCCATGAGTTCTGCTAAGTAGAGGAATAAAGGTTTTCGCCGTGCTTCTAGGCATCATCCTTATAGGGCCCCCAGACTGTTCCTGTGATTGCTCAGCCTCGTGCGCTGAGGAATATGTTGGGGGCTGCTAGATAGGCCGTGGCTGTGGAGGAGGATGAGGGTGCTGTTTTTTTAGTTATTCATTATGATGCGTTAGTATTCTTTTTGTGATGTTATATAGGCATATAACTAATGTGAATACATATTTTGAAGAATCATGAAACTGATTACTTATGAACCCCTGTTTATTTTGATACAAATGCCCTTTATTGATCGAGTTTGCCTTCGTTCGGGGCCTAGAGGTTATTTGGGTCATTCGCTGAGGAAGTGGTATGATGACCTTCGTCCTTGTGATCGTACTTTTATGGGTCACTCAGTCAGCCTTATGGATTTCCAGGTGCCGGATGGATTCATAGAGGGGATAGCTCCTTATTGGGTTTCTAATAGGAATGTCTTCCAGTGGATCCTCCTTAAGTTTACCCTTACCTTGAAGGAGCTTGCTTGATTTTTTGGTTTGAAGTTGGATCTCCCTTGCCCTCGTGTGACTAGTGGTGATATGAGGCGTTGATTTCTGACGAAGTTGGGTCTAAATGAGGCATCCTTAAAGTCTGCAGTGGATGAGCTGTACATCATTCTCTTTTCTTACTTGGTGTAGGGGCTGGTTTTCGATCACATCGGTTTGAGTTCCATAGTGAATGGAGCGTGACTCGATGGCGGGAGGCTAGAGTGATTGCTTTGATGACATGTATTTTATCTGCTTTGACGACATGTATTTTGTCTGCTCTTTATATGTCAGTGGGTCTAGTTCGAATGGACATTGGATCAGTGCATTTAGTTATGGAGCTTTTGAGGGGCTGTATTATGCTACTTGTGATTCTTACTATATAGGGCTTACTCTTCCTTGTTCGCTTATTGTGATTCTGAGGTTAGGTTCTTTCGAGGGAGTTCTGCGTTACTGTATCTGTGGTGTATGAGTCATGTGACTTCCTTCGGGCGTCATATGCCCTATGGGCATTTCTCTCATGACATCTTTGATTAGTTTTACTTCCATCCTACCTCATGTTTGGATGCGCGGTCATGGAAAGATTTCTTCCATGCAGAGAATATATCATCCCATCTTATTCTTCATTTCGGTTTGTATTCTCCTCGGCGCTTTCTAATTGGGGTAGAAGGCCTAGATTTCATCCCCCTGGCGGGGTTATGGGAGGTTATCACATACCACCCTTTGGCAATGATGTGTCAGTTTGATCAGCGTCAGCACTTTCATTCTTATGAGGGGGCCTCCCTTCTCCGCTTCCAGATCGAGCTTGGTGTAAAGTCTAACTTGGTGCGTACATATGACTTGTGGGACCGTTGCACCTTTTCGGCATTTACCTTATCTGATCTAGGGGAGACCCCCACGTATCGAGCCTAGTGGTCCACTAAGTAAGACCAATTGGAGAAGGATAGTGATTCTAAGGGATAGGGTGACTTATTTTCGATTCGAGGTTATTTGAGATGTTGGAAGAGGCTATGAGGGAACACCCTCCTGAGCATTCTCCTGTTTCCCCTTCTACTTTATCTCCCTCGGTTACTTGGATTGTCGACTTAGAGAGCCACGTGACGGCTATGACTGCTGACAGGGATGTGTGACTGGTTAAACAGGATGAAGCCCGATCTATCTTTGTTGCAGCTTCTGTTGGTCAGAGTGATCTTTTCTCTTCTTTTATCCGGGTGTTGGAGGATTGCCGCCATTACCTGGAGAGGGTTGGTGATGACATTGAGCGAGCAAAATTGGTGATGCACAGAGTCGCTATTCTAGATCACCGATTGAAGGTTCTTCTTCCTTATGAGGAGGCCGCAACATGTTTATCCCTTTTGGATTCACTCACTAGAAATTTGCAGTGATTTACTTTTGTATTCATTTTCCTGTTCACGGACTTATTTAGGTTTGTTAGTCTTAGAGCCATGACATAGAACAACTTTTATATAAATAAAATGACACATGGAAATATTTAAATATTAGTCAAATTGCAAAAGGTAAAATACTTATCATCACTAGATTGCCTTAACTTTTATCAATGATTATAATTTGATTTCTCGATATCCTTGTTGTTTTCGGTACAATGTTGTTGGATCCATGTTTGATTTCGAGTCACCTTCCAATCTTTTGGTTTGGGTAGAAGAAGGCTATCGAAGGGGAGAGGACATAAGGATTTAGGTTTTTGTTTTGTGGTTATGGTTATGTTTTTTTCGTCTTATGGTTATCGCCGCGCCGAGGTGGCTACCTATGTATTCCTTTATGTTTCAAAGAAATCAGGTTGTCCGTAGTTCTTGGTTTGTGGGAGCTTTTGTTCGAGGTTTCCAAGGTTTCTTGTTAAAGGTTCTTGGGATTTTTGTTTATCGTGTCTGGGGTTTCCGTTTTAGGGTTTTAAGGGTTATTTTTTTTGTTTGGGGTGACCGCGTCGTTTATCGGCTACCTACCTACTCCATAGCACAAGTGAAGATCAGGTCTTACGTAGTTTAGACTTGGTAATACGAAGGAGCAAAATTTTTTTTTTTCTTTACCACTTTTACCCTTGGTGCCTATTGCTAAGTTTTCACCAGGTCTAGTTTTATCATTGTTGCACATCGTAGTCTTTTTAGGTTTTCTACGTGTTGATAGTTTTGTATCCTGTCTTAGTCCTACTTTCTTGCTCGGAGTGCCCTTATGGGTTTTCACTACGCTCATTAGACCAAGCTTGTCACACATTTCTCTTAACCCATTTGTAGCTTGGGTTCAATAGGGCTGATCACATTCATTCCCCTCATGGAAAAAGGTCATGGGGTGGTCATACAGTGAAGTACATTTGGGGGTGCATGTATAGAGTTGGCATGCATGTGGCATTGATCATGGGGTGGTCATGCAGTGAAGTACATTTGGGGGTGCATGTATAGAGTTGGCATGCACCTGGCATTGATAGCACTTCTTCACATGTTCATCATAAACAATTTGCTTTGAGAGTGAGCCAATAATGTCCAACCCGGAGAATTTTCTAAGCTAACATGGGGCCGCTCATGTGGGGGCCATAAACCACCATGGATTTTAGTTATTAATCTTTCTGTTTGGATTTTGTGAAGGCATAGGAGCAATCCTCTCTTCGCATCTTTCTGGTATAGTGCGTCACCGTCGAGATAGAATTTTAAGGTCATCTTCTATATTCTTTGTCTTTCGGTTCTGCTTATTTCTGGAGGAAGGGATCGATCTCCAAGGTACTCTTTGATATTGTGGTACCAAGGGTCAACGGGTTGTGAGGTTTTGATGATCTCTCCAAAGAGGTTCCCGTAAGCTGGGCCTAACCTTACCTCAATATTTGTGGTTGGGGTTCATTAACCTTACGCGAATTAATGAAACTAAACTGGCCAGAGCATCTGCGAAGTCATTCATGTTTCGCGGTATACGCTGAAAGATTATATCCTCAAATTCTTTGGCCAGTTTGATCACATGCTGATGGTAGGGCAATAAACGCATCTTTTTAGTGGTATACGAACCCATGGTTTGACTTATCACTAATTCAGAGTCCCCAAATACTGCCAGTCTTTTAATTTCCATTTTCTGTGCCAGTATCAATCCCAAGATGTACCCTTCATATTCTGATGTATTGTTTGAGTTGTCTAAACAGAGTTTTGCAGCTATGGGGTATTGTATTCTAGTTATTGAGACTAGGACTGCCTCGGCTCCTACTCTTTCGGTATTCATAGCACCCTCGAAATACATCTTCCAGAATTGTCCTTCATTTTCTTGGTGAGTCCTTGTGATTTCCAGTATGTCCTCGCCTGGGAAGCGAGTTTCTAGTGGTTCCAGTCCTTTTATTGGAGTTTCGGCTAGCTGATTAGCAATCCGTTGCCCCTCGGCTAGATTTATGTTGCAGGATCAATTGCCACCAGGACAAATTTTAACTCAGCACGGCTTGAAGTGCCTTTCTCGCTCCTTTTAAGTTGATTGAATGTTGAAGAGATGAATTGATGAAAATTTGGTTGCGTTTTCTCTTTTTTCTCACTTTTTGGTGTATTTTCGAAGTTTCTCTCACTAGATTTTCTTAGAGCTCTCTTCTTTTTAAGAAATGAAGAAATAAGGAATAAATATTGCTGAGAAAAATTATCAGAGTCTAAGTCGCAGGTATAGCTGCGACTAAGACCTTGAGCTGCGAGTATAGTCGCGGCTTGGCTCGTGCCCCCCGACAATTTTCATCTTTGCCTTTTTGACCTTCAAGCGGCCATAACTTTCAATTCGAGAAGAGTTAGGAGATGTGTCACCCCAATTCTGGAAGCTTTTTCCGAGATCTTTGCAACGATATCTCATTTGACCTCGTTTAGATTTGTGAAGAATGAGAAAAAAGGTTGCAAGCCTCAAGCTGTGTTGAAAGTGGTGTCTTGGAGCATCCTTTTTATGCTTTAATACCTCCGAGCCTATGAGTGCCTTCCAAGTGGTTCTCCTTGTCGTTGTGGGTCTTCCTTTGACATCCCAACTCACTATGATTTTATATTTTCACCCTTTGGTTGCAAATAATTAATAACCATCAAATATAGGCGCAAAATTTAGGTGTCTACAGAGTATTAGCTAAAAATGTATAGAAATAGTGTGCATTGAATATACCTAGAACGTAAATGGCAGGTAAAAGACTTCACGTTAGTTTATAGTATAAAATTGACTTAATTATCGAAAAAACCAATAAACTATTGTCAATGTATTAGAAGAACGAACTAGCTATTATTTTAACACTAATAACATTGAACTTTCAAACAATAGATAAAATTACCCTAAAAAATTAACCAAAGCTTCAACCATAGTTAACCAAGAGTAATGTGATATCAGATATGACATTTGATGTGTAAATTAATGATGGCATTGCATTTGTTGTTTAAAAAATATGTATTTAATTCTTTTTTAAAGACATATGTTTATTTATTTAAAATCCAATTTCTCAAAATAATTATTTATTAATTACTTCTTGTACTACCTCAATTCCATATTATTTGATCAACTTTTTAAAGTTAATTTCAAATATTTTTAAACTCAAAATTGACATAAATTCTTTTAATTTTAATCAATACTAGGATGAATATTTGACGCCGGGCGGGATAGCGATTATCCTGCGAGCTAGGTAAACAAATAAATTCACATGAAAGGAAGCAAAAAAATCATCCTAAACACAGAGATACTTCTCTAATGCTTGAATTATATTTATCAAAATAAAAAAAAAAGTTGTTTATCAATCAACACACAAGGCCGGGTTTTATAGCTAAGGACTTTCTTATCAAATCAAAACAGAATTCCTTCAATTATGGAAATAAACTCTTAATAGGTAACAACTTCCTATTACGTAATATTATAAAAGATCTACTTCCTAATAAAACACTACTATCATAAAAAGAATTCACTTCCTAATAACTAATATTAATAATAATAATAGTAATAATAATAACAATAATAATAACCGAAGCCAATCTGAACTTCCTAAGCCGATCACGAAGAAGTCCATTATCCGACCTTGAAGAAGTCAACGACCCCGATTCTTGCGCCGATCCTCCAACTCATGGTACTTTAATGCCAACAACGTGTTGTCCGACAAGTCAACGTCGTTAGACTCAGATCCTCCTGCATTACTCACCCCGGGTTAGAAAGAACTCGTCCTCAGTTCACAACAGTATCATCAAAATCCACAAAACAAGGACTCAAGTGCTTCACGTTGAAGACGTCTGAAGTCCGTAAATGACTGAGAAGTCGCAATCGATAAGCACTATCATTGATTTTTTGTAGAATCTCACGGGACCAATCTTCTGATCCTTAAGCTTATTATATCCATTAGGAAAACGATCACGAGTCAAAACTGCCCAAATAAAATCACCAACGTCAAAAAGTACCTGACGTCGATGGCTGTTAACCTGATCCTTATATGTAGTATTACTGTCGAGAATAGATTGGCGAACCTGTTCATGAATATCTCGAAGATGTTCGGCCATTTCACCTGCCCTCGGATGCACAAGTCCGCCTCTTCGAATAGGAGTTAAATCAAGCACCCCGGATGGATTTTGACCGTAGACAACCTCAAAAGGACTCATCCCCGTAGTTCGGTTCTTAGATTTGTTATACGCAAACTCGGCTTAAGATAGAACAACATCCCATTGCTTCGGCTTGGAACCAGTCAGACACCTTAGGAGATTTCTCAGACTTCTATTCACCACTTCGGTTTGAGGGTGGTATGCACTGTTGAAATTCAATTGCGTTCCCATTTTTTCCCACAAACTCTTCCAGAAATTACTCATGAATTTAGTGTCCCGATTAGAAGTGTCTGACTTCGGTACACCATGCAGACGTACAATTTCTCGAAAGTAGAGATGGGTGATCCGTTGGGCATTCATTGTCTTCCGATAAGCGACAAAATGAGTCATTTTAAAAAATCGATCAACCACAACCAAGATAGAATCCATCGCGCGCTGTGTTCAAAGTAGACCCAATACAAAATCCATATTGACATCAACCCATGGAACTTCAGGAACAGGTAAGGGAGTATGCAATCCTACATTAGTAAGAATTCCCTTGGACCTCTGACATACATAACATCACTACACGTAGTGAGCATCGCTCGATATCTTCGTACAATAATAGTCAGCCGACACCAAGGCCAATGTCTTATCTTGTTCGAAGTGACCTTCGTTGTGGAGTTCACTTATTATCTCCTGCCGAAGTGAGCAATCCGAAATGCATAACTGTAATCCTCAAAACATATACCTATTATAAAACACCAAGTCATGCCACCGACCTTCACTTACTTCCCGAACTATCTTACCGAAAGAAGGATCCTCGTACATATCAGTAAAGACTTCAAACCCTACGACTGTGTTACGCATAGTGCTAAAGAGTGACGCTCTTCGGCTTAACGCGTCGGCAACACGGTTCAAATTTCCTGCCTGATGCCGCAAAGTGAAGGTGAATTCCTGTAAGTATGCCACCCATTTAGCATGCCTTTGGTTCAACTTATGTTGGCCATTAATGTACTTTAGGTCTCATGATCAGTAATGAGGATGAATTCCCATTGTATTAGGTAGTGACGCCAGTGTTTCAGAGACTAAACGATGATATAGAACTCCAAGTCATAAGTGGAATAATTTTTCTTTGATCTGGACAACTTTTCATTGAAGAATGCTATTGGCCGACCTGCTTGACTCAAAACTCCACCAATGCCGATCCCCGATGCGTTACAGTTCACTTCAAACACCTTCTCGAAGTCATGAAGTGCCAGTACTGATGCTTCAGTCATCTTCTTCTTTACCAGCTGAAAGCTGTCTTCGGCCTCCTTGGACCATTGGAATAATTTCCCTTTAAAGCACTCGATGATAGGTGCAATTAGGGTACTAGAGTTTTTAATGAAGTGACGGTAAAAAGATAACAGCCCATGAAAACTTCTGACGTCATGTATAGTCTTCGGTATGGGCCATGCCAAGACTGCATCGATCTTGGACTGATCAGCGTGAACACCCTCGGTAGAAACAACGAAGCCAAGGAAAGTTACCGTAGTCATGAAATAAGAACTCTTCATCTGGTTAGCAAACAAATGTTCCTTTCTCAACGTATCAAACACAGCTCGGAGGTGCTCATAATGTATTTCCCATGTCTGACTGTAGATAAGAATATCATCAAAGTAAACAATTACAAATTTTTCCATGAAAGGTCACAGTACTTGATGCATAAATCTCATGAATGTACTGGGAGCGTTGGAAAGTCCGAAGGGTATAACCATCCATTCATACAAGCAATGTTGTGTCTTGAATGCTGTCTTCTTTTCATCTCCGGGTCTCACTCGAATCTGATGGTATTTGCTTTTAAGATCAATTTTTGAGAAAACCTTAGCTTCGGACAACTGATCTAGCATATCATCTAAACGAGGAATTGGGAATCGGTACTTCACTGTGATCTTGTTAATCGCTCTGTTGTTGATACACATTCTCCATGATCCATCTTTCTCCGGTACTAACAGAGCTGGTACTGCACACGGGCTCATACTCTCACGAATGTTACCCTTCTCCATCAATTCCACTACATGTCTCTGTAGCTCTTCGGACTCTTTGGGGCTGAGTTTGTACGCTAGTCTATTCGGTAAGCTCGATCCGAAAACAAGATCTATCTGGTGTTGAATGTCTCTCATCGGCGGTAATCCAAGAGGTAGCTATTCAGGCATCAAATCAGCAAACTCCGATAGCAACTTTTGCACATCGGCTGGTACTTCTAGGTTCCTATCTATCGAACTGCTCTCATAAGGAAGTAGAGCATACATCACGATCGGCCTCCGTTAGGAATCTAGACATGGACAATAAGTTCGGGTTTCCGACTGCCCGACCCGAACTGATTTCTTCCCACCGAGGTGCTAACAGAACTTTCTTCTCTTTTATACTAAGGGAGTATATATTCTTCTGACCATCATGAATGACACTTCGGTCATATTGCCAAGGTCGGCCCAACAACACATGACATGTGTCTATAGACACCACATTGCACCAAGCGTTATCAAAGTATTTATTACCGATTGAAAAAGACACAAGCATTTTCTATCAAGTGTTACCTCATTGCCTTTACTCAACCATGACAACTTATATGGTTTGGGATGCCGATCTATTTTCAACTGTAATTTCTGGATAGCCTCTTTCGATACTACATTTTCACACCTGCCACTATCAATGATCATCTTACAGACTTTATCTGCCACTGTGGAAGTTGTATGAAAGATATTGGTTCTCAACCAGTCATCTCCTGAATCGCCCTTAGGAGTAAACAGATTCTTACGAATGATTAAAGTCTCTTGTCCATCACCATCTAACATATCCTCTTCATATAGTCATTATATATGGGCTCTCCTAACTCTTCTGTCTCATCGACCATATTTTCTTCAATCAAAAGATTCTTACCCTTCTGGCTAACAGGTTTTCTGCACTCATTCATTCTATGCCCTTGTTTGCCACACTTAAAACATTAAATAGTAGGGCTGGATTACCTTGCGGCTGTTGTGGTGTAGAACGGGGTTGTTGAGGGGGTGCTGGTCTACCACTTGCATTGCTCCTCATCACCGGTTTCCTATTCTGTTGTTGCTCTACATCGTGTGCTCGTTGGTATGCCTTAGAAACCGTCTATAGGAAATGAAGACTAAGGGCATCTTACAGGGTCTGCCGTAAACCACCCAAATATCGTGCCACTAACTGCTCCTCTGATTCGAACAGATCATTGCGGGCTATCAACTGGTAGAACTCTTTGGTATAATCATCAACTGATTTGGTACCTTGCCTCAATAGGTGCAGTCGCTTGAACAAGGATTGAGTGTAGCCAAAAGGAAGAAAGTGTCCCTGCATCTTTTTCTTCATCTTTTTCCCAATCCGTGATTTTGGACCTCCCTTATCTCTCGTGAGCGCTTCAACTGTTCCCACCAAGTAGATGCTCTGTCTTTGAGTTTAATGGCAACCAATTTCACTTTAATGATGTCCGGAACTTCCTTATATTCAAAGATACGTTCAACTTCGTTCATCCAATTGATGAATCCTTCCGCTTGTAACGTACCAGAAAATTCTGGTAGCTCTACCTTAAAACCCGGTCTCGATGATGATCACCTCGACCACGTCGTTCCCAGAATTGATCCCTATTGTTATAAGGGTTTTCAAACCTGGACTCAGAACCGTAATTATCCTCGTTACGATTATCGAGATTTTACGCCTCTAGACGATGGGTTTACTCTGCAACTTGTCTTTGTAAATCCTCAATCATCGCGTCCTAAACGTTACGATCACGGTGCTAAACCTCTTCATTCAAAACATGTCCATGACGGTCACGACCATGACCACCAGCCATTGAAACTGATGACGTCTATTCCCAAGAAGATGTTGATACTTTGATACCGACGCCGGGCGGGATAGCGATTATTCTGCGAGCTAGGTAAACAAATAAATTCACTAGAAATAAAGCAAAAGAATCACCCTAAATATAGATATACTTCTCTAATGCTTGAATTATATTTATCAAAATTAAAAAAAAACTGTTTATCAATCAACCCACAAGCTGGGTTTTATAGCTAAAGACTTCCTTATCAAATCAAAACAGAATTCGTTCAATTATGAAAATAAACTCCTAATAGGTAACAACTTCCTATTACGTAATAATATAAAAGATCTACTTCCTAATAAAACACTACTACCATAAAAAGAATTCACTTTATAATAACTAATATTAATAATAATAATAATAATAATAATAATAATAATAATAACCGAAGCCAATCTGAACTTCCGAAGCTGATCCCGAAGAAGTCCATTATCCGACCTTGAAGAAGTCAACGACCCCGATTCTTGCGCCGATCCTCCAACTCATGGTACTTTAATGCTAACAAGGTGTTGTCCGACAAGTCAGTGTCGTCGGACTCAGATCCTTCTGCATCAATATTGTAAACTATATAAAAGTATTACTCATTGTAAATTTTATTGTTTCATAATTTTTAATGAGTCATATTAATTTTGAGTTTGAAAATGTCTCAAATTGACTTTCAAAAGTCAATAATGATCAAATAATTTAGAACGGAGGGAGTATTTTTTTTTCCATTTTCATCTCTCCCCCTCTTTCTAAGACTAGTAAGGGTGTAAACGAGTCGAACTGAACTGAACAGAGAGCTGCTCGAATTCGACTCGAAAAGTTAAATTCATACTCGAATTCGACTCGAATTCAAATTATATTAGAAAAACTCCACTCAGATTTGACTCGACTCGAATATTCATTACTCGATTTCGATCTGACTCAGATCGAATTATATTCAAATTACTCGCGAGCTTCAAATTCATGCTTGAATTCGAGTCTCCACATAATAACTAGCTTTATAATAAATATAATTATAAATTAAATTTATTATTTTACTTAGAAATGAAAAAATATATTTTCTATTACACTTTACAAATATAAAATCCCAATTAAAATTAAAAGTAAAATAATAATAATTAATTATCCTAATTTCATTTAACTTTGTATATATTATAGGAGAATGTATCGAGTATTTAATCGAATATGTATCAATCGAGTATGTATTGAATCATAATTGAGAATTTCAGTAGTTTGAATCTTAAACAAGTCAAATATAACGTTGCTCAGATTCTACTCATATTTTTATTCGAATTACTTTTTATGCTCAAATTAGGATCATATTATTAATGAATCCGAGTCTTGGTCGTACTTTTTCGAGTCGAGCCCGAATCGAGTCCAAACTGTTTGGTTTGATTTACATCAGTTCCATCTTTATCCCCCACACTTTGATCAAGATCATCACCACCCTACAATTGTCGCCTCACACACTAACCACAACCGCCGCCCACCTCCTACGCTGATGTAGCCCACCGTCCCTATAATCTTTTGTTTCCTCCATCAGTTTTCATATCCAAATAGATAATAAACCTTAAAATTTTACAAAATTGACATATCTGACATATCTGAGAACTAAATTTTAATCGATTCTTCTTTCTCTTTTATTTTTTGGTCAAATCTAGATTGTGGTAGTGTTAATTGAAAAAAAAATCGAGAAAAAAGAAGAGACAGAAACGAGAATATATAGAGGGAAGAGGGGATACGGGGTTTAGGGGATGAGGAAGGGGTGACAGGGATAAGGGAAGAGGCCGTAAGGGGGTGGGGAAGGAGTTTTTATTAAGAAATCCAGGTCTTCCAAGGACATCCCTATATATTTTCGACACGTGTAATGAACCATACATAATTAATACAAACTGGTCCCCACATGTTATGGGCTATTGGTTAAAAAAATAATTATTGTACACGTGTCGAAAATGCATAGGAAGGTCCTTTTCCTAGTTGAAAGACCTGGACCTCCTAATAAAAACTTGTGGGGAAGGGGTCACGGGGAACAGGATTCAAGGGAGGTTTTTATTTTTTATTTTTTGTGATTTTTTTAAGTTTTAATTTACATAATTCGTTCTACAAAAAAATATTATTTAATTTTGATGAAATTTAAATTTAAAATTGTTATATAAATTTATTTATAATTTTAAAATAAGAATTTTGTACTTCATAATACTTTGTAATTAGTTTACAATTAATTATTTACATTAATTAAAATAAATATTAATTTTGAACTTTAAGATTTTATAAATTGACTGGGATAAAAATTAAATGAGATTTTTTTTGTGAAAGAGAGAGAGAGTAAAAAATTAATTTAGTGACCCTTTTATAAAAAATAAAATAAAAATTTGAGTTCTTATTTAATAATTTTTTAAACACTAAATACCATATCATATGTCACATCAGCAGTAATTTACATATTAAATATCACATTTGACACCACATCACTATTTGCTTAACTATGGTTGGACCTATAGTCAGATTTTGGATAGTTTTGACAATTGCTTGAAAGTTCAATGTTATTGGTGTTAAAAAAATAATTTATATGTTATTTTTGATAGCTCGACAAGAATTTAATGGATTTTTTGGTAATTAAGTCTATAAAATTAGAAAAGCATCTCTTTTTTAGAACCGGACAAAAAAAATTTATCTCTAATTTTTAAGTAGTGCAGTTTGGAACTTTCATATTTCACATAAAATAATTTTTTATTTTCTTCACCCAAATTTTAAACCTAAAAATTTGTTTGCCTTAGGTACATGGCAGACATATGTTGTAAAAGAGCAGAATGCATGGCACAAAGTAGATAGAGGTCTACCAATGGAGTATGCTGCTACAGTGTGTATTAACCCTTTGTCTGCATTAAGAATGCTCGAGGACTTTGTGGATCTAAAATCAGGTGCGTAGTTATATTATGGTGTATTATGTTTTATGTTTTGTTTTTCCCGTTAATATTGTCAAATAAAAAATAATGTTATTAGAGTAAATGTATAATTAGCAATGCTTTTACAATTATTTTAGCGAGACTTAACAATCTCAAAGAAATGAAAAGAACGAAAGTAGTTGAAACTAACATATTGGAAAATCAATCAACCAAAATAACCATGAGCGGCTACGATATGAATCTCATGGAGAGTTCGATCCTGACTCAGGATGAACACTGGCGGCATGCTTAACACATGCAAGTCGGACAGAAAGTGGTATTTTCAGTGGCGGTTCTGTCTGTGCTTGAAACAATTTTGCCTTCTTCATATTACCACATGATCCACATCTCTAGAGTCAATAATTTTATGAGGAACTACTGAACTCAATCACTTATTGCCGTTTTTTAAACAATATTTATTATCCTGACAACATCATTTTTACTATAATAATATCAACCACCTTTATCTTTAACCTTAATACTTTTTAGACTAAAATAGAGTTTTTATTCCAAAGTTTGTAGAAATGTTGAGGTTTGCATCTCAATATTTAAAATGTATATATGTGCAATTCAAATATTCTTTTGCGTTAAACAAAATATACCCTCCTAGACTTTAACCGGTCAAATGCACCCTAAGATTATTTTTTGCTAAACAAAATGTACCCTCACTTTTGGGTGCTAATTGTATAGTGGAAAATAACCTTTTAGGGTGCACTTAGAAACGTTTTAAATATTGAGATGCAAATCTAACAACCCTGTAAAACTTTAGGGTTGAAACTATATTTTAATCTACTTTCATTTACTCCTAATAAGGTTGTACTTGTATAGGAGACACCATTGTCCAAAATGGGGCGACAAGTATTGTCGGACAATGCATCATCCAACTTGCTGGAATTCGAGGCATCTATAGCATTAATATTATAAGGGACAGGTGAGGATCGAATATTGAATATAAAATTTATTGGAGTATTTATTTGTTAAATTTATCACTACAATTAAATTCTTGTCTGAGGTTAAATACTACACCTTCCAGTTTATTTAATTAGCCTTTTAAGAGGGGTACATAAATTTTTTAAAAAAATATAATTAATTCTGTATTTAATTGATTAAATATATAAAATTTCAATATTACTCTTCTAAATTTTTTTTATAATAATGAAAGATAAATAAATTAGTATTTAATATTTAGACATAATACAATAAATTAAATTATTAATTCTTTTTTGAAATCTACATATGACAAATAAATGAAAACTAATTTTTTTTTAAAAGATAAACAAAAAGGAATAGAAGGAGTATTATTATAGATTTTTTTTCATATGCACTTATATTGTGATAATGTTCTAACTTTTTGTCACCTCACGTTACTAAAACATAATATGCTGTCTATTCCAAAATGTAAAATAACATTAACTCATAGACTGAACATAAGGAATTTAATTAAACAATAACTGAGAGAGATTGATTGCTCAGTAGTTAAGAGAGGAATTGTGTGACTCTGAGTGTATGTTTATCCTCATGTTACATTTGGCCTCATGTTACATTTGGCTTAAAGAAATGGAATGAGTTAAGGAATGGAGTATAAGAGGGAATGGAATGAAGAGTTAAATGATTCAATCTATTCTTGACTGGAATGATCAGTCATTCCATATTCTCCCTCAAAGAATAAAATTTATAAATTTTATTACTCTTTTAAATTTTTTTTTATAATAATGAAAGATAAATAAATTACTCCCTCTGTTACTAAAAGATTGTCGTTCTAGGGAGTAATTTTTGTTCTAAAAAGATTGACGTTTTGAGTTTATCAATGCAGATGGAGTAATTTTTTTCAACTTTATCCTTATTTAAAGTTTTCTCCTACTTAATGGTTTTTCTCAAAAAAAAATAAAACCCTTCTTAGTTGTTGAAACGTCTTTACAAATCCTTTTCCTTCCCAATGCTTCTTCTTCATAATCTCATGGCTGGTAGTATACTCCTTTTTGGAATCTACAAAATTAATAATTAGTTGAGATAATTAAAGAAAGGGTAATATAGTATTTTTCATAGGGAGTAGTTGCATTCCTTAATCTATGTGAATTAACCTTAAACGACAATCTTTTAGGAACAAAGGGAGTAGTATTTAATATTTAGACATAATACAATAAATTAAATTATTAATTCTTTCTTAAAATCTACATATGACAAATAAATGAAAACTATTTTTTTAAAGATAAATAAAAAGGAATAGAAGGAGTATTATTATAGATTTTTTTCATATGCACTTATATTGTGATAATGTTCTAACTTTTATGTCACCTCACGTTACTACAACATAATATGTTGTCTATTCCAAAATGTAAAATTAACATCAACTCATAGACTGAACATAAGGAATTTAATTAAACAATAACTGAGAGAGATTGATTGCTCAGTAATTAAGAGAGGAATTGTGTGAGTCTGAGTGTATGTTTAACCTCATGTTACGTTTGGTTTGAAGGAATGGAATGAGTTAAGAAATGGAGTAGAAGAGGGAATGGAATGAAGAGTTGAATGATTCAATTCATTCTTGACTGGAATGATTAGTCATTCCATATCCTCTCTCAAAGAATAAAATTTATAAATTTACCTGAAATGAGAATGGTTCATCCATTCTAATGAAATGTGGGCAAGGAAATCGTACATTGCTAGGGTTAGGGGTTCGTATTGGCTGATGAGAGAAATCCACAAAGAGTACGATCTTGATTGATTGATTGAATAGGGGAAAAGAACAAGTAAGCGATTACCCTAGTAATACGTGTTGTCCAATTTATATAATGACAAATACGCGCAAGTATACGCGGTCAACAAGTAATAAAGAGTAAGTAGAGTATCGATCCCACGAGAATTATTACTATTGTTTTCCAAGTACTAACATTTTATCATCTCAATCTTATTTAAACTAATGATAATTGTTTTTGTTGTTTTGCAATAACGAAGATAACAACTAATCGAAAACAATGGAAAGCTTTAAGATAATGAAATCTAATATTAACAAGTCTAAGATTGTAATTTTCCCTAACACTTCATTTAAATATCCTAACTCTCTCTTTTCAACTAGTTAAATCACAAGAATTGTTATCCGAGAATTCACAAGTATATGCAAGCCTCTCTCGATGGTCAAATACGTATTTCTCAATGCAGTGTATAGATATATCTCTATTCTGCACACTAGCAAGAATCTAATATCAAGAATAATTAACAAGACACGTATCACCAAATCTCATTAATCACCCTATCAATTACCAACTTTCGCAATAGAAATCATTAAGCAAGGATTCTCAAATGGATACATGTAGCATTTAGGTATATGTATATCTTAAATACAATCAAATTATCTATTCATGAGGATAATAAATAAAACACACATTACTTAATTTCATGAATTACCCATAAAAATATCTAATTTTCACATGAATTCATAACTAGGTCTCAATACTATACTCCATTTCTCAATTTCATATAAGTTACCAAGGTAATTACTAGCTAGGTAATTAATCCATAAGCATGAGTTATGAAATCCAATTCACAAGAGACTAACTAATATTTAAGAGAGAGCAATCAATTCAAACTATGTGTTGGGTTCCATTGAAATATTAGAAAATAAGTTCTAGTTCATGGTAACTACAAATAACATCATATTCAATTTATACATCATGTTGGATTACAAAATAGAAGAAAAAACTAGAGATAAAACCACTTTTGTAGATTTTCATATGATGTTTGATGGGTTGATGATGAACACTAGCTTCTCCTTGGCCTTGCTTGATGTAGCTTGATTTTAGCATTTTGGCCCTCTAATTTGATGTATTGTGTAGCTTCCCTCTCTCTAGATTTGATGTTTCTCTCCTCCTTGGACTTCCTATTTTCGTGCTCCATAGAGATGTATATGTCCCTGGATGCAAAACCTAGCTTAGCACACCAAATTGGACCAAAAAATCGCAAAATCTGATTTTCATCTAAGCGTTTCCCGCCCCGGCGCCAAAAATGGCCTGAAAATTCCCGCCCCGATGCTAAGCTCGCCCCAGGGCCAAAAATAAGCCTGAAAATCCGCACCCCGGCGCTGAAACTCTGTACCCAAATCAGTTTCGACGTCTGTTAGAAAAATGGTCATAACTTCTTCATCTGAATTCGGATTAAGGCGATTAAAGAGGCTATAGAAAGCTAAGAAGTAGCTCTGCAACTTTAATAACTGGACCGCGTCGAGATATTGGCCGGAGCAAGGCTCAAATTGAGCCCGAAGCAACTGTTGTGTAAAATTCATGCCAAATCCGATGCTAAAATGACCATAACTCTCTCATACGAACTTCAAATTGGATGATTCAAGATGGTCTGGAAAGCTAAGACAAAGATCTACAACGTTTGTTCTTTGCGTTTTGAGAGATTCGGATTGTATAATGATTGAAATTGAGAAACAAGTAGCTGGAATGCCAAATTCAAGCCGAAAACGCATTGATCCAAGGGGCCTTTATTTCAATTCCTACAAAACAAAGTAAAAACGGGTTAAATACATTTTTTCCCACTCTACTTGACCTCGGTTTACAAACGCATCATTGAACTGAATTTTTTTCCATTCGACTCACTGAACTACAATATTTTTATAAACCGTTACAAATTCTGTTAAATTGTTTGACTTTTAACGGATTGAGTAGCATATGACAGATAGACTTGTACATGTCATATATATGTGTCCACGTGGCATGTCATGGTGAAAAAAAAACCCAAAAGCCAACAATTAAAACAAGTTAACTAAATAAAACAATAGAAAAAAAGCAACCAAATAAAATGTTTTAACTTCACAATTATAAAATAGAAAAAATTAATAACTTAAATTATATTGCTAAAAAATTAAATTATTTTAAATAAAAAAATAAATTAAAAAGTTAAAATATTTAAATAAACAATAATGAAAAGTTAATTACCTTCTCAATTAAATTAACCTCTTTATCAAAAAAAAAAAGTCCATTTGTTAAGCAGACCCGAAAAAATTTGAGAATGAATTCATTCTCACTTAAATCAACTCATTTGCTTCAACCCTTTCCTTTATGTTCTCCATTAAAAGGTGAAAAACTTATAATATTTTAATACTAAAATTAATTAAATTTGGGTTAAACCAAAATAAAAAATTTAGTTTTCTAATACCAAATAGCATAATCAAACAAAAAAAAGTAACTTTCTCTCTCCTCTCTTCATTCTTAGTTCATCTTCTTCCTTTATCTCATTCAAAGTTCAGGAATCATCTCAACAGAAAATTCATCAAAAATTATCTCATTACCTGACAAATTCATCTCATCAAAAACCACTACAACACCCAACAAATTCATCTCAATACCATCCATGTCACATCAGAAACCCACCAACAGAGCATCACCGCCTCTGTCTTCCTTTATCCACCACCATAGTCGGCACCACTGCCACCGCCACCTTCACCTCCACCTTCACGGCGACCACCTCCATACCCACCATCACCTCCATAGCTACCTTCACGACGTCTACCGTTGCGGATCCACTGTCACCATGCTTGCTTTCTATAAAATTTATGATCAGATCTAAATCAACACAAAAAAGTATATACATGCACACAAACACACACACACACACACATACACACTTTCTGCGGATCTAACACGGATCTGGCTTTTCCGAGGAGGGAGAACGAAGTCGCGTGATGCATCTAATGGTTGATGTTTATTTTTTTTTCTTCAATTTGAAACCTTTCTTCTTTCTCTTCAAATTTGGGTACTGAATATTTGAGAACGATTTTGTGTAAATTGATTTGGGTTAAAAGTTTTTCAATCGACCAACGATAATAATTTTTGGCATTTGGGTTTGATTCAGATTCACTTTGAATCCTCGATGAAGATTAAATTTTAGTTGGAATTGATAAAGATCTATCTAAATCCATGGAATTTACGGTACATAAGATTGGGGCTTTTTTTTTGTTTGAATTTAGTTTATTAATTAAATTAGAATTAGAATAAAAGTATAGTTTAAGAAGGAGATTGAGGTTACAAGGAAAAGGCTGGATTTTGCAAATGAATTTATTCAACAAATTGGCAAGAATCTTGAATCAGAAGAAGAAGAAGTCAATAACTTTAATAATAATAATAATAATAATAATAATAATAATAATAATAATAATAATAATAATAATAATAATAATAATAATAATAATAATAATAATCATCCTTCCATTTCAAAATATTAGATAATTTTATATTTTTAAAGTGAACTTAAAATATTTAAAAATTAATAAAATAATATGAATTCATTAATTTTATATAAATATATTTGTAAAAAATATACATTAATATATTTTATTATTAATTTATTTAATTAATATATTTTATTAATAATTTATTTAATTTATTTAATTATTTGATATGTATATTAATTTGATTTATATCTTTTTTTAACTATTTGTTATAGAATTGAATATAATATAATTTAATTAATTATCCAACTCAGCTTCTCTTCTTGTCAGCATATGCCACATAGATTTGCCGTAATATTTTAACAGAGTAAACGATTTTTTGAATTTTTGTAAAAAAATTATAGTTCAATGAGTTGACCATAAAAAAATTCAGTCCAATGATGCGTTTGTAAACCGAGGTCGAGTAGAGTGGGGAAAAATGTATTTAACCCAAGTAAAAACATATAAAAGCATACAAAAATATATAAAAGCAATACAAAACTACATTATATAACAATAAGATGAAAACACATAAAACCAAACGAAATGACTTAGGATTTACAAATTATCAAGCTTAAAAGCACATAATTTGTGTATATAAAACACACTCATCAAATACCCCTAAACTTAAATATTTATTTGTCCTCAAGCAAAACACACTAACTATCAAAATTAAACATTTCTAAATAAACTAACTTGAGCAATGAATTAAAAATCTAACCAATGGTCTCAAAGCATAGACACATGAAAACTCAAGGAAACTTTCAAAACGTTGCAAGTCTAGATTTACAATTAGCTAGTCATAGCTTGCTTTAGGTCTCTTTCGTGTGTGTGTGAGTACCCAATAGCACTAAACCAATCAAGCTCGGATGAAGTTATGCAACCACATTACCTTATGAAATAATCAAAATAAACCCCAAAACAACATGCTTAACACATCACTCAATACAAAGGTATACAAATCACAATTCCAAAAATTTTGAGAATCAAGGGCTCTAGGTGAGTGCATTTTATGCTCCATCTCAACCTTAAGCACGCTCATATGGGTGAGTGCGTTTTACGCTCAACCTCAACCCCTTGCAAGATTTGCAATATATAATTTTCTTTCTTTAATCACAATTATAAGAGAGTGTGTTTTACGCTCTATCTCTCCTACGTATGTGTCCATGAGTGAGTGTGTTTTACGCTCCATCTCAACTCACCACATGACCATTAATTCAAACACAACAAATTTGGACACCTTACTTCGAGTGATGTTTAAACGAGTTCTAGAGTTTATAGATATTTTTCACAAGCATTCAGTTATAAAAGCCTTCTCTAAGCATACAACTAGCTCAATACTCATGGGTAGGTGCAAAAGAGTGAAGGACGCATAAGCAAAACAATAACCAACAATAACGATTAAGCACAAAGACTAAGCAACATTTATCCATTTTCCATGAGTTAGAATCAATTCAAACAAGTTACTATCATTGACTATGGATAAATCAAATCAAATTAATGCTCAAGGGACACATCTTAAAAATAAATAATTTTTTTTATTTCAAAATAGCATACAAACATTAATATGCATAAATAACTAACACATGCTATGTAACTATGATGCTAATGTCATATGATCCACCCCCAAACTCAAAGTGAATAATGTCCTCATTGTTTATAAGATAACGAAATGAAAATTGAGAACTTCCCTGATTGGCCAAGCGTCGTGCTCGACCATAACTTTCTAAACATTTGAGTCTGATGGTGGATAAACTGGTAACGATTGTGGCTCAGGAACATGCATTGGGGCGACATTCGGATAATAACCAAGTAATTCCTTACCAAACAATGCTCAATCAGGCCAACTTTCTTTTAGACAATTCGTTGACTACGTGATGTGCGCTGACTGAAATTCTTCATTAAATCCTTCCCCCAAACTCAGTTTCAATAGAAATTACCAAGTTATTATAATATTCAATCAAATTATAGCAATGAATAACCCAAAATCCTCTAATTGAGCCAACACAAACTCAATTGGGCAACCAATTTACATTTATCCAAATTTCAACAATGTATGATTATCCAATGCAAATCCAAGTACAACAGTTTAACTAACCAAGAATACCCATCATAATTGATAATTTGATCTTACTTGTATGCAATAATTGGAGTGAGTACCTTGCTTTGTGTTGGCAAAAGAAGTTATTTGTTAGTACCTTCAATTTGGAGATGAATCCTTTTGAATGCTCAATGGGTTGAAGATGAATCCATGTGGGAGAGGGGAAGATTGAGTTTGGAAGTGTTTAGGAATGACAATCCAATCCGACTTAGGAAGAAATAATTTTTTTTTCAACAGTCCGCGCCGGGGCGTGAAAATATGCTTGGAATTGTCGTCGGGGTGAGCTCAGAGTCGGGGCGGGAAATTTTGTGCTGATTTTTACCGTCGGGGCGAGCTTGGCGTCGGGGCGCGAAAATATACCTTGAAACTAGCACCGGGGCGCGAACCCCCTGTATCCTAAAAACTTGATTATTTTAGCATCCAAAGCAGTAACCAACCTCAAAACACCAAACCTGATACAATGCAACATACCAAGCATACATTAGACAGTTTGAGCGAATAATGGGCCTTCAGAGTAAATCAAACTCACGAGCTAAACTAACAAAAACACATGCATTGAAAACTTAGAAACTTGAAAATTTGAAACTTGCGTAATTGAAATATAACAACTAAACATAAAGGATACGAATAGAGATAATAGGTTACCTTCCATCAAGCGTTTGGTTTACAGTCCTCGGCCTGACTAACTCCCTGTTTTTATCCAATTCTCCTTCAATAATGGAGGAAACCACCATCTATTAATAACCATGTAGCTTTTGGGAGGTTCCCATTGGTGATAGCCATTGAGTTAAAGTCACCTAGCTTGCTTTTTGTAGATAAGTTCTCAATTTCAAATGTCAAAAAGCCAGGTGCTTCCTCCGTTGTGTTTGTGATAAGATTGGGGCATTGGGGCTTGTCAAGCATAACGGGCTCTTCTTCTATCTTCTTTTCATCGACCCAACATGGCTTCAAAGTTGTGCTAGCTCTCATCTCATAAAGAGCCTTGCCGACGACATGACTACCAAGTGGACACGGTTTTGCAAAACTGACTGAATTCTTAAACTTTGGTGGAGAAGGCACTTGGGGCACTAACACTATTGACTCATCTTCATTTGAGCTCATACAAAACTCTTCGCCAACTGTGTTATCCTTATCCCCAATTGTCTCCTCTATTTCTATCTCTTGTGGCTCATCCAGCTACAGATTTGGCTCGGGTTCACCATAAGTCTCAGAATCCATGTCATAACACCAATTATTTTGAGGACAGTTATTCAAAGCTTTGAACATTTGATCAATCTGATTCTGAAGATTTTGAATTGATATGTCTTGATTAATCCTCATTTTCTCATTTGATGCTACGAACTTGGACCACACTTCCTCCAATCTTGACTTATCTGTTTCAGTTTCAGAATACATGTATTGAAGACCATTAGTTGAGGTATTGATGAGTTGTGCCATCTGATTATTAAGGTATTGAGTTGATGCTTCCTGACTCCTCATCATCTCCTCGTGGTTTGCTGTGATCTTAGACATGAGTTCCACCAAACTTGAATTTTCTTCTTGGGGCAATGGAGGTGGACATGAGAATTCCGATGCATATGTTGGACTTGGAGTGTAGAATTAATCTTGTTGATTATAGCTCCATAAAGAATCCTGGTGATACCCCCATTCTTGGTGATAATCGAGAAAAGCATAGTTGTTGAGGTAATCACCACCGTTCCTCGAAAGTGTCTCAACTTGTGCTCATAATGCAGAAATTATATTGAGTCCATTAAGCCCTGTTTCCCTTGGTTGAGTCATACTCGTGTACGACCATTGATAAGCAAAGTCATCCATGGTACCTCGTAAATCATCAAAATATAAAAATGTTAAAATAAAGTAAAAACAAATTTATATACAAGTTTAAATTAAGACCAATTTGATTGTAATTAATATTAAAAAAACACTAGAAAAATTAATTCCCCGGCATCGGCGCCAAAAACTTGTTGTCCAATTTATATAATGACAAATACGCGCAAGTATATGCGGTCAACAAGTAATAAAGAGTAAGTAGAGTATCGATCCCACGAGGTATTATTACTAATATTTTCCAAGTACTAACTTTTATCATCTCAATCTTATTTAAACTAATAATAATTATTTTTGTTGTTTTGCAATAATGAAGATAACAACTAATCGAAAACTATAGAAAGTTTTAAGATAATGAAATCTAATATTAACAAGTCTAAGATTGCAATTTCCCCCAACACTTCATTTAAATATCCTAACTCTCTCTTTTCAACTAGTTAAATCACAAGAATTGTTATCCGAGAATTCACAAGTATATACAAGCCTCTCTTAATGGTCAAATACATATTTTTCAATGCGGTGTATAGATATATCTCTATTCTACACACTAGCAAGAATCTAATATCAAGAATAATTAACAAGACACGTGTCACCAAATCTCATTAATCACCCTATCAATTACCAACTTTCGCAATAGAAATCATTAAGCAAGGATTCTCAAATGGATACATGTGGCATTTAAGTATATGTTTATCCTAAATACAATCAAATTATCTATTCATGAGGGTAATAAATAAAACACACGTCACTTAATTTCATGAATTACCCATAGAAATATCGAAATTTTCACATGAATTCATAACTAGGTCTCAACACTATACTCCATTTCTCAATTTTATATAGGTTACCAAGGTAATTATTAGCTAGGTAATTAATCCATAAGCATGGGTTATGAAATCCAATTCACAAGAGACTAACTAATATTCAAGAGAGAGCAATCAATTCAAATTATGTGTTGGGTTCCATTAAAATCTTAGAAAATAAGTTCTAGTTCATGGTAACTACAAATAACATCATATTCAATTTATACATCATGTTGGATTACAAAATTGAAGAGAAAACTAGAGATAAAACCACTTTTGTAGATTTTCATATGATGTTTGATGGGTTGATGATGAACACTAGCTTCTCCTCCTTGATTTTGCAATCATTGATGCTTTAGCTCCTTGGCCTTGCTTGATGTAGCTTGATTTTAGCACTTTGGCCCTCTAATTTGATGTATTGTGTAGCTTCCCTCTCTCTAGATTTGATGTTTCTCTCCTCCTTGGACTTCCTATTTTCGTGCTCCATAGAGATGTATATGTCCCTGGATGCATAACCTAGCTTAGCATACCAAATTGGACCAAAAAATCGCAAAATCTGATTTTTATCCAGGCGTTTCCTGCTCTGGCGCCAAAAATGGCCTAAAAATTCCCGCCCCAGCGCCAAAATAAGCCTGAAAATCCAAGCCCCAGTGTTGAAACTGTGTACCCCAAATCAGTTTCGACGTCTGTTGGAAAAATGGCCATAACTTCTTCATCCGAACTCGGATTAAGGCGATTAAAGAGGCTTTGGAGAGCTAAGAAGTAGATCTACAACTTTCATAACTGGAGCTCGTCGAGATAGTGGCCGTAGTAAGGCTCAAATTGAGCCCGAAGCAACTTTTGTGTAAAATTCATGCCAAATCCGATGCTAAAATGACCATAACTCTCTCATACGACTTCAAATCTGATGATTCAAGATGTTCTGGAAAGCTATGACAAAGATCTAAAACTTTCGTTCTTTGAGTTTTGAGAGATTCGGATTTGATCATGGGTGAAATTGAGAAATAAGCAGCTGTAATGCCAAATTCAAGCAAAAAACGCATTGATCCAAGGGGGCCTTTATTTCAATTCCTACAAAACAAAGTAAAAACACATAAAAGCATACAAAAATATATAAAAGCAATACAAAACTATATTATACAATAATAAGATGAAAACACATAAAACCCAACGAAATGACTTAGGATTTACAAATTATCAAGCTCATAACCACATAATTTGTGTATATAAAACACACTCATCAACACGTGGCAGAACTCCTAGGATCTAAGAGCCTTCTAGAATATCTGAGATCTAGAGAACCTTAGTGTGTACTTCGGGTTGAGAGAGAATCTATGAGTCTTAGATTTTTCAAGAAGTCTCTTCCTCAATGGAATGGAAGGAGTATTTATAGAGTTCTCTTGAAAGTGATCACGTGCCTGACACGTGACCTTAGGAAAAATTTCAGAAATACCCTTAGTTATCATAGTAATGCTCAGATTGCCCCTGTCTTTCTAGCCACCAATCTAATCCCTCAATTAATTCCTAAAATGAGTCACCTCCATAAACCTTCTGCCTTGGAATTCATGGAGGCCCTTCTTAGGTCTCATGCTTCAATGTTCTTGTTTCTCAAACCCGATTTTTCTGCTCTTTTTTCATTGTCTGAACGTCTTGTCGTCAAAAAACCTCGAAAAACTCAGCACGGGACACAAGAGGTCACAACCTAGGGGGCGAACTTAGGGTGGTCCCTTTTTGCTCATTTAATGCTCCGTTCATTAATTGCAGTCTAGTCCATTCTTTTCCGTCTTTTCCGTCATTTCATTTAATTCACTTAGGTCATAACGCGAGCCCTAATTTGTACCAAACACTAGGGGGCCTCCTTAGGGTTTTTTCTTTTTGCTCATTTAATGCTCCGTTCATTAATTGCGGTCTTGTTCATTCTTTTTCGTCATTCATTTAATTGATTTAGGTCAATGTGAACCCTAATTTGTACTTGGGCTTACATGAAACAACCAAATACAAATTTTTTTCATTTCATAAGAATAAGTCATTTCATTCCTACCTTAATTGCTATAATTCAAACGTATCATTAGAGTTTCTTTTACCATTGGACCTTGAATTGTCATGGGATTCCAATCCTAATATCCTAATACATCAAGGTTTCTTTGATGGTTGTCTTCATTAACAGTTGTATTAACTCCTATTTATCATTGGATAAATATATGATAATTACAAATAACTGTTTATCTTCATCTGTAATTAATTCATCTTTTCTTATGTAGAATTACAATAATACCCCTACCCAAATAGAACTTAATATAGTAACACGTGGCAAGCTATTATTGGTGGGAATTTTAGCCCACGTCATCTTATTATCTTATTACATGTGGGTGTCTAACGTTTCTTATTTATTTATTTATTTTTGTGTTTTTTTTCAAAATCTATATCCTTACAGTTCAATTCTAAAGATGAAATGAAATAATAAGAAAAAAGAAAAAAAAAAAAAGAGACTAGACTCTTATTATAAACTAATAACAACAGGACTAATAATAAATTCATCACTTCGCATTATCTGGATTCAAAAAACCAGTAAAGATATGATATATCATTCATATTATTGTAGCAAGTAAAATGTTTTTTACATAAACAAAAAAAAAAAAAATCAATCTGGTTCAAAATTTTGAAGTGAATTAGAGAACAAAGATGTGGAATAAATGAAACCAAGAGAGCACGAGAGAAAAAAATACCAATAATATAGGGAATCTGGAGAAGGGATCGGGAGGAGAACCTAATATGTAGATCAAACATAGACCTGGCAATTAAGGCCCAGGCCCGCGGGCCGGGCGGGCTTGGCCCGTAAAAGTTGGGCTACGGGCTCAAGAATTTTAGCCCAGGGAAAATTGGGTCGTTTTGGCCCGGCCCGGATTTGGCCCGGCCCGTGATGGCCCGACCCGTTCACATATTATTTGCAAAAATTCAATGCCAATGCTTCCAAGAAGACTCGAACCCAAGACCTCTCCAACTTCATAACAAGTGTTTATACCAACTGAGCTACAATAGTTATTGTTATGTATACGTTACATATATATGTATATATATATTATTAACATATATATATATATATATAATAAAATTTGTTATTATTTATTTTCCTCTCTCTAATTTACCTTCTCCTTTCTCAAGATTTCCAAAAGTTTTTAAAAAATTGTTATATATATATATATATATATATATATTATTAACGTGTATATATAACAATATTTGTTATTATTTATTTTCCTCTGTCTAAGTTATCTTTTTATTTCTCAAGATTTCCAAAAGTTTTACTAACATTATATATATATATATATATATATATATATACACACACACACACACACACACGTTATTGCCTTATTGGTATGAGTTCTTATTTAGTAATGACTAATGAGAGGTGTATATATTAGTAACGTGTGTTATATATATATATATATATATATATATATATATTATTAATGTTATATATAATTATATATATTATTAACGTTATATATATAACAATATATATTATTAATATATTATATATATACGTTATTGTTATATATATTTATATATTAATAACGTGTATATATATATATATATATATATATATTATTAACGTGTATATATAACAATATTTGTTATTATTTATTTTCCTCTGTCTAAGTTATCTTTTTATTTCTCAAGATTTCCAAAAGTTTTACTAACATTATTATATATATATATATATATATATGTTATTGTTATATATACGTTATTATTATATATATAGATATATATATATATATATATATATATATATGTATGTATGTATGTATATATATTATTGACGTGTGTGTGTGTGTATATATATATATATATACATATATATATATAATTATATATATTATTAACGTTATATTATTAATATATATTATATATATATATGTTATTGTTATATATATTTATATATTATTAACGTGTATATATAACAATATTTGTTATTATTTATTTTTCTCTGTCTAAGTTACCTTTTTATTTCTCAAGATTTCCAAAAGTTTTACAAAATTTGATACATATATATGTTATTGTTATATATATATATACACGTTATTGTTATGTATATATATATATTTATATATTAGTAACGTGTATATATATAATTATATATATTATTAATGTTATATGTATATATATATATATAACAATATAAATTAACTGTGTGTGTGTGTGTGTGTATATATATATATATATATATATATATATATATATATATATATTATTAACGTATACAATGTCACAAAGTTTGTCTAGCTCAGTTGGTAAGAGCTCTTGTTTAGTTGTAAGTGGTCATGAGTTCAAACCTTTCCAAATGCATTGTTTTAAAAAAAAAAATTGAAAGCCCGCGGGCTGACCCGGCCCGGCCCAACCCGGGCCACGGGCCTATTGTTTTCAGCCCATAAAAACCCGGGCCTTTTCGGCCCAGCCCGTCCTTAGCCCGGCCCGTCTCAAGCCCGGCCCGTTTGGGCTGGCCCGGCTCGTTTGCCAGATCTAATCACACATATTCTAACTTTGTTAGGGGAGACTCAAATATATGAATACAGTGGCGGCATTACATAGAGACGGGCTCGAGCCATGGCCCCACCCAGATTTTTAATTTTTTTTAATTACTATATTGTCATACATTTATTTTTTAATTTTCAAACACTCCATTAGTCTTTTCAAAACAAATTTTGAGTGTTTAGTCTTATTTATATTTTTTTTTTCAATTTTTTATGCACCACACATTATTTTCAGTATGAATTCTCTCTCCACCACTCTAGCTTACTGCTAATTTTATATAATTTATCTTTGAATTTAAGAAATGTGATAAGTATATTATAGTTTGAGTTTATGAATATTTTTGTTGATATTTTTGTTATCGTATCTCTTGCGAAAGTCTATAAATAAAATTAATTAGGATTCTAAAATGTATATTCAAAATCATATATTAGGTGTTTACAATTATTTATTTTGTTGTAATATAATATCTAATGGTCACTTTTTACCCCTTTTAAGGTATAATATGAAAAATAAAAATTATTGTATTGTGGTCATTATGCTATTAAAAAAAAATTATTACTCTCTTATTTTGTATATTAAAAATAAATTACTCATAATTTTATTATGAATTCAATTTAAAGATAAATTTCGTGATTTAGAAAAGTGTTTAATATAAAGTTTGAAATTTAAATCTAGTGTATATAATTTTATTTATTTATTTTAAGTATGTGTTTTTAAGTATTTTAACCCCTCCCGATTCAAAATCCTGGTGCCACTGTATGAATATGACCTTACAATAGAAAGAGAAGTCTTACTATTAGGCTATTTATTACCTTTCGTCTAATTAAAATTTTATTTGATTGTTAACAAAACAGATTTTTAAACTGTTTCCTATATAGTGTGCTTGAATTAGAAATGCATCTATGTATTCGGACTTATATATATATATATATATATATATATATATATATATATATATATATATATATTTCGCTCAATTCATTACAGGCATGGATCAGATGAAGTAAAAGAAAAACTCAAAAGACTTGGTGCAGATGCAGTATTTACAGAGAGCGAACTGGAAGCTAAACAAGTCAAAACTGTCTTGGTATTGTATATCAAAATATTGTAGTTCCTATTTTTTAAGTATGTTGTCTGAATTGTCTTCTAGATATATATACTCATACTGTAGGAAAATGAGAGCGCCCATATTAATTACTACCTTTTTGAGTTTTATATTTTACACATTAAGATTTGGACTTAAATAAACTTTAAACTTTTAAAATTTCGCATTTTAGATCAACATAAACCCTTATATTTTAATTTTAAAACATTGAAACTTAATTTCTCTGTTCTTATAAATAAAACCTTCTGTCCGCCGAATAAATGTAGCATTTCTTGTCGGAATATGTCATGTGACTCGAAATGAAACAGTAATATAGTCGTATATATCGTTAATACTAGGTCCGTTTTTTTTTCCTTCATCATACACCGACCACTAGCCTACAATTTTTCATGTTTCCAAAGATAGTTTAGACTTAAATTACACAAAATACTCTCATTCCAATCAATAATTACACTCTGGTAGTCGGAAGATTTTATTTCTAGAAATTCTGAGACATTAAGATTTGAGGTCTTAAAATTAAAATATTAGGGTTTAAGTTCTATGATACGAAAATCTTAAAGGTTAAAAGTGTATTTAACCCTAAGATTTGTATATGACACTTTATAATGCTTTCTGATATATTTTCTCAATAAGTACTAACCTAATTCCAAACTTAAATACCAAAAAATATGATCATCAAAACAAACTATGTTTATGTTCCTAGGCAAACCTTAATAAATGCTTTCGAGAAAGTAAAATGGATATTCTCATATTCAAATGATCTATACTTTTATTATGCTGTGAGTCTCTTGGGTTGGATGATATTTTCTGGCTAATCATTTTACAGTCATATGTGGATGATAGGCTAACATTCCTGAACCAACTTTGGGGTTTAACTGTGTTGGTGGAAATGCTGCTGCTTTGGTTCTAAATTTCTTGAAGTATGAATAATTCTACTTTTCCTTTTGTTTTAATTTAGAATTTTGATGTTCTTAATTTAAAAGTGTCAAATTCATGGTTTTAGGCAAGGAGGAACTATGGTGACATATGGTGGAATGTCTAAGGAGGCAGTGAGAGTATCAACTTCATCCTTGATATTTAAAGTAAGCTACGTAATCTTATTATTATAATGTTCTTGTATATAAAAAAAGAAAATATTTATATCGTGAAAAACATGTCGACTTTTCTTGCGAGCAGACAAATTAATTAATTACTCATGTATTTATATTAATATATAGGGATAACCTCTTCGTTACTCCATAAATTCTAACTATTTTTCACATTTAGTCCCTTAATTAATTTTTCTGCGTATTTCGTTCTCAAACTGTATATCTTTTACATGTTAGTCACTAAAATATAACAACTTTTCACATTTAGCCCCCAAACTATAGTTTTTTTTAGATTTAGTCCTTAATCTATAGTTGTTTTTCATGTTTAGTCAACTTTAATTGCTCTGTTTTTTAAGGTTGAACTGAGATTGTAGAAATTATAATCTCTGAAAATGAAATATGCGAAAAAGTAACTAGAGGACCAAACATAAAAAATAGCTATAATTTGAAGATGAATGAACATATTATCCCTATATATTATGTTATTATGTATGTTCGCAAAAAAAAAATCATCATGTTGTTGTCTCAATATGTAGAAGTACTCTATGAAAAATAAACTAATAACAAAAGAGAATAGAGCACAAAATCTAATAGTTGTTGATGTCAATATCTTGTTAGTGTTACAGTTTTTGCATATATCAAGTGTAGAAAACTTTATATCATTACTATAAATATCTCATGTAGACTTACATTTCTTTTTATCTCTAATTGCAGGACCTTTCCTTAAGGGGATTTTGGTTGCAGAATGTTATTAGTTCAGATAAAGAAAACCGGTGCGGAAACATGGTAGATTACCTTCTACGCCTCATCCTGGAAGGAAAATTGACATACGAGTATGTTTTAGTTTTTTCTGTTTTGTTTACCTTCTTAAGCACATTTTCAAAGACCAATAACTCGATTAACCTTAAGTATTATAATTCCCCCCCCCCCCCCCCCCCCCTCAAAAAAAAAAAAACCCTTAATTCTTTAAATTTTTATATACAACTGATACCACAAAATGGTCTCTCAACACTAAAATTTACAAATAGAAACCTAAAGTTTAGGAAAAGAAACTATTTTTGCATCATTTAGTGGATTTCAAAAATTCATTTATATTCTTACGACTATTATAATTATCTACTTACCATTATCTCTTATTCTTATACATTTTTTAATTAATTAGTGTTCTTTAAAATTTATATTATTGATAATAATTTAATTATGCAATAATTTTTTATTATTAAATTCTATAAATATAATTATTTGAGTTTAAATAAGATTTTACTAGCTTTAAAAAAAAATAAGATATTGCTATTACATAAATAGATGTATTTATGAATATGTAAACAAATAAATTATTATTGAAATATTATAAACAAATAAATCATTAGTTTAAATATTATATAATAACATTATGCTTCGCATACGATCAAGAGCTAGTTTCTATAAAGGGCTAAATACACTTATGTTACACTAAGTTTTACCCTCCACATAATTTAGCCCATAAACTAATTGGGCTCATAATTTAGCCCCTAAACTACCTAATTTCACACAATGTCAGAAATCGATCCTGTTTAACCGATTTTTACCCAAAAAAATTATCGGTACCGAACCGGTTACAATATATACCGAACCGGTCGGTTCGGTTGGCTTGATACTGGGAAAAAACCGGATTTACTAAATTTATTGCACAACCCTACAATGTCCCCCCCCCCCCCCCAAATTCAATTTCCGGCTTAAATTCTGGAATACATAATTTCTAATAAGGCAAGTAGTTTTATACGGTTTGACTGTATTAAAATATGGTTTGACTTCATTAAGCAATTAAGTATTATTAATATTAAAATACAACAAAACTAAACACATGAACTAAAATATAAACAAATTGAAACACACACTAACACACCAAGAATACACACATCCTCACACCTAGATCTGAATCACCATTTAGATCTGAACCTAGACTGATATACCAACAAAACACCAAACCTCCAACCTGAGTTAATTGATATTTTAGTTACTATACTGGGTTAAATATTTTTTTTCATCACTGTACTTTAGGTCAATTTACAAACGACTAACTAAACTTTTTTTTTACAGTCAACTCAATAAACTTTAGTTTTCTTACAAAACGTTAGAAAGTCCGTTAAGTCTTCTGACTTTAAACGAAAAGGAACACATCAGCCGTAGACGTGTAAAACTTTTCATATATGGCACGGATTATCACGCGGCCTTTATTATGTGGATATGGAGGGAAAGACAAATAATATATATATATATATATATATATATATATATATATATTCAAAGCAAAATACAAATTATGCACCCTTCACTTCTCAGCCACACATCTCCCTCACATCCATATCTCTACCCTTCACATCTCAACCACCGATTAGCGTCACCCCACTAGATTTGGTTTTATTTTTAGTAATTGATTTAGGTGGCTATTATTTAGGGATGGCATTGTTAGGTGGTGGAACGACAGTGACTTTGAGCATGGTTTGGGCAATTGGCTGGTTCGTGAGTGTGGAGTGCAGTGGTAAGCAATTGATTCTCGATATGTTGAGGTGGATAATATAGCCATGGTGCTTTTTGGTTAAAGGGAGTCCTAAATTTGACGATGATATTAATTGGGGATGGCGTTGTCCTCAATTTGTAGAAATCGAATTCAACTTCAATTTAAAATCCCAATTTGTTGAACCCAAATCCAATTCAATATTCAGAAATATATATAGAGAAGGGAACGAGATGTATTTGCCCAACTCTTTGATTAATGGTTGTGGTTCACATAGAGAGAGAAGGCGATGGACTAAGTTGAGCACTAGTTCGGATTTTGATTAAAGAAGAAGATTTAAGTAGCAAGGGTTTTTTTTTCCCTTTCCCTTTCCTTTTATTTTTATTTTTTTCTTTTCTTTTTTTGTTTGTCAACTCGTTTGTCTCCTCAGTTTTGACCTTAAATTACTCAAGGGCATTACTAACTCTTTCTTTAATTTTAACCTTCATATTTTTGTCTTTTATACTTTAATTTTTAAATGTCTTTTTTCATTTTCCCTAAATTTTTAAATTTAATGTCTTTTATGCTTTAATTTTTAAATCTTTTCATTTTCCCTGGATTTTTAAATTTATACATTTTTCTCTTTTTCATTACCTTTTTAAAAAAAATAATTTCTCATCTTTTCCTAAATTTCCTGGTTTATTTTAATTTTTATACTATCAACCCCTTAATTTCCTTCGTTTTCATTTAAGCATAGCCACATCAGAAGTGAACACCATGTCGCCACTGCCATATTATTACTCTGTTAGTCAATTAACGGTTTAGACGATTTTTCAAATTTTTGTAAGAAAACTAAAGTTCAGTGAGTTGACTGTAAGAAAAAAAAAGTTTAGTTAGTCGTTTGTAAGTTGACTTAAAATACAGTGATTAAAAAAGTATTCAACCCTTACTGTACTCGGAGTCGATTTTCATTCTGATTATTGAATCTTTTTTTGTTACAAAGATATTACTATACTTAAAAAAATATTACAAACTAGTCATTACTTAACAATATTCCGTCCAAAAATTTGACGGAAACATTGAATAGACTAACGTTTAACTGCTGTTATGTGGGGTATTTGAATATGTGGCGGTGGGTCCCTGTTACGTGGAGGGTTAACTGATGTTGTGGGGTATTTGAATATGTGGTAGGTGGGTCCCTGTTACGTGGAGGATTAACTGATGTTTTGGTTATTGTACTAGGGGTCGATTTTTATTTTGGTTATTAAATTTTTTTTTGGTTATAAAGACATTGCTATACTAAAAAAAAATATTACAAATTAGTCATTACTTAACATTACTTAATTGGTATGTGTGTTAGTTATTGATGATGTGGATACATGATGTTACTGCAGAAATCAAAAAAGGGTAAAAAAATTAGGGCACGATTTTGTTGCGATTCATCTTGGCCACTAATATCTAGTTCGTTTCTTCTTTGTCAGCGACAATACTTATGATATTACACATGACAAAATGTGTAACATCACCAATAAATAACTCACACATCAACTTTTTTAGCTTATGTTTTTATGATCCGATAAAGAATCAAAGTTGTTTAAATGTTCCCGCTATTCTATATTTCCTTGAAAAAGGCGCTCAGCCTACAGGAACTATTCGAGATATTTTAAAGAAGGCGGAAGTTTTTAAGTAACTTTGCCCTAATCAAAATCAAACGAAATTCAATTAAGGAAATAAAAAAGGGGGCAGTGATTCGTATAAAATTTTGTATAAATTTTCTATATATACTTTGTTTTTTATTCCCCCCCCTCTTTTTATGTGATATGCACGATTCAGCACTTCCATCAATTTTTTGGACGTAATGTTAATTAATGACTAGTTTGTAATATTTTTTGAGTATAGTAATGCCTTTTAACAAAAAAATAAAATAAAATTCAGTAACCAAAATGAAAATTGATCTCTAGTATAGTAACCAAAACATCTATTAACCCACCATATAACAAGGTTCCACTTGCCACATATTCAAGTACCCCACATGACAGCTGGTATTTTGGGTATTTTCACTCCTAAATATATTTAAAAATATAAAAAATTGTGGTTATGTGATTAGTGTGTGAGCTAGGAAGGAAAAACCAGAAGGAGAAAATATTAGAACCAATATAAACGATATATACTCTTCAAAGACTAAATTGTCATTTTATTTTGAGTCACACTTATTCAATTAAGAAATGCTGAATTTGGTAGCTAAAAATTTTTATTTATAAAATTAGGGACATTAAAATTTAGTATCTTAAAATTGAAACAGTTAAGTTCTTGGGTTTAAAGTTTATTTAAGTCTTGGTTTTTTTGTTTTTTTTTTCCACATTTTGTTATGCTGTGTGTTCTCTAAGTTTCTTATGCCAAAACTATTTTATTTCTTTTGAAGTTTCTGAGTCATATTTTTGGGAAACTTAATTTCAATAATAATAATAAAAAAAGAACTTGGTCTGAGTACTTTAAACCAATTTCAAATTTGTAAGAGATAAAATTACAGTCATCGAAAGATATTTTTAAAAATAGTATGAATGTAACTCTTTTTTTTTTCATAATTGTACAAAAATATTGCACATAGTGAAACAAAACAAGTTTACCGTATACGATATTATTCAATAAATAAATAAATAAATGTGGGTGTGTGAAAAAGTTGTATCCACGCTAAAAGAAATTGAGATTTTTTTGGGTGCCTCTATATTATTGTACTGGCTATATTTTCTCTAATAATATTAGTTGATTCTATGTCGTCTTTTATGAATTTATCAAATATGTTCCATGGCAGGTTGGAACTTGTTCCTTTCAATAATTTTCACATTGCTATGGACAAAGCACTTGGAAAGCTCGGAAGCCAACCTAAACAAGTGATCAAGTTTTGATTTGATAACCAATGGAAGATGTATGGGTCATTCCATACTCGTTCCGATGCAACTCAACCATGTCTTTTATCCCCATCTAATTAGTTAGAGTAGGGATGTTCAAGTCATTTTATATCATATCTATATTGATCCTGATTTTAACCAGTTACAAATAGATAACTCATTTGATCACATCTAATTAGTTACTCTAATTAGTTAGAGTAGGGATGTTCAAGTCATTTTATATCATATCTATATTGATCCTGATTTTAACCAGTTACAAAGAGATAACTCATTTGATCAAACAATCAAATTGATTAAAATATATTAAAATTATAAATTGTTATAAATAATAAAAAGATTATAATATAAAGAATTGAAAATGTAATCATTTTTAACAAAATAATAGATAATTAGAAAAATGGTCAATCATAGCAACAGTTAGTGGACACTGTATATATTCTTGAAAAACAGTTATATTTCAAAAGTAATAATTGTTATGTTGTTTCCCAAAGACATAAAAGAGATATAGAAGGGGGTTGAATAGATTCTTTAAAATCTTTTTGGTTATTTAAAGAATGTATTATCAGATAATTAATTAAGTAGAGTTAATTAAGCACAATGGAATATTAGTTTGAAAAACCCTTCAAAGATTTAACTTAAATCTTAGTTCTAAGTTTAGTTCTTATGGATTTCA
The DNA here is from genome assembly GCA_034770075.1 of Aralia elata. Taxonomy (NCBI): domain Eukaryota; kingdom Viridiplantae; phylum Streptophyta; class Magnoliopsida; order Apiales; family Araliaceae; genus Aralia; species Aralia elata. The sequence continues at coordinate 68,248,897 of CM068377.1, forward strand.
GTCACAAACAGATATAACAGTTAATAGATAGAATGTAAATGCAGTAAGTAAATGACACAAGATATTTAAGTGGTTCGGAATACAAATAATTCCTAGCCATTTTTTCACTCTACGAGTAGGAAATCCACTAAGGATGCAGGGTCACGAAGACCAGATCACTAAGATCTGTTACAATGAATCACTAAGATTCTTTCAAGTCATTTAGACTCGACAGATGTTACTAAGACAAGGGTCACTTAGAGCAGTTCATTTAGAATTCTTCAAGTCACTTAGATTTGGTACAATAGTCACTAAGACTAGATGAATCACAATTGTAAGTTGTTGTCTGAGGTGCTACTAAGATGCATTTAAGCTTGACTTCAGAATACTTAGTAGCTGAACAAGTAGTTCTCAAATCGTAGAGTAGAACTCTTTTTACTTTGGCAGAGATTCAGCTTTATGTTTGGTGATTCGTTATAGTTGACTTGAATCTCCTTGCCCTTTTATAGACTTCGTTGAGTTCTTCTCGTTAGAGAGTTGTCGTTGTGCATTTAATACTTTGTTCCTAGATGTTCTCTGGTGTTAACTTTTAGGGTGAATATGTCAGCTTACTTTCGGCTCTGACTGGTCACATCAGACTGCAGTTTCACCTACCACTGTTGAGTGGTGTCATATCTCTAAGATAGCGGTTAAACACAACACTATCTGATTTTCTATTTGAATTAGGAATGATGGACAAACATCTTGAGATATCTTCACTTTGCAAGACTCCTCATTATCTGTCCTATGACAGGTCTGACATGTTCTACGACTTGGACAGATCGCAGAGCTTTATTTAAAACTGTTAGAAGCATTAGGATAAATTAAAAATCAACATTATTCTCTGTGGGATCGACCCTTGCTACTGCTATACTGTGTTTAATTCAAAGTTTGTAAAGTTGAGTAAGGTTTTTTATTTTTGGATTGCTTAACGACAACTTCCCATTTATTTAATTGCATTTTAATTTCTTTAATCAATAGTTTGCACGTACCGAGTACCAAGCAATAGGGAATGTGCCCCCAACTTAGAGGACTTGGAAGATGATATCTATGACACATCCTCAGGGAAGTCTTCTGTTTTAATTTTTCCTATTTTGGACATTGAGGACAATGTCAAGTTTAAGTTTGGGGGTAGTACTTAGTATTTGCGTATTTGTGTGTTTTTAATTTAGTTTTTGTGTGTTTTAAGTGTGTTTTTCTTTTTATTCAAAAAAATACTTATTTTTAGGTTGTGTTTCTTGAGCATTGTTTTAATTTGATTTTAATCCATGGTCAATGATAATTGCTTGTTTAAAGAGAATCTAACTCATGAGAAGTAGACAATTGTTGTTTAGTCTTTGTGCTTATCGTTTATTGGTTATTATTTTACTTATGCATCCTTTCACTTTTATGCACTTACCCATGAGTATTAAGCTAGTTGTATGCTTAGAGAAGGCTTTTATAACCGAATGCTTGTGGGAGATATCTATAAGCTCTAGAACTCGTTTAAACATCACTCGAAGCAAGTTGTCCAAGTTCGTTTGGTTTGATTTGTTGGTCATGTGGTGAGTTTAGATGGAGCGTAAAACGCACTCACTCATGAACATATGTTTAGGGGAGATAGAGCGTAAGACGCACTATCCTATATATTGAAGAAAAAGAAAAGATAGCTATATTACAAATTTTGCGGTGGGTTAAGATGGAGCGTAAAACGCACTCGCCCATAAGAGTGGGCTTAGGTTGAAATGGAGCATAAAATGTGCTCGCCTAAAGTCCTTTGATCTCAAATTTTTTAGAAATTTGTGATTTGTATACATTTGTGGTGAGTGATGTGTCAAGCATGTGATTTTTGAAGTTTATTTTGATTTCTTTCATAAGGTAATGTGGTTGCATAAGTTCATCCAAGCTATAATTGATTTAGTGCTATTGGGTACTCACACATACACGGAAGGGACCTAAAGCAAGTTATGACTAGCTAATTGAAATTTTAGACTTGCAACGTTTTGTTTGTTTTCTTGAGTTCCATGTGTTGATACCTTTGAGACTATTGTCGACTTATTAATTCATTGCTCAAGTTAGGTTGTATTAAAAGTGTTTGAATTGTGTAGTTTAGGTTTGTTTTGCTTGAGGACAAGCAAAGATTTAAGTTTGGCGGTATTTGATGAGTGTGTTTTATACACACAATTTGGGTACTTTTGGTCTTGATAATTTGTAAGCCTTTGGGTATTTTATGTGGTTTTATTGTATTTTTATCATAATTTTAGATATTATGGTATTATATTGCTTATATGTGTTTTTATATTACTTTTAGGAGTTTTTACTTGGTTTTGTAGGAAATGGAGTAAGTGTTATTTGAACATCAACGTTTGGGTGCCTTGTTTGCCATTTTTGAGCTTCCGATTGACATAACAGCTGTTTGTGGCTTAATTTCAACCTTGATCCAATTCGTATCTCTCAAAACTCAAAGAACAAACGTTGTAGATATTCTCTTCAGCTTTCCGGAACATCTTGAATCATCCCAATGCGAGTTCGTATGAAAGAGTTATGGTCATTTTACCATCGGATTTGGCATGCATTTTACACAACAGCTGCTTCCAGACCAATTTGAGCCTAGCTCCGGCCATTATCTTTCCAAACTCCAGTCATGAAAGTTGTAGAGCTACTTCTTAGCTTTTCGTAGCCTCTTGAATCGCCTTATTTCGAGTTCGTATGAGAAAGGTATGGTCATTTTACCAGCAGACATCAAAACAGAATCGGGCAGCAGAAGTCGGTGCAGGCGCGCCCGGCAGCACGCGGACGCGCCCAATGGCTGCTGGGCAGCGCGTCTGGGTCGGGTTTTTCGTGATTTTAGCTCATTTTTGGGTCCAAATCCGAGTGGAGGCTAGGGTTTTCATGGGAACATTATAAATACAATATGTAGCCTCCATTTTATGCAGTCTTACACACCTAACATCATATCTAGAGAGTGGGAGGCTGCCATATACATCACCAAGAAGAGCTTGAGGGCTGCAATTCAAGGAAATTTCCAGCAACAAGCTAAGGAGCAAAAGAAGAAAAGAGTTCCAAAGGAAGAGGAAAAACTAGAAATTGTCATCAACCAAGCAAGCAACATATGAATATCTTCAAAATGGGTTTTATCATCTCTAGCTTTCCTTTGAATTTGTATTTCTATTTCATGATGAACAACATGTGTTTGATGTTTTGCTTAGACACCATGAACTAGAGCTTGTATTCTAAGATTTTAATGGAACCCAACACATAGTTTGAATTGACTTATCTCTCTTTGTTATTAATTATTCATTTGTGAATTGAATATCATAATTTATGCTTCATATCTTAATTGTCTAGCTAGTAATTACCGTGGGAACCTATATGAACTTGACGAATGGATTATAGTGTTGAGACCTTGTTATGATATCATGCGAGAGTTAAAGATTGTTGTGGGTAATTAATAGAGATTTAGTGACGTGTGTCTTGTTGATTATCTTCGATGATAAGTAACTTGATAGTAGTTAGGATAGACATATACCTAGATACCGTGTGCAACCAATGGATAATCTATTCTTAATGACTTTTTATGTGAAAGTTGGTAATTGAAAGGACGGTTAATGAGATTTAGTGACACGTGTCTTGTTAATTGTTCTTGAAATTGGTCTCTTGATAGTGTGTAGGATAGACATATACCTACATGCCGCATTAGGAAGATTCGAATTTGACCATCGACAGAGACTTATAAGTAACTTTGATTTCTCGGTTGGCAATTCTATGTTGTTAATTAGTTCAAATGAGAGAGTTGAGATATTTAAATGAAATGTTGGGGGAAATTGCAATCTTAGACTTGTTTAATTATCTTATAAGGTTTCCATATTTACTTGATTATTGTTATCTTAGTTATTACCAAACAACAAAAACACAAATCATCAATTGTCTAAATAAAATCGAGACGATATATAGTTGGTACTTGGGATACACTAGAGGTAATTCCCTGTGGGTTCGACAACTCTCTTATCATTATATTACTTGTTGACCGCGTATACTTGCGCATATTTTTCGGTTGCGTCCAATAGTATCCCCCCTTGGGGGTCCCCCACTTGCTTGCTCCATCTCCTCTTTTGCCCACCCAATGACCCATGGTTGACCCATCTTGATACCATTTAGTTTGGGCTTGGTTTGGACTTGAATTAATATTGGTTTGGGCCAAATCTTTGGGTCTCCCTAACCATTTAGTTTGGCCCTATATTAAATCATCTTGAGTCTCCTACATTACTTCCATTTGGGCTTCCACTATCAAAGCCCAGCGGATTAACAATTAATCTTGAATTTTGTTAACTTTTCGGTTGACTTTCATAATTTGATCGACAAGCGAAAAAACTGTGTTTTTGTTTCTGAATTTTATTGGAGATTATGTCTCGTGACATCATATAAACGCTATGGCGTCTTTCGAAAAATTGAAAAACGAAAATGGCGTTTTTAGCGTGAATATTATTTTACGTCTTTTTTCGAAAAAAAAATTTCTTCGTACGAAACCCTAATTCGAAATTTTCTAACACGTAAATACATTCTAGGTCATAATACGACCTTTGAACACATAACATAAAATAATATTCATTAAAACTCATTTTATTCAATAATATTCATAAACCCTAATTACCAAGCTAAGTAAAATTCTCGATCGTTACAAAGAATGTCAAAGTTGTCTTGCACAACCTATGGTTGAGCACCCCGGTGCACTACCAAAGCCATTTACAGTGCCCCAGCGCTGGTGGGCAGTATGCTAGGCTTGACCAAAAACCTTAACTCCCAAAATTTTTTGACTCGTCGTCGCTACTTCACCGCTTCATAACTACGTCATCCGATATTGGAATGAGTCTGTTATTAAGCCAAAAGATATCAACAATTGTTTATAATAGTTAACTAAGTGGTTGTTAAACCAAGAACTACTCATGTTCGACAGTCATAAAGACTTAAAACTCTCAGTTCGTCAGTTATAAAGACTTAGAACTCTCTATAGATATTTGTAGGGGATCAACCTACAAATACCCTATGTTATGTATAACACCTTATATACTGACAACTTTCGTTTTCAACAATATAGAGTCGGTTACCCGACACATCATAAATTTCCCCATGAATAAGGGTTATTCAACTCAGTTACTAACATGCAGATATCGCCCCAAAACAATTTGGTTTGATGCAATAAATTTATCTCCAATAAATAAAGAATTATAACAATTCAATATTTCAATAATAATCATCCCAAAAGGAATAGCTCACAAATTGGGTTAAGCCAAATCAAATGACAAATAACTCCTTTTCATAAATCACTTCACATAGTTCAATGAACTTCATATAGCAAATGAAATCCAAAAGTTTAAAAACACATCACTGCACAGAGTGCATAAGAGTAAGACGACTTGCCTAATTCACCTCTACCATTTATGCTAATTTTACGTCTTTCATTCAACCTATACAATTCATAAGGTCGACACACAAATTAGTCATCGCATGACTCTTACTCTAGATCATACTAACTAGCCTTACACATCTTATCATGTCCATTTCATTAGAATTGGAACACTCTTTAAGTTCTTTAATACTTGTCAAGGCGTTTCGATGTTCACACGTCGTGTGCCCGACTTGTCTAACTCGAATGCCCAAACGACACGCCATTGTGTACGATTGATACATCCAATTCATCTACCATTCCTTGGTTTACACTCCCCTAGACCATATTTCCAAAGTTCAATAATTAGAACTCGAAAATACTTGACAAACATGGTTTGGCGTCACGGCGTTCCGAAAGAATCGCCACACCTTACGCCCGATTACACAACAGCCCTAATGAGGCTCAATTTCAAAATTGATCCCGACCTTGACTCTCAATTCTTATTAAATGAAAGGTGTAGGTCTACTTCTTAGCTTTTCGGATCATCTTGAGTTATCTCAATCGGAGTTCGTACGAAAGAGTTATACCCAATTTACTAAAGGACGTCAAAGTTGTCTTGCACAACCTGTGGTTAAGCGCCCCAGTGCTCTACCAAAGCCATTTACAGCGCCCCATCTCTGTTGGGCAGTATGCTAGGCTCTGCTAAAAACCCTAACTCCCGAAATTTCTTTGCTCGTTGTCGCTACTTCACCGCTTCATAACTTCGTCATCCGATATTGGAATGAGTCCGTTCTTGAGCCATTTAATTGCTCGTAACATTGTCTACAACTTCATTCAAATAGAATAATTTTTCTAATTCTTTAACAAGCCTAAAAATTAGTTAAAAAATCCTTTGTGAGCTAGTTTTTACTACTTGACATTTTTAACGTCGGTTATTCAATTCTTTGTAACTTACTCATCCGAAGTCGGAATGAGCTTGTTCTTAAGCCTACAGCTCACTTTTTCTACGTTCTACAAAACCCCCAGAAAATTCATATTTTTTGGAAGTGTTAATTACTCATACAATTGGCCCGAAAGTCATATCAATCTAGGGTTTTTGACTTTTAACTTACTTTACTAAAATTTTCGCCATAACTTTGTTATAGCATATTTTTACTCTGTTCCACTTAGAACATGATCGTAATTAAACATAAAACTACCATCATATGCCACCTTATACCATCTGAATACTTTATGATCCTCAACGACCACAACAACAATCATCTAACAAGTTAATTACAAAGCTTTTTAAAAAAATAACGAAAGTTAAGGTTTTCGTATTACCTCTTGAAGTGCAAGCTTTTCGATATCTTTATCATACTTAGCTTGGCCTTCCTTCCTTTCTCTTAACTAACAAGTATCCTCACTCATGATTCTTACTATTGTTTTCTCTCTTTTACCTTCTTGTGCAAAGAACAAGAATTAATGAAGGATGGGGCTCCTATTTATAGAAATCCTAAGACCTAGGGTTAAATGGTCATCAACCACAACCCCACCAATTGACCAACAAGGCCACCAAGCCATGGCTAGCAAATATCCACACCACACCACACACACAAGTGGCCAATAAGGTCATCAAGTTATGGCTCACACAAAGCCACCAATGCCTAATAAATTCAACCACCCACAATTCGCCAACAAGGCCCTAAGCTCCACCACTCAACATTGGCCAACAAGGTCATGGCCTACCATGCTTGTCACTTGCAATGAAAAGGCTACATCTAACCTTCCATTGCTTGACAACACACCACCAGCCACCAACTAGGCCACATCTCCCCCTTAGCAACCTCACAAGCAACCCAAGGCTCACAAGAGGCCACATCCCTCCTTATGTAGCAAAGTTCCACTTGACTACTCCAAGTGCAAGACAAGAATACTTGCATATACAATATGTAAGTATTCCACTCTTTCTAAATGGCCAAAATAACCTTACTTTCTCCAACCAAATCCGGCTCCACAAAGCAAAAATTATTTGGCTCAAAGCCGTGGCTCAACCCTAACCAAGTTGTGGCTCAACCCTAGCCAAACCTCTCAAATTCTAGACTCAACCCTTGGCTCAACCCTAGCCAAGCCTCCCACCCTAGGCTCAACCCTAGGCTTAGTTACTCCAACTAGATTTCTTTCTAGTTTGATTTTCTAGTTAGCTTCCTTACTCATACGATTGGGAAAAAGTCAATTTTACCCTTTCGTAAATTTTATTAGAGATTATGTGTTTATCTCTCATATAAACGCTATGACGTAATTCGAAAAGTCAAAAAATGAAAAAGGTGATTTCTGCGTGAATAGTATTTTTATGTCTTTTCTCGAAAAAAATTTATTATCATATACGAAACCCTAATTCGTATATTCTAACACGTAAACACAATGTATGCCATAATGCGACCATTAAACACATAACACATAACTTAGGTTATAATTTATCCTATAATCGCATACGATCACATAATCGATTCGTATTAGGTCTTCAATGTTTACCCAAGTAATTGTTTCTTAGGTATTCTATTCATAACGAATAGGTTTTCAAGTTAACCTTTATTAAGTCTTTCAAGATCATATTTACAACCATCATAAATATTTGGGATATTACATCCACAACCTCTCAATGCTGATTCCGTGAAACGATATTATGTGGGAGCTGTTGTTAACACTCCAAAATTAATGCCTTACTTTTACGCTACTAACACAAGAATGAGTATAGAAATAAGCAAGGATTGATCCTACAGAGAGTGAATTGTTCAATATTTATCCTAGTGTTTTCTAATGAAGATGGGGGTTTTGAATTGATTAACTAAACTAATAAAAGCAAATTAATAAGAATAAACAATGAATAAAAGACTTCAGTTCTTCAGTTTAATATCATCTTTTTACAATCTTTGGAGTAATCGAGTGGTACAATATTTATCCTTCAATGAAATTAATAACCTTAGATAACCGCAATCGCTAATTATTCGAAATTCTCCTTGAGTTTTAAATCTAATGTGACAATCACCCCAAGAGACCCTAACTATCATATAACCTAGAACTATCAGTCTAGATTTAATATAATAGCAACATTAAGAATTAGAGAATTAGGTTATTCCAAGAAACAATCACACAATCATGAATTATTTAACTTGCCATCTGATAATCTTAGCAATACTCAAAAGTTTGTCCACAATCATGTGTCACTAATTGCTACTTATGATCAGATATAATATTGTTTGCTTAATACTATGTCTTAATCTAGCAGATGATATCAATCAGATTAATTCAACTGGTCATATCAAATCAATCAGATAAAATAACATGCAATCAATTAAAACAAATTATCAGAGTAAATTTCATGTAAGAAGGAATAAATAAAGTAAATTCAATCAAACCATTAATTATAAAGAAGGTTCAACATCCCTTATAACTGAAATAGAGAATTTAGCTTGACATGCCTTCAATCTTGCTCCAAAGCTAGGGTTTATAATTGAATGTAGATCCCCCGATATCGCCCTAATAACATGTATTTATAGTCCTGATATAATATCCTAAGTCTCCTAGAAATAAGAATCCAATTGTACTTAGAATTCCTTTAAATTATAACAAAACTTAAAGTCAAAGCCAAAGTCAGCAAGTAACTCCCGCGTCCAGCGCGCCCTGCGCCACTTTTGCACTGCCATCGGTGCGGCCCGCGCCACTTCTACCGAAGTTGCTGGACCTTTAGGGCGCCCCGCGTCGCTTTCTTTGTAATTCGGACGATCATGTTGTTCAGTTTTTCCTTTTTTCTTCTACTGAGCTCCAATTCACCCTGAAATCGATAAACACCTTAGTAAGCTCATATACACATAAAACGTGTAATAAAACTAAATATAAAGGAATCAAAAAATGTGGATATTATTCACTCATCAAAATACAAGAGGGTGATGAATGGAAAACTACTTTCAAAACAAAATATGGGTTATATGAGTGGTTAGTATTACCTTTCGGTCTAACTAATGCTCATAGTACTTTCATGAGATTGATGAACCATGTTTTGCATCCATTCATTGGAAAATTTGTAGTTGTTTATTTTGATAATATTTTGATTTACAACAAAAACTTGGGTGAACATGCTTTACATTTAAAATCTGTTTTAGATGTACTTCGACAAGAAAAGTTATTTGCTAATATGGATAAGTGCACGTTTTGTACGGATGGAGTAGTGTTCCTTGGCTTTGTTGTTAGTTCGCAAGGAGTACATGTTGATGAAGAAAAGATACTTGCAATCCATGAATGGCCGAGTCCGACGAATGTGAGTCAAGTTCATAGTTTTCATGAACTGGCTAATTTCTACCGACGTTTCATGAAGAATTTCAACATCACAGCACCACTAACGAAAGTGATCAAGAATAGTGTATATTTTAAATAGGGCGATGAACAGGAAAAGGCATTTAAATTGATTAAAGATAAATTGACCAATGCACCCTTACTTATTTTGCCTAACTTTGCCAAAACCTTTAAAATTGAGTGTGATGCTTCAGGGTTAGGAATTGGAGCTGTTTTGATGCAAGAAGGGAAGTCGATGGCATACTTCAGCCAAAAGTTAAGTGGGGCAGCTTTAAACTATCCTACTTATGACAAGGAGATGTACGCATTGGTGCGGGCATTGGAGACGTGGCAGCACTACCTTTGGCCTAAAGAGTTCGTGATTCACACCGATCATGAATCATTGAAGTACTTGAAAGGTCAGCACAAATTGAACAAAAGACATGCACGATGGATGAAATTTATCGAGACGTTTTCATATGTCATTCGATACAAACAAGGTAAAGAAAATGTCATTGCATATGCTTTATCTCGTAGGTATGTGTTGTTAAATACTCTTGATACGAAATTTCTGGGTTTTGAACGAATCAAAGACTTGTATGTTGATGACCATGAATTCTGTGAAGAGTTTAAAATTTGTGAAAAGAATGCTATAGGTAAATACTTCAAACTTGATGGGTTTCTTTTTCATAAAAATAAATTGTGTATACCTGTATGTTCTTTACGTGAGTTGTTAGTTAAAGAGTCGCATGGGGGAGGGTTAATGGGTCATTTTGGTGTTGACAAAATTTTATCTGTTTTAAAAGAGCATTTTTATTGGCCTTATATGAAACAAGATGTGGAAAGAATTTGTGATAGATGCATTACGTGCCGCCAAGCTAAATCTCGTGTTCAACCCCATGGATTATATACACCATTACCTATTCCTAAAGAACCTTGGATTGACTTATCTATGGACTTTGTGTTAGGTTTACCTAGGTCTAAGCGTGGTTATGATTCCATATTTGTGGTCATGGATACATTTCTAAAAATGGCACATTTTATTCCATGTCACAAAATAGATGATGCATCTCATGTTGTTGATTTATTCTTTAAAAAAATTGTATGTTTGCATGGCATGCCTAGAACAATTGTTTCAGGTAGGGATACTAAATTTTTGAGCTATTTTTGGAAGACTTTGTGGTGTAAATTGGGTACTAAATTGTTATTCTGAACTACTTGTCATCCACAAACTGATGGTCAAACTGAAGTAGTAAATAGGACTTTATCTGCATTGTTACAGGCTATCATTAAAAAGAATATTAAACATTGGGAGGAGTGTCTACCGCATGTTGAGTTTGCATATAATGGATTTGTTCATTCTGCTACTAATTTTTCGCCATTTGAAATTGTATATGGTTTTAATCCTTTAACACCATTGAATTTATCACCATTACCTGATTCTGAGTATACTAACATGGATGGGAAGAGAAAGGCTAAATTTGTTAAGCAGAAACATGAGAAGGCACAACTCAACATTGAAAAGAGGACGGAGCAATATGCGAAGCAGGCCAACAAGGGTCGATGTCAGGTTATCTTTGAACCGGGGGATTAGGTATGGTTACACATGCGAAAGGAGAGATTTCCAGCTCAAAGATGATCAAAGTTGCTTCCAAGGGGAGATGGACCATTTTAAGTTCTCGAGCACATTAATGACAACGCTTACAAACAGGATTTGTCGAGTGAGTATAACGTTAATGTAACATTCAATGTTACTGATCTAAGTCCATTTGATGTAGGTGATGATTTGAGGACAAATCTTTTTCAAGAGGAGAGGAATGATGAGGACATCCTTAGTTCAAGAATGAATGGCAGTCATGGAACGGATCCGGTACAAGTACCTGTGGGACCCGTGACGAGGTCGCGAGCAAAGCGTTTCAAGGAAGGTTTACATGGCCTTATTTGAGATGTCTGGGATGACAATGGTGTGGAATCAAAGACTTTGAATGTAAAGTCCAAGTTCATTAATATGGTCCAAGTGAAGATATTAAGTCAAGTGGATCAAGTCAAGACATGCATGCTAAGTCAAAGGATCAAGATTTGTCGCAGCCAGACCAGTACGGCCACGCCACTTCACAAGTCAATTCTAGCGCTACCGCGCTTGCGTGCAGAAGCTTCACTAGAGGACCAGTGTGGTCACGTCATGATGCAGTACAAAACCTGCACGGTCGTGCCACTATGCAGACACAAAAAAAAACTTTTTGCTGGACTTCGAGTGAAGCCATGTCCAAAGCCAGTTCATTTTCAGCGCGGCCGCGCCGCAGGGGAAATTTTGTTGGCGCGTTTTAGCAGATTTGGACGTAGAGTTTCCTTATTAATTAGTTATTTTAAGTATCTTTTCAGATTTCTATTGTAATTAAGATCCTTTGGGATTAGAGTTCGATTCTAAATCATTTGTTATTACCTTTTATAGATTCTAGGGTTTCTTAGCTACTATAAACAAGTTTTATGAATGTAATTCATACACAATTCAATATTATTCAGATTTCATCATACTTTTAAGATTATTCTCTACTTTTGGTTCTTTGAAGAATTCCTAAGTTATCTTTCTTAGTTTTCTTTGAGATTCAATTTGATTTATCATACAACAATTCATAGTTGTGTGTGACGTCTTCTACCGTGCCAATCGTCGATTGTACCGAAGTTCCTATTTCTCTATAAACACAAGGTTTAAATGTCGTTGGTGTTTCATTCAACGCAGATTCATTACTTGATCGATTGTACCAAGGTTCTCGTCTCTTAATAGACGCTGGGTTGTTGTGTTGAGAGAGTTCTACTCTTCAAGCTTTGCTAGAAACGATTCGAATGACGACCACCTCACGCAAGTGTGTCGTAGAGTCTATCAGTCTATGCACAGAATAAAATAAAGTGTGAGCTACAAGTCAGAAATTAGGCGAGCTAGGAAGGCAAAATAGTCGATGGTCTCCGCAGTCTGAGTGGCAAACCTGAGCTCCTGCTCCATCGCGTCAATACGCCTCAATAAGGTCATCACAGTATGAACGGTACCATCCCGACGCTCCAAGACCTGCCTAGCCTCCCCCACAACCTCCTCAACATAGGCTCAGTGGGCATCCCTATCAAAGATGGCAGTATCCCTATCTATGACTGTTACGTCCCTCTCGGCATAGGCAGCGTCTCTACCCGATAAAGCGGTCAACATCAGGGCTCAGGCCTGATCCCGCTCGAAAGTAAGACTACGAACCCGACGCTCTAGCTTAGATCTCGGTGCTGCCACAGAAGTTGAAGCAGAATGAGGGACATTCCTGGCCAGTACTCCCGTTAATCCTATAAATAACTCCTCCAAAGACGGCTCCACTTGATCATCCTTTGGATCCTTTGTAGGCTCCTCATCGGAAGATCCGTCCTCTAGCTTTGTTTGACCAGCAGTAGTCGCGGCCAAATCAGCCTCCAGCCAAGCCAAGTACTCAGACGACTGACCTAGATAACTATCCCTAAACTAGGTTGTAACGCAATGAGCCCAAAACCCATAAACCCTCACCAAATCTGTCTCAGTAGACGAGAGGATGGGAAACCGATAATCAGATGCATCAACGAAGGAATGAAACTCTTGTCTCTGATCAAACTGGCTCATCATTGCCAGTGGGTGGTAAGTGGTCATGCCCCTCAAACCAGGTAAGGGGATAAAATCAAAGTCCACTACTTTAGTGATGAAGCTGAAAGGTGAGTAATAACCAGAATATATCAATATCGAAAATGGTTCCTCTATAGATGAGACAAAGGTTGCTCTTGTATCCACATCCACACAGGAGGATGGACGGAAAGAATATGGCATGGCAATACTATGACCAAAGCAGAAACCATGACGATGAAAACTGTCGACCGGCCTCAAATGTGTCATAAACCAGACATACAACAAAATTGAGCTGCCACATAACTCCCTGTCTCTAAAAGTCCAGCAATAAGAAGCAGATCTCAGAAAACCCGAGATGCTCTCCATCTATCCTCAGAAATGGAAAAATCATCCTGGAAAACGGCAAAACTATCAGAAGAACCAAATCGATCAATCAAAAAATCCAAAGACATGACATGTCCACCAGTAGCCTTAGCCAAAATAACTGTGCGCCGCAGTCCAGTAGTAGTCATAAACTGATGACGCATATGACCAACTGAAACTCGGGCACAAGGGCCCGCTAGAGACAATCATGTGATCAGGCATACTCCTCAAGGGGTCAAAGTTAGCTCATGAGTCCCAAATCTGAAGACGTGTCGATCAGGAATCCAACGATGAATCATACCCTCACTAAACTCATCTAGCACCTGGAATAGCAAATAAGACATCAAATGCCCCAGAAGCATCTTTACAGTCAAACGATCTGGGGCAGGCAGATCATCAAACCACCTCCTCAACCGAGAGGCGGTACTACATGAAGAAAAATGATCCAAATGGGTGACCGAGAACAATGCCATCTATACAAACAGTATCAAATAAATGACTATACAGGAGTCAATTTTATCAAGCATATGTAATAAGCATGCATCATGATAAAAGAGACAAACAAACCCGTACGATAGTATGAAAAAATATATATATAAATGACCTGTATATAAAAAATGTGATCCATACATCATTTTTATACATGCATCATCTCTATATACATACATAAAAAATAAAATGTACAAGGAAAAAAGGCACTGGCGCCCCGATAAATAAGACAATCTAATATATAAAGTCAATGTCATCTACAAAAGATGTGGCATCATCAAATCGATCTACCCTGGCCAAATCCTCCTGGCTCGGAGCCTCTACATCGAAATTCAAGTATGGGCAATAAAAAGTCAGAGCACTTCCCTCGAGAACATCGACAATTGTAATAACCAAGAATATTTCACATTATAAATAAATATATTAATCAAATATTAATGATATTGAACACTTTGTGACTTATATAAAATGATTATATTAATTATTTATCAATAATGGTAAATATTTTGTGACTTATGTGAAATATGTATGTGATTAAATAAATATATATTATAAATATGTACATATATTTATTTATTATATAAAGAGAATTAAAAAGAAAGCCTTGTAACCTAATATTATATATTAGGAATGAGAATTAAATAACCTAAGGGTTATAGTTATTGAAGAATGCTAGTATTTAAATTACATACTAGTGAATTAACCTAAGAGATTTATTTTATCTCAACTTATTAAATTATATTAACCTAATTAAAGCAAGTCTAATTGGGTTATATTATTAAATCTACATGAGTAATTATTTAAGATTCAATTCAAGTGGACTAGAAACCTTAATTAAATAATTATGATAAGATAAAATTAATGTATTGGACCTATGCTATTTTACATGGCCCAAACAATTAAATTAGAGAGTCCAAACAATAATTTAAATGGCCCAAACTTTGGCCTAATTTAAATGGGTCTTCTAGATAATAAAATAAGCTAAATAATGCAATAAAATAAAATCAAAATTGGGCAATAATGGGGGGAATGAACCGGGTGAAAGGAGGGAGTATTGGCACATGGAGTAATTTATTTTTACTCCACAAATTCAAGAGTTAGTTCACCAACTCTTAAGCTATTTGTCCCCTAGTTCCTAGCCTTTGAAAAATTGAAGATTTGTGAAAAATTTATATATACATATATATATATAGACACACACACACACACAATTTCACCACTATAAATACCCCCAAACTCATTGTTACTAAAAGTTTACTTACATTCCTAAAGGGCTTAGAACAACAAAAGGAAAAATAAAAGAGCGAAATAGAGAGAGAGAGGGGGTGTCGGCTACATCAAGAGGAGAGAAAGAAGTGGAGTTTTCTTCCATGCCATCCAAATATATAAATTACTTTGGAAAGAAGAAAAGGTTTGCTCATAAATCTAGGTATAAACCATAACCCTAACTTAGTTTATTCCTTTTATTTTGGTTGTTTTTAATGAAATAAAAATGTGACGCCCCCAAAATAGGTCCACACAACCCATTTTGAGTCGCCAATAACATTTCACAAAATACAAATACAAATACGAATTTTTCCATTTACAACTAATAAGTGTTGTGCAAAATACGACAACACAATACAAATACATCTTAAATTCTCAATACATTTATTGACACACTAATAATAGTGTATTGAGATACTTCTATTATCTTGGACCATCACTCCATTTCTCGGCTAGTCCCCGCTACACTCTCTTTTCCTGAGGAGAACAATGGAACAAAAAGGAAAAGGGTGAGCACAAATAGCCCAGTAAGAAATATCATGACTAAGATAATGAAGAATAAAAATTATCTTTAGTCTTCAACAATAATAAATCAAAGATTAAAAGATAGTATAATTGTTCAACAACAACAACTGCAGCGGAACGAACAATCCATTAGAAGAGTCAAGTAGATTATAATATCTACCATCTTCTATAAGTTAAAGGATCACCACCAATATTTTATCCCTGTAACACCAATCAACAATCCTTGTTTATGAACATCCAAATCAACAGTTTATATTCAACAGCCTCTCTTTGCACTATGTGCCAAAGATATTTATTTGTAACATCACCGGTCATGATCATGCCAAACGCCAGTTCATCTTTGCACTATGGGCCAAAAAGAACTTTCACCATACGCCTTTGTTTGTAACACCAAAAGTCATGATTATACCAATACACAGTTTGGTCAAAATCATGTCACGCCAGTTCATCTTTGCACTACGGGTCAAAGAGAACTATCACCATAATTTAAGTATGAGGATGAGGATGATGACACAGTGAGATTAAGAATAAGAAAAGCTTTATAATTTAATCAGTATCAAAGATTGACCAAATTGTCAACACGATGACCAAATTGTGGAGTCAAATTCAAGAATGATATTCAAGAAATTATTTCATGCTTCAACTATAACATATAAAATGAAATAGAAAGATTCAAGTGAAAAGATAATAGATGAAGCACAAACTATTAAGGATATTCTACTAATTTTCAGGAATTTTATCCATTTAAAAATAAGGTTTTGGAAACAAACAAAGATTTCTTATCATAAATAGAGAAATGTGAAAGAAAAAGATATCCCTTAAAGAGTACAAGAGAAATGATACGTTATACGAGTATAACAGAATATATGAAACTGCAAATGGATTTTCACCCGTCATGCAATAATCCGCGTAGACATGTTATTTCCACAACAGATTAATAAGTAATGAATACAAAGGGTTATTCACCAGACATGTGTCAATCCGCACGGACAAGTTATACCCACAGATTAATAAGAAATGAATACAAAGGGTTATTCACCAGGTACGACACTCGTACATACAGGTTATTCCCACAGAATAATAAGGAGTGAATACAAAAGGATATTCACCAGGTACGACACTCATACATACAGGTTATTCCCACAAATTAATACAGAATGAATAACAACCTTTATGAGTATAATATCACTTACGAACATGAAAGCAAATGATATTATATATGAGTATGAAAGAAATGATATTCCCTACCTTAGTTAACAAGTGACTAGATGTTACTTTCTATGAAGTTTACTAACTTCGGATAATACTAGAATTCTCACAAATACTCACAATAGCCTACCACACTAAGAGAACTCAAGAAATTTAGAGAGAGAGAGAGAGAAAGTATAAGCAATGAAGGTGTGAAAATTTCTTAAGCAAACCCTCCCTATTTATAGGAAAATCAAGGTGAGGGCATTTTACTCTTTTTCCTAAATTTTCTTGGTTTATTACTCTTATACCCTTGGCATATTCTTTTAATATACTTTATGCCATAGTATATTCTTAGAATATGCTTTCACTTTGGTTTTTAACCCTAAGGTAAAATAAAAACTGAATTAACTATTTTCTGACGGTAATTACTATTGAATGACATGTGGGTCCCACAAAAAAAATAAAATATGAAGAAATTATTCTACAAAAATAATTTGTGGGTCCCACTGATCAAATAGTTATGGGTCCCACGGAATAAAGTGTGGGTCCCACAGAAATATAAGTTAACTTACAACAAACGCTTCACGTATTTTTAATCAACACTATCTTAGACTTTCAACAATTATTCACCGTTAATATTATAGACTTATAATATTGACAACCAGATCATTCTCAGGAAAAAGGGGGCCTTCCGTATAAACGGCGCGCAATTAAATAACTTTTTTCCTTGACAGAATTTCTAGACATTATCAATAATGCTAAAATATCATATCAAATAATATGAGTTACAATGTCATGACAAATAATAAAAAGTATTATGCAGATGCTACTGTAATAATTATTGAATCAAAATACTGTGTCATAGCTACTTTATCAATTATTGAATCAATAATATAAAATACTGTGCAACACCATGTGCATGTGAAATACCGCGTACTACTGTGGAATAACACGTTTTACTGTTCTTTTTATTACTAGGTATTTCAACAGTTGCAGGTGATAATATTGTTGACAAATACTGTCGTTTTCAGTATCCAACAATGGGGCCCACTATCGTTGACAATATTGTCATTTCGGCGCCGTCGTACGATACCAAATATAATATTCTCCGACAAAAAGAATATTCCCCGACAAAAAGAATATTCCCCGACAAACACTGTTTATCAGATAATTTGCATATAACACCCTTAACTATCATTTATAACAAGTAAGCACTTTACTATTTAGAAAAATAATCATAAAGAAAATAATAAACTTTCATTTCCTAAAGTCGGGATATTACAAAAAAGCTATATTCTTGAACCCTAGGACTCTTGATCTACTTATTTTATAGTATTTCATGTATAGATCTTATTATTTTGGGTGTTGATTTATTTGAAAAACAAAAGAAAAGAAAAACTAGTTTTAAGGGTTAGAAAACCCTAATATTCACCCACTTTGAACGATCACTATTTAAAATGTACAAATTATTTGAGATTCGTCAAAGAGGGTGTTAGATCTATGAGTTAACTATTAAACTCAAGTAGTAACACTCAAAATTATTAAACGAGCAAGCCATGGCACCATTTCTCCCAAAACTGTCCAGGCGGGTAAAAACATTTGTTCTTGCCTTATTTACAAGGACTGTTTCAGTCACTTTGGATGTTCAAAAAACATCTAATATTTTGGATATGATAGTAGTCAAGTTAACTAAGTCTTGTCCAAAGATGGTAATTTTTGGATATCCAGAAGTGAACTTATGGATTTTACAAGAAAGTGTGATTTTAAAAGTAAACTGTAATACCTCCTAAAATACAACTCAGAAAACTATGAAATTTTTACAGGAGCTAGGTTTTGATAACAGGAGACTACCCTGAAATTTTCATAATTTTTGGACATAAGAATAGTATATGATAAATGTTGCAACTCAAATAGTTTTGGACTCTTTAAAAATAGTAAACAAAATTGAAAAATTGTAGGAAAAATATATTATCACTAAAATAGCATATACAGATATTTTATAGAAAATAAAAATTTTATAAGTTGTTTTGATATTTTTCATGCATATGTTTAAGTAAGAATAAAAGAGAAATTTGAGTTATGTTAAGTTAAAAAATATGTAAATGTGATTTTATTGCTTAATGACCTTTAATATGATATATTAATATTTATATTGGTAATTTGGTCATTTTTAATAAAATGTTATGTGTATGACAAAATATGTATGTTAACTAAATTAAATATTAAAGGATAAATAATTAAATTAAATTGTTTATGAGTTTAATAAATGATTAAAATACTATTAAACAATTAATAATATTAGATTAAAATACTATTAATATAAATTAATAATATTAGATTAAAATATTATTAAATGATTAATAATATTAGATTAAAGCATTAATAAATGATTAAAGTATTATTAAGTGACTAATAATATTAGATTAAAATATTATTAACTTATTAATAATATTAGATTAACGTATTATTAAATGATTAATAATATTGAAAATTAAATAAAATATTATTAAATGGATAATAATATTAGAGTAATAATTAGTAAGTGATTAAAATATTATTAAAAGATTAATAATATTAGTAATTGATTAAAATATTATTAAAAGGTTAATAATCTTAGTAATTGAATAAAATATTATTAAATAATAATAATATTAGATAAGAATTTAAAATATTATTAAAATGATTAATAATATTAGTAAGGGATTAAAATATTATTAAATGATTAATAATATAAGGAAGTAAATAAAATATTATTAAAGGACTAATAATATTAGACAAGCATTTAAGATGATGATTATGTGATAGCAATATTATCAAAGGATGATAATATTACTAATAATTAATGTAATATCTAGTATTTATTTGTGTGACTAAATGTTAGATAATATGTTATGAGAATAGTAGTACGATGAATATATATGATATGTTAATTGAAAGATCAATGATAGGTCTTTTCAAAGGAAGTTTAATTAAATTACGTAGCAATAATTCGCAGACGAGGCAAGTTCCCTAACCTTACTCAAATTTATATTGAGCAAGTTTCCTAACTTAAACTTGAGTTATTATTTTTCAAGCATGTTAGTGGATAATTGTTGATTATTCCACATCTATAATGATTATTGGTATTCGCACTTGGTGCAATTGATTTTCTATTCTATTATTTAAACTGTGAAATAATTAAAGTTCTTTTATTCATGAACTATTTATGAGCTAAGGTCTTAGCTAGTTATATAAGCTAGACCAAACATGTTTAAATTTGTTAGTTCAAATATGTTTTAAAAGTTGTTCTAAACCAATTGTTGGTAAGGATTCTTAGACTGAGAAAAAGAACAATTTTCACTAAGGCTTTATATCGGAAAATGATTATATGCCCGTTTACTTAAGTGTTATGCATATTCACCAGGTATGAAAGGTTGATCCCCTTGATTACCAAAACTTATTAAGAGGTAATATACCTCTGTACTTGTTCATGGTCATTGTCGACCACTCAGTATTATTTATTCAATTATTCAATTATTGAAACTTGATTCATGTTCTTTTATAATCATTATCTATTGTTGATAATTCAAAATCTTATTCTTTTTCAATCATGATATATTATTCTTGTATTTAAACTTGCTGAGCGAATTAGTTGCTCACTCTTGCTATATCATGATATTATTTCAGTTAAGCCCGAATGTTCAAAGAAGAAAGACAAAGGCAAGGGCAAAGTCGAAGAATAGTTTATTATGAACGTCTAATTATTAAGTTATATGATGTAATTTATTATGTAAACCTTTTATATTATTAAGGGTATGTTTTAAGTTAAGGTTATTAGACCTTGGGAATTTGATGTAGAACCTTATGTAATGAACAATTTATGTTTATTTATTCCTCTTAGTTTATAGAATATGTATGAAGATGATGGATCGTGAGCACCAAATACCGAGGTTATGGAACCCGGATTTGGGGGCATCACAGCAGCACTAGGACCGGCAGCCGAACCAGAACCCGATACAGCAGAATCACAAGAATAAGCGCCCGCTGGATCCCTACCCAACTGACGAATGAAAAAGGATAACTGATCCGCCTGGCGAGTCAAACTAGCAATCTGATCCAGATGTGTCGGCTCTCTAACTTAGGCCATTAAATCAGTCATCATCACTGACCCAAGTACAAGATCTCCCAAGAAATAGGTAGCCCGGGTCTACGCGCCAATAGTTCGAGGTCTCCACCACTCAGCAAATACCTCTGAAGTACTGGGAATATCCGAAAGAAGAAAACCATCAATGCCCTCTAAAGGAATCTCTAAAATCTGCGCGTCAATAGGCCAGGACCTACGAGGGGAGGATGGAAAGGAATACGAATCTCCCCCGAGACACATCCGAAAGCCCTCTTCCCGAGGTGTAGCTCCTAACCTCCATATGTCAACAAAGGAACCCTACGTGTAGACAGTGCAAACTCTAGACCACTCTGGAAGCCATCATCAAATCCCACTGTCATGTACTCTGAGGTATATGGGACCCAAGTCACATCAGTGGCACAAATCAACTCCAGCTGAAGATGGCAATGGGCAAAACTGTCAGAGACAGGGACCTCTTCCAAAGTAGTTTGATGTCAGCGACGGCCCCGAGGGTAAATGTCTAGACCCAAAATGGTAACAGGTCGAAGACAAGGAAGTCGCTCATAGGCCCAAAACTAAAATGCAAAAAACAACTACATCAATAAAAAATGAATGACGAAAGAAAATAAAATCAAAAACGAAAGAGGATCGAGAATAAACCTACCAAAAGGAATGGATAGAAGTCGATCCAAGCATCGGTCTAACCCTCTGAACGAAGGCGCATGCCGCGAAGAAAATAATAAAATGTGAACGATCCTCAGTCGTAATCCTCGATACGGTCGACATCTCGGAGGGCTCCAACTATGCTGAAATGAATTATAGAGGAGTTGTTTGCCAGGGAACAACCCCTCATAATAGTCAAAAAAAAGACGCAGCAAAAGTAGATCTCACTCTATCAAATCGTCGGGGAATGGCTTAGATAGGATCCCCCCAAAGGCATCAAAAGCCAAGGCTCCAGAACGGATATTGTGGGCCTTGAAGGCCCTATCTCGTGGAGAGAATCCCAATAATGCGTGAACAGTAGTAAGAGAAATATCAGCATCTAAAGACACGTAAAGCCCTGAGAACTCAATACCTTTAATATAACGCCAGTCTAGGGGCGTCATCGTCACCTTGCAGTCCAACAAGTGGAGAGACTAGCTCTGGTGAAACCATCTTTCAGATAAAGCTTGGCAATAACCCCAGGGGCAACGACATGGAGCTATGGTAAAGAACTGTGGTAAACCCCAAGAATCGACCCGCTCTCGATAATTAACATGACGGGTCTGGTAAAGAGAATAAACAATAAACCAGTTGCCCCGAGACTGTGTAAACTCCGGAACCTGTGGTATATAAAGGATAAATTGACTTCCATTCGAAAGAGGAAAACCAAGAAAATAATTTAAGTTCTCCTATACCACATTAGCGCACAAATACGTTGATGGATGACGACTCAGATCTGAACCTAAGAGATCAGGCGTGGTCACTCGAGCTTTAGGAAATATCATCCTCGAACAAGGGGAGCGACAACATCTGTATCGGGGAGGTCATCAGCCACGTCAGCAGCAGCATCTGGGTCAACACGAATCAAATGAATGTAGGCCTCCGTGAGCAATCGAGCATATCGCGTAACACGCAGGGATGGCACCGTCGAAGCCGTCCTGCTAGGATGAACCCCGGAAGAAACCCAATGGGATATAAAGCTACTCGGCATATCCGGATCCATGTATAAACGAGAATCAGACGATACAAATAGGGTATGAAGCTTTTTCTATTCTACGTATTTTAAATAACATATGCATCATCCTAAATAGGAGCTAAAAAAGACAAAAATTCGTAAGAAGACTAAAAATAGGTCATTCTTAGAGACTAAGTATATAGGTCATAATGATTAATCTGACATCGTGCATAGCATGCATTGGCATCATTACAGCTTTACGTCACATCATACACCTAGGTGTGATATAAAATGCACACATCTGCTCAGTTATCTGACCCACGAAATTTTTTTGCCAAAGTCTCCCCTATAATGTGGACTATCCCCATATATGATGGCATGTATATATGGCCATTTTTAGGCACCCAAGGCACAATCCAAGAAAGATATACAGTTCATAATATGATAGGATCAAAATACTAAAAAATCTAATGAAGGCATGCAAGTGCAGTAAAAATATCAAAAAAATTGGAAATTTGCATATAAAATGAATTTCATCAGTAAAGTAGATAATTATTATCAAAAAGATACAATAGAAAACGATCTCAGATTATGAAAATTCTTACATCTGCGTATTCAGCATAATGAAATACATGTATGAATCAAGTCAGAATATTTTTATCAAGTCGATTAGGCATACATTTTAAATACATTATGTTTAAACTAGCCAACAGTCATAGTATATCGAAACAAAAGCGAAAACATGAAAATGATATGTGAATGTCTTACCTGTGATACAATGAACAGATGTACGGTGATGGAATCAACAAGCTCAAAACCTACGAAGCGAAATGAGTGAGAGTATAAATGAGAATACAAGAGAATATGAAAGAGAGGTATCAAAGAAAGCAAAAGTATTGAGAAAAGAAAAGGACCCGTGTAGGGTATAACCCACCATGGCCAGTCGCAGATGTACCTGCGGCCAACCGTAAGTACACCTACGGGCAAGCCAGGTGGGTCCCACCCCACCCGTTTTGGTGCACTTGAGGTCAAAATGTGTCCTTTCTGACCCAAATAGGTGTACTCGCGAAGAAAGTGCAACTTTTGAATCATAAATTATCGTTCATCATCAATAACGTTTGCGAGAATCTAAAATCGGATAATGAGAGATCTTGAGATTTGAAAGAAAGAAAAATGGGCAAAAATGAGTCAAAATGATGAAAAACGGTCAGATAGCAAAAAAAGGATGTTATTATTAATCGATGATGTGTCTGTTAGAGATGATACCCAGTGATGGCATCGGAGACAATATCGGTGATGTGTCTGTTAGGGACGATACCCAATGATGGCATCGGAGAAGATACCCGGTGATGTGTCCGTTGGAGACGATACCTAGTGATGGCATCTGAGACGATACCCGATGAGGTGTCCGTTGGAGATGATACCTAGCGATGGCATCGGAGATGATACTCAGTGATGTGTTCATGGAAACGATACCCAGTGATGGCATTAGAGACGATACCCGATGATGTGTCCATTGGAGACGATACCCAACTATGGCATCAGAGACGATACCTAGTGATGTGTTCGTTGGAGACGATACCAACGATGGCATCAGAGAAGATACCCGGTGATGTAGCCATTGGAGATGATACCCAGCGATGGCATCGAAGATGATACTCGATGATGTGTCTGTTAGAGACGATACCCAGCGATGGCATCGGAGACGATACCCGGTGATGTGTCTGTTGGAGATGATACCCAACGATAGCATCGGAGATGATACCTGGTGATATGTCCATTGGAGACAACACCCAGCAATGCCATCAGCGATGATACCCGATAATGGCCATACGATAGCAGTTATCCCCAGCGGAGCAACCCGATAATGAGGTTTGATATCTCCCTTGTTGCCTCATTTTTATAATGACTTATGTATCTGTACTATGTTATAAGTATCTTGCATCATTGTACATTTATTTACACGATCGATATAGCTTGTCATGCATTAGGTGTCTATATCTTCATCAGGTTCATTTCATTGCATTGCATAAACATAACAAAGAGGGGCATCTATAGACACCAGAAATTTTACATTTGTTATTTAAACATGGCAGGAGGGTAAAAGCGTCATTTTGCCCCGACGATAAGACATCCAAGCAAAGGATTAAAAGACCTAGAACAAGCACACAAAGCTATCGCGAGGACTACCAAGCGATAAACTATGCAACGCATGACGATTAGTTGGCTGGCATCCATAGGAAGATACATTTCTGCTCTTTGCTTCATCTTCCTAGATCCAGAATTGGTTACATGTCATGGCGTAGCTCTCGAAAAAAGCTTTTCGAAATGGTATGGTACGTTTTCCAACGATTCCCGGATTGAAAGTTATGAACGTTTTAGCACGTAACACGAAAACTGACGCCAGGACACGAAAACTGAGACATGTGGGCCCCACACCAGGCCTAGAGCCTATAAAAGGCAGTTTTTAGCAAAAATTTGAAAAAAAAGAGGAAGGATTTAAAGAGAGAAAGAGTAGGATTTGTGGAGGAATTCTACAGAGAGAAACATACAATTTAAGCTAGATTGGCTAGATTATGTAAAATTGTGTATTAGATTGGTGTGATTCCATACAGATCCAAGCTTAAAGAGGCTTAATCTACCATCCCCAAGGTAAAAAAAACCCAATCTTTTGGTGTAGATCTAGTTGATCTAATATATTGTGCCAATTGTTGTGCTTGAAATTTCCTTGTATTATAATTATATTCTCATTTAAAGCTCTTTCAATATATCAATTGCTAGGCTAGGGTGATTAGAGATGATTTCCTAAGTAATTTCCTCCTAATCACCCGATGATGCCCGATCAATGATTTATTATAATATTTTAGAATTAACTCCATTTTATCGATTGTTTTACTTGGGAGTTGGTTCATTTTATTTAGTTTACCCCGCAAAATCCTAGATCTATATCTAGTGCTGGGGGGGTCCCACCTTTTGGCCGTCAAGGGATTCTAATAAATTGGATCGCTTGATAGCTAATTTGGGATATATTGTTGATTTGATCCCGACTATGTCATCATCGAATTTATAGGCATAGAAATCTAAGGATTTCTTTCCTTAGATTTTAGCTCCTTATTGGTGCATAGTGGTCCCTCGAAATATCAATGTTGTGATGTGATTTAAGGTTTAGGGTCTTCGGGAGCCCTTTTCCTTGTCTTTATCTTTCGTTTTGATGTATCGCTTGTCGAAGTTTTGAATAATGTGAGCCTAGGAATGGAGTCGGGGTCCTCGAATCGAGCCTTCACATAATTCCCACAATGGACATAGTTTCGATAGTAATAATTGTTATCCAATCATTGTATATGTAAATCTGGGTCTTAAAACGATCATAAAAGATTTATTCCTCGAGAACCGGATTTAAGGCCTCGTAATAGTGGATATTATTATTGTCGGTGGTTGGGGTTGTTTAAAATGGTTCACATGCCCAATGATAACCCTAACCGTATGTGATGTTTAATTTTTATTTTCCGACATGAAAAAGCAATTTTCAAACAAAACGACAAAGATCTTTTAAAACCAAATCGATTTGGGTTATTAGAATAACCTTAGGCTGAAATTGAAAGTAATGGAGAACCTCGATTCCTATTTGACGAAGGGTTTGAAAATCATGTTTTCCAAAATGTCACCCCAAAAGGTTTTCATCAAAATCAAAGTTAAAATGAACTTTTTCCTTAAATCAAATCCTTCGTGCATAGGCTCGAAGCTGCTTTCATAATAATGCACTTTTCACGATTTTAACTCAAAGCTAGGTGGCGATATCCTAGATTTTCGTCCAAAAACACACATGCACACACACACTTCATCTTAAGAAAGCATTAAGAAGCGGTAACCGTGTTTTTACGGAAGTT
The DNA here is from genome assembly GCA_034770075.1 of Aralia elata. Lineage (NCBI taxonomy): Eukaryota > Viridiplantae > Streptophyta > Magnoliopsida > Apiales > Araliaceae > Aralia > Aralia elata. Next base: position 68,275,702 of record CM068377.1, read on the forward strand.
AGGGGGTGTCTAACACATTTCCCTCGCCTAAGCAAGCCCCCGAACTCTATGAATCTCGGTTTCAGATCAATTTTATGGAGTCACATAATGGGTCTCTCGATTGCAAAAATCTTAAAATCTGAATGAGTTGGTACATCCATTTAAATCTTTACCAATTGGCGACTCTGTCTAATTGGCCCATCATTAAAATCAATCTTTCAAAACACCATCAGCATTTATGTCGGTTTTTTCCTAAAAAATCACCCTTTAAATAAGATAATTAATGAATCAAAAAGGGTAGAAACACATTTAGGAAAAAAATTCTCGGCGTCGACAATGAACATTAAATATTGCTTGATCACCAAGATATTGACTTTATTATAATGAAATATTAAATCAGCGTTGTTTTGCTATATAAATTAGGCGCTGCCCTGTGCTCGCGTACTTACAACTTTGCTCCTCCTTTTATTATAAGTCCAAATAATGTTCAGTTTGTCTCCAAAGCACTTTCAATGTCACGAAATCCTTTAATTGCACCTTAAATAAAAATATAAGAATAATGAGTGTATTTAGGCACAAAATAAATATAAAAAATTAAGCATTAAGGGATAAAAACTTAACACATTTTGTTCTCATTTTATAGCCTTGTGTTTGCACAACAAATTATAGATTTATTCAATAGATAGACAACTTTTGTTAATTACATCTCCATATAACTCCTTTTATTTTTCCTCTTAGATTATAATGGTCAAGTGTGTGCACATCTGAACCAATATTATCTAAGTTAACTTAGTCCTAGCATTCTCATATAAGTGAAGAGAAAAATACAGTCCTTATGTGTGCACAACAAAACAGTATTGTTCAATTCCTTATAAACATCTAATGTGATAAAGCAACATCTCCAATATTTAATATAAATCTCGTGTGTGTACAATAAACTCATATTAAATACTCGATACTCTATTGCTTCACCATATTAGAAGGCTACGTCCAATATTCTTAATGTCCTTTGAACGTAATAAACTTAATATTTTTCTTTGAGGGTTCTTGTTGTTAATGGTCTCATCTTGTTTAGCACGTATACAAATATATATATATATATAAATACGCATCATATTAAATAGACATCTCCATATATAATAATATATTAATATATATTAGCATGCACATATAGAATACTATATTTTACCTGGGATGATTATGGACTTAATTCTAATTTGGTTCGCTCGAGCCACCAAGTGAACTAAAAGGTCAAACCTAAGGTGCAAGAATAAATATGAACATAACTATTACATTCATTCTAGGCTTCATTACAAATGGGTCTTCAGTACTCCTGCTCCTCAGCTCCAATTTGCTAAGTAATTCATCCTATTACATTCTATTTTTATAAAACAAAAACCTTGATCAACAGTCAAGGAGAAGTACATGAGAGGAAGATAGAATTTACATCAAAAAATTAGATAGGCGAGGTACGCAGACTCCATTTATGAAAACCTCATTCATTCAAGCATCCATCAAAAATTAAATTCAATCTCATTGGCCAATGGTCCATAAACATCCCCTTTATTATCATACATGTCGCCACATGTATCGAAAAAATGTTCATCTCATGAATTTTAACATTCCATATATATATATATATATATATATATATATATATATATATATATATATACTGATATTATTCAATCCTTCTACCATACAATGTCCCGATCAAACATAAAACATGGATTTTCTAACAAGTCTTATTTATTTGATCATATGCATTTCGGTTGTAAAATGCACAACTCCAGTTAATGTAAATTAGAAACTCCTTTCTAATTTTCATTCACCATGGCCAAGGATTTCTGAGTTGTCATTTATCGAATCGCATAGGACATTCTCTCCATTTACTAGAAGTGGTAGATCATTTGTTGATCATTCACCTACCTCCATGTACATTTTATTATACCCAAACATACCCTTTGATATACCCAAAGAGTCTTAAAGAATATGACAAAGTATAACTTAGAATACACAAGGTACTATGATGATCTCAAACCCAAAGATCACGTGTACTACTATCACTATAATGTTAGGTTTGTATATAACGAGAACATGCAATCAAATTACATAAATAAAGCAGAAGCGCGATAAAATCATATTTTAAAATTTTATACAAACTATCACCATGATCTTTCTTTATGCACAATTATTAGTTAAACGAAAGAGATAGAGAATAAGAAATTATACCCTCATAGAACCGTGCTTCCTCGAGTACAAGTTCAACTTAAATTCCTTCATGCATTCCTTGAATTCCACTAATTAAATTTCTTCTTTTGATCAATGTTAGTCACCCAATTGTTTGGCCTCTAGAGGTGATCTACCAAAGAATAATATGTATTCAACAAGATGGGTGTTGGAAAAATCCTAGTTTCTATCTTTATAGAAATTGCAAGTACTCTCCATAATTCTAATGGAAATGTGTATAACCCTAATCCATGATAAGACTTCTCTTATTTATAAATGCAGGAAACCCTCCTAAACTATTTAGGATTAGGTTTTTATTCTAATTAAACTCCTTTAATTAATTAAACTTCTAATCCAATTAAGAATTTATGAGAATACTTCTATTAATTAATTTTCAATCCCTATTAGGAATTAAATAATAATAATAATAGTAATAATAATAAGACTACTCTTATTAATTTATATTTAATATTTCTAAAATATTAAATAATAAATATTAAGTTATTTAATTTATTCTATCTCCATAGATTAAATCAAATACACTTAACTTATTATTACAATTATGTCATTTACTCCTTAAATAAATATTTTTTTTTTGCGGTGTGACCCTTTAGGTTCTCCATATTAAACCGGTTGTGAATAAATTAATTAGAACAATTCTATTCTTATTTAAATAAATAAATTAAACTATTTAATTCATTTAAATAAATAATTTTTATTCTACAATAAGGGTAAGCCCCTTAGCGATCAACGACTTTTCAAATAATATAGATTTCAACATTAATCACAAAAGAACCTTTTAGTGAATAGTTACCGTACAATTCAATCCTTCTACCATACAACGTCCCAATTAAATATAAGACATGGAATTACTGTCAAGTCTTATTTTATTTAATTATATACATTTCGATTCTTAAATGCACAACTCTAAATAATGTAAATTAGAAACTCCTTTCTAATTTCATTCTGCCTTGGCCAAAGACTACTGAGTTGTCATTTATCGAATCACATAGGACATTCACTCATTTTACTAGAAGCGGTAAATTCTTTGTTAATCATTCACCTATCTCCATGTACAACTTATTATACCCAAGTATACTCTTTGATATACCCTAAAGGTCTTAAGGGACATGTCAAAGTATACCTCATCATACACAAGATACTATGATGATCTCAAATCCAGGGATCATTTGTACTACTATCACTAGAGGAATTCCTATTGACAGGTGAGTAAAACTCTATTAGGTATTCCTTCAGAGAGTCACATTCAGTGAACTTATTCTCCAATAAGCACCTACATACTTGCTTTAGTGTCTCCACACAAATGATTATGAGATCAATCATTCTCTTCCTAAAAGCAAGCAACGTATGTATTAATCTATCCGGATTCACTAATCCCCTTTTAGTAATCCAACGATTAGAAACGATTTTAGTTTTAAGTTTTCTAAGAATTTAGATCTCATTAGCATGATCATCATCATGGTTCTAAAAGCATTACTTAAAACTATGGGTTTATCACATATAAAATAACAACACCATGTAGATAAGGTAAAATGTCTTTAATACTTTTATTAATAAATAAATAAGATTACAAATTATATGCTATATCATATCAAATATGATTGGCTTATGTGCATACTACTTTTAATCTCCCACTTGCACTAAAGTCAATCGTCATGGTATCTAATACCCTTCTTCTCTAAGTAAGGATCATCCTGTTGTTGGATAAAGCTTCAGTAAATGGATATGCAATGTTGTTTTTGAGAGTCCACTATCTCTATAGTGATTTTTCCTCTTTCAATAATTTCTTTAATCAAATGAAAGTGCTGCAACACATGTTTGAATCCAAGATGAGACTTAGGAACTTTTCCTAGTTCTGTAATAAACTTTTCCATCCAAACAATCAACTTGCAGCTTCATTTACAGCTATATACTTTACCTTTATCACTAAACAAGTAACTCTTTGCTGTTTGGAATTTTTCCAATTCACTGCACCACCATTCAAGGTAACAACTTACCCTAAAGTGGATTTGTTGTCGTCTTGGTGAGTCTGAAAAACTTGAGTCTGTTCAACCCTCTAGTTTTAATTCAGACTCACCATGAATCATGATCATATCCTTAGTACCGGTTAAGTATTTAAAGATATTTTTCACTGTCTTACAGTGATCTTCTCCAGAATATGACTGATCAACATCAGGCCTTGTATATTCATTACATACATGATAGTAATTTATGCGATCTCTCTTTCAATTGGGGACAATTTTAGAGAGATACACTCCATGGCTCATCATCATGACACCTCTCTTGGAATTTGCCATGCTAAACGCCTTTAGCATCGAATAAATATACGTTCCTTGGGTCAAGCCGAGTATCCTTTTAAATCTATATTTATATCCCCGATTTATAGGATGTTACTCCCAAGTCATTTATGGAGGAATGTTTAGACAATTTTTATCTTTACTGATTGTAGCACTGGTATGTCATTCCTTATCAGTAGTATATCAATATATAATAATAGGAATGTCACAGCGCTCCCACTGACCTTCTGTACACATTTGGTTCATCCGCGTTTTGATAAAATCAAACTCCTTTGATTGTCTCGTCAAACCGGATGTTCCATCTTTGAGAAGCTTGCTTCAATCCATAAATGGATTGTTGTAGTTCATATACCTGATTTGCTTCAACCCTTGAAACAAATCCATCTAGATGTATCATACATACATTCTCCTCAAATCTTTATTAAGGAAGGACGTCTCCATATCCATTTGCCAGATTTCCTAATAATAAACTACAATCACAAGCAAAATCCGAATGGACTTGAGCATTACTACCGATAATAAGGTTTTATCACAGTCAACTCCTTGACTTTATTTAAAACCTTTTAAACAGGTATGGTCTTATAGGTCTCCACCTTGCCATCTGCTCCAGTCTTTCCTTTAAAGACCCATATACACCCTTTAGGCATTATGCCTACTGGAGGGTTAACCAAAGTCCACACTTGGTTTTTCATATATGGAGTCCATTTTGGATTTTATGGTCATCTACCATTTCTCTGAGTATCTACTACTCATAGCCTCATCGTATATAACTAGATCATCATCCTCTATGATGTGTACCTCATCATCATCTTCTATGATGAATCCATACCTCCTAGGTATCTTTGGTACTCTTCCAGATTTACGATTCGGTTATGGTACAATAGGTCTATCTACAGGTTTCTCGGTTTGATTTAAAGTGCTTTGTGGTTCTTGAACTCCTTCGAGATCTATTACCCTCCCACTAGCTCCTTCAATGATAAACACCTTTATCCAAGAAGGCAGGGTGTTTCACAACAAACACATTTCGCTCAGCAGGATTATAGAACTCTTATCCTAAACTTACTTTAAAAAGTTCCAAAAATATGTACTTGTCATATTTTATCCCAAGCTTATCCTTTTGAAACTTTTTCATATAAGCTGGACAACCCCTTATCTTAACATACTTCAGACTAGGAATCCTCCCTATCCATAACTTATATGGAGTCTTGGGGCCGAATTTTGAGATTACCTTATTTTGTAGATATGCAGCCGTTTCTAGGGCATAACCCTAGATGGATACTAGAATGTCGATAAAAATCATTATGGACCGCACCATGTCTTACATGGTACGATTTTCCTTTTAGATACACCAATTAATTATTGTATATCAAGAAGCGTCCATTATAAGAAAATACCATTTTGAGATGATCTAGAAACTCATTGCACAAGTATTCTTTCCTCGATCTGATCGAAGAATCTTAATACTTTATCAATTTGTTTCACTTCTGAATTCTTTGAACATTTCAAATGATTCAGACTTGTATTTCATCAAATACACATATTCAACTCTTTGAATGATCATCTCTTTTTCTTTTACTAGTTTGTTCAATTTGTAAAATTATTTTTATGTAAGTCAAGTATACAAAGTCCATCAAATAATCTTCCAGTTTCAAACAAAACATTATTATTATAAATAGAGCAACAATTGTTCTTAAATATAATACTAGAACTTTCCTTGTCCAATAACGGAAAGAAATACTATTTCTAAAGAGAACTGGAATGTAATAACAACTTATTAACTTAATAGACTTGCCTGTAGGCAACACTAAACTATAAGTTCTTACGACTAATGCAGCAACCTTTGCTCCATTTCCCACACGTAAGATTACTTACTCTTTGTTTAGCTTTTTATTTCTGGTTAGCCTTTGCAAGATACTCCTTGCAGTTTCATTTCCAGTATCCAGACTTATTGCAGTGGGAGCAAACTCCTTTGCTATCCGCATCAGTTTTGTTCTTATTGTCCTTTGTTTTTGCTTTCCTTATACCTTCTTTGAATTGTTCTTCTTTTCAAAAGATCCTTTGGCCCTCTTTCATTTCTTCGAAGAATCATCCACCAATAAGACTTGGTCCTTCTTGGTCAGAAAGTGACTCTTTGTAGTTTTCAACATGTTTAAGCAACTCAAGCAGGCTGACATATAGCTTGTTCATGTGGAAATTCACAACAAATTGTGAGAAAGAGTCCGGGAGTGACTGCAAGATCAAATTTTGGATCAACTCTCCATCATTACAAAACCCAGTTGTCCCAATTGTTCAATCAGGTTGATCCTTTTTTAAGGATATTTGTCTATACTGTAGTATCATTGGTTATTTTAGATCGGAAGAGCTCCTTAGATATCTGATATCAAGCAATCCTACTTTCCTCACCATTCAACTCTTTGAGGTGCAAGAGTATAGTAGGAGCATCCATAGTTTCATGCTGACGCTGAAACTCGTTACTCATGGATGCGAGCATGATGCATTGAGCTATGGTTGCATCATCTTGTCACTTTTTAAAAGTAACAATCTCTTCCTCAGAGGCATTGTCTACAACCATTGCAGGGATAGGCGTATTAAGGACATAAGATAGCTTTTCAGCCTTGAGAACTATTCTCAGATTCATTAACCAATCCGTGTTATTTGGTCCGGTTAATTAGCATCTAATATGCTCTGCAGTGATAGTAAATTAGATATTGTAAAATTCTGTAAATGAATTTATAATTTAATAACATTTTAGCATACATTCATTTTATTAATTACCAAAATAAATTAGGTCTTTATTTTAAATTGGTATCTCCCACTATTTTTATCAAACTATATTACCCTCAATATATAGTTCGACAAATCTAATTAAAGATTTGCTAATGAGAATAAGGATCTCATTTCAAATGTATATAGCCTTGTGGTGACACAACAAACAATATATAAATAAATAGGTAGACAACTATTGTCAATTACATCACTATGTAACTCCTTGTATTTTGCCTCTTAGATTATTTTGATCAAGTGGTAACACATCCGAATCAAAATTATCCAAGTTAAGTCCAACCTAGTATTTCCATATATGTGAAGAGAAAAATATCGTCCTTGTGATGACACAACAAAACAGTAATGCTCAATTCCTTAATAAACATCAAATGTGATAAAGCACCATCTTAAATATTTAATATTTGTCTTGTGGTGACACAACAAACTCATATTAAATATTTAATCCTCTATCACTTTACCATGCTAGAAGGCGACGTTCGATATTCCAAATATCTTTGAACGTTACAACTTAATATAATTTCTTTAAGGGGTTTGTTATTATTTATCTCATCTTGTTTAGCGCGCATGCACACACACACACACACACACACACACACATATATATATATATATAATATGCGTCATATTATTTAACATGCGAAACATGTTGTATAATATAATATATATATATATATAGTAGTCATGCACATATAGAATACTATATTCTACCCGGATTGATTATGGACTTTTACTCTAGTTTGGTTCACTAGAGCCACCAAGTGAACCAAAAGGTCAAATCTAGGCTGCAAGAACTGAATTTAAATATAACTATTACATTTAAACTCAGGCTCCATTACAAACGGGTTTTCAAGCGCTCTTTGCTCCTTTGTCTCCAATTCTTCAAAATAATTCTAACTAATCATATTACATAAACTATTTATAATAAATAGAAACCTTGATCAGCAGTCAAGGGAAAGTACATAGGAGGAAGATAGAATTTATATTAAGAAAAACTAGAGCAGACGAGGTACGCAGACCCCATTTATAAAACTCATTCAAGCATCCTCTAAAATAAATTCAATCATACATTGGTCAATAGTCCATAATCAATCTCATATATTATCATACATATCACTATATGCATCAATAAATCACATTCATCTCATTAATAATAAAATCATTTCATATATGCATTTATATCATTTAATGGGCAATATTAGTTAGTACAAAATTCAATTTTAACTCTAATTAGTTATCATTAAATCCAATTCCAACTCTAATTAGTTATCATGAAATCCAATTCCAATTAAAATAAACTCTTTATTTTAATCCTATTCGAAATCAAAATAAACTCTTTTATTTTAATTTATCCAATTTTGAATAAAAATAAATTCCTTTATTTTTAATCAAATTTTAAATCAAAATAAACTCCTTTATTTTAATTTACAACAAAAATAAAAAAAATAAGGTCAACCCTTGATCATTAACCTTTAAAAGAAATAATCAAACAAGCCTTTAAGTCAAACTCCAAACCCAGAATTATATAATTTAAATATTAAACATTCTGATTCATAATCAAAAATGATTCTGATATAGTGGTAAGGCTTCCAAAATATGACCAATAGGTCAAAGGTTCAAATCCCTCTGGCCCCAAATTTATTATTTCATTTTTAAAGGTTGACCAGTCATCGCCACATCAGCAGTCAACAGTTGACTAGTTAGCGCCACATCAGCAGTCAACAGTTGACCAGTTAGCGCCACATCAGCAGTCAGTGCCACGCCATCAGTTGACCAGTCAACGTTTGACGGTTGCCTTTGAAAAACATTTTTTTTAATAAAAATTAAAAAATTAAAAAATAATAATAATTTTACATAAACAGTTATGCCGAATTAAATTGTTCTAAACACATATCAATGTGAATACAGAATCAAAACAATTAATAATTCGCATAAAGTTTGGTTCTGATACCACTGTTAGGTTTGTATATAACGCGAACATGCAATCAAATTATATAAATAAAGCGGAAACGCGATAAAATCAGATTTTAAAATTTTATACAAACCATCACCATAATCTATCTTTATTCACAATTATTAATTAAACGAAAGAGATAGAGAATAAGAAATTACACCCTCGTAGAACCGTGTTTTCTCGGGTACAAGTTCAACTCCAATTCATTCGTGTTCTCCTTGAATTCCACTGATTAAATTCCTTACTTTGATCAACGTTAGCCACTCAAATGTTTGGCCTCTAGAGGTGATCCACCAAGGAATAATATGTATTCAAGAAGATGGGTGTTGGCAAAACTCTAGTTTCTATCTCTATAGAAATTGTAAGTACTCTCCACAATTCTAATGAAAGTGCGTGTAACCCTAATCAATGATAAAACTCCTCTTATTTATAGATGTAGGAAACCCTCCTAAACTATTTAGGATTAGGTTTTTATTCTAATTAAACTCCTTTAATTAATTAAACTCCTAATCCAATTAAGAATTTATGAGAGTACTTTTATTAATTAATTTTCAATTCATATTAGGAATTAAATAATAATAATAGTAATAATAATAATAAGACTCCTCTTATTGATTTATATTTAATATTTCTAAAATATTAAATAATAAATATTAAGTTATTTAATTTATTCTATCTCTATTGATTAAATCAAATACACTTAACTTATTATTACAATTATGTCATTTACTTCTTAAATAAATATTTTTCTTTTGCGGTGTGACCATTTAGGTTCCCCATGTTAAACCGGTTGTGAATAAATCAATTAGAACAATTCTAATCTTATTTAAATAAATAAATTAAACTATTTAATTTATTTAAATAAATAATATTTATTCTACAATAAGGGTAAGCCCCCTTAGCGATCAAAGACTTTTCAAATAATATAGATTTCAACATTAATCACAAAAGAACCTTTCAGTGAATAGTTACCGTACAATTCAATCCTTCTACCGTACAACGTCTCAATTAAATATAAGACATGGAATTACTGTCAAGTCTTATTTTATTTAATTATATGAATTTCGATTCTTAAATGCACAACTCTAAATAATGCAAATTAGAAACTCCTTTCTAATTTCATTCTGCCTTGGCCAAAGACTACTGAGTTGTCATTTATCGAATCACATAGGACATTCACTCCTTTACCTAGAAGCGGTAGATTCTTTATTGATCATTCACCTATCTCCATGTACAACTTATTATACCCAAGTATACTCTTTGATATACCCTAAAGGTCTTAAGGGACATGTCAAAGTATACCTCATCATGCACAAGATACTATGATAATCTCAAGTCTAAGGATCATTTGTACTACTATCACTAGAGGAATTCCTATTGACAGGCGAGTAAAACCCATTAGGTATTCCTTCAGCGAGTCACGTTTAGTGAACTTATTCTCCAATAAGAACCTACATATTTCCTTTAGTGTCTCCACACAAATGATTATGAGATCAATCATTCTCTTCCTAAGAGCAAGCAACGTATGTATTAATCTATCCGGATTCACTAATCCCTTTCAGTAATCCAACAATTAAAAACGATTTTAGTTTTAAGTTTTCTAAGAATTTAGATCTCATTAGCATGATCATCATCATGGTTCTAAAAGTATTGCTTAAAACTATGGGTTTATCACATATAAAATAACAGTACCATGTAGATAATGCCAAATGTCTTTAATACTTTTATTAATAAAAGAATAAGATTACAAAGTATATGCTACATCATATCAAATATGATTGGCTTGTGTGCATACTACTTTCATATAGGAACTCCTATTGTCAGACAAGTAAAACTCCATTAGGTGTTCCTTTAGTGAGTCACGTTCAGTGAACTTATTCCATAATAAGCACCTACATATTTACTTTAGTGTCTCCACACAAATGATTATAAAATCAATCATCTTCTTTAATAGAGCAAGCATAGTATGTACTAATCTATCCGAAATCAGTAACCTCATATTAGTGATCCAATGATTAGGAACATTTTAGTTTTTGAGCTATCTAGAATTTAGATCTCATTAACATGAACTCTTCATGATTCTAAAAGCATTGCTCCAAAACTATGGGTTTATCATATCTATTAATTCAACCACTTGGCATGGATAAAGAATCTCTTTAATTAAATGAATTCATTTTATTAATAAATGAACAAGATTACAAAGTAAATGTTTATCACATCCAATGTGATTGGCTTGAGGATATATTACTTTCAAAAAAAAATTTAGATAATTCATGTAGTGGGTGAGGAGCTGATTGTTGCACCTAAACCAGTGGCAATAACAACACCTAAGGAAAAGTCTGAGCCTAAGGAGGATCCTGCATCCGAAGAGGAAGAGTCGATAGAGGAGAAGGATGGCGCATCGTCTGCTGTACATTCAGGGAAGGAGTAAAAAGGTAAGTACAAATAGAATGAAGTATACATACGGACATCTCACATGAGATTCCAGCATAGGGTGTTCTATCACCCAGTAGAAGAAGGCAGACTAAGCAGGCAATCAGTAGAGGCCTAGTGGTAAATATGGTTGATGATGAGTAGGAAGAGGCCAGTAGGTAGGGTCTTCGAGTTAAGATATAAAGAATTTATAGATGTATATGTAAATATATATATATATATATATATATATATATCGGAGTAAAAATGTAAATCCCAACTTTTGTGTAAGTTGTGGAATATGTTTTTGAATCCCAACTCTTATAAGCAAGAGAGGGATATGTTATGTGAATAGCAGAATGCTATAGGATGTAAGTACTATGTACTAGGAGATGCATATTTATATAAATAAATGCATTAAAAAGTGCTTTCTGAAGATTAATTTTTAGCACTAAGTAAGAATGCTTTAAAATAAATGATGAATTAATAATAACATATTTTATTAATCAGAAATATGCTGCCGAGAATAAGAGAAAGAACTCAAAAAGAAACCGAAAACGAGAATAGGGATCAAGTAAACCCTATGCAAAAGTTTATAGATCGTTTAGTAGGGGCTTTAAATAGAAACCCTACTGAAGTAAATGTTAATCCTCCATATTTACACGTGGCAAATTTTAAGGATTTTAAGAGCATGGGGCCGCCCAAATTTAAGGGGACCACCGAGCCTATAGAGGCTCAATTATGGATAAAAGAAATAGAAAAGGCGTTCATTATCGCAAGGGTGGGAGAGGAGCAAAAAACAGTTTTTGCTACCTATATGTTGAAAGGAGAGACTAACTTCTTGTGGGAGGCCAATCAGAACAGAGTCGGAGAAGGCATAGTGACCTGGGAAAGGTTTAAGGAGTTGTTCTTTGCGAACTACTTTTCCAGGAGTATGCAGAGTAGGATGGAGATGATATTTTTAGAACTGAGGAAGGGGGACATGTTAGTGCCCCAATATGCAGCCAAATTTAATGAGCTGACGAGATTTGCTCTACACCAAGTGGACACAGAAAAGAGGAAGGCGCGTAGGTCTGAACAAGGGTTGAAACCCTGGCTTTACAATAAAATATCGGTGTTTCAAATCGACTCATTTGGGATGATTCTGGAAAAGGCTATTATAGTTGAAGGAGGAAGCGAGGCATTAAGCCAATTCAATCAATAGGGAAAGATCAAGAAATATGAAGGAGGAAGTAAAGCTGAAGGAAGCCATATGCAAAAATGGAACGACAACAACAATTCTGAAGGTAAGCAAGGAGATCCGAAAAAGAGGGTTAAAACGTGTACGAAATGTGGGAAGAACCATTCGAGGGTATGTATGAGGGGTAAGAATAAATGTTACAACTATGGACAAGAGGGACACATCTCTCCTAATTGCCCTAATCCAAAGCAAAATGGGTGTTAAGCTTGTGGATCGATGGATCATCAAGCGAGAAATTGTCCGAAGAAAGGGACAGATGGAGGAAGCAGAAGTAAGGAAAATATCGGGGGTAAATTAATGATAACCAAGTTTTAAGAAGTTAGAAAATACCTTCGGTGAAGGTGATGAGTGTATTTTATACACACAATTTGGGTACTTTTGGCCTTGATAATTTACAAGTCTTTGGGTATTTTATATGGTTTTTATGTATTTTTATCTTATTTCTACATAAATTAGTTTTTAGTTATTTTTACATGTTTTATGTTACTTTGATGCGTTTTTATTATGTTTGTAGGAATTGAGATAAGGACCGCTCAGATCGTTGTGTGTTGACTCAATGTCCGTGCATGGACGTCTGTGCCCGAATGGTAGTATGATGGAAATTTGTGCTTGGCGACGCTCGGTGCTTAATTTGACAACACTTGGCAGTTGGGCGTGCACGGCGTCAGAAAACGTGCACGGCGTGCGGCGTCGGCCAAGCCACGTGGGCAAGCCCATGCCTAGATTCCCGTGCCCGGATGATAACACGGTGATAATTTATGTTTGGCGATGCTCGGGGCTTAATTTGATGACATTCGGAAGTTGGGCGTGCACGGCGTTGGGAAGCGTGCACGGCGTGCGGCGTCGACCAAGCCGCGGGCACGGCGTGCGGCAGGCGGGGCGCCAGCGTGCGGCCCAGGCGCTGGGCGCGGGCGCATGGGCGCGGGCGCATGGGCGCGGCGTGCGGGCGCGCGCTGGGCGTGTGGGCGCTGGGCGCTCGGAAGCCTCGGCGGTTGGCGCGCGCGCGCGGGGCTCGGCGGACTCGGCAGCTCGGCAGTTGGGCGTGTGGCCAGCGTGCGGCCCAGGCGCTGGGCGCGGGCGCGCGCGCTGACATGCGGGCGCGCGGCGCTGGCGTGCGGAGCGGCAGGCATGGGCGTGCAGCCAACGTGCAGCCCAGGCGCTGGGCGCGCGCGCTGGCGTGCGGGGCAGCAGTCGTGGGCGTGCGGCCCAGGTGCTGGGCGCGGGCGCGCGTGCTGGCGTGCAGGCGCGCGACGCCGTGCTGAGTGCGATCTGACACAGCTATGGTGCGATCTGAGCTCCATTTTGTCCGATTTTGGATAGGGTTTCTTGATGGAGGCTATATATAATCTCTTCTAAGCTACATATCAGACATCTAGAGAGAGGGAGGCTACAAAATACATCAACCAACAGTGCTCAAGGCTGCAAATCAAGCTGAATCAAGCCAAAAGCCAAGGAACTCAGTCAAGAAGAATTGCAAAGTCAAGGAGGAGAGCTAGAAATCTACAGCAACCAAAAGAACACCAGCTGAATAGCTTCAAAAGTGGTTTCATTTCTAGTTTTCCATCTCCTTTGTAATTCGAATTTGACAATGTATCAATTGAAAATGATGTTTATTGTAGCTATCATGAACTAACCTTCTATTCTAAGATTGCAATGGAACCCAACACTTAATTTGAATTGAATTCTCTCTCTATTGATTTTAGTTATGCATTTGTGAATTGATTGTCATAACCTTTGCTTCTAGATTAATTGCTTGGCCCGTAATTACCGTGGGAACCTATATGAACTTGACGAACAGATTATAGGTTAAGACCTAGTTATGATAACAAGCGAAAGTATAGATTATTGTGGGTTATTAATTGGATTAAGTGACATGTGTCTTATTAATTATCTGCAATAATAGGTATCTTGATAGTAGTTGGGATAGATATATACCTAATTACCGCATGCAACCTATTGAGAATCTAGTCTTAATGACTTCCGAGGTGAAAGTTGGTAATGGAAGGGAGGATTAATTAGATTTGGTGACACGTGTCTATAAATCATTCCTGAAACTAGTCTCTTGATAGTGTATAGGATAGACATATACCTATGCACCGCTTAGGAAGATTCGTGATTGACCATCGACAGAGGCTCTTATGTAGTTTTGATTTCTCGGTTGTCAATTCGTATGTTATAATTGACTGAAAAGAGAGAGTTAGGAGATTCAAATGACGTGTTGGGGGAAATTGTAATCTTAGACCCTTCTATCTTGATATTTTACCGCATTTTACTTATTACTCGACTTGTGAACTCAAACAATCAACAAACAATCAAACCTTCATCGTTTAAATTAGATCAAATTGATATACAATTGATACTTGGTTATTATTTGTCACAATTCCCTGTGGGTTCGACTCATATCTTATCATATATTACTTGTGGACCGTGTATACTTGCACGTGTGTGTTTATCGATAGCTAAATCGACCAACAAGTTTTTGGCGCCGTTGCCGGGGAATTGTTTCCTAATAATTATACCAATATCAATTTTATTCAACTTGGTCTCTTTTTAGACTTGTATATAATTTTCATTTTGTTTTGTAGGTATTCTTGATTTGTATGCCACGCTCACGTGATCTTGAGTTAATTCCTTACGATCCCGAGATCGAGAGAAATATTCGACGACTACGTAGAGAACGAGTTCGGGGTATACCCAATCAAAATACCATGGCTGAGGAGGAGCCTAAAACCTTGAGGGAGTACGCCATGCCTCTTGTCACAGATTTGTACTCAAGCATTTCCAGGCCAGCCATTGAGGCCAATCACTTTGAAATTAAGCCTGGAACCATCCAAATGGTTCAAAACTGTTTGCAGTTTGGTGGGTTGCCCAATGACGACCCAAATGCTCATTTGGTGAGTTTTCTGGAAATTTGTGACACATTCAAGTACACTCAAGTGACTGATGATGCAATTAGACTCCGACTATTTCCTTTCATACTCCGTGATAAGGCAAAGAGTTGGTTGCATTCGCTTCCTTCGGGCTCGATTACCAAATGGGATGACTTAGCCCAGAAATTTTTGGCAAAATTCTTCCCACCGGCGAAAACTGCAAGATTGAGGAATGACATCACGTCGTTTGTTCAATATGATTCCGAGTCCTTGTATGAGGCTTGGGAAAGGTTCAAGGATCTAATTAGGAGATGTCCACACCATGGTTTGCCTCAATGGTTGCAAGTTGAGATTTTCTATAATGGGTTGACCAATGCCACTCGATCAAGTGTCGACGCAGCTGCAGGTGGTAGTTTAATGGGAAAGAATTTTGCGAAAGCCTACAAACTATTGGAAACCATGGCTGCAAATATCTATCAATGGCCTTCGGAGAGGAAAATGCCATAAAAGGCAGCAGGAAAATTTGAGGTGGATCATATCACTTCAATTACCGCACAGCTAGCCGCGCTCACAAAGGAAGTGAAAAATTTAGGAGTTCAATCTGTGCAAAGCATTTCTGAGACCTGCGAGTTGTGTGTTGGAAATCACCCTACCGAGCAATGTCCCATCAATGCAGAATCCGTACAGTTTGTTGGTAATTACAATAGACAGCAAAACAACCCCCACTCAAATCACTACAATCCTGGATGGAAAAATCACCCAAATTTCTCATGGAGCAACAACAATAATACCCAAACCCAATATTCAGCTCCTAGGCATCAATATCCCCCAGGATTCCAAAATCAAACTCAATCACACCATCAACCCCAATCACACCAACAAGCCTCAAACCCGCCTTTGCCACAACAGGAGAAAAAGCCTAGTGGGGATGATTTATTGGCTCAATTGGTTGCACAGCACAGCGCTTCGATACGGAATATAGAGCTTCAGCTTGGGCAGATAGCTAGTGCCATGAATATCCGTCCTCCTGGTGCCTTACCTAGTGACACTGAAGTTAATCCGAAAAGAGATGGTAAGGAGCATTGTAAAGCTGTGACTTTGAGAAGTGGGAAGGAGCTACCGGAAGTTGTGAATGAGGTTCCAGCTGAAACAGTGGTTGAAGATGTGAATGGGGAGAAAGAGGAAGAAAAGAGAAAAGAAGTAGAAAAGGAAAAAGAGCCAGTGCCAAAACCAGTGGGGAGCAAGCAAGGCCCTATGTATCCACCATGCCCATTTCCACAACGTCAGCAGAAGATAAAGTTGGATAAGCAATCCTCTAAGTTCTTCGAAGTTTTCAAGAAATTGCACATAAATATCCCATTCGCTGAGGCATTGGAACAAATGCCTAGTTATGTGAAGTTCATGAAAGAAATCTTGTCAAGAAAGAGAAGGCTTGAGGAGTTTGAGACGGTGGCACTAACCCAAGAATGTAGTGTTGTGTTACAAAGGAAGTTACCACCAAAGTTGAAAGATCCGGGGAGTTTCACGATTCCTTGCACAATTGGTAACCAATTCTTTGGCAAGGCCCTATGTGATTTGGGGGCAAGCATCAATCTAATGCCACTCTCAATTTATCAACAGCTGGGATTAAGTGAGGCAAAACCTACAAATGTTACATTGCAACTTGCGGATAGGTCTCTAACATACCCAAGAGGCATAGTGGAAGATGTGCTTGTCAAGGTGGACAAGTTTATTTTTCCAGCAAATTTCATTGTCCTTGATTTTGAAGAAGACAGGGAGATACCTATCATCCTTGGGCGACCATTCTTAGCCACAGGCAGAACCTTGATTGATGTGCAAAAAGGAGAGCTAACCATGCGTGTCCAAGACCAAGAGGTAACTTTTAACGTTTTTAAAGCAATGAAATTTCCTAATGTGCAGGATGAATGCTTCAGGATAGACTTGATTGACGAGGCGGTGAAAGAGGTGTTTACAGCAACTTATGAAGTTGACCCTTTTGAAGAATTGCTAGGAGAATCACTTGAGAGTGAACCTCTTTTTCCTAATGAGATGGTAAATGTGCTGAATGTTCCCCCACATTTTATCAAGTTTAAGCAACAATTTGAACCATTAGATAGACCAAGCAGCTCTAGTACCATTGCAAAATCCTTATGGGAGGAGCCACCTACTTTGGAGCTCAAACCATTGCCAATCCACTTGAGGTATGCTTATTTGGGTAATGCTAGTACTTTGCCTGTTATTGTGTCTGCTTCACTTGATGATGTGCAGGAAAACAAATTGCTAAGAGTGCTACGGGAGTACAAAACAGCCCTAGGTTGGTCCATTGCCGACATAAAGGGAATTAGCCCCGCTTTTTGTATGCACAAGATCATATTGGAAGATGAGGCCAAACCCGTGGTTGAGTATCAGTGTAGATTGAACCCCATCATGAAGGAGGTGGTCAAGAAGGAAATTATCAAATTGCTCGATGCCGGCATCATCTATCCCATTTCAGACAGTCCATGGGTCAGTCCAGTGCAATGTGTTCCAAAGAAGGGAGGCATGACAGTGGTGTCTAATGAAAACAACGAATTGATCCCAACTAGAACTGTCACCGGATAGAGAGTTTGCATGGACTATAGAAGATTGAACAAGACTACATGCAAGGACCATTTCCCGCTTCCATTCATTGATCAAATGCTAGACAGGTTGGCGGGACATGAATTCTATTGTCTCTTGGATGGATATTCGGGCTACAACCAAATTGCCATTGCCCCCGAAGATCAAGAGAAAACGACGTTCACTTGCCCATATGGGACATTTGCCTTCAGAAGAATGTCGTTTGGGCTATGCAACGCACCCGCCACCTTCCAAAGATGTATGATGGCTATATTCTCCGATATGGTTGAGCAAGGATTGGAGGTTTTCATGGACAATTTTTCAGTTTTTGGAGATTCATTCGACTTATGCCTTGAAAACCTTGTGAAAGTGCTGAAATGATGTGTTGAGACAAATTTGGTGCTAAATTGGGAGAAATGCCACTTCATGGTGCAAGAAGGGATTATTTTGGGACATAGAGTATCTTCAAAGGGGCTGGAGGTTGATAAGGCCAAGATTGAGACCATTGAGAAACTTCCTCCACCAACCAACGTCAAGGGAATCCGTAGTTTCCTTGGACATGCTGGATTTTATAGGCGGTTTATCAAGGATTTCTCAAAAATTGCAAAACCGTTGTGTAGTCTCCTTGAGAAAGACACTCCATTTGTCTTCGATCATGCATGTTTAGAGGCTTTTGAGCTACTAAGGAAGAAGCTTGTAAGTGCCCCTATTATCATGGCCCCCGATTGGAATCTTCCGTTTGAATTGATGTGCGACGCTAGCGACTTTGCAATTGGTGCTGTATTGGGCCATCGCAAGGACAAGGTCTTCCATGTGATTTATTATGCTAGCAAGACACTAACTGGTGCTCAACTTAATTATACAACAACGGAGAAGGAATTGCTTTCTATCGTGTATGCCTTTGACAAATTTCGTGCCTATCTCATTGGCACCAAGGTCATTGTGTACACGGACCATTCTGCCATAAAGTACTTAATAGCAAAGAAGGACGCAAAACCACGCTTGATTTGATGGGTTTTATTGCTTCAAGAGTTCGATCTTGAGATTAGAGATAAGAAGGGAACCGAGAATCAAGTGGCGGATCACTTGTCTAGGCTGGAAAATGCAGACCGTTAGGTGGAAGATGATGTCTTGATTAACGAATTTTTTCCCGATGAGCAACTTTTCGCCATCACACATGAGGTGCCATGGTATGCTGACTATGTTAATTTTGTGGTGAGCCATATTCTACTGCCCGAGCTGAGCTATCAACAGAGAAGGAAGTTCCTGCACGATGTGAAACATTATTTTTGGGACAAACCCTTTCTGTTTAAGCAATGTGCTGACCAACTGATCCGAAAGTGCGTACCTCAATCTGAGATGGAAAGTATTTTGCAACAATGTCATGCCTCAGCTTTTGGTGGACACTATGGCGGAGAGAGAACAGCGGCGAAGGTGCTTCAGTCGGGATTTTATTGGCCAACGCTATTCAAGGACGCCCATGTGTTTGTGTTGAAATGCGATCGATGTCAAAGAATTGGGAACATTTCCAGGCGTCATGAGATGCCACTAACCACAATCCTGGAGGTTGAGATATTTGATGTCTGGGGTATCGACTTTATGGGTACGTTTCCCTCTTCGTTCAACAATTTGTATATCATTGTGGCTGTAGATTATGTGTCAAAATGGGTTGAAGCAGCAGCGACACCCACCAATGATGCCAAGGTTGTGCTAAAGTTCCTTTGAAAAAATGTTTTCACAAGATTCGGAACTCTGCGTGCAATAATTAGCGATGAAGGGTCGCACTTTTGTAACAAGAACTTTAATGCCCTTCTTGCTAAATATGGGGTAACCCATAAAATTGCCACGGCCTATCATCCTCAAACAAGTGGTCAGGTGGAGGTATCCAATAGAGAGGTGAAAAGGATTTTAGAGAAGGTTGTCAACCCGGATAGAAAGGACTGGTCATTGAAGCTTGATGACGCCTTATGGGCGTATAGGACGGCATACAAAACTCCTATCGGGATGTCACCATATCAGCTTGTGTATGGGAAAGCATGTCATTTACCGGTGGAACTTGAACACAGTGCTTATTGGGCCATCCAGAAGCTAAACTTTGATTTGAATGCCGCGGGAGAGAAGCGCCTCTTACAACTCAATGAGATGGACGAGTTCCGGCTCCAGTCCTATGAGAATGTAAAGCTCTATAAGGAGAGAGTCAAGAGGTGGCACGACAAAAAAATAATCGATCGAAAGTTTGAGGTTGGACAACCCGTCCTACTTTACAACTCTAGGTTGAAGCTATTTCCCGGTAAACTCAAATCACGATGGTTAGGGCCATTCTATATCAACCATGTTTTCCCGCATGGTGCAATTGAACTGCGGGATGAGAAGACAAACCAATTGTTTAAGGTGAACGGACAAAGGATTAAGCACTATTGGGGTGGCGACATCGAGCGCCAAAATACCTCAATTAATCTCGTTGATCCGATATGAAGGGGGTATAGTCAGGCTGAGGACTTTAACTCAAGCGCTAATTGGGAGGCAACCCAATGTTTCATTTTATTGTTTAAGTCCAATTAATTTTTCTCTCTAAAAAAAAAATTTAGAGAAATATGATTTTTATCATTAATTGTTTCTAACTTTGTTAATTGTGTTGCTACGTGTAGGTATTTTCATCAAATTTTAGCATTTGAGCGAAGCATGTCAGCGAAACGCCGACAGCACGCCGGCAGCAGCACGCCCAGCAGCCCAGTCAGGCAGTAGGCGCGCGCGCCCCAGACGGAGCACATGAGCGCTGGCACTCGGCGTTGGCTTGGACGCTGGCAGGCCCCAGGCGCGGGCGCGGCGGGCGGGCACAGCAGGCGCTGGGCGCAGCGGGCGGGCGGATGAGCAGCAAGTGGCACGCGGGCTGGGCGCCCAGCAGGCGCGCGCGGGCGCGCCCCATGCTGTGCGGCCGCACCAGGCAGCTGGGACTTGATCTTTTAAAGCTTCATTTGGCTCATTTATTTCCACCCATTCTTATATCTCTCTCCTCCAACTCTTTAGCCAACTTGCATGCTTTGTTCCCAAACTAAAATTCGTGCATCATTACTTCAAATGGGCATCCAATCACGACAACCCATCATCAATTTCATCTTCTAACTTGGATTTCATCAAGAATTTGAAGGTTTTTGAAAAATTCTCATGGCTTTCCAAATGTTTTCCAAGTAAAGGTAAATAAGGGCTATAAATTGCAAATTTTTCTTGCTTGGGTGCTGTCTTTTGGAAGTTTTGATCTACAGGTACATAGCTAGATCCCATTGTAAGGCTTTGTGGAGGGTTAGGATTGCTATCCATTGCACTTACAACGGTGATTCTAAAGAGTGCACACCACTTGTTCGATCATTTGTCTAAGAGGGAATTCTTGGTTTTTTCGGGTAATTTGCTCGAGGCTTTTTCTGGTATGGCTCCCAAACGTCAATGTGGTGAATCTTCATCGTCCAAACCAACCAAAGCATATGACAAGAAAAAGTTCGTTAGTGCGGAGGCATCCGAGCGTTACCACACTATCATGGCCACTAAAACATTAATTCCTGAGAGGGGCATTCTTCCACACGAAACTAATGATTTTGGCATTGCTAACATAATTGAGGATAGGGGATGGCAGGTTTTCGCCACACAACCCGAGCCCGCATGTATATCAATCGTCCAGGAGTTTTATGCCAATGCAATGGAGGCTAACGATTATATAGTCATGGTTCGGGGCAAAATGGTGTCATTTGACAAGAGAAACATTGAAGATTATTATAAACTTCCTAGAAGCCATGGCACAGATGAGCTCACTAGGTTGGGAACCGAAAAGCCTAATTGGGATGAAATTATTGCAACCTTATGTAAGCCAGGCGCCCGGTGGACAATGAAAGGGGAAGAGCCACTGCATCTACGACAGAGTGATTTAAGCATGTATGGGGAAGACTTGGTTATACTTCATCAACGCTAAGCTTTGGCCAACCACCCACGTAACACAAGTGATTCCGATGCGGGCACTGATCTTATTTACCTTGGTTATGGGGCGTAGCATCAACGTGGGTAGACTGATTCGCAATTCCATAGTCCAAAATGCTAAAGGAAAGTCTACAGGTGGATTGCCACACCCATCACTGATTTGTGGTTTATGCAAGTTGGCAAAGGTCAAGTGGAACACCAATGAGATACTTCAACCCCCCTTGATGCCCATTGACAGCCTCACTATGCGCCATTATAAAGTTTGGAGGGGTGGAGTGCCGAAAGAGCATTGAGCTGGATACTTACCTTCGCTGCATCCTCATGACACTGAGGAAGATGAGGCCAACCCACCCCTTAACATCGAGCATCCTGAGCCATCTAACTCTTCAATTGACTTACTTATTGCTGAGATGTGTGAGCTTCGGCGCGAAAATCAGGAGATGAGGGCTGAGATGCAGCGGAATGCGCAAGAAAGAGAAAAGGAAGCTCGGGAGAAAGAACGTGAACATAGGCGCATGTCTAGGCGCATTAATCATTCAATTCAACAGGTCAATTCATTGTGTACTTATACTTCCGATTTTTATAATGCTACCACACAGGTGATCAACAACAACGGGTTCAATACCGGGCCCCTTGCAGTCCAATTCCCAACGGCACCTATGTTCCCGGAGTATGACCTTGATTCGAGTGATGATGCAACTGGAGGCAACCACGCAAATAGTAACAATGCGAATGGTGTTGCTTGATTGCCCTCAGTGAAGTTTTCTATTTTAATTCTGTCTTTTATAAACATCGAGGACTATGTTTATTTTAAGTTTGGGGGTGGTAGTATAATATAGTTATTTTGTTTCGTCTAAGTCGTGTCATGCTACAAGAACGGCCAATGATATTCTGCTGGTTATTGCGTTGTCATCTAAAGTAAGGCTTGAGCATGCTTAGTTACTTCTTAACATTTTGGCTAACCACTCTACTTTTGTTATTTCAGCTCCTCTTGCACACAGTGTACTTGTTTAGTTAGTTAGTATTGAGAAATCTCATTGACGTAAATGCTTGGGAGATTATACTTGAAATGTACTGAACTCACATCTGCAACCTTTTTTGCTTATTTTAGACTTTCATATAAGTTTGGGGGAATTACAAAAAAAAAATTATTATTGTTTGACCAAGTTTAACTACGTGGCCATTGCTACTCGAGTTAATAGATCCTCAGGGGTGTCTTTACACCTAATGCCCTAAAGCCATCTGGTTTGGGAGTCATTGATCAAACACTCGTTACATGGGTAGCTCTGAATAGCCTAATGTGATTAGACATTGCACAGTCATGCGATTAGTTAAGGTGAGACGGAGCGTAAAACGCACTCACCAGTGTGATTGCTCATTACTGCAATAATCCCTTGGAAACCCCACTTCTTTTATGGTCGTCTTGTTTGGTATTTATCAAGGTAATGATGAGTTTGTAGATTTATAGTATAATCCCTCATATATTGAGTTCATGCGTTAGCTCTTTCCTAACTCGCATAAATAGATAGCACACTCACACACACACACATTGCTGAGATCTTGAGTAAACGTGTGTTTAGAAATTTTGTTAAGTTGTAACTTTACGTTGTTCTTGGGCCCCTTTTGATCTTTTTCCTTTGAGGCCAATTCTTGGAGTCGTTCTCTTCTAATCCAGTTATTGTTTGTGTTCATCTTAATAAATTAGTATATCTCTATTTACTTGAGGACAAGCAAAGATTTAAGTTTGGGGGTATTTGATGAGTGTATTTTATACACACAATTTGGGTACTTTTGGCCTTGATAATTTGTAAGTATTTGGGTATTTTATATGGTTTTTATGTATTTTTATCTTATTTCTACATAAATTAGTTTTTAGTTATTTTTACATGTTTTATGTTGCTTTGATGCGTTTTTATTATGTTTGTAGGAATTGAGATAAGGACCGCTCGGATCGTTGTGTGTTGACTCAATGTCCGTGCATGGACGTCTGTGCCCGAATGGTAGTATGATGGAAATTTATGCTTGGCGACGCTCGGTGCTTAATTTGACAACACTTGGCAGTTGGGCGTGCACGGCGTCGGAAAACGTGCACGGCGTGCGGCGTCGGCCAAGCTACGTGGGCAAGCCCATGCCTAGATTCTCGTGTCCGGATGATAACACGGTGATAATTTATGTTTGGCGATGCTCGGGGCTTAATTTGATGACATTCGGAAGTTGGGCGTGCACGGCGTTGGGAAGCGTGCACGGCGTGCGGCGTAGACCAAGCCGCGGGCACGGCGTGCGGCAGGTGGGGCCCCAGCGTGCGGCCCAGGCGCTGGGCGCGGGCGCATGGGCGCGGCGTGCGGGCGCGCGCTGGGCGTGTGGGCGCTGGGCGCTCGGCAGCCTCGGCGTTGGGCGCGCGCGCGCGGGGGGCTCGGCGGACTCGGCAGCTCGGCAGTTGGGCGTGTGGCCAGCGTGCGGTCCCAAGTACCAACTATATATCGTCTCGATTTTATTTAGACAAATGATGAATTGAGTTTGTTTTGTTGTTTGGTAATAATTAAGATCATAATGATCAGAAGGTAGTATGGAGGAAATACAATACCGAAGAAGCTGCGTGGGAACTCGAAGAAAAGATGAACTCGTCTTTTGATGTACCTTGTGTGATGATTCCGTCCCCGGAATCCTTATAAGGGGGGAAGAATGTAACGATGAGAAATCGTGAAATCTTATAATTAGGTTTATGAATATTCATCTAATAAAATAAAGTTTTATGGATAATTATTATGTGTATATATGATGAATGAATGTATATGTGTGTTATATTTATTTTTTAGTAAGTGTAAATTAACCTAGTTGTGCAAGCCCTAGTGTTAAGCCAATTGGGAGAGTCCAAGAGAGGATTTGAGAAGTCTAAGGGTATGTAGGTTGGGGCCAACCTAAATCATAATAAAAGCTAAGCGTAATGAGATTGCATGTGATTAAAAGTCAAGTTAGTGACCTAGGCTGTGTGTTACGTGTTTGAACATAAGTGTTGTTTGGAATAAGAAAATAAAAAATTTTCAAGAAATAACGTTAAAATACTATTTACGCAGAAAATACTTTTTTATTTTTACAACTTTTTGTATTACGTCATAGCGTTTATATGAGGGATAAAGACGTAATCTCTATTTAAAAGTATAAAAGGGCAAAATCGACATCTTGGCTAATCGGATGAGTTAGGAAAGCTAGTTAGAAAGAAAACTAGAAACAAACTAAGTTTGGTCTAACTAAGGCTTGGTTGAGCCAAAGGTGAGCCAAGGTGATGAGGACATCCTTAGCTCGGAAACCCATGACAAAACCCAAGAGGACCCATTTCATTTACTACATGGACCCATTACAAGAGCTCGAGCTAAACGATTCAAAGAAGGACTTAACGGGATTATTCATGAACTATGGGACGAGGTTGGATCAAGTATAGAGGTTATAGAGTTGGAGTCCAAGCGTGTATGTACCCTGAACATGTTGTAAACGAAAGTAGCGGATCAGAAAATCAAAAGAAATCATGTTTGCATGGAACAGGATTCCCCGCCCTAGCGCGAGTTTCCAATTCATTTCTCCCGCCCCGGCGCCAACCTTTTGGTTCCTCGCCCCGGCACGAAAACAGAAGCCATTTCTGGCATCCCGGCGTGAAAATACAGACAAATCTGCCGCCCCAACACCAACCCCCTGTATCCAGCTTATAGATTTTGACTTTCTTAGATTGCGAGATTCCTTCCCCAAAACAGGGCTTTAGCTTATTTTCAGTTCCTTGTTTTTAGTATTGTTATTTTTCAACATTTGTGGATGTTTGCTTGATTCTAGATGGTTCTCTAGCTTAGTATAAATAGGCTTCATGTGTGTAATGAAGTTACACTTGAAATTTCCAACATTATCAATATTATTATGAGTTTGTTTCTCTACTTGTGGTTCTTTGAAGAATTCTTAAGTATCCCTTAGTTCTTCTTTAAGATTCATAATTGACTCATCATACAACCAATCATAGTTGTGCGTTGCATCTTCTACCGCATCAATCGTCGCTTGTATCAAGATTATCGCTTCAATATAAGCGAGGGGTCGAGGTGTCGTTGGTGTTCATCCAAATGCAAAATTCATTACGCAAGCAATTGTACCAAGATTACCGTCTACATATAGGCGAGGGGTTAAGGTGTTGCAAGCTATCCATCTTATCAACTTGTTAGAAACGATTCGGGCGACGACCACCTCACGCAAGCGTGTCGTGGAGTCCATCATTTGGTATCAAAGCTAAGTTTCCTATCAAGTTACTTATCTTTAAATTTTATTGTTGGATAGTAGTAAAAAAAAAAAGTAAATTGCAGAAAATTTTTAATTGTTGCTATTATTGGGATTTCATTTGAAAAGTCATATTTGGCGATTGTGAAATATTATTTGTATTCGTTTTCATAACAACAATTGTGTCTTGATAAGTTCTTATTGGATTGAAATTGGAAAATTGAGGTAATATTTGTGTGAATTCAAAAAAGAAACTATTAGAGAGAATTACGAGCGGAAAAAGGCAAGAGTAGTGAGATTATTAGAGGGTAAAAGCCTATTTGTGTGATACACGAGTGTTTCATACATTGTTTGAGCAAAACATGTAAGGGAGTGGTGAGGAACTTGTTTTCTACTAACCTTTGTTTTGCAGAGAATATGTCTAACACAAGAGATAAGACAATTGAAAATGAACCTTCTACATCGAATTTTGACCCAAAACTCATGATGGAAGCTATGATGAAAGAATTTTCCAGACAATTAGGGATGGTTATGGAGCAAGTGCATGATCGCATCGATTAGTTGAGTGACACTCGAGGGGAACAAACTCAAATCCCTCCGGGTGGGCGTCCGAAAGGAAAAGCCCAACAAAAGGAAGCTAGGCTAGAGGAGACAAATTACTATGATGAAAGGTTTAGCGAAGAAGAGGATTGAGAAACTGGTTTTATCCCTAAGAGACATGTTACAAGAGATAGACGCGGCCGAAATCGAGAGGATAACAACCTCAATAGCATCAAAATGAAAATTCCCACATTTCAAGGTCGAAGTGATCCCGAAGCATACTTAGAGTGGGAAAAGAAAATGAAGTGGATATTTGATTGTCACAACTACTCGGATCTCAAGAAAGTTAGAATTGCCGCTACAGAATTTTCAGAATATGCAGTTACTTGGTGGGATCAATTGATGACCAGCCGAATGAGGTGTAGAGAGCGTCCATAGAGACTTGGGTAGAAATGAAAGTTGTAATGACGAAGAGGTTCGTACTAAGCCACTACTACCGAGATCTGTTTCGAAATTTACAAAACTTAAAACAGGGAAGTAAGAGTGTGGAGGACTACTTCAAGGAGATGGAGATGTTAATGTCTAAGGCTGACATCGACGAGGATAACGAGGTAACCATGGCCCAATTTTTAGCAGGGTTAATTTGGGAAATTGTAGATTTGGTGGAGCGTCAACACTATGTGGTATTGGAAGATATGGTACACATGGCTATCAAAATAGAGAAACAGCTTAAGAGGAGAGGTGGCCAGCGAACTAATCCTACCACAGGATCATCATGGAAGTCCAATAATGTGAAATAGGAGGACAAGCCAACTGTTTTCAAACCAAAGACAGAAATCAAGCAGGGAACGACTACTCAAGGATTGCAAAGTAAAACCAATCAACCTTCTACTAGTCGTAATCGAGATATTATATGCTTTAAATGTCAAGGCAGGGGACATATTGCAAATCAATGCCCAAATCAAAGAACTATATTATTACTTGATAATGGAGAAGTGGAAACCGAGGAAGAAGATAGTGACAATGACTCTATGCCACCATTGGAGGAAGATAGAGAGGTTGTTATGCATGGTGAAGTGTTGGTTACACGAAGAATGCTTAGTACACAGGTAAAGGAAGAAAGCAGTGAACAAAGAGAAAATCTGTTTCATACTAGATGCATGGTGAATGGTAAGATCTGTTGTGTCGTGATTGATAGTGGGAGCTGTACGAATGTGGCAAGTATCACTATGGTGGAGAAACCGGGACTTACAACCTCAAAACATCCTCATCCATACCGATTGCAATGGCTCAATGACAGCGGCGACATCAAAGTTACCAAGTAAGTATCAGTTCCGTTTACAATTGGGAAGTATTTCGATGAGATTCTATATGATGTAGTTCCTATTCAGACGGGTCACTTACTACTTGGAAGACCTTGGCAGTTCGATCGGCGAGTAAAACATGATGGGTTTACTAATGAGTATTCTTTTGTTCACAATCAAAGGAAAATTATCTTGTGTCCTATGTCACCAAAACATGTGCATGAGGATCAAATGCATTTACAGAGAGACCACGAAAACAAAAAAATAAAAGAGAGAGAAAAAAAGAAAGGAGAAGAGAGAAAAATAAACATTTTTGCAAAAAGAGGTGATGTAAGGCGAGCTTTAGATTCTAAAAAGCCAATGATTATACTTCGGTATAAGGAGGCACTTTTGAATACTAACGCTAATAATATTTCTTTGTCTAGTGTTATTTCTGCTCTTTTACAGGATTATCAGGATGTATTTCCCGAAGAACTTCCACAGGGATTACCACCAGTTCGGGGAATTGAGCATCAAATTGACTTTGTCCCTGGTGCGACCATTCCAAACCGTCCGGCGTATCGAAACAACCCCGAGGAGACAAAGGAATTGCAGAGGCAAGTTGATGAGCTAATGGATAAAGGGTTCGTGATGGAAAGTATGAGTCCATGTGCAGTTCCAGTTATCTTAGTGCCCAAAAAAGATGGGAAGTGGCGTATGTGCATTGATTGTCGACTGGTGAATAACATCACGGTAAAATATCGACATCTCATTCCGAGATTAGATGATATGTTAGATGAATTACATGGATCATGTATATTTTCTAAAATTGATTTAAAAAGTGGTTATCATCATATTCGAATGCATGAAGGAGATGAATAGAAAACTACTTTTAAAATAAAATATGGGTTATATGAGTGGTTAGTTTTACCTTTTGGTTTAACCAATGCTCCTAGTACGTTCATGAGATTAATGAACCATGTTTTGCATTCCTTCATTGGGAAATTTGTAGTTGTCTACTTTGATAATATCTTGATCTACAGCAAGAATTTAGGTGAGCATGCATTGCATATAAAATCTGTCTTAAATGTACTTCGAAAAGAAAAATTGTATGCCAATATGGACAAATACACATTTTGTACGGATCGAGTTATGTTTCTTGGCTTTGTTGTCAGTGTGCAGGGAGCACAGGTTGATGAAGAGAAGATACATGCAATCCGAGAATGGCCAACCCCTACGGACGTTAGTCAAGTTCGTAGTTTTCATGGACTCGCAAGTTTCTATAGGCAGTTTGTAAGAAACTTCAGCGAAGTCACAGCACCACTTACCGAAGTAATCAAAAAGAGTGTTGGAATCAAGTGGGGTGATGCACAGGAAAAGGCGTTTAAATTGATTAAAGAAAAATTAACTATCGCTCATTTACTTGTATTGCCTAACTTTACTAAAACCTTTGAAATTGAATGTGATACTTCAGGTTTAGGAATTGGAGTTGTGCTGATGCAAGAAGGAAAACCAGTGGCATATTTCAGCAAGAAATTGAGTGGGGTAACTTTGAACTATCCTACTTATGACAAGGAGTTATATGCATTGGTTCGATCGTTGGAGACGTGGCAACATTACCTGTGGCCTAAAGAGTTCGTGATTCACACGGATCATGAATCGTTGAAGTATTTGAAAGGCCAGCACAAGGTGAACAAGAGACATGCACGATGGATGGATTTCATCCAGACATTTCCATATGTCATTCGGTATAAACAAGGTAAGGAAAATATCGTTGCAAATGTTCTTTCGAGAAGGTATGTGTTGTTAAATACTCTTGACACCAAATTACTTGATTTTGAACAAATCAAAGAATTATATGATAATGACCATGATTTCTATGAAGAGCTTAAAAATTGCAAAAAGAATGTTGCAGGTAAATACTTCAAGATGGATGGATGGATTCTTGTTTCGTGAGAATAGATTATGCATACCTGCATGTTCTTTACGTGAGTTATTGGTTAGAGAATCATATGGGGGTTGGTTTGATGGGACATTTTGGTGTTGATAAGACTTTATCTATTATAAAAGAACATTTCTATTGGCCCATATGAAACGAGATGTGGAAAGAATTTGTGATAGGTGTATTACCTGTCGTTAAGCTTAATCTCGTGTTCAACCCCATGGGTTATACACACCATTGCCTATTTCGAGTGAACCTTGGATTGATTTGTCTATGGACTTTGTGTTGGGTTTACCTAGATTTAAGCATGGTCATGATTCTATATTTGTGGTCGTGGATAGATTTTTGAAAATGACACATTTTATTCCATGTCACAAAACTGATGATGTATCACATGTTGCTGATTTATTCTTTCGAGATATTGTGCGTTTGCATGGCATGCCCCGAACCATTGTTTCGGATGGAGATGTTAAGTTCTTGAGCTATTTTTGGAAAACTTTGTGGTGTAAACTAGGAACTAAACTTCTATTTTCAACTACTTGTCATCCATAAACTGACGGTCAAACGGAAGTAGTTAATAGAACTCTATCTGCATTATTGAGGGCTATCATTAAAATAATATTAAGCTTTGGGAAGAATGTCTACCACATATTGAGTTTGCTTATAATAGATCTGTTCACTCTGCTACTAAATTCTCACCATTTGAAATTGTATATGGCTTTAATCCTTTAACACCATTGGATTTATCACCATTACCTATTTCCGAGTATACTAACATGGATGGCAAAAAAAACTGATTTTGTTAAGCAGATACATAAGAAGACAAGACTCAATATTGAGAAGAGGACGGACCAATATGCCAGACAGGCCAACAAGGGTCAGTGTCAAGTAATCTTCGAACCCGGGGATTGGGTATGGCTACACCTGCGTAAGGAAAGATTTCCTGCTCAAAGACGTTCGAAATTACTTCCAAGAGTAGATGGACCATTTCAAGTGCTTGAACGCATTAATGACAATGCTTACAAATTGGATTTACCGGTGAGTATATTATTAGCGCAACTTTTAATATTTATGATCTAAGCCTGTTTGATGTAGGTAACGATTTGAGGACAAATTCTTTTCAAGAGGAGATGTATAATGAGGACATCCTTAGCTCAGAAACCCATGATAAAACCCAAGAGGACCCATTGCATTTACCACTTGGACCCATTACAAGAGCTAAAGCTAAACGCTTCAAAGAAGGACTTAACGGGATGATTTATGAACTATGGGACGAGGTTAGATCAAGTACAGAGGTTATAGAGTTGGAGTCCAAGCGTGTATGTACCCTGAACATGTTACAAACGAAAGTAGCGGATCAGAAAATCAAAAGAAATCATGTTTGCATGGAACAGGATTCCCCGCCCCAGCGCGAAAATGCAGTACAAATCTGTTGCCCTGGTGCCAACCCCCTGTATCCAGCTTACAGATTTTGACTTTCTTGGATTACGGGATTCCTTCCCCAAAACAGGGCTTTAGCTTATTTTCAATTCCTTATTTTCAGTATTGTTGTTTTTCAGCATTTGTGGATTTTTGTTTGATTCTAGATGGTTCTCTAGCTTAGTATAAATAGGTTTCATGTGTGTAATGAAGTTACACTTGAAATTTCCAACATTATCAATATTATTGTGAGTTTGTTTCTCTACTTGTGGTTCTTTGAAGAATTCTTAAGTATCCCTTAGTTCTTCTTCGAGATTCATAATTGACTTATCATACAACCAATCATAGTTGTGTGTGGCGTCTTCTACCGCATCAATCGTCGATTATACCAAGATAACCGCTTTAATATAAGCGAGGGGTCGAGGTGTCATTGGTGTTCATCCAAACGCAGAATTCATTACGTAAGCAATTGTACCAAGATTATCGTCTGCATATAGGCGAGGGGTTAAGGTGTTGCAAGCTATCCATCTTATCAACTTGTTAGAAACGATCCGGACGACGACCACCTCACGCAAGCGTGTCGTGGAGTCCATCACAAGGGTTGAGCCAAGAAGCCAAGGGGGAAGCCAAAGGACAACTTACTATAAGTGGTAAGTTTCACTTTTCAAGCAACTATCCCATCCCCCGCCAAAATTAAAGTCTTCTTGCACTCATGGTGTTCCTCTATGTTTTAACTTTGGTTAGTTAACTTGATAGGTGGTTAGGTTAACTAGGGGGTGGTTAGTAAGATTATGAGAGGTGAGGGGATTGATCATGACAAGACCTAAGTTAGGCGATCAACTTGTAAGCCTTACAAGAGTTGTCTTAATGACCATTCTATCCTAACTCTTGGGTTTGCTATAAATAGAAGCCCTCTCCTTCATTAAATCCTACCAATTCACCAATCTAAGAGAAGAAACTCTAGAGAAATTGAGAGAGAGGGGGGAGCTCAGAAATTTCAAGGAAGAAGGAAGAGGAATAGTAAGCTAGCAATCATCTAGCAAGTAAAGAAGAGAACCAAAAAAGTACTCAAGAACCCTAACTCTAAAACCATTTCTTTTAAGCTTTATAATATGCTTGTTGGTTATTTTTTGTGGTTTCATGGAGGATCGTGGTGGATCCGATGGTATAAGGTGGTGTATGATGGTGGTTATATGTTTAAAACCATGGTAATATGCATGAAACTAGAAGATAACTAAAACCATAGTAAAACTAGTTCATATACTATTTTTCAAGCAAGAATAATTCGATGTGTACAATTTATTTTTGAGTTCCAAAAAGATGAGTTGATACTCTTAAGAGTTATGTAAACGACCCAATTGGAACGAAGTTAAAATCCATTGTAATGAATTTATCGCAAATTTTCTAGTAAAGCATGCTAAAATTGAAAACCTAGGACATGTGTGACTTTCGGGCCATTTTTGTGGCTAGTTAACGCTTTCAGAAAATTTTGATTTTCTGGGGTTTTTTTAGAGCATAGAATTAGTAAGCCCTAGGCTCAAGAACGGATTGTGATTAATGATTAGAAATAACTAAACTAAAACTAAGATTAAAAACTAACACAAAGGTTAAAATTCAGATGTAAAAGTTTAGGACTACAATATCCCCAATAAATCAAATAACCAAATCATCCAATTATTAAGTTCAATAGAGTTATTAACAGGAATTCAAAATTATTTATAAGCCCTTTTCCCAAGTGATCAAATAAAATTATCTAACTCAACTAATTCTGCGACATTCCTATGCAAAATAAAAGAATCAAATTCATTAAGTACCAATTCCCAAAAGTTACATGCAGCGAAAAGAGATATCCATATTCAATTCACAACCCTAGTTATTCATCCCATGCAAATAACTAAGAATACATGCTACTATATTTAGATCTAACCCTAGATTTCATCTTCCGAATTCACCTAGAGTATCCTGCTAATTGTTGGTTAGACAATTAATCAATAAACGTAAAATACGATAGACAACTCAATATGAATGAATAATTGGAATCAAATAAATAATTAATCCATAAACATAAAAGGTTCAATTGCGGTCTTAATTATAAATTTAGCTCATAACTGAAAAGGAAATCAAATTATTAAAATAATCCATTATGTTCGAGAATACAAAAATTAAAGG
This sequence comes from Aralia elata, assembly GCA_034770075.1. Taxonomy (NCBI): domain Eukaryota; kingdom Viridiplantae; phylum Streptophyta; class Magnoliopsida; order Apiales; family Araliaceae; genus Aralia; species Aralia elata. Next base: position 68,309,653 of record CM068377.1, read on the forward strand.
AGAACGGAAGAGATAAGAATCTGTGTTTATGCGCGATCTTCACTTTGGCCTTCAATCCTTGCAATCCTTCCTTTGAATTCTTCTTCAGATTCGAAAATAAACCTTCTTCTATTTCTATTCTACTCTAATCTACTACTAATTATGTTCCTCCCCTAGTTATATGCCTCACATCATGTTTTTATAGGTTACAAGTCCAATTCCTAAGCTTATGAGAAAAAATAATCCAATTTGGAGTCAAAAACATCCAAAAACGCGTCCCCGCTTGATCTGGCCTGAACCCGAGCGCCCCGGCGCTGCTCATGGTGCTGGAAATCTGTATCCTAGAGCCCCGGCGCTGGAACATTTTCTGAAATTTTCTACTTCGACGTATGTTGGTAAAATGGCCATAACTCTCTCATCCGAACTCCGATTGAGACGATTCAAGAGGCTCCGGAAAGCTAAGAAGTAGCTCTACAACTTTCATTCTTTGAGTTTTGAGAGATACAGGCTGGAGCTAGGTTCAAATAGAGCTTAAAGTGGCAGTTATGTAAATGGTAACTCCAAACTGTGATCTCAGTTGATAAAAATGCCATAACTTTTGATCCTGGAGGATTTACAGGACGTACCACCTATCAAATCGAAGCTCTCGACGAGCTCTACAATAAAATTAAAATCCTAAGCCATGAACATGCATCTAACTTTGTATTTAAAACCTTTCAATCTTCCATTCTTACATTTGCTTGAATATTTTACTCCAAAAGATGTTCAAATTGCATTTCCTTGCTTCTTCCTACAAAATAATATAAAAACACTATAAATATCAAATAATAACTTAAAATACTTAAGAACTCACAAATTATCAAGCCAAACGTACTCAATTCGTAGGTATAAAACTCACTCATCAAATACCCCCAAACTTAAATTTTTGCTTGTCCTCAAGCAAAATACTAAGAACATCAACTATAACAAATAACTAACAACTAACTCGAGCAAGAAATCAATATAAATCTGAACAATGGCCTCAAAGATTTCATTAACACGATAACTCAAACAAAATTTCAAGAACATGCAAAGATTATAATTCCAACCTAATCATCAGTTCCACATCTACTCATGATCCTTTAAGTGCGTGTGTGCATCCAAATGTTCAAACTTGTCATGACTCAGATATGAAAATAGTATGCATACAAGCCAATCATATTTGATATGATGTAGCATATACTTTGTAATCTTATTCGGTTATTAATAAAAGAATTAATTTATTAAAGGCATTTTCATTATCTACATGATGTTGTTATATTAAGTGTGATAAACCCATATTTTTGAGCAATTCTTTTAGAATAATAATGATGATGATCATGCTAATGAGATCTAAATTCTAGATAGCTTAAAACTAAAATCGTTCCTAATCGTTGGATTACTAAAAGGGGATTAGTGAATCCGAATATATTAGTACATACTTTGTTTGCTCTTAGGAAGAGGATGATTGATCTCATAATCATTTATGTGGAGACACTAAAGCAAGTATGTAGGTGCTTATTGGAGAATAAGTTCACTGAACGTGGCTCGTTAAAGGAATACCTAATGGAGTTTTACTTGTCTGTCAATACGAAATCCTTAAGTGATAGTAGTACAAGTGATCCTTATAATATATCAAAGGGTATGATTGGGTATAATAAGTTGTATATGGAGATAGGTGAATGGTCAACAAAGAACCTACCACTTCTAGTAAAAGGAGAGAATGTCCTATGTGATTCGATAAATGACAACTCAGAAGTCTTTGGCCAAAGCAGAATGAAATTAGAAAGGTGTTTCTAATTTGCATTAATCAGAGTTGTGCATTTGAGAATCGAAATACATATAATTAAATAAAATAAAACTTGACAGTAATTCAATGTCTTATATTTAATTGGGACATTGTATGGTAGAAGGATTGAATTGTACGGCAACTATTTACTGAAAGCTTCTTTTGTGATTAATGTTTAAATCTATATTATCTGGAAAGTCGTTGATCGCTAAGGAGGCTTACCCTTATTGTAGAATAAATATTATTTATTTAAATGAATTAAATAGTTTAATTTATTTATTTAAATAAGATTAGAATTGTTTTAATTGATTTATTCATGACCGGTTTAATATGGAGAACCTAAAGGGTCACACCGCAAAAGGAAAATATTTATTTAAGAAGTAAATGGCATAATCGTAATAATAAGTTAAGTGTATTTAATTTAATCTATGGAGATAGAATAAATTAAATAGCTTAATATTTATTATTTAATATTTTAAAAATATTAAATATAAATTAATAAGAGGAGTCTTATTATTATTATTAGCATTATTATTTAATTCCTAAAAGGGTTTGAGATTTAATTAATAGAAGTACTCTCATAAATTTCTAATTGGATTAGGAGTTTAATTAATTAAAGGAGTTTAATTAGAATAAAAAATCTAATCCTAAATAGTTTAAGAGGGTTCCCTATATCTATAAATAAGAGGAGTCTTATCATGATTTAGGGTTACACACTCTTTCATAAGAATTGGAGAGAGAGTACTTATAATTTCTATAGAGATAGAAATTAGGGTTTTGTCAACACCCATCTTCTTGAATACATATTATTCCTTGATGGATCACCTCTAGAGGCCAAACACTTGGGTGGTTAACGTTGATCAAAAGAAGGAATCTAATCGGTGGAATTGAAGGAGAACGCGAAGGATTTAGAGTTGAACTTGTACCCGAGGAAGCACGGCTCTACGAGGGTATAATTGTTATTCTCTATCTCTTTCGTTTAATTGATAATTGAGCATAAGGAAAGATCATGGTGATGGTTTTTATAAAATTTTAAAATCTGATTTTATCGCGCTTCCGCTATATTTGTGTAATATGATTGCATGTTAGCGTTATATACAAACCTAACAAGATAAGACCATATAAACAAATACTCATAAAAGATTTTCAAAATCAACTCTAAAAACCTTCTTATCACATCAATCTCTGCTAATAAAGACAAAACATAAAATTTAGAGGATCAAAAAGATATCTCATATATTTAAGCACACTTGAACCCTTCCCAAGTATTTTAAAAAAATCTTCTTCTTCTTTTTTTCTTTTTAGTGAGTGCATTTTATACTCCCTCTCACTTTCTTTTGAACGAATGCGTTTTACGCTCCATCTCGTTTTCTCTCGCACGAGTGCGTTTTACGCTCCTTCTCATACCTATGTTTATGGGTGAGTGTGTTTTACGCTCCATCTCAACCCACCACATGATTCATCATTCCAACTCAGGAAGGTTCTAATTTTTTAAAATTTTCAATAATCCAAGATTTCTCCCAAACTTATGTTAATGCCTAAATTTCTGTTTCAAATGATGCTCAAATAAATTTTTTCAGTTTCAATGAAATCTTTCATAAGCATTCAACCGATTTTATTTTCCTTAAGACACAACTAGCTAAACAGATGGATATGTGCATATAAGTGCAAAAGATCACAAACAATGTAAACCCAACTCATAAGTTAAAATATAAACTAAGCATGTTTTTCAATCAAATTTAAATCAAACTATTGCTCACCTATCCTAAAAACATACTAACTAACATACAAATCTAATAACATAACACACTCAAATACCAAATCAAATAAAAACTAAAAACACACCCCCAAACTTAAGCTAGACATTGTCCTTAATGGCTAAAATAGAAAAAAATAAAACAATGGACGTCCCTGAAAATATAGCAATGTTCCTCCTTGTCTGCTAAGTCTGAAGAATAGGCTAGGCGCATTAGAATGAGTAAGGTACTACACTTGAATTGGACTCGAATAACCTGTAAACACATAAGAAGCAAGTTTATTAAATTCTAATGAATGCAAATTTATTAACTACTATGAAACCTAATAAAATAAATAAAAACTAAAAACTAAAAATTAAACTTGGGTTGCCTCCCAATAAGCGCTTGTTTTATAGTCTCAGCCTGACTGCTTCAATTTTCTATCTAATTCCCCTTCGATAATTGAGTAACCCTCCATCCATTAGTAATAATGTAACTTTCGAGGGCTTCGCTTCTGTAAGAGTCATTGTTTCAAATTCACCTAACTTATTCTTTTTAGATAGAATCTCCTCTATGAACTTCAAGTAGCTAGGCATTTGCCCAATTGTGTCTCTGAATGGAATATAGACTTGAACCTCTTTAAGCACAACTGGAGCTTTATTTAACGTCTCATGGTCCCTTCTTTCATTCCACCATGGCCCCAAATTTATGTTAACTCCATTGTCATATAGAGCCTTGCCGATGATATGACTACCAATTGGGCACGGGATCGCAAAACTACTCGAATCCTTGAGCTTTGGCGGAGAAGGTACATGGGGCACTAACAAAATCAGCTCATCAGCGTTAGAACTCAAGGATAGATCTTCTTCGGTTGTATTTTCTTGATCCCCACTTATCTCCTTCATATCAGAATCATCGTCAATTAGCACTTCCGATGGCAGCTTTGGTGCGGGCAATCCATCAGTCTCGGGAACCATGTCACTGGGCCATGCACAATGATAACTATTGTTGAAGGCGTTGATAAGTTGTCACATTCGGTTCTTAAGATTTCGAATCGACACTGCTTGGCTTTTTATATTTAAATCCACTTGGTTCAACAACCGATCCTGATCACTCATTCTTTTGTCCGTATCTGTAATGAACTTCGCCAAGGCTTCCTCTAAACTCAGTTTCCTTTCCTTTTCATGTGGATGGGCTGGAACCTGAAATTCTGGAGTGTATGATTGGCTTAGAGCAAAGGTTTGGACTTGATTATTATGGCTCCATGAAAAATCTGGGTGATACCCCCAATCTTGATGATAGTTGTTGGGATAGGCATAATTATTGGGGTAGTCACCGCCATACTGTAACGACTCAAAACTGATGGTGCATTGATGACTCGGATGGTTTCCAGCACAATAATCACAAATCACGCTACACTTTGAATAGGTTGTACTGCTAAAGTGTCAAACTTCCTCGAAAGTGTCTCTATCTGTGCTGACAATTCATCGAGTTCATAAATCCCTGCCGCTTTTGGATGAGTCATTCTCGTATAAGGCCACTGATGGTCATAGTTGCCCATAGTGCCTGAAAAGGAAGTAAAATAGAAAAACAAATAAATAAATAAAATGTTTAAATTAAGATTAATTTGATTAAAATTAATATTGGCAAAAATTATTATATTAATTCCCCCGCAACGGCACCAAAAACTTGTTGTCCAATCTAGATAATGACAATTACGTGCAAGTATACACAGTCAATAAGTAATAAAGTGATAAAAGAGTGTCTAACCCACAGAGAATTCTTTAATAATATTTCCCAACTACTAATGTTTACCAATTCAATCTTATTTAAACAATCGCAAATTGTGATTAATGATTAGAAATAATTAAACTAAAACTAAGACTAAAAACTAACACAAAAGTTGAAATTCAAATATAAAAGTTTAAGACTATAATATCTCCACTTATGCAATATAAATCAATTAACCAAATCATCCAATTATTAAGTTCAATAGAGTTGTTAACAGGAATTCAAAATTATTTATAAGCCCTTTCCCAAGTGATCAAATAAAATTATCTAACTCAATTAATCCTGCGATATTCCTATGCAAAATAAAAGAATCAAATTCATTAAGTATCAATTCCCAAAAGTTACATGTAGCGAAAAGAGATATCTCTATTCAATTCACAACCCTAATTATTCATCCCATGCAAATAACTAAGAATACATGCTACCATATTTAGATCTAACCCTAGATTTTATCTTCCGAATTCACCTAGAGTACCCACTAATTATTGGCCAGACAATTAATCAATAAACGCAAAATACGATAGACAACTCAATATGAATGAATAATTGAAATCAAATAAATAATTAATCCATAAACATAAAATGTTCAATTGCAGTCTTAATTATAAATTTAACTCATAACTGAAAAAGAAATCAAATTATTAAAATAATCCATCATGTTCAAGAATACAAAAATTAAAGGAGAAAGGAAGAGATAAGAATCTGTGTTTATGCGCGATCTTCACTTTGGCCTTCAATCCTTGCAATCTTTCCTTTGAATTCTTCTGCAGAATCGAAAATAAATCTTCTTCCATTTCTATTCTACTCTAATCTACTACTAATTATGTTGCTCCCCTAGTTATATGTCTCACATCATGTATTTATAGGCTATAAGTCCAATTCCTAAGCTTATGAGAAAAAATAATCCAATTTGGAGTCAAAAACATCCAAAAACGCGTCCCCGCTTGATCTGGCCCGACCCTAAGCGCCCCGGTGCTGCTCACGGCGCTGGAAATCTATATCCTAGCACCTCGGCGCTAGAAATGAACTATAAATGGGCGCCCCGGCGCTGGAACATTTTCTGAAATTTTCTGTTTCGACGTCTGTTGGTAAAATGGTCATCTCTCTCATTCGAACTCCGATTCGGACGATTCAAGAGGCTTCGAAAAGCTAAGAAGTAACTCTACAACTTTCATTCTTTGAGTTTTGAGAGATACAGGCTAGAACTAGGTTCAAATTGAGCTTAAAGTGGCTGCTATGTAAATGGCAACTCCAAACTGTGATCTCGGTTAATAAAAATGTCATAACTTTTGATCCGGGAGGAGTTACGGGATGTACCACCTATCAAATCGAAGCTCTCGACGAGCTCTAATATAAAATTTAAATCTCAAGCCATGAACATGTATCCAACTTTGTATTGAAAACCCTTCAATCTTCTGAATTGCATTTCCTTGCTTCTTCCTACAAAATAACATAAAAACACTATAAATATCAAATAATAACTTAAATACTTAAAAACTCACAAATTATCAAGTCAAACGTACTCAATTCGTAGGTATAAAACTCACTCATCAAAAATTAATTTGTAATATTTTTAAACTCAAAATTGACATGATTCATTTAAATTTTTAAAATAATTAATTTTATAACTAGTAGTACTTTTTACGTAGTTTATAATTTTCATAATTGTACTCACATAAATTAAATGAATTTATGTTAATTTTGAATTTAAAAATATTTAAAATTGACTTTTTAAAAGTCAATATTAATCTTATAATTTGGAACGAATGGAGTATGTAATATATGTTGGTCCCAAAGGCTTAAAGAAGACTAGAGGGCGGTTAATATTCTTATTCAAAAACACAGATTAATTTACCAAGTTATAAAGACCACTTCTAGATTTTTTTTCAGAAAGCAAGTTGATGTGGTTGTGCACTACTAAACACCAATGAAACAGTGATAAACAAAGTAAGCAAATAAAGCAAAGACATAATTTTCAAGTTTAAGATGATAAAAAAAACCCAAATATTAAGTTTAAGATAATGAAAAACTCCAAGTATACTCTTCTTTCTTACGCTGTGTCTGAGAGTTTTAATGAGAAAAACAGAAAAGAAAGTTGGAGAAAAGTTTGATAATTTTCTTTAATCTATCTGTCTGAGAGTTTATAAAGAGAAAGGAAAGTGAGATGATATATTTTTTTTATTCGTCTGGAAGTTGAGAAGAAAAGAAAATTTTAGTTTACTAATCTACCCTTATATAAATGCACATATAAGAAGATGATGATTGCATAATATCCCAATTAACTTTAATTTAATTTTCCTCATCATCTTGTAATCATTTAGGTTTTTATTTATGAACACCCATATGTATATAAGTTTGTATGTATAATATCAGTTCTACAATTTCTTAAAGGGAGCTAATATTTTCACACTCTTTTTTGATAATTCCACACTGTGGTTCCCACATATTTGCTAAAATGTCTAATTTACCCTGCTTCTCTTCCTCTCTTTTCCCCTTCTTCTTCCTCTTCCTCCGCATCCAAAACCATCTTTTTCATATCCTCCTTAATTAATTTCAATTGTTCTTCCTGTCATCCGTCACGGAGTAATCACTCATGCCGAAATCATCCCCATCTTGCACATCAAACGTACAAAGTCAATAAACCGTAGTCTTCACTGCAGAACCACCGAGTTTTAATTTTCAGATCCACAAATCAAATTGATGATCCAAACGATTCCGATCCACCATAAATTTTAGCCACCGTTGCGATTGTCCGGTGACTCGCAAGCTCAAATGGCTGGATTGGATGGAGTTTGAGTCGAGATTTTTAGAAGTCTCCAACTGTGCCCGAACATGGTATTGGGCTACAGGTTTTGAGGATTTTTTTTTGCCACTCTTCTGTTGTTTGTGGTATTGGGTTACAGGTTTTGAGGATTTTTTTTACAACTCTTTTGTTGTTTTGTGGTATTGGGCTACAGGTTTTGAGGATTTTTTTTTTTTGCAACTCTTTGTTGTTTTTGTGGATATATCGTTGTTTGAGAAGTACCCACAAGTTTATGATGATTTTGGTTCTATTTTTCGATTGGTTTTGAAGAACAACAACTCTAACTAATGTTCCAAAATTTTACAGGTACATGAAACATTCCTATTCTTGTGCTCATTGCTTATTATCTTCTTCTTCAGATCCTCCCACAAATAGCCTACTTGGCCTTAGCATTGATGTGCTTGATATATCTTATAGGTGTTATGACTCTTCAGTGAATGCACTTCCCTGTTATACCCCTGAATTCGTTGAATCTATTTCGAAAGAGATATCAATGATATGGGAATCCTCCAAATTTCTTAGGCTTTGGATTTTTCATCCGTACAACTGTGTATATTTCCCAGTGAATTGTTGCAGCTAGTTAACTTGAGGTACTTAGAAGTTAAGTTTACTTACGGAAGCCCCCAGAATTTGTTTCAGACCTCATGTTTTGAACATTAATTAGAGTTGCAAGATGGGGATGATTTCGGCATGAGTGATTACTCTGTGACGGATGACAGGAAGAGCAATTGAAATTAATTAAGGAGGAGATGAAAAAGATGGTTTTGGATGCGGAGGAAGAGGAGGAAGGGAGAGGAAGAGAGAGGAAGAGAAGCAGGGTAAATTGGATATTTTAGCAAATATGTGGGAACCGCAGTGTGGAAATATCAAAAAAAAGTGTGAAAATATCATCTCCCTTTCTTAAATTGTTCAACTTTTAGGTATTTGGGTTGTTCACGTTTTCTATATTATCGATAGAATATGTGTAATTGAGTGTGTTTAAGTGTGTTTTGCAGCAGCTCTACAATGGAGATGAAGAAGAGGGGCCGTTGCCGCGACTTGTGAAAGAAAAGGGCGAAACTGATATGGTAGTAAACCCTAGGATACAATTGGAATTAAATTGTATTCCCTTAAAAATTTAAGGACAAAAGTGATATTATAAAAATATTACTGATCAAGTTTTCTTTTCTCTCCAAATCTTCTCAATTTTGAGAGAAATTGAGACCCTTTTTCCTCAACTTTCTTTTCTTTTCTCTCCCAAAAAAAACTCCAAGACACCCATTAAGTTTTATTTTCTCCACCTTTTTTTTCTCTCCTCTCCTATTTCAAACTCCTAGACTGGGTGTAAGTGAAGGATCCTGCACCAAGAATGACTCATTTAGAAGTTAGAATCTAGAGTACATAGTACAAGTTTCACTAAGAAACTAGGAACAGTTAGTTCAAAATCTGGATTATAAGAATCTACAGAATAATGTCTTAAATATTGAAGCATGACATGTAAATCTAGGTTAATATTCATTAGTAATTTTTATCTTTTATCCAAATTCAAGTGGATCATGTTCATGCCATAGTGATGTCTAAGTTTTGACCATTAACAAACAATCTTGGATGAAGAAAAATATTGAGGATTTAAAGAAATTAAACCAATATGCAGCACAATGTCTCATGTATCACATATTCATCACATCCTTGCACAAATCCAATTCAATATTAGTCGAAGGAGCTTCCATATTGCTTTGTATGCATCAAATGGTATGAAATGGGTAGTGGTTTAAAATGAGACAGATTAAACACAAACAAACTTGTGTGTCCTACACTTCATACGACATAGTTTTAATTGACAAATTGATAAAATATCAAAACAACCATTAATAAAAATGATAAAATACTAAAAACACCATTAATAAAATCTTTTAAAATAATAAGACACGTATGAGTTTGTGTGTGTTTAAGACAAACGCCCCCTTTTTTCATATATACACACACAAAAACAAATGACAAAATCCCTTTGGTATTAATTAAACCCACCCATCATAGGAATATATCTCAGTTCTATGAACCCTTAATGGGAGATAGATGGAGCCGAAGTAACTCTGATAACATAATATCCATATTTTGCGCATGTGGGCATTTTTGTATTGCTAAAGGACTTGTAAGGTTGTCTATGTTAAAGAAAAGGCGGCAAACTAATGCTAGTAGTTCAATTCCCAGTCATAAGGTTGATATACCACTTTCAACTGACTGTCGGCAAGCAATTCCAGCAAAGCTTGAGACTCTGTCGTCTCCAAGTAGTTGGCAGCATGTTTAAGTACCTCAACCTCATTTTTCCCAAAATCCACACTGTACCTGAGATACCATAAACGAAATCGTGTTATCCTAAAGGAAATAGCTTGAGATGACAGTTCATATTCTCACAGAACTAGAAAATTCAAAATATTTGTGGGGACTGCTCCTATATAACACTTACCATTTGAGCATTTTACTGACCGATGCAACCTTGGCATTTACATCAAGAATGAGTCCCCCATTTCTTAAAAAGTTACGAGCAGCCTCCACCAATTCTTTATCAATGTTGCCAGGCGAGTAGCATTGGAGAGCAGGCCCAGATCGATTTCCGCAGACAATAGAGAAGTGAATAAGAGGCTCTGGGTAAGTAAGAGCGACCTGATCATAGAGACACAGACAGGTAGAAAAAGAAAGAGTGCAAGTCAAAATAACAGCCATTTAAAAGCCAAGTACTTCAAGATTACAGTAAAATTCTATCAAAACTATGCCTCTTGCAATTAAATAAGAACCACCAAAGTACTTTCGACACATACAGTTGGCCAGCAAAAGAAACGGAAAGGAGTTGTTTGATAGCATACAATCAGTCTCCTGTATACATGCATAAACTTTTAACAAGTTGGTGCTTCAAACTCTCAATCCCCTTCCCTTACCATCCAGTAACTTTTCCTGATCCTCAGACGCAAACAGCCTCAGATTAGAAAGCACAGCAGTCAAAATGGAAGGAAAGTTCCTGGTTTTAAATAGCACAACTAGTGAAATAATTCCTGGAAAGTTAGAAAACATCTCTCGCACATCCCCACATACCCAGACTCCCACACCCCCATCCTTGCTAAGCAAATTTCAGAATGTACTAGCAATTCAAGCACAGGAAAATTTAGATACCTATAATCCTGCCAGAATTTCATTAAAAAATTAAAACCACGAGCGTTTTCATTTCAAAATTATTACCAATAGCAGACATGTTTAGGATATGTACTATTTCAAGCACTGGTTTTGTATTTTTTACTATTTTAAGGTTAGAAGCATACGTAAAAGAATAAGTGTGTATCAAAGCCTTGACCAAAACAGGGTTGTCATCAATCCCCAACCCCCAGCTTAAAACAGTATTTTCTCAATCATATACAATCAGTATATCTCAAGTCAACAATCAGGTTATAATGTGCAATTGGAGTCTCACCCTTAGAGCTAGATCAAATAAGTTCACTGACTAAATTTATGACGACAAAGCATGCGGATTGTTATAGGATTCAGGTAATCCAGATGGGAAATGACAAAAAGTAGTAATAAATAAATAAACAGGACAGATAGTATGACTATCTAACCTTTAAACGTTTATCTTTTACACCAAATGGCTTGATGAGATTGTATGGTGGCCTCTGATTAGCCCGTAATATGCCATTGTGAATCGCTGAAAGTGAATATGTACACCCACCAATAACATATTTAAATTCTCCTAGCAATTTTCTTCGCTCAAGTGCTCCAGTTGGATGACCCCATACCAGTATTGCATGAATGGCCATCATATTATACAGATTTATAAAGAAGCCAAGTTTCTCCTCCCTAGGCATATCCGGTAGCTCTACCCTTTGAAGCTCCTCAATTATCCTTAAGTACCTAGAAAAAACTATTCTTAGTTGATATCAGGGACTTAAATCAGTGCAGTAAGTTTATCCATATATTTTAGACTTTTAGTACTACAACAAACCTTGCAAATTCCTCACTTCCATGGATACTTCTATAATCAACATGCTTTCCATCTTCAGATGTGTAGGCTTCACAAATTGCATATGACAAAAATCTCAGTCTTGATGAAATTTCAATTATGGGCTTTGGCTTGACTTCAATTATACCCCTTGGGATGTTTTGACATTGAGAAACAATAGGATCATGGTCCAGAAACCGATACAAGTGGTTGCCATCCTCAAACACATTCTCACTAATAAATAAATTTAGAAAAAAAAAACAAAAAGCAATTACTGATGAAGATAAAATATGTAAACTAAGAGAGGAGTGTACTCAAAAAATATTGAGATCAAAGAAAAGATGACTTAGGGTACTCACTCAAGAACATGTCGAAGGAAGAGTTTGCGTGCAAGCTTTCGACCAAATTCAACGGCCTATTCCAGAACACAAATTAAGATAAATGGTTAACACTGACATGATCAAGATAGAAAATGCACAAGATCAGATGCAGGTTTCCATGTCTTACCAAATGGCTGGCTGTTCATACTGACATTTGCTATTGATTACCTATATTATCTTGGGTTAGAAATTTAATGATCTAAAGCAAAATGAAATTGATTCATCTACTTGGGAAAAAGCTTAAACCCAATTTACAAGGATGTTCAAGTAAATCTGAACAACTAAATACGTTCTCAAGCCAGGATTGAGTTGATTTGATTAAATAAATATTAGAATAAAGCCAAACGCTTATTCATGTCATCTAGTTTCAGTAAAGTTAGAGCTCTGACACTCCAACTTGTATTTAATTCAAAGCTTAAGCAGAAACTATAAGGATGTCCAATCTGTAGTCGTTTTCTAATATACTGTCCTCGGTAATTGTAAAATATTTTAGTTATCAAAACGTGAACTTCATTTCGGTTAGGCTTAAACATGAATAATTTTAATTAGTCAAGGCATACACTTCAGAATTAGGATTAGGATTGTCCTTGCAATTCTTATCTAGCAGACAATTAATCACTCTCTCAGTATGAAAGAACCACTTCGAACTATGAAAACTGTGAACAAACCACTTGGAAAAATTGAAAATAAACTAGCTACTAACCTCTTCCCTTTCCAAGTACTGATCTTCTGACAAGAAATCTACGGCTTCTGAACCCAGAAAACAGTTGGTAATCCTACGTATTTTATAGAACCTATCCCTAACAACAATAATGTTTTTCATTTTTTGCACGATCACTGCTAACTCATCAACACTTCCGCTACTGGAAACATCATCTTCACCAGAAAGTGGCGGTATGGGGGCTTCAAATGATGGTCCTTCGGTAACTACATACTCGATCTTCTCATCCAGCTTGCCAGAATCATCCAAACCCTTCAGCTCAGTTAATCCTCCTACATTGACTTCATTAAAGAACACTCTAGGAACAGCAGAAGACCCTGACATCTTCTCCAGTTCCATCTTTCTGCTGGGATACACATCAAGATTGATCTCAACATATCTGAGCCTTCTCATATGCAGAAATATCCTTGCCGCTTTACAATCCGGGCATCCTAACCTTGTATATAATAGAATTCTTCCTTTCATGGGTATTGGTTGTACTGATTCTTCAATGAACTCCTGGATTGTTTTGTTTTCTACATCAGTATCACGTGAAATCCCAATCAAGCTAAAAGGATTCCAGCCAGATTTCTCTGCTGTTTGCTGATATACTTCTTGGGCTTCGCTACCTTTCCGGGGATTTATGACCTCCTTACTACTGCTATTGTTGTTAGAGTTCTTGTCTTCTCCATCATGGAAGTTCTCTCCATCGTCACTTTTCCCAGAAAGACGACGTAGAACACTAGAAACTGCAACACTACTCTTTGCACGAACAAAGTTTTTCAGTGCCACTGCTTTCTCAGGCCAAGCAGATCTCGGTGTCTCTTGGTCAAGATCTATGCAACGGGTAGAAGTCCTGTTAGCTTCCACGCCAGGAACCTCAGTTCCATCAAATACAGGCTCCTCTTCCTCATCATAAAGAATTTCATGTAAATTTTTCTTTATTCCTTCTGAGCTTTCAGACTGCAATCTCACACTCTCGTCTGTCTTAGCAAGTACCTTTTCATTATCCGCTTCAGAACTTTCTGCACTGTCGTTAAGTAAAATGGTTCCTCTATGTACTTCCACTTGGTTTACTTTCTGAACATCATGTTTCTCACTTTCCTGCTTAGTATCTGTATGTGCCCCTTGGTCTTCTTTCTGAATATCAGTTTTCTCACCATCCAGCTTCTCATTAGCTAGATGAATTAACGTACTTTTATCTGAAGAGATTTCCTTTTCCTGGTCCTCTTTTTGCAGATCAGTAGTATACCCCTCCTCATTAGTTGGAGGATTAAACATGTTTTTCTCAAAAACATTTTCTTTTCCCTGGTCATTATTTGGAATATTAGGTGCATATTCCTCCGTTGCAGCAGTCGTAGTATATACCAATGAGCCTTTCACCTCAACGTATTCATTTTCCTGATCTACTTTCTGAGTATCAAGTGCATTTTCCTTCACTTCTAAAGTCAGAGTATTCGTCGAGTTTTTCATGGGAGAATTTTCAGTTGGACAGCTTGACGTATACTTTTCAGTGGAATTTTCCTTTTCCTTGTCATCTTTCTTAATGTCAAGTGTATTTTCCGCCACTTCAGTAGTATAATTTGCCAAGTTATTAATGGGATAAACTTCAACTGGAGAACATGAAGTTGCTTTTTCCTTTTTCTGGTCCTCTTTCTGAGTATCGGCATTACCCTCTATTTTAGTAAAAGTACTAATGATTTTTTTCTCAGTAAAAGCTTCCTCTTCCTGGTCTTCTTTATTAACATCAGGTGCATCCTTCTTTTCACCAACTGGAGAGTTCATCTTTTGGGATTCAGTAGAAGTCATATACCAGAAAAGTTCAGAGTATAACTCAGTAGAAGAAAAAATCTCATTAATACTAAACCTTGCTGTTGTTAAGACAACATTTTACAGGGCTACTGGAATCAACCTGCAACAAAGTTATCCAAGAGGCTGTGTTAAAGATTTATAGCAGCACATGGAATTTCAATTTTAACAGACCACAATATGTTATTCTTTATCTATGTTAAGGGTTAGTTTTTAATTTGAAAAGCTAATATTTTATTCAAAAACCAAAACAAAACAAGACAAAACAAAACAAAAGTAGCACAGTAAAAAAAGGGATTCGTTAAACATTGAAAGAATTTTACCAGTTCCTAGCATGAAAGTTGAAACTATCATCAGCAAAAGATGATAAGTAAAATTGCAATGTGACTTCTCATACCCAATAGTAAACCCTCGCAAAATGAAGTTAATTCTAGTTACTAAGACAGTTAGTTGGTGTTTAAAGTTATTATTCATTGTTCAACACTTAACAAGTCCTTGCTAATACTTCAAATTGCACCAATATACTCCCTCCATTCCACAAAAAGGGTCCCATTTCATTCTTTTTCCTAGTCAATTTGCAATATCCTAAACATCAAAGTTGATGCAACTTTATTTGATTTTGATTAGTGCAATATATAATACATTAAACTACTTAAAAATTACTACCAAGTACAAAATTGTTATTTCGAAAAACAAAACAAATTCACATAACAATTTCAATTTTAGGATTTCGCAAATCAACTAAGATTAAACTCAAATGTAACTATTTTTGTAGAGCGGTGGGAGTATTATGTTATGTGCCCATGGCCAATATTTGGCGACACTTAGCTTCCGATATAAGCTCATTGAATAAAGTGCTCAGGAAGACAACTATATATATATATATATGGGTCCCCCGTTCCACAGCTGACATTAGTTGGAAGCACTATTCCAGCTAACAGATCTGTGGTCGTCCATTGTATGATCTAAAGGGTGAGATTGAATAAGGCTTGGGTTTGGCCGCAGGTAGGACTTGCGGCCAGAATATCCCTTTACTCCTCTTAGCGTAATAGTCAATATTTTGGCTAATTTTGGTTGATTCTTCTAAATCGACATACTAGTTAATCATAATCATAATTACAAGTGAAGTAGTGATAAATTTGTTGTCTGATTGTGGTTGTGAAATTTATGATTCCACCTATAATTCCTACCTCGTGGGATCTTGTAGTGAACTGTTCATCATTATTGCATTGTATCAAAAGAAATACCGTCCAAAAAAATTCAATCAATACAATTGTTCAAACTAGATTTATACAAATCTCTGATGAAACAAATTTTGGAAGAATCAACCAAAATATTGACTATTACGCTGAGGATGGAACGAGGAGTAAAAGATATTCTAGCCACAGGTAGGACCTGCGGCCGAGCCCATCTCTTTTTTATTTTCCTGTATTTTAGTCGCAGGTCCTACTAGCGGCCAGTTGAAAAGCCAAAATAAGGGCATAATAGTTATTAGTCTGACCACTAGTAAGAGTTGCACTGGCCGCAAGTAGGCGGTGAGCAAGTCCAAGCCTTATTCAATCTCATCCCTTATATCATACAATGGACGGCCACAAATCTGTTAGTTGGAATAGTGCTCCCAGCTAAAGTCAGCTGTGTAACGAAACCCCATATATATATATATATATATATATATATATATATATATATATATATATATATTCAAGCATTTCAAACGATTACTCATAAAGAAGCAAACTCAAAACCCAATTGAAAAAACAAGCAATTCAACTAACGCATACTCAAAACTCAACAGAAAAACAATTATAAATAAATAAATAAAATCAACACACAAATACAGATATGCACTCGCATAATATGTCGACTTTAATTGGTGAAAAATCAACTATGAAAT
Source organism: Aralia elata (assembly GCA_034770075.1). Lineage (NCBI taxonomy): Eukaryota > Viridiplantae > Streptophyta > Magnoliopsida > Apiales > Araliaceae > Aralia > Aralia elata. The sequence continues at coordinate 68,326,519 of CM068377.1, forward strand.
GAAGAATATTGAATAAATTGGTTGATAAACACCCAACAATTACACATATCAAACACAGCACGAAGATCGATTGCCGATTCTATTGTACATAAATGCATGGAAAACTTACGGATCTGACCGAGTTCGATGAGAGATGAACAAAATTGTGGGAAGTGGAGAGAAATTTAGAGCGGAGAAGGAAGAGTCCGAAAGAGATAATGGCAATATATGTGAATTTGAAGTGAATTTGGGGAGTTTTTATTTGAAACCGTCGTCAAATTAGGCAGGAGAGGAGAGAGAAAAAAGAGGGAAGGTGACTAACGCGAGTAGCGGGAACATAATTTCATAATGATACCATGTGAATAATCTTTTGTTTATGGAAATGATATAGCGTTGCACAGATGTGGATAATTATAATGACCAATTACGTGTGCAATCACCGTAATTTTAAGAATAGAATAAAAATAAATAAAAAAGACGAAATTGTAATAAAGTTAAATTTGTAAGAACAAAAAGGAAAAAAAATATGCGTGACACGCCTCAAGATGATGATTATTTTCATTACTCTTCATTTATAATAAGATATAATTTTTTAATCAAATATATAATGTGATGAATTAACTTTATAATTTATCTAATAATTAAAGTTTTATACACTTGTGTTAGCATATAATTCCATCTTATGTATTAACTAGGGATAACCCATGCCTGAAGGCACGGTACAACTAATATAATAGTTGAGTATTGTATTCAATATTTTTAGATTCAAAAATCTAAAACTGTGGTGAATTCTCAATTCCATAATAGAACTAAGAGTCCTACCATTAATACAAAAAGAGTGATGAAGGGAAAAAATCAATGATTTCTTATAGTGACATATATTAAAATACCAAAATAACTCTTTATAGTAATTTTCATCCACAAAAAATACAAGACAGTTAGCCGAACCAAAAGAAAAGGTTTAACCTGCAGCCATAACCCAAAACATAATGAGAGAAATTTGCGCCATCTACAAGAGATGCAAGTGTTGATGAAGACAGTTATGAGGAATTAGAGAGCAGGACCAAGGCATTTACCAAGAAGCGAGTAGTTAATTTACACAACTATCTTTACCATCGAAGAAAAAGAAAAAGTGAATCTCTGTTGTCATATCAAAAAGCTGATGTTTTGTTACTCCATATTAGCTCAATATTTTAATGTACACCAAAAAAAAAAAAGCTGATGTTTTATTCCCTTTAGCTCAATATTTTCATGCACACCCAAAAAAAAATTCGTATTAATATGGTACCTTATTCTGGTGTAATCAGCTGATGTTTTATTATTCCAGATTGCTTGTTATTGATGTTTGGCTTGTAAGAAGATCAAAAGGATGATCTATTGGGTTAGGACAGGTAATCTTTTTCTATGTATCTGTTTCTGTAAATGTTTGACTGATACACATTATGAATAGAAGTTAATGCACTCCCAGGTGTTGTTTTGAATTTGCATTTTGAGAAATTTAACCAAGGGAAATTCATTTTGAATCTTCTAATCATGTAGTTCTAATCAGGGGAAATTCATTTTGAGAAATATAGTTCTATGACAACCTGATAAGCAATATCTGGTACATAAAGACTATTTGCAACCTAAAATAACTTACAATCAGACATAACAATTATCATAATTCATCATACCACCACAATAATTAATACATTCTCGATCATCAACACATATCCAACCACCAAAACATCAATCTAGTAGCTACTAATTTCAAGAATTTTCGACAGAATTTCCTTTAAAAATGGATATCTAGAAAATCTAAACCTGTCTGCGAAACTTACAATCATCAATAAATATTCAAACCACAAAAACAACCATTATTCTATACCCAAAATCATCACAACCATGTATAATTAGTTAATTTTACAAAAGACGAAAAACAAAAAATAAACACATGCGGAAAATAGAGAAACAACTTCGTATTCTTTACAGCTTACACCAAGTATCTTTCAATGTATACCTGAAAATATTTGAAATATAAAAATCATCGCAATATGTGAGTCAAAATATAACAATTGTAAATCCAAAAGTTAAGACCCCTTACTTTACCCTGAATTACACATATATACTTATTTTGAAACTTCTTACCTTGCATATACTTGTACATCAGTTGAGCTGCACAAAAAATTGTCTTATAATTTTATCCAACTTGTCAATATTCTACAAATGATTAACAATAAAAAACAATTCAATCAATATATTTAATACAGTATAAGAATGCTTAATCCAGTTTCACCTGAATTTCAAACATGTGGTATGAAAAATTGAAAACCCCATATAACTGCCTAATTGATGTTTCAGATGAAGTACAAAGCAAATGACACATTAAATACTCCAAATTCTATAATAATAATAGCAATTGTAATAAGGAAAACAATGACATATATAGCAGTTAATAATTATTTCCTCCATTCGAAAATATAAGATCACATTATTGGATTTTAAAAATCAATTTAAAATATGAAATAGTAAATCTTACAATTAGTAGTACTTTTAGTCTTTTAGATACTTTACAATATTTCATCATTGCAATAATTAAAACTAAATGAATCTATGTCAATTTTGAGTTTTGAAACAGGTGAAGTTTTAAACAAGAAGGTATAAAAACATATAGACTCAAAGACACAAACTATGTACCAATAGTTAACCATTTCTGAAAAACAAAGATTAACTTTAGATTGAACCAAACTTTCCAAACTAAATAGTTGGAAGAGTAAATGAGGACATTCATACAACATTATATGGTCACTGCACTGTTTCAGAATTAAGTACCTTTTGAAGTTTCACAATATTTTAACCAAAGAAACAGTCTTAAAACAAAAACATAGTCCCCTCATTAACAACAAAGAAGAAATAACAACAAATTTACAAATCAAATTAAAAAGCAAAGATTGATTATGGGTACTCGCTAATAAGAAATATGCTGTAAAGAATGTTTGGAAATACACTTTCTTATATCCCCAATGAATAAAATAGAAATAACATAAATTTACATACCCATCAAAGTAAAATAATAGAAAGGCATAAATTACTTACTCATCTTCGACTCAATCCACGTTTAACTCCTCAGAAATTGCAGCACAGAAAAACAGAGAATGGGTCATCATATGATTGTTTTTTTCGCTATGGAGATGATACGAAGGCTAACTCGGTGCATACTAACCAAAACGCAATTTCGGAATTGTACCAAGCTTAGTGATTGTTTGTTGGAATCATCGGCTAATCCTCGTTCAGATTTCGTTCGGAATTTTAGTATTCTATCCGACGGTGAAGATAAGCCCCAAAACAGACTGAAGAATAAGCTCCAGAACTGTAGAACAGACCGGAGCGGGAACTGAAGAGAAGATAGAGAGGAGCGGTGGCCAATGGGAGAGGATCGGAGCAGGGGCCGGTGGGACTTGGGAGGATCGAAAAATTTGAGATGGAGAGGAAGGCAGAGAGAATTCGAGAATTTGGGTGGGATTTGTGGGTGTGAGATGAAATATGAGCCATTAGATTTAAAATTGGAAGATCTTAGCCGTTGTTGTGCTTTGTCAAATGAAAATTTCAAAATGGGTCATGTTTAATATAGCCGATGATTCATTTTTGGCAACATCTACGTCTCTCTAACTTAATATAGTTGATGCTTTGTTATCCCAAACCTATAATCTCCTTCGCTATTCAAAAAACTTCATATAGAGTCTAGACAAATCCGTATTACATAGTTGAACGAAGAACAAAATCTTAGGGGATGACCGTAAAATAGAGCGGATGGAAGATATAAGGTTGGGGTTTCAGTAAAGAGAAAAATTGGAGTTTAGGATTGTAAAAATGGCGTGTATATAGAGAGGTAGAGGAGAGAAACGGGGAGTGAGAAGACGAAAACGAAAAGGTTTTTTATTTGATTAAAATTGCCTCAGTATTGAGACGCAAGCGTCAATTGAAGAACTAAGTTAACTAACGCATGAATAAAAAACAAAAAAAAACAATTCAAGCAATATATTTAACACAGTATAAGAATACTTAATCCAATTTCACATGAATTTCAGCATGTGACATAATAATTTCAAAACCCCATATAATTGTCTAATTCATGTTTCAGATGAACTATAAAGCAAATTCTATAATAATAGCAATACTAATAAGGACAATGCTCCAAATTCTATAGTAATAGCAATACTAATAATGAAAACAATGACATATACTATACATGTTTTCAAAGGAATACCATTGTGCATATATTAACCATTTGTATATGGAACAAAGCATAAAATCTTCTAGAAATCTACCCAAATGAAGTATTGCCTTACTACTTAAAAGGAGTATAAATGATTGAACAAAAACTGCAGTTTCAACCACTAACAAAAAGTATTTATCTTGAATCTCACGAACTTATGAACTTTTGAACTTATGTGCATAGTACATGATATGATAAATTGCCTAATCCCCAAAATTTAAATAGTAAAAATATTTCACCTCAATAATCATTCAATATTCACAGTGATAGTTATTACCGAAACCATGTACAGAAATCGAAATGTACACCAATCAATTTAATTATGATACATTTTAGAGATTTTGTCATTTTATACTATGATGACTTTTATTGTGCATTATTATATTTTTTGTTGTTGTTGAAAATAGGACCTAATTTTTTGGAACACGGAGTATAATTAACCGACTTCCAAAACTCAATAATAAAAGGCTCAAAGAGAACTTACTGGTAATCCATCCATATAAGTCTCCAGATTTCACAACCCAAATCTGCACTTATTCCTTGAAGAACATATGGATTATAAGTAAACAGTAGAAAAAGAGGGAGATTTAGAGGGAGAAAAACAAATTAACAATTACCTACATGTTTCAATACACACACCCAAAATATCCATTCAATGATCAATTTCAATAGATATAAAATTACGTACATATTTAGAGTGAGAAAAACAAAGTAACAATTTCCTACATGTCCAAGAAAAAGAGAAAGAAAAGAAAGAACAATCATGTACTGCATTAAATTTATGGCAATAAACACAACTTGTGTACCTGTTCGGATAGAATTCTAATTATTCAAAGAACCACACCGTAACTTTAGTTTTGCGATGGATGTACTACATTCTAGAACACGCACAAACACAAACATTTTATAGGAGTAGTAAAACATGGAATAGAGAAATGCTAAAACAAGTTGCAATTGGAAGTAGAAGACAAAAGAAAAAATAATATGAATATTACCTTGAATTGAAATAATCAACTGAAAAGATGAGGTCTTTAAAGCTAAAATTGTGCAATCCCCATTTGAGAAAACACAAAAACAAACAGAGCACAAAAAACCATAGAACCCAATTCAACCATCAGTCCATATAATGAACAATATGACAATTAAAATGAACAATAACTAAAATTGCCGACCCACTTGAACAACTTTAGATTACTTTTTAATTTACTACATTAATGCATATAACACCGAATAAGTATTTTGCAACTCCTTTTTTAAGTAAGGAAACTCTACTTATATATACATTAAGTAGCAAAGATAGTATAGAAATCATGTATGTAGTTATTTTGTTTTTTCTTAAGCTCCTTAATCAAAGATAATATAGAAATCATAATGTAAAGTGAGATGGAGAAATGATAATAAGAAATCAAGAATAAACCTGTTGAAAATCTACTTCACAATCAATAAAAAATAAGGTTTCTTTACCACTTTAAATCGACTAATTTGAATATAAGGGGTTGTGAAGAAATAAAAGTGAAAATTTACTATACTTACTAAAAAGTAGATGTCTATTCTCTCTATGGCATTTAAACAAACAGTTTATGTGCATATTCCAAGCAAGTTCCCTATACCAACATTCAAAATCTTGGAGAAATGCTTTTATATATGAATTAAAGATATTAATATTAAAGATTTTGTAAATGAAATGTTTAGTGATTTCAACAGCCACAACTTCTGTGCACTTGTTTTCACACATTCTATTATGTACATTAAGGAAGAACTACACAATCAATCTGCAAAATCAATTAAAAAAATAAATAAATCAAACTATTAGTCTGAATATCCTAATTTGAAATCAAGATGCGACACAAAACAAATAAGTGTATACTTACATTTTAATGAAACTTTGAGTGGCGACTTTGGAGGAATATAACATGTTAATCTATAATATTATTAAAGTAATATATTATAGTTGCAAAATCTATTTACAATATTATAAATTAACTATCTACTTATTCGGTGTTATTAAGTTATATGCATTTCATTGTTTTATTTCAACTTATATAAACTCCATGCTCAAAACTACAAAAACAGCCCATCAAGTCAAGCTAGGCCAGCCTAAGCCTCTGCAACGCAGCTTCAAGACACCCACTTCGCGAATTTCTAGATTACAATCAACATAATAAATTGATGTATCTTTATATCATATAGATGAGGAGAGGGAGTGAGCAATAAAAAAATGATTTTACTATAATTGAAATGGACTAAATACTGGACATTTTTTTGTGATAAGTACAGGACTCTTGACCCTTTTCTATTGCATACTAATTTTAAGTGAATACTAAATGCATTTGCCAGCTAATACAAATGTAGGACACATTTAACATTCTAAATCACCCCCACTTTGCCTCTGTAGATGACAAACACCTCAAGAACTACTGGGTTATTAGATAAAAATTCAATGCAGGAATGTAAAGCTGTTGTAGTAGCTTTAAACCAGCCCAAAAGACCAATCTAAACAATGTTTGTAGGGGCTGGAATTTGCTCTGTAGCACAGATTTTTAATCAATTTTGTTTGTTCCCTTTTTCTCCAAAACAGATTTTAACTCAATCTAACTTATCCAGACTACTTGAACTACTTCAACATACATATATTTAGTCTTCCTTGATAACAGCCTTGCCCAATTCTTCCTTTTTATACTAAACATCTCTAAGAGGAATTAAATCAAACATAGCATGTGCATTAGTTTTTAGGGCATAACTAATAGGCATTTAGGGAGGGTTAAACCCAAAATTTTCCACCCTTATTTCTCCAATTACACTGCACAAAACCTCCTTAACCAACACAGCCCAATCAACAGCTCAATCATAGCACAATACAACACATAAACTAACTAATTTCTACAAATTCAAACAAAAACTCATAGCTTACCTTTTGTTTGTTGCAGTTCTTAAGTATAACATAATGCTTGAATGTAGCTTTAATAATAGTTTTCAATTCAGCTGCAACTTCAATTCCTTGGAGCCTTTAATCTCTTTTAGCCGAACTAAGGAAGCTTTATAGATTATGGCAACACAAAGTCCCAAAATAACCTAAAATTAGCACATGAGGAAGGTGGAAAAAAGTTGATATTTGACTAAGAAAGCACTAATGCACTAATTTCATATATAGGTTAGTAAGAAAACTTCTTCCAGTGCGATATCTCCGGAACAATGAAGGAGGAGAAAATGATAAAAATTAATGGGAGTTATAATTTACCTGAAGAGGGAAGATTTCGTTCGGAATTATTACTTGGAATCAACGGCTAATCCTCTCCGACGGTGAAGAAAAACCCCAAAACAGACCGAAGAATAAGCCCCAGAACTGTAGAACAAACCGGAGCGAGAACTGAAGAGAAGATGGAGAGGAGCGGTGGCCAGTGGGAGAGGATCGGAGCGGGGGCCGGTGGGACTCGGGAGGATCGGAAAATTTGAGATGGAGAGGAAGGCAGGGAGAACTCTCCATACACGTAAAGTCAAACCAAAAACAAGTAAAGAACAAATCGATTTGGAGACCCAATGACCGGAAGTAAATCGATTTGTAAATGAATACACACACATACTCACCTGATTTTGCTTGAGGGAGCTTCCGAAGAGGCGAAAAAAAAGGGATCGGTGGATTTGGAGACCCAATGAACGGATGGCCGGCCGGAACGAATAGACGTCGTCGTCGTCGGCCGGATCTTTACCGTGCGTTGGTCGGAGCTGCCTCTTCCGGTTGCTATGGTTCGTAGTGAGAGAGAGGGGGGAAGAGGTAGAGAGAGAAATCGGGTGTTTGAAAATGGAGGATAGAGAGAGAAATCTGATGGTGATGGATTAAAAGTGGACCCAAATTCCAAAAAAAAATTCCACCGTCTGATGTTGAAGCCACAATTGATTTTGGACCGTATGATGTTGAAGTTTTTTTTTTTCTCTCTGCTCTGTTTTATTATATAGATATAGGCTTAAATATAATTTACTACCCTAAATTATAAGCATATTCCACTTCGATGATCCACCTTTAAAGTTTTTCAATTAGATGATTGAACTATTAATTTTTTTCAATTGCATTCAATTGAGCATGCCACGTCAGAAATTGATAACGTGGCTGTCTGAGTAGGCCATCATTCAGCTGATGTGTACCAAAAAAAGAATATTTTAATATCCATTTACACATTTATTAGTTATTAAAGGGCAAAATTGTCAAACTACGTTAATTTAAACATTAAAACTAAAACAAATACAATACTAAAATCTAAAGCGTTCAGATTACACCTCAAACTTAAAACTTTTGTCATCACAGTCGATCAAATACATTATCTAAAAATTTTAAACCTAGAATCATCAAAACAAAGAGAAAGTATTTGGGTTCCTCACCTTCCAAAATTGTTGCAGAGGAGAGAGAAAGAGAATGGTTGTGATTGTTCTTTGGTGGTGGAGATGATGATGATTCTTCTTCTTTTATATCTCTTTTTCTTTTCCCAAATAAGATGTCACTAAGGCAGATCTGCGTTGTGTTGTGTTCCTTGTGCATCCTGATAAGGGTGGAATCCTAGCTGCACCACCACCTACAACCGTCGTCGTCGTCATCGTTCCATCGCCGCTAGAAATTGCGAATCTAAAACCTTAGTTTATGGTTCAACAGTCACTGGCAGCCACAAGCCCCATCTCCGATCGAGAAAAGGAAGAGGAAAAAGTGTGCGCCACTAATTTTGGTGTTGAAATCTAGTCGTGTTTGCTTGATTTAGAGTCTTCTTCACCTTTTTCTTATTTCTTTATTTTCTTTTTTCTCTAATAATGGGGTATTTAAGGGAGGTGATGATGGTGGTTAAGGTTTGCTATGGTTTAGGCGGTTGCAAACCTTCACCTTTGTGACCGATAATGGATCTAGAGGCACTTTTGTGACCGTTAATGGATATGGTAGCACGGCTAGGGTGGTAGTGCACATGGATCTGGTGGAACGGCTAGGATCTGGTAGCACGACTAGGGTGGCAGTGCACATGGATTTGGTGGAACGGCTAGGATGGTGGTGCATTGAAGATGATGATGGTTTGATGAATTTGTTAAAAAAATTAATAATTTTTTTTTAACGTTTCTACCCTTTTAACAGCTTGAATCGGGGCTAGTTGTGTTCTTTATGTCTTCAGCTGATTTGGTGTTTCCTAATTTTCCCATGATTTTCTTTGTTCGTCCGATTGGGCTTCCATTGAAGTCATCTGGGTTTTTTTGGAGTTTTTTTGAAATTCCCATGGCCACTCATCTGGTTCATGATTGGTTTGTTTTTTCCATTTATTGATTTCTGTGTTATCGTTCATCTGTAAAATCAATTTTGATTTATTTTGGTGAAGCTTGATCTGCTTCTGCTTGTGTTGGGTTTGGGCTTGATTTTGTTTTCACATCTCCTTTCAGTGTTGTGGGATGTTTTGACTATTATTAGGGATTTTTCGTCGGGGGTTCTTTATGATCTGAGTTTGATGACCTTATGGTCGGAAATCATGGTGTTTATCGTCTGTTTTGCTGAGTGACTTCAAATTGGGGGTCTGTTCCCCTATTGATTTCATGATTTGCCAAATTTACCCTTGACCAAATAATTTAAATTAATAAAATAATGGAAATATTATTATTTAAATACACATCAGCTTCCTATGGCCCCACTCAGGAGGACACGTCATCAATTTCTGATATGACAGACTCAATTGAACACAATTGAAAAAAATTAATAGTTCGATCATCTAATTGAAAAACTTTAAAGGTGGATCACCGAAGTGGAATATGGTCTATAGTTTAGGGTAGTAATTTATATTTAAGCCATAGATATACATAACAATTGTAATTCAATAAAAAAAAAAAAAAAAAAAAAAACCTTTCGCAATATGTATTTTACCAATGGAACAACCCAATTTGGAGCAAGTACAAGAGTGTTTGACATTGCTCCAATTCATTACACATATTCTTTAATTTTATTCAATACATCAAATATTTAACATAATATCTTTATTAATAATAATCCAAATACATTAATAAATAATTCACAATACTGAGATTAATTTTGTACGAAAAAAAATTATAAGTATTTTTATCATTGAAATTAAAAAAAAAATTAACAATTAAAATTTTGATAAAATCTGAACATATTCTTCAAATGATAAAAATATATCAGATTACTCTCAAATAATTTAGTATAATGATACAACTCAATAACATAAATCAAAATATTGGTGTCCACTTCGATTATTGTAGAATCAAATAGACATACATACGTACGAAAATCAAAATAATTAACCGAATAAAAGTTACCCAATTCATTATGAATGCATGCTACTTTTGTCTTCTCCGGTGGCAAAGTCATGTACAATATTTGGGGTCAATTAACTCCACTCATTTTTGATTTTTTTTTTATACTTATGATATAATAAATTTTTTTGATATAACTTAGTAATTTGAGCTCATTGAAATTTATACTTGAACTCTTCTCCATTTATAAAACAAATGTAGAATAAGATTACATTGTTAAACAATGTGGGACTTCAAAAGTCCAAGTAATAAATAAAAAAATAAATGACTGTCATATAAATACTTAGTGAACTCAGAGTTATAGCACTTCATATCCGATATGGGATGGACATCCACTTCAAATGACATCCAAAACACACACAACACAGTAGCATAAATTTGGTGGGTAGACTTTAGCTCAGTAATAATTGCTTCATTCAATTTATGCCCATGAAACATTCATTAATTAATATAATTTTCTTCCTTAATAGTTATATGAAGGAAGGGACTAGAGAGTACTAATTTTCATCTGTATTATTTTTTTGTCAACGAAGGGAGTACTAATTTTCTGTTTTCATGTCAAGTGGGATCACCACACTTTGTGAAAATGGTTTGGATAAAAAGCTTTACAATAGTTCACATTGTAACAGAGTCCCATATCGTCTAGAAAACCCTCTCTTATCCTACTTTTGTTCTATAAATAAAGGAGAGTTCAAGCGTGTAAAAGGAGGCCTTGGGTTAGACCTACCTTTTATGTTTTAAGGATATCCTATTGGTCCAAATACATGTTTTACATATGTAATGGGCCGAAAAGTACAAAATTATCTTTAAAAAATGACTCGGGGGCCGCCCCCGAACCCCCACTAAATTATTTGTAGGATCATAATTTTTTGACCCCACTCGGTTGAGGTTCTAACTTCGCCACTGGTCTTCTCCCTTTTGATCGTTGTTAATTTCCATTTATGCTCCATTGCCATCATGAACCAATCACAATCATCTTGAACGTTTTTAATCTAGCGGTTGGACTATGGTAGTGATATATATTGCGAATATTTTACGTCAACTTAGAGTAACGATATATATTGCAAATATTTGTTGATTGTCAGTTACGTGAATAAGTATTAGTGATAATATTTTTAAAAAGATGTGTAATAACTGAGGTCTTTTTATAAATCCTACTAATCTCATGTATTGATAAGTTTCGCAATTATAATTCGATATTAATTTATCGTAATAGATAGTAAGACTTGTTGGACTATACTACGAGCACTTTTGCAATGAGCATAGCCACTATGTCCGCTATCTTGATTGGCTTTGGTTGCATCATTTAAATCCTATAAATTCTATCAATTCTATGTATCTATAAGTTTCGCAATTGTAATTTGGCATCAATTTACCGCAATAGGTATTAGGACTTGTTGGACTATACTATGATCACTTTTGCAATGAGCATAGCCACTATGTCCACTATCTTGATTGGCTTTGGTTGCATCCTTTAATTGGCTTAGCAAACGGTCCTGCATTACTTGTCTCATCTCTATGTGAGAGAGCTCAAATTTTCTACATTCATCTCAAGTTACAAGTCTCTTGCAAACTCAACTAGAAAGTTAAAACTATTAAAATGATTTGATATAAATCATTATGCATCTAACTCTTACTATTATAATTCAACATAATGGATTTATAACTCCTCTAATAAAGTGATGAAACTCCCATAATAATGGAAGAATATGGAAGATAGACACTAATGGGGTGTACGACCAGGGCCGGCCGCTCCATGGACATCACCGTATTTGGTTGACTTATTATATACAAAAATCTTTTAAAAATACTCTATTTCAAAATGACGACTAAAGGTATAAAAAAAAATTTACTTAAAAGAATGTGATAAAATACATAAAATGAAAAGTAAATATGTTACTCCCTCCGTCCCAAATTAATTGTTTTTCTAGGACTTTTTTAAGTCAAATTGACTATTTTTAAAATTAATAATTAAGCATATATAAATATATTTCTAAAATTATAAAAATTGAAATTAGTAATAAATTGTATATACTTTCTTTTGGTTATAATATCTTCACCTATATGTTAGCAAAAATAGTAAAAAGATTAGTTTTAAAAATAGTCAATTTGACTTTAAAAAATCCTAAAAATGCAATTAATTTGGGACGGAGGGAATATTTAGTAGGCTCCATTAGTATAAAAAAATAAAAATAATCATCACTTTATATAATTTTGTGGGGCCACTAAGAATAAATTTAAATTTTTTTTACTTTCTTTCTTCTATTTTTACTTTTCTTAATATGTGTACAAATTGTACTTTACTCGTCTTTTTGGGACAAAGGGAGTAAATATTTTTTGTGTTGGAGAGAAATTGGAGCTAATATAACTAAATACCTAGGGGCATCCCTCGCTATGTGTTGGAGAGAAAAATAAATACCCAATAGCGACTCAAACCTCCATTGAGGACATCCCTCAGACTTAATTTTATTTAGGGTAAAATTCAGATGACCATCTCTAGTATCTGACATTTTCCACATAACCACCTGCATTACGTAAACCTACATTTAAACACTCGTGGTTTTGAGTTGAAGTGAAAAACAACTTTCCATCTTGACGTCGTTAATGAGAATGGATAATGACTTTTTTACCCCTTCATATATATATTGAAAATGACCTAAAATATGGACCAGAAATGCAGTGCTACGTGTCCGAAGGAAGGACTAGAAATGGTGGGTGTGTTTTATCATCATCTGTAATTTTAGATTTTGCCGCCTTCATCAGTAGCTCAAACTCCTCTCCATTTCTCCTTCCTCTTCCTCTCTCTTTACTATGACATACATCCCACGAATACATAAACCCTAGAGAGAGAAACAAACTTTTTAGAGAGAGAAAGAGCGTTGAATGTGAGGTTTTTACACGTAATATCTATGTATGTATATATGTGGCCATCACAATGTGGTTTAGAGAATATTTATATACTATTTGAGAATTGAAAAACCTTCGAATTTGTACTTTGATACAGAGAGATTAAAGAGATGATGAAGGGTACTATTTCCTTGCTTAGAAGCAGAAAATTAGGCATTCAGAACTCTGATTCTAGTAATTTTGTAGGAGAGAGAGACTGAAATGGAAAGCACTAATGATTCTCCAGCTGCTGGTGTTCATGAAGGAGGTGTAGGGAGCTCTGTTTCGGGTTCTATTGGAGGGGACAGAGAGATCGGTGTGGTAGGAGAGAGGAAGAGAGGATGATTGTCCTCCTCCTGATGATGTTTGCCCGATCTGCTTTGGGGATTTCACCTTTGCTTGCAAAACTAACTGTGGACACTGGTTTTGCAGTATCACTCCGTCCCAAATTAATTGTATTTCTAGGACTTTTTAAAGTCAAATTGACTATTTTTAAAACTAATTTTTTTACTATTTTTGCTAACATATAGGTGAAGATATTATAACCAAAAGAAAGTATATACAATTTATTACTAATTTCAATTTTTATAATTTTAGAAATATATTTATATATGCTTAATTATTAATTTTAAAAATAGTCAATTTGACTTAAAAAAGCAATTAATTTGGGACGGAGGGAGTATTAATTTTCATTTTCTAGTTCTTTTGTTTTTATTCTTTTACATTTATATCATGGGTTGTCTTTGCTTTGTGCTTTAATGGGTTTCACTTTTGGAAATCCTGTTATTTTGATTGTTTGCTCTTTTGGAGTTTGGACTATGAAGCAAGAATAGGATGAGGGCATTGGAAATCCTGTTATTTTATTTGTTGAGTTTGGACACGGGCCTTTAATAACCATCGTTGAAGATGAGGGCATTATCGACTTTTTTCTGGTTCATTTGACCGTTACACTCATATCTCACGCTCTTTTGGCGAGTACACTTCACGCACAGTTAAATTGGATGACAACTGTCAGTTTTTCACTTTAACTCAAAACCACGAGTATTTAAATGTAGGTTTACGTAATATAGGTGGTTATGTGAGAAATGTCAGATACCAGAGGTGGTCATCTGAATTTTACCCTTTTATTTATATTGTTCTTGTCTCTTGTCTAGACAAAGAGTCGGCCACAATGTTATCCACACCCTTCTTATACATGATCTCATAGTCATACTCCAACATCTTGCTCAGCCATTTTATTGTAATTGGTGATCAGTCTTAAGTTTGAAATGGGCTCCAATGAGGCATGCCCTCCATTTGGACACAGCTTGAATGATAGCCAACAATTCCTTCTCATATGCTGATAATCCCATGTGTTTAGCGGCAAGGACTTTACTGAGAAATGCTAAAGGTCTACCTTCCTTGCTTTAGTACTATCATCAGTCTCCACAACAAAAGGTTTGAAAAATTCTGGAAGAGTTAAGACAAGAATTAAACTCATAGCTCTTTTAAGCTGACTAAAAGCCCAAAGATTCAATGTCCCGTACAAACTTATCTTTTTACAGTAATTTAGTCAAAAGTCTGGCAATTACCTCATAATTTTGTACAAATCTCCTATAATATTCTATATTAGACACTTTACTAGAATCAGCTAAGACCCCATTACCAAAAATAATATGGCCTAAATACTCTACTTGTTGCAGGCCAAATGAACACTAAGATTTCTTGGCAAAAAGTGTATGCTTCCTTAAAATAGACAAAGTATAAGATAAATGTTGAATGTGAGTAGCTAAATCAGGACTATAAACGAATATGTCATCAAAAAATACCAAGATAAATTATAAATTTTCTTAGATGTGCAGAAAAAACTTCATTCGTCAAAGCCTTTATAAAAAGTTGTTGAAGCATTTGTAAGCCCAAAACCCGTAACCAGAAATTCATAACGGCCCAAGTGGGTTCAAAATATTGTCTTAACCACATCTGAGCTGTGCAGTTATAACAACCTTCCCTTCACTTGTCGTCTAACAGCTTCCTAACTAATTAGCACATGACTAATTCTGGTCCCTACACATGTCACAATCTCCATCAGTTGATCACAACATCTTTCGGATGCCTATGTGTTGGCTCGATTTTGGTCCTGAATTACTTACTGTGCAATCTTCGAAACAATGGAAAATTGACTAAGTGGGGGAACAAATCCTAAGGCCGACTCCTTTGTGGCTGGACCCCTAGGCCTTCCACACTTGGTCTCATTTTGGTGTTGATTTAACTTGTGTGATAAAAGTAGTCAAGTAAATATTACTGTAACTTAAAAATAAATTTTAAAGTTAAATAGTAATCAAAGTACTCTAAATTGAATCATTAAATATTATTTTAGTAATATTTATAAAGTAAAAAGAAAAAAGAAAAATTCGGATTCACTTTTGAACTATAAAACACAAGAGAATAATTTAAATTAACAAGTAGAAATTTATGTCTCTACTTGTTGAAAGTGACGTGAGAAAAATAAAGCTACATTTTGTTGAAGAAGATGTGAATCTCTAAAAACTGTTTAAAGACTCATCAAGCAATAGAGAATATGTTACGCGAAAAAACCTCTTCATTTGAATAGTAGAAGACTTAAAAAAAATTTGCTTTTACTCTTTTGGATCTACACAAACTTTTTTCAAATTTGTTAACTTTAAAAAGTATCGTATCGTTTCATACGATACGTATCGTAACTGAATCACATAAAACTTATTCCTTAGGCCAATTGTCTTTGTATCGTGTCGTACCATACATTTCACGTACAGTAAGATTTTGATAACTATGGGTAGACCACAATTTGCATTTTACAAGTACAGCAGAACCCACAAATCTCAAGCTCTACAAGGCAGCAACTGGTTCATATACAATTGGCCTAAGGAATAAGATAACAGTGACAGATCAAAACACATGTTTTGGATTGAACGAAAAGAGAATCTTATCATTAAACATGGGGATAACTTTCCTCTATGTACACCTCCTATATGGGGCAACTTTTCCTATAGAAGTATATAACATACCTATGTTACAACAAGCTGTAGCCCCAAAACTCCATTAGGTTCGTATTAGTACATGGTTCTAAACTAAGAATGTTTTACAGATATACCTGCTCAGTGAAGAGAACTAGGCAGAATCTTTTCTTTCTTTATCCTTTCTTTGTCTTCTTGGGAAGGAGACCTTAGCAGGGGAGAGTCCTAGGACAAGCTGGGATACCAATTGATCTACATTTCAATATGCGGTAAACATAGTTTTGATCTGAATTTCTTTCCACAATTTTCAAGTAATAAAAGTTGACTTCTACATGGATCAAAGATCAATTTGAATGCAAGCAATGTTGCGATGAAGGTTCCATAATCCAACCAAAATCTCCACATGTAGTAAGAACTGTTGAAAGTACGTAATCATCCACCTCAATACCTTCTGCTTGCATTCGGTACATGAGCTTCAAAGCCTCTCGACAAAGCCCATTCTTTGCATAACACACAATCATAGCCTTCCAAGACACCAAATTCCTTTCTGGCATGGTATCGAAAATCTGGGTTGCCTCTGAGATATATCCGCATTTGGCGTACATATTAATTAAAGAGCTACCCACAAAAACATTAGATAAAGCAGGGGACTTGTTAATAGAAGCGTGAATCAATTTCCCTTGCCAAATATTTTCTAATCTTGCACATGCTTTCAAAGCTGAAGAATAGGTAAAATTGTTTGGCTCCACACCTTCGCCCAACATTTCTTTTAAGAATTCGAGGGCCTCAAGCTCATGGCCTAGACAATTGCACCCAGAAATCAGTGCAGTCCACGAAACGACATCTTTAAAAGGCATGCATTCGAGGACTCTATAAGCAGTAGAGTACTCTCCACATTTACAGTATAGCCAGACTAGAGTGCTTCCTAAGTAGATGTTGGTATTGATGCAATTCTTGACTATTTGTGCATGCATTTCCTTTCCAGTTGATAAATCCTTGATAAGACCACATGCCTTGAGGATGCTAACCATGGTCAACTTGTTAGCGGATATTTTTCGTTTTCTCATCACGTTAAAGAGATTGATGGCTTCTTCCCCAAGTCCATTTCGAGCATACCCTGCAATAATGGAAGTCCATGTAACCGTGTTCCTCCTCCTCATTCCATCAAACACCATCCTAGAATCTACAACTTCCCCGCATTTCGCATACATATCGACCAGCGAAGTACCTACGAAAACATCATTTGTACAGATCTTTTTAACAACAGCACCATGCAATTGTCTCCCAAATTTCAACGCCTTCTCATCACCACAAGCCTTAAGAACACTACATACCGTAAACTCATTTGGAGTAAATCCTTCAAATATCATTTCTAAAAACATCGTAAAAGCTTCCTCACCCCACCCATGTTGTGCGCAAGCAGAGATCATTGTTGTCCAACTAATTACATCCCGTTCTCTCATCCTTTCAAATGCACAAAATGCACTTACGATGTCACCACATTGTGCATAGAAATACACAGAAGCACTGTCTACAATCAAGTTACTACAATTCCCTTTTATAATACACGCATGAATTTGCTTCCCAAGCTCAAAATCCAATCTACGACTACACAAATTCAACACAGACACATACGTCTTAGAATTCGCCCTAACCCCATCCTCAAAAAAATCAATGAGCAACCTCAGTGCTTCATTGTCTAACCCAAATCTCAAATACCCATTAAGAATAGCAGTCCAAGAAACAACGTTTCGTTCAGACATTTTATCAAACACCTTACGTGCCTCAATTAATTCCCCAAATCTCACATAAACACAAATCAAATTATTATATAAAAAAGTTACCGAAATTTCAAAACACCTAGTAATAGCCGCATGTATCATTCTAACTTCTTTCACAGTACCACAAGTCTGAAGCTGCAACGCAAGCGAATTGAAGTCCAAATGATTGATCAAAGAACTACTAGAACAAGAGGCATCCGTATCATCTGGGTTTCCGCTCAATGTGGGGAAATAGTGAGAGTTGTTTGAATGGCTTGGAAATTCTGAGAAGAAACAAGTAACTTTTCGGGGATTAGTAGAATTGCTGTCGTTTATTTTTCGGAAGTGTTTTTGTGGTTTTGAGGTTTTGGGTGTCTGAATATCATATGCTTGAAAGAGAGAGACTTGTGGTGAGATGAATGTTGGTGAGAACATTGCTTGGTGTATCAGCTTTCAGGTTCAGATTTCCCGCCGGAACTTAGTTTGATTAAGCTATCGAACAGTTGTTCTGCTGCGCCGAAAGGCCCGAACCTAAAGCACCAGCAGCTGGATGCGTCGTTTTCCTGCAGCGCTGACGTTGTTTTGATATTTTGCGCAAGTTGTGGTGGGATAAATTTTGAACAGGAATAACTCTTTGTCAGTCCCTAAATTATACGTTTTTTAAGTTTAGTCTCTTACTTAGTTTTTCTGCGTATTTTGTCCTTAATTATTTTTTGAAATAACCTCTTCGTTAGTCTCTAAGCTGTTAATATTTTTCACGTTTAATCTTCAAACTATTTTTCTCACGTATTTCATCCTCAAACTTTATTATTTCTGTAATCTTTGTCCAACCTTGTAAAAATAGAGTAATTGAAGGGCAGTAAATATGAAAACAACTATAGATTGAAGACCAAATGTGAACAACAAACACAATTTGAGGACTAAATGTGAAAAAGATACTATATCTTAAGGATTAACATGAAAGAAACATATAGTTTGAAGACGAGATACCCAGAAAAAATAATTAGGGAAATAAACGTGAAAAATAGTTATAGTTTAGGGACTAACAAAGAGATTATCCCTTATATTTTCTTTATGTTTAGTCGGATGTATTGAACATCTCACTGTGGTACGCGACTGTCGACGCCGAGAATTTTTTCTTAATGCATTTCTACCTTTTTTTTTAAATTTCGATTTATTTATTATTTCATTTAAAGGGTGACTTTTAGAAAAAAGCCAACATAAATGCCGATAGGGTTTTGAAATATTGATTTTACTGATGGGTCAATTAACCAGAGTCGTCAGTTGGTAAAAGTTTAAACGGATGTATCAACTCATCCGAATTTTAAGATTTTCGCAATCGAGATGACCCATATGTGATTCCGAAATTGGTCTACAGCCGAAATTCATAGATTTCAGGGGCTTGCTTAAGCGAGAGTAAGGTGTTAGACACCCCCCGACTTCCGTGAAAACACAATTACCTCTTTCTTAATATTTTTCTTGAGATGCATTATGAGGAGTGTGTGTGTACACTATGCCTATATAGATTTAGAGGGAATTTAGGATATCGCCTCCTAGTTTTGAAATTTGTAAATAACCTAGGGGTCGCCTCCTAAGGCTAAATCGTGCTATGTGGATTATTGTGGAAGCAATTTTGAACTCCTTTGAACCTATACACGAAGGATTTGATTTAGAAAAAACATGGTTTCCAAATAGGAATTCAAATAGGAATCGAGATTTTCTATTGATCTCAATTTTAGCCTAGGACTATTCTAATAACCTAGATTTATTCAATCTTAAAAGGTCTTTGTCATTTTGTTCGAAAATTGCTTTTTGTGTCAAACGATGAAATCAAGCATCGATATGGGGTTAGGGCCACTCGTGAGCATGTAAGTCATCTCAATAGCCCCAAGTACCCGTAACAATAATATTCATTATCACGAGCCTTAAATCAGATTTTCGCGGGATGGGACCCTCGATACCGTTTTAAGGCCCGAATTTACATGTACAATGATCGAATGTCAAATATTACAATCGTAAACTATGTCCATCGTGGGAATTATGTCAAGGCCCGATTTAAAGGCCCCAACTCCATTCCTAGGCTCATATGATTTGAAATTACAACGAACAATACATCGAAAAGGGCTCTCGAAGACCCCAATCCATAGATCGCATAACGAAGCCGACATTCCGAGGAACTATTTGTTAGGTTTGTATATAACGCGAACATGCAATCAAATTACATAAACAAAGCGGAAGCGCGATAAAATCAGATTTTAAAATTTTATACAAATCATCAACATGATCTTTCTTTATGCACAATTATTAATTAACCGAAAGAGATGGAGAATAAGAATTATACCATTGTAGAATTATAGCTTCCTCAGGTACAAGTTCAACTCCAATTCCTTCGTGTTCTCCTTGAATTCCCCCTATTAAATTTCTTCCATTGATCAACGTTATCCACCCAAGTGTTTGGCCTCTAAAGGTGATCCACCAAGGAATAATATGTATTCAAGAAGTTGGGTGTTGACAATAAAAGTAGTATGCACACATGCCAATCATATTTGATATGATGTAGCATATACTTTGTAATCTTATTCATTTATTAATAAAATAATTAATTTTCTTAAAAGGCATTTTACATTATCTACATGGTGCTATTATATTAAATGTGATAAATCCATAGTTTTGAGCAATGCTTTTAGAATCATGATGGTGATCATGCTAATGAGATCTAAATTCAAGATAGCTCACAAAATAAATTGTTCCTAATCGTTGGATTACTAAAAAGGGGATTAGTGAATCCGGATAGATTAGTACATACGTTGCTTGTTCTTAAGAAGAGGATGATTGATCTCATAATCATTTATGTGGAGATACTAATGTGATGCCCCCAAATCTCTACACTCCCCTGTAGCAGATCTGGTGCTCACGTGGAACTATACAACTACAAATATTCAATAAAATATGACTTCTAGTTATCCAAGGTTCACAGTATCCCATAACAGGTACTAGTTTCGGCCAGAACGTTGTCTGTGTTTGGATACCCTCACTTAGATATATAGATTCGTATCTTATGAATATCTCTTTCATATCAATATTCCCTATCTATCTGACATTCACAGTATTAATGACAAGATTGTCCATATAGGACTCTCAACATCATTTAGATACCCTCATTCAGATGTATAGTTCATATAGACACTGTATTTAACTTAGTACAACTATTCTAAAGAATTTAAAAATCAGAGTATAACGCATTCTATAACATAAAGGATCATAATATATTACATAACATTTTGTTCGGTTACATCATTCGTTATACTAAGTTATTACAACAACAAGTCTTTAAAAGACTTAAAGTATTCAACAATAAACATTAAAGCTAATAAGCATGGCTTTTCCCCTTGTTAGTCCCAGACGTGCCAGGGATATCATTTATAGCTGCAAAAGAAGATATACGCAAGAATGAGCTACAAATGCTCAGCAAGTTCATTTGAATATATAAACACCATGTGTTTGATTTGAAAGATGTCAATGATGTATACTGAGGGTTCTGTACATGAACCATATATTTCATTTAGTTCTATCAGTCTTTAATGACTTAGAACCATTTGAGTTTTGGATATCTGGTAGGTGATTAGCCTCACCAATATCCTAGGAGTATGCATATCATCCTACCAATTTATGTTGATATATTATCAACTGTTCGTCACCTTATATTAAGGGAATTTCGTCACCTTATTTTAAGGGAAAATTTCGGGTTCACCTTACATCAAGGTGTTCCATTTCTCAGTATCAGATGTCGTACCAAACAATTTGACTCGACACAACAATTTAAGCTCGAACAAGCAATATATGAATAATAATTCATTTCTTAAGTTATGCTGAACAAGAAGAAATAACTTCACAATAATTGATAGCAAGATGTATAATACTTGCTTAATATAAATTGAGAAAGGTTAGGACACTTGCCTTAGCGTAGCTCACTATAATTTTAGTACAATCGGTCAACGCACGTAGTCTACGTATACCAATAATAAGTGTTAGCACGTATATAAACATGTACCACGCTAAACTAAACAAGTTTCATTAAGGTTCGACGTTGATTCGGTATCTCGGTCGTATCCTTAATGGCTAAACACATAGATTGTTCGATAAAACTTCATTTGGAAGTCGAATTATTAGTCTAAATAATTTAATTATTATTTCTAACATTTTTAGAAGCTTGGTATAATTTTTAAATAATTTTCAGAAGCTTGGAAGTAATTTTAAATAATTTTACAAGCTTAGGAATATTTTTAAATGATTTAATTATCATTTAGAATAATTTTAAAACATTTAATATGTTATTTAAATGATTTATTTATCATTTAGAATATTTTTAGATATTTAAAATATTATTTAAATGATTTATTTATCATTTATAATATTTTTAGAAAGATAGAATATTATTTAAATGATTTATTTTATCATTAATAATATTCTTAGAATTTATTTTATCATTAAAATAATTTATTTATTACTTATAATAATTTTTCAAAACATAATTTGATATTTAAATGATTTAATTATCATTTAAAGTAATTTTTAAATACTTAATATATTATTTAAATGATTTATTTATCATTAATAATATTTAAATATTTAATATTTTATTTAATTATTATATATAATAATTTTATTTACCTTAATATCATTTTTAAATAATTAATATAATTATTTAATAATTTAATATTATTTTTAAATAATTAAAACAATTATTAAATGATTTATCATAATTATTATTTAATATTTAATTAAATTAAATAATAATTCAGAATATATAAAAATATTAAAAATAATTTTTTTATAATTAAAAATGAATTTTTGGATTTATTTATTAATTATTAATAATTATTTATTATTTATTTATTATTTTATAATTTATTTAATAAATTTTTATTTATTTTTATTAAAAATCCGTCGCTAAAGGGCTTTAGCGACGGTCTGCTTATTTCTTTAGTTTTCTGTGTTTGTGCATGCATTTCGTCGCTAAAGGTGTTCTTCATGAAGAACACCTGGTCAACGTCCAACAGTGACTTTTGACCTCAATTTAATTCCAACTGGTTTGATGTTTGTGTTTGATTTTTGTTTGTTGTTATAGCCAACATGGCAGTGTACAACGACATAACAAATTCCATCTTAAAATATATCATAACATGCTCTAAATTTGATGGTCAAACCACCGGGTTCAAACTGTTCTTGAGTTTCTGGGTTACCCATAAACTCAAGCAGTCATGGTCAGTCAACATGGTTTAACCATGAATAACTTTGATTCTGTGTTTGATAAATGTGTTTTTATGTTACCAGATTGTACTCTACCTAGCATAGAACAAGTCTAAACCAATAAACTACACAAAACATGTCATCTAGATTAATTCTGGGCAGCATGAACTTCTGACAAACCTTGTCAGAGTTCTTCATAAGTTTCTGGGTTACCCAGAAACGTGCAAAAATCAGAGCGGTCAAAGGACTTTGACCACTTATATCTTCTTACTGTGAAATAATTTTGGAGTTATATCAATTGGATATTCAAGCTAACATGGCATACTATAGATTCATGCTTTAAAACACATCAAACGATCATTTTAAACCGACCAAAAGATCTGACAAAGTAGCTTGTCAGACTGTTCTTGACTGCCAAGAACAGTTTGAGTATTTGGCTTGATTTTCATATCTAGATGTTATGTAAACATGTTTTGACCGCCCAGATCACTTATTAACACATTAACAAGTATTCCTAAACATCTAAAACACAAAAATTTTCCAGGCTTGAAGATCAAACATAAATTAGGGTTTTGTGCACCTTTTTCTTCAAATTTTGATTTCTGGCTTCTGATTCTGAGCTTGTGATTGCTAGGGTTTGTTTAGGCTGGATATGTGAGTGTATAAGCTTTAAAATTTCGTAGCTTATAACCCTAGCATCTCATTCTATTTATAGGCTTTGAAATTAGGGTTTTCTTACTAAATTCCAAATTTTTGCCTTTACAAATATCCTACCATTTTACTTGTGCTGCTTATCATCTGGTGTGATTCACCTACTTGTGCTGGAGTGTGCCAAGCACAAGCTTGCACACTCCTAGCTTCATTTTCATTGGCTAGGATTTATTTTTCATTTATTTTACTTACTAATTAAAAGTAGATTTTTGTTAATCATGATTAGGATGTTAATCATGGTTAGTAATACATTAATTAAGTTAATATATCATAATTAAAGTTTATCATCTCATAATTTAGGGTTATTAAACCAAATTAAGGTTTTAGGGTTCCGAATTAAGGTTTAGGGTTTTCAATCCTACAATTAGAGTTTTAATCTTTCGTTTAGGGTTTTAATATAAGTTTAATAATTCATAATTAATATTATGTTTCATTACTTAGATCTTAATTATATCAATTAAGATTATTGTATACTAATTAGGGTTTTAATTGATCAATTCGGACAATTATTACCAATTAGGGTTTTCAAATTAGGGTTTCTATTTCCGTTTAACATTCTAAACCCTATTTAACTTATTTTAAAATTTTATCATTTAATATAATATTATATTAATGTCGAAGCACGACAAAGCACTTCGTCAATTCCAAGTACGGCACAGCAGCTTACAAAAATAATTTACCAAAGCGCTTCTTGGTGAATTCACCGGAAGCACGACAAATCATTTTGTCCGATTAAGCACGACACAGCCACTTGGCGAAAAATTTTTATTTGACCTAATTGTTTAATAAAATACACAATCACATAATACCAAGTCAGAACAAGAAATTTTATTTATTAAACACATAATTTACATATACAGATCTTATTAGGGTTCGAAATATTACATTCACCCCCACTAATAATAATTTCGTCCTCGAAATTTACAGTGCAGTCTATGAAAATAAATGTGGGTAGTTATCTCGCATTTTACTCTCGAGCTCCCACGTAGCTTCCTCGATATTCTGATTTCTCCAGATAACCTTAACTGAAGGTATCTTTTTATTTCGCAAATTTTGTTCTTTCCTATCCACAATTTCAATAGGAACTTCCTCATAAGATAAATCTTTCTCGATTTGAATGGGCTCATAATCAATAACGTGTTTATAATCAGGTTTGTACGGTCGTAACACGGACACATGAAACACGTTATGAATATGTTCTAGTTCAGGAGGTAGGGCTACCTCATAGGCTACCTCACCTATCTTTCTCAATATTTGAAATGGCCCAATAAATCTCGGACTCAATTTGCCTTTCTTGCCGAAACGTATTTTTCCCTTCCACGGAGATACTTTTAAGAATACGTGACTACCGACTTCAAAATCTTGTAACTTCCTGTGTTAATCAGCATATTTCTTCTGTCGATCTTGTGACGCTTGTAATCTTCCCCGTATAATTCGAACTACCTCCGTGGTTTGTTGCACTATTTCGGGTCCTAGCATTTGCCGTTCCCCAACCTCGTCCCAACATAAAGGCGTCCTACATTTTCTTCCATATAGGGCTTCAAATGGTGGCATTCCTATGCTGGCATGGTAGCTATTGTTGTATGCAAATTCTACCAAAGGTAATTGATCTTCCCAACTTCCCTTGAAATCCATGATGCAAGAGCGCAACATGTCTTCCAATGTCTGGATGGTTCTCTCACTCTGACCGTCAGTTTGTGGATGGTATGCTGTACTTAGTCTCAACTGAGTTCCTAAATTTTTCTGGAGACTTATCCAAAAATTTGAAGTAAATCGTGGATCTCTGTCTGATACTATAGAAACAGGGACTCCATGTCTAGAAATGATTTCATTGATGTAAAGTCTGGCTAATTGGTCGAGACTGAAGTTGATTTTGATGGGTAGAAAATGAGCTGATTTGGTAAGACGATCTACAATTACCCAAATGGCATTGTGACCCTTTTGTGTGGTTGGAAGGCCAACTACGAAATCCATGGTAATATGCTCCCATTTCCACTCAGGAATTTCTAAGGGTTGTAATAATCCACTGGGTTTCTGATGTTCAGCTTTAACCCTTTGACATGTTAAACACTTACTTACCCACTCCGCTATTTCTCTCTTCATGTTAGACCACCAAAAATATTGGCTCAGGTCTTTATACATTTTTGTACTCCCTGGATGTACAACGAATTTAGAATTATGGGCTTCATTCAGTATTTCGTCTTTTAATTCTTGTACTGAAGGTACCCAAATTCTATTTTCGTATCTCAGTACTCCATCCTTATCCATTCTAAACTTAACATGCTTTTTATGAGTCATTTCTGCCTTATACTTCTGACATTCTGCATCAGTCTCCTGTAATTCTTTGACTTTGTCCAATAAAGTCGAATTACTCTCGATGACAAATAACTTCTGGGTAGAGTTAACTGGAACTCTTACCTCAATCTCAAGTTTGTCAAACTCTTTTATCAGTATCTCGTTATTAGTCATCACACTCAATTTCTCCTGATTCTTCCTACTTAATGCGTCTGCTACGACGTTGGCTTTCCCTGGATGATATAAGATTTCACAATCAAAATCTTTTATCAACTCTAGCCATCTCCTTTGTCTCATATTTAACTCCTTCTGTGTGAAAATATATTTCAGACTCTTGTGATCTGTGTATATCTCACACTTCTCCCCGTACAAGTAATGCCTCCAAATTTTCAAGGCGAATACTACGGCGGCTAACTCAAGATCATGCGTAGGATACCTCTTCTCATAATCTTTGAGTTGTCTTGATGCATATGCAATCACCTTTCCGTGTTGCATTAACACACACCCTAACCCTTTGTGTGATGCGTCACACTATAAACAACGAGGCCTCCTGTATCATCTGGTAAAGATAACACTGGTGCCATACTTAACCGCTTCTTCAACTCTTGGAAGCTTTCTTCACATTTGTCTGTCCAGACGTACTTTACCGTCTTTCGAGTCAAATTGGTTAGCGGGGTCGCTATCTTTGAAAAATCTTGTATAAAACGCCGATAATACCCTGCTAAACCGAGAAAACTTCTTACTTCTGTTGGAGTTGTTGGTTGTTCCCAATTCACAACCGCTTCTATCTTGGCTGGATCTACCGCTATTCCATTCTTGTCAATTACATGACCTAAGAACTGGACTCGTTCCAACCAGAATTCACACTTGGAAAATTTTGCATAAAGTTGTTCCTTGCGTAATATCTCCAATACGCTTCTTAAGTGTTCAGCATGCTCCTCTTTTGTTCTCGAGTATACTAAAATATCATCGATGAACACTACGACAAATTTGTCCAAGCATGGTTTAAACACTCTGTTCATTAAGTCCATAAATGCTGCCGGCGCATTTGTTAATCCAAAAGACATCACAAGAAACTCATAATGTCCGTAGCGTGTCCTAAACCCTGTCTTCGGCACATCTTCTTTTCTTACCTTTAATTGATGATAACCCGATCGTAGGTCGATCTTCGAAAATTATTCGGCCCCTTTCAACTGGTCAAACAAATCATCAATTCGTGGTAAAGGATATTTGTTCTTTATTGTTAACTTATTTAATTCTCTATAATCAATACACAACCTTAATGTTCCATCCTTCTTCTTTACAAACAACACCGGTGCTCCCCAAGGCGAAACACTGGGTTGTATGTACTTTTTGTCTAAGAGTTCTTGTAGCTGCACAAGTAACTCCTTCAACTCTACAGGTGCCATTCTGTACGGTGCTTTGGAAACTGGTGCCGTACCCGGTGCTAGATCAATAACAAATTCGATATCCCTGTCCGGAGGTAAACCGGGTAAGTCATCTGGAAACACATCCGGAAATTCTCTAACTACAGGTATTTGTTCTAGCTTTACTCCTTCTTTTCGAGTATCTACTATATATGCCAAATAACCTGTACAACCCTTTCTAAGCAATCTCTCTGCCTGCATTACTGTCAGATAGTGAGATCGTTTAGGTGAACAACCACCTTTGAACACTACTCTTGACTCTGAAGCAGTCACTAAATTCACCCGCTTCTGCTGGCAGTCAATTATTGCATTATAATTGCCCAGCCAGTCTATGCCTAAGATTATATCAAATTCCCCTAGTTGTATGGGAATGAGGTTCACAAGAAACTTGTGTCCCTTAATCTCGATAGCACAATTCTTATAAATAGTTTTGACGGGAATTATCTCATTGTTTGTGATCTCCACATTAAAAGGTATGTCTAAATCTTCGCATGGTATTGACAATTTCTTAGCAAAGCTATTAGACACAAATGAACAAGTAGCACCAGAGTCGAACAACACATATGCATTTAAAGTGTCGATAGGGATGATACCTGTTACTACGTCTGGTGCAGCAACAGCATCCCTTGTCGCCATATTAAACGTTCTTGCGGTTGGACGACCTGGACCTCCAGCTCCTGCTACTGTTGGTTTGGGGTTATTGTTTGGGATTTGGTTTCCTTCCCCAAATTGGTTTCTGTTCCTCGGGCAATTCCTAGACACATGCCCCGTTGCACCACAAAGATAGCAGGTAACATTCGGATTACTCTGACGTGTATTATCATTACTCTTTTTAGGACAATAAGAGGAATAATGTCCCTCTTGCCCACAATGGTAACAAGTAACCACCTTCTGGCGACATAACCCTAGGTGATTCTTTCCACATATGGCACAACGACCCACCTTATTGTTATTGTTCTGGTTTCTATTGTTGTTGTTATTATTATAATTGTTACCCTTCCTCACAAAGTTTGTAGGAACAGTGGTATCCCACTTCCTTTTGTTATTATTAGTATCCCCTGTACTAACTTCTCCTTTCAACTTTCCTCCCTCACTCAAACTTCTCTTTTCCTTATGAAATTTTATTAAAGCTTCATTCTCGTTTTCAGCTATAATAGCTTTCTCGAGAATTTCTGGAAAAGTTCTCACTTGAAATACTGACAATTTGCTACGAATTTGGGGTTTTAATCCCTCTTCGTATCTCCTAGTCTTTCTTGCCTCTGTATCAACCTGGTGTGGGGCAAACCTGGCTAATTCATTGAACTTGGCCGTATACTGGGATACGGTAAGCTCTCCTTGTTTTAATTCTAAGAATCGTACCTCCATACGATCCTTCATTGATTGGGGAAAATAATTTTCGAAGAATAATTCCTTAAACCTGGTCCAAGGAATTATATCCTCACCTGCACGAATTTTTGTATTTTCCCACCAATGGTTTGCCTCACCCTTGAGGAAAAAGGTGGCAAAGATCGTCTTTTGATCTTCGCCAACATTAGTTACCCTGAAAAACTTTTCTATCTCGGTAACCCATGTTTGCGCCTCAATTGGTTCCGCAGCTCCCTTAAATTCCGGTGGTCCAACAAGTTTAAAGTCCTTGAATATTGTACCCTGTGGATTAACTGGGGTGGGTTGAGGTGGTGGACGATTTTGTAAGGTTTCTAAAAGGATATTTACTAATTGTTGTGTGGGATTTGGCTCGGTGGTCTCAGTTCGGGCTTGGGCTCTTCGTCCTGATGCCATGGTTCTAAAATAAAGAAAAGCAAGTATAAATACAAAGATATACTTACATAGAACTAACAATTTGATTATATAAACACAACTTGTATATAACATGCAACAACGATTACATAACCGACTAGTAGTTATACTACTACTAGTTATTATAAGGATTTCCTATTTTACAACTCAAAATTTTGATATCGTACTAAGTACAACACATAAACTTAGACACTACTAAACTGCGCTATTACGCATCCCCTTATCAGCATCTCGTATCATGTGACCGACTACTGCTCTATCAATCATATATTCCTCCTTCTTCTCTTCCACCGGATACCTAAACACTCGTCGCTCTAGGCCATCAAATGCCGCCTTACTCTTCCTATCGGCTCTATATGCCTGCATCTGTGCCTCCTGTTTCTCCCTTTGTGTGTCCTGAAGGAGTATCCTCAAACGCCGAGTTGTATCTCGCTCACTTTCCAATAATCCTGTCGCTATGTTTGCACGAGAGTTAGCAGCTTTTAACTCTACTGTTGACTGCTGTACCAACTCAATGACTATCTCTTCGTGTCTTTCGACACTCATCATCTGGCCTGCTCCAATATCCCCCTCAGAATCAGGGTCTACTAATTGCCCATCTACAGGGTTCTCTGCCTCCTCTGCCTCTAAGATCTCCTCATCATGAATAAGCTCTTCCTCCTCTGGGTCTTCATCCTCTAAATCTAGTTCAGGGGTAGCCGGCTCGTAATCAGGCACCTCATCGGGCTCACTGTCGGATAACCATCATATGTGTTGGTTTACTCCTGCCATCCTACAAAAGAATTTTAATTTATTTAGTATTTAGGGGGAAACGAATTTACACATAAGATAAAGCTTTTAAGATTATTTTATGTATCATTAAGTATTTTACGGACTCAAAGACTATATTTAAGGTATTTCCTAACTACCTTAGAGCTATAAACCTGTCTCTGATACCAACCTGTGACGCCCCCAAATCTCTACACTCCCCTGTAGCAGATCTGGTGCTCACGTGGAACTATACAACTATAAATATTCAATAAAATATGACTTCTAGTTATCCAAGGTTCACAGTATCCCATAACGGGTACTAGTTCCGGCCAGAACGTTGTCTGTGTTTGGATACCCTCACTTAGATATATAGATTCGTATCTTATGAATATCTCTTTCATATCAATATTCCCTATCTATCTGACATTCACAGTATTAATGACAAGATTGTCCATATAGGACTCTCAACATCATTTAGATACCCTCATTCAGATGTATAGTTCATATAGACACTGTATTTAACTTAGTACAACTATTCTAAAGAATTTAAAGATCAGAGTATAACGCATTCTATAACATAAAGGATCATAATATATTACATAACATTTTGTTCGGTTACATCATTCGTTATACTAAGTTATTACAATAACAAGTCTTTAAAAGACTTAAAGTATTCAACAATAAACATTAAAGCTAATAAGCATGGCTTTTCCCCTTGTTAGTCCCAGACGTGCCAGGGATATCATTTATAGCTGCAAAAGAAGATATGGGCAAGAATGAGCTACAAATGCTCAGCAAGTTCATTTGAATATATAAACACCATGTGTTTGATTTGAAAGATGTCAATGATGTATACTGAGGGTTCTGTACATGAACCATATATTTCATTTAGTTCTATCAGTCTTTAATGACTTAGAACCATTTGAGTTTTGGATATCTGGTAGGTGATCAGCCTCACCAATATCCTAGGAGTATGCATATCATCCTACCAATTTATGTTGATATATTATCAACTGTTCGTCACCTTATATTAAGGGAATTTCGTCACCTTATTTTAAGGGAAAATTTCGGGTTCACCTTACATCAAGGTGTTCCATTTCTCAGTATCAGATGTCGTACCAAACAATTTGGCTTGACACAATAATTTAAGCTCGAACAAGCAATATATGAATAATAATTCATTTCTTAAGTTATGCTGAACAAGAAGAAATAACTTCACAATAATTGATAGCAAGATTTATAATACTTGCTTAATATAAATTGAGAAAGGTTAGGACACTTGCCTTAGCGTAGCTCACTATAATTTTAGTACAATCGGTCAACGCACGTAGTCTACGTATACCAATAATAAGCGTTAGCACGTATATAAACATGTACCACGCTAAACTAAACAAGTTTCATTAAGGTTCGACGTTGATTCGGTATCTCGGTCGTATCCTTAATGGCTAAACACATAGATTGTTCGATAAAACTTCATTTGGAAGTCGAATTATTAGTCTAAATAATTTAATTATTATTTCTAACATTTTTAGAAGCTTGGTATAATTTTTAAATAATTTTCAGAAGCTTGGAAGTAATTTTAAATAATTTTACAAGCTTAGGAATATTTTTAAATGATTTAATTATCATTTAGAATAATTTTAAAACATTTAATATGTTATTTAAATGATTTATTTATCATTTAGAATATTTTTAGATATTTAAAATATTATTTAAATAATTTATTTATCATTTATAATATTTTTAGAAAGATAGAATATTATTTAAATGATTTATTTTATCATTAATAATATTCTTAGAATTTATTTTATCATTAAAATAATTTATTTATTACTTATAATAATTTTCCAAAACTTAATTTGATATTTAAATGATTTAATTATCATTTAAAGTAATTTTTAAATACTTAATATATTATTTAAATGATTTATTTATCATTAATAATATTTAAATATTTAATATTTTATTTAATTATTATATATAATAATTTTATTTACCTTAATATCATTTTTAAATAATTAATATAATTATGTAATAATTTAATATCATTTTTAAATAATTAAAACAATTATTAAATGATTTATCATAATTATTATTTAATATTTAATTAAATTAAATAATAATTCAGAATATATAAAAATATTAAAAATAATTTTTTTATAATTAAAAATGAATTTTCGGATTTATTTATTAATTATTAATAATTATTTATTATTTATTTATTATTTTATAATTTATTTAATAAATTTTTATTTATTTTTATTAAAAATCCGTCGCTAAAGGGCTTTAGCGACGGTCTGCTTATTTCTTTAGTTTTCTGTGTTTGTGCATGCATTTCGTCGCTAAAGGTGTTCTTCATGAAGAACACCTGGTCAACGTCCAACAGTGACTTTTGACCTCAATTTAATTCCAACTGGTTTGATGTTTGTGTTTGATTTTTGTTTGTTGTTATAGCCAACATGGCAGTGTACAACGACATAACAAATTCCATCTTAAAATATATCATAACATGCTCTAAATTTGATGGTCAAACCACCGGGTTCAAACTGTTCTTGAGTTTCTGGGTTACCCATAAACTCAAGCAGTCATGGTGAGTCAACATGGTTTGACCATGAATAACTTTGATTCTGTGTTTGATAAATGTGTTTTTATGTTACCAGATTGTACTCTACCTAGCATAGAACAAGTCTAAACCAATAAACTACACAAAACATGTCATCTAGATTAATTCTGGGCAGCATGAACTTCTGACAAACCTTGTCAGAGTTCTTCATAAGTTTCTGGGTTACCCAGAAACGTGCAAAAATCAGAGCGGTCAAAGGACTTTGACCACTTATATCTTCTTACTGTGAAATAATTTTGGAGTTATATCAATTGGATATTCAAGCTAACATGGCATACTATAGATTCATGCTTTAAAACACATCAAACGATCATTTTAAACCGACCAAAAGATCTGACAAAGTAGCTTGTCAGACTGTTCTTGACTGCCAAGAACAGTTTGAGTATTTGGCTTGATTTTCATATCTAGATGTTATGTAAACATGTTTTGACTGCCCAGATCACTTATTAACACATTAACAAGTATTCCTAAACATCTAAAACACAAGAATTTTCCAGGCTTGAAGATCAAACATAAATTAGGGTTTTGTGCACCTTTTTCTTCAAATTTTGATTTCTGGCTTCTGATTCTGAGCTTGTGATTGCTAGGGTTTGTTTAGGCTGGATATGTGAGTGTATAAGCTTTAAAATTTCGTAGCTTATAACCCTAGCATCTCATTCTATTTATAGGCTTTAAAATTAGGGTTTTCTTACTAAATTCCAAATTTTTGCCTTTACAAATATCCTAACATTTTACTTGTGCTGCTTATCATCTGGTGTGATTCGCCTACTTGTGCTGGAGTGTGCCAAGCACAAGCTTGCACACTCCTAGCTTCATTTTCATTGGCTAGGATTTATTTTTCATTTATTTTACTTACTAATTAAAAGTAGATTTTTGTTAATCATGATTAGGATGTTAATCATGGTTAGTAATACATTAATTAAGTTAATATATCATAATTAAAGTTTATCATCTCATAATTTAGGGTTATTAAACCAAATTAAGGTTTTAGGGTTCCGAATTAAGGTTTAGGGTTTTCAATCCTACAATTAGAGTTTTAATCTTTCGTTTAGGGTTTTAATATAAGTTTAATAATTCATAATTAATATTATGTTTCATTACTTAGATCTTAATTATATCAATTAAGATTATTGTATACTAATTAGGGTTTTAATTGATCAATTCGGACAATTATTACCAATTAGGGTTTTCAAATTAGGGTTTCTATTTCCGTTTAACATTCTAAACCCTATTTAACTTATTTTAAAATTTTATCATTTAATATAATATTATATTAATGTCGAAGCACGACAAAGCACTTCGTCAATTCCAAGTACGACACAGCAGCTTACAAAAATAATTTACCAAAGCGCTTCTTGGTGAATTCACCGGAAGCACGACAAATCATTTTGTCCGATTAAGCACGACACAGCCACTTGGCGAAAATTTTTTATTTGACCTAATTGTTTAATAAAATACATAATCACATAATACCAAGTCAGAACAAGAAATTTCATTTATTAAACACATAATTTACATATACAGATCTTATTAGGGTTCAGAATATTACAACTAAAGCAAATATGTAGGTGCTTATTGGAGAATAAGTTCACTGAACGTGACTCGCTAAGGAATACCTAATGGAGTTTTACTCGTCTGTCAATAGGAATTCCTTTAGTGATAGTAGTACAAGTGATCCTTAGACTTGAGATCATCATAGTATTTTGTATATGATTAGTTATACTTTGACATGTCCCTTAAGACTTTTAGGATATAACAAAGGGTATGATTCGGTATAATTAGTTGTACATGGAAATGGGTGAATGATCAACAAAAAATCTA
This sequence comes from Aralia elata, assembly GCA_034770075.1. NCBI lineage: Eukaryota > Viridiplantae > Streptophyta > Magnoliopsida > Apiales > Araliaceae > Aralia > Aralia elata. The sequence goes on from CM068377.1 coordinate 68,361,336, forward strand.
TCTCGTCTAGTAAAAAATGTGAATGTCCTATGTGATTCGATAAATGATAACTCAGTAGTCCTTGGCCAAGGCAGAATGAAATTAGAAAGGAGTTTCTAATTTGCATTATTTAGAGTTGTGCATTTAGGAATCAAAATACATATAATTAAATAAAATAATACTTGACAGAAATTCCATATCTTATATTTAATCGGGACATTGTATGGTAGAAGGATTGAATTGTACGGTAACTATGCACTGAAAGGTTCTTTTGTGATTAATGTTGAAATCTATATTATCTGGAAAGTCGTTGACCGCTAAGGGAGCTTACCCTTATTGTAGAATAAATATTATTTATTTAAATAAATTAAATAGTTTAATTTATTTATTTAAATAAGATTAGAATTGTTCTAATTGATTTATTCACAATCGGTTTAATATGGAGAACCTAAAGGGTCACACTGCAAAAGAAAAAATATTTATTTAAGAAATAAATGGCATAATTGTAATAATAAATTAAGTGTATTTAATTTAGTCTATGGAGATAGAATAAATTAAATAGCTTAATATTTATTATTTAATATTTTGAAAATATTAAATATAAATTAATAAGAGGAGTCTTATTATTATTATTATTACTATTACTATTATTTAATTCGTAATAGGGATTGAGAATTAATTAATAGAAGTACTCTCTCATGAATTCCTAATTGGATTAGGAGCATAATTAATTAAAGGAGTTTAATTATAATAGAAACCCTAATCCTAAATAGTTTAGGGAAGAGTTTTCCTACATCTATAAATAAGAGAAGTCTTATCATAGATTGGGGTTACACACTTTTGCATTAGATTGTGAAGAGTACTTGCAATTTCTATAGAGATAGAAATTAGGGTTTTGCCAACACCCATCTTCTTGAACAACTATTCTTCCTTGGTGGATCACCTCTAGAGGCCAAACACTTGAATGACTAACATTGATCAAGCGAAGGAATTTAGTCGGTGGAATTTAAGGAGAACGCGAAGGAATTGGAGATAAACTTATACCCGAGGAAGCTTTAATTCACGAGGGTATAATTCTTTATCTCTATCTCTTTCGTTAATTGATAATTGAATACAAGGAAAGATCATGGTGATGGTTTATATGAAAAATTTTAAAAATCCGTTTTATCATGCTTCCGCCCTATTTATGTAATTTGATTGCATGCTTGCGTTATATACAAATCCAACAGTGGTATCAAAGCCTAATCTTTGTGTTAATTATTGATTTTGATGATTCAATGTATGAATTGATATACGATACGATCGGATTTTGGGCAAAATATTTTTTCCTGAATCTGCATCGCGGCGCGGCCGCGCCACTTCCAGCTCATTCTGGAGCGCGGCCGCACCCGAACCCAGAAAAACGTTTTTGGGGGTGCAGCGCGGTCTCGCTGCTCCTAGTTCAATTTGGAGCACGACCGCGTCGGTATGCAGAGTTTGAAAGTTTTTGTTTTTCTCAATTAACATAAATGGTTTATTTAATTGATAAAAGTTTAAAATAAAGATGTTTATTTTATCTGAAATATGATTCCAGATTGCTAAAATTAAAGGAGTTTAATTTGGATTTGATTTTTTTATTAAAATAAAAGAGTTTATTTTGTTTCAAAAACTAAATAATAGCAAAATTTTGCCCATTAATTGATATCAATGCATATATGGAATGATTTTATTATTCATGAGATGAATGTTATTTATTGATGCATATGGAGATATGTATGATAATAAATAAGGATTGATTATGGACTATTGACCAATGTGTGATTGGAATTATTTTAGAGGATGCTTGAATAAATGAGTTTTTATAAATGGGGTATGCGTGACTCGTCTTCTCTAATTTTTCTTAATGTAAATTCTATCTCCCTCCTATGTACTTCCATTTGACTGCTGATCAAGGTTTCTATTTATTGTAAATAGTATATGTAATAGGATTAGTTAGAATTATTTTGAAGAATTGGAGATAAAGGAGCAAGAAGCGCATGAATACCCATTTGTAATAGAACCCGGGTTTTAAATGTAATAGTTATATTTAAATTTAATTCTTACACCTTAGATTTGACCTTTTGGTTCACTTGGTGGCTCTAGTGAACCAAACTAGAATAAAAGTCCATAATCAATTCGGGTAGAATATAGTATTCTATATGTGTATGATTACTATATATATTATATATTATCCAACATGTTTCGCATATCAAATAATATGACGCGTATTTTATATATATATATATATATATATGTGCATGCACGCTAAACAAGATGAGACTAATAATAATAAACCACTCAAAGAAATTATATTAAGTCCTAAGCGTTCAAAAATATTTAGAATATCAAACGTTGCCTTCTAGTATGGTAAAGCAATAGAGTATTAAATATTTAATATGAGTTTGTTGTGTCACCACAGGGCAAGTATTAAATATTTAAGATGTTGCCTTATCATATTTGATGCTTATTAAGGAATTGAACATTACTGTTTTGTTGTGTCACCACAAGAACGGTATTTTTCTTTTCACAAATATGGAAGTATTAGGATGGACTTAACTTGGATAATTTTGATTCGGATGTGTCACCACTTAATCAAAATAATATAAGAGGCAAAATACAAGGAGTTACATAGTGATGTAATTGACAATAGTTGTCTACCTATTTATTTATATATCGTTTGTTGTGTCACCACAAGGCTATATACATTTGAAATGGGATCCTTAGTCTCACTAGCAAATCTTTAATTAGAATTGCCGAACTATATAATGAGGGTAATATAGTTTGATGAAAAAGTGAGAGATACCAATTTAAAATAAAGACCTAATTTATTTTGGTAATTAATTAAATGAATGTATGCTAAAATGTTGTCTATTTCACATGCAGAATTTAAAAATGTCAAACTCACTATCACTGCGTAGCATACTTGATGCTAACAAACTGACCGGACCGAATTACACGGACTGGTTAAAAAATCTGAGAATTGTTCTCACTGCTGAAAAGATTTCTTATGTCCTAAATTCGCCAGTCCCTGCAAATGTTGCAGAAACAGCCTCTGAGGAAGAGATTGCTACTTTCAGAAAGTGGCAATGTGACGCCCCCAAAATAGGTCCATACAACCCATTTTGAGTTGCCAATAACATTCCACAAAATACAAATACAAATACGAATTTTCCCATTTACAACTAATAAGTGTTGTGCAAAATACGACAACACAATACAAATACATCTTAAATTCTCAATACACTTATTGTCACACTAATAGTAAGGTATTGAGATATTTCTATTGTCTCGGACCATCACTCCATTTCTCGGCTAGTCCCCGCTATACTCTCTTTTTCTGAGGAGAATAATGGAAAAAAAAGGAAAAGAGTGAGCACAAATAGCCCAGTAAGAAATATCATGACTAAGATAATGAAGAATAAAATTATCTTTAGCCTTCAACCAAAATAAATCAGAGATTTAAAGATATTATAATTGTTCAATAACAACAACTGTAGCGGAACGAATAATCCATTAGAAGAGTCAAGCAGATTATAATATCTACCATCTTCTATAAGTTAAAGGATCACCACCAATATTTTATCCATGTAACACCAATCAACAGTTCCTGTTTATGAACATCCAAATCAATAATTTATATTCAACAGCCTCTCTTTGCACTATGTGACAAAGATATTTATTTGTAACATCACCGGTTATAATCATGCCAAACGTCAGTTCATCTTTGCACTACGGACCAAAGAAAACTTTCACCATACGCCTTTGTTTGTAACACAATAAGTCATGATAATACCAATACACAGTTTGGTCAAAATCATGTCACGCCAGTTCGTCTTTGCACTACGGGCCAAAGAAAACTATCACCACAATTTAAGGATGAGGATGATGACAATGATATAGTGAGATCAAGAATAAGAATAAATGTTTGATTTATCCGATGAAGGTTGACCAAATTGCCAACATGATGACCAAATTGTGGAGTCAAATTCAAGAATGATATTCAAAAATAAAATTCACGATTCAACTATATCGTATCAAACGAAATAGAAAGATTCAGGTGAAAAGATATTAGATGAAGCACAAACTATTAAGGATATTCAACAAATTTTCAAGGATTTTCACCATTTAAAATAAGGTTTTGAAAACAAACAGAGGTTTCTTATCATAAATGAAGAAATGTGAAGAAAAAAAATATTCCTTAAAGAGTACAAAAGAAATGATACGTTATACGAGTATAACAGAATATATGAAACGGCAAATGGGTTTTCACCCGTCATGCGGTAATCCGCGTAGACAGATTATTTCCACCAAAGATTAATAATTAATGAATACGAAGGGTTATTCACCAGGCATGCGTCAATCCGCACGGACAGGTTATACCCACAGATTAATAAGGAACAAATACAAAGGGATATTCACCATGTACGACACTCCGTACATACAGGTTATTCCCACAGAATAATAAGGAATGAATATAGAAGGGTATTCACCAGGTACGACACTCCGTACATACAAGTTATTCCCACAGAGTAATAAGGAATGAATACAGAAGGGTATTCACCAGACATGCGTCAATCCCCACGGACAGGTTATCCCCACAAATTACCACGGAATGAATAACAACCTTTATGAGTATAATATCACTTACGAACAAGGAAGCAAATGATATTACATAAGAGTATGAAAGAAATGATATCCCCTACCTTCGTTAACAAGTGACTGGATGATGCTTTCTATGAAGCTTACTAACTTGGACAATACTAGTATTCTCACAAATACTCACAATAGCCTAGCATACTAAGAGAACTCAAGAAATTTAGAGAGAGAGAGGAAGTATAAGTAAGGAAGGTGTGAAGATTTCTTAAGATAATCTCCCCTATTTATAGGAAAACCAAGTTTCATTAATTGCACAAAAAGGGCTCGACTTATTACACTTTAGTACCTCCATCTTTGCCTCTATTTTTAATATAATCCCTCAAGTATTATCAATCTTGCATAACATCCCCTAATAGTTTCCACATGTGAACCAATAGTTCCATCATGTGAACCAATAGTTTCATCATGTGAACCAATAGTTCATATCATGTGAATTTCAAAATTTTAATTAGGTGCCCCTAAGTTAGACTCCACTTTTAATCCATCAATAATGCTAAAATATCATAACAAATAATATGAGTTACAGTGCCATGATAAATAATAAAAAGTACCATGTGGATGCTATTGTAATTATTAAATCAAAATACTGTGTAATTGCTACTTTATCAATTATTGAATCAATAATTTAAAATACTATGCAATACTGTGTGCTTGTGAAATACCGCGTACTACTGTGGAATAACGCGTTTTACTGTTCTTTTTATTACCGAGTATTTCAACAGTTGCCGGTAATAATACTGTTGACAAAATACTGTCGTTTTCAGTATCCGACAACGGGGCCCACTATCGTTGACAAAATTATTATTGTGGGGCCCACTAATATTTTGTTATTTCGGCACCGTACGTTACCGAATATAAAAGTGGTTATTTCGACGGCGCCGTCGTACTTTACCGAATATAATATTCTCCGACAGAACGAATATTATCCGACAGAAGGAATATTCCCCGACATACAGGTTTGACTTTTGTTTTTGTATAAATGAATAGTATTTCGTATGAATAGTACTTTCGTATTTATACCGTATAATTTTTGTATCCCGCTTATATAAACATTATAACGTAATTCAAAGATCGAAGAAAGTGTAAAAGCGTTTTTAGCGTGAATAGTCCCCTATGAATAGTGATCGCGTGAATAGAGATTTAGCGTTATTGCTAGACTTCTTAATTTTTCACATTTCACTAGTAACTTTATCATTATCGATTTAACACCTTTCTGTTTAAAATAATAATGAGAAAAAAAAAATTCTCTTTGTTAAAATTATCGGAGTCTTACAATCTCCCCTCCTTATGAAATTTCGTCCCCGAAATTTACGTAGGTACCTGGCATATTGAAGAGGTGAGGATACCTTGGTCTCACTTCAGATTCTAACTCCCAGGTTATTTCCTCTATATCATGGTTTCTCCATAAAACTTTGACTCGAGGTATAACCTTTAATCGTAGAATTTGTTCCTTCTTATCCAAGACCTTGACAGGTATCTCTTCGTACGTCAAATTTTCTACTATCTCGTCTGGTTCTAATTCAATAACGTGGTTTAGATCTTTCACATATTTACGTAGCATTATAAATACGAGACATGCTTGGTGGTAAGGCGAGTCTGTAGGCCACAATTCCTACTCGGTCGAGGATTTCAAATGAACCGATAAATCGAGGGTTGAGCTTTCCTCTCTTTTCGAATCTTGTATCTCCTTTCTATAGAGTAATACGTAAGAATGCATGGCCTCCGATTTTGAATTCATCGTCCCTTCAATGAAAATCAACATAACTCTATTGACGATCTTGTGCTGCTTATATACGTTGTCATCTTCACGTGAGTTCATGGAGTCTTTAACTCTATATTCATCCTTTGTAAGTCATCCAAAATGGGTATTTACGTTGTTAGCATCGTACTCGTACTTGCATACGTTTTTCTACGCAATGCGTCAGCTTCTAGGTTCGCCTTTCCAAGATGGTATTGAATGGTATGGTCGTAATCCTTCAACAGCCCGAGCCAACGTCATTGTCGCATGTTGAGTTCCTTCTTGGTGAAGAAATGTTTGAGGCTTTTATGATTTGCATATATTTCTATTTTCTCCCATCTTTCTTTCATACGAATAAAATAGGAGCACCCCAAGGCGATGCATTCGAATGTATGAAATCGGTATCTTACAACTCCTGTAGTTGGGCTTGAACTCCAGAAGTTCAATAAGAGCCATACGTATGGGATCTTGAAAATGAGTTTTGTATTGGGTTTAAGGTAGATACAAAATTTGATTTGACGGTCTAGGGGTAGGCCAGGAAGTTCTTCGAGAAATACGTCAGGAAACTTATTAACAACAGAAATATCATTTAAATCTGACGTATTTTTGTTTAAATCAGTTACATGGGCTAAGAAAGCTTGACATTCGTTTTTCAATAAACGAATGGATTTATGGATAGAAATGACAGTTATTGATTTCAACGGTTTGGTTGCTTGAATTCGCATAATAGGTTAATTAGAAATATGAAAACTAATGACTTTACGAAAGCAATCAATTTTAGCATGATGAGTTGTGACGCCCCCAAATAGGTCCATACAACCCATTTTGAGTCGCCAATAACATTCTACAAAATACAAATACAAATATGAATTTTCCCATTTATAACTAATAAGTGTTGTGCAAAATACGACAACACAATACAAATACATCTTAAATTCTCAATACACTTATTGTCACACTAATAGTAAGGTATTGAGACACTTCTATTATCTCGGACGATCACTCCATTCCCCGGCTAGTCCCCACTACACTCTCTTTTCCTGAGGAGAACAATAGAATAAAAAGGAAAAGGGTGAGCACAAATAGCCCAGTAAGAAATATCATGACTAAGATAATGAAGAATAAAAATTATCTTTAGTCTTCAATAGAATTAAATCAGAGATTTAAAGATATTTTAATTGTTCAACAACAATAATTGCAGCGGAACAAACAATCCATTAGAAGAGTCAAGTAGATTATAATATCTACCATCTTCTATAAATTAAAGGATCACCACTAATATTTTATCCCTGTAACACCAATCAACAATCCTTGTTTATGAACATCCAAATCAACAGTTTATATTCAACAGCCTCTCTTTGCACTACGTGCCAAAGATATTTATTTGTAACATCACCGGTCATGATCATGCCAAACATCAGTTCATCTTTGCACTACGGCCCAAAGAGAACTTTCACCATACGCCTTTATTTGTAACACCAAAAGTCATGATAATACCAATACACAGTTTGGTCAGAATCATGTCACGTCAGTTCATCTTTGCACTACGGGCCAAAGAGAACTATCACCACAATTTAAGGATAAGGATGATGACAATAATATAGAATGAATACAGTGAGATCAAGAATAAGAATAAATATTTAATTTATCCAGTGTCGAAGGTTGACCAAATTGCCAACTTGATGACCAAATTGTGGAGTCAAATTCAAGAATGATATTCAAAAATAAAATTCACGATTCAACTATATCGTATCAAACGAAATAGAAAGATTCAGGTGAAAAGATATTAGATGAAGCATAAACTATTAAGGATATTCAACAAATTTTCAAGGATTTTCACCATTTAAAATAAGGTTTTGAAAACAAACAGAGATTTCTTATCATAAATGGAGAAATGTGAAATAAAAAGATGTCCCTTAAAGAGTACAAAAGAAATGATACGTTATACGAGTATAACAGAATATATGAAATTGCAAATGGGTTTTCACCCGTCATGCGGTAATCCGCGTAGACAGATTATTTCCACAAAAGATTAATAAGTAATGAATACGAAAGGTTATTCACCAGGCATGCGTCAATTCGCACGGACAGGTTATACCCACAGATTAATAAGGAACAATTGCAAAGGGATATTCACCAGGTACGACACCCCGTACATACATTTTATACCCACAGAATAATAAGGAATTAATACAAAAGGGTATTCACCAGGTACGACACTCCGTACATACAGGTTATTCCCACAGAGTAATAAGGAATGAATACAGAAGGGTATTCACCAGGCATGCGTCAATCTGCACGGACAGGTTATCCCCACAAATTAATACGGAATGAATAACAACATTTATGAGTATAATATCACTTACGAACAAGAAAACAAATGATATTACATAAGAGTATGAAAGAAATGATATCCCCTACCTTCGTTAACAAGTGACTGGATGATGCTTTCTATGAAGCTTACTAACTTGGACAATACTAGTATTCTCACAAATACTCACAATAGCCTAGCACACTAAGAGAACTCAAGAAATTTAGAGAGAGAGAGAGTATATGCAAGGAAGGTGTGAAGATTTCTTAAGATAATCCCTCTTATTTATAGGAAAACTAAGTTTCATTAATTGCACAAAAAGGGCTCGACTTATTACACTTTAGTACCTCTATCTTTGCCTCTATTTTTTAATATAATCCCTCAAGTATTATCAATCTTGCATAACATCCCCTAATAGTTCTCACATGTGAACCAATAGTTGACATCATGTGAATTTCATAATTTCAATTAGGTACCCCTAAGTTAGACTCCACTTTTAATCCATCAATAATGCTAAAATATCATAACAAATAATATGAGTTACAGTGTCATGATAAATAATAAAAAGTACCATGTAGATGCTATTGTACAATACTGTGCAATTGCTATTTTATCAATTATTGAATCAATAATTTAAAATACTGTGCAACACCGTGTGCCTGTGAAATACCGCGTACTACTGTGAAATAACGCGTTTTACTATTCTTTTTATTACCGGGTATTTCAATAGTTGCCGGTGATAATACTGTTGACAAAATACTGTCGTTTTCAGTATCCAACAACGGGGCCCACTATCGTTGACACTATTATCATTGTGGGGCCCACTAATATTTTGTTATTTCGGCGTCGTACGTTACCGAATATAAAATTGGTTATTTCGACGGTGTCATCGTACTTTACCGAATATAATATTCTCCGACAGAAAGAATATTATCCGACAGAAGGAATATTCCCCGACATACAGGTTTGACTTTTTTTGTATAAATGAATAGTATATTCATATGAATAGTACTTTCGTATTTATACCGTATAATTTCGTATCCACCTCATATAAACGTTATGACGTAATTCGAAGGTCGAAGAAAGTGTAAAAGCGTTTTTAGCGTGAATAGTCTCCCGTGAATAGTGATCGTATGAATAGTGATTTAGCGTTATTACTAGACTTCTCAATTGTCACATTTCACTAGTAACTTTATCATTATCGATTTAACACCTTTCTGTTTAAAATAATAATGAGAAGAAAATTAAATCCTATTTATTAAAATTTTTGGGGTCTTACATTAGTAGTTAACCAATCAAATTCATGCATGTCCAAGGAGATAAGATCAACAGGTAATGGGTGCCGATTTGAACAAAGCAAGATTTATAAACTGTAGATGTGACGAATGTTTGTTCCAATGGTGTTTCAACAAATAAGTCAAAATTTAGTTTATCAGGGGTCAAGTTTAAACGTTGGGCACAAGCAGATGAAATAAAAGAGTGGGTAGAACCAGTATCTAATAAGGTATAGACTCGCAAGAGTTTACGATTAGCTCACCGGTTATGACGTCATCTGATTGTAGTATTTCTTTCTCCTGCTCCACTACTTGAGCCTTATCCACGGCATCCGAATATAGACAAATTTTATGAAAAACGAGATACTTACGAATTTCTGGTTTCAAACCTCGTAAAAATATTCTCGTCATCCGTTCCTCAGTGTCCACCAAATGGGATGCAAATCGAGACAGCTCGACAAACTTGGCTTCGTACTGCGACACCGTTATGTTGTTCTGTTCCAGTTTGATGAATTCTACCTCCTTTAAATGGCGAATACTCTCCGGAAAAACTTCTCGTTAAATAATTTCTTGGAACTCAACCCAAGACATCTCGAGTGTCGAGTGACGGGTACGTTTCACGGATTCCCACCAATGATCCGCTTCTCCTCGTAGCATAAAGGTAGCGAAAAGAACCTTTTGTTCGTTAGCGCAACGTAATACCTCAAATATCTTTGTTAATTATTTGAGCCACGCCTCTGCCTTGAGTAGATCTGACTTGTCGAAAAATTCAGGTGGTCCAACTCTTTGAACTGCTTGGCAGTGACCATTCGTACCTTATCTGTGTTTGTGCCAGTATTGTAGACAGGAGCTCTTATCGCCTGGTTCTGCATGAATTGCATGAAGTTCCTAAAAAAATTCATCATTCATCTTGTTGTTAGCATGATGATTAACATAATGATGTTCTGAGTTTGCACTTGCACTATTTTACAGCTTCCTGATTTTCAGCTATAATTGTCTCATAGTGAATCTCTTGGTTTTTAGAAGCCATTCTAAAATGTGATCACAAAACAAAGATTAGTTAAAGAAACAGGCATGCAACATCTTGTCCCTATAACCAAATCAATTACAAAAAAAATATAAAATAGAATAGCTTAGGTAGGATACACTAGCGAAGGATTTTACTCGTCTCTCCCCTCCTAGTTCTAATCCCAGATCGCTACCAGATATCATATCCCTAAGCTCTGATACCAACTGTGACGCCCCATAATAGGTCCATACAACCCATTTTGAGTCGCCAATAACATTCCACAAAATACAAATACAAATACGAATTTTTCTATTTATAACTAATAAGTGTTGTGCAAAATACGACAACATAATACAAATACATCTTAAATTCTCAATACACTTATTATCACACTAATAGTAAGGTATTGAGATATTTCTATTGTCTCGGACAATCACTTCATTCCCCGGCTAGTCCCTGCTACACTCTCTTTTCCTGAGGAGAACAATGGAACAAAAAGGAAAAGGGTGAGCACAAATAGCCTACTAGGAAATATCCAGCTATAAAACTTAAAGCTTTAAAACCCTAAAAGCTTGTTGTCCTTATTATTCCAAAGGTTGTTTCGGCCAGTTATGGATCTTTTAAAAATTTAGAAAAAATCACAGAGGTACCTTAAGAATTATCTACAAGTAAGAAAAAGAACGAACACGTTTCGATGTGTAGTTTTTGTGTAATGGCTTTTACCGTGAAGGACTCCTAAATATTCATACTCGGATTTCTCACTGTGTGTACCTTGAAATAATATGAAATTTTTATAGTATGTTTATGCATGTTATGAGAGTGTACCCTGAAAATTTCAAAATTTTCTGAGCAAAACTTGATTTGTGAAAAATGTAACAAGATTCGGAGGTTTTAAGTACTTTAAAAATAGTAAATCACTTTCTAAAATTCCAGAAACATTTGTGGATCATTTTTGGACCATATACTATCCAGATCCAGAGAATAATAATTTTTAGAACCTATTTGCTATTTTTCATAATAATGTTATAGTTATGGTTAGAAGAAAATAAATGGTTAAATGATGTCATAAATAAGAAAAATGTGATTTTTAAGCTTGGATACTCCTAATATTATATATTATGACTATTTAGGGGTATTTTGGTAATATTTAATGAGAAATAATATTTATGACCTTTTATGGGTAGTAAAGGAGTTGTTTAATAAAGGGTAAAACAATTAGAATAAATTGTTTATTCGCCTAATAACTTATTAAAATATTACTATGATATTTGTAATATAAGAATTCGATATTTTTAAGTAAACAAAGAAATATTAAGATTAAAACTTTATGAAAATATTATTGAATGGGTAATAATATTTGTTTTAAGCATTAATAAATGATTAAGATATTATTAAAATGGCTAATAATATTAGATTAAAATATTATTAATGATATGAGAATTAAAATATTATTAAGAGATTAATAGTATTAGATTAAAGTATTATTGGATGATTAAAATATTATTAAGATGTTAATAACATTAGTAAACGAATAAAAGTGTTATTAGTGGACTAATAATACCAAGAGGTGAATTAAATATTATCAGGATTGATAATATTAAGTGTCTTATAGGATTTACGATATTTTATTAACTTATGTGTGCTATGTGATTTGCTTAATTGTTAAATAAATAGCATAAGTAAGCGTATCGATATACAACTACGCAGTACTAATTGGTAGATCGACGTTATCAATGTTAGGTTCTTCAAGGCCAATTAGTTAAAGCTAGAATTATTTATAGCTGAGCAGACAGGCAAGTTCCCTAACTCAAACTCGAGTTATGATTTTTGAAGCATGTTAGTGAATAATTATTGTTGATTATTCACATCTATACTGGTTATTGAGATTCGCACCTTGTGCAATTGAATTCCTATTCTATTGTTATTGAATTGTGAATTAGATTAAAGTTCTTTCAAGCATGAACTGTTTATGAGATAGATCTATGCTATTTGTATCAGCTAGATCAAGCATGTCTAAATTTGTGAAATCAAATGTATTTTAAAAGCTGTTCTTATTAATTTGCTATAGTAAGAACTCTTGGCTGAGAAAAGGATAAATTTGATTAAGGCATGATATCAGTGCTGGTTTATTAAGTATTTATGCATAAATCACGGGGTATGAAAGGCTGATCCCCTTGATTACCAAAACTTTTTAAGAGGTCCAGTTTAAATGCTGAGAACCTTGGCAAATGTCTATGGTTATTTCCAACCACTCAGTAATTGTCATTCAATTATTCGAATATTCAATTGTCGACTATTAATTCATGTTTCTTCACAATTTTATACTGTTGTTGAACATTGAAAGCGAAATTTCCTTCTATTCATGATATATCTCCCTTGTGTATAAACTTGCTAAGCAAACTAGTTGCTTACCCTTGCTATATCATGATCTTTATTTCAGCTAAGGCAGAAACGTCTAAAGGAGACAAAGAAAAAGGGAAGGTGCAAGAGTAGTTGCCTGATATGGCTTATGTACTAGTTTATCTTAAATGTTATTTGGCTATGTGAACTCTTATTGTATTGAGGGTATGTTTTAAGTTAAGGTTAAAGAACCTTGGGACCATGATTGTAAGACTTTATTACTATTTCGATAAACAATGTATGTTTATTATTCCGCATCAGTTAGAAAGTATGTTTGTTGTTGAGTATCGTGAACACCGAATTCGAGGTTAGGAAACCCGGATTTGGGGGTGTCACAGGTTGGTATCAAAGCTATAGGTTATAACCCTTAGGAGAAAAAGTCCTTAGGCTATAACCTGAGAGAATGTAAAAGAATAGAAGGGGATAGAACTCATATAGAGTTATCTTTGGGTAGAAATTTATTATGATCTTAGAATTGAGGATTTGGATCATACGTTGGTGTTATTAAGCTTGTGGATAAATTGAGGAATGTGTATTGATGAGATAATATGGTAAAGTGAAGACCATTAAGTATGGACGATCCATTGTAAACTGGAGTTATAGATATTCGAGGTAATTAGATTAATCATTTGATGCTATTGATCAATTATATGGCTATGGATCAATTTTTGTGGTTATTCATTTGATAAGATATTGGAGTGATGTGGTATGGAGTTTCTTTGTGATGAAAAGAGGGTACTGTAGAATCTGTTGGGTTAAGGTTTACAAGAAGGAAATGATTGATTCGATAAATAATGAATATATCGATATTTTGAAGTGTTAGTTAAGTTATTAAGCTTTATGGTGGAATGCCAGGTGAGACAAAGGTAATGAACTCATATAGAGTTGTTAAGCAAAAGTTGAGAGTATTGAGATGAATGATGTTATATGCAAAAAAAAAATAAAAAACAAATTAAGAGATGACTGATGGCAATTTATATTGTTTTGATGATTAAAAATGAGAGACAACGAAGAGATTATAAGAAATGAACCAAGGGTAGATTTAGTGTCTGATATGGAAAAAGTAACTAGAGATGGAACTGAATGATGAGATAATGGAAATCCCTAAGGAGGATCAATTAGAGCCCGATATAAGGAATAGATAGAGGAAATAAAAGAAAGAAAGGTTAAGTCTGAGAGTTATAAGACCTTTGTGAGTCGTAATGAATGAAGAATAGTGGTCAATGTATATGTACTAGTATATCTATGCATGTAAGAAATGTGAATCTCAGTTTTTGTATAGCTAGCAGTATATCTGTTGTAAGTCCCAACTTTGTGTAAGTTGTGGAGTAGTTATGTGAATCCCATCTTGTTGTTAGTAACAAAGGGATGAGTGGATATCAGAAATGCTATATGATGTAAGTAGTACGAGGTACTAAGATGAGCTTATTAGTATTTACTAAATGTGCCTTGAGTTGATATGATGATGATACATCCCCACTTTTTAGATCTAGGGGAATGCAGTTCTTATTCATCCCATCTTTTGTGTCTTAATGGGATAGTTAACATTTATAGGAATATGTCGGAATTATAAGTGTTTGACACACTAAGGGGTGTATGAATATAAATGTGGTATTATTATTACATGATTGATTGTGATCGATTTGTGCCTTGACTCTTAAATGATAACATCAGTAGAATTTTGCACGATGTGTAAAACAAGAAGGATTTATGTAAGGTTTTGTTTAGAACAAACAATGCCGTCAAGGAGACAACCCCGATACACGAGGGTGGAAGAGTCAGTGAATAACGAGGAGGGTCAGACTGACCCCAAGAGGACCTTTGCGAACTTGTTAGAGGAAACGATGCAAGGCAGACCAAGCCATTGCGGTTATTCGGCCATGAAGTCACATGGCGAACTTTACGGGTTTCAAATTACTAGGACCACCGGAGTTTCGTGGGAATACGGATTCGAGTGAAGCCCAGACATGGTTAGAAGAAATGGAGAAAGTTTTCAAGGTCGCAAGAGTGATCGAGGAATAGAAGACTTCGTTTGTCACTTTCATGAGGAAGGGTGAGTCAAATTACTTGTGGAAGGCGAATAGAAGCCGAGCTGGGGAAGGCACAACTGCGTGGACTCGTTTTAAGGAGCTGTTTTTCGAAAAATTACTTTCTAGAAAGCACACAGGAAAGTATGGAGATAAAGTTCTTGGATCTGAAGCAAGATGATATGTCAGTAGCAGAGTACACAACGAAGTTTAACAAACTAGCTAGGTTTGCTCCACACCAAGTGGACACCGGAGCTAGACGAGCGAAGAGATTAGAACAAGGGTTGAAGCCTTGGGCGTATAGTAAGGTTGTGGTCTTGCAGATCAACACATTTCCTACGTTACTTAAGGAAGCAATCATTGCCGAGGAGGAAATGAAGCGTTGACAAAGCACAACCAAGATCAGAAAAGTCATGATGGTCATAAGGAAGGTAGCGTGGGGGAAGTAACCCGAATAAAAGGAAAGGGATCGATAGCCAATCTTGCGGAGGCAACAAGTCTGGAGGAGAGGTTAAGAAGGGTATATTCATCCGAGTGTATCTCCGTGGGGAGCGCCAGTTCTATTCATAAAGAAGAAGCATGGATCGTTAAGGCTCAGTATCGATTACAGGGAATTAAACAAGGTTATGATTAAGAACAGGTACCCGCTGCCCAGAATAGACGATCTGTTTGATCAACTCAAGGGAGCGAAATACTTTTCAAAGATTGATTTAAGGACAGGCTACCATCAGCTAAGGGTGAGACAGGAGGATATCCCGAAGACGGCATTCATAACTCGTTATGGACATTTCGAGTTTCTGGTAATGTCATTTGGACTAACAAATGCACCAGCGACATTCATGGATATGATGAACAAAGTGTTCAAGCAGTACTTGGACAAGTTCGTGGTAGTATTCATCGATGACATCTTGGTGTATTCAGTGACAGAGGAAGAACATGCTGAACAATATTCAGTATCCGACAACGGGGCCCACTATCGTTGACAATATTGTTATTGTGGGGCCCACTAATATTTTGTTATTTCGGCGCCGTACGTTACCGAATATAAAAGTGGTTATTTCGACGGCGCCGTCGTACTTTACCGAATATAATATTCTCCGACAGAACGAATATTATCCGACAGAAGGAATATTCCCCGACATACAGGTTTGACTTTTTTTTTATAAATAAATAGTATATTCGTATGAATAGTACTTTCGTATTTATACCGTATAATTTTTGTATCCCACTCATATAAACATTATGACGTAATTCAAAGATCGAAGAAAGTGTAAAAGCGTTTTTAGCGTGAATAGTCTCCTGTGAATAGTGATCGCGTGAATAGTGATTTAGCGTTATTACTAGACTTCTCAGTTTTTCACATTTCACTAGTAACTTTATCATTATCGATTTAACACCTTTCTGTTTAAAATAATAATGAGAAAAAAAATAAATTCTCTTTGTTAAAATTATCGGGGTCTTACAGGCAAGATGATGCAATCCTGGCTCAATGCATCATGCTCGCATCCATGAGTAACGAGCTTCAGCGTCAGCGTGAAACTATGGATGCTCCTACTATATTGCTGCACCTCAAAGAGTTGTATAGTGAGCAAAGTAAGACTGCTAGATATCAGATATCTAAGGAGCTCTTTCGATCTCGTATGACCGAGGGCACTACCGTTGAGACTCATGTTCTCAAGATGATCAATTTACTTGAACAACTTGGACAACTTGGGTTCATGATGGATGGGGAGTTAAGTCAAGATTTGATCTTGCAGTCACTCCTGGACACCTTCTCACAATTTGTTATGAATTTTCACTCAAATAAGTTAGATGTCAGCTTGCCTGAGTTACTTAACATGTTGAAAACTACAGAAGGTCACTTCTCATCCAACAAGAACCAAGTCTTACTAGTGGATGATTCTTCCAAGAAAAAGGAAAAGGCCCAAGGTATCTTCTGAAAAGAAGAGAAACAAGAAGGCTAAGGGTAAGGCGAAGAGAAAGGATAAAAAGAAACCTGATCCAGATAACAAAGGAATTTGCTACCATTGCAATAAGCCGAGACACTGGAAGAAGAACTGCAAGGAGTATCTTACGGACCAAAAGAAGCTTGGAGAAGCTTTGACTTCCGATCTAGGTTTGTTCATGATTGAAATTAATTTTTCTGAAAGTCAAAATTCTACTTGGGTATTGGATACCGACTGTAGTTCTCACATATGTAATAATATGTAGGGACTAAGCAGAAGTAGAAAGCTGAATAAGGATGAAGTCGTCCTACGAGTTGAAAATGAAGCAAAGGTTGCTGCATTAGCTGTAGGAACTTATTGTTTAGCACTACCTACGGGCAAGTCCATTAGTTTAAATAATTGTTATTATGTTCCAACACTCATTAGAAACATTATTTCAATTTTTGTATTGGATACGGATGGTTTTGATATTATAATAAAGAACAACAGTTGTTCTATTTATAATAAAAATGTTTTATATGGTGTTGGCAATTTACTGAATGGACTTTACATACTTGACTTGCATGAAAATATACTTCAAATTGAACAAACTAAGAAAAAGAGAAAGAGTTACAGTGTTGTTAGCATTGGTACACACAGACGTATGTGAACCTATGACAACAAATGCACGAGGAGGGTATTCTTATTTTATTACTTTCCCTGATGATCATTCTAGATTTGGATATGTGTATTTAATGAAATACAAATTTGAATCGTTTGAAAAGTTCAAAGAATTCAGAAGGGAAGTAGAGAAGCAAATAGGTAAGAGTATTAAGATTCTTCGATCGGATCGAGGAGGGGAATACTTAACCAATGAGTTTCTCAAATGTCTCAAAGAAAATGGTATAATCTCACAATGGACTCCACCAGGGAGGCCACAGTTGAATGGTGTATCTGAAAGGAGAAATCAAACATTGTTGGACATGGTTCATTCTATGATGAGTTTTACCGACCTTCTAGTATCTTTCTGGGGTTATGCCCTAGAATCGGCTACATACCTACTTAACAAGGTACCTACCAAATCTGTCCCAAAGACTCCATATGAGTTATGGACAGGGAGGAAACCAAATTTTAAGCATGTTAAGATTTGGGGTTGTTCAGCTTATGTCAAAAGGTTTGAGCATGATAAGCTGAAGACTAGATCCGATAAATATAGATTCGTGAGATACCCTAAATAAACATCAGGGTATTATTTCTATCATCCTACTGATCAAAAGGTGTTTTGTTGCAAAATATGTTGCCTTCTTGGAAAAAGAGTTTATCCTTGAAGGGGTTAGTGGGAGTAAGATATATATTGAAGAAATTCAAGAACTACAAAATACTACGGATCAAAGTCAGGTAACTGACCAAGTAGAAGAACCTACTGTATCACAACCTATTCGTAAATCTGGAAGAGTACCAAAGATATCTGATAAGTATAGATTCATCATAGAGGATGATGATGAGGTACACATCATAGAGGATGATAATCCATTGACTTATGAAGAGGCTATGAGTAGAAAAAACTCAGAGAAATGGCTAGAAGCCATGAAATCCGAGATGGACTCCATATATGAAAACCAAGTATGGACTTTGGTTTCACCACCTGAGGGCATTAAGCCTATTGGGTGTAAATGGGTCTTTAAGAGAAAGACTGGAGTGGACGACAAGGTAGAGACCTATAAGGCCCGATTGGTTGCAAAAGGTTTCAAACAAAGACAAGGAGTTGACTATGATGAAACCTTCTCACCAATAGCTATGCTCAAGTCCATTCGAATTTTGCTTGCAATTACAGCTTATTATGACTACGAAATCTGACAAATGGACGTGAAAACGGCCTTCCTCAATGGAGAGCTTGAGGAGAATGTATATATGATACAGCCATAGGGTTTTGTTTCAACGGTTGGAACAAACCAAGTCTGTAAGCTACAATGATCCATTTATGGATTGAAGCAAGTTTCTCGAAGGTGGAACATCCGTTTTGATGAGATAATCAAAAAGTTTGATTTTATCAAAAATGAGGATGAACCATGTGTGTACAAGAAGGTTAGTGGGAGCGTTGTTTCATTCCTTGTATATATTACTGATAGGGAATGATGTTCCTATGTTACAATCGATCAAAATTTGATTATCTAAACACTTCTCCACGAAGGACTTGGGTGAGGCATTCTATATTTTAGGGATAAAGATCTATAGAGATAGATATAAAAGGATGTTTGGCTTGACCCAAGGAAAGTACATTGACTCGATGCTAAAGAAGTTTAGCATGGAAGATTCCAAGAGAGATCTCATGCCAATGAGCCATGGAATACATCTCTCCAAGAAACAGGCCCCAAAGACACATGAGGAGAATGACCGTATAAGTAAGATTCCTTATGCTTCAGCAATAGGATCTGTCATGTACGGTATGATATGTACTAGACCAGATGTCGCTCATGCACTTAGTGTAACAAGCAGATATCAGTTAAATCTAGTAGAAGAGCACTGGAAGGCAGTGAAAAATATCCTAAAGTACTTGAGAAGAACTAAGGATGTATTTTTGTCTACGGTGGGTCTGAATTGAAACTAGAGGACTATACAGACTCAAGTTTTCAAACGAACCAAGAGACAATAAATCCATTTTAGGGTATGTGTTTACCTTAAACGGTGGCGCAGTGAGTTGGAAAAGTTCCAAGCAGCAAATAGTTGCTGATTCAGTGACAGAGGCAGAGTACATAGCTGGAAGCTGCAAAGGAAGCTGTTTGGATGAAGAAGTTCATAACGGAACTTGGAGTGGTTCTTAGCATTAGAGGAGCCGTACCTTTATTCTGTGACAACACCGGAGCTGTTGCGCAGGCTAAGGAACCCAGGTCTCACCAGAAATCCAAACACGTGTTGCGACGGTTTCATTTGATTAGAGAGATCATTGAAAGAGGAGATGTCACCCTGAAGCATGTGGACTCTCAAGACAACATTGCAGATCCATTTAAAGCTTTAACACAACAACAATTTGATCGTCACTTAGAGAAGATGGATATTAGATACCATGGCGATTGGCTTTAGTGCAACTGAGAGATTAAAAGTAGTATGCACACAAGCCAATCATATTTGATATGATGTAGCATATACTTTGTAATCTTATTCATTTATTAATAAAAGAATTGATTTTCTTAAAAGGCATTTTACATTATCTACATGGTGCTATTATATTAAATGTGATAAACTCATAGTTTTGAGCAATGCTTTTAGAATCATGATGGTGATCATGCTAATGATATCTAAATTCTAGATAGCTCACAAACTAAAATTGTTCCTAATCATTGGATTACTAAAAAGGGGATTAGTGAATCTGGATAGATTAGTACATACGTTGCTTGCTCTTAAGAAGAGGATGATTGATCTCATAATCATTTGTGTGGAGACACTAAAGCAAGTATGTAGGTGCTTATTGGAGAAATAAGTTCACTGAACGTGACTCGCTAAGAAATACCTAATGGAGTTTTACTCGCCTGTTAATAGGAATTCCTCTAGTGATAGTAGTACAAGTGATCCTTAGACTTGAGATCATCATAGTATTTTGTGTATGATGAATTATTTTGACATGTCCCTTAAGACCTTTAGGGTATAACAAAGGGTATGATTGGGTATAACTAGTTGTACATGGAGATGGGTGAATGATCAACAAAGAATCTACCTTGTCTAGTAAAAGATGTGAATGTCCTATGTGATTCGATAAATGATAACTCAGTAGTCCTTGGCCAAGGCAGAATAAAATTAGAAAGGAGTTTCTAATTTGCATTATTTAGAGTTGTGCATTTAGGAATCAAAATACATATAATTAAATAAAATAATACTTGACAGAAATTCCATATCTTATATTTATTTGGGACATTGTACGGTAGAAGGATTGAATTGTACGGTAACTATGCACTGAAAGGTTCTTTTGTGATTAATGTTGAAATCTATATTATCTGGAAAGTCGTTGATCGCTAAGGGGCTTACCCTTATTGTAGAATAAATATTATTTATTTAAATGAATTAAATAGTTTAATTTATTTATTTAAATAAGATTAGAATTGTTCTAATTGATTTATTCACAACCGGTTTAATATGGAGAACCTAAAGGGTCACACCGCAAAAGGAAAAATATTTATTTAAGAATTAAATGGCATAATTGTAATAATAAGTTAAGTGTATTTAATTTAGTCTATGGAGATAGAATAAATTAAATAGCTTAATATTTATTATTTACTATTTTAAAAATATTAAATATAAATTAATAAGAGGAGTCTTATTATTATTATTACTATTACTATTATTTAATTCGTAATAGGGATTGAGAATTAATTAGTAGAAGTACTCTCTCATGAATTCTTAATTGGATTAGGAGCATAATTAATTAAAAGAGTTTAATTATAATAGAAACTCTTATCCTAAATAGTTTAGGGAAGAGTTTTCCTACATCTATAAATAAAAGAAGTCTTATCATAGATTGGGGTTACACACTCTTGCATTAGATTGTGAAGAGTACTTGCAATTTCTATAGAGATAGAAATTAGGGTTTTGCCAACACCCATCTTCTTGAACAACTATTCTTCCTTGGTGGATTACCTCTAGAGGCCAAACACTTGGATGAGTAACATTGATCAAGCGAAGGAATTTAGTCGGTGAAATTCAAGTAAAACGCGAAGGAATTGGAAGTAAACTTGTACCCGAGGAAGCTTTGATTCACGAGGGTATAATTCTCTATCTCTATCTTTTTTGTCAATTAATAATTAAACACAAGGAAAGATCATGGTGATGGTTTATATGAAAAATTTTAAAAATCCGTTTTATCACGCTTCCGCCCTATTTATGTAATTTGATTGCATGCTTGTGTTATATACAAATCCAATAGGCAAACCCTAGTTCTATTTCTATAGAAATTGTAAGTACTCTCCACAATTCTAATATAAGAGCGAGTAACCCTAATCTATGATAAGACTCCTCTTATTTATAGATATAGGGAACACTCCTAAACTATTTAGGATTAGGGCTTCTATTATAATTAAACTCCTTTAATTAATTAAACTCCTAATCCAATTAGGAATTTATGGGAGTACTTTTATTAATTAATTCCCAAACCCTTTTAGGAATTAAATAATAATAATAATAGTAATAATAATAAGACTCCTCTTATTAATTTATATTTAATATTTCCAAAATATTAAATAATAAATATTAATCTATTTAATTTATTCTATCTCCATAGATTAAATTAAATATACTTAACTTATTATTACGATTATGCCATTTACTTCTTAAATAAATATTTTTCTTTTGCGGTGTGACTCTTTAGGTTCTCCATATTAAACTGGTTGTGAATAAATCAATTAGAACAATTCTAATCTTATTTAAATAAATAAATTAAACTCTTTAATTCATTTAATTAAATAATATTTATTCTATAATAAGGGTAAGTCCCTTAACGATCAACGACTTTCTAGATAATATAGATTTTAACATTAATCACAAAATAACCTTTTAGTGAATAGTTACCGTACAATTCAATCCTTCTACCATACAATGTCTCAATTAAATATAAGACATGAAATTACTGTCAAGTCTTATTTTATTTAATTATATGCATTTCGATTCTTAAATGCACAACTCTAAATATTGTAAAAACGTATTTAGGAAAAAAAATTCGGCATCGACACCACTTTTTGAACTTTTCTCAACCGACCTCCTTCTAACAAATAATCCAACACCTTGATCATCACTTTTCTCAAAATTTAGTTTTTGTTTACTTATATATTCATCTTAACATTCTCAATTGAGTTAGTATCTCCACCATAGATCATAGTGTCTCTAAAGTGTTTATATGAAGGAGGTAATGAGACTAATAACAATAGGGCTTGATCTTCATCAACATCAATATTCTACAACTCAGTTACAATTGAATTAAACTTACTAATATGAGATTTGATTTGAGTACCTTTTGACATATACAAGGTGTAAATATGTTGTTGAATTCAAAAATTATTGGTGAGAGACTTTGTTAAATATAGAGACTCTAATTTTTTCCGCAAATCAGCAACTGTAGTTTCTGCTAATACCTTATACAAAAGTGCTTTATTATCCATAGTTTTTCATTTTGACTCAGACATCTCTATAGCTTTCTTCGTCTCCCAGTCCGTATCAGACATATCTACAGGCTTCACTAGCTTCCCTACAATGCCTTTCTTTAAGTCTTGCTGAGTAAGAATAGCCTTCATCCGAACTTGCCAAAGACTAAAACTAAAATTCTCATCGAATTTGTCAATATCAAATTTTATTGATGAAGTTGAACTCAACGCCATAATATGGATCGATAATAATCAGAATCTGACACTAGTTTGTTATGACAAACTATGACAAACATAATAAATCAACCTAGAAAATATAACGACAACAACACAAAGTTTTGCGTGGAAATCCAAATCGAAAAAAATCATGGAGAAAGAAAGAAGAAATCCACTAAATAAAATATGAAGAATACAAAATAAGGAGAGAACTATGATAATTATTAAAATGTTTCTAAATGTATTTTCTCTAAAAACCTAACACTTATATTTATAGGCCATAGGAAAATTTCATAACCAAACAGGATAAAAAATACTAAAATGAGTATAATTACGAAAGATAACTTTTCTAAACCAAAACGGATTCTAGGTAATACCTAAATCCAAATCCAATGAGGATTCATGTCATACCCATGAATAATCAATCAAACCTCACTTACTGTGAGAGTTGAACTTGAGACCTAAATGTCACAGTAACTCAATCTTAACCACTAGGCTAATAACTCATCGACAATTGTGATCCTTCATAATAAAGACTTTTATATTCTTATTTATTATCTTAGATCTATGCATTTATTTATTATTGAAATTCTAGGTGTATGAATGTGTATATATCTGTCATGTTTTTATGAGTTAATGATAAAAATAAAATCAATTTGGGTTTGACCATAAATTCAATTATGTAAAAATTAACTGAATTAATTTCGTTCGTACGAGTTATAAATGGAAGAGTTGTTATTCTTCGTAATAAAAACTTTCATATTCTCATTTATTGTCGTTCTAGGTGCATGAATGTGTATATCTACCATGTTTTCATGCAAATACAAAAAATAATAGTGGTGTTAATTTTTTGTTCTTTTAAAATTCAGTAATAATATTTTCTCATCTATGTCTCTCATCGACCTCTAATATATTTGGTAGGGAATTGTCTTGTCCATTGATATGGAAAATCAACATCGAGAGTCATACTCTAAAGCCTATTTAGGGAAGAAACAATTTAATGGAAAAATAATTAGACTATTAGTTGGTGCGATTGGGAGAATTATTATACTGTTTATGTCACTTTACTTTTTCATTTTGTTTCAAATATATTCTTTAAGAGAAGTAGTGGTGCAATATACCAAGAGATAAATAAAAAATATTATCATTGTTTTAAAATAACTGATAATTATTAATTTTTTGAAATATAATTAATAAAATTAATAATTAAATTATATTCTGAATTATTGAAAAATAAATTCAGTGACTATTTTACAAACTTAACCGTGTTTGAATATTTAAACGCGTAAAACGAGCTCTGTAATCGATACATGATCAATTTGGGTTACAAAATTGATTGGATTGAGTAAAAGGAATAATTTTATGAATTTTAATACTTAAAAAGGAACAAGATTATATTTTACGATCGAAGCTAAAATTTGCTAGAACTTGGGAAAGTCTTACGAATTCTTTGTTTTTATTTTTCAAAACAATAGCAAATATTGTTTTTTATGCTTCATTCACGCAACTTCAAGTTTCAAAACTCAAAATTTCCCCAAGCCGAGTAAATTTTTGGGACCGGAATAGAAATTATCCGTTTCAAATATTCATAATTTTTTTTTCGGTTTTATACCACCTTCAACCAAATTCGCGAGAATACATAAACCCGCTAATCCAAATTCCGAGTTCTGCCAATTTCAAAATCCCGTCTCGGCGGATTCGTCCATATGTGACCTAGATTTCTGTGACTTATTAGACGATGAACAGAAAAACCTGTAGCTGTGCTATTTGTGAGAACTCGAATATTGCTTCTATTTGCTCAGGTTGCGTCAATTACAGGTATAATTCACCAAAATTTTGATATTGAATGTTTTTAATATCGTTTTTCAGCTAGAATTTGAGGAAAATTGCAATTAATATGGCTTCCGGATGCGTGTTTAGGGTTTAATACATTCTAGTATCTTACGTTGTTTTATTGTTATTTTCAGATTGAATGAGTATACCACTAATTTGAAAATATTGAGAAGTAGGCACGATTTGTTGTATTTGAGATTGAGTGAAGTGCTTGTGGCAAAGGTTTGATTCATCCCTAATT
This sequence comes from Aralia elata, assembly GCA_034770075.1. Lineage (NCBI taxonomy): Eukaryota > Viridiplantae > Streptophyta > Magnoliopsida > Apiales > Araliaceae > Aralia > Aralia elata. The sequence goes on from CM068377.1 coordinate 68,387,088, forward strand.
TGGTTGTTATTTCAAATTGTTTGAAATTTCTTTTTTATCTGTATCAAAGTCTGAAAGCACCTGTTGGCTTGCGAATGGGCTTAAAAGTTTTGTAAAGTTGAAGTTATTTGTATGTGGCATTTGGATTTTTCATTAATGGATTACTGAATTTCTTTAGATATGTGGGATTCTTTCTTCTAATGTCCCTCTCTATTTAATCTTACTTTAAATATAGAGTTTCATATTTCCTCAACCTCTTTTTTGTTAACTACACTGCTATTTAGCTTTATCCGTAGTGTACTTTAGACTATTTTGTCTGTTATGCATTACTGACACTAACCTTGATTTATTCAATAATTTGGAATTTGAAACATTTATTAGGGAAAGGCAGATGATCTGCTCAGTTGGAGAGTCCTTCAACATGAGAAGCTTGCAAGACTAAGAGAGAAACTCCATCATCGTAGAGAACAACTCTTGCAAGGTTGGCTGTCACTTAGTAATAGTTGCAAGCAATTTCTTTTGGATAAGTATTATTAATTTGCACCAAAGGCAATGCAATCCTTCTTTCAGCATTCATGCATACAAGTATGCTAAAGTAAACAAAGAAAAACCCTTTAATAGATACAATGGCAAGGACAACCCTTAAAAATAGCATGAGATTGGACAAGTGACAAGAATGAAAACCGCCCATTCTATGCAGACGTTGACATGGCAAAAAATTCTTGTTTGTATGTTTGTGTAGATATGTGAATATGAAATTTCTTATCTGTATAATTGCAACTTTATATATGTTATTATGACATATCCCTGTCCACTTCTTTATAGTAATTTTCGTAAGCTTCCTTTATCCTACGTTTAATTTGGCTTCTCCTGACAGTTATAGTTAGTGTAGAAAGTGTAGAAAATCTATACACTATGTTATATTTTCAGATTTGCAAGAGGTTACATTTATACAAGATGGTGTCATAATTCTAGGAGGAAAACAAGGAGAGGGAAATAAGGAGAGGAAAACAGGTTGTTTTCCCTAATTCTAGCACTGCTAACACTCCCCCTCAAGTTGGTGTATAGATATTTCGCATACATAACTTGAAACACAAGGGATGAAATATCTTACCACTAACACTCTGTTTCTGAGTTTTGGACGGAAAAAGAAAAGAATAGAAAACTTAAACAGAAAAGAAAAGAATAGAAAACTTGAAGTTTTCTTTTGTGTTGTTTCTGAGTTTTTAATGTCCAAGTCGGTCGCTCTGTAATCAAGTCGTCCAAGTCACTACAAATCCACCCAAGTCGTCGCCTTTACGAGCTGAGCGCTCGACTTTCTGCTAAGACAGCAAGGCGCCCAGACGCTTTAGAATTTATTTCTGCTTTGACGCCTAGGCGACGACTTGATAAGCCTGGTCTGGGCATAATGAGAGGAAGTAGGTTTGGAATAGAATTTCCGAAAGACAGAGATTTCCTCAAGAGAGAGAGCAGGAGTAGTGTCTGTAGTACTGGATACATTGGCAGAAAGTGGAGGAGTAGACATGTAGGCATGGGATCCACGTTCACGACCAGACCGACCTCCACGTCCTTTAGGACGCCCATGAAGCTTAAAGCATCGATCTCTGGTATGATTCTTCCCCCCACAATAGTCACACTCACGGGACTCCTTCTCAATAGGAGAGGGAATGGGAAAGCCAGGTTTAGGATACGAGGCAATCAAGGCTGATCGGTCAACAGGATTTGATTTTAGTACCATCACCCGACGTCTACTTTCCTCTTGTTGGACTCTAGCATGAGCCTCTCTCAGTGATGGAAAAGGTGTCTGACCAAGCAGTTGTGCTCGAACTTGATCAAATTCTATATTCAAACCAGCCAAGAAATCTACAACTCTATCTTCATTAATAAACTTTTGATAAGCCGTTGCATCTTCCCGACATTTAGCTGAGAAAACCCGGTAATGATCAAGCTCCTGCCAGAGTGCATTAATCTCTGCAAAGTACTGTGCCATGGGTTTCTCCCCTTGATCCAACTCACGGATTCGTTTACGGATATTATATGCCTTAGACATATCACCAGAAACAGAGTTTGAGAGATAGCTTCCCAAAGTGCATATGCGGTGTCTAAGAACATGTAGCTACTCCTCATATGGGGTTCCATTGAGTTAAAAATCCATGTTTTTACCATGGAGTTATCGGATTTCCATTCTTCTTGGGCTACACCTGCTTGTATAGGCATGGTGGTTGTACCAGTGATAAAGTGCTGCATTCGGTTTGCTTCAATTGATATACGACATGCTTGGGATCAAGCTAGGTAATTGTTTCCATCCAACTTAAATGGACTAAGAACCAAAGCAGAGTTGAGATGGTGATTTCTAATTAACTGCCCTTTATTGGTTTCAATGGTACCATCACTCTGAGTGGAACTAGATTCTGCCATGGTGAGGGTACGGTGATAGGAGCAATAAGAATTATCCAAGGAAATATCAATAAGGATAATTTACAGGCTCAAAAAAACAGAGTGTATTCTAGAGAAAAAGAATGTTGCTGGTAATTTTGTGCTTTAGAAGTCACTTTAGAGATAATTTTGTTCTTGCAGTAACTCAATTGTGCTCATACAAATTTAGCATACAAACTAAATTACCTTCAGAAGAAGCTCAATTTGTTCTTTACAGATAGTCAGTTAAGAAAACCTTAAGAAGTAGTACTCACAGTGAATTGCTTGGGCCAACCGAATCAATATTAAGCCAAATCCAAGCAAACCTGATTTTCTTTTTATAAGACCACTGTGGATGGGAAGAGAAGAGAGAGGCGACCACCGTGGAAGAAGCCGCGCCGGAAAAAAGTCGCCGGAAAGTGGCTCATGCGCCGGCGCGTGGCGGCGCGTGGGGCGATGGGTCGGAAAATGGAAACCTCTGAGTTGGTCGCCCGACTATGGGTAATCCAATTATGATATCAATTTCAGTATATGTAATTGTTCAAGCTAGTTTTCAAATGAAACAAGTAGCAGCAGCAGCGAGCGGAAGGAAAAAAGAGGAATTTTTTTTTTATGATGAATGGATCAGTGCTCTGATACCATGTAGAAAGTGTAGAAAATCTATACGCTATGTTATATTTTCAGATTTGCAAGAGGTTACATTTATACAAGATAGTGTCCTAATTCTAGGAGGAAAACAAGGAGAGGGAACTAGGGAGAGGAAAACAGGAAAACCTGTTTTCCCTAATTCAAGCACTGCTAACAGTTAGTATTGCTGAAAGGGAGCAAATATCCAGAGTCTTAATTTTTTTTTATTTACAACGGTCAACTTATGTGGTTTTTTTGAAACAAACCAGCAAAATAAATTCGAATTCGATTCACTATTTTCTAAAAGAGTCATTATGGAGGTTACTCTAAAACTAGATTTCATCAAGGAAGTCATATATGTATACCATATACAAGCAATAATTGCTTTGGGTTGAAGAGTAAACAAGTATGAAAGATAGGAATAACTAGGGCAATATTAACATCAAATTAATAAGTGGTGTTGACAAGTATAGTTAGGTGTAGAGATAACCGTTCCCTTTTCTCCGTATTATAGTTGTACTTTTATGAGCTTTTTAGATGCTAGACTAATTTATATTTTTACAGGGAAGGCTAATGTTGAGAAGATGGCTTATGATATGAAAGTGAAATACGAGTTGCTTGAATCGGCCATGAGTACAGTATTGCCAATTGCTTTTACTTCTCTTGTTCTTTCTTTTTTAGGTTAATTACATGAAATGTCCTATTTCTAGGTTATAATAATGCTTTTGTACTAACTTAATGAAAATATTGTGTTTTGTCATTGTAGTTGGAAAGAAATCGCAAGGAACAACTGGAGAAGTATTATCCTAATCTTATCTGCACTCAGAGCTTGGGGCATGTGAGAATGTTTATGTGTAATTGCTAATCAGTTCTTTTCAATATGGTTCTATTTGTCTATTTTTATTTTTATTTTTTTTGTGTTGTACTTTTTCTCTACTTATTTCAGTTCTCTAACCTTCCATATAACTACTAATAGAAAAAAATGAAAATATAGACACTCTTTGTTAATGCGGAAGACCTTGAATTGTAGATTGCAATTACCTCTGAACGTCTTCATAAGCAGTCGGTGGTTATAAAACAGATATGCAAGCTGTTTCCTCAACGTCGAGTAAGTGCTATGATTGATTTCTATTTTCTACTCAAAAAACCTTGTCTTAAACTTCTACCAGTGTACTAGTGTTATCAATTCATTATTTTGATAACTGACGCCAACTTATGATACTATAATAAAGTACAGAGTTTAAATGCTTTTTAAGTGTTTATAATTTATAATTCACTCTTACTTATCTAAAGGAAAAAAAACCTTGTATATCATTCTTTATTTATTTTTTGTGCTTGTCATCATCAACAACACGATACTCTGTCATTTTCTTTAGTATTTGCACTTATCAAAAAATAATAAATTATTGTTATTATTTGCAAGTCATTCTATTAAGTTTTCAACATGTGGTTTGTCTTTATTTATACTTTTGATAAGTACATGTATCTGTATAATCCTAGACTATGTTAGTGCTTCCCTAACCGCAAGCAATTTATTCATGCATCTTTCTTGTGCTTCTCTCGAGTCTTGATTAATCCCATTTCTCTTTCCTTATTTAAACCCCCTGATGTGTTGTTCTGGAAACTAAGTATTCATGTAGAAAGTATTATAATTCACAACTCGAAGTGTGGAAAATGCTTATGGAATATGTTTTATATTAATTTTCAAGAAGGATATTAAAATTTCAATTCTAAAAATAAAAAAAACAAAAGCAATACAGGGTTATTACTAAACCATAGGCAATAAATATGCAGGACCTTATTCCATTTTAATTTAAGGTCACCTGGAGCGCTTTAAGGTTAGGCATATTTGCCTATTCTAAATTCCTTATTTTTTTTTATTTTTTTTTATATTTATAATAAACTCAACTCAAGCATCAAACTTCTCAATCTATCAAAAAAAGAAAAAGGAGTAGAAGAAAAGAAAAGAAAAAGAAAAAAAGAATCTGACTTCTCTAATGCATTGTTATCTTATTAAACTTGTACTATATTACTTATAGAAAAAGAAGGAAGAATTATATTAAAGTCAGAGTAGTAGCTGTTTGTTTAGGTGGTATTTCCTTGCATCCTTAAAGGGAAAAAGTGCTGGGTTCATTTCCCGGTTGCAGTGTTCTAAAAATTGCTAGACGGTAGACGCGGCGCGCCTATGCGTTTTCCTAGGTGGTCTAGGTGTTTTCTTAGACGGTTTCATTTATTTATTTTTCTAGTGTATACTTATACCATACGAAGTATATAGTAGATTTAATTTTTCAGAATTTTACACAAAAAATTATCAAAAAACAATCTTTTAAGGCTTACAAATTCATTTCAAGTATTGTAGAGCTTCAAAGCCTTAATTAAATCGATGCGGTGAGGTCTGTTTATGCCTAGGGAGGGGCCTAGTCGTCTAGGTGATAGAGGACCCACTTAGCACCTAGACGGGGATTAAGCGGACCTAGATGGGATTTTTGAACACTTCCTGGTTGTGACATGGGTGTATGTTGTTATAAACTTTTTATTGAAAGGCCAAAAACTATTTTGTTGTTCTGTTGATTTTATAGACATACATTTTCATCGATGTTACTTGAAAATAACAGACATTTACATTGTTAGATTTGCAGATAATTGCGTGGCTTTCATTATTTTAGGTAGTAATTATTCAGAAGGGATACATAATGGTTTTGGATAAGCTATATTGACTTCATGTTTCAGGTGCTAGATGGAGAGAGAAAAGACGGGTCTAGTGGCCAGTTTGATCAAATATGCAATGCACTCTTACCAAAAGGCCTTGATCCCCATTCAGTCCCATCTGACGATCTTGCAGCCTCTTTAGGGTGATTCTCTTTTCACTTTGTATTTATTTACAGTTGGTTATATTTCTTAACAACTATAATCTCAAAGTTTTCTATGAGGTTCAAAATCCATCATTGTAACCCTTACATCCCAATTTCTGCATGTTTGTTCTTGTGACCATAGTTGCTCAAATAAAAACATGACATCTTATTTTTGGCCAATATAGGGAGCTGTAATTTTATTCTGATTGTTTAACCTGTTTCATTCGGAAAGTTGTTTTTTGGCTTTGTTCAATATATCTAGATAAGGATAACCAAAGATTTTAAAAGTAATTAAACATCTATATTAATAAAAATCAAAATAGAAAAAGTGAAAAACACTTAGACAAAGAGGATAATATACATGTTCTAGCCAAATTTGTTCATGTTGCTAGTACCATGTACATTTTAATGTTGCTAGTGCCACGTACATTTTATATTGGAGCTAATGGTTTCATTGTAGCAAAGAGTGTTCAGTTTATTTTTGAGTCTTTGACCCTCTGGCAGGCATTAATTTAATTGATTCAAAGCATTAATGGAGGAATTGAATTTTGTATTTAAGGAGGCAGGTTATAATTCAAATTATACGATATTACATTTATGCTAAAGAAGGTGAATATAAAAAGTTACTCTGAAAAACAAAGATGATACATATAAAATTAATTGTTGGTTATCTTTCATTTTGTTCAATCTTTTATTTCTAGTTGTCCAATTAGGCATTATGTTTGTGAGTTTTAGAAATGGTGGAACGAAAGAAATTTTAAAAGCTTTACTTCCAAATGTCAGGTTTGTGAGTTTTTTTAAGGAGATAAAGCAAGGGAAATGGGTGGAAAGTAATCCCAACTTTCTAGCCAAAACTTTCCACCCAAAATGAGAAGATTTGGGTGGAAAGCTATCTCACCTCTTTAAAAACTTTCATTATTGTTTACACCCTTAAAATACAAACTTTAAAAATTTAATTTCTTCAATGTCCACTTTCGCTCTTTAACTCACAAACAAAAAGGTCTGTGTTTGGTGGCGGCAGCTGGTGGTGGGCTAAGGCTGTTTTCTGGCGGTGATTGTGGTACTGTTTAGGACTGTGATTTGGGCAGGTTTTGACTCTGGTTGGGGTGGTGGTGGTAGACAGCTGTGATGGTGGGTTGTGGACACAATTTTTGGACAACAGGATGGCTTAGAACAGAGCTGTGATACCAATATGGTGGGGGCCGGGGGTTATGAGACAAAGAATAAATCTCACAAAACAGTTCTCAAACAAATCTCAATCGATTTTAATAATTTACTATGTATAAAATATCAAAGTACATCTATATTTATACTACTACTAGATAAATTTCCTAACCTAAATTTCCTAACCTAAATAGGATTGTAATACGATAAATCCCAAAATTACAATTAAATTAAAATACTTTAATTACAATTTTCAGAATAATTCTTATATTTCCATGGCTTAATAAAGCCTCTTATAATGGTCCAACCATGTCTCGCCATAGTTGTTACGGCGTCGCCTAGGCGATGCCAAGGCATTCTGTCGCTGCTGCAGCGCCAAGTCGAGTGGTCGCCTAGCTGCATCAGAGAAAGTCGCGTGGTCTAAGTCGCGATAAGCCATCAGCAACATCAGACCAATGAAAGAAGAAGAACAAAACAGATCTAAGCAGATCTAAGCTGTGATAAGCCATCGGCAACATCAGAACAATGAAAGAAGAAGAAGACTAAAGAGGTTTGCTAAAGTCGCCGCCGCCACATGCAAAAGCCTCTGTTGTTATCATCTAGGATTCTGGATTCAAAGTCTCTGTTGTCGTGATGTTTCGATCTAAGTCGCGATGTTCTGGATCTAAGTCGCGTTGTTACTTGTTATCAGATCTAAGTCGATTTTTTTTTCGTATTTGTCTTTGCCGACTGCTTCCCCATTAATGTAAGAAGGGAAATAAAACTCTGTTGTTATCATCTAGGCAAAATTTCATTGAAGTCCCCCATAGTTTGGTAATCTATCAAGTCCAACCCTTAAGTTTTGTACTTTACAAATTTTACCCTGTTTATGCATTTGTCTTTCAGGTAGGTCCCTGTAATTTTTTTATTTAAAAAATACACAGGTGTTACAAGTTTTTTTTTATAGGTGTTGATATAATTGCATTTTTAATGTTACTCGGTTAATATGTTTGGGTTTTAATGTATATAAAATTTTATTATTCAATGTACTTCTAAAGTAAAATAAATAATGTATAAATTGTACACTGTGAACGACTTGTCGCCATACGGACGCCATGACAGGCGCCTTATCGCCTAGGCGTCCTGGCGGTCAGTTACCGCCGTGCCTCGTCGAGGCGCCGTAACAACTATGTGTCTCGCGGGCTCTTCCTATATCACACAACTTGGCTAGTGTCATAACAAGTTCATTTAATGGTGGCACTATGGAATAAACTAACCAACACAAATGTTGAAAATAACCGTTGAATCCGCATGGAAGAATTCTCCAAGAGAATAATAACAATATCATTGATAATAGTGAAAATGTACCTCCAAAAGCCCTACGGAAGCATATTTATAATACTAAACTACTTTCCAACCCTATGTAAATAAAAGTATCTGGTAACTCTAGGCAGTACCTCAGGTTTGTTTTTATTAATTGAAGGAAAGAGTTAACAGAAAAGAATAAATAAAATTTGGCTTTAGCTCCATACAGATAGTTCAAATTCTTCCAAGCTCCAAGAAATTTATGAACTAATAGTCATATTTATCTGTCTGAGATTTGGGTGTCGGCGGCAGCGGTGCGTGGTGTTGATGTGCTGAGAGGCTAGAAGAAAGGTAAATGAATTATAAAGTCCTCCCTTTTGATCTTACAACTCATATAATTTTAGACCAGATCTTGTTAGACCCAGTTGTTGAAACAGTTTATCCCAATAATGAATTCGAAAGGACTTAAGTGCTCTCACATGTGAGGGCCCCAAATTATTGTCCAGTGTCCATCCACCTCCATGAAATTTCAGCGCCCAAGGTTTAAGGCCTAAAAACAGAAACACTAAGGTTTTTTAGATATCAAAAACCCATGTATTTGCTGCTGTCATTATTAATCTTTGTATGTTCTTGTAAATTGCTTAATTATAGAAAATAATTTTGATCAGTAAGTCCCAAAGAGCAACTTTATTCTAGCTTTCTTTTAATCTCATTCTGTTTGCTTTTTGCTGAAGTATCTTAGAGTTCTTTACCTTATTATCTGAATTGTGCTTATAATTGTAGATTTATTCAACACCAGATGTTCCTATATAGAATTAACATCCATTTTTAAAGATTTCTTTGCTGTTGGTTTATAGTTAAATTATTTGATGTTTTTCACTAACTGGTTATCTACAATTGCTGGAAAGCAGATACATGGTGCAACTTCTCAATCTTGTTGTTCACAATGTTGGGGCTCCTGCGCTTCATAACTCGGGTTTTGCAGTAAGCTCTTATGCACCCTTTTTATATTGTGCAGAATTCAGCCTTTGCATTTAGTGCTAAAATTCCTGCATTATTCTGAGCTTTTGCGAACAGATTCGAGGTAGGTTAGAGATATTTACCTTCCATTTTAGGGAATTAAGGTATCTGTGCAAATATTCAAGCAGGGCAGTTATTCGTCAACATATTAGATGTCTTTGACACTATCTTGCAACTTTTAGTCAGACTATGTAGCTCAGACTAATTTTAAATGTTGCGACAGTTTTCGCTTTAAGATTTTCTTTTTATTGTTCCATTGGAAATTGTTGGTTAAATAACTTATATAATTTATTTATAAGCATGTATGAATGTCGTATTTAGACTATGTTGTACTCTGATGCGATGGAGTTAAAGAACTTATCGAAAAAATAAAAATAATTGACGACTAAAGGTAGATTTTCCAATATGTACCCTTTTCTTGGGCCTTTTGAGATTATTATCATTTTTCCAGAGCTCATCAATTTTGGGCTAGATTTGGTGAAGTAATATTGCCTTCTAAATTTTAAAGTAATAAGTGGCCTTTTTTTTATCTGAACTGGTACTTATATCCATGGTGAAAAATCTGACTAGGGTGCTTTCCTATGTATATTTGTTTTTCGTTTCCCTATCTATTATTATGTCTTCATTTCATTATCTTTTATTATATTTATTCCATTATTTTGTTGCAGGGTTCAAGTTCCCGAATATGGCAACGAGATTCTTATTGGAATGCTCGCCCGTCTTCCAGGAGGTACTATATTTCTGAGTTTTGACTAGATATATTATAATTAAGCTTTATCAAATGTTAAAATTAATTTAATTCGTGCCGTGCAGCAATGAGTACCCATTGTTTATACCGCGCCAAAACTTTTGCTCCACTGGTGGGGAAACTTCATGGTCAGGCAGAAGTTCAAGTAATTTTGGCGTTGCTTCAATGGAGTCTGAGAGGAGGCCTCATTTAGATTCTTCTGGTGGTAGTAGCTTCAGTTATTCTTCTGCTTCACCTCATTCAGTTGAAACACACATGGATTTGCAGAAAGGAATTTCACTTCTCAAGAAAAGTGTGGCCTGCGTGACAGCATATTGTTATAACTCATTATGTTTAGATATTCCTGCTGAGACATCGACCTTTGAAGCATTTGCAAAGTTGTTAGCAACACTTTCTTCTTCTCAGGAAGTCCGATCTGCCTTTTCCTTGAAAATGACTTGTTCAAGGTATTTATTCTCTTTCGTTTATGCATTTGATATAATCATTTAACTCACTTTGAGCATTTTGTAAAAGAACCTGAATTTAACAGTCATCAATATCGTTATATCTAAATGAGTGTTCCCTACGAAGTGATTCTTTCTTAAAAACTAATAACTAATACTTGTCAATGATATTGACTGAAAGCTGGTGGTAAATCTTTATTGTTTGGCTCATAATAAAGCCATATGGTTCATGGTCTAAGGAGAGAGATGCATATAGGATCAGTTAGGTGTTATACAAGAATATATTTCCTAAAAGTTATTCTGCATCGTAGAATTATGAAACTTTTGATTCAACCCCTTCAAGTATTTTAGTTACCAGTTTATTGCTTAAATATCAAGCTAATGACAATGGAGGATACATGAGGAGGACAGAGATCTCTACTGCAGTTACACCAGAAAGCCGATAGATGTGTGAATTAAAGCTGACACACTGTGTTCTTTCGTTAAATGGAATAAACTTGTGTTCTCAGGTCTACATTGTCAGATTGTAGCATGTCTCAGTTTCCATGATTTTTGTATATTTAATTTATGGAAAAAGTCCATTAAATTATTTTAAATTGTACGAAGGTCATCTCTTGACATGATTCGCTAACAGTAGTGCCAAAATTTCAAGAAGTAGCAGGGGACAAGTACTAGTTGTTGGAAAGGAGACTCACTGATATGGGATGCATTGGCAAGAATTCCAAAAGTTTAAGAATATTATATTTTCTGTCCTATGCAATTATGATTAGAATTGAATTGGGTTTCCTTATTGTAGTTATATATATTAGGAGTCTAGGTTATTGGATTAGGTTACTTGTTCTTCAAGGGTAATGGTTTCTTGAGTCCTACAATTCCCTTGTAATCTCTATTATTTTAATTAGAGTTAAAAATATATAGTTTGTGTGCTTTGTGCTTATAGCTTGAGAGTATCGTCAATTCCTTGCAAGGAAAAAGCAAATCCTACTATGCGGCTAGACATATGCATAAACTGGCCGCCCACTTTGGTCTGGCCTGGGCCTGCCAGGCCTGAGCCGTTGACTAGGCCAGGCCTTAGCTGTTGACCAGGCCAGGCCAGTTCTTCACTTCTAGCCTGTCATGTCAGGCTAGGTTGGGCCGGGCTCTGGCGTCTAAAGTGCAATCTGTTGTGGCTTGTCGGCAAGGCCGGTCTGGTCCGGTCCACTCTTTTTTTTTAAAAAACTTTTAATTTTTAATATTAAATATTAAAAATAAAATTATAAAATATAAACTAATAAAATTTAGTAAAAGTGAAAATTTTAATGAAGATGTATATTAATTAAATGCATTTACAAGAAATCAAGAATGAATAATTAAAACTTTAAACTTTATTGATGTATTAATTAAAATTAATGTATTATAAGAATGAATAAGTAAAACTTTGAACTTCATTGATGAATAATTATAATTTTAAACTTCAAAAATTACACATAACTTAAACAATAATGAGTCGGTTACAATTATTTGTCTTCAAAATTTTAAGACGTGTCTTCAAATCATCAAAAGATATATTTTCAAATCTTCAAAAAATATTTATCTTCAAATTTTCAAAAAATGTCTTCAAATTTTCAAAAAATATTTATTTTCAATCTTCAAAAAATATTTATTTTCAATCTTCAAAAAATATTTGTCTTCAATCTTCAAAAAATGTCTTCAATCTTCATGGATGTGTACTTTCTTGAGTTTCTGCTTTGACTTTGGGATCTTCTAAGCTATCTTGATTGTCCAATACGTCTTGTACTTTTCTTAAAGAGGAAATATTTGATAAAAGAAGAAATTTTATTAATAGAGAAGAAAGGATACAATAAATGGGGACAAGAATTCCACCCTCAGTAGACTAAAAGATCAAAAACAAGAAAACACTTTAAAAAATGCAGCCCTTCAATCTCTACATAAATCAGTAACAAAGATACCTCTAAAAACCCCCATAGCAAATGTCCAAAGAGACACAAGAAAAATAACCCTATCATTCAATAGGTTTAAGGATAAGTAACTATCTCTAAACAACCTAGCATTACGCTCATTCCAAATTCCCCACAAAATAGAAAAGGAGGCACACTTTTCATAAAATTTTGGCATCCCTCTTACTTATAAATCATCTAAAACGAATTAATAACATATCTTCCACCGTAGAAGGAGACACCCACTCCTCTCCTAGCACTCCAAAGAGAGCTCCACAAAGCAATAGGACAATGCAGAAATAAATGAGCACGTGTCTCATTAATTTGCCTGCATATAAAACAAATATCTGGAGATAGAACTTTGTAAGACCTGCAACCTTGATAAAGATATTAGTATTAATCCCTATAGTAAATGCATATCTCCAAGGATTCCAGGCTAAGTCTACTTCTCTTTTCATCTAATACCTTGCCAGATAAAGAAAAACAAGATTCTGAAGTTACGATTTTAGCTTGGATAGTTAGTAGATCACGGGCCATTGAAAGTAGGATATTGTCGTTGATGATTTCTCCACCATGCGAGTATATCAAATTTTTTAAATTCTTGGTCGGTAATAAAACTTCTAAATTTAGTATTACAATATAAACCAAGTTTGTTTAGACTGCTTGATGTAGTTTTGGTTTTTTTGATAGTGATTTTAATAATAATCCATATTTAGAAGATGAAGGGGGAGGTTCGCGTGTAGATTTAGAATATAAAGACTCATATTGTTTATAAAATGTAGTAAATGTATTATTAAAATTTGATTTAACGTAATCAATATTATCACTACCCATATTTCTAATATATCTTCTAAAATAATTTCCACGCCTAATTTTATAACGGGATTTAATGATGCTGCACAAGTAATAATGGTTGACATGTCATCAAAATATTTTTTAAAAGGCTGAATGGCACATTTGACCCTTCAAGTTGTCACCCACTTTCAATGTCGTCCCTAAAGTATATTTTTCGTCAATTGAGTCCTTAAAGTGACATTTTTTTGCGTTTCCGTTCCTTTTACTCGATTTGACCCAAACCCGACCCATTTTTACCAAAATTTGACCCAATCCGACCCATCTTGACCCGACCCAATTTCACTAATTATTTTAAAAAAAAAAACTAAAATAATATTTTATTTTAAAATATTAAAAATAATTATTAAAAAAATATTTTATTTTAAAATATAAAAAATAATTATAAAAAAATATTTTATTTTAAAATCTTAAACTTTATTATTATTTTAAATATTTTTAAAAATAATTCTTATTTTCAGGAAAAAATATAGATTCAAAAAAATTAAATAAAAAAATAAAACTTTATTTTAAAAAAAAGTAGATTTTTTGTTTCATTTTATATGTAAAATACAAAAAACAGTAAAAGATAAATAAAAAAAATTGATTCAATTTTTTTATAAAAAAAAGAAATTAAAAAGTTTTAAAAATTATTATTTTTTCAGGAAAAAAATTAGAAAATTTATCATTTTAAAAAAAAAATGAGTAAAGTTTTATAAAATATAGATTCAAAAAAATTAAACTTTATTTTTAGAAAAAATAGAAATTTTTAATTTTTTTTACAAATGAGTAAAGTTTTATAAAATATAGATTCAAAAAAAGTAAATAAATTATTTTTTTCATAAAACAAAACTAGAAATATTTATTTTTTAAAAGATGTGTAAATTTTCATAAAAATAATTAAGAATTAAAAAAATTTAAACTTTAATTTTTTTGAATCTATATTTTATGAAATTTTACTCATTTTTGAAAAAAATAAAAGTTTTAAATTTTTTTTCTTCTGAAAATAATAATTATTTTAAAATCTTTTTAAAAATAATATTTTATTTTTAAATACAAAAATAATTATTATTTTAAAATTATTCTAAAAATAATATTTTATTTTAAAATATTAAAAATAATTATTTTTAAATAAATATTTTGAATCTTTATTTTATGAAACTTTACTCATTTTATGAAAAAATAAAAGTTTTTAATATTTTTCCTTGAAAATAATAATTATTTTTAATAATATTTAAAATAATAAGTATTTTTAATATTTTAGAATAAATATTATTTTTAAAATAATAATTAATTTTAAAATATTAATAATTTTTAAAAATATTAAAAATAATAATTTTTAATATTTTAAAATAAAATATTATTTTTAAAAGAATTTTTAACTATTAATTATTTTTAAAAGAATTTTAAAACTTTTTAGTTTTTTTTAAAAAAAAATTAATTGATGAAATTGGGTCGGGTCAAAATGGGTCGGGTGGGGTAAAATAGGGTAAAAGGAACAGAAACGTCAAAAAATGTCACTTTAAGGGCCCAATTGACGAAAAATGTACTTTAAGGACGACATTGAAAGTGGGTGGTAACTTGGAGGGTGATAAGTGTCATTCAGCCTTATTTAAAAGATCAACCCAAACATTATAATATCTATATTCTTTAAACATATTTGTTAGTTCCAAACATGCATACAAAACATGATTAATAGTAGGATAATAAACACCGCTTAATACTTTTGTGTGCTTTTTAAAAACTTTAAGAATATGTAAAAGTGTACCAACTAGATCCTAATCTTGGTTTGTTATTTCATGAGCTGTTTGTGTTATAAAACTCCATAAGAATATTTCTACGTTTATTGGCATCTCTAAACAATCAGATATACTACTATTCTTTTTTTTGATAAAAGAAGAAATTTTATTAATAGAGAAGAAAGGATACAATAAATTGGGGACAAGAAGTCCACCCTCAGCAGACTAAAAGATCAAAAACATGAAAGCACTTAAAAAAGTACAGCCCTCCAATCTCTACATAAATCAGTAACAAAGATACCTCTAAAAGCCCCAATAGCAGAAGCCCAAAGAGACGCAAGAAAAATAACCATATCATTCAATACTTTAAGGATAAATAACTTTCTCTAAACAACTTAGCATTACACATTTTAAATTCTCCACGAGACAGAAAAGAAGGCACACTTCCATAAAATTTTGGCATCCCTCTTACTTCAAAATCCTCTAAAACAAATTAATAACATATCTTCTACCGTAGTAGGACACACCCACTTCTCTCGTAGCACTCCAAAGAGAGAACTCCACAATCCCCAAGCAATAGGACAATGTAGAAATAAATGAGCGTGCCTGCCTATAACACAAATGTCTGGAGATAGAACTTTGTAAAACATGCGACCTTGATATACTATTCCACCTAGTGTTGTTATTAAATTTTGCTCTTTTAAATTTTTCACCTCTTGCATGACAAAAATTTCTAAAATCTAGCATTCTTCTATTTGAACCATAAACAAAATTAATCATATCACAAATTTTATATATGACACCTTGCAAGTAATTGAATCCGGATTGAACAATCAAATTTATTATATGACATGCATCTAACATGTAAAAATGCACCTTTTATTACAGGGTTTAAATAAATTTTTAACATATTTATAGCACTAGTGTTATATGTTGCATTATCAAAACTAATACTCATTATTTTATCTCTACTTTTGAAAGTACAGATTATGAACATAATTTAAGCATATATTGATTATTACAGGGTAATTCAAAAAATTCAAATCATATAATTCGTTTTTGCATAAGCAATGTTTCAGAATCTAACCAATGAGTAGTAATACATATATAGCTTATTCTAGGTTGATGATTAGCAAACCAAACATCACTAGTTAAACTAATTATACCGTCAAAATGATCAAAATATTCAATTAGTTCATTTTTAGCTTTATTATACTCCCTTCGTCCCAGGACTAAAGTCCTTACTATTTTGGGTAGTCTTAAGTTAAATGTCTACTTACGTTAAATAATCTATTTTTTACAATAATTTTCCTATAATACCCTTAGTATTAATTGTCATATTTCTATTTTCTATGCATATTTATAGAGCATAACTAGTCATGTCCAGAAAACTATGCAATTAAATGAGAATTTAAATATGAACAATTTTGTCATTTTATCCTTAATATGCTCAAAAAGTCAGCCAGGACTTTTATCCTAGGACGGAGGGAGTATAATTTAATGGCATGACGTTTAGTAGTCATTCTACTTGTCTATATTTTAGTTGCAACATGTTTTGAATGTAGTCTGTTGTGCGCACATTATCGAAAAAATTGAACGGAAGCTCCTTCTCGATCACTAGCTTTGCTTGCATTTCCTTTTGTAGTATTTGATCATAAGTCCAAATGTATCCCAAACGATCAATTTGACTTTGAGAGTTTGCCTAGGTTAATTTAAACTTCTTCACGCACGAGTCGTGGTTCCGGGGGCTAATGTGTTATTGCCTTTAATTCCCAATATGCCGTTATATATTTTGCATTGTGCTTTGTTAACACTTTTGGCGACCCACACTTTCGTGAAATGATCGCAAACCGCCACTTTACGTTTGGTTTGCTCATTGGTAGGACATAGATTACCGTTCTCGAACCTGGAACGAAAGCACTTTTGGGCATAATGACATTTGGGTCTCTGGGGCGCGCATGCAAGGCCTGGGCTGCTGCACGATTTATTTTTTTATTTTTTAATTCTTTTTTATAAATTTTTTTAACTTGGGTTGGCTGTGGGCTGTTACTTGATTTTTTGTTAACTTGGGCTGCGGGCTGTGGGTTGTGGACAATTGTCAAGGCGTTAAGTCAAGTCGAGTCAGTGGCCAACTGCTTAAGCTAC
Source organism: Aralia elata (assembly GCA_034770075.1). Lineage (NCBI taxonomy): Eukaryota > Viridiplantae > Streptophyta > Magnoliopsida > Apiales > Araliaceae > Aralia > Aralia elata. The sequence continues at coordinate 68,404,272 of CM068377.1, forward strand.
TAGTCGCTCAAGTGTATTTTATAAATGAATACATATTATATATATAAATATATATTATAATTTAAAATTACATTAAATATAAAGAAAACTATTCACAAATATATTACGATGTAAGCAATCAACATTATTAAATACTACTCGCTCCGTCCTCAAAAGGACGAACAAAGTACAATTTGCACACATATTAAGAAAAGTAAAAGTAGAGAAAAGTGAGTGAAAAAGTTTTAAATTTATCCTTAGTGGCCCCATAAGATTATATAAAGTGATAAGTATTTTTAGTTTTTTATACCAATGCACCCCACTAAATGACGTATTTCCCTTCACTTTATGTACTTTATCTCATCCTTTTGGGAACAAAATTTTTGTATCTTTAGTCATCCTTTTGAGGATTGAGGGAGTATTTCTCAACCAAATTTTAAAGCATTTGATCACCGAAAGGTCTTAAAGAAATGAATTTATCCGTATGTTGTTAACCCAATAAATTAAACAACTAAGTGCATTCTTGTATTGTTAAAATTTCAACAACATGTAACCATTCATTTTAGTACGCATATACTAGAAAATAACAAATATATAAAATAGGGCAGCACCAACAAATAAAAAAGAAACATTCTATATTTTGTACATAAACAATATTCTAACACTAACAGTCCATATTTTCAATATAGTTACCAAATTAAATTAGGGGTGTAAATTTCTATAAATCTTAAAAAAATGAATATAGAAAAGGAAACACAAATAAGATAATTGCCCACACCAATTTACTTTTAGTTAAAGAAAAAAAAGTTATTATTTAATCAAAGAAAAGTTACTTAAATTAAAAAATGATCCAAATATAAATAGGATTTTCAATATATTTAGCTAATTGAATTATGATTGTGGATTTATATTTTTTTAAGAAAGGCAGAAAATGAAACCTTAATAAGATAATTATTCTAGCAGAATTTTAATAAAAGTTATTGTGATATTGTTAATGGAAAGTTAAATATAATAAAAACCAAGAAATTAGAGTTTTCAAGAGAGGCATTGCATCATATACCCTCACCGCCTCTTTCTCTCTCCTCTCTCTCACGTCTCTCTTCACCTCAATCGAAAGAAAAGTTTGAATTAGAAAAAAATTGGAGATGAAGACTGTTAATGGATGGTGCAAATTCCTTTACATAGTAGCAGGCTTGAGAAGAAGAGGCGAATTGAAGCAGCAACAATTAGGATTTTCACTTCGCACAGTCGATAAGCCTTTGGTGTTGTTTGATCCAACTACAAGGCGTACGCCTTTGCCATTAGGCGTCACCTAGGCAACCCAGGTGACGTCAACGTGGTCAAGGCACTCGCCTTTGTAGCATCCACCAAGTCGTTCATTCGACTTACTACTTCTTAGCCACTTCAATGCCTAGGAGACGACTTGATAACCATGGCTGCCTGTGGGCTTTAGACCTTCAATTATTAAATAAAGGGAACAGGGCAGGGCCCAGGCACCAGGCTGGTCCAGGCCTTAGGCTGGACCTAGGCCTCATGCCGGGCCTGACCCAGGCTTGTTCCAGGCCGGGCTTCAACGTTAAATTAGCGGCCTCTTCATAGCCTACAGACCGGACCGGTCTAGATCGGGCCTATACCAGGTCGGACCCAGGCCAGGCCGCAGACCTTTTGTGCACCGCTATCTGCGACTAGTGGATCCCTTGCGTGGTTGACACAAACTATCCCTTCTATTGTTATCTTATACTCGGTATGCATTTGTATGTGATGGTAGCTTACATGGTTAACTTTTAACAAGCCAAAAACCGAAATCGAAAACGAAAGCTACAGTAGATGACTCAAAGAATAATAGGAGATAAGAAAAGAGCAACATGAAGATAAAGTTGACGCTGAGGATATAAACAAAGACAATTGTCAAGCAGTTGATTGTTTCATCCATAAGCAACATGAAATAATCCACGAAGAGCGAATTAAATTATTGAGTTCTTGGTTCAGTACAACTTATAATGTGCAAGTAGCATGCCATTTCTTGTAATATCGATGTCTTCCGAAAGATCAATACATGCTCAAGAGATTTCAAGATTCTATCCCTTTAAAAGTTAAAGATTGTAGCTTATGGTTTCTTATTCTTCCACAATAAACGTCAAGTTCGAGTTTTCTTTTAAAGGCAGGAGAATGATACGAGATGCGTGGACAAATATTTCAAAAGTTTGTGCGTATAATATTTTCTGTCTTACGTAGTTGAAGTTAGATTTGAGTTCCGTCTTATAATTTATATATTGGGACTTAGGAGTGTAGTTTATTTACTTTATTTTGATTAGGTTACTTGTCCAACAATAATCAGGGTCTATGAGTCCTATATATACCTTCTAATTTCATTATTATAATTAAAATTGAAAGTATATACCTTCTAATCTTCATTATTATAATTAAATTGAACGTATGTTAACTGTGAGTTGAATATATATTATTACTGAGCTTTGTGTTTATAGCTTGAGAGCAGTGGCGGTGCTAGGATTTTGGATTGGGATGGGCCAAAATACTTAAAACAAATATTTAAATAAATAAATAAAATTATATATACTAGATTTAAATTTCAAATTTTATATTAAACACTTTTCTAAATCACAAAATTTATCTTTAAATTGAATTCATAATGAAATTATGAGTAATTTATTTTTAATATACAACATCATAAGAGTAATAATTTTTTTTTAAAATTGCATAAAGACCATAATACAATAATTTTAATTTTTATATTATACCTTAAAAAAGGGTAAAAAGTGTAAAATTTATATCTCTACTAGAAAACTTATTCAACCACAGACCCACCATTAGAAATTGTATTATAACAAAATAAATAATTGTAAAGACCTAATATATGATTTTAAATATGCATTTTAGAATCCTAATTTATTTCATATATTTTCGCAAGAGATACGATAACAAAAATATCAACACAAAAAATTCATAAACTCAAACAATAATATACTTATCACATTTCTTAAATTCAAAGATAAATTATACAAAATTAGCAGTAAGCTAGACTGGTGGAGAGGGAATCCGTAGTGAAAATAATGTGTGGTGCATAAAAATTTGGAAAAAGATATAAATAAGACTAAACACTTGTTTTGAAAAGAAAAACAATTTAAGACTAATGGAGTAAAAAATAAATGTTTGACAATATACTAATTAAAAAAACTTAATAATCCGGGTGGGGCCATGGCATGACCCCACCTCTATGTAGTGCCGCAACTGCTTGACGGCATTGAAAACTAAAATTAGATTTAAGTTTCCTCGTTGTAACTATTATATAGTAGGACTTAGGAGTCTAATTTTACCATATTTTGATTAGGATACTTGCCCAACAAGAACTAGGCTTTATGAGTCTTATATATACCTTCTAATCTCCATTATTGTAATTAAAATTTAATGTATGTTATTTGTGAGTTGAACATATGTTATTTGTGAACTTTGTACTTATAGCTTGAAGGCATCAGCAATTCATTGAGAGGAAGAAGCAAATCCTAGTATCGGGCTGGTAGATCCCTTGCAGGGGTGACAAAAACCACCTCTTCTATCTTTCCACCTTATACTTATTGTCTGTGTCACTCACTTTCGAAAGTGTTGCTAAATTAATCCTTAGTATTGAGTTAATAAAACAATCTTTAATCAGGCAGTAAAAATGAGGACTGCTAATAATGTAGGAGGCTTTAAGGAACAGTTTAGAAATAAGTGGAGTACCTTATATAGTAAAAATATTTTAGATCTTCCGAAGCTTATTAACTAGAATAGTTTCCAGATGCACTCATCCTTGTAGTATGAGTAGCAGTATTTTATGAAGGCCTTTCCAATCCTTAAAGCCTCTCTGTGTTCTTTTCTTTCTCTCTCCCTGCGACGCTTCTCTTCTACTTCATCTTTCTAAAGCTCTTTTACACCTCTCACTTTTGCAAGATTTTTATTTTTTGTGAAACTTTCTTTCCATTCTACGGCAACTAAGTCTATAACTTTGTACTTGTCTTTTTTATTTGAAAACTAGATGGTTGTTTGCTTTTGGTCAAGTATAATGTGATAGTAATGGGCACTATTGTGCTCCTTCTACAGATACTATCGGTGGAATACTTCTTCGAGCACTTGTACATTTTTATTTATTTTTTTATTTTTTTATAGATGACTAGATGAGAGGACACCTTGTTTTAGTGAGGAAATTTTAGAGACAAATACCATCATGGTTGATTATTCTGGGAATATTTCCACCTACCCTATGAAGAATGCTATGAAGTAAGTGTTGCTAATTACAGAATAATTTCATCCTCCAAATATGTAGAAGTTTCAGCTCTTTCATCTCTGTGGTCCCCATCAAAGTTTCCATCTCTTATTCCTTTTCCGGTACAGGTCAATTTTTTTTTTCTTATTTGCTCAGTTGAATTTGAAAGTCATATATTGAGATCTTCATTTTTATTTTATTTTATATTTCATCTACATATCATTGTATAGACTACTGTTGTCCTTATTGCTCATGATATGTATTAATGATATTTGCAGGTCACCTAAGCAAGTCCAACAATTAAAAAAATCTGTATGGAATGTGAATTCTGCTATTTCATCAAGCACTTTACTGGATAGCACATATATACTGCCTCTCTCGGTATGAGTTTATATCTTGACTTCATATCTCAAAAATAATAGAATGCCATCAATTATGTGTATTGGTATGGTATAGAAGCAGATCTTATAGATAATCTTTGGCTAGCTTGAGAGTAATTCTTGTAATATGGAGGTTGTAGTTGCTTTTGAGCAGCTTAATGCCTTACTGCTATTTGGAAAGCACAAACGAATGTGTATCAGTGAAGTGCTGCTGTTTTCTTTCTCAGAAATATAATATTTCTAGTAGATTTTTGTTTTTAACACTAGAAGTTGCATTTTTCTGATGTTAACTAATTACTTGCTTTTGTACTTTCCATGCCTTGGTTTGGGTCACATCTGACCTCCCTACTTAGACCTTATACAGAAGTTCTTAAACTCAGTTCCAAATTATAAGATCATTAGACTTTGGAAAGTCAATTTGAGACATTTCAAAGTTAAATTGATAAGATTTATTAGAAATTACGAAACAATAAATCATATAATTAGTAGTACTCTTTAGATAGTTTACTATATCCATCATTGTATTGACTAAGGGGGTGTTTGATAAAAATTGAATGAAAAGTTTTGAATGGCTAAGCAATCTGAATGAGTTGAATGGCTGAATATTGAATGAAAAAAGTTGTTTGATAATTGACATGTCTGAAATATCTGAATGACATAATTTTATTATTTTACCCCTCTGAAAAAAATTTAAAGTTGTTGTAAATTTATTTAATATTACTTAATATAATAGTTTATTTTTTTTTAAATTTTTTTTACTTCATTCAGCTGCTCATTCAGCCATTCAGTCAAAAAAATCTGACTTAGCCATTCAGCTCAATCATCTGACCGATTCAGCCATTCAGACGATTTTTATCCGAAATAAACGCACTTAATGGCTGACCGATTCAGCCATTCAGATGTATTCAGTCCTAAACAAACAGCCCCTAAGACTAAATGAATCTATGCCAATTTTTAGTTTGAAAATGTATATAGTTGACTTCAAAAAATCAATAATGATATTATATTTTGAATTGGCGGGCTTTTTGGATTCTGATGTGGCTTCGTCCTTACACAGTTTGGTCAAAGACAGTTTTCCATGTTGGTACTAGGGATTCACGAATTTTACTTGCAGTCTGGCCCCAAGGGGACTCGAACTAGCAACCTCAAGGATTTTCCTTGTAGGCATATACCAATGAAGTTCTTATAGATTTGTTTTTTCTTCAGTTACCATTACATATTTACTAGTTACTATTATTTGTAGTGGGGGTGAGAAGGGGCTGAATTCGGGGAATTACACTTTCTCAGTACAAGTCTTGAGTGAGAAATATGTCAATTATGACACTCTTTAACTTTTTCTCACATGTGACCATATCCATACGGCATAAATTCTAATGCAGGACAGGATGATTCCAAAGCATAGTAATATATCGCACTCTTATTTTATATGTTTGTTTCTGGAGAAAGATCTTTTTTAAGGAGTAGACTTTCTATTTCACACCATGCACCAGAAGTAAAGTCACCTAGTTCAGTCACTTGCTGAGTTGCTGGTGCATGCTCAAGTTATTTTTGGCTTAATATAGTCTGGTAATATGCTATGAAAGCGTAATATAAAATTAATAAGTTGTTAAAGAAATAATAGATCTTTGTCATTATAGAAATTATATTAAAGTTGGGAAATATGGGTTTTCTTTAGATTCTCACTTCTTGCTTTACATTGCAGAAAAACACGTTTGACAAAGGCCCTCCAAGTTCTGTGGCCAGTTTCCTTTATGCCACTGAATTGTCTGATACTGGTAAGAGTGAGAACCTTATTGAAGAATGGGATCTTGTGGAGCATCCCACTTTTCCTCCTCCTCCATCACAAACGGAGGATGTTGAGCATTGGACTCGAGCCATGTTTATTGATGCAAAAAAGAAGTGACTTGTGCTTTAACGGTTTATCTGTAAGTATATTTAACCCTTAAGAATATTATACTGCTGGAGTAGAGCATTAGAGTTATGACTATCTTATATATTGAAGAAATAAAATAGAAATTTAGTTGTTAATTATTTTTAAAAAATTTGTACTTCCCATTGGCCTTGGTTACTACTCAATGTAATGGCTGGTCCAGCACTAGATTGGTTGTTCAATTCATTTTACTTGGGATATTTCGAATACAAACTCTCAGCTAAAAGTTCTGCAATTGCTAGCAAATGAATCACACACATGCACTTATACTCAAACGATAATTCAGAGACTATTGAACGCAGCAATCTCTTGCTGCAGTTTCTTGCTTAGAATAACATTAGATTCTTCCTAGGTTGTCAACCTTCTCGTATTTTCTTATGAACCATATTTTGGTGGAAGATGGAACTTGCTCTAGGGTGTCAATCCATAACAGGCTTAAAGAAAGTGCAAACGGACGACCCCTTCTCTAGTCAAATGTTCTTTTGTACACAGACATCCAATCCCTTCTGCCTCCTGCAACTGATCCCTTCTTCCGCTTTATATTTCAGCCGATTCCATCCACAACTAAAATCTTGAATCTGGTCCTTCTCTCAGGGTCATCAAGACCACATGAACACAATTGAACCTGAAAATCTAGTATTGACCAGGCTTAAGAATTTGTACTTCGGCCATGTTTGTTTGTAAGGATTATAATCCCGGCACTATATTTCCATGGATTATAAGCCCTAGACTACTAATCTTTGGATTAAATAGTCCTAGTCAACCCCACCAGTTGGCGTGGTTCAAATGACGCCATGGGATGAGCCGTAGACCCGGACATCTTGGGATCAAATCCCACTTGCAACAATTGCCAAAGGCAATAAAAATGCTAATGGGGCCACAGGGACGCGGGTGCAAGCCCGTATGAAAAGCCTGACCCGGGGTGGGGAGATTAGTCCGACTGCGGTTGGGAAACTCTATATTTAAAAAAAAAAAAAAATAGTCCTAGTCACATATTTGTTTAGAAAGAGATTATTCATGGATAACATAAAATAATCTATGTTATGTTTGTTTTGTCCATAATTATTTAAAGGATTGGATAAAAAATTGTTGTTTGAACAATTATACTCTTTCCAACAATAACAAAGAGATTGTATTCTTAGTAGTGTGAGTATAGATGTATAGAATAGGATACACCGGTCATCTTAAAAAAGGTAAAGGTTAATTTTGTCCATAAATTTTTAATCTTAAATAGTAGGGATTATAATACCTGGTTGTACATAGTATTAAATAGTCCTCTATTCCACGTCATTTTGTTATCCCTGGACTAATAGTCCCAAGTCTAATTTTTAAAACAAACAAGTGATTTAGGATTAATAGTACAATTCCAAATGTTATCCTTGTAAATAAACATGACTTTCATATTTTCATTCACACAAGGTTTACCTGATCATATGCTTGTAGATGGCAGTTTATTTATAGCTAAAAGATATTTTTTGCACTTCCAAAACTATGGATATAGTTTTAGTTTTCCAACTAAACCTTACTAGGATAAATTGTAGGATAGCGATTTGAAATTTTGATCAGTTATGTAATGTGAGACGTACTTCTTTCGTTATTGACATTTATGAATAGTTACACTCCCGTGGTAGAGTGAAGGTAAAACTCTAGAACTAACAAAAATTAAGAACATATTTTACCTGAAGGAGAACATATTCCACCTTAAGCCATACTGTACCTAAGGCGTTAGGGCTTAGTTTGGACGACCATCGTCCATCCGATAGAATTCACTCCTTTAATTGGTTAGGGTTTAGTTTGGACAACCATCCGATAGAATCCGCTCCTTTAATTGGTTTTAACGACGACTGTTACATATAAGTTTATGTTTCTAAATGTACTCTTAATTAACTATGAATTTAGTAGTGGTGATGGATGCTAGAAATGATTATTGAAGAGGAATGACAAATTAGGAATATCGTTACTACTTATAAAAATAGAAATGCATCTCTTTTCTGGGACGGTCTAAAAAGGAAAATGTATATTTAATTATTGAAAAGAAATTTGCATCTCTAAGTTTGGAACGAGAGCAAAATATTCAACGTTTTATAAAATGCTTTTGTTCAACTATTTTCAACTTGTAATAATATATATAGTTGATAAAGCAAATTTCTTAAATATGTCAATTCTATTTCGAAAGAGGGCCTTAATTTTGTTTGATTGCACTAAGTTAAAGCTCTTTGTTTGTCAATATTCAGGTGCAAAAGAATACTATGCTTGAAGACTATGGACAAGAAGGAATTTTTTTATTAATTGTTTACATGTAAATTTTTTATATGATTTTATCATGTAAATATTTTAGACTAATGGCCCATATGGATACATGTAAATATAAATATGCGTACATTTATCTATTTTATTAATTATGATGTGCTGAACTTTGTGGGCATTTTAACAGTGGCACTGAATTTGAAAATGGACGGAAAAGAAAAAAATGGACTGACAATTTAAGTTTTATGTCAAATTCTTGTGTTACTGAATTTTTTAATGAATTGAACCAAAAAGAAATGAATGGAAAGCTTGGTTATTTTTCTTGTCAAAGTTTTTTGCCTAAAAATAGACAGATTTGGACGGAAAATAAATAAGTAAATCTTTATAGGGTAAAAAGCAGTTTACCAGTTGTAGTATACATTTGTAAATCACCATTTGTGGTTAGAAATTACCATTTAATGACCCGTGGTCTGAAAAAAAGTACAACAGTAATTTTTTCCATTCAATTTAACGGAGAGTGAAATTCACTCTTCTTTTAGCAATTGGATAAGCTGTCCATCAACTAGATTCCTTGTGCAAATTATAAAATTGTCCTCCTTTACCCATATTTAAGATACAACTAGTTCACTTATTATTTGTTTTTTGTTTTTTTCCCCTCATTTTTCACCAATTTTTTAACCAAAATATGTACAAAAATACATCCTACAAAATTTTTGGGATGTTTAATTGATTATTATGTATTTGGATAATTTTTTTTATCAAGATATATATTAAAAAAATTAATAAATAAAAATCTATTAAAAGTAAAATTATGATAAAATATAAGATGTAAACTATAAAAAAAAATAAAAATAATTAACTTTGTTATTTATAAGATTGTATAGTTACAAAAATACATCATTCACAGACCTCTTGTTATTCAATTATATTAACCAAAGCTTTTGTGTGTCGCCAGACACATCTCCAAAAATTGATACTAAGTTGCTTCATTTATTTTTTATAAATTCAATTGATTTTACTAACAGAAGGTTAATAATAGGATTTATCAGTGAGGTACAATGTTTAAGTTGGAATGCTTACACGAACTATCAAGACATGTATCAGTTTTAACATATAGAGAGACGTGTGAATATAAACACACACAAAAAAAAAAAAGGTTTGGTCCAAACATTACTGTTTCTTCTCCTTCCAGTAATTTGGAAAATCAACCTCACACTAATATATATATATATATATATATATATATATATATATATATATGACTACTATTACTAAAATATTTTGTGTCTGTGTGACTTTTTTTTATCATTTGGTTTAAACAATTCGGTAATGTGTTTTATAAGATACAATTAGTAATGTAAAACTCAACAAATTGAGATTGTTTCGCACAATTCATGATATAATTATACTTTATTAAAAATATTTTTCCAACCAAAAAGAAAGAAGAGATATGAGTGGACAAAAATTTGATGTGTATATATATATATATATATATATATATATATATATATACACACACACACACACACATGTCGCTTCTTATGCGGGTGGTCTGGGTGGTCCGCATACGGACCACTTTTAGCGACGGACAAAATCGTCGCAAAAGCCGTCGCCATAGGGTATGAACCGTCATAGCCCAAAACCGTCGCTATAACCCGGTTCATACCCTATGACGACGACTTTTGCGACGGTTTTGTCCGTCGCTAAAAGTGGTCCGTATACGCACCAACCCGCATAAGAAGCGCTTGGTGTGTGTGTGTGTGTGTATGTGTATATATATATATATATATATACATATACATATATAGGAAAAAAGTAATCTAAGACATGCCTTAGCCAAACTTAGTTAAGTCTATTTTAACAAAATGACGTAGTTTTGTATAAAAATTATAATTAAAGATTTTTTTTTATATAAAACTCAAAAATAAAAAACATAACCCTAGGGGGCAAAACTACATTGTTTTACTAAGGTTTTACTAAATAGCTTTAGCTAAGCTTGACTACCACATACCTTAGATTACTTTTTTCTATATACTTATATATATATATATATATATATATATATATATATATATATATATATATATTGTCTTCAACTAAGATGGAGATCATATTTTAGTAAAAACATAGCTCTATAGACTATAGTAATGAATCATTAAAGATTAAATGTTATTTATCTTGATTTGTATTACAAATGAATTAAGCTTGACTGAGATGATGGAAGATTTTCTTAATTTGAGTGTATAAGCTAGTTGTTGAAAATTGAGGGAAAAAAAGATAAATAACAAATGAGGTGGTTATATACAAAATAAGAGGTAAGAAGAGTATATTAGTATTTTAACACCTTCTATTAATGGTGTTAATACTGAAGCGAGAGTTTACAAAATTTTTAAACCACATGTGGTTAAGTGGTGGTTTTTTAACAACAGGTGGTGATTTACAAAAACGTGTAAACTTTACTCATCTTTCCTTATTTGTACCATTTACATTATAAACACTAGTATCCCGACACACGCGTTGCGTATGAAAAAAATATATAAAACACAAAAAATGAGTGTTATTATAAAATTTTACCGAAAAAGTTATCGCTTAGATTCTACTTATATTACCCTCCTATTTTATCTCCACATTTTTTTTCTCATTAGTTTTACACAACGTTCAATTCACCACACTTACAGTTTATCTTCAAGAATCAAAGATTCATCTCCCCTCTCTTATAACAAACTTTAGAGGGTAAGAAAGGAAACAAAAATAGCTTCAGTTTGATATTTACACCAAAATAATCGCCAACATCTTCTCCCCACTTTATAATATATGTGACGCCCCCAAATTCGGGTCTCCAAACACTCGGATCCGGTCATCACGATCCAATACATCATTCACCTCCAACAACATACATAGACTAAAATGCGAAAATAAACATATGTTGTTCATTAGAAAGGTGTTACTAGTCCCATAATACAATAACCTTAAAAGCTTAACACAAATCCATACCCACATAATTGTCAGGGTTTAAATTACATTAATAAAAATTTACTACACTTAAGGTATAATCAGCTACATGAAGTCTGTCACTTCATCTTTTTCTTCCCTTTGTTCTTCCCTGACGTCTCGAGTTTAGCTGCAATGGAGTCATGATATAGCAAGGGTGAGCAACGAGTTTGCTCAGCAAGTTTAAAGTACAACAATAAGGATATATCATGATGAATGGAATATAGAAAGAGAATTCAACAATTATCAGAAGCAAGAACATTAATTGCTTTTAAAACAGAGATGGTCAAGTAGACTTTGAACAATAACTTCCAAAGGAGTCAATAGCTAGTTGACCCTCTGGTTACTGGCTACAAAATAAGTACTTGAGGGGATCAGCCTCGCGTACGCTATGTGTATGCATAACATTTAACTCTGCTGTTTGTACCTTATATACGGTACCTGGGGTACTCCCCTATAATAAAAGGGGTGTCCATTTAGTCTAAGAATCCTTACCATCGATTGGTTCGGATAGCTTTTATAAATCCTCACATACTTGCCTGACCGAACAAGGGTTCAGACTTAATCATGAATAGTTCGTAAATTTTGGAACTTTAATAAATGTATGAATTCAAATGCATCGAATGCAATTGTCAATAATATCATAGATGTGGGATAACTGTAAATTAATTAAACCACTTAAGCATCCTTAGAATAAAATTTCAAACTACAATACAATAGTAGCTTGCTCGAATGAAAAGAAACTTGCAACAGTTAAAGTTTCGATATAAAGGACTTTCTCAATGTAAAAGTTGAGTAAGATGAACTTGCCTGTTTGCTCAGCTATAGGTAAAATTTAGCTTTAATTAATTGATCTTGGATAACCTATCAGTTGATAAAGTCGGTTTATCCATTAACATTGCATAACTGTATATCGATACACTCACTTATGCTATCTATTTAGCAGGTAAACAATTTACTATATATATTTAATTACCATCTAATCGTTAGCTAAACAGAAATTAATTTAATGGCCTCTAGCTATTATTTAAAAATAAATAATAGTTAATCATGGTTACCTATCATTTGAGTACTCAACTATTACCCTTATTTGTCTCTAAATGTGGGTTAATAATTCTTATTTATTATTTATAAAATAAATAATAATTTATCATGGTTTAATAGCAACTAAATAATAGTTGATCACTTATTAAGTTTTGTTGCGCTTAATTACTATTTACCTTAGGGGTAATTGAGTAATTATTAACCTTGTTCCTTATTCAACATTAATTAAATACTTAATACATTAATTCTACACACACTTAATTATTATTTAATATTAATTAAATAATCCTTAAGTATTTATTATCTTTATTTATTAAGGCCAAAAGTAAATAATCAATCTTATTAATCTCACTCATACTTAATCATTATTTCATTAATGATTAAGTAGTTGTTATCCTTATAGCTTATTCATACCCAATTATTATTAATATTGATTAGATAATAATTAGATATTTATTATCTTTGTTTATTAGGTAATGTTACACAATAAATAATTATTAAATACTCGTTATCCTTATCTATTATTATTAAATAATAATAATTATTTTATTACTTCATTCATACTTAATTATTACTTAATATTAATTAATTAATTATTTATTATTTAGTGATAAATAATAAATAATTAATTTACCAATTTATTCATATTTAATTAGTATTTATTAATCAAATAAAAATTAAATATTTATTATCTTTATTTATTATTTATTGATAAATAATAAATAATTACTTATTAATTTTATTTATTAGTTATAATAACTAATTAGTTTGCAAATGCATTACTAACTCAAATTAATCATCCATTAATTAAGCCAATACCTGCATAGTTGATTAACAATTTGACAACAATTAGACTCCATTCGCTAATTATTTTTGTTTAAATAATCCAATGAATTACAAAACCAATTTGGAAAATAACTAAATTATTGCCTAATACCACTGAACATCACAGTTCCTGCAATTTCATTTCAAGCCAACTAACAGTTGTTCAACACAGTAGGGGAATACTGATTCCAGTTGCAAGTTTAGTATAACCTTAGTCTAGTTGCTGGTTATTTATTTATTTATTTATTTATTTATTTTTTGTTTCAGCACCAGTTATATCCCAATCATGTACCAACATTCAGTATAGTTAAATTTACCAAATCTTACACAAGCAAAACAGGTTACCAATCAATACCATAAAGAAATCTAACAGTTTGGTTCTCATTGGCATTACATCAAACACCTTGTGGGCACACTAAGGGCCGACGCTAGCCTAAATCCTGCATAAAATCCTACTGCCCGAACCCTAAGGTTCACTTGAACACCAAAATTCCAATTCAAAGTACAATTTAATACAGCCCAACAAGAACAACACAATACAGATTTCCCAAATTAAAACCAAACAAAATTTACCCAAAAATTATAATACAACGATCCAATTTCACACCAAAACAATACAATTATTATACAATGAGTAACCCAAATCAAACAAAGCTAACACAGTCGCTCTATACCTTGGTGCTGACCGATTTGCCGTTCTTCTCCTTCTACCGAAATAAGTGATAAAGTCTTGGGACATTCACTCCAATTGGAATCGCAACCCCCCCGATCGGTTGCCCCTGTTCCCTCTTTCTGTTAAATTTCTCTCTCCAATTTGAAAGGCAAAAATCCTAGCAGCTCATTTTAAGGTTTAGGCGTCCAATTTATAGCAAATTGGTTATCCAATTAGGCTGGTTATTACCCTATTTGATCATTCAAGGACCGTCGGTAGGAGAAGGGTAGGCGTCCGACCGGTCCCATCATGCCCACTGTGAAATCGCCGGCCGGCCTTTGAGCCGTGTGCCCCGTCGGTCACTTCGCCGAAAACCTGGGACCTTTGGTCCGTTTGGTGCCGCTCGGTCGGTCGTTACCTTCACTCGCTTCAACCGTTGGTTGCTTCGCTTTGCTGTCGGCGCACGCCTGACGTCCCTCTCTCCCGTCACTCACTCGCCTGGTTGATTGAAAGCCTATGGCTGATAGGCTTGCCTCACTCTACCCTCCTCCTTGGTTCGGCTGATTGAAGGTCTAAGGCTGATGGGATTTAGGGCTTTGGATTTGCCTTGATCGGTTTAACCCCTGCTTCCCATTTGCCCCAAATGTTTTACTGGTTGACATGAGCCGACTCGGTTAGGGGAAAAAGAATTGGGCTCATCCAAATCGAATTGGGCCGACTGAATAAAAGAACAAAAGGTGGCCCAAAAAAAAAAAATTAAAAGGAATTTGGGTCCAAATCAGAAATAATTAAAAAGAAATGGGCCAACCCAAATGGAAGAAAGGTGACCCAAATTCTAATATTTAATTTGAATAACTAATTAAATTAATTAATTATTTAAAATATTTGTTTCAATAATAATTTCTCGTTTGAATTATTTAATCCGATAATGATAAAATTATTTATTTGCTTTCTTCCCAATTTTCTGGCCAATCAATTCTTAGGGTTAACTCATTAATTTATTCAAACTATTAGTGAGTCCCCTTAAGGCAAAGAAAATTATTGAACCATATAATTATATAATTAAATAATAATTCTTACATGGATCCAATTAAATTCGTAAAATTATATAAAATAAATCTTATTTATTAAAATAAATTTGATACAATGTCTAAAAATTCCTGGACATTACAATATAGATAGATATAGATAATAAGACTAATATAAGGGTAAAATAGTATTTTGAATGTAAAGCTCAAGTTTTCTTTTATTTTCTTTTATAAACTCAATTACAACATGCGAGAAAACTTAAAAGTTTTTTTTATTCTTTTCTTTTCTCTTATTTCCTTTTATAAACTCAGTTACAACATGAGAGAAAACTTAAATTTTTTTTATTCTTTTCTTTTCTCATCAAACTTAAGTTTTCTATTCTTTTATTATTTCTCTCCCACACTCTCTTACCCATTATTTGTCTAACTTTCTCTCATGTTTTTTTCACATTCTTTCACATTTTTTCTTGTATCATTCGTGTAATGATTTTCACTATTTTTTGGAAAGTCATCGGGTGATGAGTTCTTATCTACAAAGATGTAGAGTTGGTCGTCTATTTGAAAAATTATACAAAAGGATAGGTAATTGAAAGCTGCTCTTGCTCCCGGTGAATATGTTGTGCGAGATAGTGATAAAGGGGAAAGTTGAGTAAATGATACCAATCCCAATCACTTATTAATGAAGTGAGTGCTTCCACGCGGGCAATCCAACTGTAAGATCAAGACTAGAGGCGACTGCCACTTAAAATATCTGATTCGCACTTCTCAGTCTTCAATTAGGCTTGAATGACACTCTTAGGATGACTTGTGCAAGAAAAGGTTGGTCGAGAATCCTACTGAGAGATGGCAAGATCTTAAATATTCGACGTTATCCCAACTTTTTCGCATCCCTTGCAATTAAATTAGTAGCACATTTTATTTTTTATATGAGAAAATAACATCTAATGTGACATATTAGATAACTTATTTAGGTCATCATCCAAAACTATGTAGTTTATATTAGTTGCTGATTGTTGAGAATTAAGTCACGCAAAATAAACAACATAATAAGAGAAATAAATCAGCACAATATTTAACGTGGTTTGGCCTTCAATGACCTAATCCACAAAACCAACTTCAATATATTAACCTCCACGGTATAATTTTTTGTATGGAATAAAAGCTGAAAAAATCCTCCTTCACATAACCACCCAAGACCCAATTACACCCTCTATCAAATCTCTAGTATGTTATTACCTCTTGGTTGTGTTCTACATTTCTCTAAACACAGTACTCTATTTATAGAGTACCTACAACTCCCTTTTTCTAATCTGATTAGGACACTCTCATATACTAAATATACCTACTATAAATAGGACTACTTCTAAAATAATATTCCTACCAAAAGTAAGATTTCTTCTTATAATAGGATTCGAGGAGTTACCTAACAATTCCTCACTCCACTCGAATCTCCAAACACTTCAACTTCATCTCTGAACTTCACTTGATGGTTGCCCTTCTTGGTCTTCTTTTCATGCATAGACTATCCATATAACACACAAATTAATTTTTCATTCTTCCTACCTTGAAGAATTAATTTGTCTTCCTTGAACACCTTGCATGAATCTCCTTGACTCACATATGTATATCCACACGAAGATAATTCTCCCAATGAAATTATATTCTTACCACAACCAGGGGCATAACATACCTTCTTAATAATCTTCGTAGAACCATCATGAAGTTTGAAACGAACACTTCCAATGCCTTCAATCTTCACTCTTTCTTTATTCACTGCATTAGCGTAGCCAAATTCTCCATTTTGCATCAAACTCTTAAAGCAATCTCTCTCCTTACATATATGCATAGAAGCCTTAGAATCCAATACCCATCCATCTTCATTATAACCACATTTAGTTATCAAAACATTAGCTTCTTCCGCTTCACTAAGCAAATTAGTATTTTTAACTTTTCTTTGTCCTTTAATTTTTCTTGATATTTCCTTAAACTCTTCATGTCCTCCCTTAATGTTCTGTACTGGTATTGGATGTGACCCTTCTCTCCACAATAATATCAATCTCTATCACTATAATCTTTTGGCTTGGATCTTGATCTTCTTCTACTATTATCTCTCCATTGACTCCTCCATCGATTAGAACCCTCCATGGTTAGTGCTTGCTTGCCAATGTTATTGCTCTCTTCTCCCATCAACTTTTGACTTTCCCGTAAAACAGTAATCACCTCATCTAAAATCAAAGTTGATTTTTTCACCAGTAGTGTTTGCACCATCGACTTGTAATACTTGGGCAAAGATGACAATAAGAGCAATGACTTCTCTCATCTTCTAATTTTTCATTCGTAATCAACAATTGAGACACTAATCTGTTAAAAGTATTAAGATGATCATGGAGATTCGTCACTTCATTCATCTTCAAAGAATACAATTCCATCTTTAAGCATAATCTGCTTGTTAGCGACTTCGAAGTATAACTCTTCTCGAGCTTTTCTATAATTTTTTCAGATCAGTCTCTTTCAACACATTATACTTTATCTCAGGTGCTAACGACAACCGTTTTGTGCTAACCACCTTCTTCCGAATTGTCTGTCAATTTGCTTCTTTCACCTCGTATGGTTTTTTCTCCTCCAAAGCTTGATCAAGTCCTTGCAACATTAAAAGATCTTGCACGTTACTCTGCCATAATGTGAAATTTGTTTTCTTATCGAATATTGAAAATTCAAATTTACACAAATTCGTCACCATCGTATCACGTGAATTAATTCCCTCTGTCTCGGATCTAATCAACTTGGCTCTTGATACCACTTGTTAGGAATTAAGTCACGCAAAATAAACAACACAATAAAAGAAATAAATTAACATAATATTTAACATAGTTTGGTCTTCAATAACTTAATCCAAAAAACTAACTTCAATATATTAATCTCCACGGTACAACTTTTTATATGGAATAAAAGCTAAAAAAATCCTCCCTCACACAATCACCTATGGCCCAATTACACACTCTTTCAACTCTCTAGAATGTTACTAACTCTTGGTTGTGTTCTACCTTTCTCTAAACACAGTACTCTATTTATAGAGTACCCACAACTCCCTTTTTCTAATCTAATTAGGACACTCTCACATACTAAATATACCTACTACAAATAAGACTACTTCTAAAATAATATTCCTACCAAAAGTAGGATTCCTTCTCATAATAGGATTCGAGGAGTTACCTAACACTGACATATTTGTAAATCTGTGTATTTGATTTTGTATTTGTTAGATATCATCATGTTTATAAATGTAATTATTGGATGTCATCATATTTACAAATATATTTGTTGGACTTTGATATCACCGTGTTCTTATTAAGCGCAACATACGACTGTGCATAAAGTGTCTATTCAATTGTCTCTTATTTTCTTTATGTATCATATTTTTATGTACATGTTAGGGTTGATCGTAGGCAAATTTAGGTTAGGCAAAGTAAGCTGAAAACCATTAATTTAACACAACGAAGATTTAATTGGGTTATGCTAGTTCCCCAAGACACAATAGAGATCTAGACGCGGGGGGGGGGGGGGGGGAGTTGAATAGATCCTTTAAAACTTTTTTCGTTTATTATGAAAGTATATCAAATATGATTAACATAATCAATTCATGCACAACGGAATATACTTTAAGAACCCCTTCAAGGATATACAAATGATTTCAGTTCTATGATTAAATCTACGATATGGCTAATAACAGATATAGTAGTTATTGTGCATAATGTAAAAGACATAAAGTAAATGACACAAGAGGTTTTAAGTGGTTCGGAGACTGAATAACTCTTACTCCATTCTTCTACTTCAATAAGTAGGAAATCCACTAAGAATTTAGTCACTAAGACAAGGACGCCCTGCCCTACTCAAGTTCAGCAGACATGAGTTATTTTTAGTCAATAAGACAAGGATCCTTTAACCCTCCTCACGTTCAGCAGACATGAGTTGTTTTTAGCCCCTCAGGCAAGGATCCTCTGACCCTCCTCAAGTCCAGCAGACATGAGGTATTTAGTCATAAGATAAGGACGCAACCCCCTTCCACTTCAAGCCCAACAGACTCTGAAACTTTAGTCAATTAAGACAAGGACCTCGAAGACCCTCTTTCCAAGCCCAACAGACTTGAAGCTTTAGTCACTTAGGACAAGGATCCTCTGACCCTCCTTGGTGTGTTAATGGTTGTTGGGTTGTGCTGCTAAGATGAAATTTGATCTCCTTCATCTTTAGGTACTTAGCAGTAGTTAGTGATCAGCTACTAGATGCCGTTGACATTGGTCGTTGATGCTCTTCTTCTTCAAGTATTCAGCAGATGCAGATGATCACCCTTCATGTACTGCTTAAGCTCTTCAAATAAGCTTGATGTATTCTTGAGCTTAGCAGTTATGAACACTTATTGTCTTGTATATAGAAACCGTTCTGTTCTTCATCTTGTTAGCTCACAATGTTCAAGATTAATCATAGAGTTGCTCTTCTACATTTGCTTTCAGCTCTATTCACTCTGTATCTTGGCTTCTAGGTCATTCGACTCTTAGCTCATATGCCATCCCTTCGACATTCTTTGGTGAAGCTTCAACAGATGTGTTTAATGAGTGTTCTTGCTTCTGTTCCTTACCACACCTTTTAATGTTGACACAGTTCATCTCTTATAGATTCTTTCATTGTCTTGCCATTGGAATCTCGTCGTTGATAATTTCCTGTTGCAAATATTCCTGTTGGAGATTTCCTTGCTGCAGACTTCTTTATTGTACCAATGAATATTTTACTCCTTGAAGTCTGCTAGTGATGGCTGAGTCAGCTTCCATTAACTGGTACCAAGGTAGTGGAGTCATGTATGTTGCCTTTAACTACTTTAAACATGGCTGTTTGAACCCCACTGAGATTGGTTCCCCATTATGCTCATTTAAGTAATCAGCCGCTCATCTTGGCATTATTATCTTAAGTGCTCTGATATCCGCAATCCTTGCTGGCACTTAAGTACTCTACGATCAACTGAGTTGTAGCCTTTTACTTCTGATCGTAGAGTTAACTGCTTGCTCTACAATGTGGCTCTACGACCATGCTTGTTGTATACTGCCTTGAAAGTCGTAAAGTGACTGACTGTATATTTACTCTACAATTCTGAGAGGAAGAACGCTATGGTGCTGAGTGAGCTCTATGATCCGCCGAGCCACTCTGCGTTTGCCTGGCCAACTCTGTGATGATATATTCGACTCTGCGATGCTTTGCTGACTGAACTCTAAGTTGGCTTACTGCTCTACGATCATTCTCTGGATGTTCTTTAGTCATGCCAGAGTTACTCTACGATAGCTCTAGCAGTCTTCTGTGAGTAGTCTAGTCTTTCTATGTTCTACAATCAGTCACACCTTGCTTTTTACATATAACATTTTAGCTCACAAGATCAACCTAATAAGTTTGATCTTTTCTATTCTAAGTCCTTGTACATCAAATTCATTTAAGGACTTTACAATATTGATTATTACAAACATACTTTGATCAGATAAATGACAATTCAACTCAGATCATCCTAACATATTTGATCTTTCTAATCTAAGTCCTTGTACATATATTTCATTAAGGACTTTACAAAGCTTATCATTGTGAATGTTCTTTTAACCATTTTATCATCAAGCAAATCTCATATAATGAATTATAGTAATCTCATACAGATCTTTTAACAATCCCCCTATGAGAATGGACTTAAGAGTCTCATGTAGATTCCCAAAAATCTCCTCCTATTTGATGATGACAAAAACTCTTATAGCATAACATTCACTTCAAGCAATATATGCAAATGTATGAGTATGAATGTGACTTAAGATACAGTAAGTCACTGTATTGCTATACCAAAAGATATGAATGAAATAATGTGCATTAAGAATAATCATCCCATATAATATTTATGCTAAGCATGCCATGAATCTTAAAAACATACAGTCCACAAGCTATATTAGTTCAACAAGGAGATCCTAGATCTAGATCACAGTTTATATACCAGTTAATTCCTTCTTGTTTGTTTCGAAATGTACATTCTCTTCATTTGTTCATGCTTACGTTGTAACTGCTTTCAGCTGCTACTTTTTTGGTTCTTCTTCATTCTCCTTTGGCTCTTACTCCCTTTCAGATCTTGCTACTTTTCCTTCAGCTTCTTCTAGCTCCCCCTCAGTTGTAGGCACCTTAACTTTATTCTTCAGCTTCAGCTTTTTGTCCTTCCTTTTCGTGACAACTCTGCTCCTATTTTTATGCTTCGTCTTTTTCTCCCCCTTTTTGTCATCAATCATTTGGGAAAGGTACTGAACATGGGTAATGAGCTGTTCAACTAAGTAGGAGGTGTTTCCAACTTTCATTTCCACCTCGTGCTAGCTGAGTTCCATTTGTTGAGAGAGGGACTGGTTGAGATTGTCGATTTTCTCTGAGAGAGACTGAATGGATCTCTCATTTTGCTTCTAAAGTTTCAGGGCTTCTTTCTTCTATTTCTCAATGGACTTAAGATATATCTGATCTCTTTGATGAAACTTGATAGATATATCGGTGAATGATACTTGCAGCTTCTTGTAGAATTCATTCTCTTTACCTCCAAGCATATCCTTTGCTGCAGCAGTAACTCAGGAAATGTTTCCAAGCAACTCTTCTGAGTTTTTCAATAACTCTTGATCAATCAAGGGATCTTCAAGGATTGGTGTAGTTGGCTTAGGTTTCTCACTCTTGTAGATGTTTTCAAGAGTAGTGACTATATCAAAGAAATCTTTGTTTGATGAAGAAGGAATATCAAAGGGTATTTCAATGGAGGTATTTGACGTTTGAAAGAGTGAGTCATTTGGCTGAGACTGGAATGTTGTAGTCGTAGAGTTAGGGGGCTCTACGACCATTGAATCCACGGTCATGGTTTTTGCTTTTCCTTTATCAAAGGTTTCCAACATATAGTATGGAATGTATATACCTTCAGCATGTCGGTAGACTTTGAAGTGTTGGGAATTCTTGATCAGCAGCTTTGGAAAGGATTGAACTCTTGGGAAGTTTTGAGAGATCATCTTTAGATTTGGAAAGTGGGAGTAACATCAGCTGATGAAGCTCTTATCTTCAAGTGAAATGGCCTTTAACCAGGGCATCCATGGGTAGAACCATGTCAACTGCTGACTTTCAGGATCATATAACACAGTAGTTCGATCCAGTTCAATGTCTTGAAAATTATTAAGTAGATCCTCTATAGTCATTGATACCACTTTGATTTGTCCATTGCCATGATCTATCCACTTAGTTAGCAACACAGCTCCTGGCTTATCACAAGCTTCCAGCACTATCCTTCTTCGAATTCTTGTTGATGCAGCTACTGGGAGAGGATCAAAGTTGCTTTCTGACTCATCATTTTCAAAGTTAGAATCCTCTTGTGCTTCATCCTCTTCCATTGCTTCCTTTCCTTTCCCAATGACAGTCTCTCTTTCATTCTTAGCTTTTGGACTTGGTTCCTCCTCAATCACTTCCTTTGATACGTGAACTGGCTCACCAGTTGTTTTCTCCAACTGTTCTTTATTACTTATTTCTTCATCATCATCATCATCTTTTATTGATTTGTCAAGAGACTCTTTAGTGGACATAACTTTATCCTCACTTTCTGACTATGACTTACTTGTAGATACATCTTCTTGTTCAGACCCATATATAGATTCACTAACTTTTTCAGCATCTTCACTATCAACCTCATCATCATCACCAAGATCAATAATCTTAGGTGGGAATCCTTTTTCACTTGTATGACCTGGGAATTTCATCATCTGCCTAAGACGTGCACTCTGTCTTCTCTTTGTAGGCTTGACAACAGGTGTCTTAAATGCTTTTTCCTCTTCTTCAGATGCACCTCTAGGTATTGAAGAATCTTCAATGGGACTTTTGTAGAGACTTTCCCAATCTTAAGTTTCTTGGATGACTTCAATGGGATTGATGCTGGGGACAGAGAATCATTAGATTGTAACGATTCACTTTTCATCATGCTTACTTTCCTTTTCCCTTTGTTTGCTTTGTGAGCCTCCTTGCTGCTGCTACCAGATATCCTCAATCTCTTATTCTCAATGGGATTCTTCTTCCAGTTGTCAAACAATTTAGGGGACATAGTCTTGTGGACGTTTAGGGTTTCTCCCTCATTATCCCCAATTTTGTTTTTCAGCTTCTTTTTCAAAATGATACTTAAAAGCCTTCCATGGTAAACCTTTGAGATAGGTTTATCTGAAGCCTTCTTTTTCTTAACCTCTTTGGCTAACCAATCAAATAGCACGACACCAAAGTTTACCTTTTGCTTCATGACGATAGCATACATGATTCTTAGTTGTAGATCACTTACATAATCATGAGCAGTATCTTTGCATAAAATATATTTACCCACTATCTCCGCTAAGAATTCAAACTCTTCTGCAAATTCCTTTTTCTTCATTCCCTTAAGACGAGGATTCTTCACATACCCCATCAATCTCATGCCTTCATCAGGATCAATTCCTTCCAGAGATGATATATCTTGATTGGCGAACCCTAGACATTTATTGATTTTTACAGCACCTATTTTCATGTTTACTCCTCGTACTTTTGTGGATAGTACATCATCGTTGATTTCTGCGTTCTGATAGAACTCTTTCACCAATTTAGAGAAGATTTTAGTGTTAGATTCTAAACATTTTGAGAACCCTGCTTCCCTTATAATCTTAAGAATATCCTTGAACTTCTCTTCTGATTCCACAAACTTATCGAAACCAAGTTGGATACCTGATACGACTTGACAGTTTTCCATAATAAGGGTTTTGATGAATGACGGATATTTGACTGTAGATGGATATTTAAAAAGTATGGGTTTTGGAATTTCTGGAGATTTTGGTGATTTGGGTTTGCTGGAGGTTTGATGTTTTTAGGGATTTGAGAGATCTGCATGGTTTTGTGAGAAGATAGACTTTAATAACTGATAAGAAAGAACAACCGTCAGTATTTGAATTTTGGCCTGTTCCCTCTTATTTTTACAAAGGACACGTGTAAGAGGGCCATTTGCTGATCGCGGCCTCAAATTTTGTAACCTCCACAACTGTTGCATATCAATTACCTTGGCTCACTCTTGTTAGGAGAACGTGGTCATTTCCTTCCTTTTTGACCATTGACTTTGCCCGTTCGTAGAGTGGTTTGGTGTCCTGGTTTTTCACTCTACGATCATCTTTTAAGAGTAGACTTTGATTACTACTGCTTGATCACTGATATCTCAGTTTGCTTGTCTTGAAGCTTTTACTTTCCTCTTTTGCTTGAACTATGATTGGCACTTATCTTGGTGGATTCATTCTTTAATGGGAGGAATTCCATTTATGGCTTGAAGTAGCTTCCTCCTAGAATGTGCATCTTTAGTGCTCAGAAGAATCCTTGTTTTAGCATGGCATTGATGATGACCGTTTTCATGACTCGTATGTTGTCTTGCACTGATAGGTGAGCTTGATTTCCTATTTGATGAAGACTTCCTTTTAGAACCAGCTTCTTTCTCTTCTAGATAGTCCCATGATCAAATCTCCTTTATGAGTGCAGCTTTTCTCCTTTGATTCTTTAAGCTCTGGAGTGATTCTAGTGATGCATTCCATTCAGTCTTCCGACAGGGTTAAGGAAGCTCAGAGAGGGCAGACCTCCTAGTTTGAAACTTAGGGCTAGGTTTGTCTCTGTGAGAGAATTTTATGGGAAAGGTGTTGGTAAAGGTTGCAATAGTAGGATCAGTATACTCTACGATCAGCATGTTAATCGTAGTGACTCTACGTTTTGGGGCAATTTGGCTGACTTGTTTATCAGTCGTAGAGTCACTGACTCTACGACCGGGGAAAAAGTTTCATCTAATTTCTTTCCCTCAATCTGAGCAAGAGTTGATTTAGGAACTTCAGATTGCCTCCCCTCAAATTGTGCATTGTTGGGCTTTAACAGATTGTTGCTCCCCCATAGTTGATGCTACTATCTAATAATTAAAGTCTTCATCATTGGATCGTAGAGTGTTTTCTTTAGCACTGGCTACTCTACGATTCCCTTGTCTGGCACTGTAGTCGTAGGGTTTGCTTTAAACTTGATGTAGACCTTGTTCTTGCATGCCTCCTTGATTTTGCTTCAAGAACTACATTATGCAGAATTGAGCACTGGTCTTCTGAGAGAGTATCACTGGTCAGAAGTTTATCGACGAAGGTTACGAGTTTCCAGCTTCCACTTGAATGGTCTTCAGTAAGGGTTGATTAACCATGATACCTGCAGGTTAAATAAATTTCTAACTTGGTACCCACTTTTATTTGGGTCCTACAGGGTTAATATTTTTGAATACGCGAGTCTTTTAAACTTTTGATTCATAACATGTATTGCAGCTCATATATGATGACAGTTAATTATGCTACATGAGAATGTGTGTGTGAGAATACAAATTTGTGTGAAACTTATGATGCCCCCAAATTCTCTACACTCCCTGTAGCAGATTTGGTGCTTACGTGAAACTATTCAACTATAAACATTCCACAATATATGACTTCTATCTATCCAAGAATCACAGTATTCCCTAACAGATAATAGTTCTGGCAAGAACGTTAACTATGTTTGGATGCCCTCACTTGGATATATAGATTCATATCTTATGAATATCTCTTTCATATCGATATTCCCTATCTATCTGACATTCACAATATTAATGATAAGATTATTCTTGGAACTGAGGGGCGCATTTCGGTAAAGGTGGTACCTTACCAGTGCTCATTAAGTATAACTTCAGCGCTTACAGAACTCCCAGTATCATTTAAATACCCTCATTCAGATGTATAGTTCATAGGGATATTGTACTATATCAAGTGCTACGTTCTAACTTAACTAAGAATGTAGTTACAATGTAAGAGATGTAATAAAAGATGATATATATTTAATAAGATTAAGTTTGATTACAACATTCTCAGTACTATGTCTTTATTACAACAAAAGTCTTATAAGACTTGAAATCATTCAAAACAGTAAGATAAACTAATGAACATGGCCTTTTCCCTTGTCTGTCCCTGAAGATCCGGGATTATTATTTAAGACTGCAAAAGAAAGTATATGCAAGAATGAGCTACAAATGCTCAGCAAGTTTATTTGAAAACGTAACCACAATATCTTTGAGTTGAAAGATGTCAAAGATGTATAACTGAGAGTTCAGTACATGAACCATTTGTTTCAATCAGTTCTATCAGTCTTCAATGACTTAGAAAAGCTTGATTCAGATATCTCGTAGGGGATCAGCCTATCGAATATCCTAGGAGTATGCATATCATCCTACAATTTGTGTCAATATATAATCAACATTTACAACCTTACATCAAGGTGTTTCATTTCTCAATATAAGATGTCTTACCAAAATAATTTGGTTTGACACAACAATTTAAGCTCTATCAAGCCATATATGAATAATGATTCATTTCTTAAGTTATGCTGAACAAGAAGCAATAACTTTGTAACAATTGATAGTAAGATGTATAATACTTGCTTAAATATAACAAGGTTAGAAGACTTGCCTTAGCGTAGATCTTTTAACTACTGTTAACGCGGTCTATCAGCATACGTAGTCTATGTACACCAATAGTAAGCGTTAGAACTTATAATAACATGTAACAAGTTAAACTAGACAAGTTTCATTAAGGTTCGACGTCGATTCGGTATCTCGGTCGCGTCATTAGATAGCTAAACACATAGATTTATAAATAAAACTTCATTTGGAAGCTTAAATATTAGTCTAGATAATTTAATTATCGATTATAATATTTTTAGAAGCTTAATATTATTTTTAAATAATTTTTACAAGCTTAGAAATATTTTTAAATGATTTAATTATCATTTATAATATTTTTAAAACATTAATATGTCATTTAAATGAAGAACAGTTGGTCATGGTCAAACAGGGACTTTTGATCTCAAATTTCTTCTTACTGATTTAATGTTTAAGTTTGATCTTTGTTGCTCGTTACAATACACATGGTAGAGAGTAACGACATGTATTTGTTTGGGTTATACATCATCACATGATCAAGATTTGATCAAGTCAAACTAAGCCGTTCAACTGTTCTTGAGTTTTCTGGGTTACCCAGAAAACTCATCCAGTCATAACAGTAAACGCAGTTTGACCATTAATTCCGTTCAATTTGATTACTGTTAATGTTATTTAAAGGTTCAAAATTGTTGTTAACATATTAGAGATCATGTTCATATCAAGAAACAACACAATAAATGTTATTTAGACACGATCTCGGTTGCTAAAAAGGTTGGCAGTGAACTGTCAGAACTTTCATACAATTTCTAGGTTACCCATAATCAGTTTATCTTGGTCGGTCAATAGGTTTGGACCATTAATAACTTCCAACTGAGAGATATTTTTAACCTTCTACCAATTGGAGATTATAGCTACCATGGCAGACTACAGATACAAGGTTTAAAACACAGTAAACAAATAAATTAAAGGCATCAATAGCTCTGACAAAGTATGCTGTCAGACTGTTCTTGACTACCAAGAATAGTTTGGGGTTTTCATCAAATTCGACCATTTAAATATCATGGATCCTTGTTTAACCAACCCATATCACTTATTAACACGTTTATACATAATCCTAAATATCTAAAATATAAAATTATTGCAGGCTTGAAGATCTAGTGTAAAATTAGGGTTTTTACACCTTTTTGAGCTACTTTTGATTTCTGATCTTTGATTATGATCTTTTGCTTATCGAGGCTTATTATGGCTTGTAATATCAGTGTATAGGTTACAAAATTTCGTGGTTTATAGGATTAGATAGCTACCCTATTTATAGAACTTTGCAAGTTAGGGTTTTTAGGTCTTTTCTCACATTTTGCCTCCACAAATATCTTGGCAACTTAACTTGTACTGGTTGATATCTGATCTTAATCACCTACTTGTGCTGGAGTGTGTTGAGCACAAGCTTGCACACTCCTAGCTCAATTTCTATTGGTTAAGTTTTTAATTTTGATTTATTTCTTTACTAATAAAACTTAGATTTTTGTTAATCATATTTAGGATGTTTAATTATGTTTAGTAATACCTTAATTAGCTTATATATCATAATTAAGGTTTAACATTTCATAATTTAAAGTTTAGATAACATAATTAGAATTAGGGTTTCATGATTAGGGTTTCTAATTCAATTTATCATTTTAAACCCTATTTAACTTATTTAGATATTTATCAGTTAATATAAAATATTATATTAACTCCGAAGCACGACAAATCACTTCGTCAATGACGACACAACAGCTTACCAAAATAATTTGCCGAGACGCTTCTCGGTGAAATCGTCAGAAACACGACAAATCTTTTTGTTCGTGTAAGCACGACTAAGCAGCTTCGAAAATATTTTTATTTGACCTAATTCTTTAATAAAATATACAATCACATAACACAAAGTCGGAACAAGAAATTTCATTTAATAAACACATAATTTACATATACAAATCTTATTAGGGTTCGGAATATTACATTCACCTCCACTAATAAGAATTTTGTCTTTGAAATTACAGTACAAATTACAAAAATAAGTGTGGGTAGTTGTCTCGCATTTTACTTTCGAGCTCCCACGTAGCTTACTCTATGTTTTGATTTCTCCAAATAACCTTGACTGAAGGTATCACTTTATTCCGTAGAATTTGTTCTTTCCTATCTATGATTTCAATATGAACTTCTTCATATGATAAATCTTTCTCGATCTGAATAGGCTTGTAATCTATAACGTGTTTATAATCGGGTTTGTATGGTCGTAACACGGACACATGAAACACGTTATGAAAATGTTCTAACTCAGGAGGTAGGGCTACCTCATAGGCTACCTCACCTATCCTCCTCAATATCTCGAATGGTCCAATGAATCTCGGACTCAATTTTTCTTTCTTGCCGAAACGTATTTTGCCTTTCCACGGAGATAGTTTTAAAAATACGTGACTACCGACATCGAAGTCTTGTAGTTTTTTGTGTTGATCCGCATACTTCTTCTGTCAATCTTGAGACGCTTGCAATCTTTCTCGTATAATTCGAACTACCTCAGCAGTTTGTTGAACTATTTCGGGTCCTAACATTTGTCGCTCATCGACCTCGTCCCAACATAAAGGCGTCCTACATTTTCTTCCATATAAAGCTTCAAATGGTGGCATGATAACTATTGTTGTAGGAAAACTCTACCAAAGATAACTGATCTTCCCAACTTCCCTTGAAGTCCATGATGTAAATGCGCAACATGTCCTCCAATGTTTGAATTGTTCTCTCACTCTGACCGTCGGTTTGTGGGTGATAAGCTGTGCTTAATCTCAAATGGGTTCCTAACTGTTTCTGGAGACTTGTCCAAAAATTTAAAGTAAATCGGGGATCTCGATCTGATACTATAGAAACAGGGACTCCATGTCTAGAAATAACTTCATTGATATAAAGTTTGGCTAACTGGTCAAGACTGAAGTTAACTTTTATAGGTAGAAAATGAGCTGACTTCGTAAGACGATCTACAATTACCTAAATGTCATTGTGACCTTTCTGTGTGTTTGGAAGACCTACTACGAAATCCATGGTAATATGTTCCCATTTCCACTTAGAAATTTCTAAGGGCTGCAGTAATCCACTCGGCTTTTGGTGTTCAGCTTTAACCCTTTGATATATTAAACATTACTTACCCATTCCGCTATTTTTCTTTTCATGTTAGACCACCAAAAATGTCGACTTAAATCTTTGTACATTTTTGTACTACCTGGATTCACGACGAACTTAGAACTATGGGCTTCATTCAGTATTTCATCTTTTAGTTCTTGTATTGAGGGGACCCAAATTCTATCCTCGTACCTCAGTACCCCATCCTTGTCTATTCTGAATTTGTCATTCTTTTTATGAGTTATTTCGGTTTTACACTTCTGACACTCTTCATCTGTCTCCTGTAGTTCCCTGACTCTATCTAGTAAAGTCGAACCACTTTTCACAATGAATAACTTTTGGGTAGAGTTAGCTGGAACTCTTACCTCAATCTCAAGTTTATCAAACTCTTTTATCAGTACCTCGTTATTTGTTATTACATTCAACTTCTCTTGGTTCCCGGGATGATATAAGATTTCACAGTCGAAATCCTTTATCAACTCTAGCCATCTCCTCTGCCTCATGTTTAACTCCTTCTACGTAAAAATATACTTCAGACTTTTGTGATCCGTGTATATCTCACACTTCTCCCCATAAAAGTAATGCCTCCAAATTTTCAAGGCAAATACTACAATGGCTAACTCAAGATCATGCGTAGGATACCTCTTCTCCTAATCTTTGAGTTGTCATGACGCATACGCAATCACCTTCCCATGTTGCATCAACACACAACCTAATCCCTTGTGTGATGCATCACTATAAACGACAAGGCCTCCTGTATCATCTGGTAAAGATAACACTGGTGCCATGCTCAATCGCTTCTTCAACTCTCGGAAGCTTTCTTCACATTTATCTGTCCAGACGTACTTTACCATCTTTCGAGTTAAATTGGTTAGCGGGGTTGCTATTTTTGAAAAATCTTGTATAAAACGCCGATGGTACCCTGCTAAACCAAGAAAACTTCTTACTTCTGTTGGAGTTGTTGGTTGTTCCCAATTCACAACCGTTTCTATCTTCGCTGGATCTATTGCGATTCCATTCTTGTCAATCACATGACCCAAGAATTGGACTCATTCCAACCAGAATTCACACTTGGAACTCATTCCAACCAAAATTCACACTTGGAAAACTTTGCATAAAGTTGTTCCTTTCGTAATATATCCAATACGCTCCTTAAGTGTTCAGCATGCTCCTCATTTGTTCTTGAGTATACTAAAATCTCATCGATGAACACTACGATAAATTTGTCTAAGCATGGTTTAAATACTCGATTCATCAAGTTCATGAATGCTGCCGGTGTATTCGTCAATCCAAAGGACATCACAAGAAACTCATAATGTCCATAGCGTGTCTTAAACGCCGTCTTCGGCACATCTTCCTTTCTTAGTTTAATTGATGATAACCCGATCGTAGGTCGATCTTCGAAAAGTGTTCAACCCCTTTCAACTGGTCAAACAGATCATCAATTCTTGGTAAAGGATATTTGTTCTTTATGGTTAACTTATTTAATTCTCTACAGTCAACACATAACCTCAAAGTTCCATCCTTCTTCTTTACAAACAACACCGGTGCTCCCCAAGGTGAAACACTGGGTTGTATGTATTTCTTGTCTAAGAGTTCCTGTAACTGTACAAGTAACTCCTTCAACTCCACTGGTGCCATCCTATACGGTGCCTTCGAAACTGGCGCCGTATCAGGTGCAAGATCGATAACAAACTCAATCTCCTTATCCGGAGGAAGACCTGGTAAGTCATCGGGAAATACATCTGGAAATTCTCTAACCACAGGTATTTGATCTAGTTGTACTCCTTCCTTTCGAGTATCTACTATATATGTCAAATACCCTGTACAACCCTTCCTAAGCAATCTCTCTACTTGCATTACTGTCAAACATCGAGATTGTTTAGGTGAACAACCTCCGTTGTACACTACCTTTGACTTCGACGCAGTCAATAGGTTTACACGCTTCTGATGGCAGTCAATCATTGCATTATGATTAACCAACCAATCCATGCCTAAGATTATATCGAATTCCCCTAGCTGTATAGGAAAGAGGTTCACAAGAAACTTGTGTCCCTTAATCTCTACATTACAATTTTTATATACAGTTTTAACGGGAATTATCTCTTCATTTGCAATTTCTATATTGAAAGATATGTCTAAGTCTTCACACAACATATTTAAGTTTTTAGCAAAGCTATTAGACACGAATGAATAAGTAGCACCAGAGTCGAATAACACATATGCATTTAAAGTGTCGATAGGGATGATACCTGTCACCACGTCTTGTGAAGCAACAACATCCCTCATCGTCATATTAAATGTCCTGGCGGTTGGATGACTCTGACTTCCAGCTCCTGTTACTGTTGGTTTGAAAGTGGTATTTGTGGTTTGATTTCTTCCCCCAGTTTGATTTCTATTCCTTGGACAATTTCTAGATATATGACCCGTTGCGCCACAATTATAACATTTATTATTCTGATTACCCTGATTGGTATTATTATTATTATTCTTCTTAGGACAATCAGAGGAATAATGTCCCTCCTGACCACAACTGTAACAGGTAACCACCTTCCTACAACATACTCCCTGATGGTTCTTTCCACATGTGGCATAACGTTCCACCTTGTTATTATTGTTTCTGTTGGTGGTGTTATTGTTATTGTTATAATTGTTGTAATTATTCCCCTTCTTCCCAAAGTTATTGAAAGCAGCATCCCACTTCCTCTTGTTATTATTGTTATTGACCCCACCAGTACTTACTTCCCCTTTAAACCTTCCCCCTTTAGTTTGACTCCGTTTCTCCTTATGAAATTTGAATAGAGCTTCATTCTCGTTTTCAGCTATGATAGCTTTTTTGAGAATTTCGGGAAAAGTCTTCACTTGAAGCACTGACAACTTACTACGGATTTGGGGTTTTAACCCCTCTTCATACCTCCTGGTCTTCCTTGCCTCCGTATCTACTTGATGCGGGGCAAACCTAGCTAATTCATTGAACTTAGTCGTATACTGGGATACAGTAAGCTTCCCTTATTTTAATTCGAGGAATCGTACCTCCATACGATCCTACATTGCTTGGGGAAAGTATATTTCAAAGAATAGTTCCTTGAATCTAGCCCAAGGAATTATCCCAGCTCCTGCACAAACCTTAGTATTTTTCCACCAATGGTTCGCCTCACCTTTGAGGAAAAAGGTGGCATAGACCATTTTTTGATCTTCGCCGACATTGGTCACCACAAAGAACTTCTTTATCTTGGTAATCCAAGTTTGAGCCTCAATAGGTTCTACGGCTCCCTTAAACTCGGGTGGTCCTACAAGTTTAAAGTCTTTGAACACGGTACCCTATGGAGTAACTGCAGTAGGTTGATGTGGTGAACAACCTTATAAGGCTCCTAAGAGTATGTCTACTAATTGTTGGGTAGGGTTTGTTTCTCTATCCTCATTCTCTCTCTCATTCTGATTTCTCCTTCTTGTTGCCATAATTCTATAAATAAATGGAAAGATGAGTATAAATACAAGTATATACTACACACAGAATTAATAACTTGATTTGTACAAACATAACTTGTATATCACATACTGAAAGTTTACATATTCGACTAGTGGGTTATACTACCACTAGTTAGTACAAAGGATTCCCTATTTTACAACCAAAATCTTTATAATACAAACTGCGGAAAATAAACCTAAGTACTATACTAGACTTAACGACCACGCGCCTCTTTATAGGCATCCTGGACCATGTGGCATACCACTGATCGATCTATCATATAGTACACCTTGTTCTCCTCTACTGGATATCTAAGCACCCGACGCTCTAAGTCGTCGAATGTATCACAACATCCCTTATCAGCTCGGTATAACTGCATCTGTGCATCTTGCTTTTCCTTTTGAGTACTCTGGGGGAGTGTCCTAAGACGGCGAGTAGTACCCCTCTCACACTCCAACAAACCTTTAGCTATGAATGTTCGAAAGTTGGCAGCATCTAGGTGTTTGGTCGACTGCTGTACCATCCCCGCAACTATCTCTTCGTGTCTATCAACACTCATCATCTATCTAGCTC
This sequence comes from Aralia elata, assembly GCA_034770075.1. Taxonomy (NCBI): domain Eukaryota; kingdom Viridiplantae; phylum Streptophyta; class Magnoliopsida; order Apiales; family Araliaceae; genus Aralia; species Aralia elata. Next base: position 68,438,316 of record CM068377.1, read on the forward strand.
CAACCTCCTCATCAGGATCTACTAATTGTCCATCTATAGGATTTTCAGCTTCCTCAACATCCAGTATCTCCTGGTCATGTAAGATTTCTTCCTCCTCAGGATCCTCTTCCTCTGGTAATCATAATGCTAGATATATCTCTTCTGGCTCTTCCTCTGGATCACTATCTGTCTCTAACTACCCAATAGATAGATCTATAACTAGAAGGTCATTCCAATTTGTCTCTGACATCCTACAAAAGAATTTTACTTGTTTAGTATTAGAGTAAAACAAATTTACACATAATATAAAGCTTTTAAGATTAATTTATGTATAATTAAGTATTTTACGGACTCAAAGACTATATCCTAAGGTATTTCCTAACTACCTTAGAGCTATAATCTACAGCTCTGATACCAACCTGTGACGCCCCCAAATTCTCTACACTCCCTGTAGCAGATTTGGTGCTCACGTGAAACTATTCAACTATAAACATTCCACAATATATGACTTCTATCTATCCAAGGTTCACAGTATCCCCTAACAGATAATAGTTCTGGCCAGAATGTTAACTGTGTTTGGATACCCTCACTTGGATGTATAGATTCATATCTTATGAATATCTCTTTCATATCGATATTCCCTATCTATTTGACATTCACAGTATTAATGATAAGATTGTTCTTGGAACTGAGGGGCGCATTCCGGTAAAGGTGGCAGCGCTCATTAAGTGTAATCTCAACGCTTACAAAACTCCCAATATCATTTAAATACCCTCATTCAGATGTATAGTTCATAGGGATACTGTACTATATCAAATGCTACTTTCTAACTTAACTAAGGATGTAATTACAACGTAAGAGATGTAACAAAAGATTATATATATATTTAATAAGCTTAAGTTTGATTACAACATTCTCAGTACTATGTCTTTATTACAACAAAAGTCTTATAAGACTTGAATTCATTCAAAACAGTAAGAAAACTAATGAACATGGCCTTTGCCCTTGTCTGTCCCTGAAGATCCGGGATTATCATTTAAGATTGCAAAAAAAAGTATATGCAAGAATGAGCTACAAATGCTCAGCAAGTTTATTTGAAAACGTAACCACAATATCTTTGAGTTGAAAGATGTCAAAGATGTATAACTGAGAGTTCAGTACATGAACCATTTGTTTCAATCAGTTCTATCAGTCTTCAATGACTTAGAAAAGCTTGATTCGGATATCTCGTAGGGGATCAGCCTATCGAATATCCTAGGAGTATGCATATCATCCTACAATTTGTGTCAATATATAATCAACATTTACAACCTTACATCAAGGTGTTTCATTTCTCAATATAAGATGTCTTACCAAAATAATTTGGTTTGACACAACAATTTAAGCTCTATCAAGCCATATATGAATAATGATTCATTTCTTAAGTTATGCTGAACAAGAAGCAATAACTTTGTAACAATTGATAGCAAGATGTATAATACTTGCTTAAATATAACAAGGTTAAAAGACTTGCCTTAGCGTAGATCTTTTAACTACTGTTAACGCGGTCTATCAGCATACGTAGTCTATGTACACCAATAGTAAGCGTTAGAACTTATAATAACATGTAACAAGTTAAACTAGACAAGTTTCATTAAGGTTCGACGTCGATTCGGTATCTTGGTCGCGTCATTAGATAGCTAAACACATAGGTTTATCAATAAAACTTCATTTGGAAGCTTAAATATTAGTCTAGATAATTTAATTATCGATTATAATATTTTTAGAAGCTTAATATTATTTTTAAATAATTTTTACAAGATTAGAAATATTTTTAATTATCATTTATAATATTTTTAAAACATTAATATGTTATTTAAATGATTTATTTATCATTTAGAATAATTTTAGACATTTAAAATATCATTTAAATGATTTATTTATCATTTATAATATTTTTAGAAGATAGAATATTATTTAAATAATAGTTTTAGAATTTATTTTATCATTTAAATGATGTAATTATTATGTATAATAATTTTTAAAACTTAGTTTAATATTTAATGATTTATTTATCATTTATAATATTTTTAAATACTTAGTATATTATTTAAAATAATTTATTCATTACTTATAATAATTTTAGAAAGTTAGTAACATTTTTAAATGATTTAATTATCATTTAAAATGATTTAAATACATTAATATCATTTTTAAATCAATTATTTAATGTATTTATTAAATAATTTAATATTTAATTAAATTAAATAATTATTAAAATTTATGTCAGAATAATAAAAATTATTAAATAGAAATAAAAATGAATTTTTAATATTTAATTATGAATTATTTAATATTTAATTATAATTTATTTAATTATTAGAATTATTATTAATTTTTATTCATTACCGTCGCTAAAAGGCTTTAGCGACAGTCACTGTTGCCTTTACTGTTCTTGGCTGGCCGGAAGGAGAGTGTCGCCTAAGGGTTATAGCGACGGTTGTCTGTCGCCAAAGGTGTTCTTCATTGAAGAACAGTTGGTCATGGTCAAATAGGGACTTTTGATCTCAAATTTCTTCTTACTGATTTAATGTTTAAGTTTGATCTTTGTTGCTCGTTACAGTACACATGGTAGAGAGTAACGACATGTATTTGTTTGGGTTATACATCATCACATGATCAAGATTTGATCAAGTCAAACTAGGCCGTTCAACTGTTCTTGAGTCTCATCCAGTCATAACGGTCAACGCAGTTTGACCATTAATTCTGTTCAATTTGATTACTGTTAATGTTATTTAAAGGTTCAAAATTGTTGTTAACATATTAGAGATCATGTTCATATCAAGAAACAACACATTAAATGTCATTTAGACACGATCTGGGTTGCTAAAAAGGTTGTCAGTGAACTGTCAGAACCTTCATACAATTTCTGGGTTACCCAGAATCAGTTTATCATGGTCGGTCAATGAGTTTTGACCATTAATAACTTCCAACTGAGAGATATTTTTTACCTTCTACCAATTGGAGATTATAGTTAACATGGCAGACTACAACTACAAGGTTTAAAACACATCAAACAAATAAATTAAAGGCATCAAATGCTCTGACAAAGTAGGATGTCAGACTGTTCTTGACTGCCAAGAACAGTTTGGGTTTTTCATCAAATTCGACTATTTAAATGTTATGGATCCTTGTTTAACCAACCCAGATCACTTATTAACACGTTTATACATAATCCTAAACATCTAAAATATAAAATTATTGCAGGCTTGAAGATCTAGTGTAAAATTAGGGTTTTTGCACCTTTTTGAGCTACTTTTGATTTCTGATATTTGATTATGATCTTTTGCTTGTAGAGGCTTGTTATGGCTTGTAATATCAGTGTATAGGTTACAAAATTTCGTGGTTTATAGGATCAGATAGCTGCCCTATTTATAGAACTTTGCAAGTTAGGGTTTTTAGGTCTTTTCTCACATTTTGCCTCCACAAATATCTTGGCAACTTAACTTGTGCTGGTTGATATCTGATCTTAATCACCTACTTGTACTGGAGTGTGTTGAGCACAAGCTTGCACACTCCTAGCTCAATTTCTATTGGTTAAGCTTTTAATTTTGATTTATTTCTTTACTAATTAAACTTAGATTTTTGTTAATCATGTTTAGGATGTTTAATTATGTTTAGTAATACCTAGTTAACTATTTTAGATCAAAATATATAAATTCATCCAAATCCAATTTTTTTTTTCAAGTCTCCCATTTATTCGAGTTTTCGATCCTTTAGACTTCAACACTTCTACTTTATTATCAAAGCTATCCTCTCCCCTTTGCGGTCAATAGATACATAGTTGTATCATTGTATAAGTATATTTGCTTTGTCTGCTTGTGTAATGGAGGTTGAACTCTAGTAAGAGAATTAAAGGAAGATGAGAAAGCAGAGTAATGTGAAAATATTATGTAACTGCAAGTGCACAATATCAAATTGAAGAACTGACAAGTATAAGTCAAACCACAGAGACTAGATTAATTTTAAAACATCCTTAATATGTATCTCAAGCGAGTTAGAAATAAATATGAAAAATTAATTAACTACAATTAAACACTAATTAAACTAATTAGAAAAAGTTAATAATAAGGTAGCAATCTAGAAATCCAAAATCCATTAAATAATAAACATAACAATAGTCCAATCTCTTCTATTTTTATAACTAAAATTATGCCATTGGTTTGGTGTACATAATTCGAAAAATAAATTAATTAAGTCTAATTAAAATTAACTATAATTTTGATCTCCATTCTCTTTAATTTAGTAATTTTATAATTAACTTGGGCAAATATAGTCTATAAAAATTTAAGAATTAATTATAACCCAGAAAAACTTTTTCGAGCAATAATGGATTATGAAAAACTTATATTTTTAACAATAATCTATCAAAACTTCTTCATTAATTTAAAATAACGTAAGAACTATAAAACGAAAGTATTTCAATAATGAAACATGAAGGCATCAATTAAACTTTAAATCATAAAAATAGAAGAGATGAAAAATATTATCATGAATAATTATTAAATTTTATCTTCATCCTAGATCTAAAAAAATTAGCTAGACATTAAAATAAATAAAACGATTAAGATATAGAAGAAGAAGAAGATTAAACATAAAATAAGATAGGAAAACTCTCTTTATTAAGATCTTTAATGAACGTACAATGGAGAAGTAATTTAATTATACTCCTACTCCTAACCTAAACTAATACATAACTAACCTAATCTAACACAATCCATCAAAATTTCTATTGGTACTCATCTATTTATAGACATCAAAACTTCAATTAATTTATCATAGGAATCAACTTCTTAGTGGCGAGCAAATTTTTTTAGATAGATCTTCTAGAAAAACTTTTCTTTTCTTTATTGGATTTGACTTGTACATCAAGATTATTCTACCTCCTTCCTTTTCCTTGTAGGATTCTTCTTCCCTCTTTCCTTCCACGAATTAGAGTATTAAATATTGATTGATCACCAAGCTTTTGACTTTATGGTAACAAAATATTAAATCCTACAAAATAAAATAAAATCAATTAATTAAATAAACTAATATAATAAAAAAGACAAAATTAAGGATAATAAAATGCATGAATAATCTGTCTATCAAATACCCCTATCCCTAGCTTTTGCTTGTCCTCGAGTAAAATAAAAAGAACATAAAACAAAACAAAAATAAACTACTCCCATTATTGCAGGAAACACGATTGCACTTAGCATGTGAAACAATCTTTTAAACCCCAAGTGGATGAGTTGTGTCTTGTGAGTGTTTGCAGTGAATATACCCACAAATTCAAAATTAAAATAAAATATTTTCGGGTTTAACAAATTATGAAATTGAAAGAAACTTCTAAACATACATGAGCATTACACATAAGCAAGATTAAATTCAAAATCACACTTTCACCTTATCAAAAATAATCTATCTTCATTTTAGACACCATTCTTCATAAATTAATTTCATGTGATGCATGCATTGTGTATGTGGTATAACTCTTAGCATGAACTTTTACCATAAAAATTAAGCAAACTCATTTTTTTCATTCACTTTTTTCTTTTCATTTCTTCTTGACTTGTGCAATGTCTTATTTTCTTAGGCTTTTAAGAGTTACTCATGTAACGAGCGTTGGGCCAATGTCTTCCAAACTAGTTGACTTTAGGGCACTATGTGTAGAGACACCCTTAAAAGCTTACTTACTCGAGGAACAAAAGCCACAAAACTAGACTAGTTAAGCTGCTTATATCCATCACACTTTTTAGTGTGAATATCGATGCATCCTTAGACTTGGATACCCAATTATTTCGTTTAATGGATATTAAAGCAGTTATTTGTTTTCTATTGCTTTTTTTTTCAAGATGTTTTTTTTTCTTTTTTTTAAATATTTTTTTTTGTTTTGAAATTACGTGAATCATAGTTTATACCTCATAACTAAGAGTTAGTAAAACGTGAAGTGCAAAAATAAATAAGAATTTTATTTTACTCAATATGGTATTTCAAACTAAGATTTTGTATTTAATCAAAGGTTCAAGAGTTTTAAATCTTTTAATCATACTCAAAGTTTTTGTTCCACAGATACTTATAAGAATTAATTCAACTCATAACAAGTCAAACAAAAATTTTCAAATATATTTTTAATTTTTAATTTTTCAATTTTTTTATAAAAAAATTTGTGTGTTTTATTTAATTATTTTCTTAAAAAAAATTCTAATAAATAAATGTAAAACTCCCACATACCTAAATCATGGGTTGTCCTCAATGTATGTAAATGAAATAGAGAACAAACAAATAAAAGAATTGTACTTTGTATGTGGGGGCATTGTGTTGTAAAAAATATGGCGAGAAGGAAAACAGATGAACATACCTACTAATTTTATATATCCTAAAATGCATGTGAATGTAAATGAGTGATGCAAATGGATAAGTGAGTTTGGATTCTTCATATTTTTCAGGAGGTCTAAGAAATTGAAAATAGTCACATTTTTTGTCATGATTATATTTAGAATTGACCTCGGGAAAACATTCATTAACATGTTCAATGTATGAAAGAATTGGTTCAAATGCATATTCTAGTTTAGTTAACTTATTTGCAATATATCTAAATATCTCATTAACCTTATCTAAATATTTAGATTCATCCTAATTTTGATCAAAGTGATTGAAGAAAAAATGAATTGGGTCATTCTCAACCATAAGTCTATTTGTAATTATTTCTTGGGTCATGGACAACTCTTGGATCATGTTAATTCAATGGGTTGGTCTGAAAAATGACTATGTGGTTTTTTAAGAATAAGTCTTTCATGGTATAGAGTTTGAGGCTTACAAACTTTTTCAACTGACCCATTAAATGTGACATGATCAATTTTAGACATAGACTCATTAGATAAGTCTATCAACTCAGAATTGTTTAATTCCTCAGATTGGTTTTACTCAAAGTGTGTAGAATTGAATCTAGGATTTTTATTTTCCTCATCATTTTCACAACCATTATGATTTTCAAGATTAAGCTCAGACTGATTAGAAAACTCATCCATCTCTTGTTCATTTATTACAGTAAATAACCGACTCAATTGAATTTCTAAACGAGATATAACTTGATTAATGTTTTGTATGAAATTAGATTGAGTTTCCATTAAAGTTTTCATACATGTCTTTATGGTGCTTAATCTTTCTTCATCTTATTTGAAAATTCTTGTGCATATTGAGGTTTTTGATTTTAATATGGATATGGATATGGATATGGATATGAATGTCGATAAGGGTTTTGGTAAGTTAAAAAATATTGATTTACTTGGTGTGCATTAAAATTTTTACACTACAAGAAAAAGGCCCACCAATAACTAAGACTATCTGCAACCGTAATAATATTTGGCCTCTAATACTAGTAACAATGACCGGCATTAGCGACCGCATGTTACTTTAGTCGCTATTACTTTTAGCGACCACTTTGCGGTCGTTGATCCGTCGTGGATAATATTTTGCCTCCAAAAAATTGGCGCAAAAGTGGGGCGAGAAGCCTTATTGCGACCAGATCCTAATAGCGACCGCACATCGGTCGTTAATAAGGCCACATATTTACATATCAGCAACCGCATGCGATCGCAGAAAGCGGTCGCTGATCCTTTTTAATCTATTAGGAACCAGACAGTTAGACAAAAGAGAAAAAGAAGAAGAAAGAAAAGAAAAGAAAGAGAAAAGGGAGAAGAGGGAGAAGAGGGAGAAGAGGGAAGAGGGGGTCGCCACTCACGCCGCCGCTTAGTCATCCTCAGGCCTTTGATTACTCTTGGTTATCCTGTATAAGTTGTCCACATAAATAATTTTTAGCTCGTGATCTTAATTTGAGTATATGATTTATAGTGTGCAATTACTTGACCTTGCAATTAGTATATGATATCTTTAAGCATTGATTGAACATGTGATTTTTTTTATTTAGCCAATGAAGGGCAAAATACATCTCTATTTCTTCAGCAGTTGTGATAAACTGTTGATATTATGATTTTTGTGATTTTTGGTATAGCTATTGTAATACCCGAGGTCAATTTATAATTTAATATTTATAATAAATTGAATTTATGTGAAACTCTTATGTGATTTCAATTATTATATGTATATTTGTTATATATATATATATATATTTAATTGAGTTATGTGACGAGGTGAATTTAAATAGTTGGTTTTGATTAGTTTAACTATTTGAATTAACTAGGTAGTTATTAATAAATTGCAATGAATGGAATTAAAACTCAAATTTGAGTTCGGAGTGAAATTTGAAGACGCGGACTGTATATTTGAGTCCGGAACGTCGAAATTAGTCAGAATAGACTGTAATCACAAAATGTGTCGGGGTTAACTTTTGGGTTAAAATCAACCAGTTGACTTTTTCGGGTAAAAAGTCAACCGCGAATTTCGAAAACTAATTTGGCAAAACGAATGATCCCACGACCTTTGGAACGTCGATTTTAGTAGGAATCGATATTAATATCGAAAATGTTGATTCCAGAGGGTAAAATGGTCAAATGACTAATTAAATTGATTAATTGATTAAAATAATTATTTTTAAAATGAAGAAAAGTCAGCTAATTTTGGTGGGACCCTCGTGATATTCAAATTGGGACAAGATGGAGGAGTATATACGTGTATAGCAAAATTGGGAAGGAGGGAAGTATTTTTCTTAAAACCTTTTCATCTTTCTAACCTCCCACTCTCTCTATAATTGACTTTAAACTAATGTAATGGAGATTAATGGCATGAAAACTGATGATTGGGGGTTAGAGAATGTGAAGAGATTCCAAAACTTCCAAGATTTTATTTTTATAAATTTTCCTACCTAGTGTGCTTCTCCATTTTTGGCTAAAATTTCCACCGAGAGAAAAAAAAATTGAGAGTTCGAGTGACTTTGAAGGATTTTTTTTGGAGTTGCAAAGGATTTGCAAGCAAAGGAAAGATCGTTATCAAGCTTTAATTCCTGAGAAATTCATTCAAGAGGTATTTCTAAGGAACTTTTATTTTCTTGTATGAAATGAGGAGAAAAATGCATATTAATTGGGTTAAATGTACTAATTGGGTTATATGTCGTTATGTTGTTATTGTTTGATGATAATAGATGGTTAAGAACAAAAGTTCTGGATCAATCATGTTTCAAATTCCCAGAAAATCAAAGAATCATGTCATGCATGCTTTATGTTTGATAAAATGACTCTAAGAAGCTAAATTGATCAAAAAGTGGAGGTTTATTGAATTTAGATGTTGTGTTATGTATAATCATGTTATGATAGATGATTTGAACCTTGGAAACAATTTAATTGCATGCTAGAAGCAAATTCAAGGAATTTTTCTAAAATTGAAAATTTCATATTATGTGACTTTTCGGATTTTTTGGACCTTTGAAATTATACCTTCGGTAATTCGTTTAATGCATATGTTAATCTTCTAAAATATTAGGTAGCATGATGTCTAATCTGATCAAGTTGAACGAAATCAGAATTAAAATGAGCAAGATATGATTTTTGGAAAGTGGTATGAAAATAGTTGAAATCTGGAATTTCCGAATAATTTCTAAGTTTGATAGTAGTCCGTGCACACTTATCAAGGCTTCTGATTTGATGCCTTATTGTGATACTTTGGTGTGTGTGTGTGTGTGTTATTTTTGTAAAATACTATGCTGTAACAAGTGTAACATATCCAAAAATAGAAGTCTTATGCTCTGTAGTTAAGTAGTTATAAAATGGCAAAAATGACAGGAAGATAAGAAATCAAACCTGCCCAGAAATGAAGAACAACGCCCCGACGCTATTCATGTAGTACAATTTGAGCGCCCCGGCACTGCTATACAGGGTGTCGGCGTAAGCCCAGCGCCCCGACGCTGGTTCGGGTCAACCGGGTCGGGTCGGGTCGGGTCAGCCGTGTCGGGTTGGGTAAAAAAAATTGAATTTTCCTAGATTCTAAAATTGTATAATTTTACCTATGTGATGCAACATGTTATGTGAATAAGTATGTATTGATAATAGAATGTGGTTAATGATATATTCTAATAGAAACGAAAAGTGCTAAATCATTTAGCAAAGGAAGCATTTAACCTTAAACTAATTTGGGAATACTTAGTTGCTTAACGTGACTTAAATGAATAGGTTACGTGAAGGACAAGTAGATAATTTTAACTGTAGAAGGCTTATCGGGCAAGTTTCTTAACTTTATTCACCTAATTACAGTGAATGTAAGTTTCCTCACTTGTACAGTTTGTTATTGCGTACAAGATCTCTATGTTGCAAGCTATACCTCATTCAAGTTCATATATTGTGCAAGCTTTATTGATGATTACACAATTGTTATTTCAATGTTATGCTTTAAAGTTCTTAATTATTTACATACTGTTTTCAAGAATGTGTTTTGGCCTCTTTTTCCAGCTAGATATTATCGATGCGAAATGTTATTTTATTTGAATAATACAAATTCATCATAGCTATTAAAGTCTACAATATAAATTACTTTGGTGCGGTCTCGCATGAATACTAAGATGAACAACCCAAATAACGGGCAAACAAATGTCGGGCATATAGTCCCATTTACGCTTATGCGTTTAAATTTCATACTTGTGCAGAAAGTAGGGTACGATAGGCTAATCACCTTGAGTACTTGCAGAGAATGTTTTGCAATCTATCTGATTGATAAAACGTGTGATAGTTTTTGATAAAACAAAACAATGTTCAGGGTGTCTAATACCCCTTAGTATGCTATTGAGAATTCTAGAACTCTTATCCTTGATATTCATGTTTACTTCATGATAATTCTTTTAAATTGTTGAGAAATACCAATACAGAAACTTCTACTCTTGGTGTTTATTATCAAACTACTTTATATACTTGCTGGGCAATTTGTGCTCATTCTTGCCTAAACATTTCAGTTAAGGACGAGAAGGTTGGGGGCTCATGCAAGGACAAGGGAAAGACTAAGATGAAATGATGAAAGTTATTTATGTAATAAGTATAGATTTTCGCATTTGATGTAATGTAGTGATAAACGCTAAGTTAAAGTTTATGTTTATTTAAAGTTATGTAAACTTAGGATTCTATTTGAATGTTATTGTAATTATTCAGATATATGATGGTATATGATGTTTCGTGAGCACCATATCTTGTAATTGACGGTACGCGGATTTGAGGGCGTCACAAGTTGGTATCAGAGCTGTAGGTTACAAACCTTTGGTGGGAGAACCTTAGATTATAACCTTAGAGAAATTAGTGGAGATAGAAAGAGATGAACTCACATAGAGTTTAAAGTGTTGAATCTAATTACTTTTACTAAAACAAAAATGATTATTTTAAAATACTAATTAAGTTATTTACTTTAATTGTAGGATGTCAGGCGAAGAAGAGATTAGAGATATCCATGTGGTTAGTGAGCAGTTAGTAGCAGCTGTACCTGAGCCCATAGCTGAGGCAGCAGCCGATACGGACCCAGATGAGGACCCTGAGGAGGATTCTGAGGAGGATCTTGAATAAGAAGAGCCCGAGGAGGACTCTGAGGAAGCACTCAAGGATAGATTGTTAGACGAGTTGATGGATAGGAACACAGAGTTGGACAACAGAGTTCATGAGTTGGAAGAACTGTATTAGGAGGAGAAGGGGGCAGTGGCACTGCTCGGTGCATTGATGAATCATCTGATGATTAGGAACGCAGATCTGCCTGACAAGCTGCGGGCATCAAACTAGAAGGCAGATAGGTTGAGGGTAGAAAAGGAGGCCATCCGGTCCCACTTGGGGAATACGATAAACGGATTGGAGGCGAGAGTTCAGGGTCTTTAAACAGACAAACAGTTGATTACCACTTACTGGCGGGATGAGATGAAAGGCCGTGTAAGGGCTCAAAACCAGAGGGATGAGTTAGAGCATGAGGTAAGGAATAAGAAGGTTAGGATGGATAGGATGCAGTATGCGTTTAGCTCAGCGCATATCAGGTTCCAACATAGGGTGTACCATTTTCCGCTTGAGGAGCACCGATCTAGACACGCTATAAGCCGAGGGCTAGTTCTGGATATAGCAGATGAGGAGTATGAAGATGCTATTAGGAGGGGTCTTCGAGTTTATATTACTATGAACTTTTTATTAGTGTCGTATTGAACGATTAACTATTGATGTAAATATTCAAATTTCAGTTTTAAGTAAGAGATGTAAATGGCATTTTGCCATAAGATGTTAAGTACCTTGGTTTTATGGTTTTCATATTAATATGATGTGTTTATTTGTATGTATGATGCGGTGATTAAACTTGCTAGTGACACTATTCAAGAAATACAATGCAATGCATAAAGTTTCTACACCCTACCATCCATAGAGCAATGGGCAGGCTAAGGTATCCAACCGGGAGGTCAAGTCCATTTTGGAAAAAGTAGTCAAGCCGAGTAGAAAAGATTGGAGCCTGAGGTTAGAAGATGCACTTTGGGCCTATAGAACAGCTTACAAAACTCCAATAGGTATGTCACCTTATAGGTTAGTGTTTGGGAAACCATGTCATCTACCAGTGGAGTTAGAACACAAGGGTTTTTGGGCAATTAGACAATGTAATATGAGCTTAGATTCAGCTGGAGTCAATAGAAAGTTACAGTTGCAAGAGCTAGAGGAATTGAGGAATGATGCATACGAGAACTCTAAAATTTACAAAGAGAAAACAAAAGCCTTTCATGACAAGAAGATTACTAGGAAGAAGTTTGAGAAAGATTTATCCTATGAAGAGATACCTGTACAGATAGTAGACAGGAAAGAGCAGGTTCTCAGAAATAAAGTAATACCTTCTGTTAAGGTAATCTGGAGGAACCACAGTGCTGAAGAAGCTACGTGGGAACTCGAAAAGAAAATTATGCAGAGTTATCCTCAATTATTTGTTTAATCTTTGTATCGCGATTCTGGGGACAGAATCTTTGCAAGGAGGGGAGAATGTAACGGACGAATTTATTGCGTTGTGATTCTGGGGACAGAATCCTTTTAAGTAGGGAAGGTTGTAACGAATGCGATTTTTGTGAATAAATAAAAATATTTATTGAGTTATATAAATATTTTTATTAATTTATTTATTGAGTAAAAAAAATAGTATATAAAGTTATGGTAAGGGAATTTATGTTAAATGTTATTCAGTTGTGATTTGATGTGATTATTCTAATTTAATTTAATAATTAAATTAGATGAGTAAATAATTTATTTGAGTAAAGGATTTATTTGAGTAGGGTAATTTATTTGGTGTTGTTGTAATTGGTTAAATAGAATTGTTAATTAATCTAGTAAGGTTTAATTGAATTTATTTAATAATAAGTTTAATCAAATTAAAAGTGTGACAATTAAAACTATATAATATAATGATTTATTAAAATAAATGGAAAGGGTTTTATTTCTGATTAACAAACAGGGCCTTACGACCTTTGGTTAGAAAAAAAATGGATTATGTTCTTTGGCTCAACCAAACAAAGCCTAGCCTTTGGAATTCCATTATTTTTACTTGGTTTGCCAAACAAGGCCTAACCTTTTATTTTCTTAAACTGATAAATTTAAAAGTACGTTAAAGGTTCATCAGGTTCATTAGTTTAAAAAAAAGAAGAAAAGAAAACAGAGCTTGAGAGTTCAGAGAAAAGAGAGCAAAAGTAAAGAGAAATTGAGAAAAGAGCTTGTGATTGAAGAGAATTCACCAAGTTCTTAAAACAATAGAAGGTATAATTCCTTTTCCTCTTTGTTTTACTTTACTGTATATATAGTTTTAGTTCCTGTATGTGAATTCAATTGCTAAAATACATGAATTATTTGATATACTTGTTGGTAAGCATGCATTAGTTGATTATATGGTGTGTATAAGCTAATTTGAAAGATTTAGTCCATGAAAGCAAGTTTAGAATAGAATTTTGGGTTTTACAGAGTTTTATTTCATGTATGACATATATATATGAAAATTGATGTTCAATTTGGTTATTAACTGGTAAATTGACATTTGATTATGATTATATAATGGAAAATGAAAAGAATGCAAGTGGAATGGATTAAAATGGTTGAAAGATGAGTTTACAGTGGTTAATTTTATTAAAATGGCTAAAACATGAATATTTGGTTTAAACAGAGAATTTTTGGTTCAATTTGGTTGGTTATGTGTATTATAATAGTTAGAATGTTTAGATACATGTTGGGTAATTGTTTTATAACATGTATGACATTTGGGTGTGTTTAAATTATGTATTGGATGGTAGAATTTGGAAAATTGTGGCCTAAGTTTTCACTGGTTCGCGAACTGTAGGGGGTAACTGCTGAGTCTCTCGCCCCGGCGAGAAAAATGAACTGTAAATCTTCGCCCTGGCGAAGTCTCGCCCCGGCGAGAATTTTGTTAAGGAAAACCTCGCCCCGACGAGCTTTTTGTTCAGTAAATCCTCGCCCCAGCGAAGGAACAATACTGATTTTTTTTTCTTTGTGATTTTAGTATAATGCTATAAACAAGTTTAAAATTTATATTAAGGTATAAAGCGACTTATAAGACACCACGATGGTTGCTAAGCCAGTACTTAATGATTATCGAATGACAACCGAGATGTTATAATGAAATAAGATGAGATCGAATCCTAAAGTATATGTTGTTCTGTAACTAATTATTGTTACCATTTTATAATCGAAATGTATAGGTCGATTAAAGAACGTGAATTATTTAATCTGTAATCCGCGCACGAGGCAAGTTTTCTTCCTTAAACTTGTTATTTCCTTTAAAGCAAGTTTACTTTAATTGAGCAAGCTTAGTAACCTTAGCTTATTATTGTTCGAGCAAGGTAGTTATCATGGCAAGTGTTTATATTTACTTCAGCCATTTGTTGTTCGATCATTGATCGTTATTCAAACTTTGAACAGAATTTCTATTGTACAAACTCTATTGATGAATCAAATGTTTAGAGACTAGCAAACCCTTATTGATTCAGCTAGTCCTTAGTTGATGAGCGTTCTAAAGACTGAGAATATTTTTAAAAAAAATTGTTCCAAACCAAGTTTCTTTTGGTACGGATTTTGGTGCTAAACTGAGATGAACAACCCTAATATAGGGGATTAATTACGCGACAACGTTAAAATGTTTGTGCACAATACATTGTACAAAGGGCTGATCCCCTTGAGTACGAGATGGATGGTCCATAGTTTATAAGACTGTTAAAGGTTGCGGTAGAAATACTTGATAACCTAGGACATAGTTCGAGGTCTTGTGACCCTCAGATACTCTTTTAATCCTGAATCCATATTCAGTTCTTGAGCTAAGCTTTCTATTGAGTTTTCAGATCTTGATTAGTTATTAATTGAATTCAGAAAAACTATTATACCTCAGTTGAAATCTACTTCATTGGTTATTCAATTGTTATTGTTATCACACTTGTGGGCAATTGTTTGCTCACTCTTGCACTAAAACATTACAGCTAAGGCAGAGAAATCGGACGAGCCGTCCACGAGCAAAGGCAGGGGCAAGATGCCGAAATAGCGAAAGACCTGTTATCCATTGAGTGTTTACTTGTAACAAAACTTATTTAATTTTATGTTTTTATTCCGCATTGATGTAATAGAGGTTAGATAACTTGGGATTTGTTTGATTAAGAGATTGGAGATGTAACCCCTTCTGTGGGAAGATGTTTTATTCAGTTTGATTATATTATCTTAATCATGGGAAGTTAGTAATGAATGTATGCTATAGTGAACACCAAATCTGTGGAGTTGAAGTACCCGAATTTGGGGGTGTCACAACCCTCTTGCAATTAATAACAATGGCCCATCTGATATATCTTAAATATCAAGATAATCATGCATGATTAAAAAAATAAGAGAATCAACGTGATGCACAAAATAAATCACCGTGATGCACAAAATAAATCACCTATTTTAATTATAAAATATGCATGTAAATATCTTAGAGCCTTGAATTGAAAAATCGAATATTTGCAATGACCTTACAATAAAAATTCTTAAGACTCAAATAATCTTCCATCTTCTTGAATCCCATCAAACAATTCTTGAAACAATTTCCTGAAATTCACAATAAAGAATTTAGTACCAATGAATAAGTCATCATCAAAACATTAGGTTTAGAATATGACAAAGTCAACAAAACCTATTACATAAACTATTTACAATAAATAGAAACCTTGATCAGCAGTCAAGGGGAGGTACATAGGAGGAAGATAGAATTTACATTAAGAAAAACTAGAGAAGACGAGGTACGCAGACCCCATTTATAAAAACTCATTCATTCAAGCATCCACTAAAATAAATCCAATCACACATTGGTCAGTAGTCCATAATCATTCCCTATTTATTATCATACATATCTCCATATGTATCAATAAATAACATTCATCTCATGAATAATAAAACCATTACATATATGCATTGATATCATTTAATGGACAATTAAAAGTTTACAGAAATCCAATTATGAAACAAAATAAACTCCTTTATTTTAATCAAAATTTAAATCATAATAAACTTATTTATTTTATTTTATCCAATTTTGAATAAAAATAAACTCCTTTATTTTTAATCAAAATCCAAATCAAAATAAACTCTTTTATTTCAATTAACATGGAAACCAATTTCAAGTTGAAAATAAACTCATTTATTTTAACTTAAAATTGTTTGGAAAAATAAAATATGTTAAATCCTATTCCTTATCAAAATAAACATCTTTATTTTTAAGGAAACATGGAATCCTATTCCATATGTGAATAAACTCCTTTATTCTAGGAAACATGGAATCCTATTCCAAAATAGAATAAACTCCTTTATTCTAGTTAACGTGGAATCTCATTCCAAGTTAAAATAAAACTTTTAATTGTAATCATATTCCAATTCAAAATAAACCTTTTATTTTAATTGAAAATAAATAAAATCAAAATAAAAAATTTTCAAATTCTGCGGACTGGCACGGCCGCGCTCCAAATTGAACTAGGAGCGGCGCGACCACGCTGCACTGTTAGGTTTGTATGTAACGCAAACATGCAATCAAATTACATAAATAGAGCGGAAGCGCGACAAAACGGATTTTAAAATTTTTATACAAACCATCACCATGATCGTTCTTTATGCACAATTATTAATTAAACGAAAGAGATAGAGAATAAGAATTATACCCTTGTAGAATTCTAGCTTCCTCAAGTACAAGTTCAACTCCAATTCCTTTGCGTTCTCCTTAAATTCAACGGTGTGATTCTTTCCTTTGATCAATGTTAGCCACCCAAGTGTTTGGCCTCTAGAGGTGATTCACCAAGGAATAATACCTATTCAAGAAGATGGGTGTTTGGCAAAACCCTAGTTTTCTATCTCTATAGAAATTGTAAGTACTCTCCACAATCTAATGCAAGAGTGTGTAACCCTAATCTATGATAAGACTTCTCTTATTTATAGATGTAGGAAAACCCCTTCCCTAAACTATTTAGGATTAGGGTTTCTATTTTAATTAAACTCCTTTAATTATATTCCTAATCCAATTAGGAATTAATGAGAGAGAGTACTTCTATTAATTAATTCCCAATCCCTATTAGGAATTAAATAATAGTTATATTAATTAATTCTCAATCCCTATTAGGAATTAAATAATAGTAATATTAATTAATTCCCAATCCCTATTAGGAATTAAATAATAGTAATAGTAATAATAATAATAAGACTCCTCTTATTAATTTATATTTAATATTTCCAAAATATTAAATAATAAATATTAAGCTATTTAATTTATTCTATCTCCATAGATTAAATTAAATACACTTAACTTATTATTACAATTATGCCATTTACTTCTTAAATAAATATTTTCCTTTTGCGGTGTGACCCTTTAGGTTCTCCATATTAAACCGGTTGTGAATAAATCAATTAGAACAATTCTAATCTTATTTAAATAAATAAATTAAACTATTTAATTCATTTAAATAAATAATATTTATTCTACAATAAGGGTAAGCCCCCTTAACGATCAACGACTTTCCAGATAATATAGATTTCAACATTAATCACAAAAGAACCTTAATCACAAAAGAACCTTCTACCATACAATGTCCCAATTAAATATAAGACATGGAATTTCTGTCAAGTCTTATTTTATTTAATTATATGTATTTCTATTCCCAAATGCACAACTCTAAATAATGCAAATTAGAAACTCCTTTCTAATTTCATTCTGCCTTGGCCAAGGACTACTGAGTTATCATTTATCGAATCACATAGGACATTCACATCTTTTACTAGATGTGGTAGATTCTTTGTTGATCATTCACCTATCTCCATGTACAACTTATTATACCCAATCATACCCTTTGATATACCCTAAAGGTCTTAAGGGACATGTCAAAGTATAACTTATCATACACAAGATACTATGATGATCTCAAGTCTAAGGATCACTTGTACTACTATCACTAGAGGAATTCCTATTGACAGCCAAGTAAAACTCCATTAGGTATTCCTTAGCGAGTCACGTTCAGTGAACTTATTCTCCAATAAGCACCTACATACTTGCTTTAGTGTCTCCACACAAATGATTATGAGATCAATCATCCTCTTCATAAGAGCAAGCAACGTATGTACTAATGTATCCGGATTCACTAATCCCCAATTTAGTAATCCAACGATTAGGAACAATTTTAGTTTGTGAGCTATCTTGAATTTAGATCTCATTAGCATGATCACCATCATGATTCTAAAAGTATTGCTCAAAACTATGGGTTTATCACATTTAATATAACAGCACCATGTAGATAATATAAAATGCCTTTTAAGAAAATCAATTCTTTTATTAATAAATGAATAAGATTACAAAGTATATGCTACATCATATCAAATATGATTGGCTTGTGTGCATACTACTTTCAATCTCCACTTTCACTAAAGCCAATCGCCATGGTATCTAATACCCATCTTCTCTAAGTGACGATCAAACTGCTGTTGTGTTAAAGCTTTAGTAAATGGATCTACAATGTTGTCTTGAGAGTCCACACGCTCCAGGGTGACATCTCCTCTTCCAATGATTTCTCTAATCAAATGAAAACGCCGCAACACGTGTTTGGATTTCTGCTGAGACCTGGGTTCCTTAGCCTGCGCAACAGCTCCGGTGTTGTCACAGAATAAAGGTACGGCTCCTCTAATGCTAGGAACCACTCCAAGTTCAGTTATGAACTTCTTCATCCAAACAGCTTCCTTTGCAGCTTCACTTGCAGCTATGTACTATGCCTCTGTCACTGAATCAGCAACTGTTTGCTGCTTGGAACTCTTCCAACTCACTACGCCACCGTTTAAGGTAAACACATACCCTGAAACGGATTTATAGTCATCTTGATCCGTTTGAAAACTTGAGTCTGTATAGCTCTCTAGTTTTAATTCAGACCCACCGTAGACAAGAAATACATCCTTAGTTCTTCTCAAGTACTTTAGGATATTTTTCACTGCCTTCCAGTGCTCTTCTCCTGGATTCGACTGATATCTGCTTGTTATACTAAGTGCATGAGCGACATCTGGTCTAGTACATATCATACCGTACATGATAGATCCTATTGCTGAAGCATAAGGAATCTTACTCATTCGGTTTCTCTCCTCAGGTGTCTTTGGGGCCTGTTTCTTGGAGAGATGTATTCCATGGCTCATCGGCATGAGACCTCTCTTGGAATCTTCCATGCTAAACCTCTTTAGCATCGAGTCAATGCACTTTCCTTGGGTCAAGCCAATCATCCTTTTAGATCTATCTCTATAGATCTTTATCCCCAAAATATAGGATGCCTCACCCAAGTCCTTCATGGAGAAGTGTTTAGATAACCAAATTTTGATCGACTGTAGCATAGGAACATCATTCCCTATCAGTAATATATCATCAACATATAATACAAGGAATGAAACAGCGCTCCCACTAACCTTCTTGTACACACATGGTTCATCCTCATTTTTGATAAAATCAAACCTTTTGATTATCTCATCAAAACGGATGTTCCATCTTCGAGAAGCTTACTTCAATCCATAAATGGATCTTTGTAGCTTACAGACTTGGTTTGTTCCAACCGTTGAAACAAAACCCTCTGGCTGTATCATATATACATTCTCCTCAAGCTCTCCATTGAGGAAGGCCGTTTTCACGTCCATTTGCCAGATCTCGTAGTCATGATAAGCTGCAATTGCAAGCAAAATCCGAATAGACTTGAGCATAGCTACTGGTGAGAAGGTTTCATCATAGTCAACTCCTTGTCTTTGTTTAAAACCTTTTGCAACCAGTCGGGCCTTATAGGTCTCTACCTTGCCATCCGCTCCAGTATTTCTCTTAAAGACCCATTTACACCCAATAGGCTTAATGCCCTCAGGTGGTGAAACCAAAGTCCATACTTGGTTTTCATACATGGAGTCCATCTCGGATTTCATGGCTTCTTGCCATTTCTCTGAGTCTTCACTACTCATAGCCTCTTCGTAAGTCAATGGATCATCATCATCTATGATGCGTACCTCATCATCATCCTCTATGATGAATCCATACCTATCAGGTATCTTCGGTACTCTTCCAGATTTACGAATAGGTAGTGGTACAGTAGGTTCTTCCACTTGGTCAGGTACCTGACTTTGATCCGTAGTATTTTGTGGTTCTTGAACTTCTTCAAGATATATCTTACTCCCACTGACCCCTTCAAGGATAAACTCCTTTTCCAAGAAGGCAGCGTGTTTTGCTACAAACACCTTTTGATCAGTAGGATGATAGAAATAATACCCTACAGTTTCTTTAGGGTAACCCACAAATCTACACTTGTCGGATCTAGTCTTTAGCTTATCATGCTCAAACCTTTTGACATAAGCTGGACAACCCCAAGTCTTAACATACTTAAGATTTGGTTTCCTCCCTGTCCATAATTCATATGGGGTCTTTGGGACGGATTTGGTAGGTACCTTGTTAAGTAGATATGCAGCCGTTTCTAGGGCATAACCCCAGAAGGATATTGGAAGGTCGGTAAAACTCATCATGGAACGAACCATGTCCAACAATGTTCGATTTCTCCTTTCAGATACACCATTCAACTGTGGCGTCCCTGGTGGAGTCCATTGTGAGATTATACCATTTTCTTTGAGATAATTGAGAAACTCATTGGTTAAGTATTCCCCTCCTCGATCCGATCGAAGAATCTTAATACTCTTCCCAGTTTGCTTCTCTACTTCACTTCTGAATTCTTTGAACTTTTCAAACGATTCAGATTTATATTTCATTAAATACACATATCCAAATCTAGAATGATCATCAGTGAAAGTAATAAAATAAGAATACCCTCCTCGTGCATTCGTTGTCATAGGTCCATATATGTCTGTGTGTACCAACGCTAACAACTCTGTAACTCTTTCTCCTTTTCCACTAAAAGGAGATTTAGTCATCTTACCCATGAGACAAGATTCACAAGTTGGATATGATTCATAATCAGATAGCTCTAAAAGCCCATCTTTATGCAACTTGGTTAATCTTGTTTCATTGATATGACCGAGTCTACAGTGCCACATAAAGGTATAATTAACATCATCTCCTTTTCTTTTCTTAGTTTGTTCAATTTGAAGTATATTTTCATGCAAGTCAAGTATATAAAGTCCATTCAGTAGGTTCCCAACACCATATAAAACATTTTTATTATAAATAGAACAACTGTTGTTCTTTATTATAATATCAAAACCATCCATATCCAATACAGAAATTGAAATAATGTTTCTAATGAGTGTCGGAACATAATAACAATTATTTAAACTAATGAACTTTCCCGAAGGCAGTGCTAAACAATAAGTCCCTACAGCTAATGCAGCAACCTTTGCTCCATTTCCCACTTGTAGGACGACTTCATCCTTGTTCAGCTTTCTACTTCTGCTTAGTCCCTGCATATTATTACATATGTGAGAACCACAGCCGGTATCCAATACCCAAGTAGAATTTTGACTTTCAGAAAAATTAATTTCAATCATGAATAAACCTAGATCAGAAGTCGAAGCTTCTCCAAGCTTCTTTTGGTCCGCAAGATACTGCTTGCAGTTCCTCTTCCAATGTCCCGGCTTGTTGCAGTGGTAGCAAACTCCTTTGCTATCTGGATCAGGTTTCTTCTTATCCTTTCTCTTCGCCTTGCCCTTAGCCTTCTTGTCTTTCTTCTTTTCAGAAGATACCTTGGGCCTCTTCCTTTTCTTGGAAGAATCATCCACCAGTAAGACTTGGTTCTTGTTGGATGAGAAGTGACCTTCAGCTGTTTTCAGCATGTTAAGTAACTCAGGCAAGCTGACGTCCAACTTATTCATGTGAAAATTCACAATAAATTATGAGAAGGTGTCCGGGAGTGACTGCAAGATCAAATCTTGGCTTAACTCCCCATCCATCACGAACCCAAGCTGTCCAAGTTGTTCAATCAGATTGATCATCTTAAGGACATGAGTCTCAACAGCAGTGCCCTCGGTCATACGAGATTAGAAGAGCTCCTTAGATATCTGATAACTAGCAGTCCTACTTTGCTCACCATACAACTCTTTGAGGTGCAGCAATATAGTAGGAGCATCCATAGTTTCATGCTGACGCTGAAGCTCGTTACTCATGGATGCGAGCATGATGCATTGAGCCAAGATTGCATCATCTTGCCACTTTCTAAAAGTAGCAATCTCTTCCTCAGAGGCTGTTTCTGCAACATTTGCAGGGACTGGCGAATTTAGGACATAAGAAATCTTTTCAGCAGTGAGAACAATTCTCAGATTCCTTAACCAGTCCGTGTAATTTGGTCCGGTCAGTTTGTTAGCATCAAGTATGCTACGCAGTGATAGTGAGTTTGACATTTTTAAATTCTGCATGTGAAATAGACAACATTTTAGCATACATTCATTTTATTAATCATCAAAATAAATTAGGTCTTTATTTAAATTGGTATCTCCCACTATTTTCATCAAACTATATTACCCTCATTATATAGTTCGACAAATCTAATTAAAGATTTGCTAATGAGAATAAGGATCCCATTTCAAATGTATATAACCTTGTGTGACACAACAAACTATATATAAATAAATAGGTAGATAACTATTGTCAATTACATCACTATGTAACTCCTTGTATTTTGCCTCTTAGATTATTTTGATCAAGTGTGACACATCCGAATCAAAATCATTCAAGTTAAGTCCAACCTAGCACTTCCATATATTCGAAAGAAAAATACTGTCCTTGTGTGACACAACAAAACAGCATCGTTCAGTCTATGTATAAGCATCAAATGTGATAATTCAACATCTTAAATATTTAATACTTGCCTTGTGTGACACAACAAACTCATATTAAATATTTAATACTCTATCGCTTTACCATGCTAGAAGGCGACGCTCGATATTCCAAATATCTTCGAACGCTTAGGACTTAATATAATTTCTTTGAGAGGTTTGTTATTATTTGTCTCATCTTGTTTAACGCGCATGCACATATATATATAAAATACGCGTCATATTATTTGACATGCGATGCATGTGGGATAATATATAATATATATATATACTAAGCATGCACATATAGAATACTATATTCTACCCGGATTGATTATGGACTTTTATTCTAGTTTAGTTCACTAGAGCCACCAAGTGAACCAAAAGTCAAACCTAGGGTGCAAGAATTAAATTTTAATATAACTATTATATTTAAATCCCGGGCTCCATTACAAACGGGTCTTCAAGCGCTCCTTGCTCCTTGGTCTCCAATTCTTCAAAATTTAATTCTAACTAGTCCTATTACAAAAACTATTTACATTAAATAGAAACCTTGATCAGCAGTCAAGGGGAAGTACATAGGAGGGAGATAGAATTTACATTAAGAAAAAATTAGAAAAGACGAGGTACGCAGACCCCATTTATAAAAACCCATACATTCAAGCATCCTCTAAAATAATTCCAATCACACATTGGTCAATAGTCCATAATCAATCCCTATTTATTATCATACATATCTCTATATGTATCAATAAATAACATTCATTTCATGAATAATAAAATCATTCTATATATATATGAGTATCATTTAATGGGCAATTTTAAGTTGCATGAAATCCAATTTCAAGATTAAAATAAACTCTTTATTTTAATTATAAAATTATTAAGAATATTATATATATATATATATATTTATATATATATATATATAACACTAGTTTACTTCGGTATATATTATATATATATACGTTATCAGATTACTTCGGTATATATATAATATTTATGTAATCAGGTTACTTCGTTATATATATAATATATATGTAATCACATATTAACTTATTCACGTTATTCCATACCGAAGCATAACTAAGTTATATATATATATATATATATATATATATATATATATATATATATAAACCAAAGTAAACATGAAATCCTGGATCACCCATTTAATTAAATCAAGTGAGTTCGTTTTTCATAAAAATAATAATTTTATACAACTAATTATGCCCAATAAATTATTCTAAATACATACCCATATATATATAGAATCAAAACAATTAATAATTTGCATAAAATTTGGCTCTTGATACCACTGTTAGGTTTGTATGTAACGCAAACATGCAATCAAATTACATAAATAGAGCAGAAGCACGACAAAACGGATTTTAAAATTTTTATACAAACCATCACCATGATCGTTCTTTATGCACAATTATTAATTAAACGAAAGAGATAGAGAATAAGAATTATACCCTTGTAGAATTCTAGCTTCCTCAGGTACAAGTTCAACTCCAATTCCTTCGCGTTCTCCTTGAATTCAACGGTGTGATTCTTTCCTTTGATCAATGTTAGCCACCCAAGTGTTTGGCCTCTAGAGGTGATCCACCAAGGAATAATACCTATTCAAGAAGATGGGTGTTTGGCAAAACCCTAGTTTTCTATCTCTATAGAAATTGTAAGTACTCTCCACAATCTAATGCAAGAGTGTGTAACCCTAATCTATGATAAGACTTCTCTTATTTATAGATGTAGGAAAACCCCTTCCCTAAACTATTTAGGATTAGGGTTTCTATTTTAATTAAACTCCTTTAATTATATTCCTAATCCAATTAGGAATTAATGAGAGAGAGTACTTCTATTAATTAATTCCCAATCCCTATTAGGAATTAAATAATAGTTATATTAATTAATTCTCAATCCCTATTAGGAATTAAATAATAGTAATATTAATTAATTCCCAATCCCTATTAGGAATTAAATAATAGTAATAGTAATAATAATAATAAGACTCCTCTTATTAATTTATATTTAATATTTCTAAAATATTAAATAATAAATATTAAGCTATTTAATTTATTCTATCTCCATAGATTAAATTAAATACACTTAACTTATTATTACAATTATGCCATTTACTTCTTAAATAAATATTTTTCTTTTGCGGTGTGACCCTTTAGGTTCTCCATATTAAACCGGTTGTGAATAAATCAATTAGAACAATTCTAATCTTATTTAAATAAATAAATTAAACTATTTAATTCATTTAAATAAATAATATTTATTCTACAATAAGGGTAAGCCCCCTTAGCGATCAACGACTTTCCAGATAATATAGATTTCAACATTAATCACAAAAGAACCTTTGAGTAAATAGTTACCGTACAATTCAATCCTTCTACCATACAATGTCCCAATTAAATATAAGACATGGAATTTCTGTCAAGTCTTATTTTATTTAATTATATGTATTTCTATTCCCAAATGCACAACTCTAAATAATGCAAATTAGAAACTCCTTTCTAATTTCATTCTGCCTTGGCCAAGGACTACGGAGTTATCATTTATCGAATCACATAGGACATTCACATCTTTTACTAGACGTGGTAGATTCTTTGTTGATCATTCACCTATCTCCATGTACAACTTATTATACCCAATCATACCCTTTGATATACCCTAAAGGTCTTAAGGGACATGTCAAAGTATAACTTATCATACACAAGATACTATGATGATCTCAAGTCTAAGGATCACTTGTACTACTATCACTAGAGGAATTCCTATTGACAGCCGAGTAAAACTCCATTAGGTATTCCTTAGCGAGTCACGTTCAGTGAACATATCCTCCAATAAGCACCTACATACTTGCTTTAGTGTCTCCACACAAATGATTATGAGATCAATCATCCTCTTCATAAGAGCAAGCAACGTATGTACTAATGTATCCGGATTCACTAATCCCCAATTTAGTAATCCAACGATTAGGAACAATTTTAGTTTGTGAGCTATCTTGAATTTAGATCTCATTAGCATGATCACCATCATGATTCTAAAAGTATTGCTCAAAACTATGGGTTTATCACATTTAATATAACAGCACCATGTAGATAATATAAAATGCCTTTTAAGAAAATCAATTCTTTTATTAATAAATGAATAAGATTACAAAGTATATGCTACATCATATCAAATATGATTGGCTTGTGTGCATACTACTTTCATGCACCCCAGAAACAGTTTTCGGGTTCGGGCGCGGCCGAGCTCCAGAATGAACTGGAAGCGGCGCGGTCACGCTGAGTAGCAGAGTTCGAATTTTTTTTTCTTTGCCCAGAAAATCGATTCAATCGCATACACATACATACATGGAATCATAATAATCGATAATTAGCACAAGGTTAGGCTCTGATGCCACTGTTAGGTTTGTGTATAGCGCGAACATGCAATCAAATTACATAAATAGTGCGGAAGCGCGATAAAACGGATTTTAAAATTTTTCATACAAACCATCACCATGATCATCCTTGTGATCAATTATCAATTAAACGAAAGAGACGGAGACATAGAATTATACCCTCGTGAATCAAAGCTTCCTCAGGTACAAGTTCACCTCTAATTCCTTCGTGTTTTCCTTGAATTCCACCGATTAAATTCCTTCCTTTGATCAACGTTAGCCACCCAAGTGTTTGGCCTCTAGAGGTGATCCACCAAGGAATAATAGTAGTTCAAAAAGATGGGTGTTGACAAAACCCTAGTTTCTATCTCTATTAAAATTGCAAGTACTCTCTCTCTCCAATTCTTATGGAAGAGTGTGACTGTCTAACCCTAAATTATGATAAGACTCCTCTTATTTATAGATATAGGGAACCTTCCTAAACTATTTAGGATTAGGGTTTTTATTTTAATTAAACTCCTTTAATTAATTAAACTCCTAATCCAATTAGGAATTTATGATAGAGTACTTCTATTAATTAATTCCCAATCCATATTAGGAATTAAATAATAGTAAAAGTAATAATAATAACAAGTCTCCTCTTATTAATTTATATTTAATATTTCTAAAATATTAAATAATAAATATTAAGCTATTTAATTTATTCTATCTCCATAGACTAAATTAAATATACTTAATTTATTATTATAATTATGCCATTTACTTCTTAAATAAATATTTTTCTTTTGCGGTGTGACCCTTTAGGTTCTCCATATTAAACCGGTTGTGAATAAATCAATTAGAACAATTTTAATCTTATTTAAATAAATAAGTTAACCTATTTAATTTATTTAAATAAATAATATTTATTCTACAATAAGGGTAAGCTCCCTTAGCGATCAACGACTTTACAGATAATATAGATTTCAACATTAATCACAAAAAAACCTTTTAATGAATAGTTACCGTACAATTCAATCCTTCTACCATACAATGTCCCAATTAAATATAAGACATGAAATTACTATCAAGTCTTATTTTATTTAATTACATGTATTTCGATTCTCAAATGCACAACTCTGATAATGCAAATTAGAAACTCCTTTCTAATTTCATTCTGCTTTGGCCAAAGACTTCTGAGTCATCATTTATCGAATCACATAGGACATTCTCTCCTTTTACTAAAGTGGTAGATTCTTTGTTGACCATTCACCTATCTCCATGTGCAACTTATTATACCCAATTGTATTCCTTGATATACCCTAAGGGTCTTAAGGGACATGTAATGACCGTGAATTTTTAAAATTCCATTATTAATTAAATATAGTTTTAATTTTTAATGAGTTAGTTTCGTATGATTATTTAAAATCTTGTGTATTTAATTGGTTATGTGATTATATGATTTTGCGTAACTGTTAGGATTAATTAAAGGGAGTCACTAATGGTTTAATTAAATTAGTGAACTAACCCTACGGTTTTAATATTGAAAGAATTGATAAAGTGTCGATTAATTAAATATTCAATTTAATTGAATATAGTGTGGGAATAGATATTTAATTATTTAAAGGGAGTCTCAGCAATAGAATTATTAAATTGATGGACTACCCTAGGTTATTTAATATATAGAAATTTATGAATAATTAG
Source organism: Aralia elata (assembly GCA_034770075.1). NCBI lineage: Eukaryota > Viridiplantae > Streptophyta > Magnoliopsida > Apiales > Araliaceae > Aralia > Aralia elata. The sequence goes on from CM068377.1 coordinate 68,466,609, forward strand.
GTATTAAATATTCAATTATTTTTGAATATAGTAAATTAATTAATATTACCTATTAATTAATAAGTATAATACAATTATTAATATTTATAGTCCCGTTGGTAAATAAATAATAGTTGACTAGTTAAATTTATTTAATTAACTAGTAGCATTAAATTGGGACAAGAATTATGGGACATATCCCATTCTATTCCAACTGTGGTCTGCATTTAGGAAGAAAAAGAAATTAAAATAGAATAAGTTGGGATGAACAGTGTTAGCCGCATATGGATTTTGTGCAAGATATCTTGCCGAATTTTCTATGAAGGCAAATCTTGGCTGAAGATATCAGCGGCGTTTGCCCATCGTCTTCGTCCTCTTCACGTTGGTTAACCAAATTGGGCAATTGCATTGTCTGGTTTCTTGAACTTCTATAAATTAGAAGCCCAACTTCTTCCTTCAGTGTACTGACGTTGTAAAACTTCACCGAGAGAGAGAGAGAGAAATTGAGAGCTTTGGAGGAAAGGAAAATCAGAAGGGGGGAGTGAGATTGCGAATGTTCTTTAACTTCATTGTCTATTGCGGAAGGAAGAGAAGAACTGCAACTAAGTCTAGGAGGTAAGCTTTTCCTATTAAAGTAGGCATCGATGAAAACTCTGCTTGTATGCTTAGAAATTAATTCCTCAAATTGGTGCATGAAACTTGTAATTAATAATAATATGTGGTTAATAGGGAGTAAAAATGGTGAGTAGAACAATTGTAATGGTTTAATAGTGAAGAAAATGGCTTAAACAGACCGGAGAAGACGAACTTTAGTTCGTCACGCCGCAGCAGTAGTAAGTGACGCTGCAGCGTCATAGCAAATTGGTCGTCGCGCTGAAGCGACAACATGATGCCGCAGCGCCACGCCTAAGGGCTTTCACGCCGCAGCGCCAAGCTTGCTACTAAAACCCCACGCCGCAGCGCCAATCCCGCGTGCTAAGCTAGAACGGCACGGACCTCGTGCTGCAGCGTCGACTTTACCCTAATGGTCTCTCGCTGCAGCGCCAAGGCCGTGTTTTTGGCCAGGTCGGTTCGGATCGGGTCGATTCTGGTCGGGTCGTGCATTTTGAGAATTAAACACTTATAATTTAAATTCTTATTTAAGTTACGTTAATTAATAATTAGCTAGTTACTATTTAATAAATATTAATAATAATTATGGATAAATGCAGTTAATTATTTATTATCCGATTTGTATTAAATAATAAATAAGGATAATTAGTTGATTATTACTTGATTACTATTTGGTAACCATTTAATAACCAAGATTAAATAGTGTTGTATTAAGGCGGAAATTGATTAACCTGGTTACAACTTACGTTTGGTTTCCAGGGGGGCGCTGCCCCCTTAGACCCCGCCAGCTCACCGGCGAGCTGGGCAGCCGCTTGCTCACCAGGGAGCGAGACCCCCGATTGGGTAGTCGTAGTGGCAATCAAAGTACTTTAATGATGCTACGTCAGTTTTAAATCTAGTCTATAAGTGACTAATTATTATACGAATATGTACTTAATTGTGTAGAATTTTAAGGAGCGTGTGTTAGTATATTGTAGCAGACGCACCAGGCAAGTTCTCTATCCTGAAACTTTAATTGTGCAAGTTCCCTTGACTTCTATTGACTTGTGCAAATATATTATTGTTGTGCAAGTATTATTGAAGACAAGTTCCCTTTTTTCGAAACTTCACTTTATGCAAGTTCCTAATCTTAAACTTCTTACGTTGTTGCAAGTTCCCTGAAACTATTCTTGTATTATTTATTGCAAGTTAATATTTAAGCTTGAATCTTTAATTTCTCAAGCATGCTCTAAGTGGATTAATTACTTAACAATTATTCCACATCGTTGTTATTGGCACTCGCACATCGTGCAATTATTTTCGCACCGACATTGACTTGTATTTTATTTAAAGTTCTATTATGGATGAATTGCTATAGTTAAGTCTTAGCCATCGTTCGGTTGAATATTTGCAGTATAGATTTTAAAAGCTATCCAAACCATTTGATGGTGCGGAATCTTGGACTATATGAACACCCCTAAAAATATATGGGAGTACCCCACGTATCGGAATATAAGATACAAAGAACAGAAGTTAAATTTTATGCATACACATTGGGTGCTAGAGGCTGATCCCCTCGAGTACTTATTTTTGAGCCAGTAACCAAAGGGTCAACTAGCTATTGACTCCCTTGGACGTTTATTGTTCAAAGTCTACTTGACTAGCATTCGTTTTAAAAGCAATTATTATTCTTGCTTCCGATATTCATATTGTTGAATTCCTCTATTTACATTCCGTTCATCATGATATATATCATTTCTTGCTGTTATTTAAACTTGCTGAGCAAACTAGTTGTTCACCCTTACTATATCATGAACCTTATTGCAGTTAAACCCGAAACTTGAGGAAAAGACAAGGGTAAGGAAAAGATGAAGTATTAGTCTTTTAATGTCTGTATTTTGATCAAGGCATAGCTAAGAAACTTCTATTGTTATTTAAACCCTAAGGTATTGTATTAGGGTATATTTGTATTTTTGTATTAAGGTTATCGAACGTTGGGACTAGTAATACCTTTTGAATGAACAACATATGTTTATTATATTCCGCACTTAGTTATTGTATGTTGTTTAGAGGTGGATGTTTGTTTTGGATCGTGATGACCAAATCCGGGTGTTTGAGACCCGAATTTGGAGGCATCACAGGTTGGTATCAGAGCCGTAGGTTATAAACGTTAGGATTGCGAAACCTAGGTTATAACCTTAGTATTAAACTCGTATAGAGTGCATTAGGAGATAAATCAGGGAGATTTATCATATTTGGTATTTTGATGAATTGGGAAATTCATCGAGTCGAGTAGTACCCAATGAAATATAACTTCATTCCTTCAATGAATATATTTTATTGTTGTACTAATGTTAGTTTTTGTGTGTTTGTAGGATGGCTGCCGTATAAGAGACCAGTGGAGTCCGAGAGGAGGAGGAGGTATTCACCGATATACCTGTTGTTACCGAGCAGTTAGTAGACTATGCATCTGTTGCCCCAAGAGTTCCATTGAGTGGATATGGCCCAGAGGAGGACTACTTGGAGGATCTAGTAGAGCCTATCATAAGCGGAGTGTTGAGATCCGGCAGTCAGGACAGAGATGATGAGTCCGAGGAGGACCCAGCTGATATAGAGATGGGTGGAGCTGCTACAGAGGTACCCGAGGAGGGATCTCCGATGTTGCACACGTTTCAGGATGACTTGCTCAGGGATTATGCCGATCGCATAATAGAGCAGGATCAGATTATCGAGTAGCAAAATGCTCGTATCGCACACTTAGAGGAGGAGAATTTTGTCCATCAGGAGATGGAAGATCAGTACAAGGCAGAGGCGTACTCGCTACAGTTTCAGATAGCTGAGCTGAAAGCTAAGATTCAACAGTTAGAGAGTGCTACACCCTAGTTAGGTCCCACAGTGCAACAGTTGGTGTTGCAAAATAGTCAGTTGAGGCAGACATTAGAGCAGGCAGATGTCAGAGAGGTGGAGCTGCAGACAGTTCTGCAGGCTGTTAGGGCAGAGAGACCTGGAGCAGGCAGACAGGATCAGGATGCAGGAGTTTTGGGTTCGTGCAGCCACGAGGGTGGATGTGCTTGAGGGAGAGATTCGAGATGGATCCGCCAGGATCGATACCTTAGAGTATACCTTGTATTCGACAGTGGCCAGACTGCATGATCGAGTCAGGAGATACCCTCGGGAGGAGGGTACTAGTCGGCGCATTATCAGACACCGAGTGGTTGATCAGTTGGCTCGACAGGCACTTCGTCGGGCAGTTCGCCGTAGTAGACATTGACTTGTTGGTCTAGTACCTTTGTATTTACTAGGTTATGGTAGTGAGTCCCACTTTTGTTTAATAGGGATAAACTTATGATGAAAATTCGGATGCCTTGTTGTATGCTTAGTATAGTAGTTAACCCCAACTTTTGTTTTGATAGAGGGGGTAGGTAGTAGTAAATCCCCACCTTTTATTTAATAGAGGATAGTTGGCAGTAGGCAGTTTATGCCATTGAGCATTTATAGTAGTATGCCAAATGTTGGGTCAGTCTGTATTAAAACATTGGTATATGAATATAAATGCAGTTCTTTCCTTTTAAATCGAATGTGTTTGATAGATGCTTTTGCTATTAAATGTTGACTTAGGCATAGTGCGAAAAGTGTGATATAATAAGCAGAAGCCTAAGATTTGTTCTTTAGCAGATCATAATGCCACCAAGAGGTAGACCCCACAACCAACGTGTCGCCGAGTCAGAAAGTGAGGTTGGAGATCAACCTAACCCAATGAGAGTATTTCCTGAACTACTAGCTGAGGCTATGCAGGGTAGACCCCAACCAGCAGTGGCACAACCAGCACCCCAGCCAACACATCACTTGGCCAACTTTAAGGATTTCAAACTAGTTGGACCACCTGAGTTCAAGGGAACTCTCGACCCCATAGAAGCACAAACTTGGATCGAGGAGATGGAGAAAGTCTTCGAGGTTGCACGAGTGGCCGAGGAGCAGAAAACTGGATTCGCCACCTTCACGATGAAGGGCGAAGCTAATTATTGGTGGAAAGCCAATAGGGGGCGAGCAGGCGATGGAGTTATCCCTTGGGAGAAGTTCAAGGAGCTATTCTTCGAGAATTACTTCTCGGAAAATATGCAACAAGATATGGAAGTCAAGTTTTTAGAACTGAAGCAAGATGGTATGACGGTCACAGAGTACGCAGCGAAATTTAACGAGTTAGCCCGATTCACTCCACATCACGTGGACACGGAGGCCAGGAAGGCAAGAAGGTTTGAGTTAGGGCTGAAGCCGTGGGTGCAGAAAACTGTCGCTGTGTTGAAGATTAAGAGTTTCTCTGAATTGTTGGAAAGGGCTATCATTGCGGAGGGAGGCAATGAAGCCATAGCACGATTTAAGCAAGAAAGGAAGGCCGGTCAGGAAGGGCCGAGAGGGGGAAACAGCGGAGACAGCAACCCCAATAAGCGTAAATGGATGGAGAGCCAATCCTCTAGAGGCAACAAGTCCGGGGGAGAGGCCAAGTTAAGTGGGAAGTGCAACAGCTGTGAAAAGAACCACTTAGGGGAATGTATGAGAGGGAAAAGTGTTTGTCATCGTTGCGGGCAACCGGGGCACCTGGCTCCTTAGTGTCCGAATAGGCAGAAAGGTGGGTGTTTTTCGTGTGGAGCCCCAGACCATCAAATCAAAACAGTCCGAGAAGAAAGAGCAATGCAGCCAGTGGCAACCGCAATAATAACAACAATAATCACAACAACAGGCCTAGCATTGGAGGGCCAGCCAGTCAAGCCAACAGACCAACGGCACGCACGTTCAACATGACCATCAAGGATGCGATAGAATCTAAGGATATAGTGTCAGGTATCATCCCAATCAATGATATAAATGCATATGTGTTATTTGATTCGGGTGCTACCCGCTCTTTTGTTTCTGAAGAATTTGCTAGAAGGTTAAACTTACCTCGTGAAAGGTTAGAGGACCCTATGAACATAGAAGTAGCAAACAAAGAGATTATCCTCGTAGAATACATTCATAGGAATTGTTGCGTTAGATTGCGAGGATTTGAACTTGGCGTGGACTTGATACCAATTTGTTTGGGGGAGTTTGACGTAATCCTTGGGATGGATTGGTTATCAAGTCACGGAGCAGTCATCGACTGTAAGAAGAAATGTGTGCACCTACACACTCCAAATAAGTCGAAAGTGGTATTCTATGGTAGTAAATCACCAAGACAATCTTGTTGTCTGACGATGATGCAAGCAAGAAAGTTGCTTAGGAAGGGTTGCACAGGGTATTTGGCCCACGTGGTTGATACTCAATGAGTCAGGGATGAACTAAGCCAGATACCTATCGTGAGGGAATTCGCTGATGTTTTTCCAGATGAAATTCCCGGACTGCCGCCAGATAGGGATATAGAATTTGTGATTGACTTAGTACCAGGGATGACACTGCTATCCAAGGCGCCATATCGAATGGCACCAGTAGAAATGAAAGAACTAATGGTTCAACTGCAGGAACTGTTAGATAAGGGTTATATCAGACCGAGCATATCCCCGTGGGGAGCGCCAGTTCTGTTCGTAAAGAAGAAGGATGGTTCGATGAGGCTTTGTATCAACTATCGAGAGTTGAACAAAGTTACGATTAAGAATAGGTATCCGCTGCCTAGGATTGATGATCTATTTGATCAACTCAAGGGAGCAAAATACTTTTCAAAGATCGACCTAAGGACGGGCTATCATCAACTAAAGGTGAGACCGGAGGATATCCCGAAGAGTGCATTCAGAACTCGTTATGGGCATTTTGAGTTTCTGGTAATGTCATTTGGATTAACGAATGCACCAGCAGCATTCATGGATATAATGAACAGAGTGTTCAAGCAGTACTTAGACAAGTTTGTAGTCGTATTCATCGATGATATCTTGGTGTATTCAGAGACAGAGGAGGAGCATGCTGAACATTTAAGAATTGTGTTGGAGACTCTTAGAAGAGAGAAGTTGTACGCAAAGTTTTCTAAGTGTGAGTTTTGGTTACAGAGGGTGCAGTTTCTAGGTCATGTCATTGACAAAGATGGTGTTTTGGTGGATCCAGCAAAGGTGAAAGCTGTTATCAATTGGGAACGACCGAAAACGCCAACAGAGATCAGGAGTTTCCTAGGGTTAGCGGGATACTATCAGAGATTCATCCAGGATTTTTCAAAGATAGCATCGCCATTGACCGATCTTACCAGAAAAGCAGTTAAGTTCGTTTGGACGGAGAAATGCGAAGAGAGTTTTATGGAGCTGAAGAAGAGACTTAGCCAAGCACCGGTGTTGGTTTTATCGGATAACACTGGAGGCTTTGTAGTGTATAGTGATGCGTCACACAAAGGTCTTGGTTATGTGTTAATGCAGCACGACAAGGTCATTGCGTACGCGTCACATCAGTTGAAGGATTATGAGAAGGGTTACTCGACTCATGACCTGGAGTTGGCCGCGGTAGTTTTTGCCTTAAAGATTTGGAGGCACTACCTATACGAAGAGAAGTGTGAGATATATACGGATCACAAAAGTCTAAAATATATCTTCACTCAGAAGGAGCTAAACATGAGGCAGCGCCGATGGTTAGAATTGATCAAGGATTATGACTGTGAGATTTTGTACCACCCGGGCAAAACAAATGTTGTGGCCGATGCGTTAAGCAGACAAGGCAGAGAGAAGTTGTTGAAGTTAACCACTTAGGAAGAGTTGGTAAGGGATTTTGAATGACTCAAGTTGGAGATCAAGTATCTGAGGGAGTCAAATGAGCAATTATGTGCATTGACAGTGAGTCCGACCTTATGGGATAAAATAAAGGAGGCTCAGGAAAAGGATGAAGAATGTGATGGTATAAGGAAGCGAATTTCCGAAGAGGAAGAGCTTAAGTATAAGATTGATAGCACAGGGTTACTAAGATTTGAAGGGAGGATCTGGGTACCATTGAATCCAGAGTTAAGAGAAGAGATTCTCCAAGAAGCTCATAGTACGAGGTACTCAGTACATCCCGGTAGCACGAAGATGTATCAGGATGTTCGGCCATATTTTTGGTGGCCGAATATGAAGAGGGATGTAGCAGAGTGTGTCAGCAGATGTCTGACATGCCAACGAGTTAAAGCAGAACACCAGCGACCGAGTGGACTGCTACAACCACTAGAGATTCCGGAGTGGAAGTGGGAGCACATCACTATGGACTTTGTGGTGGGCTTGCCACCAACACAAAAGGGTCTAGACGTAATTTGGGTAATTGTAGATCGTCTGACCAAGTCTGCTCATTTTCTACCGATTAAGATCAGGTACAATCTGGACCAGTTAACAAAGCTGTATGTGAAAGAAATTGTATCACGACATGGAGTGTCAGTGTCTATTGTGTCCGACAGAGATCTGCGCTTCACGTCAAATTTTTGGAGGAGTCTACAGGAGAGATTGGGAACGCAGTTGAGGTTGAGTACAACGTATCATCCTCAAACTGATGGCCAGAGCGAGCGAACGATTCAGACTTTGGAGGACATGCTCCGAGCTGTTGTGATGGACTTAAAGGGCAGTTGGGATGACCACTTTCCACTGGTAGAGTTCGCTTACAACAATAGTTATCACGCTAGTATCGGTATGTCACCGTACGAAGCATTACAGTAATAGACTACAAGCACGTTATATCCTATGAACCAATTCAAGTCGAGAAGGACTTATCGTACGAAGAAATTTCTGTCCAAATACTCGATAGGAAGGAACAGAAGCTAAGGAATAAGGTCACTCATTCCGTAAAGGTACTTTGGAGGAACCACACAGTTGAAGAAGCTACGTGGAAACTTGAGGAAAGGATGAGAGCGAATTATCCGCAGTTATTTGAGTAACCTTATGTTGCAATTCCGAGGACTGAATTTTTATAAGGGGGGGAGGATGTAATGACCGTGAATTTTTAAAACTCCATTATTAATTAAATATAGTTTTAATTTTTAATGAGTTAGTTTCATATGATTATTTAAAATCTTGTGTATTTAATTGGTTATGTGATTATATGATTTCGCGTAACTGTTAGGATTAATTAAAGGGAGTCACTAATGGTTTAATTAAATTAGTGAACTAACCCTACGGTTTTAATATTGAAAGAATTGATAAAGTGCCGATTAATTAAATATTCAATTTAATTGAATATAGTGTGGGAATAGATATTTAATTATTTAAAGGGAGTCTCAATAGAATTATTAAATTGATGGACTACCCTAGGTTATTTAATATATAGAAATTTATGAATAATTAGGTATTAAATATTCAATTATTTTTGAATATAGTAAATTAATTAATATTACCTATTAATTAATAAGGATAATACAATTATTAATATTTATAGTCCCGTTGGTAAATAAATAATAGTTGACTAGTTAAATTTATTTAATTAGCTAGTAGCATTAAATTGGGACAAAAATTATGGGACATATCCCATTTTATTCCAACCGTGGTCTGCATTTAGGAAGAAAAAAAAATTAAAATAGAATAAGTTGGGATGAACAGTGTTAGCCGCATATGGATTTTGTGCAAGATATCTTGCCGGATTTTCTATGAAGGCAAATCATGGCTGAAGATATCAGCGGCGTTTGCCCATCGTCTTCTTCCTCTTCATGTTAGTTAACCAAATTGGGCAATTGCATTGTCTGGTTGTTTGAACTTCTATAAATTAGAAGCCCAACTTCTTCCTTCAGTGCACTGACGTTGTAAAACTTCACCGAGAGAGAGAGAGAAATTGAGAGCTTTAGAGGAAAGGAAAATCAGAAGGAGGGAGTGAGATTGCGAATGGTCTCTGACTTCATTGTCTATTGCGGAAGGAAGAGAAGAACAACAACTAAGTCTAGGAGGTAAACTTTTCCTATTACAGTAGGCATGGATGAAAACTCTGCTTGTATGCTTAGAAATTAATTCCTCAAATTGGTTCATGAAACTTGTAATTAATAATAATATGTGGTTAATAAGGAGTAAAAATGGTGAGTAGAACAATTGTAATGGTTTAATAGTGAAGAAAATGGCTTAAACAGACCGGAGAAGACGAACTCTAGTTCGTCACGCCGCAGCGGCAGTAAGTGACGCCGCAGCGTCAAAGCAAATTGGTCGTCGCGCTGCAACAACAGCATGACGCCGCAGCGCCACGCCTAAGGGCTTTCACACCGCAGCGCCAAGCTTGCTACTCAAACCCCACGCCGCAGCACCAAGCCCGCGTGCTAAGCTAGAACGGCACGGACCTCACGCTGCAGCGTCGACTTTACCCTAATGGTCTCTCGCTGCAGCGCCAAGGCCATGTTTTTGGCCGGGTCGGTCTGGATCGGGTCTATTGATCAGGTCGGGTCGTGCATTTTGAGAATTAAACACTTTTAATTTAAATTCTTATTTAAGTTACATTAATAATTAGTTAGTTACTATTTAATAAATATTAATAATAATTATGGATAAATGCAGTTAATTATTTATTATCAGATCTGTATTAAATAATAAATAAGGATAATTAGTTGATTATTACTTGATTACTATTTGGTAACCATTTAACAACCAAGATTAAATAGTGTTGTCTTAAGGCGAAAATTGATTAACCTGGTTACAACTTGCGTTTGGTTTCTAGGGGGGCGCTGCCCCCCTTAGACCCCCGCCAGCTGGGCAGCCGCTCGCTCACTAGGGAGCGAGACCCCCGATTGGGTAGTCGTAGTGGCAATCAAAGTACTTTAATGATGCTACGTCAGTTTTAAAGCTAGTCTATAAGTGACTAATTATTATACGAATATGTACTTAATTGTGTAGGATTTTAAGGAGCGTGTGTTAGTATATTGTAGCAGACGCACCAGGCAAGTTCTCTATCCCGAAACTTTAATTGTGCAAGTTTCCTTGACTTCTATGGACTTGTGCAAATATATTACTGTTGTGCAAGTATTATTGAAGACAAGTTCCTTTTTTCCAAAACTTCACTTTGTGCAAGTTCCTAACCTTATACTTCTTACGGTGTTGCAAGTTCCCTGAAACCATTCTTGTATTATTTATTGCAAGTTAATATTTAAGCTTGATTCTTTAATTTCTCAAGCATGCTCTAAGTGGATTAATTACTTAACAATTATTCCACATCGTTGTTATTGGCACTCGCACATCGTGCAATTATTTTCGCACAGACATTGACTTGTATTTTATTTAAAGTTCTATTATGGATGAACTGCTATAGTTAAGTCTTAGCCATTGTTCGGCTGGACATTTGCATTATAGATTTTAAAAGCTATCCAAACTATTTGATGGTGCGGAATCTTGGACTATATGAACACCCCTAAAAATATAGGGAAGTACCCCACGTATCGGAATATAAGATACAAAGAACAGAAGTTAAATGTTATGCATACACATCGGGTACTAGAGGTTGATCCCCTCGAGTACTTATTTTTGAGCCAGTAACCAAAGGGTCAACTAGCTATTGACTCCCTTGGACGTTTATTGTTCAAAGTCTACTTGACTAGCATTCGTTTTAAAAGCAATTATTATTCTTGCTTTCGATATTCATATTGTTGAATTCCTCTATTTACATTCCGTTCATCATGATATATATCATTTCTTGCTGTTATTTAAACTTGCTGAGCAAACTAGTTGCTCACCCTTGCTATATCATGAACCTTATTGCAGTTAAACCCGAGACTTCAGGAAAAGACAATGGCAAGGAAAAGATGAAGTATTAGTCTTTTAATGTCTGTATTTTGATCAAAGCATAGCTAAGAAACTTCTATTGTTATTAAACCATAAGGTATTGTATTAGGGTATATTTGTATTTTTGTATTAAGGTTATCGAACCTTGGGACTAGTAACACCTTTTGAATGAACAACATATGTTTATTATATTCCGCACTTAGTTATTGTATGTTGTTTAGAGGTGGATGTTTGTATTGGATCGTGATGACCAAATCCGGGTGTTTGAGACCCGAATTTGGGGGCGTCACAGGACATGTCAAAGTATAACATATCACACACAAGATACTATGATGATCTCAAGTCCAAGGATCACTTGTACTGCTATCACTAGAGGAATTCCTATTGACAGGCGAGTAAAACTCCATTAGGTATTCCTTAGCGAGCCACGTTTAGTGAACTTATTCTCTAATAAGCACCTACATACTTGCTTTAGTGTCTCCACACAAATGATTATGAGATCAATCATCCTCTTCATAAGATCAAGCAACGTATGTATTAATCTATCCGGATTCACTAATCCCCTTTTTAGTAATCTATTGATTAGGAACGATTTTAGTTTGTGAGCTATATAGAATTTAGATCTCATTAGTATGATCACCATCGTGATTCTAAAAGCATTGCTCAAAACTATGGGTTTATCACATTTAATATAACAGCACTATGTAGATAAAGTAAATGCCTTTAACAACCGAATAAGATTACAAAGTATATGCTACATCATATCAAATATGATTGGCTTGTGTGCATACTACTTTCACACGTCTGTGTCATGGATTTCAAGGGAAGCTGGGATGACCACCTACCATTGGTCGAGTTTGCTTACAACAACAATTACCACGCAAGTATTGGCATGCCGCCATACGAAGCGTTATATAGACGGAAATGTCGAACTCCACTATGTTGGGACGAGGTTGGTGAAAGGCAACTTCTAGGACCAGAATTGGTACACCAAACTGTGGAGATCATGAAAGTTATACGAGCGCGTTTATTAGCTGCTCAAGACAGACAGAAGAAGTATGCGGATCAACATCGTCAGAACTGAGAATTTGAGGTGGGAAACTTCGTGTTTCTGAAAGTTTCACCCTGGAAAGGGAAAATTCGTTTTGGTAAGAAGGGTAAGCTTAGTCCAAGATTTATTAGACCTTTTGAAGTTCTGCGACGAGTTGGTGAGATGTCTTATGAAGTAGCTCTACCTCCAGATCTGGTACATGTCCACAATGTTTTCCATGTATCTGTTTTAAGGTCTTATAAGCCAGATTATAAACATGTGATAAAATATAAACTTATAAAGCTCGAGAAAGATCTAACTTACGAGGAAGTTCCACTTCAGATAGTAGACAGGAAGGAACAAGTTCTCAGGAATAAAGTGATACCTTCCGTTAAGGTTCTATAGAGCAACTACAATGCTGATGAAGCTACGTGGGAACTAGAAGCTGAAATGATGAAGAATTATCCTGAGTTATTTGTTTAGTCCTAGTTCTATGATTCTGAGGACAGAATCCTTGTAAGAAGAGAATGATATAGTGATAGCGTTGTGATTCTGAGGACAGAATCCTTGTAAGAAGGGAAGGATGTAGCGATAGCGTTGTGATTCTGAGGACAGAATCCTTGTAAGGAGAGAAGGATGTAACGATTGTGAATTTTGTAAATAATTTAAAATATTTATTGAGTTAATAAATATTTTAACTGATTTATTTATGGAGTAAAATGAATAAATAAATCATGAGGATTACTACAGAATAGATTAATTATGTTTGAATATATTGGTTAAAGTTATGTTAGATAATTTATATTTTAGTGTGTGATTTTATTACATTGAATAGTAATATTCTAATTTAATTAAAATAATTAAATTAGACGTTAAATGATTTGGTAACAAAGTGATTTATTAAGTAAAATTTATTAAATAAACTTATAATAATTTTGTTGTTAAGTTTAAATTAAATTTAATAATAAAAGTGGTGTGACATGTGACTTTATAATAAGAGAATATAAAAATAATTTAGTAGTTGCTAGGTTGGTTTTACCAAACATGGCCTTGTGGCCTTTGATTTATTAAACTGACAAAACCTTTTGATTTTGTTTAACTGATAACCCATATCAGTTTTTACGTGTTTTATATGGCCAAAGCTTGTATCAGTGTGTTGAGAGAAGAGAAGAAAATTCTCTGTGGAAATTGAAAGAGGGCATTAAGGAGGTTCTTAGAGCAATTTCAATCATCATCTTATCATCTACACAAGCACAAACAAGGATTTAAGGTATAATTTAACCCTTTTGTTCTTAATTTTTGTGTTCTTGAGTTTTGTAAAATCAGGGTTTTTAATGGATGAATTTGTGAATGATTGCTATATATGTGTGTTGAAAGGTTTTTGTAATTCATTGTATGTAAGTTACAAACAATTTTCAGAAATTAGATTGTTGTAAAACAAGTTTTAAATTGGGAATTTGTGTTCTTGAGGAATATATATGTTTTGGTTTACTTTGGGTTAAAAATTGATGATTTAATCATGTATTTATCTGTAAATTGAGAGTTGTTTATGATATTATGTTTAAAAACGAAAACAATGCAGGTATTGTGGTCTAATTTGGTTAAAAATTGTGTAAATGGTGAGTTGATTCACTAAAAGTATGAGTTTTGAAAAAATTAAGAAAAATTGATTTAAATCCTTTGGGTTTTATTATTTTGATTGTTTTAGGTTGTTAGAATCGGTATATAACTGTTTGGTGTTGATTTTAAGAGGTTTATAATAATTGGGTATGCTTTATTTGGTGTTTGATGCTTGAAAAATTCGTGTTTTTGGGTTGGAATTCTGCAGTTCGCAAAACTGCAGAAACTGGAATCCAGGGAGCTCGCCCCGGCGAGCTCATTAAGCCAATTTCCTCGCCCCGGCGAAGTCTCACCCCGGCGAGAGTTTTGTGCTGTAATTTTCTCGCCCCGGCGGGAATTGCAGAGAATGAAATTTTTATTATTATTTAATTCTTTTTCTTATGATATGCTACCCTATGCAAGATTAAAACTTAAATTAATCTATTAAATGAATACCAAGATGTTAAGATGGATTCTAAGTGAATACTTGATGATGATTAAATATAAAGTTAATATACCTTAACTTAAAGATAAGTTTTGGAAATTCTTAAAGTGTAATATTGTTGTAGCTAAGCTTGTAGCTTCTGAAATAGAATTGATAATCAGAAATTAATTGGAAATTGAGATGAGGATTGGAGTGTTAATGTACGTGAATATTGTAACTAATCATTTTTGTTGCTATACAAACGGAATATGTAGGTTATTTATTGTACGTGGTTTGTAATTAGGAAAACTACGCACGAGGCAAGTTTCTTATTCTCAACTCTTTCACACTAAACATGTTTCCAATCTTAAATTTACTCAACGCAAGTTTCCTTATCTTACTCGATTTCAGTTAATGCAAGTTTTCTATTCATATCTTGATTACAAATATGCGAGCTTCTAAATCCTATTTTCTCATTTAGCAAGTTATCATTGCATGTCATAAACTTCTGACTTTTGGATTTCTGTTGTTCAAAGCTCAAGTTAGTTGAAGTCATTATTCTAATATCTTGGATATACAAAATCTATATCATTGTATATCACTGTTGTTGATCTTTGATCATAATCTAAGTTGTTTAAATTTTATTTTGTTGAACCGAATTCTTGGATGACAAAACTGAGAAGAACAACCCTAGTATAGGGGAATATTTACGCGAAAGCGTTGAATGGTTGTGCATAATACATTGTACAACGGGCTGATCAACCTGAGTACGTGATGGATAGTCCAGTCATAGTTTATTAAACTGTTAAAGATTACAGCAAACTTATCTGTTAACCTAGGACATGGTTCGTGGTCTTGTGACCCTCAGTATATCACTCTCCGTATATCTTGATGTTCTATTTATATTCTATCGAGCTTTCAGATGTTTCCATTCTTAATTATTATTCAGCAGAAAAGTTATACCGTACAAATTAGATTATTTTTGAAAAGTGTTCATGGTTATTTTGGTGGGTACTTGTTTTGCTCACCCTTGCATACTAAACCCTTGCAGCTAAAGCTGCGATACCAAGTGAGCCGTCAACTAGCAAAGGAAAAGGAAAAATGAACAAGTGATTGTGAATTGCTGTTATATGAAGACCGGTTTACTTTTATTTATATGGTTGTATAATCAAGACTTAATAGTTATTTTCGTTTCCGTATTTAAAAGTTGTAATAAAGGTTAGAAAACCTGGGGCATATTTTGAAGAGTTATGTAACCCTTTTATGAGAGATTGTTCTTTTTATTTAATTGAATCGTTTTGTTTAAATCCCTTTTATTTATGGGTAGATAGTTGTTACATATGGATAGTGAACACCAAATCTATGTGGTTTGGGGTAATCCGGATTTGGGGGTGTCACATATGTAACCAAATTTATACCATTAAGTAACCAAACATGAAGTGACCAAACAAACATATGAAGGTAACCAATTTGTTTATTATACATAAACTGTATTTGTGTATGTGAAAGTAACCAAACAAAGTTATAACAGTAACCAAATAATATGTACATAGTAACCAAAGTAATTCTACTAAGAAATAATTAATCTGAAACAATGTTTAGACCACTATGCTTACAAACTAACCAAATATAATGTGTTATGTAACCAAATTAATAGTATGAAGTAACCAAACATGAAGTGACCAAACAAACATATGAAGGTAACCAATTTGTTTATTATACATAGACTGTATTTGTGTATGTGAAAGTAACCAAACAAAGTTATGAAAGTAACCAAATAACATGTATATAGTAACCAAAGTAATTCTGCTAAGAAATAATTAATCTGAAACAATGTTTAGACAACTATGCTTACAAACTAATACCTACAATCATTAAATAATATGATTAAATCTAATTTGCATAGTAACCAAATTAGTACTATTAATTAACTAATCACGTGGTAAACAGTTACAACCATGAAATGAATTGATAATATTCAAATGGAAAAAAAATTGTATGTAACCGATCATTTATATGAAGGTAACCCGACATTATCACAAATCTACATTATGGGCTATTTACCAGATTATGAATCAAGCTTTTTGTTTATGGCTGTTTCGTAATCCTTCGAACTCGTCGTCAATGGAGGTATCAGAAACTTCAAGTTTACCGTCGATGTTCGTTTCCAAATCCTTCAAGATTGTCGTTAATAATCCAGTTTATGATTAATTGTTGTGATATCCTTGTGTCTTCAATTCTGTTTCTCCGATTCGTTTTCATTTTTCAATATTGACTGATTGGGTTGCTTTACGGTTGTTGGGTTTGGTTTATATGTTTTTGTAACTGCCCACACTTCTCCTCCTTGATTTCAGCAGTTTATAATTTACCATTTTAACTAAAATATCTTTCCTGATTTGTGTTTGGCATTTTTTTGTAATTATTTTGTGGTTGTACTGTTTTTTAGAATACTTTATAAATGTTGTATAGTACTGTAAAGAACCCAATAATATTAGTGGACAACTAGTAGCTCCAAACTAATTAATAGTGAGCCCAAGTGATTTAATTAAAGCCCAATTGCTAGCCCACTTGAAGGATATTTTAGCAACTTAATTAATATATTAAAACAATAAAAAAACAAAAAGTGGAGCAAAAATGTGAAGAGGGTTGCCGGCAAGGAGAGGTAGAGAAAGGCGAAAAGAATGCATGTAGTGTAATGATTAGTTTACTTTAGTAAGCTACCAAACCTTCCATGTGTCACCTTGTTATTTGGCCACCATATTCTTGTCCTAGATTTGCATGTGTAAAGAGATGAGATAAGGTAGAGAGAGAAGATGGAAGGTATTAGAGATCTAATATAGATATACATATAGTATATCTATACATATTTAATAATTAACAAAAGAATACTTATTCTTATCTTTTATTTTCTCTCATTTCTCAAGTTAGCAAAATTTAGAAAGAGAGAGAAAAAGAAAGGGGGCTGCCGACCCATGAGAGAGGAGAAGAGAGAGAGAGGGGTAGCCATGGAAGCCATTGGAGGAGAAGAAGAAGAAAGAGCGAAGAAGGAAGAAGGTATAAAAACCTAAAACCCTAACTCTAAGTTATGTAATTTATTTTGATTACTATCAATCAAAACTTGGATCTTTGATTTTAAACTGAAAAACTCTTGATCTATATATTAATAAGTGTATTATGTGTAGATCTTGCATGTTTGGGTGTTGGTTTGTTGAAAAGAAAAGAAAAGAAAACTTGGTTGTTTTAACTTTTGTTCACTTTATATGAGTACCATTTGAAATCTATGCACTTTTTTTGCGATCCGTCAAAGAGGGGTGCTAGATATATAAGTTAAGTGTTAAACCCAAGTAGTAGAACTCAAAAATAATAAATTTTCAAGCCATGGTGACTGTTTTGGTAAAAACAGTCCAAGTGGTTCAAATGGGAAAAAGGGGCTGCTACAGGGCAGTCCCATCCAGGGGAATTTTTGTTAAATATTTGTACTCTAAAAATTCTAGAAAACTTTTGAGTGATAATAGGGGATGTTATATGAGTCCTGTAAAAAGTTAAGAATTTTTGGCCTTGTAGAATGAAAGTTATGGATTTTATGGCGAAGGACCTCAAATCGGGAAACGGGACAAAATCCGCTGACCCCTTGCTTATGTGCATTGTTTTGACCCCTTAACAAGTACAATAAATTCAGGTCTTTTTACCACTGAAACTATATGAAGTTATGTAGCTCCTGTCCAAAAATCATCGCATTCCGACTTGTAACGAAGAATCTATGGCTAAAATAAAAAAGTAGAGTTTTCTGACGAAAACTACTAAAATTGGAGTTCTATAACTCCGATGACCACGACATTTTAACTGGGAGTACTCGTTAATAGTTATAAGATGCTATCAAAAATTTGGAGTCATCGGAGTTGTGCAAGATAGTGATCATTTTTCTTAGTTTCGAAAGTTAAAATAGACGTTTGAAAAATGTTAAAGGAAATTGAAAACTTTCATAAGGAAAGTATTTGTGAGTATGGAATATATGTACATATGTGTGGAAAGATTTGAAGAAAATAAAAATTAATTATTAAAAGAGGTTAAGTCATTTTAAGAATGCAGCTTCCAATCCGGTTTGCTGTATTCATATTTCGGCTTGCTGAATTGATTGAATCCGGCTTGCTAAATTGGTGAATATAGTTTGCTGAATTAATGAATCCAGTTTGCTGAATTAGTGAATCTAGCTTGCTGAATTGTAGGATAGTTTGAATTCAGGTTGATGGATTGGATGTTGGTTTAAATCCAGGCTGCTGGATTGGTATGTTGGATAATCCAACTTGCTGGTTTAGGTATTCAGGCTTAATGGATTATAAAGAAAACTTATAAAATGAAAGACTTAGTGTTAAGTCATAAGGTTTATGATAAAGTAGTAGTACAATTGTGTTCTGTAATAGTTGATATATAGTAGTTGGGCTAAACAATTCCTTCAGGGAGAAGAGGTATATACGAACTAGAAACCGATCTAACTCACTGTGAAATTAGTGTAGACGAGACGAAAACTAGTTTGTTGGTTGTTTGTGGAAAACCACTCAACATACTATATTGAACACTATTAAAGACTCGATGTGTACTAGCTTTAGAATTATGAATGCGTATGGTGTAACGAATGCAATTTTTGTGATTGAATAAAAATATTTGTTGAATTATATAAATATTTTTATTAATTTATTGAGCTTAATAAATAATTTATTAAGTTTTTATGGAATTGGTATAGGTTAAGTTTAATAATGTTAAATGTTATTTGAATATGATTTGTTATGTTATTCTAATTTAATTTAATAATTAAATTAGATGATGAAAATGTTTATTTGAATAAATGATTTATTTGAATAAGAGAATTTATTTGGTATTATTGTTATTTGTTAAATGAAATTATTATTTGAGTTGGTAAGGTTTAATTGAATTTATTTCATAACAAGTTCAATTAAATTAGAAGTGTGACATTTTAAAACTATATGTTATAATGATTTGTTAAAATAAATGAGAAAGTGTTTAATTCAGTTTTACCAAACAAGGCCCTATGATCTTTGTTTGGAAATAATAGGTTATTTTATTTGTGTTTTACCAAACAAGCCTTTAGTTAGAATAATGGATTATTTCTAAATCAGTTTGCCAAACAAACCTTATGGCTTTTTGAATTTTATAACTGATGGATTAAATTTAGATTATACGTTATTATTACACTAAATCATCAGTTTTTATTTTTATTCATCAGTTTTATATTTTATTTTTATACTACGTCTATTGTAAAAAGAAAAGAAAGAAGAGAAAGAACAGAGTTTAGAGAAGAAGAGAGAATTAGAGAGAAAAATTTGTGAATTGAGAAAGAGAAGGAAGGGAAGTGCTAAACTAAGAATTTTATATAGCTTGAAGGTATGATTCTTTTAGTTTTGTTCTTTATTATATTCTTATTATTTTACTTCTCTGTATATGATTTCTACTTCACTGTATATGAATTTATATGCTAAATACATGAATTACTTGGTTATAATTGTTAGTAAGCATATATTAGAGATTATGTGATGATTATAAACTAGTTTGAAGAAATAATTCATGAAAACATGCTTTAGAATTGAGTTCTTAATTTTACAAAGCCTTATTTCATGTATGGCATATTTGTATGAAAATTGATGATTTAAAGAAAACTTATAAAATGAAAGACTTAGTGTTAAGTCATAAGGTTTATGATAAAGTAGTAGTACAATTGTGTTCTGTAATAGTTGATATATAGTAGTTGGGCTAAACAATTCCTTCAGGGAGAAGAGGTATATACGAACTAGAAACCGATCTAACTCACTGTGAAATTAGTGTAGACGAGACGGAAACTAGTTTGTTGGTTGTTTGTGGAAAACCACTCAACATACTATATTGAACACTATTAAAGACTCGATGTGTACTAGCTTTAGAATTATGAATGCTTATGGTGTAACGAATGCAATTTTTGTGATTGAATAAAAATATTTGTTGAATTATATAAATATTTTTATTAATTTATTGAGCTTAATAAATAATTTATTAAGTTTTTATGGAATTGGTATATGTTAAGTTTAATAATGTTAAATGTTATTTGAATATGATTTGTTATGTTATTCTAATTTAATTTAATAATTAAATTAGATGATGAAAATGTTTATTTGAATAAATGATTTATTTGAATAAGAGAATTTATTTGGTATTATTGTTATTTGTTAAATGAAATTATTATTTGAGTTGGTAAGGTTTAATTGAATTTATTTAATAACAAGTTCAATTAAATTAGAAGTGTGACATTTTAAAACTATATGTTATAATGATTTGTTAAAATAAATGAGAAAGTGTTTAATTCAGTTTTACCAAACAAGGCCCTATGATCTTTGTTTGGAAATAATAGGTTATTTTATTTGTGTTTTACCAAACAAGCCTTTAGTTAGAATAATGGATTATTTCTAAATCAGTTTGCCAAACAAACCTTATGGCTTTTTGAATTTTATAACTGATGGATTAAATTTAGATTATACGTTATTATTACATTAAATCATCAGTTTTACTTTTTATTCATCAGTTTTATATTTTATTTTTATACTACGTCTATTGTAAAAAGAAAAGAAAGAAGAGAAAGAACAGAGTTTAGAGAAGAAGAGAGAATTAGAGAGAGAAATTTGTGAATTGAGAAAGAGAAGGAAGGGAAGTGCTAAACTAAGAATTTTATATAGCTTGAAGGTATGATTCTTTTAGTTTTGTTCTTTATTATATTCTTATTATTTTACTTCTCTGTATATGATTTCTACTTCACTGTATATGAATTTATATGCTAAATACATGAATTACTTGGTTATAATTGTTAGTAAGCATATATTAGAGATTATGTGATGATTATAAACTAGTTTGAAGAAATAATTCATGAAAACATGCTTTAGAATTGAGTTCTTAATTTTACAGAGCCTTATTTCATGTATGGCATATTTGTATGAAAATTGATGATTTAAATTGGTTATTAATCAGTGATTTAATAATTGTTTATAATTATTTGATGAAAAACAAGAATAATGCAAGAAGAATGGTTTTAATTGGTTGAAAAATGAATTTACAGAGCTTGATTTCATGAAAATGGTTAAAACTTGAATATTTGGTTTTAACAGTGAATTTTTGGTTTTAAATTGGTTGATTATGTGTTTTATAATGCTTAGATTGATTAGAAACATGTTGGGTAATTATTTTATATCATATTTGATGTCTGGGTATGTTTAATTTGTATTTTGGATGGTAGAATTCGGAAAATTTTGGCCAAATTTGGCCTAAGTTTTCACTGGTTCGCGACATGTTGGGTAATTTGTATTTTGGATGGTAGATGCTAGGAAATGAGCTAGGATTATCGCCCCGGCGGCTCTGTCGCCCCGACGGCATAATTACACTAGATTCTTCGCCCCGGCGACGAGTTTGTTAAGTTTTTTCTCGCCCCGGCGAGAATCACTGCTGTTAAAAAAAAATTATTGTTATAATTATTTTGTTTTCTTTTCTTGGAAGTTATGATGCATAATTAAACTTATATTAATGTATTAAATGACTAAGGAATTTCCAAGATGGTTGCTAAACTAGTACTTGTTGACTATGGTATGCTAAATGAGATGTTATGATAAAAGACCAAGCTTAGAATGCTTTTAATCTTGTGACTAATTATATTACCATTTTATAATTAAATGTTTAGGTTGTTTAAGGATCGTGCATTACTTAAATTTGTAATCTACGCTTGAGGCAAGTTCCTTATCTCAACTTATTACTTTTACGTTGAGCAAGTTTTCCTATCTCAAACTTGTTATTTCATTTAAAGCAAGTTTAATATCATTGAGCAAGAATATTTACCTTAGCTTATTGTCATTCAAGCAAGGTTGTTGTCATGATTAAATGCTTAAGCTTTATTCCAGTTGTTTATTGTTCGATCATTGATCGTTATTCAAACTTTGAATAGAATTTCTATTGTTTGACTTTATTGATGAATTAGACTAGCAAACCCTTATTTATTCAGCTAGTCCTTAGTTGATGAGCGATTTCAAAGACTTAGAATATTTTCTATTCTTGTTCCAAGCCAAGTTTCTTTTGGTATGGATTCAGACGATAAACTGAGATGAACAACCCTAATATAGGGGATTACTTATGCGACAGCGTTAAAATGTTTGTGCACAATACATTGTACAAAGGCTGATCCCCCTGAGTACGAGATGTTGGTCCATAGTCTATATGACTGTTAAAGGTTACAGTAGAAATACTTGTTAACCTAGGACATAGTTCGAGGTCTTGTGACCCTCAGATACAATTTCTAAATCTTGAAATCTATTTTTCCTTGAATCAAATATTCTAACGAGCTTTTAGACTTTGATCATTTATTGACTGAGATTCAGAAAACTATTGTTCCTCAGTTGAAATCCATTTCATTTAAATATTATTGTTATCGTACTTGTGAGCAATAGTTTGCTCACTCTTGCACTAAAACATTGCAGCTAAGCCAGAAAAGCAGGACGAGCCGTCCACGAGCAAAGGCAAGGGCAAGATGTATAAATAGCTAAAGACCTGCTATTTACTTGATGTTTGATTGTAATAAGACTTATTTAAATTATGTTTTATTCCGTATTTGATGTATTAAGGTTAAGATAACCTGGGATTTGATTGTTTAATAGTTTGGTGATGTAACCCATTTGGGAAGATATTTCTTTAAATTTATTTAATTGTTATTGATTATGGGTAGTTAGATGTGAATGAATGAGATAGTGAACATCAAATCTGTGGGAATTAAGTACCTGGATTTGGGGGTGTCACAGGTTGGTATCAGAGCTGATAGGTTATGTTAGGTGGGGAAAACCTTAGGGTAGTAGCCTTTTAGAAGATAGAGAATATAGAGGTGATAAACTCTTATCGAGTTTTAAGGAATGAATTACGGAAATTCATAAAAGACAATAAAATGATTATGTGCTATGTGCTTATTTGATAACAAACTTATGTGCTCGCGAGTATTATAGATTAGTAATTAAAACTTAAAATTTTGTTATCAGGATGACTGATAGAGTAGAGCCCAGCCAGGCTAGGGAGGAGGAGCCCCGAGATATTCACATAGTCAGTGAGCAGCTAGTGCAGAGGGAGCCATCTCCATTGGTTACAGTTACAGGCCACGAGTATGAGCCTGAGACTGACCCCGAGGAGGACCCTGAGGAGGATCCTTAGGAGGAGGAGGAGGAAGACCCTGAGGGGATATCACTATCTACTTTGGGTGTTCAGATGTACGAGCAGGTGTATGATCGCAACATAGAGTTGCAAGATAGAGTGGAGGAGTTAGAGAGGTAGTTGGCCGAGCGACAAACTGCCTTGGAGCAGAAGAGCAGTGAGATTGAGGAGCTCGATATACGTCTTGGAGACGTGGAGTGGAAGCTGGTTCATGTAGAGAGTGAAAAAGAGGAGTTAGAGGAACATGTTGCGGAACGTCAAGCCACTTTAGAGCAGAAGGATGTTGAGATCCAAGACCTTTCATCACGTCTTGCAGAGGCTGAGCAGAGGCTAGCACAGTCTGAGTACGGATGAGGACAGTTGATAGCCAGAAATGAGATTGTACGAGATGAGTTGAAAGAGGAGTCAGCTAAGCGGGCGAAAGCTGAGACTGCTTGGTTGAGGGAGGCTAACCGCGCAGATCGTGTTGAGTGTGAGGTGCGGTCAAAGAAGGCCAAGATTGATGATATGGAGTATATTTTTCACTCTACAGTGGATAGAGCTCTGGAGCGAGTTCATCGTCATCCAGATATGGTGGATCGAAGGATGGTGACTCGTATTATGGAGCAGGAACGCCAGGAAGCTGTGCGTCGTGGGATGTCATCATAGATTATGATTAGTTATGTTATTATGAAATTTCAGAGTTAATAAGTTGTTAATCCCAGTTTATATAATGGGATAGAATAATGATGTAATCCTGGAACTTTATGATGACAGGATAGATGATTTGATGTAAATAACCATGATGTTATCTTTGTTATGTTTTAAAGCAGTAAATGAATAAAATGTGAAATTTTATTAGATGTGTTATGTGTTTAAGTCTTGTTTATAAATGTTTAAGTTGAGACTTAAATGTTTAAGTAATTGAGCAACAATCTAATAGCGCAAATTCTTAACAGTACGATGCCGCCAAGAAGACAACCAACACGTCAACAGACCCCTGAGGGATCGACCAACAACTCAGAAGAAGCCAGTGCTAACCCAATGCAACAGTTGGTGGATTTACTCACGGGAGCATTTGCTAATCAACCACAAGCTCAGGCCACGACCTTCAAAGATTTCAAGGTTGTCGGACCCCCAGAATTTCTAGGGTTTATGAATCCGATAGAGGCCCAAACGTGGGTCATGGAGATGGAGAAGGTATTTGATGTCGCTAGGGTCAATGAGGACCAAAAGACGGCATTTGCAACCTTTATGCTGAAATCCGAAGCTAGTTACTGGTGGCAAGCAAATAAGACTCGAGGTGGCCAAGGGATTGTTCCGTGGGAGCGATTTAAGGAGATATTTTTCGAAACCTATTTTCCGGCAAGTGCTCAGAACCAAATGGAAGAGTTTCTAGAGTTGAAGCAAGGTACTATGTCGGTATCAGAATATGCAGCAAGATTCAACGAGTTGGCGAGGTTTTGTGCCTTATCAGGTTAACACGGATGAGCGGAAGGCCAGAAGGTTCGAGCAGGGACTGAAGCCCTGGTTGTATAGCCGAGTTTCAATGTTTCAACTGAACTCGTTTGCGGCGGTGCTGGAAAAGGCAATTATTGCTGAAGGAGGCAGTGATGTTCTGTCAAATTACAATCAGGAGCAGAGGAAGAAGAAGAATGAGAGTGAAAACAAGGCAAGTGGTAGCTATAGAGGCAGTAGTCAAAAGAGAAAATGGAATGATAGTAACACTGCGGGAAGTCAGCAGGGTAATCAGAAGAAGAAGATGGAGGTGTGCAGCAACTATGGAAAGAGCCATATGGGTGCTTGTTTGAAGGGTAAGCGGGTGTGCTTCAACTGCGGGCAGGAGGGGCATATCGCGCCGAATTGCCCTAATCCAAAGAAAGGAGCATGTTTCATCTGCGGGTCGAAGGATCACTTTGTTCGGGAGTGCCCTAAGAAAGCAACTACAGGTGGAGCCAGTTCAGGAAAGGGAAATAACGGTGGTGGAGGCAATCTGACTATCAGAGGACCCACGCAGCCCAACCGACCTACCGCTCAAACGTTCAATATGACGGTGCAGGATGCTGTGCAGTCAAAGGATGTAGTGTCAGGTATCATTCCAGTCAATAATGTTAATGCTTATGTATTGTTTGACTCGGGTGCTACTTGCTCATTTATATCCGATGATTTTGCTAAGAAATTAGGGTTACCCCAGGAAGAACTAGATTACCCTATGAATATAGAAATTGTGAATAAGGAGGTGATTCCAGTTAAGTTTGTCCACAAGAACTGTCAGGTAGAAATTAAGGGTCATGTGATGACTGTCAACTTAATTCCAATTCATCTTGGAGAGTTTGATGTTATTTTGGGTATGGATTGGTTGTTTAACCATGAGGCAGTTATTGACTGTCAAAAGAAGTGTGTAAACCTTATGACTCCGTCAAAGGTAGTGTTTTATGGCAGCAAGTCGCCTAGACAAACGAGTTGTCTGACGATGGTGCAGGCCAGAAAGATGTTGAGACAAGGATGTATAGGATATCTAGCCTACATAGTTGATACCCGAAAGGTAGGTGCAAAACTGGAAGAGATACCAGTAGTTAAGGATTTTGCGGACGTGTTTCCTGATGATCTGCCAGGATTATCGCCAAATAGGGAAATCGAGTTTGTAATTGATTTAGCAGCGGGAACGGCCCCTATATCGAAAGCCCCGTATCGAATGGCTCCGGTAGAAATGAAGGAGTTAATGGTGCAATTACAGAAATTGTTGGATAAGAAGTATATCCAACTAAGCGTTTCACCGTGGAGAGCGCCAGTATTGTTTGTTAAGAAGAAGGATGGGTCGATGCGTCTTTACATTGATTATAGAGAGTTGAACAAGGCCACGATCAAAAACAAGTATCCGTTGCCAAGAATAGATGACCTGTTTGACCAATTGAAAGGAGCAAGATATATTTCAAAGATAGATTTACGAAGTGGGTACCATCAGTTGAAGGTGAGAAAAGAGGACATACCAAAGACGGCGTTTCGAACCAGATATGGTCACTATGAGTTTTTGGTTATGTCATTTGGTTTAATGAATGTGCCTGCAACATTCATGGACTTAATGAATAGAGTATTCAAACCATTCCTGGATAAGTTTGTAGTGGTATTTATAGACGACATTCTGGTCTACTCCAAAACTCAAGAAGAACACGTGGAACATTTGAGGGTGACATTGGAGGCGTTAAGGAAAAAGAAATTGTATGCAAAATTCTCGAAGTGCGAATTTTGGTTGGAGCGTGTTCAATTTCTTGGACATGTGATTGATAAAGACGGGATTTCGGTGGATCCAGCTAAAGTGGAAGCTGTGATGAACTGGGATCAGCCGAAGACACCGTCAAAAGTGAGGAGTTTCCTAGGTTTGGCAGGATACTACAGACGTTTTATTCAAGATTTTTCCAGGATCGCCACTCCGTTGACAAATTTAACAAGGAAGTCAGTGAAGTTTGTTTGGACGGAGAAGTGCGAAGAAAGTTTCCAAGAACTAAAGAAGAGACTAAGTTCGGCGCCTGTGTTATCTTTAGCAGATGATACAGGAAATTTTGTGGTGTACAGTGACGCATCACATAAAGGACTAGGTTGTGTGTTGATGCAGAATAGTAAGGTTATTGCATATGCATCGCGCCAACAAAAAGACTATGAAAAAGGGTATCCGACCCATGATTTGGAGTTAGCAGCCGTGGTGTTTGCTTTGAAAATCTGGAGGCACTATCTTTATGGGGAGAAGTGTGAAATATACACAGATCATAAGAGTCTAAAGTATATTTTCACGCAGAACGATTTGAATATGCGGCAGAGAAGATGGATAGAATTGATCAAAGATTATGATTATGAAATTCTATACCATCCGGGAAAGGCTAATGTGGTTGCCGACGCTTTGAGTAGAAAAGGTCGGGAGAAATTGTTCTTGTTAACTGCTCAGGAGAAGCTCATTGAAGACATGGCTAAATTGGAGTTAGAGGTGCAGGGTTTGGCAGAGCCTAATCAAAACTTGTTCTAGATGGAAACTCAACCAACTTTGGTGGAAAAAGTGAAAGAAGCGCAACTCCAGGATGAGGAGTGTATTGAGATACGGAAAAGAGTGCTTGAGGGAGAAGAGCTTAAATATAAAATCGATACTGAAGGGTTGCTGAGATTTGAAGGCAGAATTTGGGTACCGTCGGTATTGGCAATCAGAAAGGAGATTTTGAACGAAGCTCACAGTTCACGATTTTCGGTTCACCCGGGAAGTACAAAGATGTACCAGGATCTTCGTCAACATTTTTGGTGGCCAAACATGAAAAGAGAGGTTGCTGAGTGTGTTGCGAAGTGTCTCACTTGTCAGAGAGTCAAAGCGGAGCATCAACGACCAAGTGGTTTGCTACAGCCCTTGGAAATACCATAATGGAAGTGGGAGCATATCACGATGGACTTCGTGGTAGGGCTACCAACTACTCAGAAGGGATATGACGCAATATGGGTCATAGTGGATAGATTGACAAAATCAGCGCATTTCTTACCTATCAAAATCAAATTTACTTTGGATCAGCTGGCGAAATTATACGTCAAAGAGATTATCTCCAGGCATGGTGTTCTAGTGTCAATAGTGTCAGACAGAGATCCACGTTTCACCTCAAAATTTTGGAGGAGTTTGCAAGCTTGTTTGGGAACGCAGTTGCGAATGAGTACAGCCTACCATCCTCAAACCGATGGCCAGAGCGAAAGAACAATTCAAACGTTGGAGGATATGCTTAGAGCATGCGTTATGGATTTTAAAGGCAACTGGGATGATCATTTACCTCTGGTCGAGTTTGCTTACAACAATAGTCATCACGCTAGTATCGGTATGCCGCCCTACGAAGCATTATATGGAAGGAAATGCAGAACTCCATTATGCTGGATGAGGTTGGTGAACGACGACTATTGGGACCCCAGTTGGTACAACAAACTGCTGAAATTGTCAAGGTGATAAGAACCAGACTGATAGCCGCTCAAGACAGACAGAAGAAGTATGCTGATCAACACCGACAAAATCGCGAATTTGAAGTCGGCAGTTTTGTGTTTCTCAAAGTATCTCCCTGGAAAGGGAAAATCAGATTTGGTAAAAAGGGTAAACTCAGTCCGCGGTTTATTGGACCCTTTGAAGTGTTGAAACGGGTGGGAGAGGTAGCTTATGAGGTAGCTTTACCTCCTGAGTTAGGTCACATTCACAATGCCTTCCATATATCGGTGCTACGACAGTATAAGCCCGATTATAAACATGTAATAGAATATGAACCAATACAGTTTGAAAAAGATTTATCCTATGAAGAGATACCTGTACAAATAGTAGACAGAAAAGAGCAGGTCCTTAGAAATAAAGTGATACCTTCTGTTAAGGTAATTTGGAGGAACCATAGTGCTGAAGAAGCAACGTGGGAACTCGAAGAGATGATGATGCAAAATTTCCCTCAATTATTTGTTTTATATTTATATTGCGATTCTGGGGACAGAATCTTTGTAAGGAGGGGAGAATGTAACGGACGATTTAATTGCGTTGTGATTCTGGGGACAGAATCCTTTTAAGGAGGGAAAGATGTAACGAATGCAATTTTTGTGATTGAATAAAAATATTTGTTGAATTATATAAATATTTTTATTAATTTATTGAGCTTAATAAATAATTTATTAAGTTTTTATGGAATGGGTATATGTTAAGTTTAATAATGTTAAATGTTATTTGAATATGATTTGTTATGTTATTCTAATTTAATTTAATAATTAAATTAGATGATGAAAAGGTTTATTTGAATAAATGATTTATTTGAATAAGAGAATTTATTTGGTATTATTGTTATTTGTTAAATGAAATTATTATTTGAGTTGGTAAGGTTTAATTGAATTTATTTAATAACAAGTTCAATTAAATTAGAAGTGTGACATTTTAAAACTATATGTTATAATGATTTGTTAAAATAAATGAGAAAGTGTTTAATTCAGTTTTACCAAACAAGGCCCTATGATCTTTGTTTGGAAATAATGGGTTATTTTATTTGTGTTTTACCAAACAAGCCTTTAGTTAGAATAATGGATTATTTCTAAATCAGTTTGCCAAACAAACCTTATGGCTTTTTGAATTTTATAACTAATGGATTAAATTTAGATTATACGTTATTATTACACTAAATCATCAGTTTTTATTTTTATTCATCAGTTTTATATTTTATTTTTATACTACGTCTGTTGTAAAAAGAAAAGAAAGAAGAGAAAGAACAGAGTTTAGAGAAGAAAGAATATACAGAGAAGAAGAGAGAATTAGAGAGAAAAATTTGTGAATTGAGAAAGAGAAGGAAGGGAAGTGCTAAACTAAGAATTTTATATAGCCTGAAGGTATGATTCTTTTAGTTTTGTTCTTTATTATATTCTTATTATTTTACTTCTCTGTATATGATTTATACTTCACTGTATATGAATTCATATGCTAAATACATGAATTACTTGGTTATAATTGTTAGTAAGCATGTATTAGAGATTATGTGATGATTATAAACTAGTTTGAAGAAATAATTCATGAAAACATGCTTTCGAATTGAGTTCTTATTTTTACAGAGCCTTATTTCATGTATGGCATATTTGTATGAAAATTGATGATTTAAATTGGTTATTAATCAGTGATTTAATAATTGTTTATGATTATTTGATGAAAAACAAGAATAATGCAAGAAGAATGATTTTAATTGGTTGAAAAATGAATTTACAGAGCTTGATTTCATGAAAATGGTTAAAACTTGAATATTTGGTTTTAACAGTGAATTTTTTGTTTTAAATTGGTTGATTATGTGTTTTATAATGCTTAGATTGATTAGAAACATGTTGGCTAATTATTTTATATCATATTTGATGTCTGGGTATGTTTAATTTGTATTTTGGATGGTAGAATTCGGAAAATTTTGGCCAAATTTGGCCTAAGTTTTCACTGGTTCGCGACCTGTAGAAGGTGTCAGTCGCGTCTACCGCCCCGGCGGTAGAAATGAGCTAGGATTATCGCCCCAGCGGCTCTGTCGCCCCAGCGGCATAATTACACTAGATTCTTCGCCCCGGCGACAGCTTCACCCCGACGACGAGTTTGTTAAGTTTTTTCTCGCCCCGGCGAGAATAACTGCTGTTAAAAAAAAATTATTGTTATAATTATTTTGTTTTCTTTTCTTAGAACTTATGATGCATAATTAAACTTATATTAATGTATTAAATGACTAAATAATTTCCAAGATGGTTGCTAAACTAGCACTTGTTGACTATGGTATGCTAAATGAGATGTTATGATAAAAGAGCAAGCTTAGAATGCTTTTAATCTTGTGACTAATTATATTACCATTTTACAATTAAATGTTTAGGTTGTTTAAGGATCGTGAATTACTTAAATTTGTAATCTACGCTTGAGGCAAGTTCCTTATCTCAACTTATTACTTTTACGTTGAGCAAGTTTTCCTATCTCAAACTTGTTATTTCATTTAAAGCAAGTTTAATATCATTGAGCAAGAATATTTACCTTAGCTTATTGTCATTCAAGCAAGGTTGTTGTCATGATTAAATGCTTAAGCTTTATTTGGAAGTAAGTGTGTAATATGTGGTGAGATATGTTGATGATTGGAAACTGAAAAGCTTATCTTTGTTGCTGTTTAATTAAATTACCTTGAATGTTTTTGGGTTTATTCTTCATCGACATGAAAAGATACAGGCAGGTCTGGATATCTCTTAAAATGGGATCATTGTTCATTTATGGTATTTTAAATGTAAAATTAGGTGAAGTATTAAGCAGTTAGTTATTATGGGTAATTAAGATAAGAATATGTATAAGTACAAGAATGTAAACATGTCATATAATATGGAAGTAATGACCATAAATTGGTACAAGTTAATGTCGTACTATAGTGGTGAAGTATTAAGCAGTTAGTCTTCAGGGGTAATTAAGATAAGAATATGCATTAAGTACAAGAATGTAAACATGCCATATAATATGGAAGTAATGACCATAAATTGGTACAAGTTAATGTTGTACTATAGTGCTAGAATGTATGATAAAATCAAATGCACAAGGAAAGATGCAAGTGTAACTATGATGCTGGAGATATAAAGAGGAAAATACAGAAATATAGTGGCCGAAATTGCCTACAAGGGAATGAAGTAATAAGAGCTATGTGGCTATTTGTTAGAGTTACTCTTTTCCTTGGGAAACTACTAACACTATTATGGTTTATCATGGGTGTGGGACCCTTACAAAATCTAAAACTATACTAGCGTGAAACAGTTATACTAGATCTCCCCTTTGAAAAAGTTTTTCTAGTTTCTTAACTTTTATAATAAAAAAATAAAAAATTCGAGTTCATAATATATCCATGTAAAATGTATATACATAGGTACCAAACTCTCATTTTTTATCGTTTTAATAATGTTTCTCATTTAATTAGGACATTGATATTTGTACGAACAAGCAAAATTTTATATTTTCACAAGTTTCTTCTCACATAAGTGGGGTATATCACTCACAAGTTTCTTCTCACATAAGTGATATTCACAAGTTCCTTTCCTCTTAAAAGTACATGGTTCTGTTATATTATAGTTAATTTCATTGTCAATTACCAACTTTTATTGTAAATTTGCAATAAAAATGCTAATGTGTTTTTTCTCTCTTAAATAGGAGCAGAAAGCTCATGAAGCAATCTTGAAAGTGTTGAACCTTTCAAGGTATGTCCAGTGAGCTCTGCTGTCTTTGTTCTGTTACATCTGACTAGATTAATTTGCATCTTTAGTCTCATTATATCGTTTGTGGCATTTGATGGTCTATTCCTTGCACTAAGTCTACTGTGTGCAGTGTTGCTCGAAAACTTGCATTAAGAGAGTGGACAACTAGGGCTCAATTTTGTGACATGTTACATTTGCCAGTACGTTCTAGAAATTTTCTATATCATCAAGTTTACTTTTGCTATTTTCTTTCAGTTTTCCTTAGGCTTTTGTGTTATTTTTTAACAAGTTAGAATCGCGATGGTTGGCATTTAACAACTATGAATCAATTAAGGTATTTACTGATAGCTATATTTTTGTCTTTATCCTTCGTTAATCTCTCTCTCTCTCTCTCTCTCTCTTAATTTAAGTTCACCAGTTTCATCTTCTCTTATTCCTCATATCATTGAAATTGAATTTTGGCGTTTTTCTTGCAGTATGAAGTTTACAGGCCCAATCTTGATTTCCTTGTTGAAGAAAATGATGATGAAGTGGACCTAACATGACACATTTTATTCCTTCTAGTTCGTTGTTATTCTTTCAGTTTTCTTATGTTAGTTAATAAATTTTGTAGGCACTATTGTCCTTGGGAGACTAAGATATAATAACAAATTTTGTAGTTATCGTGACTCGAGCATTATCTATTTATATGTGGAGTATTGATTTTATTAGCTTTTTATGCATTAGCTTATCAATTAGTTTGAAACAAGTATGACAATATTTATATTTACTTGAAATATTAAATTTAATATTTCTTATAGACAATAATAATAATAATAATAATAATAATAATAATAATAATAATAATAATAAATATGAAATCACTGATTTGAAAATTAATTATAATTTCTAATGAATTTTGATTAATTAGCAATTAATTTTTTATTTAGAAATTTATAAATTGTGAAGGAATTTTTCTTTCACTAAATTGAAGAAAGATTCTCAATTTATAATTAGTGAAGAAAAATCTTCTCTCGTTAAATAAATTTGTTCGTCATAATATATTATTTGTGAGGGAATAAAGTTATTCACTAATTTTAAATAGTCCTTCTTAAAATATTATTAATGAAGGAAACCACCATTTCACTAAATAACAATATTCCATTACCAAATATAATTTGTGAATAAAAAGTTATTCACAATATATCCTTCACAAAAAATATTTAGTTACTACTTAGCGAAGGATACCCAATTGCGACGAGGTCGTATGCGAGTAATCGTGTGAGAAAAATATTTTTCGCAATAAATCTCTTGTGAGTGATATATTATGTCTTGTGAAAGATTTGTCTGTCACTAGATGTCATTTTTGGTGTAGTGGTAAGACTAATGCTTGAAATAAAAAGGAGGTTTCACCTCTTCAGAGCTTCGGTTGCTAGTTTTCTAGCTTTCAGATTCTACTCGCCTCTCCGAACGGGAAGAACTTTTCCCAAGATTACTCTTACCTCTTACCTCTCAACTCACAATATCTCTCTTGTATTAGAACTAACAAACTTCAGCAAGCTCTTTAAGAGAAATAAGGGTCCATATTTATAGAAGAATCTTTACCCAATCGCTGGTCGTTGCCCATATCTTTGGACCGGTTCTAACTAGATTATCTGTTGGTTGGGAGAGGTTTGGTGGAAAGTTTCCACCAACCCCAACTCTGCCCATGCTTCCAAACATTATTACTAGACTTATGATTAAGTAGAGCGGGAATATGCCATTGGCCTAGCGCGGCTGGTTGTACTAACAAGCTATGATTTAAATAATAAACTAATACTTTACATCAGTAATACAGCTTTCAGTATATTTTTACCAATTTCTTATTGGGCTGCCCGCGTAGCTCATATATAGGTATATACCCGGTACCCCAATTAGATATACAAGGAACTTATAACACTCTTGCCCAAACTACAAGTCCACACGCCACTACTTGGGGTTGGGCCTATTTAAAAATCATTGGGCCAGTCCACTATAACTCTTAGTAAGACTCTAAATTATTAATGCCATTATTACTAACACCGCATCATTAATCACCTACAAGTCCATTGCACAATTTATTGCTTGGGCTTGTTTAAACAATTTACTAGGCTAGTCCATTGATATTTCAAGTACACTCATGGACTATTAAATCAATTAACACATAGCCATATATAGTCATCCAAATTATTTATGGGTTTAGAAAAATAATAATAAACAAAAGAGTTTTGTAGACACCCAAATTTTGCACTTCGTATACTAACCTTGACAGGAGGGCAAATTCGTCAAATGGATCGGCCTGCGAGAGCAAAAGATGGAAAAAATACGAACACTCGACGCCACCATGATAATTTGCAGCCGAAATCGACATGACAGCAGGGCTATCCGAATTTGGCATTCTCGGAAGGTGTGGCGCGCTTCCCGGAAATTCCCGGACTGCGGAATACGAGCCTGTCAGCGAAAACCGACATTGCGGCACGAAAATCGAGGCGTGGCACGAAAATCGAGAAAGTCAAGCCCGCCAGCCGCGGATAGATCTGCGGCCAAATGAGTGCGCCTTTCTGGGAAAGTCAGATCCCGAAAACCGGGCTGAGTGGCGAGCCAGCTGGCCAGCCGCAGATCCATCTGCGGCCAGCCGCAGATAGATCTGCGGCTGGCTTTGGCCAGCCTATTTAAACTCAGCTTTCGGACGGGGTTATACAGGAGGTTGAGCAGTTTGGCGGAAGAAGAAGAATAAATCAGCAGCAGTTTTAGCTCGGAAATAGAGAGAAATAGCACAAATTCTTGCAACAATTGAGAGAAAAAAGAGAGGAAGTTTCTTTGTTGTTAGATTATATCAAAATTTATCTCATATTTCAATCAAATACACAAGTTTCTACACAATTTTGGTATCATTTGCAAGGTGAAAATCTCATTATTTTTGCAACTTCTATCATGGTCATTTGGCTAAATTTAATTGCAATTTTCAAGAATATTGTTGAAAAAATCATGGATTAGGGATTATTGTGAGGATTCCATCTGGAACAAAGATTCTTCCCAATAATCCGATGATATCTAATTGACGAAATTTCTAGCTTATTTATGGATATATATTAGGCGTAGTTTGATTGATTGTATTTTTAGGATGTGTTAGGCAATCTTACGTTGTTGTTATTGTAGTATTCATTTTGTGAGTATGTAGTAATCGTGGTTGTGAGCCTAGGAAAGCGACCCCGTGGTTTCAAAATCCGATGATGGACGTTTTGGTGTATGTAATAGATTCAAGATGCTTGTTTTGTAATATGTAACTGTCGGGCCTTAAAACGACGCTAAGGCGAGAATCGGGTTTAAGACCCCGTATTAGTGGAATATGTGATTGTTGGCAGTTTCGGGGATATTTTGATGGCTTACATGCCCATGGATAGCCCGACGCATGTTTATACTTGATTAGATTTTTGAGGCACCAAAAGGATTTCAAAAAGATTAAACGATAAGGATCTTTTCTAAAAATCAATCAAAGTAGGATATTAGCATCACGAGGGCTAAAAATTTGGGAAACGCTAACGAAGGTCGATTCCTATCCTACGGGAAAAGCTAAAAGAGGTTATTTTCAAATGTCAACGAAAAATGGATTTTACAAAAGAACGAAACGTTTTTATTAAACCGTTGTGCATAGGGTGAAAGAGATTCTAGAAGTTGCCCATCAGTTGAGTTTACGAAAGCAACGTATAGATCTTGATTCCTATTTTGATGAAGGTTTAAAACTCTTGTTTTGCCCAAAACAACCCCTAATGAAAAATTCCATGGCTTTTGACGATTAAAATCAAATCTTTCTCATAAAAAATAAAGCTTTCTCGTATTAAAGGAAAAGACATCCTAAAGCACTCTTCAAAAATAAAGCACGCCTCTTTCATAAAATACCGAGAGAATTTCTTCCATACAGAACTCACCATAATTCAGGCACGCAGACACACACACACACGCACACATACACATTTTATGAGATAAAGGATAGGACAGTATCAAGATTGCGGTAACCGTGTTTCACGGGAGTCGAGGGGTGCCTAACACCTTCCCCTCACTTAAAGCAAGCCCCCGAACTCTATGAATCTCGATTCGCAGACCAATTAATTCGGAGTCACTTATGAGCCAGCGATTTATAAAAAAACGAAAACTCGGATGAGTTGGTACATCCATTTCAAATATACCAACTGGCGACTCTGGTTAATTGGCTCATCATAAAAAAAAAAAAACGATCTTTCAAAACCCCGTCGACCTCAATGCCGACCTTTTCCAAAAATCATCTAAACCAAAAGGCTAAAAATTGGAAAAGACAAAAAAAGGATGAGCGGATAAAACCGGCGTCGACAGCTGGCGACTCTGCTGGGGACATTTAGAGGGCTTAAGCCGCGTTTAAATCGTGATGCTATCCTATCCTTTAAAATTCATAAAATGTGTGTGCATGCGATATTTTGATTTTTTACTTTTGTTGTGCGAATGCGTGTTTTGTCGAATAGATGAATGATTTGAATGGAATTGCTTTACGTTTGAGTAATCATTTGCATACGGTGAGGACGATGAATGTGAATGTATGTTGAGAGAGTACCTCCTCCCGAGGCGAACCTGTCGGTTGCTTATTACTGGACTCGAAGGGGCTGCTCCCCGGAGATGGCTCAGGAAACGCACCACCCAAATCCGCTCCAATCGAAAGGGCTCAAACGAGTAGATTGCGAAGATTTGGGGACCTTCATGCCGAAAAGCCCGTGAGAGTAACCCTAGGATAGGTCATCCTCAGATTAACCCAACGCGGGAAAAGTCTCTTCATGCCTTTTTACGTTTATATGTCTAAATGTCATGATCTCATTCAATATTCATATATCCCTTTTCTGTGTCAAAAGAGATTACTAACCTCTGTGAATTGCAGGGAATAGTTGGGGGAGCATAATAAAGCATGTTTAGCATTGATTATTGCATTAAAGGACTACTAACTTTCTGTTTTACAGGGAAAGATTAAAAAACACACACAAAAAAAAGTACAGTTTTAGCATGCATCCATTTTGCGTTTCCCCAGGACTAAACTTCGAACCATTGTCTCTGTAGGATTGCTCCTCAAACCCGTTCGCAGTCTAAGAAAGCCCAGGTCTCTACCTCTGAAATGGCTGATCTTCCCAATCATAGTTCCATATCTCGGGAGGAGTTTGATGATTTTAAAAGACAGATGATGGAAATGGCCACAATGCTAAAGGAACAGTTCTTAATCAGACAGGATCCGGCAAACCAGGGATCGCATAATATTCCACCACCAGGGGATGATCAGAATCCTCCTAAAAATGGTACAAACTTGCTTAAAGAGGACCAACCCCGACTCAAGGACGAGCCAGTCATCCCAAAGGCCATTCCCATACCTAGCAGGACAGTGATTACTATCCCAGAAGAGGGGGGACAATGACGACCTTCGGAGAAAATGAAACACATGGAGGAGACCATCCAATCTCTAAGGGGCATAGGCTCCCTGGGCAGGGTTAATTATTCGGATCTATGTGTTTTCCCCGGAGCCAGATATCCAGAAAAGTTCAAGGTCCCCGAGTTTGAGAAATACAATGGAAAGGGAGACCCCTATACACACTTGAAAATATACATTGGAGAACTCGGGTCTTATGCCGAAGACGAAGGGCTAAGAATGCAGCTGTTCCAGAAAAGCTTAACAGGGAAGGCAAGAATCTGGTATGCCCGCCTTGACAACGCCCGAATCCACAACTGGGAGGAATTGGCCCATACTTTCTTAACCCAATACAGTTTTCAGGCCCAGATGGCCCCTGACAGGTACCAAATGACAAAAGTCAAGAAGCAGCCTAGGGAATCCTTCAGGGAATATGCGCAACGATGGAGGGGCATGGCCGCACAGGTAACCCCCCCGATGAGCGAATCAGAGATGGTAATGACCTTTGTAGACATTCAGGAGGCACCGTATTATGAGCGGGTCATCTCGGGGATTGGAAGACCCTTTGCTGAAATGATTAAACATGGAGAGATGGTTGACATGGGGTTGAAATCGGGTAAAATCCGGGATCTTACTGCTTTAGAAACTGCTGCCGAGCAAATACAGAATGGAAACTACGGCAGCACTTCCCGGAGGGTCCAAAAGAAAAAGGAGGAGGATGTCTCCCTCATCCTACAGGGGTCATCCAGAAAAACGGAAAGCCATCTTCCGGTACAGGTTCAAAGGGTTGGGCCATCCCGACAGCCAAACTTCATAGATCAAAGGGCAGAGGGGCGAAGAAGATTCGAGGCCTCGCAAAATCGAGTATTCACCCCACTCGGGGAGCCTCTCGAGCGGATTTTGGCGGTATTGATGGCTCAAAAGAAGATAATCAATTTGGCTCCCCCAAGTGACCCGAAAGGAAGGAGATTTGACCCAAGCAAACGGTGCGCCTACCACTCGGGTTCCCCGGGGCATGATACACAAGATTGTTGGACATTGAAACATATAATTCAGAACATGATCGACAATGGGGAAATTGTGGTGGAACAACCAGACTCCCCGAATGTTAAAGCAAATCCCCTGCCAAGACATGATGGGGGGGGAGTCAATGTGACGGAGGCAAATGAGGCTGGGGGGCCACCAAGACTGAACTATGTGCAGAAAATTGAGGAAATGATCAACGTGATACATGATCATGGGAGTGCACGGGGAACGCCCATCAGGTTGATAGGGGTAAGTACGAACGGCACGGAGGGACCGGTCAAGTTGACAGCTCCGAGGTCCATCATCCTTACGGCAAGGCCGCAACTCCCCATCAGTAGTCTGAAGACTGTACCTTGGAATTATGGGGGAATGCCAGAGGAAACGGCCAGTTGTGCTTCCGTGACGACAAAAGGGAACCCCTTATATCTTCCCGGACGAGTCCTTGAAAGCCAAAAGAGGAAAAATGAGGAGGTTTCCGAGGAAAGGGCCGTCGAATTTTTGAAAAGGATGGATCATCCAGAAACAAGGGGGATCCATATTTTAAATGAGGAGTCAACCCTAACATCAGTCATGGACTTGGTGTTGTCATCCAGTAAGCATTGTAGAACCCTGACAAAGGTTCTGGAAGAGGCATACGTGCCCAAAGAAATTAGTGAGGAGGGTTTCGGCCAGCTGGTGGGCCACCTGTTGGAAGGCGATGCAATATCCTTTACGGATGAGGACATTCCCAAGGAGGGAAGAGGGCACCGAAAACCGCTACACATTGCGGTAATCTCTTCAGGATATGTCATGAATGGGGTGCTGATCGATGGGGGATCGGCATTGAATATATGTCCTCTCAGTACGCTAAAGAAAATGAACATCAGTTCCAAACGCCTCCGAGCCAGTCAGGTGGTGGTTCGGGCTTTTGACGGATCCCGGAGGGATACCATTGGAGAGATAGAATTGCCAGTGGAGATAGGGCCCTGTACTTTTGATATATCCTTCCAAGTCCTAGATATTACGGTAAGCTACAACCTGCTGTTAGGGAGGCCGTGGATACACATGGCCGGGGCAGTTCCTTCCACGCTCCACCAACAAATCAAGCTAATCATCGATGGGAATCTGGTCACAATCTCGGCCGAATGTGATGACCTTTCTTCTCCTAGAAGTGACCTGCCAATGATCAATGTGGATGAGTCGGCAGCACCTGCCAGCTTTCAAGCACTAGAGATTAGCACCCCCCACTATAGATGCCTGGGATCTCCAACTGTGAAACCTAGGGTCTCTCCTGAACTTACCTTTGTGGCAAAGGAAATGATAAAAATGAACTTCCAGCCTGGGCAGGGGTTAGGAAGGAACAGTCAGGGAATCACCGAGCCCATTCATCTACCACAGCAGATAGGCAAGGCAGGGCTGGGATACCATGAGGACGCAGCACGGAGACGCCGTCGGGGTGCGGCTCCGATTCGACTAGCTGGCAGTCCAGTGACCAAAGTCGGCAATGAGCAGGGGATCAGCGGGCCTGTGATTGGGGCAGGGAATGAAAAATTAACCCCCGCACGTAATAAGTCCGCCCGGAGGGAAAGTTTCCTGCAGGAGGTCGCAAAAGAGTTTGAAACCAAATGCTATCTCCCCGGACAATCAACAAACAACAAGGAGGGGATGGATGTTGTCACGCCACCGGGGGCCCAGCGAGTTATGCCTATCATCAATTGGGCGGAGCTAATGATTCCCGATGAGGGTAAGAGAGGGGACTCAGGCGATATAGCCGTAGTCATCGGGGAAGTGTCCGATGTGAAGCCGCCTTTCATTCAGCGCATTTCGCCCGACCTAACAGTCGACAACTGGACCATGAAACCAGTGATATCCAAGCAAGGGTAAAACCCGACATCAGGGTGTTAGACCCCGGAGGACGGGAGAATGAAGAAGTTTATTTTGTTGTTATTTTGTTTTTGCATAAATTATGTCGTTTCTTCGTGTTATTTGAAAATGCGATCGTCGTGGAAGGCAACTTATATATGACAAGTATTTTGTTTTATGTCAGGTGTACCAATTTGAGTAATCCTTGCCTAACAAACGATCTTTCAAATTTGAATGGTGATTATGATTTTGACATTGAGCTGGATTTCGATCTGATGGGCATTGAGCAAGACGAGACAGATTACGATGACGCACCTGATGAGATCAAAGGATGGGTCGAAGATAAACCCAAACCCAATTTGGACCAAACCATCACTATAGATATCGGAACCCCTGACAAGCCAAAAGAACTCAAGATAGGGACAGACCTTACCCCCAGCCAAAAAGCCGAAATAATTGAGTTGCTAAGCCAATATGAGGATGTCTTTGCCTGGTCGCACGAGGATATGATCGGATTGTCCACCGACATTGTGGTGCACCGGTTACCCATCAAGGAGGGTTTCAGGCCTGTCAAGCAGAAACTAAGAAAGTTGAAACCTGAGTGGAGCTTAAAAGTGAAGGAAGAGATCATCAAGCAGTTCAGGGCGGGAATCATTATGGTGTCCACTTACCCAGAATGGCTGTCTAATGTAGTCCCAGTGGCTAAGCCTGGAGGAAAGGTGAGGGTATGTGTAGACTATAGAGATCTAAACAAGGCCAGTCTCAAGGATAATTTCCCGGTACCTTTCATACACATCCTGGTGGATAACACGGCCCAGTACGAGATGTACTCTTTTGTTGATTATTTTGCGGGGTATCATCAGATAATGGTGGCAGAGGAGGATCGGGAAAAGACAGCATTCATCACCCCCTGGGGCACTTTCTGCTATAGACGACTGGCTTTCGGTCTCACAAATGCAGGGGCT
Source organism: Aralia elata (assembly GCA_034770075.1). Lineage (NCBI taxonomy): Eukaryota > Viridiplantae > Streptophyta > Magnoliopsida > Apiales > Araliaceae > Aralia > Aralia elata. The sequence continues at coordinate 68,508,052 of CM068377.1, forward strand.
ACTTATCAGAGAGCCATGATGGCCTTGTTCCACGATATGATGCACAAGGAGATAGAGGTCTACGTGGATGACATTATTGTGAAATCGAAGGTAGAATCCGATCATATAACTCATCTCAAAAAGCTATTCGATCGGCTCAGAAAGTATAATTTGAAACTCAATCCAGCCAAGTGCGCTTTCGGAGTACAGTCGGGTAAGCTCTTGGGTTTCCTGGTTAGTGATCGGGGCATTGAGTTGGACCCAGCAAAGATTAAGGCCATTGTGGATATGCCAGCACCTCGCACAGAGAAGGAGATAAGGGGATTCCTAGGGAGAATAAACTTCATCAGCCATTTTATATCCCACTTGACGACTACGTGTGAGCCGATTTTCAAATTGTTAAGAAAGGGTGCTTCCCAAGAATGGAATGAGCAGTGTCAGAGGGCTTTTCAGATCATTAAGAAAAAGCTAACGGAGGCACCAGTGCTGGTACCCCCGAAGGGTGGGATCCCGTTGTTTATGTATATATCCGTCAACACCATCGCGATGGGATGTATGTTGGGACAAAAGAGTGAGGCAGGTAAAGAGCAGGCCATCTATTACCTTAGCAAAAGATTTAGCCAATGTGAGCAGAATTACACTCCCATCGAGAAGACCTGTTGTGCTCTGGCCTGGGCTGCAGGGAGATTACAGCACTACCTCCATGGGCATACAACGTACCTGATATCAAGAATGGATCCCCTGAAATATATTTTCGAAAGGCCCATGCTGAATTGTCGACTATCAAGATGGCAGTTAATTTTACAATAGTTTGACATGGTGTACGTGACCCAGAAGGCCATGAAAGGGCAGGGAATTGCAGATCAGTTGGCAGAGGCCCCGGCAGGAGGGATGGAGCCGTTAGAAACTCCTCTCCCGGGCGAGGATATATTTTGGGTATCGCACGAAAAATGTGATGACGAGGGACAATTTTGGAAGCTGTATTTTGATGGTGCCATGAATGCCGAGGGGGCAGGAGCCGGAGCGGTCCTAGTCTCTATCACCGGAGAACAATACCCCGTGGCCACTAAACTTCGTTTCAGCAATTCGAACAACACCGCTGAATACGAGGGGTGTATCTTGGGACTCCGATTGGCCCGTGACATGGGAGTAAAGAGACTAGCGGTGTTCGGGGATTCGGAGCTGATAGTCAGACAGGCGATCGGGGAGTATAGCACGAAGGAGTTCCGGTTACTCCCATACCACCGTTGTGTTATCCAATTGATGCAAGAGTTCGAAAATATCGCTTTCCGACACATCCCCAGGGGACGGAATGATTTTGCCGATGCCTTGGCAACCCTGGCGTCCTTAATCCACGTGATCAAGAGCAGGGACATTCCACAGATTGAGATAGCCGTACAGAATGCCCCAGCATATGAGGAACATGTCGCAGTACTGTCGACGAGGTGGTTATGCCAAGGCAGGCTTGGTATCACGATATAAGGGAGTATTTGAGGGATAGATCCATTCCCGACCACGCGAGCCGGAATGAGAGGATGAGAATTCAAAAGATGGCAATGAAGTTTTACCTGAGTGGGGATTCACTTTACAAGAGGGATGCTGGTTTGGAACTGTTGCGATGCGTAGATGAAACACAGGCCCAAAGGATTATGAATGAAGTACATGGTGGCGTGTGCGGGCCACACATGAGTGGACCGATGTTGGCCAGAAAGGTCTTGCAAACAGGGCATTACTGGTTAACGCTGAAAACCGACTGCGACGATCATGTCAAACGGTGTTATCAATGCCAGGCACACGGTAACGTGATCCACTCACCTCCCAATGAATTGCACTGTATGACCTCCCCGTGGCCATTTTCAATGTGGGGAATGGATCTAATCGGACCAATAGAGCCCAAAGCAAGCAACGGGCATCGATTCATCTTCGTCATGATCGATTATTTCACCAAATGGGTAGAGGCAGCTTCTTTCCCCAAAGTAACTCAGGAGGTCATCGTCAGCTTCATCAGGAATAATGTCATTTGTCGGTATGGGCAACCTGAGGTTTTGGTCTCCGACAATGCCAAGAATTTGAATAACGCCCTCATAAAGGGGCTGTGCGACCAATTTAAGATCAAGCACCTCAATTCTGTTGTTTACCGTCCCAAGATGAATGGGGCAGTGGAAGCGGCAAACAAGAACATCAAGAAGATCATGGCAAAAATGTCTGCTAATCATCGAGGATGGCCGGATCTGCTACCCCTCACCTTGCTAGCCTACCGAACGTCAACGCGTACTTCCACAGGGGCAACCCCTTACGCCTTGGTATATGGAATGGAGGCTGTCCTGCCAGTTGAAGTTGAGATGGCATCCCTCAGAATAGTGATCGATGCTCAGATAAGCGAGGAGGATTGGATGCAAAGTCGATACGACCAATTGGCCCTAATTGATGAAAGGAGGGTGGCTGCTGTTTGGCATGGCCAGTTATATCAACAAAGGATATCTCGATCGTATGACAAAAGGATGAGACCTCGGAAGTTCAAAGAAAATGATTTGGTGTTGAAGAGAGTCATGCCTTGTCAAGACGAGGCCAAGGGGAAGTTCGCCCCAAACTGGGAGGGGCCGTTTGTGATTAAGAAGGTGCTATCCGGAGGAGCCCTCATATTGCAAGAAATGGATGGTGAGGTATTTCCACAACCCCTCAATTCTGACTCGGTGAAGCGGTTCTATGCTTGAATCATCAGGTCCTTTTTCCTTGATAGCGAACTACGTAGGACCTGATCTCCCAACTTGTGGGGGTACGTAGGCAGCCATCATGGCGCGGTCCGATCCTTTAAAAAATAATCCTTTCCCTAACCAAAACCAATTTTCGATAGCCAGATAAAACCTTCCTACCCCCTCAAAACTTTCCCGAAACCAACTCCCTAACCAGTTTCACCCCAAAATACATACCCTGATCCAACCAAACAGTTATCCAAAATCTGAGATTCAATCCGATGAAATCAAAAGGTGTGCGGCAATATCTGTCAAATCTCCATCAAGTCTTGAGAAAAGAAAGAAGGCGAAATGTCAAAATCATGGTCAATGGGATAAAATGATGATCCAATGGAAGGCAATGATACGACAAAGGGGGAAAAATGACTAAATTTTAATGCATGTCTATATATATAAGTCGTTTTATTACAAGATTTCTCTTTCAATAACTGATGAAACCAACACAGTCTATGCAGGAAATAAAATAATCTACAAATCTGAAACTAGCTGAAGCAGGATGGATAGGGCGGTGGACAGATCTGAAGCATCAACATCTCTTGCAATCTGCTGCCCCATCATATCAATACGATCCAGTAAAGCAGTAGCTCGGCTGACAGCCCCAAAATGAGCATCTACCACTGCCCTGGTCTGAAATACAATGGCCTCTCTGTCGGCAATGGCAGCGTCTCTAGCCCGAATGGCCTCATCTCTCTCGACAAGGGCGACATCCCTCTCGGCTTCAGTAGCAATCAGGGCCAGGCGGAGTTGGGAATCCTCAGTAACCCGACTCGGGGCAGAATCGGCTGAGATAGGGTGGTCTGTGGTATCTTCTGGGAAAATCACTCCAGAATCATCGAAGGCCCAAGTCCGACTCAAACTAGCCGACTCCAAGTCTCCGCGCAACCACTGTACGTAAGCAAACGTCTGGATGTGACGGCCCTCACTATATTCGGCAGGGGTCCTGCAATCCCAAAGCTCGTATACCTGCAATAGATCCCTCTCCGTACAGGATGATATAAGGAGTCGGTATGCGGCTGCACCCGCGAAGGGGTGTAAATCCTGCGTCTGATCAAACTGCCCCATAACCGCCAGGGGATGATAGGTCGTCACGCCCCTCAACCCAGCAATGGGGATGAAATCCAGGTCGGGCACATGAGTCAAGAAGCTCATGAAGGAGCAATAGCCCGAGTAGACCAATAGGTGAAAGGGATCCTCAATGACAGACAAAAATGATGTCCAGGAGGCCACATCAGTACAGCTCACGGGACGAAGCGAAAACTGCGTGGTTATGTCATGGCTGAAGCAAAACCCTCGGCGACGGAAGTGGCCGATGGGACTAAGATGACTCATGAACCACACGTATAACAAAGTCGAGCTCCCTCTGAAGGCTCTGCCTCGAAAAGACTGGCAATATGTGGCTGACATATAGGTATCCGCCAATATCATAGGAAGAATGGTGTGATCCTCCTGAAGGGCTCTAACGGCCGCCACAATCCGCATGTCCAAATGATCGGGTCCTGCAGGTAAATACAAAACTGAGATGACACAGGCCATCAGGACATCCACTCTCAAGGCGCCCCAGCGCTCCTCGGACACGGAAAAATCACCGAAGAAAAGTCGAAAACCGTCAGGTGAGCCAAATCGGTCAATAAAGAACTGAAGGGGAACCATATGGTCTGATATGATCACCGGCAACAGGACAGCCCTTCGCAAACCAGTGAAAGTCAAGAGTTGACGGCGCATGGAACCAACTGTGACCCTAGCACAAGGTCTATCCAGGGGCAGGCCGGTGAAGCGAGCATACTCCTCGAGGGTGGGGGTCAGCTCTACTGTCCCTAACCTAAACACCTGACGGGCAGGGGCCCAATAGCTCAGAAGACCATCCACGAAGCCCGCTGGCACCTGAAGGGTCAATAAGGACCAAGAATGACCCAAAAGACCATCTGCGGTAATCCTTTCTGCCGGCAGTAAACTGTCCAACCAGCGGAGGAGGCTGCCCACCAACCCTGTGGGAGGAGTGGAATCCAAACGAACCACGGCATCTGAGGACGACATCTGTGAAAAAATAGTATCAAAAAAGACTGTACAGGGGTCATTTCTCTACCCATAAATAAAAAGCATGCATCTACAGTTAATAATAAAGCAGGTGAATCCCATAAAGATGAAAAAGAACTGTGCATAAATAAATAAATGAGTTCAGTACATAGTGCGTAAATGAAAAAGAAATATAAACAGTTACAGGTACAAAGGGCCCTATCCTATCCTGATCTAAATAAAATCGGTATCATCTATGAAGGAAGGATCCTCGAACTGATCCCCTGGGGTCGTCGAGCTCGGAGGATCAAAGTTCATGTCAGGAATGTAGGGATGCGCTGTGGCATCAGATGAACTCGGGCCTGCATCATAACCCGCACCGTCTGGATCATAGACGTAAGCCTCCTCCGGGGTCCGGCCCAACGACCGAACAAACAGCGACAACTGATCTACCTGACGGGTCAATGTGGCGATCTGCTCAGCGTGGGTAGGGGTCCGAACACAGGCAGCCCAATCGGTCATCGTCACCGAGCCTGGAACCATGTCTCCAAGAAAGAAAGTGGCCCGAGTCTGAGGACCGATGGTACGGGGCACCCACCAGGTACGGAAGGCATCACTCGTGCTGGGACCCGTCGAAAGCATCCGGCCGTCATCCCCCGCAATCATGATCTCTGAAGGCGGAGAATCTAGTGGCCAGGAGGTAGCGAAAGGAGGGGAGTACGGGATGCGGATCTCTCCAGTAACGCATCTGAAGGCGCGCTCCCCCAGGTACATAACCCATCCTCCAACACTCTGCAAAGTGAGGCGACGGGTGGAAAGTGCAAACTCCGGGCCGGTAGGATATCCATCTGTAAACCCCACATCTAGATGCTCAGAAAGATAAGGCCTCCAGACGACCCCGGCAGCCGTGATCAGCTCCAGCTGGATGCGGCAGTGTGCAAAGCTGCCTGATATCGGGACCTCCTCTAGAGTGCTGTGATGCCATCGTCGGCCCCGGGGATAAGTATCAAGGCCGAGAGTAGTGACAGGCCTCAGGCATGGAAGACGCTCGTAGGCCCAGAACTGCGAACAGAAACAGTGAAAAGCATGAGAAACCGACAGACGCAGAAAGAAAAGAAATGAATTGACGGGAAATACATTAAGAAAAAAGAAAGAAGTCTCACCAGCAGAAAATGATAGAATCCAAGCCAAGCGTCTGTCTGGCCCTCCGAGCGTAGACGCATACCATGGAGGAAATAGGCAAAGGTGAATGACCCCCAGTCATAGTCACTGATGCGATCCACGTCTCTGACCGCTCCCACGACGCTGAAATGAATGGTGGAGGAATTGTTCCCTAGGAAACAACCCCTCATGATCGTCAGGAACAAGCGTCGGAGTAAGATGTCCCGGGTACCCTGATCCGCTGGAATGGGCAGCGCGTAGAGACCCCCGACTGCATCGACAGCCAAGGCACCGGATCGAATACTGCGGGCCTTAAAGACCCGGTCCTCAGCGGTAAAGCCCAATAGAGCCCGGACCTTCGCCGGAGTGATGTCGAGATCTAGAGGAATGCGGGACCCGGTAAACTCTATGCCCGTAATGTACCTCCAGTCCCATGGGGTCAGCACAACCTCGCAGTCAAGAAGGTGAAGAGACTGCGTCTGGTGGAACCAGCGCTCGGATAAGGCCCTCATGTAACCCCAGGGACACTGCCGGGGAATGATAGTGAAGAAATGACGGAGGCCCCAAGAATCCACCATAGCCCGGTAGTCGCTGTGCAGAGCCGTGTAGAGGGAGTAGATGTTAAACCAGTTGCCCCTCGGCTGGGTAAACTCGGGTACCTGGGGCAATCACCAAGGGGTCAGTCCGGATAAAAGGAGAATTGAGAAATTGAGAATAAAATCAGAATAGAACTGAATATACCTCGTTAGCCACGAGAGATGCTGAAGGGTGACGACTGAGATCCCGACCCAAAAGATCGGATATCTGCACAGAGGCGCCAGAAGAAGCCTGATGAGTAGATGGAGCCGGTATGCTGGAGGATGGCCCCTCTGCTGCGACCTCCGGAGGAGCAGCCTCCTCAACGTCCGGAGGACCAGGGCGAATGACAGCCTCCGCCAAACGACGAGCCTGACGGGTCCGAGGAGGAACAGGAGCGGGTGCAGCCCTACGACGGCGAACACCCGAGGTCCGTGACACGGAGGAACTACTATGAGCATCGGGATCCATGACTGGAATGGAACGGGCGAGAAAGAAGGTAAGTTCCCTTTTTAAATTTATGTAATGAATATTCTAAATTTCTAGCCTCGTCATATAATTAATGCAACATGATGCATGGTAAAAAAAAAAAAAAAAAAACAAAAAAAAAAACAAAAACATACCGGCAGAGTTCCGTTTGTAAAATGGACATCCCATGCATATCCAAGCATGTTTTTCAAAGAACTCAGGCCCCAACAGATCATATTTGCATTCATACATGTAAATAAAGCATGTAAAATACCATAAATGCATGATTTTCTTTCAAAAAGGAGCAAACGTATACGTGGGACCGCCTCATGAACATAAAATAGGACCCACACAGTTAAGACACAGCATGTATATATGATAGTACATTACATAGCATTGTAAAGCATACATTTTATCTCTAAACATGCAAATAGTCAAATGTATAGCGAAACATTGAAGAAATTGAAAAGTGACCGGTCAAAGTGTTACCTGTAGCGTGTAGATCAATCCTACCAGAGCAGTTTTTGCAGGAAAGTTGAAAAATCGACAAAAAGCCCTTGCGAACAAGCAAAAATCGCGAGAAATAGGTGTGAATTGGAAGTTGAAAGTGACAGATCTGGAAGCGGGGAACCGCTTAAACATGCCGATCTTGGCCGCAGATGTATCTGCGGCTGGCCGCAGATCAATCTGCGGCTGGCCGCAAATCCATCCGCGGCTGGCCCTGGTGGGTCCCACCTTGCTCCCTTGCAGCCAATTGACGTGTTGAGTAAAAAAGGATTACGAGATGGGTGACCGGCGACGATACCCGGCCCCGACGAGACGATCGACCGGCGACGATAACCGGCGATCATGAGATGGATGTCCGGCGACGATAACCGGCTCCGACAAGATAACCAACCGGCGACGATAACCGGGGGTTACGAGATGGGTGACCGGCGACGATACCCGGCCCCGACGAGACGATCGACCGGCGACGATAACCGGCGATCATGAGATGGATGTCCGGCGACGATAACCGGCTCCGACAAGATAACCAACCGGCGACGATAACCGGGGGTTACGAGATGGGTGACCGGCGACGATACCCGGCCCCGACGAGACGATCGACCGGCGACGATAACCGGCGATCATGAGATGGATGTCCGGCGACGATAACCGGCTCCGACAAGATAACCAACCGGCGACGATAACCGGGGGTTACGAGATGGGTGACCGGCGACGATACCCGGCCCCGACGAGACGATCGACCGGCGACGATAACCGGCGATCATGAGATGGATGTCCGGCGACGATAACCGGCTCCGACAAGATAACCAACCGGCGACGATAACCGGGGGTTACGAGATGGGTGACCGGCGACGATACCCGGCCCCGACGAGACGATCGACCGGCGACGATAACCGGCGATCATGAGATGGATGTCCGGCGACGATAACCGGCTCCGACAAGATAACCAACCGGCGACGATAACCGGGGGTTACGAGATGGGTGACCGGCGACGATAACCGTCCCCGTAGAGACGATCGACCGGCGACGATAACCGGCGATCATGAGATGGATGTCCGGCGACGATAACCGGCTCCGACAAGATAACCAACCGGCGACGATAACCGGGGGTTACGAGATGGGTGACCGGCGACGATACCCGGCCCCGACGAGACGATCGACCGGCGACGATAACCGGCGATCATGAGATGGATGTCCGGCGACGATAACCGGCTCCGACAAGATAAACCAACGGGCGACGATAACCGGGGGTTACGAGATGGGTGACCGGCGACGATACCCGGCCCCGACTAAACGATCGACCGGCGACGATAACCGGCGATCATGAGATGGATGTCCGGCGACGATAACCGGCTCCGACAAGATAACCAACCGGCGACGATAACCGGGGGGTTACGAGATGGGTGACCGGCGACGATACCCGGCCCCGACGAGACGATCGACCGGCGACGATAACCGGCAATCATGAGATGGATGTCCGGCGATGATAACCGGCTCCGACAAGATAACCAACCGGCGACGATAACCGGGGGTTACGAGATGGGTGACCGGCGACGATACCCGGCCCCGAACGAGACGATCGACCGGCGACGATAAACCGGCGATCATGAGATGGATGTCCGGCGACGATAACCGGCTCCGACAAGATAACCAACCGGCGACGATAACCGGGGGTTACGAGATGGGTGACCGGCGACGATACCCGGCCCCGACGAGACGATCGACCGGCGACGATAACCGGCGATCATGAGATGGATGTCCGGCGACGATAACCGGCTCCGACAAGATAACCAACCGGCGACGATAACCGGGGGTTACGAGATGGGTGACCGGCGACGATACCCGGCCCCGACGAGACGATCGACCGGCGACGATGACCGGCGATCATGAGATGGATGTCCGGCGATGATAACCGGCTCCGACAAGATAACCAACCGGCGACGATAACCGGGAGTTACGAGATGGGTGACCGGCGACGATACCCGGCCCTGACAAGACGATCGACCGGCGACGATCACCGGCGATCATGAGGTGGATGTCCGGCGACGATAACCGGCTCCGACAAGATAACCAACCGGCGACGATAACCGGGGGTTACGAGATGGGTGACCGGCGACGATACCCGGCCCCGATCGAGACGATAGATTGAAAGAGTGAACCCAACGACTAACAAACACGGTCAGAGGGTTAAAGCATCGACACTCTTGCGGATAGTTTGCATGCGTTACATCTTGTGTTGCATCATAAATCAGATGTGTTGCATCATATATGTATTGTCAATTCTTATACACTGCCATTCATGCATCGGGTGTCTGTTTCTTTATCCTGTTCATTTCATTTAACATTTCATAAACATGATAAAGAGGGGCAGCTGTAGACACCCAAATTTTGCACTTCGTATACTAACCTTGACAGGAGGGCAAATTCGTCAAATGGATCGGCCTGCGAGAGCAAAAGATGGAAAAAATACGAACACTCGACGCCACCATGATAATTTGCAGCCGAAATCGACATGACAGCAGGGCTATCCGAATTTGGCATTCTCGGAAGGTGTGGCGCGCTTCCCGGAAATTCCCGGACTGCGAAATACAAGCCTGTCAGCGAAAACCGACATTGCGGCACGAAAATCGAGGCGTGGCACAAAAATCGAGAAAGTCAAGCCCGCCAGCCGCGGATAGATCTGCGGCCAAATGAGTGCGCCTTTCTGGAAAGTCAGATCCCGAAAACCGGGCTGAGTGGCGAGCCAGCTGGCCAGCCGCAGATCCATCTGCGGCCAGCCGCAGATAGATCTGCGGCTGGCTTTGGCCAGCCTATTTAAACTCAGCTTCGGACGGTATACAGGAGGTTGAGCAGTTTGGCGGAAGAAGAAGAAAATCAGCAGCAGTTTTAGCTCGGAAATAGAGAGAAATAGCACAAATTCTTGCAACAATTGAGAGAAAAAAGAGAGGAAGTTTCTTTGTTGTTAGATTATATCAATATATCTCATATTTCAATCAAATACACAAGTTTCTACACAATTTTGGTATCATTTGCAAGGTGAAAATCTCATTATTTTTGCAACTTCTATCATGTCATTTGGCTAAATTTAATTGCAATTTTCAAGAATATTGTTGAAAAAATCATGGATTAGGGATTATTGGTGAGGATTCCATTGGAACAAGATTCTTCCCAATAATCCGATGATATCTAATTGACGAAATTTCTAGCTTATTTATGGATATATATTAGGCGTAGTTTGATTGATTGTATTTTTAGGATGTGTTAGGCAATCTACGTTGTTGTTATTGTAGTATTCATTTTGTGAGTATGTAGTAATCGTGGTTGTGAGCCTAGGAAAGCGACCCCGTGGTTCAAATCGGATGATGGACGTTTTGGTGTATGTAATAGATTCAAGATGCTTGTTTTGTAATATGTAACTGTCGGGCCTTAAAACGACGCTAAGGCGAGAATCGGGTTTAAGACCCCGTATTAGTGGAATATGTGATTGTTGGCGTTCGGGGATATTTTGATGGCTTACATGCCCATGGATAGCCCCGACGCATGTTTATACTTGATTAGATTTTTGAGGCACCAAAAGGATTTCAAAAAGATTAAACGATAAGGATCTTTTCTAAAAATCAATCAAAGTAGGATATTAGCATCACGAGGCTAAAAATTTGGGAAACGCTAACGAAGGTCGATTCCTATCCTACGGGAAAAGCTAAAAGAGGTTATTTTCAAATGTCACGAAAAATGGATTTTACAAAAGAACGAAACGTTTTATTAAACCGTTGTGCATAGGGTGAAAGAGATTCTAGAAGTTGCCCATCAGTTGAGTTACGAAAGCAACGTATAGATCTTGATTCCTATTTTGATGAAGGTTTAAAACTCTTGTTTTGCCAAAACAACCCCTAATGAAAATTCCATGGCTTTTGACGATTAAAATCAAATCTTTCTCATAAAAAATAAAGCTTTCTCGTATTAAAGGAAAAGACATCCTAAAGCACTCTTCAAAATAAAGCACGCCTCTTTCATAAAATACCCGAGAGAATTTCTTCCATACAGAACTCACCATAATTCAGGCACGCAGACACACACACACACGCACACATACACATTTTATGAGATAAAGGATAGGACAGTATCAAGATTGCGGTAACCGTGTTTCACGGGAGTCGAGGGGTGCCTAACACCTTCCCCTCACTTAAAGCAAGCCCCCGAACTCTATGAATCTCGATTCGCAGACCAATTAATTCGGAGTCACTTATGAGCCAGCGATTTATAAAAAAACGAAAACTCGGATGAGTTGGTACATCCATTTCAAATATACCAACTGGCGACTCTGGTTAATTGGCTCATCATAAAAAAAAACGATCTTTCAAAACCCCGTCGACCTCAATGCCGACCTTTTCCAAAAATCATCTAAACCAAAAGGCTAAAAATTGGAAAAGACAAAAAAAGGATGAGCGGATAAAACCGGCGTCGACAAGTTTAATAACAGAAATTAAATTATTTACCTCAATAATAATACTTGGAAAAATCGTGGTCATTATAGTTGTCGATGGCATCGTTGGGTATCGTCTCCAATGGAATCCTCTCCTCATCATCAGGTATCATTGCCAATGGCATTGCAAGGTATTGTCTCCAACATAATCGTATCATCATCGCTGATTATATCAAAAATTGTATATCATCGCATATCGCATCTCAAATTACATATCGCATCTCAAATAGCATATCTCATTGCAAATCGAATATGGTATCGTAAATTGCATGTTACGTCGCAATCACATATCTCATAGCAAATCACATATCACATTGCAAATCATATATTGAATTGCTAATCACATATCGCATCGTAAATCGCATATCGCATCGCCAATCGTAAATCGCATCACAAATCGTATGCCGCATGTCGCATTGCAGATCGCATATCGCATTACATCACAAATCTTATATCGCATCGTCAATTGCATCGCATCACAAATCATATCGCAACTTCAATCGCATCGCATCGTCAATTGCAAATCACATCGCATTGCCAATGGCATTGCATCGCAAGTCGCATCGTCAATCACAAATCACATTGCATCGCCAATCGCATCGTATGAGACAATTCATTCCTCGCTTACTTATCTGTTCCCCTTATGTTTTTGACCGGCTTTCACGCCTCGCAACCCTTTATTTCATATTCCAGTTCTTTGAAACGCTTCTTTTAATAAAATATGCTTTATAATTCAAAAATTCATTTTTCTTCCACTTGATTTTGATGCATCCTAATCGCTTAGCACGCCTATTTACATTTCTTATTTCGTTAATGAAAATACAATAACCGATCAAACAAAATTTAAAAAGAAAACGTACCTAATTAGTCGTTCGAAGTTCTTCTTCACGAATTAGATATGGATCCCCACGCGCCAAGTAGTTCCATGATTCATAGGGTCTCCTTGGGGTCCGTCCTCGTAGATTGGCTTCGACAGTCATTCTCTATGCCATTCTCGCCGATTAGCTAAGTCGTCCATTTGTCTGATCCGTGTTGATCTTGATGAGATGGATGATGGAGTTACTGGTGTAATGACCCAGAAAACCTATGTAATATCTTATTTGAATTAAATGGAATTTTGTGTATACTTTTTTTTTGTTTATTTAATCATTCTATTTTAATTATTATGTGATGAGGTAAATAGAATATGCATTATTTTAATTTTATGTTTAAATTAAGAATGAAAAGGAAAGCCAACATGGCTTATATTGAAAATATTGTGAGATGAGCTTATGTGTATATATGTGCAATGAGATAATTAATTTATAACTTATTTAAATTCATTAATTGATTTAAATAAGTAACAAAAGCAAGGCCATGGGATTTACTTATTTTAATTAAATTACATTTAGTACGGATTTAATTGAGATTATTTAATAACTTGAATATTGGCCTAGAAGGTTATGTGATGAATTGATTTATTGAATGATTATCAAACTCATTAAAGATGAAAATAGGTTCCATAAATTTTTATAAGAAACTAAGTTAAGATGTTACTGTTAGAATCTATGTTGAATGATTTGATGATGCAAAAGTGATTAATGTATATTTATTCAAGTAAGTTTTGTAAAGTCCTTAAATGAGAAATATTGTACAAGGACTTAGAATAGAATAATCAAACTTGTTAGGATGATCCTTGAGTTGAATCTGATATATAATTGGTAGGATCAAATTGATCATATAGTATTGTTAAACAATCGTAGAGTTACTCTGCCTGATAGGAAACTCTTAATTGTTCACAGAGCAAGTCTTAAGTTCGCAGTGCAGCAGTGAGATGATCGTAGAGCAGAAATGAAGTTTAAGTCAGAATCGTCGAGTAGCTAGCAGAGTTATCTGTGCAATCGTCAAGCAAATCATGAAGCTGCTGAAAGTAGTATGCACATAATCCAATCATATTTGACATGATGTAGCATATACTTTGTAATCTTATTCGTTTATTAATAAAACAATTAATTTATTAAAGGTATTTTCGTTATCTATATGATGTTGTTATATTAAGTGTGATAACCCATAATTTTGAGCAAAGCTTTTAGAATCATGATGATGATCATGCTAATGAGATCTAAATTCAAGATAGCTCACAAACTAAAATTGTTCCTAATTGTTGGATTATGAAAAAGGGGATTAATGAATCCGGATAGATCAGTACATACTTTGCTTGCTCTTAGGAAGAGGATGATTGATCTCATAATCGTTTGTGTGGAGACACTAAAGCAAGTATGTATGTGCTTATTAGAGAATAAGTTCACTGAACATGGCTCGCTAAAGGATTACCTAATGGAGTTTTACTTGCCTGTCAATAGGAATTCCTTAAGTGATAGTAGTACAAGTGATCCTTAGACTTGAGATCATCATAGTATTTTGTGTATGATGAGTTTTACTTTGACATGTCCGTTAAGACCCTTAGGGTATATCAAAGGGTAAGATTGGGTATAATAAGTTGTACATGGAGATAGGTGAATGGTCAACAAAAAATCTACCACTTCTACCAAAAGGAAAGAATGTCCGATATGATTCGATAAATGATAACTCAGAAGTCTTTGGTCAAAGCAGAATGAAATTAGAAAAGTGTTTCTCATTTGCATTAATCAAAGTTGTGCATTTGAGAATCAAAATACATATAATCAAATAAAATAAGATTTGACAGTAATTTCATATCTTATATTTGATTGGGACATTGTATGGTAGAAGGATTGAATTGTACGGTAACTATTCACTAAAAGGTTCTTTTATGATTAATGTTGAAATCTATATTATCTGGAAAGTCGTTGATCGCTAAGGGGGCTTACCCTTATTGTAGAATAAATATTATTTATTTAAATGAATTAAATAGTTTAATTTATTTATTTAAATAAAATTAGAATTGTTCTAATTTATTTATTCACATCCAGTTTAATATGGAGAACCTAAAGGGTCACACCGCAAAAGAAAAATATTTATTTAGTAAATGGCATAATCGTAATAATAAGTTAAGTATATTTAATTTAATCTATAGTGATAGAATAAATTAAATAACTTAATATTTATTATTTAATATTTAAAAAATATTAAATATAAATTAATAAGAGGAGTCTTATTATTATTATTATTATTATTATTATTATTATTATTATTATTATTATTATTATTATTATTATTATTTAATTCTTAAAAGGGTTTCAGAATTAATTAATAAAAGTTCTCTAATAAATTTCTAATTAGATTAGGAGTTTAATTCATTAAAAGAGTTTCATTAAATAAAATCATATTCCTAAATAGTTTAGGAGGGTTGCTTATATCTATAAATAAGAGGAGTCTTATTATTGATAGGGGTTAGACACACTTCGAATAGTTAAGAGAGTACTTACAATTTTTATAGAGATAAAAACTAGGGTTTCGTCAACACCCATCTTCTTGAATACATATTATTCCTTGGTGGATTACCTCTAGAGGTCAAACATTTGGTTGACTAATGTTGATCAAACGATGAAATCTAATTGCTGAATTTCAATGAGAACGCGAAAGGATTTGGAATAGAACTTGTACCTGAGGAAGCACGATTCTACGAGGGTATAATTCGTATTCTCTATCTCTTTCGTTTAATTGATAATTGCGCATAAGAAAAGATCATGGTGATGGTTTATATAAAAATTTAAAATCAGATTTTATCACACTTCCGCTATATTTGTGTAATTTGATTGCATACTCGCATTATATACAAACCTAATAGTGGTATCAAGAGCCAAACTTTATGCGAATTATTAATTATTTTGATTCCGTATATGCATGGGTATGTGTTTAGAACAATTTATTGGGCATAATTGTTGGTATAAAATCTTATTTTTTAGGTGAAAATTCGAAATTCGCGAATTTAAAAAATCTGAAAAACTGATTCTGGGAACCGGCGTCGCAGCACCGGATTACAGTATAAACGTGGCGGCACAGTACCACAACGTAATTTTTTAAAAAAAAATTATTCAGGCGCCACAGCGCTAGATCTTAGTACATTCGCAGCGCCGCAGCGCCGCCTCCCAGAATATTGAATTTTTTTTTATAAATTTAAATTAAGATAAAAGGTTTATTTTAATTGAAATTGGATTCCATGTTTTTTTCAATAATTGTAAATTAAAAATAAAGGAATTTATTTTGATTTGGAAGTGGATTAGAATAAAGATGTTTATTTTAATTGCAATTGAATTTCATGATAACTAATTAGAGTTAGAATTGGATTTCATGCTAACTAATTGGGTTTTTCAGTAAACAAATTGGAGTTGAAATTGGATTTCATGCAAACTAATTTGATTTGGTATTGGATTTCTTACTAACTATAATTTTCCATTAAATGATATCAATGCATATATGGAATGGTTTTATTATTTATGAGATGAATGTTATTTATTGATGCATATGGTAATATGTATGATAATAAATGGGATTAATTATGGATTATTGTAGCGATTTGGAATTTTCAGATAATAAAATAAATATTTAAAATTTTATTTTAATAATATATTATATTGCATTGTATGAGTGATTACGTGCGTTATAATATGTGGGTGTAGGAGATATGATAAATATAATAGTTTATATTTATTATATTTGATAAATTGTTATAAGCAATTTATTATGTGAAAAAAATAAAATTATTACTTTATTTGATTTATTATACTGCTTTTATAAATAATTGCGATATAATGTATGTATAAAATGCGATGTGATAAATATATTTATATATATTGATTGCATGTAATTGTTGAAAGTCATTTATAAAATGATTCGAAGATATTTAAGGTATACAAAATATTTTGTATGCATAAAATGGAATGTATTAAAAATACTTTGCAATAATAAATTATTTTTAATATAAATAACATTATCACATTAAATAAATTATTTTTATTTAATGAATAACTTCCATTTTTATGGAAAAGATTTTTGCTATAAAATACAAAATATACATTACACGATATGTACCGAGGTACATGAGCATATTAATATTATGTGTGTAATGTATTAAGTATATTACATATGAAATATATGTAATATATTATATATGTATATAGGTATTATTGTATGTATGTATACACTATGTGGGTGTTAGCCAAGTAATAGGAGAGTTGAGTCTCAAAATATAGTAGGAGCTGGTAGCCTGGAGCATTAGTAGACTTATGTACTCATCTAGCTAATGAGTAGGTTTTATACCTACGAATCGGATACTTTTTAATGTGGGTTATTGTTTATTTCCTTGGTGTATAATTACTTTTCATGCATTTTTGTGTGTTTTGTAGGTTGCATGTGTTGGGAATAGATTTGGTGAGTCTTGAGCAAAACAGCAGCAAAAGGAAGGAAAAAGTGCAGGAAGTCAAGCAGCGCGGCCGCGCCCAAAATGAACTAGGGAGATGAATTATCTGGCTAGCAATTACCGGGATAATCTATATGAACTCGAGAGATGAAGTATAAAATTAGATCTGATCATAATAGCATGTGATTGTGTTTTCTGCATGTCGATAGAATTCATGATTTGTGTTTAGGATAGAGATATACCTACTCACCACATGTAATCTAATAGGGAACCTGAACTTTAAATCCTTCTTAATTATAATTCACATAGAGATATAGTGGATTAGTTAATTAGGGTGTTCATCTTAAGTCTATCATCTGTGGATTTGAGTTGATTTGTTTATGATACATTGAGAGATGGTCATAAATATTGATGAGATCGCGATTAACAATCCAATATAATTAGCATAATTTGATGGGAAGTGTGTTGAGCAAAGTGAAGCAATAAGTGAAGTTGTAGTCTTAAGTCTTTAAAATCTGCTTTCAAACTTGTGGTAGTTAGCTTTATTAGAATTAATTAATTAATTTCAGAAATTCACAATTTTTTAATCGATTGTTTAATAAAATTGGGTTAATACATAGTTGATATTTGCCATTATAAATTGCAGTTTTCTCCGTGAGAATGATACTCTCTTATCACTTTATTACTTGTGGACTGTGTATACTTGCGTATTTGTGCTAGTATAGAATTAGGCATGCCAGTTTTTGGCGCCGTTGCCGAGGACAATTGGTGTTTATAATTTTCAAGTATCAATTTAATTAATTCAGTTTTAGTTAAACTTTGTTTTTGTTTTTCTTGTTACCTTTTGTTTTAGGTGATCTCGGTTCGTTTATGCAAACGCGATTAAAACAGCCGGAACTTGTGCAGTGCGAGGACAATCTTGAAAACAAGCTATGTCAGTTAAAAAAGTTTTGCAAAGAGACAATTGAGAAAGAGAAAATGGCTAACGAAGAGCAGAAATCACCGAGGGAATATGCCATGCCTAAAATAGATGAGATCAAATCAAGCATCACTAGGCCAGCGATCACTGCACATACTTTTGAGATTAACCCGGGTATAATTCAGATGATCCAGAACTCGGTACAGTTTGGGGGATTGGCTAATGATGATCCGAATGAACATTTGGTGAGCTTTCTTGAGATTTGTGATACATTCAAGTACAATAATGTTTCGGATGATGCGGTTAGATTACGTCTATTACCATTTACTCTGAGGGATAAAGCAAAGAGTTGGCTGCATTCACTCCCGTCGGGATCCATTACGACCTGGGATGACTTGGCCCAGAAAGTTTTAGCAAAATTCTTTCCGCCGGCTAAAACTGCAAAGATGAGGAATGGTATTTCTACCTTTGAGCAACAACATGGAGAGTCACTGTATGAGGCTTGGGAGAGGTTCAAAGACTTATTAAGAAGATGCCTGCATCATGGGTTACCCAAGTGGCTACAGGTTCAGACATTCTACAATGAGTTAAGTAGTAATACTCGAACAAGCATAGATGCAGCTGCAGGAGGAGCACTTATGGCCAAGAGTTTTGATGAGGCATTTAATTTATTAGAAACAATGGCTGCAAATAATTATCAATGGCCAACTTCTAGGATGAATCATCAAAAGGTAGCTGGAATATTAGAAGTCAATGCAGTCACAACATTAGCAGCTCAGATGTCAGCTATGTCTAAAAAGATCGATGTTATAGCAGAGTCAAAAACTCAGCAAGTAGCTTTTGTTTGTGAGCTATACGCGGGATCACATCATACAGATTATTGTGCCATTAATCATAAGGCAGTGCAGTTTGTGGGTAGCTACCAATGTCCTCCAAACCCATACCAAAACGCTTACAATCTAGGGGCAAGATCCAAATTTTCCATGGAGCAACAATCAGAATCAACAACAAGCTCCTAGATCATCATATCCCCCTGGATTTCATAATCAACATCAATAAGTAGCTACACAGCCGCAACAAGAATAGAAACCAGATTTGGAAGAGCTCTTGATGAAGAATATGGCGAGTAATGATGTATTGGTAAAGAATCAAGCAGCTACCATCAGAAATCTAGAGAATTAAGTGGGTCAGATGGCCAATATTTTGAACAACAGACCTCAAGGATCTGTACCAAGTAACATAAAAGTTAACCCAAAGAGGGATGGTAAGGAGCAATGTCAAGCTGTCACACTTAGAAGTGGGAAGCAACTTCTGACGGACCGCACGACCGCGCCTGAAATACAAGAAAAGGCAGCGCGGCCGCGCCCTACTCCAGTTTCAAATTCTACAGAAAATTCAGCGAAGAAAGAAGAGAAGACAGAAACTGAGCTAAGAGATGAGGAGAAAGCAAAACAACCCGTAGTATACGCTCCAGTTCCATATACACAGAGATTTCAGAAACAGAAATTAGATAAGCAGTTCTCCAAATTCCTCGAGGTTTTTAAGAAGCTACAAATCTACATACCGTTTACAGAAGCTTTAGAACAGATGCCAAGCTATGCCAAGTTCATGAAAGGAATTTTGTCAAGGAAGAAAAAGCTAAAGGATTATGAAACAGTAGCGTTAACTGAAGAGTGTAGTGCTATATTGCAAAAGAAGTTGCTGCCAAAATTGAAGGATCCTGGCAGCTTTACTATTCTTTGCACCATTGGTAGTTTGTCAATCAACAGATGTTTGTGTGATTTGGGTGCTAGCATCAACCTCATGCCTTTATCAATATATGTACAGTTCGGTCTACCTGCACCAAAACCAACAAACATTTCTTGTCAGCTTGCGGATAGGTCAGTTACATATCCTAGAGGTATTGTGGAGGACATTCTGGTGAAAGTCGATAAATTCATATTCCCAGCTGGTTTCATTATTTTGGATTATGAAGAGGACAAAGACATTCTTATCATACTTGGGAGACCGTTCTTAGCAACTGGTAGAACACTCATAGATGTGCAGAAAGGAGAATTGATTATGAGAGTTCAAGACCAAGAAGTGACATTCAATGTGTCCAAGGCCATGAAGTTTTCCTACAGATGAAGATGAGTGTTTCCGAATGGATGTGGTAGAGAAGGTGGTGAAGGACGAGTTCTTGAGGACAATGACTAAGGTTCCGTTGGAAACTACTTTATTGGGGGAAGCTGAAATGGATGATCCAGAGGTGATAGAGTTTCTTCAGATATTAGATGTATTGTCGAGGGTGCGTAAGTTCAAAATTCCTTTTGAACCTTTGGAGCATACAGACAAGACCTTATAGCGCTTGAACCCATCTCTTGAGATACCTCCTACACTTGAGCTTAAACCGTTACCTAGCCATCTCAGGTATGCTTATTTGGGTGAATCATCTACTTTACCTGTGATTATTGCATCTGTTCTTAACGAATTTCAGGAAAGTAAGTTGATACGAGTTCTTTGAGAGTACAAAACTGCAATTGGATGGACCATTGCTGACATCAAAGGAATACGCTCATCTTTCTGCATGCATAAGATACATATGGAAGACGATGCCAAACCCACCGTAGAACAACAAAGAAGGCTAAATCCAATTACGAAAGAAGTAGTCAAGAAAGAGATTCTAAAATGGCTGGATGTTGGTATTATATACCATATATCTAACAGTTCTTGGGTGAGTTCGGTTCAGTGCGTACCAAAGAAAGGAGGAATGACAGTAGTAGCAAACGAAAATAACGAGCTGATACCGATGAGGACAGTAACCGGTTGGACGGTTTGCATGGATTACAGGAAACTCAATAAAGCAACCCGAAATGATCACTTCCCACTACCTTTCATTGATCAGATGTTGGATAGATTGGCTGGACACGAGTACTATTGCTTATTGGACGGATATTCCGGGTACAATCAGATTGTAATTGCTCCGGAGGATCAGGAAAAGACTACCCTTACTTGTCCGTATGATACTTTCGCTTTTAAAAGGATGTCTTTCGGATTGTGCAACGCACCAACGACGTTCCAAAGGTGCCTGATGGCAATTTTTTCAGATATGGTGGAACGCAATGTTGAGGTTTTCATGGATGATTTTTTCAGTATTTGGGGACTCTTTTGATAGCTGTTTGGAAAATCTTGTCATGGTACTGAAAGGTGCGCGGAAACCAATTTGGTGCTTAACTGGGAAAAGTGCCATTTCATGGTGCAAGAAGGAATCATCCTCGGTCATAAAGTGTAAGCAAGAGGTTTAGAGGTGGATAAAGTCAAACTCGAGATAATTGAAAACTTACCACCACCAACTTCAGTGAAGGGGATTCGTAATTTTTTGGGACATGCTGGGTTTTACCGGAGATTCATAAAGGACTTCTCGAAAATCACAAAGCCGTTATGTAGTCTATTGGAGAAAGATGTCCCATTCAAATTTGACTAGGATTCTTTGTCGGCCTTTGAGCTTTTAAAGAAGAAATTGACTACAACAACAGTGATAGTTGCACCAGATTAGTCAATGCCATTCGAGTTAATGTGTGATGTTAGCGACTATGCAATTGGGGCTGTTTTAGGGCAACACAAAGACAAGATCTTTCATGCAATTTATTATGCTAGCAAAACACTCTCGGATGCCCAACTTAATTATACAACTACTGAGAATGAGTTGCTTGTGGTAGTGTACGCCTTTGACAAATTTCGTTCGTACTTAATCGGAACTAAAGTAGTGGTGTTCACTATGACACTCCCAAATCTGGGTACTTTGTTTCCACAGGTCCAAATAAATCACATCACATCTAACTACCCATTCAAATATAAATGAGAATTCTTAATAAAAATAGAAATCTCCCATTAAAGGGTTACAACATCTTTAACAAATAAATCTCAGGTCATCTAACCTTAATAAAATATTAATGCAGAAACATAACATAAGTCTATTACATAAATATTATTCAAACAAATTTAACAAGTCTTCATCTGTGACAACCCAGATTTTTAGAAATTATTAAATAGGAATTTAATAAATAAAATTCTTATTATGTGACGTTTTAAGTTTTGAGTATGTGTATATGTGATATATATATATATATATATTGTGAAATATATGATTTAATGTGAAGAGAATTATATGTTCGTGTATTTGGGAAAAGAGGTTTAATAGTTAATTAAACTATTGAATGAAGTGAAGGAAATTGCTACGAAAAAGATATTTACTGAATATTAGAAAGTTGAAAATTATATTATGAAATAATATAATTTGAATGTTATGTGTTGTGAACAATGGTAATTATTGTGAATTAAATTTCATAATAATGTGAGTGATTTATTTAATTAAAATAAGGAATTAATGAGAATATAATTATTTTAATAATATGAGAGATTAATGTGTTGCATATAAATGTAACATATTAATGTAGTATGATTGTGAATTGCATAGATTAAAATGTTTATCGAATAAACATTTGATGGAAATTATTGTAGAATAATTTAATTAAGCGTTTTAGTGCGTATTTTATTACGCGAGTAATATTCTAATTTAATTTAATAATTAAATTAGAGGAATAATGATTTATTTATTGAAATTATAATTATAATTGTCTAATTTGAGATTAAAAATTTTGTTAGTAAGATTTAATTAGATTTATTAATATAATAAGTTTAATTAAAATTTAATAGGTGTGACAAAATAACATATATTAAGAAGGAATATTAAAATAAAGAGAAAATGAGATTTTTGAGGAAGAACCAAACATGGCCTTGTGGCCTTTGATTTTCTTAACTGATGAAACAAAAGTTACGTAAGTTTCATCAATTAGTCTTGTAAGCCAAACCAACAAAAAACAGAGGTTAGAAATTGAGAGGATTCTTGGAAGTGAAGAAGAGAAATTCTGGAAATCGAGGAGGAATCAAGCACGTTTTAATCATTTTTTTTGAGTTTAAGAAGTATTCAAGAGGTAAGAAGAATTCTAAAACTTTTATTTTTTATTCTTTGAGTTCACTATGAATTTTGCTGTTTTAATTGATGATGGTTATGGATATATATGTGTTATTGGGTGATTATAATCTGTTAAGAACCATCCATAGATGATTTTGAAGCAAGTAATGGGTGTTTATATTTTAAATACGAAGAATTAGGTTTTTGGTTTATTGTAGGTATTTTATGGTCTGTTTTGGGTAAAAATTAGTTGTGAATGCGTGGTTGAAATTGTAAATTAATAGTTGGGTGTTTGTTATACCTTGAGAAACGAAAACAATGCAAAAAGAATGAATCAAATTGGTTGAGAAACGAATCTGTAGCGATTGATTGCGTTAAATTTGTAAAAGTTTGTAAAATTAGTATAAATTGTGATTTTTAAGCTTTTAAATTGGTTGTTTAAGTTGTTTAAGATGTTAGAATCATTGTATACATGTTGGGTATTGATTCTATAAGGATTATAAGATTTGGGTATAGTCAATTTGTTGTTAAAATGAAGAAAATTGAGAATTTTTGGTATTTTTCTGTGTTCTTCGCGAACTGCAGAAACTGGGATTCAGGAAGCTCGCCCCGGCGAGCTCAATAAGCTAAAATTCTCACCTCGGCGAAGTCTCGCCCCGACGAGAGTTTTGTGAAGGAATTTCTCGCCCCGGCGAGAGTTTTGTACTGTAATTTTCTCGCCCCGGTGGGAATTGCAGAAAATGAAAATTTTTCTTGTTTTTAATTCTTTTTCTTTTGGTCATGCTATGTTACCCTATACGAGATTTACTTATAAACATTATACATCTAATGTAAAGCAAAGTTTAAAACTTAGCTAAGGGTTAAGTGTCGATTTAAGTGGAACGTATTAAAATGAAGGGTTATGAATGTTAAGTAGAATTAATACTAAGTGTTGCTACGTGGCTAATAAATGATGTACATGATTATATATGTCGTGTAGGATACATGAAGTGCAGATAAATATAAGCTGGTTTTGGTAATTGGTAATCTACAAACCAGGCAAGTCTTTCAGTTCCTATTTGTTATGTAAATAGTTGATTAACTGCTTTAATCATATGACGTAAAAGCATAATGCATTTTATATATGTTACAAATATGAGACGACAAAGTCAAATTATGACTACGTTCGTTGAATAAAGAATGTTGATTGAGTTATGGAACTCAATCTCTAATTGTTATGTGTTGATCGTTAAGTATGACATGTTTAGCCAAAAGTTTATAATTTAAATAATGAGCATGTTATCTATGTGCTCTGTGATGCATGCAAACTGTTAGATTTTG
Organism: Aralia elata; assembly: GCA_034770075.1. Classification (NCBI taxonomy): domain Eukaryota; kingdom Viridiplantae; phylum Streptophyta; class Magnoliopsida; order Apiales; family Araliaceae; genus Aralia; species Aralia elata. The sequence continues at coordinate 68,532,505 of CM068377.1, forward strand.
CTGAGCTGTCGAGCTCATTCTTGCAAATAACTACTTTTGCAGGTTAAAAAAATACAAGGTAAAGTTAAGTGCTGCTTGAATGGCATGAGTCAAATGTCATGCATGAAGATTAATTGTTTTAGGTTAGAATATATTTTTGAACCATGATTAAGGTTATGGATGTTGTATTTGATGATGTATTAAATGTATCAGATGTTGAGTTGTAAAACTTGTAATGACTTATAATTTAATTTTATCTGTTGTATAAAGGGTATTGAATTTAGAAATAAGTTTTGTTTTATTATAACTCTGATGTAGCGAATCAAATATGATTCTAGAATATGTAAATGATTAAAGGTTATGATTCAGGGAAAGCAAAGAAAGAAAACTGAAAAGTTTAAAAATTATTCCGTATTTTATTAAGTTTAACATTGAATAATGTTGTAAAGTTAGAATGAGGATATATTGATAACGACCGATGTGGAGAGTTGGAATGTTCGGAATTTAGGGTCGTTACATCATCACTTATTTGCTTTTCCTTTGCCCTTACTAGTAGATGGCTTGTCAATTCTTTCAACTTTAGCTGCAATGTTATTATGCAAGGGTGAGAAATAATTACCCGACAAGTAACACAATGAAAATAATAATAATAACATGCGAATAATCAATGGATATCGGACAATCGAATTCTCGGCTTTTGAATCAAGACTAGAAAACAAAAATCAAAAGAACATCTGAGGGTCATAAGACCACGAACTATGTCCTAGGTTATCAAGTATTTCTAATTTAAACCTTTAACAGTTATAAGACTATATGGACCTTACTTCTCGTACTTAGGAGGGATCAGCCCTGTGTACCATGTATGTGCACAACATCTAAACGCAAACGCGTAAAATAATCCCCTATAAAAGGGTTGTTCATCTTAGTTTGACATTAGTTTGGATTTACTTCAATAACGTTTCTAGAATTTAGAACGCTCATCAACTATGGACTAGTCGAATCAATAAGGGTTCGCTAGTCAATCAAGGTTCAATAATTTAATATGAAAGGTATTCGAGAACAAAAGACTAAATCTCAAAGGCATACAATCGAATAAACTTTGTATAACTGAAATATTACTTAAAAGAAATCAGAATAACACATTTGCATTCATGAACTTGAATGAATTATGGTAAATAACTTGATCAATATGAAATAGAATATAGAAACTTGCATAAAAGAGAGATGGGGTTTTAGAACTTGCTCAATGAAAAGTAGAGGTAATAAACTTGCTTAATATAAGAGTGAAGTTCATAAACTTGCCTCGTGCGTAGATTACAATTTAAAATTCATGTTCCTTAATCAACCTATACATTCTGTTTATAAAGCAGTAACAATGATTAGTTACAGTATTATAAACACTTCAGGATTCATTTTCATCCAATTTCAATTTTAATATCTCAATTGTCACCGGATAATTAATAGGTATTTGCTTATCATCCATCGTAGTATCTTATCATTCATTTAATACCTTAGTCTAAGCTTTAAACATGCACATGGTAACATAACATGAGCACAAAGAAAGAAAAAAAAATTTCATTTCCTGTTCCACTGCCGGGGCGGTGGTTTCCTTCACAAAATTCCCGCCGGGGCGAGGCTACCGCCGGGGCGGTAGAATTTAGTTCAATTTGGGCACCGAGGAGAGGACATCGCTAGGGCGGCCATTTGTAACAATCCGGAATTTTATAATTATTTGAAAACATTTATTGATGTACCAATCCGAAATTTTATAATTATTTAAAAACATTTATTGGAGTTGAATGAATGTTTTAATTAGTTTTTATTTATTGTGCGTTAATTTAATTAGATGTGGTATAATTAAATTAATGTTTTTATTTGAAGATTTGATTTAATAAGATGATTAAATTGATTAAATTATTAATATATTGTTAGTAATTACAATGTTGTATAAATTCTAATTTAATTTAATAATTGAATTAGAGCTTTATTAATTTATTGAAGGGAATTATAAGTGCAATGCAATTATTATAGCTAATGTTATTATGAAATTTAATTGAGTTAATATTATTGTTTAATTAAGGGTGTGACACTTATTTAATTATATAATATGTAGTCTATTAGAATAATTTGGTTTGGGAGAGTTTGCTTTGCTAAACGTGGCCTTATGGCCTTTGAGATTTTTAACTGAAAACCCTTTGCTCTCTCTTAACTGACAATCACGTAAGGGTCAGTTTTATGTTTCACGTATATTTGTTCTTGGCTTGGTTGTTCTGCAAAAAGCCAAAGAAGTGAGAAAGGGAGAGAAGTAGAGAGAAAAGTTGACAGTGGAATTTTGGAATTGAAGCTTGATAATCATCAACTAGTGCTCTTAATCATCTACCAAGGTATAATTTAATTTAAAGTTTTATTCAAGTTATTCAAAAAATAGTTCTCTGTGATTGATTTTGGTGGCTAATTTGTTACAAGAGTTGTTAAATTTGTTTGTATATATACAAATAATCTGTTATATAATGTTTTAGTATTATTTGGAGTGATTTAATTTGTGAAAATAAGTTTGAGAATGAGGAAATTGGGTTTTTGATAATATGTGTGTTTTGGTCTACGTTGGGCTTAAATTAATGCTCAATTCATGTATTAACTTGCAAATTGACGGTGATATATGATTCAATGTTCAATTATGAAGAGATTGCATGCTTAGCCATCTGATTTTATCGAATAATGGGTTTGTAGTAGTTGATTTTATAAAAGATGTCAAAAAAAATGAGTTTTTAGCAAAAGCATGGTTTAATCCTTTGGGTTTTGTTGGTTTGATTGTTTTAGGTTGTTAGAATCATTATATGGATGCTTAATACTGTTCATAAGAGGTTTATGTTAATTTAGAATGCTTAATTTGGTGTCTTGATGCTGGAAAATTTGTGTTTTGGGTTGGAAGATTCTGCAGTTCACGAACTGCAGAACTTATAATCTGGGAAGCTCGCCCCGACGAGCTCATCAAGTTCATTTTTCTCGCCCCGGCGAGACCATAGAGCTTAATTTTTCTCGCCCCGGCGGGAATTGCAGAACATGGGATTTTTACTATTTTTGATTTTCTCTTTTATGATATACTATCTTATGCAGGATTAAAACCTAAACCAATGTATAGAACAAATACCAAGATAATAAGATAGATGTTAAGCTTATGTTTGGTATCTATGAAATACAAAGTTGTTATATCTTAACTTAAAGGCAAGTTCTAGAAGCTCTTAAAGTGTAACATTTTTATATCTAAGCTTGTATCTTCCGAAATAGGTTTAATAATCAGAAATCAATTGGGAATTGGGATGAGGTTGACTGAGAGAGATTCTTGAAGTGTTAGTGTACGTGAATATTGTAACTAATCATTTTGTTGCTATACAAATGGAATGTGTAGGTTGTTTATGGTACGTGGTTTGTAGTTAGGAAAACTACGCACAAGGCAAGTTTCCTATTCTCAACTCTTTCATACTAAACACGTTGTCAATCTTAAATTTACTTGTCGCATGTTTCTTTATCTTACCTCAATTTCAATTTATGCAAGCGTCTAAATTCCACTTCTCATTTAGCAAGTAATCATTGCATGTCTTAACTTCTGACTTTTGGGTTCTTGTTATTCAAAGCTCAAGTTAATTAAAGTTATTATTCTAGTATTTCGGATATACAAATTCTATATCATTGTATATCACTTTAAGTTGTTTAAATTCTATTTTGTTGAACTGAGTTCATGGAAAAAAATGAGAAGAACAACCCTAGTATAGGGGAAAACTTATGCAAAAGCGTTGAATGGTTGTGCACAATGCATTGTACAACGGGCTGATCACCCCGAGTACGAGAAGGATAGTCCAGTTATAGTTTATTAAACTGTTAAAGGTTACAGCAAACTTATCTGTTAACCTAGGACATGGTTCGTGGTCTTGTGACCCTCAGTATATCACTCACGGAATATCTTGATGTTCTATTTATTTTCTATCAAGCTTTCAGATGTTTCCATTCATTAATATCATTCAGCAGAAAAGTTATACTGTACAAATTAGATTATTTGAAAAGTGTTCATTGTTGTTTTGGTGGGCACTTGTTTTGCTCACCCTTGCATACTAAACCTTTGCAGCTAAAGCTGAGATAACGAATGAGCCGTCTACTAGCAAAGGAAAAGGAAAAATGAGCATGTGACGATGACTTACTATTACGTGAAGACTTATTATATTTGTTTATGTGGATGTGTAATTGAGACTTATTAGTTATTTATGTTTTCGCGTTTAAAGAATGTAATAAAGGTTAGAAAACCTGGGACTTATTTTGAAACGCTATGTAACCCTTTTATGGGAGATATTTCTTTTGCTTATTATTCAGATTGTTTTTCTTAAAACCTTTTGTTTATGGGTAGACAGTGGTTGTGTATGGATAGTGAGCACCAAATATGTGTGGTTTGAGGTTGGTTGTTACATCCTTCCCTCCTTACAAGGATTCTGTCCCCAGAATCACCTTCCCTCCTTACAAGGATTCTGTCCCCATAATCACAATGCTATCATTACATCCTTCCTTCCTTACAAGGATTCTATCCTCAGAATCGTAGAACTAGGACGACACAAACAACTCAGGATAATTCTTCATCATTTCAGCTTCTAGTTCCCACGTAGCTTCATCAGCATTGTGGTTCCTCCATAGTACCTTAACAGAAGGTATCACTTTATTCTTGAGAACCTGTTCCTTCCTGTTTCTCGAATTGGTATAGGTTCATATTTTATGACATGTTTATAATTTGGCTTATAAGGCCGTAAAACAGATACATGGAAAACATTGTGGATATGAACCAGCTCTGGAGGTAGAGCTACTTCATAAGCCACCTCACCAACTCGTCGCAGTACTTCAAAAGGACCAATAAATCTTGGACTAAGTTTACCCTTCTTTCCAAAAACGAATTTTTCCTTTCCAGGGTGAAACTTTCAGAAACACGAAACTGCCTACCTCAAATTCGCGATTTTGACGTTGTTGATCTGCGTACTTCTTTTGTCTGTCTTGAGCAGCTAATAATCGCGCTCTTATAACTCTCATGATCTCTGCGGTTTGTTGTACTAGTTTTGGTCCTAGCAGTTGCCGCTCACCAACCTCGTCCCAACATAGTGGAGTTCGACATTTTCGTCCATACAACGCTTCGTATGGCGGCATGCCAATACTTGTGTGGTAACTGTTGTTGTAAGGAAACTCAACCAATGGTAGGTGGTCATCCCAGCCTCCCTTGAAATCCATGACACAAGCGCGTAACATATCCTCCAAGGTTTGAATCGTTCTTTCGCTCTGCCCATCAGTTTGAGGATGATACGCAGTGCTCATTCTCAACTGAGTTCCCAAACATTCTTGCAGACGTTTCCAAAAATTTGATGTGAACCTCGGATCTCGATCAGACACAATAGACACAGGAACACCATGTCGCAAAATAATTTCTTTCATGTATAATTTAGCCAACTGATCTAGGTTGAATCTAATCTTGATTGGTAAGAAATGCGCTGATTTTGTCAGTCTATCCACGATTACCCAAATCGCGTCAAAACCTTTCTGTGTAGTCGGCAATCCCACCACAAAATCCATCGTTATATGTTCCCACTTCCACTCTGGTATTTCCAACGGCTGCAACAAACATCTAGCAACACATTTTGCTACATCACGCTTCATTCCCAACCACCAATAATGTTGACGAAGATCTTGATACATTTTTGTACTCCCTGGGTGAACGGAGTAACGTGAATTATGAGCTTCATCCAAGATCTCCCTTCTAACGTCCGATACCAATGGAACCCAAATTTGATGTTCAAATCTGAGTAATCCCTTGGCATCAATACTGAACTTCCCACCTTGCCCTTCAGAGACTTCCTTCCTAGTCTTCTCACACTCCGCATTTTGAAGTTGAGCTTCTTTAATTCGATCCAGCAACACCAGACGAACCTCTACTTGAAATAATTTCCCCTTTGTTTCATGCTGGCACTTCACTTCCAATTCCAACTTCGCCATCTGTTTAACAAGTTCCTCTTGAGCAGTCAATAACATAAGTTTCTCCCGACCCTTCCTACTTAATGCATCTGCAACGACGTTCGCCTTTCCTAGATGATAGAGAATTTGACAATCGTAATCTTTAATCAGTTCTAACCATCGCCGCTGTCGCATGTTGAGGTCCTTTTGTGTAAAAATGTACTTGAGAGTCTTATGATCCGTGTAAATCTTGCACTTCTCACCATAAAGGTAGTGCCTCCAAATCTTCAGAGCAAACACCACCGCTGCCAACTCTAAGTCATGTGTTGGGTACCCTTTCTCGTAATCTTTCAGTTGACGTGAGGCGTATGCAATTACCTTTCCGTTCTGCATAAGCACACAGCCTAGGCCCTTATGTGACGCGTCACTGTAAACCACAAAATTTCTGGTACTATCTGGCAAAGATAATACAGGTGTCGTACTTAACCTCTTCTTTAGTTCTTGAAAACTTTCCTCGCACTTCTCTGTCCAGACAAACTTAACAGCTTTTCTAGTCAAATTCGTCAATGGAGTGGCGATTCTTGAAAAATCTTGTATAAATCGTCGATAATAACCTGCCAAACCTAAGAAACTTCTCACTTCAGATGGCGACTTCAGTTGCTCCCGATTTATTACAGCTTCCACTTTAGCCGGATCAACCGATATCCTATCTTTATCAATTACATGTCCAAGAAATTGAACACGATCCAACCAAAACTCACATTTTGAAAACTTCACATAGAGCTTCTCTTTTCGTAATGTCTCTAAAGTTAGCCTCAGATGCTCCACGTGGTCTTCACATGATTTAGAATACACTAAAATGTCGTCGATAAACACCACCACAAACTTGTTTAGAAACGGTTTAAACAACCTGTTCATTAAGTCCATGAATGTCGCAGGTGCATTCGTTAAACCAAATGACATGACCAGAAACTCGTAGTGACCGTAACGAGTTCTGAACGTTGTCTTCGGAACATCCTCCCTTCTCACCTTCAGCTGATGGTAACCACTTCTTAAGTCTATCTTTGAGAAATGAGTAGCACCCTTCAATTGATCGAACAGATCGTCAATTCTCGGTAATGGGTATTTATTCTTGATTGTAACCTTATTCAACTCACGATAATCTATGCAAAGGCGCATCGAACCATCTTTCTTTTTGACAAACAATATCGGCGCTCCCCACGGCGAAACACTCTGTTGAATGTACTTTTTATCTAGTAGCTCTTGCAACTACACCATCAACTCCTTCATCTCCACCGGAGCCATTCGATACGAAGCTTTTGATATAGGCGCAGTCCCAGGCACTAAATCAATAACGAACTCAATCTCTTTATCTGGAGGTAATCCCGGCAAATCATCTAGAAAAACATCCACAAAATCCCTCACCACTGGTATTTCTTCCAATTTTGTACCGGTCGTTCGAGTATCTACCACATGAGCTAAATACCCTACACATCCTTGCTTCAGTAACTTCTTGGCCTGTATAATCATTAGACAAGTTGTCTGCCTTGGCGATTTGCTACCATAAAATATCACCTTCGACGGAGTCTTAAGGTTAACACACTTCTTTTGGCAATCAATAATCGCCCCATAACTATACTACCAATCCATCCCTAGAATAACGTCAAATTCCCCAAGTTTAATCGGAATAAGATTTATTGTCATCATATGACCATGAATATCTATCTCGCAATTTTTGTACACATACCTAATAGGTATTACTTCCCTATTGGCAATCTCTATGTTTAAGGGAAAGTCTAACTCTTCTCGGGGTATCTCCAGTTTCTCAGCAAAATCATCAGAAATGAAAGAACAAGTTGCACCCGAATCAAAAAGTACATATGCATTCAAGTTATTTACTGGTAGGATACCTGCCACCACCTCCTTGGATCGAACCGCATCCTGGACCGTTATATTAAAAGTGCGAGCAGTCGGGCGATTTGTTGTAGCCGGTCCAGAAATAGTTAGTGCACCTTCACTATTGCTTCCTTTGCCTCTATTTCCCCCACTAGCAACTTTCCTTGGACAATCACGAGCAAGATGGTTTTTTGACCCGCACGTGAAACAGGCACCCTTCTTTGGAGTAGTGCAGTTTAGAGCAATGTGGCCTTCTTGTCCACAGTTGTAACAGACTCTCTTTCCTTTCAAGCACACACCTGTATGATTCTTACCACAGGTTGCACAAGCTTCAGTTTTCTTCCTCTGGTTACTCTGCTGACTTCCAGTAGAACCACCATCATTCCATTTTCGTTTTTGGTTTCCTCCCCCATTGCTACCACTCGGCCTATTCTCGGTCTCATTCCTTTTCTTTTTCTGCTCCTGGTTGTATTTGGTTAATGCATCACTTCCTCCCTCTGCTATTATTACTTTCTCTAACACCGCCGCAAACGTATTGAGTTGAAACATAGAAACCCTACTGTAAAGCCAAGGTTTCAATCCCTGCTCGAATCGTCTAGCCTTCGTCTCATCCGTGTTAACTTGGTATGGTGCAAACCTCGCTAGTTCATTGAACCTTACCGCGTATTCTGGCACTGTCATTGTTCCTTGCTTAAGTTCGAGAAACTGAACCTCCATCTGGTTCTGAGCACTAGCCGGGAAATACATTTCGAAGAACATCTCTTTAAACTGATCCCACGGTATAACACCTTCTCCTGCTCCCGTCTTGTTGGCTTGCCACCAGTAACTGGCTTCCGACTTTAACATGAAAGTCGCAAAGGCAGTCTACTAATCATTCCCAACCCCAGCGACTTCAAAAACTTTTTCCATTTCCATTACCCAAGTTTGGGCATCTATCGGATTCATTGTTCCTTTAAATTCAGGGGGACTAATGGCTTTAAAATCCTTAAAGGTCGTATCTTGAGCTTGCGGTTGATTCGCTAAAGCTCCCGCCAAAAGGTCCACTAGTTGCTGCACTTGTTAGCATCAGGTGGATTATTGTTATTGTTATTAGTAGACCCCTCAGGGGGTGATTGTTGACGAGGTTGTCCAGCTCTTCTTGGCGGCATAATTCTGTTTAAGACAACGCGTTTTAGACAATTGCTAAATTTCTTAAATACTTATAACTTAACTTTAATATTCAAAAGTAACAACTTAACACATAACATTTTAAAAAAAAAACTACTTTATTCATTCATTCTCAAACTTAAAAGATAGCATTTTACTATTTACATCATTATCTAAGAAGACAACTTCGACATTTCACCATTAACATCTTATCCCATTATTTATATAAACTTGGATTTACATTCAAAATACTTGTTATAATATTATTTCTCTAATAACTTAGGAAGACAACCCTCGGCGCACAACCTCCTCACGTTCTTGCTCCATGATGCGAACCATAGTTCGCCGATCCACAAACCTCGGATGATCCTCTAACTGTGTTAGGTAATGGCGAACCCGATCTTGAGCCCTATCTATCGTCGTGTGGTAAATATACTCCATGTCATCGATCTTGAACTTCTTCGCATGAATCTCTCCTTCAGCACGATCCAATCGTTGAGAAACCCTAATGTGAGCGTTCTCAGCCCTGTTATACATAGCAGTTTCCTCCTTCAAAGCTTCTTTTAACTCCTCCATCGCAATCTTCAATTGGCCGATCCCAGACTTTAATTCATCATTCTCAGTTTTCAGTTCACCATTTTCAGCCTTCACCACCTCATTCCCTGACTTCTTCTTTTCATTTTCATCTCACAGTTGCTCCTGCTGACCCTCTGCGTGAACTAATTTCCATTCTACATCACCCAACCGTACTTATAAATCATAGATCTCTCCATCCTTCTCCTCAATAGTAACTCGGCGTGTCTCTAACACTTCCTCCAAAACTCGAAGTTGTTCCCGAAGTTCGACATTTTCATCGTATAACTGCTCGTACATCAGCTCCTCGGGATCCTCCTCCTCTTCCTCCTCCTCCTGAACAGTGACCAGCCTCTGCCCAGATGCTTCCACAGTCACCAACCGTTCGCTGACCACATGAACATCTCTGACCTCCTCGTCTCCAGGCTCTGGGATATCCTCCCTCAGCACTGGGATCTGCTCAACTCGAATCTGACTAGTTTGTCCAATCTCCGACATCCTGACAATAAAATATTTTAATTATTTAATCGATACTACTCGCGAGCACATTGGTTATTAAACACATAAGCACATTGAATGTTTTATTATCTTCAATGAATTCCTTAATTCATCCCTTAATACTCGATAGGAGTTTAGCACCACTATCTTTGCGATTTCCTAAAAGGTTAATTCTTAAGGTTTTTCCCCACCTACGGTTCTTAAACCTACGGCTCTGATACCAACCTGTGACACCACTAAATCCGGGTTACCTCAAACCACACAGATTTGGTACTCACTATCCATACACAACCACTGTCTATCCATAAACAAAAGGTTTTAAGAAAAACAATCTGAATAATAAGCAAAAGAAATATCTCCCATAAAAGGGTTACATAGCTTTTCAAAATAAGTCCCAAGTTTTCTAACCTTTATTACATTCTTTAAACGCGGAAACATAAATAACTAATAAGTCTCAATTACACATCCACATAAACAAATATAATAAGTCTTCACGTAATAGTAAGTCATCGTCACTTGCTCATTTTTCCTTTTCCTTTGCTAGTAGACGGCTCATTCGTTATCTCAGCTTTAGCTACAAAGGTTTAGTATGCAAGGGTGAGAAAAACAAGTGCCCACCAAAACAACAATGAACACTTTTCAAATAATCTAATTTGTACGGTATAACTTTTCTGCTGAATGATATTAATGAATGGAAACATCTGAAAGCTTGATAGAAAATAAATAGAACATCAAGATGTTCCGTGAGTGATATACTGAGGGTCACAAGACCACAAACCATGTCCTAGGTTAACAGATAAGTTTGCTGTAACCTTTAACAGTTTAATAAACTATAACTGGACTATCCTTCTCGTACTGGGGGTGATCAGCCCGTTGTACAATGCATTGTGCACAACTATTCAACGCTTTTGCGTAAGTTTTCCCCTATACTAGGGTTGTTCTTCTCAGTTTTTTTTCCAAGAACTCAGTTCAACAAAATAGAATTTAAACAACTTAAAGTGATATATAATGATATAGAATTTGTATATCCGAAATACTAGAATAATAACTTTAATTAACTTGAGCTCTGAATAACAAGAACCCAAAAGTCAGAAGTTAAGACATGCAATGATTACTTGCTAAATGAGAAGTGGAATTTAGAAGCTTGCATAAATTGAAATTGAGGTAAGATAAAGAAACTTGCGACAAGCAAATTTAAGATTGACAACGTGTTTAGTGTGAAAGAGTTGAGAATAGGAAACTTACCTCGTGCGTAGTTTTCCTAACTACAAACCACGTACCATAAATAACCTACACATTCCATTTCTATAGCAACAAAATGATTAGTTACAATATTCACGTACACTAACACTTCAAGAATCTCTCTCAGTCAACCTCATCCCAATTCCCAATTGATTTCTGATTATTAAACCTGTTTGGGAAGATACAAGCTTAGATATAAAAATGTTACACTTTAAGAGCTTCTAGAACTTGCCTTTAAGTTAAGATATAACAACTTTGTATTTCATAGATACCAAACATAAGCTTAACATCTATCTTATTATCTTGGTATTTGTTCTATACATTGGCTTAGGTTTTAATCCTGCATAAGATAGTATATCATAAAAGAGAAAATCAAAAATAATAAAAATCCCATGTTCTGCAATTCCCGCCGGGGCGAGAAAAATGAACTTGATGAGCTCGTCGGGGCGAGCTTCCCAGATTACAAGTTCTGCAGTTCGCGAACTGCAGAATCTTCCAACCCAAAACACAAATTTTCCAGCATCAAGACACCAAATTAAGCATTCTAAATTAACATAAACCTCTTATGAACAGTATTAAGCATCCATATAATGATTCTAACAACCTAAAACAATCAAACCAACAAAACCCAAAGGATTAAACCATGCTTTTGCTAAAAACTCATTTTTTTGACATCTCTTATAAAATCAACTACTACAAACCCATTATTCGATAAAATCAGATGGCTAAGCATGCAATCTCTTCATAATTGAACATTGAATCATATATCACCGTCAATTTGCAAGTTAATACATGAATTGAGCATTAATTTAAACCCAACGTAGACCAAAACACACATATTATCAAAAACCCAATTTCCTCATTCTCAAACTTGTTTTCACAAATTAAATCACTCCAAATAATACTAAAACATTATATAACAGATTATTTGTATATATACAAACAAATTTAACAACTCTTGTAACAAATTAGCCACCAAAATCAATCACAGAGAACTAATTTTTGAATAACTTGAATAAAATTTTAAATTAAATTATACCTTGGTAGATGATTAAGAGCACTAGTTGATGATTATCAAGCTTCAATTCCAAAATTCCACTCTCAACTTTTCTCTCTACTTCTCTCCCTTTCTCACTTCTCTGGCTTTTTGCAGAACAACCAAGCCAAGAACAAATATACGTGAAACATAAAACTGACCCTTACGTGATTGTCAGTTAAGAGAGAGCAAAGGGTTTTCAGTTAAAAATCTCAAAGGCCATAAGGCCACGTTTGGCAAAGCAAACTCTCCCAAACCAAATTATTCTAATAGACTACATATTATATAATTAAATAATTGTCACACCCTTAATTAAACAATAATATTAACTCAATTAAATTTCATAATAACATTAGCTATAATAATTGCATTGCACTTATAATTCCCTTCAATAAATTAATAAAGCTCTAATTCAATTATTAAATTAAATTAGAATTTATACAACATTGTAATTACTAACAATATATTAATAATTTAATAAATTTAATCATCTTATTAAATCAAATCTTCAAATCAAAACATTAATTTAATTATACCACATCTAATTAAATTAACGCACAACAAATAAAAACCAATTAAAACATTCATTCAACTCCAATAAATGTTTTCAAATAATTATAAAATTTCGTATTGTTACATCAATAAATGTTTTCAAATAATTATAAAATTCCGGATTATTATAGATGGCCGCCCCAGCGATGTCCTCGATTGTCAGTTAATCCCATAATGCGTGGAAGGAAGAACTGACACAATATGGATGTCAGTTAATCCCATAATGGGTTAACTGACTCCAACCCCCACTATGGTTATGTTTGGCTAACCCTTTTATTCCCCCTTTCTAGTTTATTTTAATAACTTGCTTATAATGTAGTTTAATGTCATATATTTAATTAACTAAATAATCTCATTTAAATCAATTAAATAAAATAGAATAATACCACATTAAATCACATTGTCACATAATTAAAATTCTCATTTATTGATTATGACAAATCCTTAAATCTCTAATTAATTATTAAATTAATTAAAATTACATTATACTTATTTAAATAGTGCATTTAATCAAATAAGCTCAATTAAATACATACTTTGAATATAAATATTCTCAACATTAATTTAACTAATGTAACACATATAATTAAATTAATCTACCACAAATTCATCAATTAATTATTTAATTCAATAATTAAATTATCAAAAAATATTTATTTAATTCAATAAATATTTAAATTAAATTACAAAAATCTCGTTCGTCACATCTTTCCCTCCTTAAAAGGATTCTGTCCCCAGAATCACGACTCAATTAATTCATCCCGTAACATTCTCCCCCCTTACAAAGATTCTGTCCCCATAATCGCTACACATAGACTAAGCAAATAGCTGTGGATAATTTCTCATCATTTGATCTTCGAGTTCCCACGTAGCTTCTTTAGCATTGTGGTTCCTCCAGATCACCTTAACATAAGGTATAATTTTATTTCTGAGTACTTGCTCTTTCCTGTCAACTATCTGAACAGGCTCTTCTTCGTAAGATAAATCTTTTTCAACTTGCAGGGGTTCATATTCTATAACGTGCTTATAGTCAGGTTTGTATGGTCGTAACACCGAGACATGAAAAACATTATGTATGTGTTCTAACGGCGGAGGTAAAGCTACCTCATACGCGACCTCTCCAACTCTTCGTAACACTTCAAAGGGTCCAATGAACCTCGGGCTCAGTTTTTCCTTCTTACCAAAACAAATCTTACCTTTCCAGGGAGATACCTTCAAGAAAACGTAACTACCAGACTCAAACTCTCGATTCTTATGATGTTGATCGACATATTTCTTCTGCCTATCCTGAGCTGCTATCAATCTTACCCTGATCACTTTAATGATTTCTGCAGTCTGTTGTACCAGTTTTGGTCCTAGCAATTGACGTTGACCAACTTCATCCCAACATAATGGAGTTCTGCACTTTCTGCTGTACAACGCTTCGTAAGGCGGCATGCCAATACTTGCATGGTAACTGTTATTGTAAGCAAATTCCACCAACGGTAGATGATCATCCTAATTTCCTTTGAAATCCATGATACAAGCTCTTAACATATCCTCTAATGTTTGAATCGTTCTTTCACTCTGTCTGTCGGTCTGTGGATGATATGTCGTACTCATACGTAACTGCGTTCCCATGCATTCTTGTAGTCATTTCCAGAAGTTTGATGTGAAGTGCGGATCCCTATATGGAACAATAGATACTGGAACACCGTGCCTCGAAACAATCTCCTTCACATATAACTTCGCTAACTAATCTAGGTTAAATCTGATCTTAATCGGTAGAAAATGTGTTAATTTCGTCAGTCGATCTACGATAACCCAAACTACTTCGAAACCTTTCTGAGTCATCGGAAGACCTACTACGAAATCCATGGTGATGTGCTCTCATTTCCATTCTGGGATTTCTAACGGTTGTAATAACCCACTTGGCCTCTGATGTTCTGCTTTAACTTTTTGACATGTCAAACACTTGGCTACATAATCGGCAACGTCTCTTTTCATATTCGGCCACCAAAAATGTTGTCGGAGATCCTGGAACATATTCGTACTTCCCGGATGAATCAAATATCTTGAATTATGAGCCTCGCTCAAAATTTCCTCCTTAACCTCTGGTACTGGCGGAACCCAAATTCTTCCCTCGAATCTCAATAATCCTTCATTATCAACTTTGAATTTCACCTCAGCACCTCCAGATATTCTTTTCCTCATTTTCCCACATTTTTCGTCCTGAATTTGTGCTTCCTTAACCTTATCCACCAAAGTTAAACTGGTGCCCATTTGAAATAATTTTTTGTCAGACTACTCCGGATATTTTACCTCCAACTCTAGTTTCGCCATTACTGTAATTAGCTCCTCTTGAGCGGTTAACATAGACAGTTTCTCCCGACCATTTCTACTTAAGGCAGCGACCACAACGTTCGCTTTACCCGAATGGTATAAAATCTAGCAGTCTTAATCTTTTATCAATTCCAACAATCTCCTCTGTCGCATGTTCAGATCCTTCTGTGTAAAAATATATTTCAGACTCTTGTGGTCCGTATATATTTCACACTTCTCCCCGTAAAGATAGTGCCTCGAGATCTTCAAAGCAAACACTACCGCGGCCAATTCTAAATCATGGGTAGGATACCCCTTCTCATAATCCTTT
This sequence comes from Aralia elata, assembly GCA_034770075.1. Taxonomy (NCBI): domain Eukaryota; kingdom Viridiplantae; phylum Streptophyta; class Magnoliopsida; order Apiales; family Araliaceae; genus Aralia; species Aralia elata. The sequence continues at coordinate 68,548,038 of CM068377.1, forward strand.
AATTGTCATGACGCATACGCAATGCCCTTACCGTTCATCATAAGTACACAACCTAGTCCTTTATGCGACGCATCACTGTACACCACAAAATTTCCTGTGCTATTCGGTAAAGACAACACAGGCGCCGTACTCAACCTCTTCTTTAATTCTTGAAAACTTTCTTCATACTTCTCCGTGCAAACGAACTTCACCGTCTTCCTAGTCAAATTCGTTAACAGAGTTGCAATTTTGGAAAAATCCTGAATGAATCTTCTATAGTAACCTGCCAATCCTAGAAAACTCCTTACTTCCGATGGTGTTTTCGGCTGATCCCACTTGCTTCAACTTTTGACGAATCTACCGAAATTCCATCCTTATCAATCACATGTCCAAGAAATTGCACTCACTCTATCCAGAATTCACACTTTGAAAATTTAGCGTACAACTTCTCTCTTCCTAATGCTTCTAATGTCGCCTTTAAATGTTCTACATGCTATTCTTTGATTTTGGAATAAATTAGAATATCATCGATGAACACTACTACAAACTTATCCAAAAACGGCTTAAACACTCTGTTCATTAAGTCCATGAATGCTGCAGGAGCATTCGTTAGACCAAATGACATCACCAGAAACTCGTAGTGACCATAACGAGTCCTCAACGTTGTCTTTGGTACATCTTCCTTCCTCACCTTTAACTGATGATAACCATTTCTCAAATCTATCTTTGAGAAATATCTAGCTCCTTTCAATTGATCAAACAAGTCGTCGATCCTTGGCAACGGGTAGTTATTCTTAATCGTGACCTTGTTCAACTCCCTGTAATCAATGCAAAGTCGCATCGATCCGTCCTTCTTTTTGACAAATAAAATCGGCGCTCCCCATGGCAATACGATCGGCTGAATATACTTCTTATCTAAAAGTTCTTGCAGTTGTACCATCAATTCTTTCACTTCTACTGGGGCCATATGGTACGGAGCTTTCGATATAGGGGCGGTTCCTGGCACCAAATCGATTACAAATTTAACTTCCCTATCTGGCAGAAGTCCTGGAAAATCATCTGGAAAGACGTCTACAAAGTCCCTTATGACAGGTATCTCTTCTAATTTCGGACTCTCTTTCGAGTATCGACTATGTAGGCTAAGTATCCTACACAGTCTTGTCTCAACAACTTCGTGGCCTGCATCATCGTAAGACAACTCGCTTGCCTAGGTGACTTGATGCCATAAAATACTACCTTTGACGGGGTCATAAGGTTAATACGTTTCTTTTGGCAATTAATTATTGCCCCATAATTGAATAACTAATCCATTCCCAAAATAATGTCAAATTTCCCAAGTTTGATCGGGATCAGATCTACAGTCATCACGTTTCCCTTGATATCCACTCTACAATTCTTGTGTACGTACCTAACAGGAATTACTTCCTTATTCGCAATTTCTATGTTCAAAGGGTAATCTAATTCCTCCTTAGGCAGTTCTAAGTTCTTAGCAAAGTCATCGGATATAAATGAACAAGTAGCACCCAAATCAAACAATATATAAGATCTATATTATTGATCAGAATGATACCTGACACCACATCGCGAGACTACACAGCATCTTGCACGGTCATGTTGAAAGTCCTGGCGGTAGGTCGGTTTGTTGGTGCTGATCCGGTTATGGTTAACGTGCTACCACCACTATTTCCCTTATTCCCTCAAGTTCCTGATCCTCCTACTGCCTTCTTAGGACAATCCTTGGCCAGATGATCCTTTGATATGTAAGTGAAATAAGCACCTTTCTTTGGATTCGGACAATTCGGTGCTATATGGCCTTCTTGACCGCAATTGTATCACACCATCTTCCTCTTCAGGCATATCCCTACGTGATTCTTCCCGCATGTAACCCACACCTCCACTTTCTTCTTCTAACCTTGTTGTTGATTTCCAGCAGATCTATCATCATTCCACTTTCTATTTTGATTATAACCACCACTAGCTTTGTTATTCTCATTTTCACCCTTCTTCTTCTTCTGCTCCTGGTTATACTTAGTCAGAGCATCACTCCCACCTTCTGCGATAATTGCCTTTTCTAAAACTCCAGCAAAAGTGTTCAATTAAAACATTGACACCTTGCTGTACAACCACGACTTCAATCCCTGTTCGAATCTCCTCGTCTTACTTTCATCGGTGTTCACTTGGTATGTTACAAACCTAGACAACTCGTTAAATTTCGCAGCGTATTCCGGTACAGTCATGGTACCCTGCTTCAGCTCCAGTAAATTGAATCTCCATCTGATTTCGCGAGCTTGTCGGAAAATATATCTCAAAGAACATCTCTTTAAACCTATCCCATGCGATTATACCCTGACCTCCTCGAATCTTTTTCGCTTGCCACCAAGAGCTGGCTTTTGACTTAAGCATGAATGTTACAAAGGTAGTCTTTTGGTCATCACTAACCCTAGCAACGTCAAATACTTTCTCCATTTCCATCACCCAGGTTTGGGCTTTGATCGGGTTCAGGGAACCCCTAAACTCTGGCGGTCCTACCGCTTTGAAATCTTTAAATGACATCACTAGTGGAGGTTGCGGCTGATTCGCAAGTGCTCCAGCCAAAAGGTTCACCAACTGCTGAATAGGATTAGCATTAGCGTCGTTGTTGTTATTGGTAGAGCTCTCCTGAGCTTGTTGACGTGGTTGGCGTCTCGGCGGCATTTTCTGTTCAAGAATATGCGCTTATTAGATCATCACTCAATTTCTTAAGTGTTCAATACTTAACACAAACAATTCAGGTTAAACACTTAACACATAACATCTTCAAATAAACTTTAATATTTCATTCATTCAAAAGTCTTAAACATAGAAAGATATAATCACTACTATTTACATCAACTATCCCGAGATCAAACAATCTTTAGGATTAAATAGTCATATTCCATTGTGTATAATCATGCTAGAATTTACATTACTAGCTACCATAAATATTTACACATATGCTTCAATACTTCTCCTATCACGACCTACTAAGGCGTCAAACCACCTTCTTGCGTTCTTCCTCCATGATACAAAACATCGTCCTGCGATCCAACATGTACCATGGCAAGTCCTCAAATTGAACTGGATAGTGGAGAACTCGATCCTGGGCCCTATCAATCACTGTCTGAAAAGTGTAGTTTGTCTCTTCAATCTTAGCCCGCTTTATCCGTTCGTCTTCTTCAGAAATTTTTGCATGTCGAGCAGTATTCATCCAAGCATCCTCTACTCTAGCATGTTCCGCTGACTCCTCACTCAAATCATTCTTCAATTTCTCAATTTGAAGTTTTATTTTCTCATTCTCAGCTAACAGGTCTTCCTTTTGGCTTTCTGCCTGAACTAACTTCCATTCTACGTCTCCAAGACGTATATCAAGATCCTCAATCTTCTCATTCTTTTGGTCTATAAGAGTCTGACGTCTATTTGCCAGTTCCTCCAAGTCTCTGACTCTATCCTGTAACTCTATGGTATGATCATACAATGCATCGTATATCTCAACATTGACAAAGCTAAGGGGTACCTCCTCGAGATTCTTATCATCCTCCTCAACTTCTGTCTCAACATCCTCAAAGTCCTCCTCTTAATCAAACTCAGGCTCATGCTCCTGACCCACAACAGTGATCAATGGAGATGGCTCTCTCTGTATCAACTGCTCCCGGATAACATGAATATCACGGGGCTCCTCCTCCCCAGCCACTCGGGGCTCAATCTTCCTAGGTTGACTGAATCCTCCAACATCTGCCATCTTGACAACAAAGTTTAAGTTTTAATTAATACTCGGTACTAATCGCGGCACATAGGTTATTAACACATAAGCACATAGCACATAAAGTCTTTTATTATCTTTAATGAATTCCTTAATTTATTCCTTAGAAATCAATAAGAGTGTATCACCACTATATTTTCTGACTCTTAAAAGGCTACTACCATAAGGTTTTGTGACGAACGAGAATTTTGTAATTTAACTTAAATATTTATTGAATTGAATAAATATTTTTCGATGATATGATTGTTGAATTAATTAATTAATTGATGAAATTCTGGTAGATTAATTTAGTTATATGTGCTACATTAGTAAATCGATGTGGAGAATTTTTATATTTAAAGTATGTGTTTAATTGGATTTATTTGATTAAATGCATTATTTAAATAAGTATAATGTTATTTCTAATTAATTTAATATTAATTAGAGATTTAATAATTTGTCATCACTGTTAGGTTTGTATATTACGCAAGCATGCAATTAAATTACACAAATAGGGCGGAAGCGTGATAAAACGGATTTTAAAATTTTCGTACAAACCATCACCATGATCTATCCTTGTGTTCAATTATCAATTAAACGAAAGAGAAAGAGAATAAGAATTATACCCTCGTAGTTCAAAGCTTCCTCGGTTACAAGTTCAACTCCTAGTCCTTCGTGTTCTCCTCGAATTCCACCGATGAGATTCCTTCTTTTGATCAACGTTAGCCACCCAAGTGTTTGGCCTCTAGAGGTGATCCACCAAGGAAGAATAGGTATTCAAGAAGTTGGGTATTGGCAAAACCCTAGTTTCTATCTCTATAGAAATTGTAAGTACTCTCCACAATCTAATACAAGAGTGTGTAACCCTAATCTATGATAAGACTCCTCTTATTTATAGATGTAGAAATAACCCTTCCTTAAACTATTTAGGATTAGGGTTTCTATTATAATTAAACTTCTTTAATTAATTATGCTCCTAATCCAATTAGGAATTCATGGGAGAGTACTTCTATTAATTAATTCCCAATCCCTATTAGGAATTAAATAATAGTAAAAGTAATAATAATAATAATAAGACTCCTCTTATTAATTTATATTTAATATTTCCAAAATATTAAATAATAAATATTAAGCTATTTAATTTATTCTATCTCCATAGATTAAATTAAATACACTTAACCTATTATTACAATTATGCCATTTACTTCTTAAATAAATATTTTTCTTTTGCGGTGTGACCCTTTAGGTTCTCCATATTAAACCGGTTGTGAATAAATCAATTAGAACAATTCTAATCTTATTTAAATAAATAAATTAAACTATTTAATTCATTTAAATAAATAATATTTATTCTACAATAAGGGTAAGCCCCCTTAGCGATCAACGACTTTCCAGATAATATAGATTTCAACATTAATCACAAAAGAACCTTTTAGTGAATAGTTACCGTACAATTCAATCCTTCTATCATACAATGTCCCAATTAAATATAAGACATAGATTAATGTCAAGTCTTATTTTATTTAATTATATGTATTTCGATTCCCAAATGCACAACTCTAAATAATGCAAATTAAAAACTCTTTTCTAATTTCATTCTGCCTTGGCCAAGGACTACTGAGTTGTCATTTATCGAATCACATAGGACATTTCACATCTTTTACTAGACGTGGTAGATTCTTTGTTGATCATTCACCTATCTCCATGCACAACTTATTATACCTAATCATACACTTTGATATACCCTAAAGGTTTTAAGAGACATGTTAAAGTATAACTCATCATACACAAGATACTATTATGATCTCAAGTCCAAGGATCACTTGTACTACTATCACTAGAGGAATTCCTATTGACAGGCGAGTAAAACTCCATTAGTTATTCCTTAGCGAGCCACGTTCAGTGAACTTATTCGCTAATAAGCACCTACATACTTGCTTTAGTGTCTCCACACAAATGATTATGAGAGCAATCATCCTCTTCCTAAGAGCAAGCAACGTATGTACTAATCTATCCAGATTCACTAATCCACTTTTTAGTTATCCAACGATTAGGAACAATTTTAGTTTGTGAGCTATCTTGAATTTAGATCTCATTTACATGATAACCATCATGATTCTAAAAGCATTGCTCAAAACTATGGGTTTATCACATTTAATATAACAGCACCATGTAGATAATATAAAATGCCTTTTAAGAAAATCAATTCTTTTATTAATAAATGAATAAGATTACAAAGTATATGCTACATCATATCAAATATGATTGACTTGTGTGCATACTACTTTCAATTACTAATAAAAGAGAATTTTTATTTATGTGACTATGTGATTTAATGTGGAATTATTTTATTTTATTTAATTGATTTAAATGAGATTATTTAATTAATTTAAATATGTGACATGAACTATATTATAAGCTATTTATTAAAATAAACTAGAAGGGGGAATAAACGTGTTAACCAAACAAAGCCTTAAGGGAGGTTGGAGTCAGTTAACCCGTTATGGGATTAACTGACACCCATGCTGCCTGTTTCATGTTATATGTGTTTTATTTCATCAGTTCCTAATAGCTAATACAGAGAGAAAAAGAAAGAGATTTGAGAGAATTAGAGAATCGAGAAGAAATTTCCATTCAATTGTTGCATAATCCAAGTACTAATCAAGGTAACTCCTTGATTTCAGACTTTAATTTATATTCTTATGAGTTTTATTCCATGAACGTATACTGTATTTTCTGTAAAGTAAATTCTATGGCTAAATCTTTAATAAATTGATGTTAGATGCTTGTAATCATGCATAAATGTGTTTTATATGATTTATATGTGATTTAGAGTAATTAAATCCATGAAATTACGTTTATATGAGAGTTTAGAAACTTACAGAGTAGTTATATATGAATATGAACCATATGTATGAAATTGATGCTTGTTTCGCATGATTATTGGTTAAATTGATGACTAATTATGTTTATGCATGTAAAAACGAAGAAAACAAGAGTTAAATGGATTGAATTGGTCAAGAAACGAATTTACACTGCTTAATTTTGTTAACTGCATCAAAACTTGATAATACAGTATGAACAGTTAAATTTTAACCTTTCATTTGGTTGTTTAGGTTGTGTGTGATGTTAAAATCACTGTATATGGAACGGGTTTTGATTTCATACCATATATGATAATTGGGTAGTGATTTAATCGGCGAATTGCGACATTCGGGGTTGCTAGATTCGCGTTTTCGACGTTCAATTTGCACTGCAGCTGCTTCCAGGCCAAATTGAACCTTTCTCCGTCCATTATCTCAACGAGCTCCAGTTATATAAGTTGTAGATCTACTTCTTAGCTTTCCATAGCCTACTTAATCGCCTTAATCCGAGTTCAGACGAAGAAGTTATGGCCATTTTCCCAACGGACGTCATAGCTGAAAATGCAGCAGTTGTGCCCGGCGCAGCTGCGCCCATTCCTAGTACAATTTCAGTGCAGCTGCGCCCTTCCTACAGAATCTGTGGATTTAGGCAGCGCAACTGTGCCCGGATGCAAGCCAAAGTCAGCGCAGCTATGCCCAGCATCCAGGGAGTTCAGTATACAGCGCATCCTTGCGCGCAGCTGTGCCCGATCCGCCTGATTTCGCGATTTCAGCTTATTTTTAGTCTAAATTCGTGGGCTAAGCTAGGTTTTTGCTAGGCGAGCTATAAATACAATATGTAGCCTCCATTTTAGAGATCTAGACCCCATAAATCAGATTCAAGAGAGGGGGGAGCTACTAAATTCATCACCAAGGAGGGCCAAAGTGCTACAAATCAAAGTATATCAAGCAAAGGCCAAGGAGCTAAAGCATCAAGGATTCCAAAATCAAGAAGGAAATGCTAGATATCATCATCAATCCAACAAGCAACATCTGAATATCCATCAAAAATGGTTTTATCTCTAATTTCCCTTCTAATTTGTAATCCAACATGATGTATAAATTGAATATGATGTTGTTTGTAGCTACCATGAACTAGATTTTTATTCTAAGATGTCAATGGAACCCAACACCTAGTTTGAATCAAATTATCTCTCTTTGATATTAGTTATCATTTTAGAGTTGGATATCATAATTTGCGCTTCATGTATTAATTACCTTGATCATCAATTAATGTGATAATCTATATGGAATTGAGAAAGGAAATATAGATTGAGATCTGCTTATGCTAGCATGTGTTCATGAATTCTGCATGTGATGGAATTTAAGTTTCGTGACTAGGATAGAGATATACCGAAGCACCATATGTGGCCAATTAAGAACTTATGCTTCAACCCTTTTTGATTGTAATTCACATAGAGATATAGTGCGTTAGTCATCTAGGGTGTTCACATTCATTCTATCAATTGTGGATTTAGTGTGATACGAATATGTGCATCGAGAGGTGGCCATATTTTACATTCGTGTTCTCAACCAACATTTTAACGTAATAAATTGCGAATTGAATGTCTAGCATGATTTATGCTGAAAGTATAATTGATTGGTCACCTATATGAAATTGAAAAGTGGATTATAGTGTTGAGACTTAGTTTTGATATCATACGAAAGTTCGAGATTCTTGTGGGTGGTGTATATGATTATGTGGCGTGTGTCTTATTCATTGTCCACAAGAATGGATGACTTGCTAGTATTTGGGATAGAGATATATCTAAATGCCGTGTGTAACCATTATGAGATTACAAACTTAATGACTCCCTACATGGAGGTTCATTCGTTTGATGGGTAGATTGACTAAGATTATGTGGCGTGTGTCTTGTTGATTATTCATGGAATTGAATGGATTGTTAGCATGTAGGATAAACATATACCTATGTGTCGTGTATGGGTGATTTTCATATGACCATACACTAAGGCTTGTGAATAAGGTGAATTTCTCGGTTAACAATTCTTGTGAATTAACTAGTTGAAAATGAGAGAGATAAGGGATTTAAATGAAGTGTTGGGGGAAATTGTAATCTTAGACTTGTTAATACTAGATTTTCATTATCTTAATAGCTTGTCAATTAGTTAATCAAACAACTCAAGTTTTCATTGTTTAATTAAGATTGAAATGATAAAAGGTTAATACTTGGTAAACATTAGAAACAATTCCTCGTGGGATCGATACTTTACTTACTCTTTATTAGTTGTTGATCGCGTATACTTGCGCGTGTTTTATCGGTTGCAAAATTGATCAACAAGTTTTTGGCGCCGTTGCCGGGGAATTGTTTTTCTAGTTTTTTTCCTATATTAATTATAATCAAATTGGTCTTAATTTAAACTTGTATATAGATTTGTTTTTGCTTTAGTTTAACATTTTTCTGTTTTTATGCTTTCTTCTTTGCGAGGCACACCATGGTTGGCTATAATGATCAATGGCCGTACACAAATATGACTCAACCAAAGGAGACGGGAATTGGGGGACTTAATGTATTTTCTTCAATTTCAGCACAAATTAAGATACTTGAAAGGAAGATGGATGCTTTTGAAGCAAAAAGCACTCAAAGTAGATCAATTACTTATGGTTATTATGCTGACAATTATCCGAGTCATCAATGCACTGTCAATTTTGAACCGGTACATTACGGTGGTGATTTTCCCAACAGCTATGCTTATACCGATTATCACCAAGCTTGGGGGTATCACCCGGATTTTACATGGAGCTATAACTATGAAGATCAATACTATGCTCCAAATCCAACGTACACACCAGAATTCTCATGTCCACCTACAATGTCAGCATGAATTGAGACACTTTCGAGGAGGGTGGATATTGGCCAAGATAAGGTTTTGAAAGTCCACGAAGATTTTAATATGAGGAAGGAAGCATTATCTAAAGAAATTAAAAATCTGATGGAACAAATCATCAATACCTCAACCAATAGTCCGCAATACATGGATTTTGAGACTGATGGTGAGCCCGAGCTAAATATACAACTGGATGCGCCACAAGATGTCGACAAAGCGGAGAAGTGTGGGGCTGTAATATCCAAGAATTTTAAACATTGTTATCAATTTATTTTGATATATGAAATTCATTTGTTATTTAATTTTGCGGACCTAATTAGATCTATGTGGGGTATTATTATTAAATTATATAACCATTTGATCTAACAATTTTCTTTACAATAAAGGGATGCACTAATAGTTTGAATAAATTAGTGATTTAACCCTAAGAGTTGGTTGACAAGAAAATTGGGAAAAATCTAAGTAAACAATTTCATTTTATCATTAGCGGATTAAATAATTCGAATGAGGAATTATTGTTAAAACAAATATTTTAAATAATTAATTGATTGAATTAGTTATTTCATTTAAATATTAGAAACATAAGGTTATTAATTTAATTGGGTCACTTTTCTTTCATTTGGATTGGCCCATTTCCCTCTTAGTCGGCTGGACCCATTTTTTTTTCCTGTTGGGCCAACCGAGTGGATCAGGGCAAGTTAAGCCAATTGGGCTGGATTCAATCCTTCTCCTTTCGGGTTGGATCAAGGCAAACGGGTTGAATCTATTCCTAATTGATTTGGGCAATCGGTGGGTTAATTGGAGAGAATCCAATCGGTGATGCAATTGAGGATTTAACCAAACAAAAAGGGATCCTAAGCCCTCAATCAATCAGACGGGACGGGAGAAAGAAGCAGGGTTGTCAAGTGCCAGCGATAGCCTGGGGACGGAGCCGCGACCGGCGGTTGCTCAATGTCCAAGGATCAAGGCGAACGAAGCAAGCAAGGGCACGGGCGACCGAGCAATTACCAGATGGACCAAAGGATTCAAGCGCGGCGACTGACTGATGGGAACGCACAACTCGAGGATTGACGACAGCTGGGCTCGGATGGGTTGGTGAAGACACCGACCGCTACTCCCCTCTACCCGATGGTCACTCGTTCGATCAATTAGGTTATTAACCGAAGAATTGGGCAAACGCTGCCCTATAAATTGAAACCCACACAAACCCTAAACCGAGTTGCAGAACTGGTGAGTCCAAATTAAAGAGAGAGAGAATCACAAATAGAAGAGGGAACGGGGGAGAAGAACTGGGCTGTGAATGTCCGGCTTGGTCACCTACTTTGAGAGAAGGAGAAGGACAGCAACTAGGACCTTAAGGTATAACAATGGTTCAATGTTATACCAAGTCACTGTGACAATTTTCGTTTGATTTGTTTTCCTTTTCTTTCTTTCTGTAATTGGTTTTGTGTTGCTCGATTGTATTGGGTGTGATTGTTGATTTGAAACTCTGTATATTGAAGAACTTCAAGGTTCTGGCAACGCGATTGTGCACTGTGATTAGGCCAGTTTGTGTTGTAGGAGGCACACCATGTGTTTGTGATAATGCCCGAACGAAAACTGTTTTCAATATGGTAGCAAAGGTTCTGTCAGCAACATGAGTTATAAAAAAAAACCAAACTTGCTAAGTGTTTTCAATATGGGCTAAGTGTTGTATGCGTATTGTAGTCAATTACAGCTAAGTTAGCATTAAAGAGGATGAATCAGGTGGCTTAGTCACTCCAATAAATTATAAACTTCTTTAATTATTTCCCCAGATTGGTTATGTAATTCATTTGGTTATTCAAACAACAATAAACTAGGGTTAATAATTATTTAGCCATTATTAATAATAATTAGGTGTAATACCATCGGAGTAATTATTAGAATTAATAATACACTAATCAATAATTATTTATTTAATAATAAATAAAGATAATAAATATTTAATTATTATTTAAATTAATATTAAATAATAATTAAGTGTGAGTGTAGTAAATGGAATTAATTATTTATTATTTGATATTAATAATAAATAAAGATAATAAATATTTGAGTATTATTTAATTAATATTAATTAATAATTAAATATGAATAAAGTTAATAAAATAATTATTTATTATTTAACATTAAATAATAAATAAAGAAAATAAATATTTAATTATTATTATTATTAAATAATAATTAAGTATGAGTAAAGTAAATAAATAAATTATTTATTATTTGACATTAAATAATAAATAAAGATAATAAAATTATTATTTAATTAATATTAAATAATAATTAAGCATGAATATAGTCAATAAAATTAATTAATTATTATTTAACATTAAATAATAAATACAGATAATAAATATTTAATTATTATTTAATTAACATTAAATAATAATTAAGTATGAGTAAATTAAATAAATTAATTATTTATTATTAAATAATAAATCAAGATAATAAATACTTAATGATTATTTAATTAATATTACATAATAATTAAGTATGTGTAGAATTAATACATTAATTATTTAATTAATGTTAAATAAGGAATAAGGGAAAATAATTACTTAATTACCCTTAAAGGTGAATAGTAATTAAGTGCAAATAAAACTAAATAAGTGATCAATTATTTAGTTGCTATTAAACCATAATGCACTAATACATTATTAAATTATTTTATAAATAATAAATAAGGATTTCTATCCAATAATTAGAGACAAGTAAGGTTTCTAATTTGAATAGCCAAGTAATAAATAAACATGACTAGTTGTTTAAAATAATAACTAGAGGACATGAATTAACTTCTATTTAACTACTGTCAGATAGAAATTGAATGTTGATGGAATTGGTAGAGTAATGTTAATGGTTAACAAATGATTATCACTTAAGAAAAACATTGTTAGTAAATAATTTCTCGGTCTACAGACTAAATATGTATCTTATGGGATTGAGAATGGTCTATTGACTTATATGTTATGTGAATTGTTTATCTGCTAAATAAATAGCATAAGAGGGTGTACCGATATATGATTATGCGATGTTAATTGATGAATCGACTTTATCAAATGATAGGTCGTTCAAGGCCAATTAGTTAAAGCTAAAATTAATTGTAGCTGAGCAAACAGGCAAGTTTCCTTTAACCCTACTCAATTTACATTCGAGCAGGATGTGATATATTATGCAAGTTCCCTTTTTCTTGAAACTATACCCTGTGAAATTTTTCCTAAATCCTACTCAATTATTTTCGAGCAGGCTACTATTGTATTGTAGCATGAAATTTTATTTCCAAGAATGCTTAAGTGGTTTAATCAATTTGCAATTAATCCACATCGATATTATTGACATTCGCACTCGGTGCATTTGAATTCGTACAGTCTTGGATTCGTACATTATTATAGTTCTGTAATTCACGAACTATTTAAGATTGAGTCTGGACCTTTGTTCGATCAGGCAAGTATATGAGAATTTATAAAAGCTATCCGAACCAATCAATGGTATGGATTCTTAGACTGAAATGAACATCCCTTTTTATTATAGGGGAGTACCCAGGTATCTAATATAAGGTACAAACAGCAGAGTTAAATGTTTTGCATATACATAGCGTACGCGAGGTTGATCCCCTCAAGTGCTTATTCTGTAGCCAGTAACCAAAGGGTCAACCAGCTATTGACTCCTTTGGAAGTTATTGTTCAAAGTCTACTTGACTATCAATTGTTCTAAAAGTAATTATTGTCCTTGTTTCTGATATTTATATTGTTGAATTTTTTTCTATATTCCATTCATTATGATATATCCTTTATTATTGTATTTTAAACTTGCTGAGCAAACTAGTTGTTTATCCTTGCTATATCATGACTTCATTGTAGCTAAACCGAGACATCAGGAAAGAGCAAGGGTAAAGAAAAGATGAAGTGATAGATTTCTCGTAGTCGGCTTTATTTTATGTTTAGTTGAATTTACTATTAATGTAAATTTGAACCCTGAATATTATTTAGGGTATGATTTGGGTTATGTATTAAGTTTATGGTATCTTGGGACTAGTAACACCTTCTGAATGAACAACATATGTTTATTATATTCCGCATTTAGTCATCATATGTTGTTAAAGGTGAATGTTTGTATTGGAACGTGATGACCGAATCCGGGTAGTTGGAGAACCGAATTTGGGGGCGTCACAGGGGCTATGGAAAATGAGGCCACCGAAGATCTATCTGGAAGTACTAACGAAGATGAGCCGATTGTATTAGTGCCCCAAGTGCCTTCGTCACCAAAATTCAAGAATCCAGTCAATTTTGCAAAACCATGCCTAATTGGTAGTCATGTCGTCGACAAAGCTCCTTTTGACATGAGAGCTAACATAAACTTGGAACAATGGTGGGCCGAGGAAAAGAAGAAAGAAGAAGAGCCCATTGTGCTTGTCAAGCCCCAATGCCCCAATCTTATCATAGACACAATGGAAGAAGAAGCACCTAGTTTGTCAACGTTCGCAATTGGGCACTTATCTAAAAAGATCAAAACTAGGTGATTTTGATACAATGACTCCTACTAAAGCGAAACCCTCAAATGTTACATCACTACCGATGGATGAAGCGGGCGGGGAAAGTTTCTTTGTGCCATTAATTGAAATTAAGTTTGGGGGTCGTCAATCAGGCATACATGCCATGCAAATTAAAGAAAGAACAGCGACACGGCATGCTATGGTCATTTTTGCGATTGAGCCGGATTGAAATGAAATGGTGAAGTCGGGCGAACGACTATAAACCAAGCGCTTCTTGGGAGGCAACCCAAGTTTATTGTTTTGCTTTTGTTTTTGTTTGATTAAATTTTGGTTTATTTGATTGCATTTTAATTTCTTTACTCAATTGTTTTCAGGTACCATGGCCAAGCAATATGGAGTGCGCCCCCAAGTTTGAGGACTTGAAAGATGATATAAATGACATTTGACACATTCTAAGGGAAGTCCTCTATTTTAAAATTTTCTATTTTAAACATTGAGGACAATGTCAATTTTAAGTTTGGAGGTATTTAATATACTAATACGTAATGTTTGTGTTTTACTATTTAATATTTGTGTGTTTTAAGTATGTTTACGTATTCAAAAAAAAAAATAATAATTCCAGGGAGTTAAAAGACAGGCGCACCAGCGCAGCTGAGCCCAAAAGTACCTAATTTGCTTATTTTTAGGAAGTGTCTCTTGAGCACTGATTTAATTTGGCTTATCCATGGTCCATGATAGCAACTTGTTTGAATAGTTTCTAACTCATGGGAAACGGACATATGTTGCTTAGTCGTTGTACTTAATTTTGTTGTTGGTTATTGTTTTGCTCATGCATCCTTTCACTTTTATGCACTTACCCATGAGTAGTGAGCTAGTTGTATGCTTAGAGAATGATTTTATAACCGAAGGCTTGTGGGAAATATCTATAAACTCTAGTACTCGTTTAAAACATCACTTGAATTAAGGTATCCAAAATTATTGTGCTTGATTTGTTGGTCATGTGGTGAGTTGAGATGGAGCATAAAACGCACTCACTCATGGACACATGCTTAGGAGAGATAGAGCGTAAAACGCACTCTCTTATTTTTGTGGCAAAAGAAAGAAATTGTTGTAGTGCAAAACTTGCAGGGGGTTGAGATAGAGCGTAAAACGCACTCGCCCATATGAGCGTGCTTAAGGATGAGATGGAGCATAAAATGCACTCACCTAGAGCCCTTGAGTCTCGAAATTTTGGAATTGTGAGTTGTATACCTTTGTTTCCAGTGATGTGTTAAGCATGTTGTTTTGGAGTTTATTTTGATTTTTTTTTCATAAGGTAATGTGGTTGCATAAGTTTATCCGAGCTATAATTGGTTTAGTGCTATGGGGTACTCACACACACACGGAAGAGACCTAAAGCAAACAATGACTACCTAATTGTTATTCTAGACTTGCAACGGTTTGGGGTTTCCTTGAGTTTTCTTGTGTTGATGATTTTGATCATTGGATAGCTTTTTAATTTATTGCTCAAGATAGGTTTTATTTAGAAATGTTTAATTTTGTTAGTTGTGTGTTTTGCTTGAGGGTAAGCAAAGGTTTAAGTTTGGGGATATTTGATGAGTGTGTTTTATATACACTAATCAAGTACTTTTGAGTTTGATAATTTGTAATTCTTAAGCTATATCCTTTAGTTTTTATGTATTTTTCCTATATTGTTGAATTGTGTGGTTTTATATTTCTTTTATGTGTTTTTTGTATGTTTTTATGTGTTTGTACTTTATTTTGTATAAATTGAAATAAAAGCTAGTTGGAGCGACATTCGGGGTTGCTAGATTCGCGTTTTCGGCATTCAATTTGCACTGTAGCTGCTTCCAGGCCGAATTGAGCCTTGCTCGGGCCATTATCTCGACGAGCTCCAGTTATATAAGTTGTAGAGCTACTTCTTATCTTTCCATAGCCTACTTAATCGCCTTAATCCGAGTTCGGACGAAGAAGTTATGGCCATTTTCCCAACGGATGTCATAGCTGAAAATGCAGCAGTTGTGCCCGGCGCAGTTGCGCCCATTCCTAGTACAATTTCGAAGCAGTTGCGCCCTTCCTGCAGAATCTGTGGATTTGGGCAGCGCAACTGCGTCCAGATGCAAGCCAAAGTTAGTGCAACTGCGCCTGGTATCCAGGGAGTTCAGTATACAGCGCATCCTTGCGCGCAGCTGCGCCCGATCCTCCTGATTTCGCGATTTCAGCTTATTTTTGGTCTAAATTCGTGGGCTAAGCTAGGTTTTTGCTAGGGGAGCTATAAATACAATATGTAGCCTCCATTTTAGAGATCTAGACCCCAGAAATCAGATTCAAGAGAGGGGGGAGCTACCAAATTCATCACCAAGGAGGGCCAAAATGCTACAAATCAAAGTATATCAAGCAAAGGCCAAGGAGCTAAAGCATCAAGGATTGCAAAATCAAGGAGGAAAAGCTAGAGATCATCATCAATCCAACAAGCAACATCTGAATATCCATCAAAAATGGTTTTATCTCTAATTTCCCTTCTAATTTGTAATCTAACATGATGTATAAATTGAATATGATGTTGTTTGTAGCTACCATGAACTAGATTTTTAGTATAAGATTTCAATGGAACCCAACACCTAGTTTGAATCAAATTATCTCTCTTTGATATTAGTTATCATTTTAGAATTGGATATCATAATTTGCGCTTCATGTATTAATTACCTTGATCATCAATTAATGTGATAATCTATGTGGAATTGAGAAAGGAAATATAGATTGAGATCTGCTTATGCTAGCATGTGTTCATGAATTCTGCATGTGATAGAATTTAATTTCCGTGCCTAGGATAGAGATTTTACTGAAGCACCATATGTGGCCAATTGAGAACTTATGCTTCAACCCTTTTTGATTGTAATTCACATAGAGATATAGTGTGTTAGTCATCTAGGGTGTTCACATTCATTCTATCAATTGTGGATTTAGTGTGATACGAATATGGTGCATCGAGAGGTTGCCATATTTTACATTCGTGTTCTCGACCAACATTCTAACGTAATAAATTGCGAATTGAATGTTTAGCATGATTTATGCTGAAAGTATAATTGATTGATCACCTATATGAAATTGAAAAGTGGATTATAGTGTTGAGACTTAGTTTTGATATCATACGAAAGTTTGAGATTCTTGTGGGTGGTGTATAAGATTATGTGGCGTGTGTCTTATTCATTGTCCTCAAGAATGGATGACTTGCTAGTATTTGGGATAGAGATATATCTAAATGCCGTGTGTAACCATTATGAGATTACAAACTTAATGACTCTCTACACAGAGGTTCATTCGTTTGATAGGTAGATTGACTAAGATTATGTGGCGTGTGTCTTGTTGATTATTTATGGAATTGAATGGATTGTTGGCATGTAGGATAAACATATACCTATGTGTCGTGTATGGGTGATTCTCATATGACCATACACTAAGGCTTATGAATAAGGTGAATTTCTCGGTTAACAATTCTTGTGAATTAACTAGTTGAAAATGAGAGAGATAAGGGATTTAAATGAAGTGTTGGGGGAGATTGTAATCTTAGACTTGTTAATACCAGATTTTCATTATCTTAAAAACTTGTCAATTAGTTAATCAAACAACTCAAGTTTTCATTGTTTAACTAAGATTGAAATGATAAAAGGTTAATACTTGGTAAACATTAGAAACAATTCCTCATGGGATCGATACTTTACTTACTCTTTATTACTTGTTGACCGCGTATACTTGCGCGTGTTTTATCGGTTGCAAAATTGATCAACAACACTTCATTGCTGCAATCAAATGGTTCAAACAGGAAGGTTTAACAAATATAGCTTCATGAATATAGGGCACCGCGGCCGCGCCCAAATTATAAAGGAAAGCAGCGCGGTCGCGCCCATCTCCAGAACACAAAAACATCCTGCTGCCATACAAGGCGGCCACGGCCAATCCAAGCCAATTTCAAGCGCGGCCGCGCCACCCTCGGTTCCCAGTTTTTAAAAACAGGTCAGAGACCCGACCCGTTCAGCCTTTTATTTCTTCATTCCCGCTTGGACTCTCATATTCCTAATAGAAACCGTTACTCCACTCTTTCCTTTCCTTTCCAAATCCAAATCAAATCCTCTCCAATCCAAATCCAAATCAAATCAAACACATAAAATTCGAGATTCTTCCTCTCTTTCCCCTTCCATCCTATACATTTATCGATCAAACCCTAACCTTCTTCTTCTTCTCCATAATCGACCCCAACCATAATCTACTTCATAATCAAATTCAAGTATTCTTCCGTCAATCAAACTTGCATCTTTACAATATCCGTATCATTCATCGTCAACCTATTGTTCCATCTCCATTACTCTCATTGCAGTGGGCTACTGTAGGGGTCGCTTCGTATAAGAGCAGAGTAAGTACACTATGGTTTGGAATTTCTCTCCATAACAAGGTAACAGTTACAATTGAATGAATTGTATAATTGGGCATACACTGTATTGGGAATTTCATATTCTAAAGTTCAAGTTTATTTGGATTTCAAAATTATATTCTATTGTGGTTGTGGTTAATGGATTACATTGGTTTGAGAGAGTTTGTCTAGAAACAGAGTATATACTTACTGCTTGTGCAAGAATTGGAAAATTTTTGTTTGATTTATGTCAAGTTTGGGGGTAACTAAGTTTGTTGTGGGTTTAAGTATTTTGACCGAATATCTATGGCTTCAAAACGACAACGTGATGAATCTTCAAGTTCTCAAGCCTGTACTGAGTCTATTGACTTTGACGCTAGTCGATTTGTTTCCGCTGAGGCTGAGGAATTTTATCAGTGAGTATTATTTGGGAAAACTTTTGTATTGGAACGCGGGATCAAGCCAGATCCTAGGCTGGATGGGCAGATGATGATTATGACTCGGGCTATGGGCTGGCTACTATTCGTTGAACCTCCTTTGGCAGCCCCAATATCGATAGTGCAAGAGTTTCATGCCAATGCAAAAATCACTAAGGATGGCACTACTTTTGTGAGGGGTCAACAAGTTTCCTATACTAAAGAAAGTATCAATTCATTGTACCATTTGCCTATTGTTCAACCCAACGATCCAGATTGGTTATACTCTACAAGATGGGACACAGAGTTCGATAGTATCATGAATACCTTGTGCAAGCTAGGTACGGTGTGGACTACTAAGCAGGGAACGGATCAGAAGTTGCATTTTCCACACACGGCGTTGAGTTGCTATGGGAAGGCATGGTACAGTTTCATTTTGCCAATCTGATTCCAACACGGCATCAGAATGATGTGACCAAGGATCGAGCGATCTTGCTATATGGGATTGTGAAGGGAAGAAAAATAGATGTTGGGCATGTAATTAATCAGTCTATTCTCCGGTATTTGCAAGGCGGTACTTCAGGAGGGATCCCTCATGCATCTGTGATATCTCGTGTATGCATTGTTGCTGAGGTGCAGTGGGATGATGGCGAGCCAATGCAGCTTCCTATGAACACTATTGACCATACTACGATTGAAAAGTACAAGGTTTGGACTGGCGCTCCTTCTCATTCCCGTGGGGTAGGATTTCTCTTGGCGGATCAAAGTGAGAGTGAAGAGGCATCCGATCAGCCGATGGTCGATCCTGAGCAGCCGTTGAATGTATCTCAGGCTAGGTTGGACCGAATATAGAGGCGCATGTATCGGCAGAAGGATGTTATTCACACCAGCATGACTGAGCTTCGATCCTTCTCGACGCAGCTTTCTGATAGTTTTTCTCAAGCTTTTTCTCAATTGGGCGTCCAGGTCCAATTCCCAACGTTTAGTGCTGCCCCAGCATACCCTCCCCCGGACACACCTTCAGATGATGATGGGGAGGCCGCAGACGATGCTGCCTCGAATTAGGGGAGTCTTCTTTCCGTTCCTTTTTATTGTTTTTCCAATGAGGGCATTGTTTGTCGTAAGTTTGGGGGGGGGGTTTGTGGTTATTTATCTGTTTTTATTTAAGCATGATAGTTAGTTTAATGCATCATATTTGTCGGCATATTGGCATTTAGTTAGTTATAGTTAGTGCTTTATTATACTTGTTTGCATCGCATTGGCTGTATATTGTGGGCATTTAGTTTGTTTTCATGAATTCAATTGATAGGCTAGTTTGGGCTTGACTCGGCCAATGATGAGATTAGTTTTAATTGTTAATTTGGACAGTGTTGATAGTCATTATGTTTGTTGTAATTTCAATCATAAGGATAGTTATGTTTGTCTGAATCTTGAGTTACCGGATAGCACGCGAGATTTGATTGGTTTAATTAATGTAGTTCAAAGGGTTGCATAATTGACTTTTAAATGAGAATGTTTGGGGTAAAATAAAAAAACACAGTGAATTGACAATGAAGGTTGAGATGAGGTAAAAAGCTGAAGTTTGGGGGTATCCAAGGGGTGTAGAAAAAAAAAGAATAAATGCATTGACTAGTTGGGTTCTATGGCCTTGGTGACTCGGGTAATTAGATCCTTAAGGGTGTCTTAACACCTAGCGCCCTAAAGCCGACTGGTTTGGGAGTCACTGATTGAAAGCTCGTTACATGGGTGACTTTGAAAAGCCTAAGAGAGCCTGGCATTGCACAGTCGAGCATAAATACGAGATGGAGCGTAAAACGCACTCGTAAAAGAATAAGGATAGAAATTAACCTTGTAAGAACCCTCTGTTAGGTTTGTATATGACGCGAACATGCAATCAAATTACATAAATAAAGCTGAAGCGCGATAAAATCAGATTTTAAAATTTAATACAAACCATCACCATGATCAATCTATGTGCTCAATTAACGACATAAACGAAAGAGAAAGAGAATAAGAATTATACCCTTGTATATCAAAGCTTCCTCGGGTATAAGTTCAACTCCTAGTCCTTCGCGTTCTCCTCGAATTCCACCGATTAGATTCCTTCCTTTGATCAACGTTAGCCAGCCAAGTGTTTGGCCTCTAGAGGTGATCCACCAAGGAAGAATAGGTAATCAAGAAGTTGGGTGTTAGCAAAACCCTTGTTTCTATCTCTATAGAAATTGTAAATACTCTCCACAATCTAATGCAAGAGTGTGTAACCCTAATCTATGATAAGACTCTTCTTATTTATAGATGTAGGAATAACCCTTCCCTAAACTATTTAGGATTAGGGTTTCTGTTATAATTAAACTCATTTAATTAATTATGCTCCTAATCCAATTAGGAATTCATGTGAGAGTACTTCTATTAATTAATTTATATTTAATATTTTCAAAATATTAAATAATAAATATTAAGCTATTTAATTTATTCTATCTCCATAGATTAAATTAAATACACTTAACTTATTATTACAATTATGTCATTTACTTCTTAAATAAATATTTTTCTTTTGCGGTGTGACCCTTTAAGTTCTCCATATTAAACCGGTTGTGAATAAATCAATTAGAACAATTCTATTCTTATTTAAATAAATATATTAAACTATTTAATTTATTTAAATAAATAATATTTATTCTACAATAAGGGTAAGCCCCCTAAGTGATCAACGACTTTCCAGATAATATAGATTTCAACATTAATCACAAAAGAATCTTTCAGTAAATAGTTACCGTACAATTCAATCCTTCTACCATACAATGTCCCAATTAAATATAAGACATGGATTTACTGTCAAGTCATATTTTATTTAATTATATGTATTTCGATTCCCAAATGCACAACTCTAAATAATACAAATTAGAAACTCCTTTCTAATTTCATTCTGCCTTGGCCAAGGACTACCAAGTTATCATTTATCGAATCACATAGGACATTGACATCTTTTACTAGACATGGTAGATTCTTTGTTGATCATTCACCTATCTCTATGTACAACTAATTATACCCAATCATACCCTTTGATATACCCAAAAGGTCTTAAGGGACATGTCAAAGTATAACTCATCATACACAAGATACTATGATGATCTCAAGTCCAAGGATCACTTGTACTACTATCACTAGAGGAATTCCTATTGACAGGCGAGTAAAACTCCATTAGGTATTCCTTAGCGAGCCACGTTCAGTGAACTTATTCTCTAATAAGCACCTACATACTTGCTTTAGTGTCTCCACACAAATGATTATGAGATTAATTATCCTCTTCATAAGAGCAAGCAACGTATGTACTAATCTATCCGGATTCACTAATCCCATTTTTAGTAATCCATTAATTCGGAACGATTTTAGTTTGTGAGCTATCTAGAATTTAGATCTCATTAGCATGATCACCATCATGATTCTAAAAGCATTGCTCAAAACTATGGGTTTATCACATTCAATATAACAGCATCATGTAGATAAAGTAAAATGCCTTTAATAAACGAATAAGATTGCAAAGTATATACTACATCATATCAAATATGATTGGCTTGTATGCATACTACTTTCAATCTCCCACTTGCACTAAAGACAATCGTCATGATATCTAATACCCTTCTTCTCTAAGTGACGATCATCCTGCTGTTTGGATAAAGCTTCAGTAAATGGATATGCAATGTTATTCTTGAGAGTCCCCTATCTCTATAGTGACTTTTCCTCTTTCAATGATTCCACTAATCAAATGAAAGTGCCGCAACACATGTTTGAATCCAAGATGAGACTTAGGAACTATTCCTAGTTTTGTAATTAACTTTTTTATCCAAACAATCAACTTGCAACTTCATTTATAGCTATATACTTTGTCTTTGTCACTAAACCAATAACTCTTTGTTGTTTGGAACTTTTCCAATTCATTGCACCACCTTTCAAGGTAACGATTTACCTTAAAGTGGATTTGTTATCGTCTTGGTCAGTTTGAAAAACTTGAGTCTGTTTAGCCCTCTAGTTTTAATTCAGACCTACCATGAATCATGATCACATCTTCAGTACCGGTTAAGTACCTAAAGATGTTTATCACTATCTTACAGTGATCATCTCCAGAATATGACTGATCAACATCAAGCCTTGTATATTCATTGCATACATGATAGTAACTCATACGATCTCTCTTTCAATTGGGGACAATTTTAGAGAGATACACTCCATGGCTCATCATCATGAGACCTCTCTTAGAGTTTGTCATGCTAAACGCCTTTAGCATCAAATGAATATACGTTCCTTGGGTCAAGCCGAACATCCTTTTAAATCTATTTATATAGATTTATATCCCCAATTTATAGGATGTTCCTCCCAAGTCATTCATGGAGGAATGTTTAGACAATTTTATCTTTACTGATTGTAGCATTGGTGTGTCATTCCTTATCAGTAGTATATCAACATATAATACTAGGAATGTCACAGTACTCCCACTGACCCTTTTGTACACACTAGGTTCATTCTCGTTTTTGATAAAATCAAACTCTTTTGATTGTCTCATCAAAACAAATGTTCCATCTTAGAAAAGTTTGCTTCAATCCATAAATGGATCATTTTAGCTTAAAACGTGATTTGCTTCAACCTTTGAAACAAATTCCTCTGGCTGTATCGTACATACATTCTCCTCAATTCTTCATTGAGGAAGGGCGTCTCCACATCCATTTTGCCAGATTTCGTAATAAGCTGCAATCACAAGGAAAATCCAAATGGACTTGAGCATTACCTGGTAATAAGGTTTTATCACACTCAACTCCTTAACTTGAAAAACCTTTTAAACAGGTCTGGTCTTATAGGTCTCCACCTTGCCATTTGCCTCAGTCTTTTTCTTAAAGACCCATATTCACACTCCAGGCACTATGCCCTTTTGTGGAGTAACTAGAGTCTATACTTGGTTCTCATACATGGAGTCCATTTCGGATTTCATGGCTATCTGCCATTTCTCTGAGTGTCCACTACTTATAGCCTCTTCGTAAGTCAATGGATCATCATCATCTATGATGCGTACCTCGTCATCATCCTCTATGATGAATCCATACCTTTCAAGTATCTTCGGTACTCTTCCAGATTTACGAATAGGTAGTGGTATAGTAGGTTCTTCTACTTGGTCAGGTACCTGACTTTGATCCGTAGTATGTTGTGGTTCTTGAACTTCTTCAAGATATATCTTACTCCCACTAACCCCTTCAAGGATAAACTCCTTTTCCAAGAAGGTAGCGTGTTTCGCAACAAACACCTTTTGATCAGTAGGATGATAGAAATAATATCCTAAACTTTCTTTAGGATATCCCACAAATCTACACTTATCGGATCTAGTGTTCAGCTTATCATGCTCAAACCTTTTGACATAAGCTGGACAACCCCAAGTCTTAACATGCTTAAGACTAGGTTTCCTCCCTGTCCATATCTCATATGGGGTCTTTCGGACGGATTTGGTAGGTACTTTGTTAAGTAGGTATGCAGCCGTTTCTAGGGCATAACCCCAGAAGGATATTGGAAGGTCAGTAAAACTCATTTTGGAACGAACCATGTCCAACATTGTTCGATTTCTCCTTTCAGATACACCATTCAACTGTGGCGTTCCTGGTAGAGTGCATTATGAGATTATATCATTTTCTTTGAGACAATTGAGAAACTCATTGGGCAAGTATTCCCCTCCTCGATCCGATCGAAGAATCTTAATACTCTTACCAGTTTGCTTCTCTACTTCACTTCTGAATTCTTTGAACTTTTTAAATGATTCAGATTTGTATTTCATTAAATACACATATCCAAATCTAGAATGATCATCAGTGAAAGTAATAAAATAAGAATACCCTCCTCGTGCATTCGTTGTCATAGGTCCACATATGTCTGTGTGTACTAACGCTAACAACTCTGTAACTCTTTCTCCTTTTCCACTAAAAGGAGATTTAGTCATCTTACCCATGAGACAAGATTCACAAGTTGGATATGATTCGTAATCAGATAGCTCTAAAAGCCCATCTTTATGCAACTTGGTTAATCTTGTTTCATTGATATGACCGAGTCTACAGTGCCACATAAAGGTATAATTAACATCATCTCTTTTTGTTTTCTTAGTTTGTTCAATTTGAAGTATATTTTCATGCAAGTCAAGTATGTAAAGTCCATTCAGTAGGTTCCCAACACCATATAAAATATTTTTATTATAAATAGAACATCTGTTGTTCTTTATTATAATATCAAAACCATCCATATCTAATACAGAAATTGAAATAATGTTTCTAATGAGTGTTGGAACGTAATAACAATTATTTAAACTAATGAACTTGCCCGAAGGCAGTGCTAAACAATAAGTCCTTACAGCTAATGCAGCAACCTTTGCTCCATTTCCCACTCGTAGGACGACTTCATCCTTGTTCAGCTTTTTACTTCTGCTTAGTCCCTACATATTATTACATATGTGAGAACTACAGCCGGTATCCAATACCCAAGTAGAATTTTGACTTTCAGCAAAATTAATTTCAATAATGAACAAACCTAGATCGGAAGTCGAAGCTTCTCCAAGCTTCTTCTGGTCCGCAAGATACTCCTTGCGGTTCCTCTTCCAATGTCCCGGCTTATTGCAATGGTAGCAAATTCCTTTACTATCTGGATCAGGTTTCTTTTTATCCTTTCTCTTTGCCTTGCCCTTAGCCTTCTTGTTTTTCTTTCTTTTAGAAGATACCTTGGGCCTCTTCCTTTTCTTGGAAGAATCATCCACTAGTAAGGCTTAGTTCTTGTTGGATGAGAAGTGACCTTCAACAATTTTTAGCATGTTAAATAACTCAGGCAAGCTGACGTCCAACTTATTCATGTGAAAATTCACAACAAATTGTGAGAAGGTGTCCGGGAGTGACTGCAAGATCAAATCTTGACTTAACTCCCCATCCATCACGAACCCTAGCTGTCCAAGTTGTTCAATTAGATTGGTCATCTTAAGGACATGAGTCTCAACAGCAGTGCCCTCGGTCATACGAGATTGGAAGAGCTCTTTAGATATCTGATATCTAGCAGTCCTACTTTGCTCACCATACAACTCTTTGAGGTGCAACAATATAGTAGGAGCATCCATAGTTTCATGCTGACGCTGAAGCTCGTTACTCATAGATGCGAGCATGATGCATTGAGCCAGGATTGCATCATCTTGCCACTTTCTGAAAGTAGCAATCTCTTCCTCAGAGGCTATTTCTGCAACACTTGCAGGGACTGGCGAATTTAAGACATAAGAAATCTTTTCAGCAGTGAGAACAATTCTCCGATTCCTTAACCAGTCCGTGTAATTTGGTCCGGTCAACTTGTTAGCATCAAGTATGCTACACAGTGATAGTGAGTTTGACATTTTTAAATTCTGCATGTGAAAATAGACAACATTTTAGCATTCATTCATTTAATTAATTACCAAAATAAATTAGGTCTTTATTTAAATTGGTATCTCCCACTATTTTCATCAAATTATATTACCCTCATTATATAGTTCGGCAAATCTAATTAAAGATTTGCTAGTGAGATTAAGGACCCCATTTCAAATGTATATAGTCTTGTGTGTGCACAACAAATTATATATAAATAAATAGGTAGATAACTATTGTCAATTACATCACTATGTAACTCCTTGTATTTTGCCTATTAAATTATAATGGTCAAGTGTGTGCACATCAGAACTAAAATAATCTAAGTTAAGTCCAACCTAGCACTTCCATATATGTGAAGAGAAAAAGACCGCCCTTGTGTGTGCACAATAAAGCAGTAATGTTCAATTCCTTAATAAGCATCAAATGTGGTAAAATAACATCTTAAATATTTAATACTCACCTTGTGTGTGCACAACAAACTTATATTAAATATTTAATACTCTATTGTTTTACCATGCTAGAAGGTGACGTTCGATATTCCTAATATCTTTGAATGCTTAGGACTTAATATTATTTTTTTGAGGGGTTTGTTATTATTAGTCTCATCTTGTTTAGCGCGCATGCACATATATATATATAAAATATGTGTCATATTATTTAACATGCGAGGCATGTTGTATAATATATATACTATATATATAGTAATCATGCACATATAGAATACTATATTCTACCCGGATTGATTATGGACTTTTATTCTAGTTTGGTTCACTAGAGCCACCAAGTGAACTAAAAGGTCAAACTTAGGGTGCAAGAATAAAATTTAAATATAACTATTACATTTAAACCTGGGCTCCATTACAAACGGGTCTTCATGCGCTCCTTGCTCCTTTGTCTCCAATTTTTCAAAATTAATTCTAACTAGTCCTATTACAAAACTATTTACAATAAATAGAAACTGTTAACTCTTTTTTTTAATCTTTCGCAAAAGAGCTCTAACTCATGCACGCATACATGCGTCAACAAGTAATATAGGGGAAGTAGAGTGTGACGCCCCCAAATTCGGGTTTCCAACTACTCGGATTCGGTCATCACGATCCAATACTACGTTCACCTCTAACAACATACATTGACTAAAATGCGGAATATAACAAACATATGTTGTTCATTAGAAAGGTGTTACTAGTCCCAAGATACAATAACCTCAAATACTTAACATAAATCTGTACCCCAAATAAATATTAGGGTTTAAATTACATTAATAATAATTAACTACACCTAAGATCAAATCAGCTACGTGAAGCCTATCACTTCATCTTTTCTTTACCCTTGCTCTTTCCTGACGTCTCGGGTTTAGCTGCAATGAAAGTCATGATATAGCAAGGATGAGCAACGAGTTTGCTCAGCAAGTTTAAAGTACAACAATAAAGGATATATCATGATGAAGGGAATATAGAAAGTGATTTCAATAATATAATTATCAGAAGCAAGAACAATAATTGCTTTTAGAACAATTGATAGTCAAGTAGACTTTGAACAATAACTTCCAAAGGAGTCAATAGCTAGTCGACCCTCTGGTTACTGGCTACAGAATAAGTACTTGAGGAAATCAACCTCGCGTAAGGTATGTATATGCATAACATTTAACTCTGCTGTTTGTACCTTATATACAGTACCTGAGGTATTTTCCTATAATAAAAGGGGTGTTCATTCAGTCTAAGAATCTTTACCATCGATTGGTTCGGATAGCTTTCATAAATTCTCACATACTTGACTGACCGAACAAGGGTTCAGACTTAATCATGAATAGTTCGTGAATTTCGGAACTTTAATAAATGTACAAATTCAAATGCACTGAATGCGAGTGTCAATAATATTGATGTGGAATAACTGTAAATTAATTAAACCACTTAAGCATTCTTGGAATAAAATTTCAAGCCACAGTACGATAGTAGCCTGCTCGAATGGAAAAAAACTTGCAACAAGTTTCGATATAAAGAACTTGCTTAATGTAAAAGTTGAGTAAGGTGAACTTGCCTGTTTGCTCAGCTACAACTACTCTTAGCTTTAATTAACTTGATGGGGAAGACCTACCATTAATAGAGTTGGCCTATCCATTAGTACTGAGTACAGTTATAAGATACGCTTACTAAGGCAATCGACTAATACATAAGTAAACCACACCAAACATGACGTTATTGTTGACCTTATTAAAATACCATTGAACTTAAGTTCATGATTTATTAACACTAAGTGTTATGCACATAATGAACCCGTGAACAATTTATCATTTGTTCGATATATAAGTTTAATTAACTTGAACCCATTTAATTATCATCTAATATTACTTAAATAGTAATTAAGTAATTATCTTGAGTTATTAGTTAATTATAAATAATAACTAGTTATGGTTACTTACTATTTAATTATCTATTATCTATTAAATAATAAGTAATTAAATTATAAATCTTTGATCAGTAATTAACATGAAGTAATGCTTAATTTATTCTTACACTCAAGATGCCTTTAATTATAAAGAAAATAATAATTAAATTAGTCATTACCTGTATTTATAAGTAATCAAGTAAACTTTATTCTTAGCTAGAAAAACAAATTTGTTATTCATCCCAATGAATAATACTAAAATATTTTAAAGGTTATTAGGTAATGAAATCACCCGATAATATTATTAAATTCTTTTAATAATATTTTAAGTGATAACTATTATTATTGAACAATTAATGTATTACTTGTACACATACCCAATTATTAATTTAAATAATCAATAAGTATTCATTATCTTTATTTATAATAATACTCATGCTTTATTATTATTATTATTATTTAATGTTAGTCAAATATTTATTATCTTTATTTATTATTTATTGATAAATAATAAATAATTATTTACTAACTTTATTCATACTTAATTATTATTTAATATTAATTAAATAATAATTAAATATTTATTATCTTTATTTATTACTTATTGATAAATAATAAATAATTATTTACTAACTTTATTCATACTTAATTATTATTTAATATTAATTAAATAATAATTAAATATTTATTATCTTTACTTATACTTAATTATTCTTTAAGATCAGATAATAATTAAATATTTATTACCTTTATTTATTATTTATGGATAAATAATAAATAATTATCATTTTAAATAATAGTTAATTAACTTCGTTTATCCTTAATTATTATTTAATAATAATTAATTGATTATAATCCTTATTTATCATTTATAAAATAATAAATAATTGTTTCTCTTCAACCAAGTAACAATTAATTACTATCTCTATTTATTATTTAAACATTAGATAATAAATAGTTATTTAGACTGTTGTTCTTACACTTAGTTTATCTTTACCATAAAATCAATTAATCGGTACCTTTATTAGTTATTATTAATTAAAGAATGAACACTTGAATAGCCTTTGTTCTTAGCTATTATTGATAAGTAGAGCTAATTAATTAGACGACCGCTTCTAGATAGTACCAAAATATTGTAAATGATACTAGATGTTTTATTAACATTTGAATTATCCCTTACTCTTATCAATTTCTGCTAACCATATTCTAAGGCCTAACCAGTATTACAAATCCTTAATAATAATTTTCACGGTCGATTAACATTGTTTACATTCTGGAAATATTTTCGTTACTAGCTATAATTATCAATTGACTAAAAATGGTTTAACTAGTTCTTGTTATCAGTGATACTTATAATGACAACTTAACATTAAGTAATCGTGATGAACATTTAAGAGAAACAACTGCAGAATCTCTAATAGTTGGAAGTCACAAACAAAACCCCCCGTCTGTCGACTGTTGCCCGCCCAGCCCTCAGCACCAAGGTGCCAAGGCGCGGCTGCCGCCGCACTGCACATGGGCGATTACTCACAAGTCTGGGCCTCACCAACCGCCCCTTTCCAGCAGCAGTTGCACAACAAACATACACAGGCACATAATATAACAAATCGTGAAATTTATACAAGCTGCACGGACTGCTTAATTCACAAAATTTACACAACCAATTAATCACAAACTGGTTCCTACAGACATTACAACAAGCAGTTGGTGGGCGACCTAAATTTCGACCTTAGCCTATTTACATTACTAATTCACGCAGCCTGAACCTCTTAGGGTTCTTTATTACAAAGTATTTCAACCAACAACCACAACCAACCAATAACACAGAAATAAAGAAAACGAAAAGAAAATTGAAACATCACGGCAGCTAGGTTATACCTTAAGGCTGTTCGGCTTGTCGTCCTTCTTCTTCTTCCAAAATAATTGACGAACTCGGGCATACACCTCCCAGCGGTTGATTTCCTCCGTTCTATCCTCTCTGTGATTTTTCTCTCTTTAATTTGGAGTTCACAATATCGGCAGTGTTGCTAGTGGTTTGGGGGCCTCAATTTATAGTCAATTGTTTACCCAATTAGCTGGGTATTACCTAAATCGTTCAATCAAGGTCCAACGGTAGGAGGGAGTAGCGACCGATCGTTCACATCAGCCCCATCAACACCTAGCTAGCTTCGACCGGCACCCTCGAGCCGCGCGTTCCCATCAATCATTCGCCGCGCCTAAATCCGTTGGTCCGATCGATAGACGCTCGGTCGCCCGTGCCCTTGCTGGTTTTGCCCGCCTCGATTCTTGGATGGCCACCGGTCACTGCTCCGTTTTTCACCTATGCCGTCGGTCGTCGCACGCTGGCCCACTCCTGTCGCATCACTTTTCCCTTCCAATTTCTCCGTCCAACTGAGAGGCTAGGTTTCTAGGGCTTACAGTTCTTCTTTTTGCTCGGTTTGTCTGAGGTGAGAGTTGTGAGTTGTAGGCTCGGCTGAAACCCCTCAATTTGGTATGCCAATTGAGTTTTCCCCAATTCTTAGCAACCGACCCAACCCGATCGGAACTAAAATGGTTTTAAGGAAATGGGCACAGCCCAATCGATTTAATTAGTAAGGAGTTACCCACTCGGTCGGCCCAACAAGGAAATAAAGGGAAATAAAAAGGAAAAGATGGGTTCGGCCCAATAGGAAATAAAATGGGAATTTGGGCAGCTAAAATAAAAAGAAAAATAGTCCAACTTGTTTATTAAAATTAATAACACCATGCTTCCAATATTTAAATTAAATAACTAATTAAAATACTTGATTATTTAAAATATTCGTTTCAATAATAATTTCTCGTTCGAATTATTTACATCCGAAAATAGTAAAATGAAATTATTTATTAATTTCTCCCAATCTTCTTGCAAATAAATTCTTAGGGTTAACTCATTATTTTATTCGAACCATCAGTGAGTCCCTTTAATGCAAGGAAATTTATTGGACCGTATAATTATATAATTAAATAATAATAGCTACCTGAATCAAATTAGGTCCGAAAAATTATATAAAAATGAATTTTATATCAAAATAATTAGATACAAAGTTTAAAATTCCTGGACATTACATAGAGTATCGTCCCTGTGACACCCCCAAATCTAGGTACTTCAACTCCATAGATTTGGTGTTCACTATAGCATACATTCATTACTAACTACCCATGATTAAGATAATATAATCAAACTGAATAAAACATCTTCCCACATAAGGGGTTACATCTCCAATCTCTTAATCAAACAAATCCTAGGTTATCTAACCTCTATTACATCAATGCGGAATAAAAACATAAAATTAAATAAGTTTTGTTACAAGTAAACACTCAATGGATAACAGGTCTGTCGCTATTTCGGCATCTTGCCCCTGCCTTTGCTCGTGGACGGCTCGTCCGATTTCTCTGCCTTAGCTGCAATTGTTTGCTCATTAGTGCAAGAGTGAGCAAACAATTGCCCACAAGTGTGATAACAATAACAATTGAATAACCAATGAAGTAGATTTCAACTGAGGTATAATAGTTTTTCTGAATTCAATCAATAACTAGTCATGATCAGAAAACTCAATAGAAAGCTTAGCTCAAGAACTGAATATGGATTAAGGATTAAAAGTGTATCTGAGGGTCACAAGACCTCGAACTATGTCCTAGGTTATCAAGTATTTCTACCAACCTTTAACAGTCTTATAGACTATGGACCATCCATCTCGTACTCAGGGGGATCAGCCCTTTGTACAATATATTGTGCACAAACATTTTAACGCCGTCGCGTAATTAATCCCCTATATTAGGGTTGTTCATTTCAGTTTAGCACCAGAATCCGTAAAAAAAGGAACTTGGTTTGGAACAATTTTTTAAAAAAAAATATTCTCAGTCTTTAGAACGCTCATCAACTAAGGACTAGTTGAATCAATAAGGGTTTGCTAGTCTCTAAACATTTGATTCATCAATAGAGTTTGTACAATAGAAATTTTGTTCAAAGTTTGAATAACGATCAATGATCGAACAACAAATGGCCGAAGTAAATATAAACACTTGCCATGATAACTACCTTGCTCGAACAATAATAAGCTAAGGTTACTAAGCTTTCTCAATGAAAGTAAACTTGCTTTAAAGGAAATAACAAGTTTAAGGAAGAAAACTTGCCTTGTGCGCGGATTACAAATTAAATAATTCACGTTCTTTAATCGACCTATACATTTCGATTATAAAATGGTAACAATAATTAGTTATAGAATAACATACACTGTAGGATTCAATCTCATCTTATTTCATTATAACATCTCGATTGTCATTCGATAATTATTAAGTACTGGCTTAGCAACCATCGTGGTGTCTTATAAGTCGCTTTATACCTTAATATAAATTTTAAACTTGTTTATAGCATCATAGTAAAATCACAAAGAAAATAAAATAAAATAAAATAAAATTTCAGTACTGTTCCTTCGCCGGGGCGAGGATTTACTGAACAAAAAGCTCGCCGGGGCGAGGTTTTCCTTAACAAAATTCTCGCCGGGGCGAGACTTCGCCGGGGCGAAGATTTACAGTTCATTTTTCTCGCCGGGGCGAGAGACTCGGCAGTCACCCCCTACAGTTCGCGAACCAGTGAAAACTTAGGCCAAAATTTTCCAAATTCTACCATCCAATACATAATTTAAACACACCCAAACGTCATACATGTTATAAAACAATTACCCAACATGTATCTAAACATTATAACCATTATAATACACATAACCAACCAAATTGAACCAAAAATTTTCTGTTTAAACCAAATATTCATGTTTTAGCCATTTTAATAAAATTAACCACTGTAAACTCATCTTTCAACCATTTTAATCCATTCCACTTGCATTCTTTTCATTTTACATTATATAATCATAATCAAATGTCAATTTACCGGTTAATAACCAAATTGAATATCAATTTTCATACATATATGCCATACATGAAATAAAACTCTGTAAAACCCAAAATTCTATTCTAGACATGCTTTCATGGACTAAATCTTTCAAATTAGCTTATAAACACCATATAATCAACTAATGCATGCTTACCAACAAGTATATCAAATAATTCATGTATTTTAGCAATTGAATTCATATACAGGAACTAAAACTATATACAGTAAAGTAAAACAAAGAGGAAAAGGAATTATACCTTCTATTGTTTTAAGAACTTGGTGAATTCTCTTCAATCACAAGCTCTTTTCTCAATTTCTCTCTACTTTTGCTCTCTCTTTTCTCTGAACTCTCAAGCTCTGTTTTCTTTTCTTCTTCTTTTTTAAACTGATGAACATGATGAACCTTTAACGTACTTTTAAATTTATCAGTTTAAGAAAATAAAAGGTTAGGCCTTGTTTGGCAAACAAGTAAAAATAATGGAATTCCAAAGGCTAGGTTTTGTTTGGTTGAGCCAAAGAAAATAATCCATTTTTTTCCAACCAAAGGTCGTAAGGCCATGTTTGTTAATCATAAATAAAACCCTTTACATTTATTTTAATAAATCATTATATTATATAGTTTTAATTGTCACACTTTTAATTTGATTAAACTTAGTATTAAATAAATTCAATTAAACCTTTCTAGATCAATTAACAATTCTATTTAACCAATTACAACAACACCAAATAAATTACCCTACTCAAATAAATCCTTTATTCAAATAAATCATTTAATCATCTAATTTAATTATTAAATTAAATTAGAATAATCACATCAAATCACAATTGAATAACATTTAACATAAATTCTCTCACCATAACTTTTTATACTATTTTTTTTACTCAATAAATAAATTAATAAAAATATTTATATAACTCAATAAATATTTTTATTTATTCACAAAAATCGCATTTGTTACAACCTTCCCTCCTTAAAAGGATTCTGTCCCCAGAATCACAACGCAATAAATTCGTCTGTTACATTCTCCCCTCCTTGCAAAGATTCTGTCCCTAGAATCACGATACAAAGATTAAACAAATAATTGAGGATAACTCTACATCATTTTCTCTTCGAGTTCCCACGTAGCTTCTTCAGCACTGTGGTTCTTCCAGATTACCTTAACAGAAGGTATTACTTTATTTCTGAGAACCTGCTCTTTCCTGTCTACTATCTGTACAGGTATCTCTTCATAGGATAAATCTTTCTCAAACTGTATTGGTTCATATTCTATTACAAGTTTATAATCAGGCTTATACGGTCGTAACACCGATACGTGAAAAACATTGTGAATGTGATCTAACTCGGGAGGTAAAGCTACCTCATAAACTACCTCACCCACTCGTTTCAGCACTTCGAAGGGTCCAATAAACCGCGGACTGAGTTTACCCTTTTTACCAAATTTGATTTTTCCTTTCTAGGGAGATACTTTGAGAAACACAAAACTTCCGACTTCAAATTCACGATTTTGACGATGTTGATCCGCATATTTCTTCTGCCTGTCTTGAGCAGCTAACAATCTGGCTCTTATCACCTTGACAATTTCAGCAGTTTGTTGTACCAGTTCGGGTCCCAATAGTCGACGTTCTCCAACCTCATCCCAACATAACGGAGTTCTGCACTTCCTTCCGTACAATGCTTCATAGGGCGGCATGCCGATACTTGCGTGATGACTATTGTTATACGCAAACTCGACCAGAGGTAAATGATCATCCCAATTGCCTTTAAAAACCATGACGCACGCCCTTAACATATCTTCTAACGTTTGAATCGTTCTTTCACTCTGACCATCGGTTTGAGGATGATACGCAGTACTCATTCTCAATTGCGTCCCCAAACAAGTTTGCAAACTCCTCCAAAATTTTGATGTGAAACGTGGATCTCTGTCTGACACAATTGATACTGGAACACCATGCCTCGAAATAATCTCCTTGACGTATAATTTAGCTAGTTGATCCAAGGTGAATCTGATTTTGATCGGCAAGAAATGCGCTGATTTTGTCAATCTATCCACTATAACCCATATTGCGTCATAACCCTTTTGAGTAGTTGGAAGCCCTACCACAAAATCCATCGTGATATGCTCCCACTTCCATTCTGGTATCTCCAAGGGCTGTAACAAACCACTTGGTCGTTGATGCCCTGCTTTGACTCTCTGACAAGTGAGACACTTCGCAACACACTCAGCAACCTCTCTTTTCATGTTTGGCCACCAAAAATGTTGGCGAAGATCCTGATACATCTTTGTACTTCTCGGGTGTATCGAAAATCTTGAGCTATGAGCTTCGTTCAAAATCTCTTTTCTGATCTCTAGCACTGACGGAACCCAATTCTGCCTTCAAATCTCGGCAAGCCTTCGGTGTCGATTTTGTATTTGAGTTCTTCTTCCTCAAGCACTCTTTTCCGTATCTTAACACATTCCTCATCCTGAAGTTGTGCTTCCTTCACTTTTTCCACCAAAGTTGGTTGGGTTTCCATCTGGAATAATTTTTGATTAGGCTCTGCCAGACCCTTCACCTCTAACTCCAATTTAGCCATTTCCGCTACAAGCTTCTCCTGAGCAGTTAACAAAAATAGTTTTTCCCGACCTTTTCTACTTATAGCGTCGGCAACCACATTAGCCTTCCCCGGATGGTATAGAATTTCACAATCATAGTCTTTGATCAATTCTATCCATCTCCTCTGCCGCATGTTTAAATCTTTCTATGTGAAAATATACTTCAGACTTTTATGGTCTGTATATATTTCACACTTCTCCCCATAGAGATAGTGCCTCCAGATTTTCAAAGCAAACACCACGGCTGCTAACTCCAAATCATGGGTCGAATACCCTTTTTCATAGTCTTTTAGTTGGCGCGATGCATATGCAATAACCTTACCGTTTTGCATCAGCACACAACCAAGTCCTTTATGCGATGCGTCGCTATATACCACAAAATTTCCTGTATCATCTGGCAAAGACAACACATGTGCCGAACTTAGTCTCTTCTTTAGTTCTTGGAAACTCTCTTCGCACTTCTCCGTCCAAACGAACTTCACTGATTTTCTTATTAAATTCCTCAACGGAGTGGCGATCCTGGAGAAGTCTTGAATAAAACGCCTGTAATAACCTGCCAAATCTAGGAAACTCCTCACTTCTGACGGTGTTTTCGGCTGATCCCAGTTCATCACAGCTTCCACTTTTGCTGGATCCACCGAAATCCCATCTTTATCGATAACATGCCCAAGGAATTGAACACGCTCCAACCAAAATTCGCACTTTGAAAATTTTGCATACAATTTCTCTTTCCTTAACGCCTCCAATGTCACCCTCAAATGCTCCACGTGTTCTTCCTGAGTTTTGGAGTAAACCAAAATGTCGTCTATGAATACCACTACAAACTTATCCAGAAATGGTTTAAACACCCTATTCATTAAGTCCATGAATGTTGCAGGCGCATTCGCTAAACCAAATGACATGACCAAAAACTCATAGTGGCCATATCTAGTTCGAAATGCCGTCTTTGATATGTCTTCCTTTCTCACCTTTAACTGATGGTACCCACTTCGCAGATCTATCTTTGAAAAATATCTTGCTCCCTTCAATTGGTCAAACAGGTCATCGATCCTTGGCAACGGATACTTGTTTTTAATTGTGACCTTATTCAACTCTCTATAATCAATGCAAAGACGCATTGATCCGTCCTTCTTCTTGACGAATAACACCGACGCTCCTCACGACGAAACGCTCGATTGAATATACTTTTTATCCAGCAACTCTTGCAACTGCACCATCAACTCCTTCATTTCTACCGGAGCCATTCGGTATGGGGCTTTTGATAAAGGGGCTGTACCCGGTGCTGAATTAATTACAAACTCAATTTCTCTATCTGGCGGTAATCCTGGCAAATCATCAGGAAACACGTCCGCAAAATCCCTAACTACCGGTATCTCCTCCAGCTTTGCACCCACCCTTCGGGTATCGACTATATAGGCTAGATATCCTACACATCCTTGTCTCAACATATTTCTGGCCTGCATCACCGTCAGATAACTCGTTTGTCTAGGTGACTTGCTGCCATAAAATACTACCTTCGACGGAGTCTTAAGATTCACACACTTCCTTTGACAGTCAATAACTGCCCCATGGTTGAACAACCAATCCATTCCCAAAATGACATCAAACTCCCCAAGACGAATTGGGATTAAGTTTACTGTTATCACATGACCCTTAATGTCTACCTGACAGTTTTTGTGGATAAACTTAACAGGAATCACTTCCCTATTCGCAATTTCTATATTCATAGGGTAATCTAATTCTTCCTGAGGTAACTCTAATTTTCTAGCAAAATCATCGGATATAAATGAACAAGTAGCACCCGAATCAAATAATTTGTAAGCATTTACACTATTGACCAGAATGATACCTGACACCACATCCTTTGACTGCACAGCATCCTGCACCGTCATGTTGAATGTTCGAGCGGTAGGTCGATTGGGCTGCGTCGGTCCTGTGATAGTCAGATTGCCACCACTGTTGTTCCCCTTTCCTGCACTAGCTCCACCTGTAGCTTTCTTAGGGCAATCCCGAGCAAAGTGATCCTTCGACCAGTAAAAAAAACATGCGCCCTTCTTCGGACTAGGGCAATTCGGTGCGATATGACCCTCCTGTCCGCAGTTAAAGCACACTCTTTTACCCTTCAAGCAAGCACCCACATGGCTCTTTCCGCAGTTACTGCATACCTCCACCTTCTTTTTCTGACTTCCCTGCTAGCTGCCACCAGAGTTACTATCACTCCACTTTCTCTTTTGATTGCTGCCACCCTGGCTAGCACTTGCTTTATTATCATTCTCACTCTTCTTTTTCTTCTGCTCTTGATTGTT
Source organism: Aralia elata (assembly GCA_034770075.1). Classification (NCBI taxonomy): domain Eukaryota; kingdom Viridiplantae; phylum Streptophyta; class Magnoliopsida; order Apiales; family Araliaceae; genus Aralia; species Aralia elata. Next base: position 68,586,464 of record CM068377.1, read on the forward strand.
TCTAGACAGAGCATCACTCCCTCCTTTAGCGATAATCGCCTTTTCTAACACTGCCGCAAATGAATTCAGTTGAAACATTGAAACTCGGCTATACAGCCAGGGCTTCAGTCCCTGCTCAAACCTTCTAGCCTTTCGCTCATCTGTGTTGACCTGATATGGCGCAAACCTCGCCAACTCATTGAATTTTGCAGTATACTCAAGTACCGTCATGGTACCTTACTTCAACTCTAGAAATTGCACCTCCATTTGATTTTGCGCGCTTGCCGGAAAATAGGTCTCGAAAAATGTTTCCTTAAATCGCTCCCACGGTATTATCCCTTGCCCGCCTCGGGTTTTATTAGCTTTCCATCAGTAACTTGCTTCTGATTTGAGCATAAATGTTGCAAATGCAGTCTTCTAGTCCTCGTTGACCCTAGCGACATCAAACATTTTCTCCATCTCCATGACCCAGGTTTGTGCCTCGATCAGATTCATAGTCCCTTGAAATTCTGGGGGTCCAACAGCCTTGAAATCTTTAAAGGTCGTGGCCTGAGCTTGGGGTTGATTCGCAAATGCTCCCATTAGCAGATTCACCAGCTGCTACATTGGATTAGCGTTGGCTTCTTCGTTGTTATTGGTCGATCCCTCAGGGGTCTGTTGACGGGTTTGCCTTCTTGGCGGCATTTTACTGTCAAGAATTCGCGCTATTAGATTATTACTCAATTACTTAAACATTTAAGTCTTAACTTAAACATTTATAAACCACACTTAACACATAGCACATCTGATAAACTTTCGCATTTTATTCATTTACTGCTTTAAAACATAATAAAAATAACGTCATAGTTATTTACATCAAATCATCTATCCTGAAATCATAAGGTTCCAAGACTACATCATTATTCTATCCCATTATATAAAACTGGGATTTACAACTTATTAATCTTTATAGATTTTCATACTAGCACCTCTAATCCCAATCTATGATGACATCTCACGGCGCACAGCTTCCTCGCGTTCCTGCTCCATAATACGAGTCACCATCCTTCGACCCATTATATTTGGATGACGATGAACTCGATCCTGAGCTCTATCTACTGTGGTGTGAAAAATATACTCCATCTCATTAATCTTGGCCTTCTTTGACCGCACTTCACATTCAACACGATCTGTGCGATTAGCCTCCCTCAGCCAAGCGTTTTCAGCTCTAACCCGCTTAGCTGACTCCTCTTTCAATTCTTCTCGTACAATTTCGTTTCTAGCCAATAACTGTCCTCGTCTGTACTCAGACTGAGCTAGTCTCTGCTCGACCTCCGCAAGACATGATGATAAGTCCTGAATCTCGACATCCTTCTGCTCTAGAGCGGCTTGACGTTCCACAACATATTCTCCTACCTCCTCCTTTTCGCTCTCAACATGAACCAGCTTCCACTCCACGTCCCCAAGACATATATCTAGCTCCTCAATCTCACTGTTCTTCTGCTCCAAGACAGTCTGTCGCTCAGCCAGCTGCCTCTCTAACTCCTCCACTCTATCTTGCAACTCTATGTTGCGATCATACACCTGCTCGTACATCTGAACACCTAAGAAAGTTAGTGGTATCTCCCTAGGGTCTTCTTCCTCCTCCTCAACCTCTTCCGGATCCTCCTCAGGATCAGTCTTAGGCTCGTACTCGGGACCTGCAACTGTGATCAATGGGGATGGCTCCCTCTGCACCAGCTGCTCCCGAACTACATGAATATCCCGGGGCTCCTCCTCCCTAGCCCGGTTGGGTTCTCCTCTATCAGTCATCCTGACAACAAAATTTTAAGTTTTAATTACTACTCGATAATACTCGCTAGCACATAAGTTTGTTATCAAATAAGCACATAACACATAATCATTTCATTGTCTTTTATGAATTTCCGTAATCCATTCCTTAGAACTCGATAAGAGTTTATTACCACTATATTTTCTATCTTCTAAAAGGCTACTACCCTAAGGTTTTTCCCACCTAAAGGTTCATAATCTATCAGCTCTGATACCAACCTGTGACACCCCCAAATCTGGGTACTTCAACTCCACAGATTTGGCGTTCACTATAGCATACATTCATTACTAACTACCCATGATTAAGATAATATAATCAAACTGAATAAAATATATTCCCACAGATGGGGTTACATCTCCAATCTCTTAATCAAACAAATCCCAGGTTATCTAACCTATATTACATCAATGCGGAATAAAAACATAAAATTAAATAAGTTTTGTTATAAGTAAACACTCAATGGATAACAGGTCTTTCGCTATTTCGGCATCTTGCCCCTGCCTTTGCTCGTGGACGGCTCGTCCGATTTCTCTGCCTTAGCTGCAATGTTTTAGTGCAAGAGTGAGCAAACAATTGCCCACAAGTGTGATAACAATAACAATTGAATAACCAATGAAGTAGATTTCAACTGAGGTATAATAGTTTTTCTGAATTCAATCAATAACTAGTCAAGATCTGAAAACTCAATAGAAAGCTTAGCTCAAGAACTGAATATGGATTCAGGATTAAAAGTGTATCTGAGGGTCACAAGACCTCGAACTATATCCTAGGTTATCAAGTATTTCTATCGCAACCTTTAACAGTCTTATAGACTATGGACCATCCATATCGTACTCAGGGGGATCATCCCTTTGTACAATGTATTGTGCACAAACATTTTAACACTGTCGCGTAATTAATCCCATATATTAGGGTTGTTCATCTTAGTTTAGCACCAGAATCTGTACCAAAAGGAACTTGGTTTGGAACAATTTTTTTTAAAAAAATATTCTCAGTCTTTAGAACGCTCATCAACTAAGGACTAGCTGAATCAATAAGGGTTTGCTAGTCTCTAAACATTTGATTCATCAATAGAGTTTGTACAATAGAAATTTTGTTCAAAGTTTGAATAACGATCAATGATCGAACAACAAATGGCTGAAGTAAATATAAACACTTGCCATGATAACTACCTTGCTCGAACAATAATAAGCTAAGGTTACTAAGCTTGCTCAATAAAAGTAAACTTGCTTTAAAGGAAATAACAAGTTTAAGGAAGAAAACTTGCCTCGTGCGCGAATTACAGATTAAATAATTCACGTTCTTTAATCGACCTATACATTTCGATTATAAAATGGTAACAATAATTAGTTACAGAATAACATACACTTTAGGATTCGATCTCATCTTATTTCATTATAACATCTCGATTGTCATTCGATAATCATTAAGTACTGGCTTAGCAACCATCGTGGTGTCTTATAAGTCGCTTTATACCTTAATATAAATTTTAAACTTGTTTATAGCATCATAGTAAAATCACAAAGAAAATAAAAAAAAATATAAAATTTCAGTACTGTTCCTTCGCCGGGGCGAGGATTTACTAAACAAAAAGCTCGTCGGGGCGAGGTTTTCCTTAACAAAATTCTCGCTGGGGCGAAGATTTACAGTTCATTTTTCTCGCCGGGGCGAGAGACTCGGCAGTCACCCCCTACAGTTCGCGAACCAGTGAAAACTTAGGCCAAAATTTTCCAAATTCTACCATCCAATACATAATTTAAACACACCCAAACGTCATACATGTTATAAAACAATTACCCAACATGTATCTAAACATTCTAACCATTATAATACACATAACCAACCAAATTGAACCAAAAATTCTCTGTTTAAACCAAATATTCATGTTTTAGCCATTTTAATAAAATTAACCACTGTAAACTCATCTTTCAACCATTTTAATCCATTCCACTTGCATTCTTTTCATTTTACATTATATAATCATAATCAAATGTCAATTTACCGGTTAATAACCAAATTGAATATCAATTTTCATACATATATGCCATACATGGAATAAAACTCTGTAAAACCCAAAATTTTATTCTAGACATGCTTTCATGGACTAAATCTTTCAAATTAGCTTATAAACACCATATAATCAACTAATGCATGCTTACCAACAAGTATATCAAATAATTCATGTATTTTAGCAATTGAATTCATATACAGGAACTAAAACTATATACAGTAAAGTAAAACAAAGAGGAAAAGGAATTATACCTTCTATTGTTTTAAGAACTTGGTGAATTCTCTTCAATCACAAGCTCTTTTCTCAATTTCTCTCTACTTTTGCTCTCTCTTTTCTCTGAACTCTCAAGCTCTGTTTTCTTTTCTTCTTTTTTTTTAAACTGATGAACCTGATGAACCTTTAACGTACTTTTAAATTTATCAGTTTAAGAAAATAAAAGGTTAGGCCTTGTTTGGCAAACCAAGTAAAAATAATGGAATTCCAAAGGCTAGGTTTTGTTTGGTTGAGCCAAAGAAAATAATCCATTTTTTTTTCAACCAAAGGTCGTAAGGCCTTGTTGTTAATCAGAAATAAAACCCTTTCCATTTATTTTAATAAATCATTATATTATATAGTTTTAATTGTCACACTTTTAATTTGATTAATCTTATTATTAAATAAATTCAATTAAACCTTACTAGATCAATTAACAATTCTATTTAACCAATTACAACAACACCAAATAAATTACCCTACTCAAATAAATCCTTTATTCAAATAAATCATTTAATCATCAAATTTAATTATTAAATTAAATTAAAATAATCACATCAAATCACAATTGAATAACATTTAACATAAATTCCCTCACCATAACTTTATATACTATTTTTTTACTCAATAAATAAATTAATAAAAATATTTATATAACTCAATAAATATTTTTATTTATTCACAAAAATCGCATTCGTTACAGTCCCACAGAGAAAGTGATAAATCCAATTATAATGCATCAATTCTATCACTATATTTATTTGCCTAAACTAAAAGACTTGATTATGGTAACAAAAATTATGATAAAGTCAATTAACAACTAAAGATGCAAATAATAATGTAATATATCAAAATTAGAATTAATTGGATCCCAACTTCATTTAATAGTTCATCTAGTTCCACCATCATGCTAGAGAGTTCACATATCACAGAAAAATAGCCAAGGGCACTGATTTAGACATAACCATTTGTCAATGTATTATGACCTACTTACATAATATCCATAATCAATAGATACCATGTAATCATCACTATAACCAAAATCACTATATTTCTATGTGAAATTGCAATTATAATGATTTAAAGCACAAGCCCTTATTTTGACTCTTACGGTGAAACAGTATATTTCTATCTGATTCACGAAATATCAAGCTAACCAAATTAGCATCATATACACAAACTATCATGATTACAATCCATGCTCATATGTTATTTTTCAATTCCATACGAGCACTGAAAACGAATGGTGATCAAGCATTCATATATGCAAAACAACCATGATAGAAATTTCTTATGATATACAAAACAATTTAACACTCAAGCTTATAACTAGATTACATATTAAAATCCGTTAGAATCCCATAATGGAAATTAGTTCATGACTGAACCAAAAGCCATTATGGGATCAAAACAACACATGGAAAAATAAGCAAACAATTGAATAAAAAAGGAATAGAACGATCAAACCCAATTGTTGATTAAAAATCCAAAGTAAAGCTCAAACCCACATTAACATCTAGCAATCAAACGATAGTAATCCACAGTAAATTGAAAAATCTCTCTCTAGAAAGTAGAAGAATAATGAATGAATGTCTAATAGTTCCTATTGGAGTATCCTTTTCTCTCTCTGATTGATAAAACTTCAATCCTCTTCCTAATTGGCTCCCTTTTTTTTTCTCAATCAGCCGCACATCACCATCAAAAATCGTGCACTAGCGCCTCAGGCGCTACCTTAGTTCAATTCCTAGCGCTCTAGGCGCTAGGTCATGTCCCTGAATTTACCAAAATGCCACCAAGCCAAATTTTATCCTTTAAGCTCCAATTTGACTCTTTTTCCCCTCCAGCTCCATCCTACAATAAACAAACACAAAAAACGAATAAAACAATACTAAAAATACTTAAAGACCGCAATAATTAAGTCTAACAAGACCTGATTCGCAGGTATAAAACCCACTCATCAAATACCCCCAAACTTAACCAATTGCTTGTCCCCAAGCAATGCAATGACACCAACATGAAAAATACAAACTAACTATAACGCAAACGAATCAAATATCTAAAACAACATAGTAATCCATATCAGGCCTCAAATATCCATATCGACCCACTACCTAATGTAAAGCTCTCACTCAAACGGATTAGTCAAACCACGCTTGTCATTATTTATGTTGTGTGTGTGTGAATCAACTGTTGTCATCAATCATAACCCAAATTACTCACATAATCAACATCTTGGAAAGTAACTAAATTTTTACACATATCTATTAGTAAAACAACTAATCCGACTCATATAAACATTTAATTAGCCCAAAGGGGGTATTATGACATATTATTCTTTAGTATTACACGAGTGCGTATTACGCTCCATCTCGTTTCTCTTTTTTTCCTTCTTCTTTCTTTTTTTTTACTTGGCATGTGCAATGTCTAGGTTCCTTAGGTTTATCAAAACTACCCATATAACGAGCTTTCAACCAGCGACTCCCAAACCAGTTGGCTTTAGGGCACTAGGTATCAAGACACCCCTACAGATCTAATAACCCGAGTAGCAATGGCCACGAAACTAAACTATCCAAGAAAGTTTTTTTTTTTAGAACTCCCCCAAACTTATTTCTTGCTTACTAGAGCCTTCATAGACGTTTCACTGATGCTATCACTTTGTATTCCCAAGTTACTTACAAGACACAGATTATATAAGAATTTGAATCAAATTGATTAAACAGTTGACTAAATGCTTTCCTTGTTAACATGAAATTCAGACAAGCATATTCGACTTCCCCGTTCAAGTCATCACTTAACCCTATTTTCAATCATTAGCAATCTTGCACTTAACACTAGAATCTTATCATTGGCCCAAACTGGTTCCACGATGTCATTTATTACCTGATTCATGCAACAAAATGCTTGACACACCCTAAAATGCAATTATCATGCAACATGTACTCTACCAGACCATGACTAACTACCATAAATAAAGACAATGACATAAAACAATCTATATGCACAAAAACAGAAAACTAAATACCCCCCAAACTGAACTGAACAATGTCCTCATTGATAAATAATAAGAAATAAAAAACAGAGGAGTCCCCTGATGAAGCACTACTCGTCATCACTGCCATCGGCAACATCATCATCACCGTCATCGGCATCATCGACTTCAGGAGGTGATTCAGGTGGTGGGTAAATAGAGAGAGGGGGAGCTGATGGAAACTGAAATGGCCCTGCTGAGGGAGTCATCCGGCCAAACATATCTGCCAAAGTTGTAGAACAGGTGACGTTGTAAGCGTAAATCTTTGCTTGGTGTTGAGCAAGACGACTCTGCTGACGAGTCATGCGATCAAATCCCCTTTGAATCTGTGCTGTCACTAAGTCTATCCGTCTAGTATAGTGCCTTAGGTCTTGACGGACAGTCTCCACTAAATTGGGGGCCTGAGCCTGATCCTCAGCAGGTGGCTGATCCTGCGGCTGCTGTTGTGGTATAATAAAACCTAATCCCCTTGGGTGTGATTCAACCCCATCCCATACTTTGTACCGCACCATCACAACATGATCAATTGGAGATAATGGGGCCTGCATTGGCTCATCTTGTCCCCACTGTACCCCCGCGTGGCGGCATAACTCAGTAATCAATGATGGATGAGGCAACCCACCTGTAGTACTACCCTCAAGCCCGCGCACAATAGACTCATGTATCACGTCCCCAACATCTACCGTCTTTCCTTTGGTAATGCAAAACAATAAAGCCGCCCGCTGATTAATCACATCACTCATATGGCGGCACAACATCAACTTAGCACAAATAAAAGCATGCCACGCTTTTCCATATCTACTCAGCTTAGATGAAGGGAAGTGCACAACTTCCTGCTGGTCGGTCAATTTCCATTCCGTTCCTGGCTCACAAAGGGCTGCAATGATCTCAGTGTAATCCAAATCCTGCTGCATATATTTCGTATATCCATCACTATGGATCTTTTGCAACCCATAATACGCGTTGATTGCTTTTCGCCCCACATTTACTTCCTTACCACGAACCATCACCACATTCCCAATGGCTTCTTTAGCATTGGCATATAATTCCTTTACAATATTGACTGCGGCTGGCTCTGGTTGCGCTGTAAATACCATCTAGTTCCGAGTGCATATAATTTGAGCTACTTCCCCATCTGCGTGCTCATTAGGTAGCAAGACACGCTCAGGAATTAGGGACTTCCCTGATGACCAGTTTTTAAACCTTTAGTACGTTTGAGGGCTAACAAACTTCTTTTTATCATACTTAACAGCAGATGAGCCTGAGCTTTCTCCTCTATGTCTTTTAGGAGCCATGAATACCCACTAAGAAAGATCAAGACTCAAAATAATTCCCAAAACTTCTTTGGGGCAAACTGTCGAACACTTGGTAGGCAACACTTGAAAAACCCTTGTACAATATTTTCCCCAAACTTAGAGTAACCCAATCATACAACAATGTGATCTCCCACAATACTCTAACACATGGATATAAAAAAAATTTAGGCTTTAACCCAACCCCAATTGAGCCAACACAAACTCAATTGGGTTCACAATCAAAGTAGCTGAACCCAATAACTAGCAATACATAGCAAAGCAAATCAATCTCCAATTACATCAATGACCCACAAGTGAATTCTTACCGGTATTGTTCATTTGCACCACAAAACCTTACCCCCATGTAGTAGAATTAAAATTTGACTTGGTTATGGAGGAAGCAAACCTTGGTTCTATGTTCTTGCCGGCAAGTCATTGAAGTGGGATGGAGATTGTATACAATTTGGTGTTGTGGAGCTCAAATTCGGCATCAATGGGGAATAACGGCAGCTTAAAGTCGGCTAAGAGAAAAAAAGAGGCTTGATTTGTGTGTTGCCCTCCTTTTTCCCGATCTAGGGTTTTAAGCCTTTTTTTTTCGAATTCGCCTGTCGAGCGCTTTAGGCACTGAATTTGTGAAGGGTTGGGCGCTTTAAGCGCTGACTTCGAGTAGCTGAGTGTTGGTATAGCGCCTAGAGCGCTTTCTTTAGTGAAGGGACATCGCCTAAAACGCTTGCTGGCAGAATCTATGCGTTGGTTAAGTGCCTGTAGCGCTGAACTTTGTTCATGCTGAGCGCCTAGAGCGCTGATATGCAGTAACTTGGAGTGTTGCCTAGCGCCTCAGGCGCTGATGTTGTGTGTTATCGGGCGCCTAGCGCACTGGTATGCAGAATCGTGGCCCTTGTCATAGCACTTTAGGCGCTGAGTTGTGTGCTTGATGAGCGCTTTAAGCGCTTGAGCCTGCATTTAGCCAATTTTTCTCAATTCAAGCTTCTATCTGCAAACACATCAACCCAAAGTCCAGAGTTAGGTGCAGAACATTTTTTTTTCTCTTTTATTTTTATTTTTAGAATGAAGTAATTAACTAAACAAAAGACAAAACAGAAAATTAAAACGCTGGGTTGCCTCCCAGATAGCACTAAGTTATAGTCAATTAGCTTGGCTGTCACTGAATCTCATGTCGCAGACAAGATTAAGGTGACTTTCTGTCTGTCCACCTCATCCCCAAAGTAATGCTTCAAACGCTGTCCATTCACCTTGAACGACTTGTCTTGGAATTTGTCATACACTTCAATTGCACCATGCGGAAAAACCGTCTTCACTGTGAATGGTCCTGACCATCTTGATTTCAGCTTCCCGGGAAAAAGTTTAAGTCTGGAGTTGAAAAGTAAAACCCTTTGTCCCGGTTCAAAAGTTCTCTCTATGATCTTGCGATAATGCCAGTTCTTCACCTTCTCCTTATATAGCTTCGAATTTTCATATGCCCGTAATCGAAATTCGTCCAACTCATTAATTTGTAGTAGGCGTTTCTCTCCTGCAGCTGCTGAATCAAAGTTCAACTTCCGAATTGCCCAATATGCCTTATGCTATAACTCCATAGGAAGATGACAAGCTTTTCCATAAACGAGCTGAAACGGTGACATGCCCAATGAAGTTTTGTAAGCAGTCCTATATGCCCACACAGCATCATCCAGCTTTAGAGACCAATCCTTCTTCGTCGGATTCACAATTTTTTCGAGGATTCTTTTGACGTCTCGATTGGATACTTCAGCTTGGCCATTCGTTTGTGGGTGATACGTTGTAGCAATACGATGATTCACCCCATATTTAGCCAACAAAGCTGTAAACTGTCTGTTGCAAAAATGACTACCTTCATCACTGATAATGGCCCTTGGAGTCCCAAATCTGGTGAAAATACTTCGGTGTAAAAACTTGAAGACTACCTTGGCATCATTTGTCGGGAGCGCTGCCACTTCTACCCATTTCGACACATAGTCAACTGCTAGCAAGATGTAGAGATTACCGCACGAAGACACAAAAGGGCCCATGAAATCAATCCCCCATACGTCAAAAATTCTCTACTTCGAGGATTGTATTTAAAGGCATTTCATTCCGCTTCGAAATGTTTCCCACTCTATGACATCAATCACACCTCTGGACGAAACTGTATGCATCCTTAAAAATTGTTGGCCAGTAAAATCCCGCTTGTAGTACTCTAGCTGTTGTTCGTTCTCCTCCATAGTGACCTCCATATACAGAAGAATGACAATCCTGAAGAATCCCCTCGGTCTCGCTATACAGGATACACCTTCTTATCATTTGATACGCACACTGTTTAAACAAATACGGCTCATCCCAAATATACCATTTGACATCATGCAGAAACTTTTTCTTTTGATGCCCCACCAAGTCAGAAGGTATTATCTTACTCACCAAATAGTTTGCGAAGTCTACAAACCATGGCACTTCCCCTTGCACCACAAACAACTGCTTATCCGGAAAGGATTCATTAATTACAACTTTGCCGTCTATCTCCCTTTCTGAATTCTCTAGTCGAGATAAGTGGTCTGCCACTTGGTTTTCGGTCCCCTTCCTATCCTTGATCTCCAAATCAAACTCCTGCAATAATAAAATCCACCTGATCAACATGGGCTTCGCATCCTTCTTTGCCACTAAATGTCGAATTGTCGAGTGATCCGTGTACACTATCACCTTTGTGCCAATCAGATATGATCAAAATTTATTAAAGGCATACACCACTGCCAATAACTCTTTTTCTATGGTGTGTAGTTTAACTGTGCATCTGTAAGGGTCTTGCTGGTATAGTATATCACATGAAACATCTTCTCCTTCCTTTGCCCCAAAACAGCCCCTACGGCGTAATCATTGGCATCACACATTAGCTCAAACGGTAAACCCCAATCTGGTGCCGTAATAACTAGTGCTGAAGTTAGTTTACCCTTTAAGTGCTCAAATGCCCATATGCAAGCCTCATTGAAGTTAAACTGTGCATCCTTCTCCAATAAACTACACAGTGGTTTAGTTATCTTGGAGAAGTCCTTGATGAATCTGCGGTAGAAGCCTGCATGTCCAAGAAAACTGCGGACACCTCTTACTGAAGTAGGTGGAGGTAAGTTCTCAATAGTTTCCAGCTTACCCCTGTCCACCTCAATTCCTTTCTTCGAAACTTTGTGTCCTAGTATAATGCCTTCTTGTACCATAAAATGGCACTTCTCCCAATTCAGTACTAGATTCGTTTCAACACATCTTTTCAAGATCATCACCAAATTCTCAAGGCATAAATCACCAAAAACAGAGAAGTCGTCCATGAAGACCTCCACATTCTGTTCTACCATGTCTGAAAAAATAGCCGTCATGCATCTCTGAAAGGTGGCTGAAGCATTGCACAACCCGAAAGACATCCTTCTGAAAAAGTGTCGTACGGACATGTAAAAGTAGTCTTTTCCTGGTCTTCTAGAGCTATCATAATCTGATTGTAGCCTGAATAACCGTCCAGAAGGCAATAATACTCATGACCTGCCAGTCTATCCAACATCTGATCGATAAACGGTAGTGGAAAATGATCCTTCCTCGTAGCTTTGTTAAGCTTACGGTAGTCCATGCAGATTCTCCACCCCGTAACTGCTCGCATTGGGATTAGCTCGTTATTCTCATTAGTGACAACGGTCATACCATCCTTCTTTGGTACGCACTACACGGGGCTTACCCATGAACTGTCTGAAATCGGGTAGATTATTCCTACATCCAGCCATTTCAGTACCTCTTTCTTGACCACTTCTTTCATTATCGGATTAAGCCTTCTTTGTTGCTCCACTGACGGCTTGCTATCATCTTCCAGCAGGATCTTATGCATGCAAAAAGAAGGGCTTATCCCTTTGATATCTGCTATGGTCCATCCAATAGCTGATTTGAACTCTCTAAACACTCGTAACAGTTTTTCCTCCTGAAAAGATGTTAGTGCAGAAGAAATAATCACAGGTAGCTTTGAATTTTTATTTAAAAATGCGTACCTAAGATGATCTGGAAGTGGTTTTAGTTCAAGTTCGGGAGGTGTGTCAAGAGATGGTTTTAACTTTACCGATGTCTCTCCGGCTTTCGTAAGTGGCTCGACTGGTGTTCTGAACTTTCCGAATTTGGGAGTGGTATCTAGATATTGCATAAGTTCGGTACATGCTTCATCCTCTAATTGTGAATTTTCAGCAATTACACTCTTCAATGGTTCATAGCTCAACAAATTCTCAACTTCATCATTTACTATATTATCCACTAAGTCAACTCTGAAACAGTCTTCTTCATCTGTTGGGAGCTTCATTGCCTTGAAAACATTAAACGTTACCTCCTGATCATGTACACGCATCGTAAGTTCCCCTTTTTGCACGTCTATCAGAGTCCTCCCCGTGGCTAGGAATGGTCTCCCCAGTATGATTGGTATACTTTTGTCTTCCTCATAATCTAAAATGATGAAGTCCGCCGGAAAGATAAATTTGTCCACTTTTACCAGTACGTCCCCTACTATCCCTCGTGGATACGTGATGGATCTGTCAGCTAACTGTAAGGAAATATTTGTTGGCCTTGGGTCCGGCAATCCCAACTGACTAAATACAGACAAAGGCATCAGATTGATACTTGCCCTAAGATCACACAAACATTTATTGAAGTTCATCTTTCCGATCGTACATGGAATTGTGAAACTGCCCGGATCTTTCAGCTTTTGAGGTAGTTTACGCTGAAGCACTGCACTGCATTCCTCCGTCACGGCCACTGTCTCAAACTCGTCTAATCTTCTTTTCCTTGACAATATACCCTTCATAAACTTTGCATAACTTGGCATCTGTTCCAATGCCTCAGCGAAAGGTATGTTGATCTGCAATTTTTTAAACACCTCCAAAAACTTGCTGAACTATTTATCCTCCCTCTGCTTATTCAATCTCTGCGGATACGGAACCCGAGGGTGAACTTGTGGTACTGTACTCATGTGCTTCTTGTCTGAATCTGCTTTATCCGTCTCTACTTGCTGCAACTCGGACTCATCATTATTTTCTTTCTGTTCAGCCCCAGTTTCTGCCCTAGTTTCCGATCGCGTGTCATCCCCTTGTAAACTAGGTACTGCTGTGCCTGGTACATTTCCTGCATATTGCTTTCCTGAACTGAGTGTTATGGCCTGACACTGTTCTTTACCTTCTCTTCGTGGATTTGCCTCTGTATTACTTGGCAATGAACCCTGGGGCCTGTTGTTAAGCATAGTTGCCATTTGCCCCACTTGAGTTTCCAGATTTTTAATAGCCACTGCCTGGCTTTTGATCATAACCTCTGTATTTGCCATGTACTTCATCATCATCTCCTCCATTTTTGATTTCTTTTCTTTGTTGAGGTGCATATGGAGTATGATGTTGTTGTTGAGAAAATCCCGGTGGAAAAGGTGGTCTTGGAGAAAACTGTTGTTGCGCTGGCTGAGACTGAAACTGAGTATTCTGTTGAAATTGTTGCTGCTGATTTCCTTGATTATTTGACCAACTAAAGTTTGGATGATTACGGTTGTTGGGGTTGTATGTGTTCTGAAACTGTCCTTGGTCTTTCCTGTAATTGTTCACATAATGTAACAACTCCGAGCTGATAGCACATTAATCTGCCGAGTGTGACCCCGCACAAATCTCACATATGAAGGCAACTGACTTAACTTTACTTTCTGACAACGAATCTATTTTCTTCGCCATGGCTGCCATCTGTGCTGACAACTGGGTAATAGCATCCACTTCCAACAAACCTGCAACTCTGGGTTGTGGTATTCTGGCTGTAGGATTTTGGAAATCATTCACTACCATAGTCTCGATAAGGTTATAAGCTTCGTCATAGCTCTTCGCCCCTAAAGCTCCACCTGCAGCTGCATCTACCATTTGCCTCGACTGCCATCCCAATCCATTATAAAATGTGTTGATCACCATCCAATCTAACATCCCATGGTGCGGACACTTCCTTTGCATCTCTTTGTATCTATCCCAGGCCTCATATAAGGATTCACCCTGTTGTTGCTCAAACTGAGAGATTACTGTCCTCATTTTTGTAGTTTTAGCCATTGGGAAAAACTTGGCTAAGAACTTCTGTGCTAGGTCCTCCCATGTAGTAATTGATCTAGAAGGCAAAGAGTGAAGCCAACTTCTCGCTCTATCCCTCAATGAGAACGGGAACAGTCTTAGTCTAATAGCATCCTCCGTCACCCCGTTATGCCTGAATGTATCGCATATTTCAATGAAACTCAATAGGTGCTCATTAGGATTGTATATAGCAGCACCCCCAAACTGGACCGAGTTCTGCACCATTTGAATGGTTCCCGGTTTAATCCCAAAGGTATTCGCTGTTATTGCCGGTCTGACTATGCTAGACTGCAATCCATTAATATTTGGCATAGAATAGTCCCGCAAAGCTTTATGCTTCTCTCTTTGCTCTACTCTTTGTTCTTCCGCCATATTCGATATAGTATCTTCCAACTGTGCTTGCAAATTTCTACGCACTTTTGGTTTCCAACCTCTTCCGTCAATATTATACTGTGCTGGTATCAATTCTGAGTTGGATGATCGTGTGTGCATAAAAATTCTACAAGTACCTGAAACCAAAACAAAAACAAAAATAGAAATGAGAAAAGATTAGATTTGTCTAAGTCAAAAAATATAGCTTAAAACTGATGATAATAATAAAAATCTAAACGCCTTTCCCCGGCAACGGCGCCAAAAACTTGCTAACTCTTTTTTTTAATCTTTCACAAAAGAGCTCTAACTCATGCAAGCATACATGCGTCAACAAGTAATATAGAGGAATTAGAGTATCGTCCCACAGAGAAAGTGCTAAATCCAATTACAATGCATTAATTCTATGACTATATTTATTTGCCTAAACTAAAAGACTTGATTATGGTAACAAAAATTATGATAAAGTCAATTAACAACTAAAGATGCAAATAATAATGTAATATATCAAAATTGGAATTAATGGGATCCCAACTTCATTTAATAGTTCATCTAGTTCCACCATCATGCTAGAGAGTTCACATGTCACAGAAAAATAGCCAAGGGCACTATTTGTCAATGTATTATGACCTACTTACATAATATCCATAATCAATCGATGCCATGTAATCATCACTATAACCAAATCACTATATTTCTATGTGAAATTGCAATTATAATGATTTAAAGCACAAGCCCTTATTTTGACTCTTACGGTGAAACAGTATATTTCTATCTAATTCACGAAATATCCAGTTAACCAAATTAGCATCATATACGCAAACTACCATGATTAGAATCCATGCTCATATGTTATTTTTCAATTCCATACGAGCACTGAAAACGAATGGTGATCAAGCATTCATATATGCAAAACAACCATGATAGAAATTTCTTATGATATACAAAACAATTCTACACTCAAGCTTATAACTAGATTACATATTAAAATCCGTTAGAATCCCATAATGGAAATTAGTTCATGACTGAACCAAAAGCCATTATGGGATCAAAACAACACATGGAAAAATAAGCAAACAATTGAATAAAAAAGGAATAGAACGATCAAACCCAATTGTTGATTAAAAATCCAAAGTAAAGCTCAAACCCACATTAACATCTAGCAATCAAACGATAGTAATCCACAGTAAATTGAAAAATCTCTCTCTAGAAAGTAGAAGAATAATGAATGAATGTCTAATAGTTCCTATTGGAGTATCCTTTTCTCTCTCTGATTGATAAAACTTCAATCCTCTTCCTAATTGGCTCCCTTTTTTTTCTCAATCAGCCGCACATCACCATCAAAAATCGTGCACTAGCGCATTAGGCGCTACCTTAGTTCAATTCCTAGCGCTCTAGGCGCTAGGTCATGTCCCTGAATTTACCAAAATGCCACCAAGCCAAATTTTAATCCTTTAAGCTCCAAATTGACTCTTTTGCCCCTCCAGCTCCATCCTACAATAAACAAACACAAAAAATGAATAAAACAATACTAAAAATATTTACAGACCGCAATAATTAAGTCTAACAAGACCTGATTCGTAGGTATAAAACTCACTCATCAGAAACCTTGATCAGCAGTCAAGGGGAAGTACATAGGAGGGAGATAGAATTTTACATTAAGAAAAATTAGAGAAGACGAGGTACGCAGACTCTATTTATAAAAACTCATACATTCAAGCATCCTCTAAAATAAATCCAATCACACATTGGTCAATAGTCCATAATCAATCCCTATTTATTATCATACATATCTCTATATGCATCAATAAATAACATTCATCTCATAATAATAATAAAATCATTTCATATATGCATTGATATCAATTAATGGGCAAAAGTTTTGCTAATATTTAGTTTTGAAACAAAATAAACTCTTTTATTTTAATCAAAAACCAAATCCAAATTAAACTCCTTTAATTTTAGCAATCTGAAATCCTATTCCAGATAAAATAAACATCTTTTTTTTAAACTTATATCAATTAAATAAACCATTTATTTTAATTGAAGGAAAAATTATTTTCCCGGATTCTACTGTCCGGCGCAGCTGCGCCCAGAATGAAATGGGACACGGCGCAACTGCGCTGAACCCCAGAAACGACTTTCTGGGTTTGGGCGCAGCTGTGCTCTAGAATGAACTGGAGCCGGCGTAGCTGCGCCGCGTAGCAAATTCAGAAAAAATAAATTCTGCCCAAAAATTTCGATCCAATCGCATACCATACATACATGGAATCATCAAAATCGATAATTAGCACAAGATTAGGCTCTGAGACCACTGTTAGGTTTGTATATGACGTGAACATGCAATCAAATTACATAAATAAAGCGGAAGCGCGATAAAATCAGATTTTAAAATTTTATACAAACCATCACCATGATCAATCTATGTGCTTAATTAACGATATAAACGAAAGAGAAAGAGAATAAGATTTATACTCTCGTAGATCAAAGCTTCCATGGGTACAAGTTCAACTCCTAGTCCTTTGTGTTCTCCTCGAATTCCACCGATTAGATTCCTTCCTTTGATCAACGTTAGCCACCCAAGTGTTTGGCCTCTAGAGGTGATGTTAGGTTTGTATATTACGCAAGCATGCAATCAAATTACACAAATAGGGCAGAAGGTGATAAAACGGATTTTAAAATTTTCATACAAACCATCACCATGATCTATCCTTATGTTCAATTATCAATTAAACGAAAGAGAAAGAGAATAAGAATTATACCCTCGTAGATCAAAGCTTCTTCGGGTACAAGTTCAACTCCTAGTCCTTCGTGTTTCTCCTCGAATTCCACTGATGAGATTCCTTCCTTTGATCAACGTTAGCCACCCAAGTGTTTGGCCTCTAGAGGTGATCCACCAAGGAAGAATAGGTATTCAAGAAGTTGGGTATTGGCAAGAGTGTGTAACACTAATCTATGATAAGACACTCTTATTTATAGATGTAGGAAAACCCTTCTCTAAACTATTTAGGATTAGGGTTTCTATTATAATTAAACTTATTTAATTAATTATGCTCCTAATCCAATTAGGAATTCATGAGAGATTACTTCTATTAATTAATTCCCAATCCCTGTTAGGAATTAAGTAATAGTAATAGTAATAATAATAATAAGACTTCTCTTATTAATTTATATTTAATATTTTCAAAATATTAAATAATAAATATTAAGCTATTTAATTTATTTTATCTCCATAGACTAAATTAAATACACTTAACTTATTATTACAATTATGTCATTTACTTCTTAAATAAATATTTTTCTTTTACGGTGTGACCCTTTAGGTTCTCCATATTAAACCGGTTGTGAATAAATCAATTAGAACAATTCTAATCTTATTTAAATAAATAAATTAAATTATTTAATTCATTTAAATAAGTAATATTTATTCTACAATAAGGGTAAGCCCCCTTAGCGATCAACGACTTTCCAGATAATATAGATTTCAACATTAATCACAAAAGAACCTTTTAGTGAATAGTTACTGTACAATTCAATCCTTCTACCATACAATGTCCCAACTAAATATAAGACATGGATTTACTGTCAAGTCTTATTTTATTTAATTATATGTATTTCGATTCCCAAATGCACAACTCTAAATAATGCAAATTAGAAACTCCTTTCTAATTTCATTCTGCCTTGGCCAAGGACTACTGAGTTGTCATTTATTGAATCACATAGGACATTTCATATCTTTTACTAGACGTGGTAGATTCTTTGTTGATCATTCACCTATCTCCATGCACAACTTATTATACCCAATCATACCTTTGATATACGCTAAAGGTCTTAAGGGACATGTCAAAGTATAACTCATCATACACAAGATACTATGATGATCTCAAGTCCAAGGATCACTTGTACTACTATCACTAGAGGAATTCCTATTGACAGACGAGTAAAACTCCATTAGGTATTCCTTAGTGAGCCATGTTCAGTGAACTTATTCTCCAATAAGCACCTACATACTCGATTTAGTGTCTCCACACAAATGATTATGAGATCAATTATCCTCTTCCTAAAAGCAAGCAACGTATGTACTAATCTATCCGGATTCACTAATCCCCTTTTTAGTAATCCAATGATTAGGAACAATTTTAGTTTGTGAGCTATCTAGAATTTATATCTCATTAGCATGATCACCATCATGATTCTAAAAGCAATGCTCAAAACTATGGGTTTATCAAATTTAATATAACAGCACCATGTAGATAATATTAAAATGTCTTTTAAGAAAATCAATTCTTTTATTAATAAATGAATAAGATTACAAAGTATATGCTACATCATATCAAATATGATTGGCTTGTGTGCATATTACTTTCAATATCCCACTTACACTAAAGCCAGTCGCCATGGTATCTAATACCCATCTTCTCTAAGTGACGATCAAACTGTTGTTATGTTAAAGCTTTAGTAAATGGATCTGCAATGTTGTCTTGAGAGTCCACACGCTTCAGGGTGACATCTCCTCTTTCAATGATCTCTCTAATCAAATGAAACCGCCGCAACACGTGTTTGGAGTTCTGATGAGACCTGGGTTCCTTAGCCTGCGCAACAGCTCCGGTGTTATCACAGAATAAAGGTACGGCTCCTCTAATGCTAGGAACCACTCCAAGTTTAGTTACGAACTTCTTCATCCAAACAGCTTCCTTTGCAGTTTCACTTGCAGCTATGTACTCTGCCTCTGTCACTGAATCAGCAACTGTTTGCTGCTTGGAACTTTTCCAACTCACCGTGCCACCGTTTAAGGTAAACACATACCCTGCAACGGATTTACTGTCATCTTGGTCCGTTTGAAAACTTGAGTATATATAGCCCTCTAGTTTCAATTCAGACCCACCGTAGACAAGAAATACATCCTTAGTTCTTCTCAAGTACTTTAGGATATTTTTCACTGCCTTCCAGTGCTCTTCTCCTAGATTCGACTGATATTTGCTCATTACACTAAGTGCATGAGCAACATCTGGTCTAGTACATATCATACCGTACATGATAGATCTTATTACGGAAGCATAAGGAATCTTACCCATACGGTCTCTTTCTTCAGGTGTCTTTGGGGCCTGTTTCTTGGAGAGATGTATTTCATGGCTCATCGGCATGAGACCTCTCTTGGAATCTTCCATGATAAACTTCTTTAGCATCGAGTTAATGTACTTTTCTTGGGTCAAGCCCAGCATCCTTTTAGATCTATCTCTATAAATCTTTATCCCCAAAATATAGGATGTCTCACCCAAGTCCTTCATGGAGAAGTGTTTAGATAACCAAATTTTGATCGACTGTAGCATAGGAACATCATTCCCTATCAATAATATGTCATCAACATATAATACAAGGAATGAAACAGTGCTCCCACTAACCTTCTTGTACACACAAGGTTCATCCTCATTTTTGATAAAATCAAACCTTTTGATTATCTCATTAAAACGGATGTTCCATCTTCGAGAAGCTTGCTTCAATCCATAAATGGATCGTTGTAGCTTACAGACTTGGTTTGTTCCGACCGTTGAAACAAAACCCTCTGGCTGTATCATATATACATTCTCCTCAAGCTCTCCATCGAGGAAGGCCGTTTTCACGTCCATTTGCCAGATCTCGTAGTCATAAGAAGCTGCAATTGCAAGCAAAATCCGAATGGACTTGAGCATAACTACTGGTGAGAAGGTTTCATCATAGTCAACTCCTTGTCTTTGTTTGAAACCTTTTGCAACCAGTCGGGCCTTATAGGTCTCTACCTTGCCATCTGGTCCAGTCTTTCTCTTAAAGACCCATTTACACCCAATAGGCTTAATGCCCTCAGGTGGTGAAACTAAAGTCCATACTTGGTTTTCATACATGGAGTCCATCTCGGATTTCATGGCTTCTAGCCATTTCTCTGAGTCTTCACTACTCATAGCCTCTTCGTAAGTCAATGGATCATCATCATCTATGATATGTACCTCATCATCATCCTCTATGATGAATCCATACTTATCAGGTATCTTCGGTACTCTTCCAGATTTACGAATAGGTAGTGGTACAGTAGGTTCTTCTACTTGGTCAGGTACCTGACTTTGATCCGTAGTATTTTGTGGTTCTTGAACTTCTTCAAGATATATCTTACTCCCACTGACCCCTTCAAGGATAAACTCCTTTTCCAAAAAGGCTGCGTGTTTCGCAACAAACACCTTTTGATCAGTAGGATGATAGAAATAATACCCTGATGTTTCTTTAGGGTATCCCACGAATCTACATTTGTCGAATCTAGTCTTCAGCTTATCATGCTCAAACCTTTTGACATAAGTTGAACAACCCCAAGTCTTAACATGATTAAGATTTGGTTTCCTCCATGTCCATATCTCATATGGGGTCTTTGGGACGGATTTGGTAGGTACCTTGTTAAGTAGGTATGCAGCCGATTCTAGGGCATAACCCCAGAAGGATACTGGAAGGTCGGTAAAACTCATCATGGAACGAACCATGTCCAACAATGTTCGATTTCTCCTTTCAGATACACCATTCAACTGTGGCGTCCCTGGTGGAGTCAATTATGAGATTATACCATTTTCTTTGAGACAATTGAGAAACTCATTGGTTAAGTATTCCCCCTCCTCGATCCGATCGAAGAATCTTAATACTCTTACCAGTTTGCTTCTCTACTTCACTTCTGAATTCTTTGAACTTTTCAAACGATTCAGATTTGTATTTCATTAAATACACATATCCAAATCTAGAATGATCATCAGTGAAAGTAATAAAATAAGAATACCTTCCTCGTGGATTCGTTGTCATAGGTCCACATACGTCTGTGTGTACCAACGCTAACAACTCTGTAACTCTTTCTCCTTTTTCAGTAAAAAGAGATTTAGTCATTTTACCCATGAGACAAGATTCACAAGTTAGATATGATTCGTAATTAGATAGCTCTAAAAGCCCATCTCTATGCAACTTGGATAATCTTGTTTCATTGATATGACCGAGTCTACAGTGCCACATAAATGTATAATTAACATCATCTCCTTTTCTTTTCTTTGTTTGTTCAATTTGAAATATATTTTTCATGCAAGTCAAGTATGTAAAGTCCATTCAGTAGATTGCCAACGCCATATAAAACATTTTTATTATAAATAGAACAACTATTGTTCTTTATTATAATATCAAAACCATCCATATCCAATACAGAAATTAAAATAATGTTTCTAATGAGTGTCAGAACATAATAACAATTATTTAAACTAATGAACTTTCCCGAAGGCAGTGCTAAACAATAAGTCCCTACAGCTAATGCAGCAACCTTTGCTCCTTTTCCCACTCGTAGGACGAGTTCATCCTTGTTCAGCTTTCTACTTCTGCTTAGTCCCTGCATATTATTACATATGTGAGAACTACAGCCGGTATCCAATACCCAAGTAGAATTTTGACTTTCAGAAAAATTAATTTCAATCATGAACAAACCTAGATCGGAAGTCGAAGCTTCTCCAAGCTTCTTTAGGTCCACAAGATGCTCCTTGTAGTTCCTCTTCCAGTGTCTCGGCTTATTGCAATGGTAGCAAATTCCTTTGCTATCTGGATCAGGTTTCTTTTTATCCTTTCTCTTTGCCTTGCCTTTAGCCTTTTTTTTTCTTTTTTTCAGAAGATACCTTGGGCCTCTTCCTTTTCTTGGAAGAGTCATCCACTAGTAAGACTTGGTTCGTGTTGGATGAGAAGTGACCTTCAGCAGTTTTCAGCATGTTAAGTTACTCAGGCAAGCTAACATCCAACTTATTCATGTGAAAATTCACAACAAATTATGAGAAGGTGTCCGGGAGTGACTACAAGATCAAATCTTGACTTAAATCCCCATCCATTACGAACCCAAGCTGTCCAAGTTGTTCAATCAAATTGATCATCTTGAGGACATGAGTCTCAACAGCAGTGCCCTCGGTCATACGAGATCGGAAGAGCTCCTTAGATATTTGATATCTAGCAGTCCTACTTTGCTCACCATATAACTCTTTGAGGTGCAGCAATATAGTAGGAGCATCCATAGTTTCATGCTGACGCTGAAGCTCGTTACTCATGGATGCGAGCATGATGCATTGAGCCAAGATTGCATCATCTTGCCACTTTCTAAAAGTAGCAATCTCTTCCTCAGAGGCTGTTTCTGCAACACTTGTAGGGACTGACGAATTTTGGACATAAGAAATCTTTTCAGCAGTGAGAACAATTCTCAGATTCCTTAACCAGTCCGTGTAATTCGGTCCAGTCAGTTTGTTAGCATCAAGTATACTACGCAGTGATAGTGAGTTTGACATTTTTAAATTCTGCATGTGAAATAGACAACATTTTAACATACATTCATTTTATTAATCATCAAAATAAATTAGGTATTTATTTAAATTGGTATCTCTCACTTTTTCATCAAAGTATATTACCTTCATTATATAGTTCGGCAATTCTAATTAAAGATTTGCTAGTGAGATTAAGGATCCCATTTCAAATGTATATAGCCTTTGTGGTGATACAACAAACGATATATAAATAAATAGGTAGACAACTATTGTCAATTACATCACTATATAACTCCTTGTATTTTGCCTCTTAGATTATTTTGATCAAGTGGTGACACATCCGAATCAAAATTATCCAAGTTAAGTCCATCTTAGCACTTCCATATATGTGAAGAGAAAAATAGTGTCCTTGTGGTGACACAACAAAACACTAATGTTCAATTCCTTAATAAGCATCAAATGTGATAAAGCAGCATCTTAAATATTTAATATTTGCCTTGTGGTGACACAACAAACTCATATTAAACATTTTAATACTCTATTGCTTTACCATGCTAGAAGCCACGTTTGATATTCCAAATATCTTTGAACACTTAGGACTTAATATGATTTCTTTGAGGGGTTTATTATTAGTCTCATCTTGTTTAGCGCGCATGCCCACACACACACACACACACACATATATATATATATATATATATATATATATATATATATATATATATATATTACGCGTCATATTATTTTACATGCGAAGCATGTTGGATAATATATAATATATATATAGTAAGCATGCACATATAGAATACTATATTCTACCCGGATTGATTATGGACTTTTATTCTAATTTGGTTCACTAGAACCATCAAGTGAACCAAAAGGTCAAACCTAGGGTGCAAGAATTAAATTTAAATATAACTATTACATTTAAACCCGGGCTCCAATACAAACGGGTCTTCAAGCGCTCCATGCTCCTTTGTCTCCAATTCTTCAAAATTAATTTTAACTAGTCCTATTACATAAACTATTTACAATAAATAGAAACCTTGATCAGCAGTCAAGGGGAAGTACATAGGAGGGAGATAGAATTTACATTAACAAAAATTAGAGAAGAAGAGGTACGCAGACCCCATTTATAAAAATTGTGACGCCTCCAAATTCGGGTCTCCAAACACCCGGATCCGGTCATCACGATCCAATACATCATTCACCTCCAACAACACATATAGACTAAAATGCGGAAATAAACATATGTTGTTCATTAGAAAGGTGTTACTAGTCCCAGAATACAATAACCTTAAACACTTACACAAATCCATACCCTAAATAACTATCAGGGTTTAAATTACATTGATAATAATTATCTACACATCAGATAAAATCAGCTAAGTGGAACCTATCACTTCATCATCTCCTTCCCTTTGTTCTTCCCTAACGCCCCGGGTTTAACTGCAATGGAGTCATGATATAGCAAGGATGAGTAACGAGTTTGCTCAGCAAGTTTTAAAGTACAACAATGCAGGATATATCATGACGAAAGGAATATGGAAAGAGAGTTCAACAATATAATTATCAGAAGCAAGAACAATAATTGCTTTTAGAACAATTGTTAGTCAAATAGACTTTGAACAAAAACATCCAAAGGAGTTAATAGCTAGTTGACCCTCTGGTTACTGGCCACAGAATAAGTACTTGAGGGGATCAGCCTCGCGTACGCTATGTATATGCATAACATTTAACTCTGATATTTGTACCTTATATACGGTACCTGGGGTACTCCCCTATAATAAAAAAGGGGTGTTCATACAGTCTAAGAATCCTTACCATCGATTGGTTCGGATAGCTTTTATAAATTCTCACATACTTGCCTGACCGAACAAGGGTTCAGGCTTAATCATGAATAGTTCATAATTTCGGAACTTTAATAAATATACGAATTCAAATGCACGAGTGCGAATGTCAATGATTACATAGATGTGGAATAATTTGAAAGTAATTAGGCCACTTAAGGCATGCTTGGAGATAAGATTCAAGCTTAAAGAATAACTTGCAATAAAATATACCTTTTTGCACGAATTAAAAATAACGCATAAGGTTTAGAAACTTGCTCAATGTAAAAGTTGAGTAAGATGGAACTTGCATGTTTGCTCAGCTACAAGTAAAATTTAGCTTTAATTAATTGATCTTGGATAACCTATCAGTTGATAAAGTCGGTTTATCCATTAGCATTGCATAACTGTATATCGATACACTCACTTATGCTATCTATTTAGCAGGTAAACAATTTACTATATATATATATATATATATATTTAATTACCATCTAATCATTAGCTAAACAGAAATTAATTTAATGGCCTCTAGCTATTATTTAAAAATAAATAATAGTTAATCATGGTTACCTATCATTTGAGTACTCAACTATTACCCTTATTTGTCTCTAAATGTGGGTTAATAATTCCTATTTATTATTTATAAAATAAATAATAATTTATCATGGTTTAATAGCAACTAAATAATAGTTGATCACTTATTAAATTTTGTTGCGCTTAATTACTATTTACCTTAGGGGTAATTGAGTAATTATTAACCTTGTTCCTTATTCAACATTAATTAAATACTTAATGTATTAATTCTACACACACTTAATTCTTATTTAATATTAATTAAATAATCCTTAAGTATTTATTATCTTTATTTATTAAGGCCAAAAGAAAATAATCAATCTTATTAATCTCACTCATACTTAATCATTATTTCATTAATGATTAAGTAGTTGTTATCCGTATAGCTTATGCATACCCAATTATTATTAATATTGATTAGATAATAATTAGATAATAATTATTTTATTACTTCATTCATACTTAATTATTACTTAATATTAATTAAATATTTATTTATTATTTAGTGATAAATAATAAATAATTAATTTACCAATTTATTCATATTTAATTAGCATTTATTAATCAAATAAAAATTAAATATTTATTTTCTTTATTTATTATTTATTGATAAATAATAAATAATTACTTATTAATTTTATTTATTAGTTATAATAACTAATTAGTTTGCAAATGCATTATTAACTCAAATTAATTACCCATAATTAAGCCAATACCTGCATAGTTGATTAACAATTTGACAACAATTAGACTCCATTCGCTAATTATTTTTGTTTAAATAATCCAATGAATTACAAAACCAATTTGGAAAATAACTAAATTATTGCCTAATACCACTGAACATCAGAGTTCCTGCAATTTCATTTCAAGCCAACTAACAGTTGTTCAACACAGTAGGGGAATACTGTTTCGAGTTGCAAGTTTAGTATAACCTCAGTCTAGTTGCTGGTTATTTATTTATTTATTTATTTTTATTTTTATTTTATTTTTTTATTTTTTTTTGTTTCAGCACCAATTATATCCCAATCATGTACCAACATTCAGTATAGTTAAATTTACCAAATCTTACACAAGCAAAACAAGTTACCAATCAATACCATAAAGAAATCTAACAGTTTGGTTCTCATTGGCATTACATCAAACACCTTGTGGGCACACTAAGGGTCGACGCTAGCCTAAATCCTGCATAAAATCCTACTACCCGAACCCTAAGGTTCACTTGAACACCAAAATTTCAATTCAAAGAACAATTTAATACAGCCCAACAAGAACAACACAATATAGATTTCCCAAATCAAAACCAAACAAAATTTACCCAAAAATTATAATACAATGATCCAATTTCACACCAAAAGAATACAATTATTATATAATGAGTAACCCAAATCAAACAAAGCTAACACAGTCACTCTATACCTTGGTGCTAACCGATTTGCCGTTCTTCTCCTTCTACCGAAATAAGTGATAAAGTCTTGGGACATTCACTCCAATTGGAATCGCAACCCCCCCCGATCGGTTGCCCCTGTTCCCTCATTCTGCTAAATTTCTCTCTCCAATTTGAAAGGCAAAAATCCTAGCAGCTCATTTTAAGGTTTAGGCGTCCAATTTATAGCAAATTGGTTATCCAATTAGGCTGGTTATTACCCTATTTGATCATTCAAGGACCGTAGGTAGGAGAAGGGTAGGCGTCCGACCGGTCCCATCATGCCCATTGTGAAATCGCCGGCCGGCCTTTGAGCCGTGTGCCCCGTCGGTCACTTCGCCGAAAACCTGGGACCTTTGGTCCGTTTGGTGCCGCTCGGTCGGTCGTTACCTTCACTCGCTTCAACCGTTGGTTGCTTCGCTCTGCTGTCGGCGCACGCCTGGCGTCCCTCTCTCCCGTCACTCGCTCGCCTGGTTGATTGAAAGCCTATGGCTGATAGGCTTTCCTCACTCTACCCTCCTCCTTGGTTCGGCTGATTGAAGGTCTAAGGCTGATGGGATTTAGGGCTTTGGATTTGCCTTGATCGGTTTAACCCCTGCTTCCCATTTGCCCCAAATGTTTTACTAGTTGACATGAGCCGACTCGGTTAGGGGAAAAAGAATTGGGCTCATCCAAATCGAATTGGGCCGACTGAATAAAAGAACAAAAGGTGGTCCAAAAAAAAATTAAAAGGAATTTGGGTCCAAATCAGAAATAATTAAAAAGAAATGGGGCAACCCAAATGGAAGAAAGGTGACCCAAATTCTAATATTTAATTTGAATAACTAATTAAATTAATTAATTATTTAAAATATTTGTTTCAACAATAATTTCTCGTTTGAATTATTTAATCCGATAATGATAAAATTATTTATTTGCTTTCTTCCCAATTTTCTGGCCAATCAATTCTTTAGGGTTAACTCATTAATTTATTCAAACTATTAGTGAGTCCCCTTAAGGCAAAGAAAATTATTGAACCATATAATTATATAATTAAATAATAATTCTTACATGGATCCAATTAAATTCGTAAAATTATATAAAATGAATCTTATTTATTAAAAAAAATTTGATACAATGTCTAAAAATTCCTGGACATTACATCCTCTCCCCCTTATAAAAATTCCGTCCTCGGATTTTCAATCTAAGGTTACTCAAATAACTGGGGGTAATTTGCTCTCATCTTTTCTTCGAGTTCCCACGTAGCTTCTTCCACCGCGTGGTTCCTTCAGAGAACTTTAACCGAATGAATGACTTTATTTCTCAGCTTTTGGTCCTTCCTATCAAGTATTTGGACAGGAATCTCCTCGTATGATAAGTCCTTCTCGACTTGGATTGGCTCATAGGAAATAACATGCTTGTAGTCTGGCTTATATGGGCGTAATACTGATATATGAAACACGTTGTGAATGTGCTCAAGTTCAGGAGGTAATGCTACCTCGTACGCCACTTCGCCGATTCGCCTCAAAACCTCGAACGGTCCTATGTACCTAGGGCTCAATTTGCCCTTCTTCCCAAAACGGATCTTCCCTTTCCAGGGAGATACCTTCAGAAACACAAAGCTACCAACTTCAAGGTCTCGTTTCTGACGATGTAAGTCGGCATACTTCTTCTGACGATCCTAGGCTAGTACTAAACTGCTGTCTTATTACTTTTTAATGATTTCCACGGTTTGTTGTACCAATTCTGGTCCCAACAATCTCCTTTCACCAACTTCATCCCAACACAACGGCGTTCGACACTTCCTTCCATATAACGCTTCGTATGGTGGCATACCAATGCTAGCGTGATAACTGTTGTTGTAAGTGAACTCTACCAAGGGCAAGTGATCGTCCCAGCTGCCACCTAAGTTCATCACAACTGCCCGGAGCATATCCTCCAGGGTCTGAATTGTTCGCTCACTCTGACCATCAGTCTGAGGATGATACGCCGTACTTATCCTTAACTGTGTTCCCAGTCTCTCCTGTAGACTTTTCCAAAAATTTGACGTGAAGCGCGGATCTCTATTAGACACAATAGATACCGACACTCCATGTTTGTCGACGCCGGTTTTTCGCCTCTAATTCGATATTTGTCCTTTTCCGATTTTTTGCCTTTTGATTGAATGATTTTTGGAAAAGGTCGGCTTGAATGTCGACGGGGTTTCGAAAGATCGTTTTTATGATGAGCCAATTAACCAGAGTCGCCAGTTGGTATATTTGAAATGGATGTACCAACTCATCCGAATTTTTGTTTTCGTAAATCGCTGGCTCATATGTGTGACTCCGAATTAATTATTCTGCGAACCGAGATTCATAGAGTTCGGGGGCTTGCTTAAGCGAGGGGAAGGTGTTAAGCACCCCCCGACTTCCGTGAAACACGGTTACCGCAATCTTGATGCTTTTCCTATCCTTTAATTCTTGAATGTGTGTGTGTATGTGCGTGTGTGTGTGTGCCTATATGACTGTTGTGGTGAGTTTGTATGAAAGAATCATTTGGATTTTTAGGGAAAGTCGTGCTTTAATTTGAGAACGCTTCGGAATATCTTTTCGGCATTCACGAGAAAGCTTTATTTCTTTATGAGAAAATTTTGATTTTGATTATCAAAGCTATGAGATTTTTCATTAAGTGTTGTTTTGGCAAAACATGAATTTAGTAAACCTTAGCCAAAATAGGAATCGAGATTTATACGTTGCTTTCATAGATGATCGGCAATTTCTAGGATCTCTTTCGCCCTATATATCAAGGTTTAGTAAAACATTTATTTCTTTTTATAAAAACCATTTTTGTGGCATTTGAAAACAACTTCTCTTTAGCTTTCTCGTAGAATAGGAATCGACTTTCATTAGCATTTCCAATTTTTAGCCTCGTGATGCTAATATCCTACTTCGATTGATTTTAGAAAAATCTTTATTGTTTTGGCTTTGAAGATCCTTTGTTTGGTGTTACAAATCAAATTGAGCATCAAAACGCGTAGGGTGCTATTCACGGGCATGTAAGCCATTAAAATACCCCGAACGCCAACAATCACATATTTCACTATTACGGGGCCTTAAACCCGATTTTCAACTTGGTATCGTTTTAAGGCCCGACGATTACATGTTTACAATCAAGGATAATCGATCCTATTACATACACCAAAATTGTCCATCATCGAATTTGGACCACGGGGTCCGCGCTCCTAGGCTCACATACACAATTCTTACACACCCCTAAAATGGATATTACAAAAATTAACAAGCTAAAATTCACCAAATAGATATCATCGGGTCATTAGGAAGAATTTTGTTCCATTGGAACCCTCACTAATAATCCCTAATCCATGTATTCTCAATAGTATACAAGAAACTACATTTAGTATAATCCAAAATGATAAAAATTTAACAAAATGATATAACTTTTCAAACTGCTAATAAAAAGAATTCTTTTTCACCTTGCAAATGGTACACCACGATTGCGTATAATACTCGGTATATTTAATTGTAGAGTAGAGAATGTATGGGGTTGATAGCAATCTCACAAAAGAGATATAAATTCCCCTCCACACCCAAACCTTATTTTCGTCCTCTTTTCTCTCCCTAATTCGCTGCGTGGTGTTGCTGTTTTTTCCCTCTTCTTTCTCTGCTAGCTGCCCCAACCTCCTGGATGAAAAATGAAGAAACTGAGCTTGGAAATAGGGCTGGCCTAGGGCAGCCGCAGATTGATCTGCGGCTGGCTGGCACCCACCAGACCAACTCAGCCTGGATTTTCCGAGTTCTGTGTTTTCGAGTTCTGTGTTTTCAAAATGGCGCACTCATTGGCCCGCAGGAATCAATTCGCGACCTGGTTTGGCTTGACTTTTCCTCGATTGACATCGTGCCATGCCTCGACCTTTCGTGTCGTAACGTCGGGTTATATTGCGCTGACTAGGCTTTCTATTCTACAGTCCGGGAAATTTTCGGGAGACGTGCCAACCTTAATTCGGAGAATGCCCGTTTTCGGATGGCCTTATCGTCACGTCAGCTTTGGTCGGCCCAATCATCGCGGTGGTGTTGAGCGTTTGCCCTTGTCCATCCCTTCGCTACTCGCAGGCCGGTGTCATTTCGCCGAATTTGCCCTCTGTTCCAGGGTTAGTATATGAAGTTGCAAATATTTGGGTTGTCTAACAGCTGCCCCCTACTTTATCATGTTTATGATAATGTTAAATGAAATGAAACCAGGATAAAGAAATTAGACATCCCGATGCCATGAATGACAGTATCACAAGGATATGGACAATACATACATGATGACAATACACATGCAACTTATGATGCAACACAAGATGTTAAGGCATGCAAATACATTCGGTAAAAGGTTGTCTAATGGCCCTACAATCCTCAACCGCACTGGGTTAGTCGTAAACGGGTTTTGTCTTCCAAGTCGATCGTACTCGTAACCACCGGGGTCTCGTCTCCCGGTCGAATTGTCTTGTCGGGGCCGGTTTCTCGTATCCGGTCACCCATCTCGTAATCGCCTTATTCCATCGCATTGTCCAACTCAAAGGAAGTTATTTCTTCCTAACTAGCTTGAAAGGCATCCTGTGGAGTTCATCCTCGTACATCCGTCCTTGGCGAGCCATTGCCTTTGACTCAGTTAGGGTTAGGGACCTTGACACTTAACCTGCAATGGATCACGGTTACAAGAGTTTTTATCATTCTATTTCAAATGCAATGTGACACAACTTAAATATGTAGATTTGATTGAAAAATGGGACCCCTGTAACAGTCTTTTGATACTGTTTCTAACAGGTGGTCCACCATTTGTACTCCGGGGTTTAGCGTTGGATTCTCAGCCCTCCAGTGTCCAAGGGTTTCATTGATTGTTTGGGATTACCAGCCCTTCCAGGGGTTCGTATGATTTTTGGATTACCAGCCCTTCCCAGGGGTCCGTCTGATCTTTTTGGATACCAGCCCCTTCCTAGGGGTCGAGAATGATTGTTTTTGGATACCAGCCCTTCCCATAACGGGTCGTCGAATTTTGTTTCTTCTTGGATACCAAGCCCTTCCCAGGGGTCGTTCGCAAATTTTTGGATACCAGCCTTTTCCTAGGGGGTTCGTTGAATTTTTGGATACCAGCCCTTCCCAGGGATCGTCGAATTTTTGGATACCAGCGCCGTTCCCCAGGGATTTCGTTGATTTTTTAGGATACCAGCCCTTCCTCAGGGTCGTTGATTTTTTTTGGATACCAAGCCCTATCCCAGGGGTCGTCAGAATTTTTGGATACCAAACACCCTTTTTTTCCCCCCAGGGGTCGTTGATTTATTTGGATACCAGCCCTTCCCAAGGGTCCGTTTCGAATTTTTGTTGGATAACCCAGCCCCTTCCCAGGGGTTCGTCGAATTTTTTGATACCAAGCCCTCTTCCCAGGGATTCGTTGATTTTTTGGATAACCAGCCCTTCCTAGTGGGTCGTTCGAAGTTTTTTATGGATACCAGCCCTTCCCAGGGGTCGTTGAATTTTTTTGGATACCAAGCCCTTCCCAGGGGTGTTAATTGTTTGGAATCTCAGCCCTTCCCAAGGTGTTAGTTGTTCGGGGCACAATCTCAGCCCTTCTCAGGGTGTTAGTTGTTTGGGATACCAGCCCTTCCCAGGGTGTTAGTTGTTTGGATTACCAAGCCCTTCCCAGGGTGTTAGTTTGTTTGGATCTCTAGCCTTTCCAAGGGTGGTTAGTTGTTCGGTGATCTCAGCCCTTCCCAGGGTGTTAGGGGTTTGGATCTCAGCCCTTCCCAGGGGTGGTTAGTTGGTTTGGATCTCAGCCCTTCCCAGGGTGTTAGTGGTTTGGATCTCAGCCCTTCCCAGGGTATTAGTAGTTTGGATCTCAGACATTCCTAGGGTGCCCCCCCCTCACCCATCTTGTTGTGTTTTGCCATGGATGCTTCCCGAGGTCTTGCCTCCACCACTCCTGTGGTGTTTTCTGCTTGGATGCATTCCCAGGGTTTGCCTCAACACCCTGTTGTGGTCTGCTTGGATGCCTTCCCAGGTTTGCTAACCTCCTTGTTGTGGCTTGCTTGGATGCTTTCCCAGGTTTGTTTCACCACCTTGTTATGGCTTGCTTGGATTCGCCTTCCCAGGTTTGGCTCACCACCTTGTTGAGGCTTGCTTGGATGCCTTCCCGGGTTTTCTCACCCCCTTGTTGTTGGTTTGCTTGGATGCCTTCCCAGGTTCACTCCTTGTTTTTGGACACCAGCCCTTCCCAGGGAGCGTTGATTGTTTGGATAACCAGCCCTTCCCAGTGGTCGTTGCTTTTTTGGATACCAAACTTCCTAGGGATCTGGTGATTTTTGGATACCAGGCCCTTCCCAGGGATTGTTGATTTTTTGGATTACCAGCCCTTCCTAGGGTTTGTTTGATTGGTTTGGTTACTAGCCCTTCCCAGGGTCGCCTGTTGGTTGGATACATGCCCTTCCCAGGGGTCAATGTTTGGATTTGGAGTGATCCTTTTTTTTTTTTTTTTTTATAATGGGAGGCGTGATCGGCTTTTGTCTGGGAGCTCCCACCCACATCGTCCATGTACCTTGCCGCAAAAAGCCATCACGGTCTGATCATTTTGTGAGGTTGAAAGCGACGTGCCTGTAATTTCCCTGAAGCTTTTCATTTTGATCGTACATGTATGCATGCAAAAGATTGTTATGCATGATCTGTAGTTATTGTTATGGACAGATGTCATGTGCACACATATGTTTAGATAGAAAAATGACCCCTGTTCAGGTAAATGATACGATTCGACCGTCGTCATTTGTTTGCCAAACATGTGATCGGAATCACGACCTCGTCGTGATGTGTAGTTTCTAGACTTCAAACATTGGTTTGGTACCTCTGCCTGTTCTTGGTCGTCTTTATTTCATCGAGTTTGAGGCAGTCTGTTTCGCTCTCTGTGATGATCGACAATCTCTATTGGGGATACCCTTGGCCTTTTGATCATTTCTGATGGCCGATATGCTGTTGTTCCGCATTATTTCATCCTTGTTATATGCTCAGGCATGTGGATCCTTTGGATGTCGTGGCAGTGAATTGTCAGGATTTGGGAGATGTCCAATGACGAGAAATTCTTGGGCAGCCTCAACTTCCTTTCTCGATTCGTAACTGCCCTTGCCCTTGGTGCGTGTCGCTACCAAGAATTTCTATCGAAAAATCGCGATGTTGGACGTGCTTGAGTTATCCACTGCTCTGCAAGGATCCTGCAATATCAGGATGACTAACAAATGCCAAAACTTGAAGCTCGGGCCGTTAGTGTTAGTTCAACACAAAAGATATTATAATGTCGACAAAAAATGCAGTTAAAGCACATAAAATTGAATAATCTGTTGATCGCACATTCTAGCAAGTTGTGTTACCGTGAATGTACTAGATTGGAAGTTATTTTCAATCCCTCGTGAGTTGATGATTTTCTATTTAACGAGTTATGAATTTGCTAAGAACACTTTCAAGGCAATTCATGGTCATTGTACGTGAGTAAGGTCGAATTCAAAAGAACTACCTTCCCTCGTCAAAGGTATTGTGTCTCCATTCTCGACATCGTTCCTTAGCAGGATCGGACGTCATATGGACAAACGCGACTGTGCAATGCAGCATTCTGTAGGGGTTTCCTCTTTCATGCCCTCTTGGTTTAAGGCCTCGAGAGTTTTTCTTACGTATTTAATCTTTTCTCTTTATTAGCCCACTTCACTTGTCTAGTTTTTCTTTGGCTTTTCAAAGTTACCCATTTAATGAGTTTTTGACCAATGACTCCCGAATAGACGGTTTTGAGGGCATTAGGTGTTCAGACACCCCTTCGGGTTTATTTACTCGAGTAAACAAGGCCACGGTTCGAGACAAGATGGTGGTCTGCACCATTCATTTTTTTCTTTGCTTGATCTTTGCGCAAGATTTCGTTTTTCTTAGGCTTGATTTTAACCAAATGTAGCGAGTGTTAGGCTGGTGACTCCCAAACCAGACGGCTTTAGGGCACCAGATGCAGAGGACACCCCTTAGGCTTAATTCACTAGAGTAGCCCATGCCACGATTCGACTCTGCTCGGGCCTCCTCTACTGGTAATGCTCCGTTTGCTTAGGCTCTGAGTTTAACCATGTAACGAGTGTTGGGCCAGCGACTCGGCAAAACCAGATGGCTTTAGGGCACCAAGTGTAGAGGACAAACCCTCGGGCTTAATTACTCGAATAACCCAGGCCACGATTCGTGACATTAGCTTGATAATCATTTATCGTCTGACTTCTTGATATTAGCTTGATAAATTATTGACTGTCTGACTAGGTTGTTAGATTGCTATCAGCGTTGTCATAGTTCTATACCCCACAACATGAAAGTTTGGTGCAAATGCAAAGTGAAGGCTGTCACATGAGGTCGATCTTGTCGTAAACGTTGCTTTGAATTAAGGCTTGGATACCCGATCAAAAGGTTGGATTAGCCTTCTTCGTCTAATCTTACTCACAA
The DNA here is from genome assembly GCA_034770075.1 of Aralia elata. Lineage (NCBI taxonomy): Eukaryota > Viridiplantae > Streptophyta > Magnoliopsida > Apiales > Araliaceae > Aralia > Aralia elata. Next base: position 68,621,905 of record CM068377.1, read on the forward strand.
TCGTAGCTCCACGGTTGCTTGTCAGAATTAATCCGATTCTCTATTCATAGCCAAATAAAATCCCCGTTCACGCGGGTTCATCGTAATCCGGGAAAAATTAATGCTTGACATATGTCAGATGATCGTACCGTTGAATATTGACATGAGGTAGCATTTTGATGATGATGGCGCATGCTGATGGGAGTTGTTGCATTGGTGCCAATTTGCACGTCATCATTTCCTGGGTAGTTGACAAATGCCCAGTGTTAAGTTGCTTTTCTGGTGATCTCCATCATACTGGTTGCCTCGGTACCTCGCTGGGCTAACAGAAGATCCGGTCCTTTGACGTGTTGAATGGTTTGGGGGAATTTTTTGATTTTTGAGTTTTTGTTTATTCCTTATTTTTTTTTATTTTTTTTTATTGTTTTTTTTTCTCCTACTTCCGGGGTCTTTGTGACCGTTAGGGGTTCTGATTTGTTTTTGATGGCGATGGTTTTGGTCCTAAGTCGGTTTTGGGTTTACCTTCGACCCATCCTTTGATATCGTCAGGCGTATTGTCGATATCTGTCTCGTCCTGCTCAATCGCCATCAGGTCGAAATCTTGCTTTATTCCAAAATCGTGATCCTTCTTCAAATTTGGCTTATTGCTTGTCAGGCTAGAATGCCTCAAATCGGGGTACTAGCCATCAAAAAAAATAAATGTCTTGTCATCTATATAAAACATTTCATATACATGTTCTTCTTTTGGGATAACATGGACAAAACGACATGAGCGTGCAAAGGGATTTGAAATAAAACCTAAACTCAAAATTTTTAAAATACCCATTGATCCCCCCCCCCCCTTCTACTGGCCGGAGATTCTACTGGCCATTAACTCCTAGGAGTTTACCCCTTCCCCATTCATGCTTAGGTAGAAAGGTGGACTTTAACAAGATTGTGGGTGACCCTGGTTGTTCCCAACCATGATTTCCCCAATATTCAAATCATGTCCTGAATTTTTGTGCTTCAAGCGTCCAACAGTTCCTGAGGATCATGACCAGGCGGGAAACCTGAGTGGTATGTGCTTCGCCTTTACCCCCCGCTTGGGGAAAACCTTCTTCCATTCGGGTCACTTGGGGGTGACAAAGCCGACTATTTTTTTTATCCTTCTTGGGCTATTATATTACCGCCAAAATCCAGCTCCAGAGGAACCCCGAGTGGGGGTATATACTCGAGTTTTCGAGGGCTCGAATCTTCCTTCGCCCCATCCGCCCTCTGATCAGTGTAGTTTATGGCTGTCCGGGATTTGGCCCCCCTCTCTGGCGCAGTCCCGTAACTGGTGGAAATTGTATTTCCTCTGCCGTTCTGGATGATTCCCCTGCAAGGATGAGGGAAACATCTTCCTCCCCTTTCTCTTTTGGACCCTACTGGGAAATTGTTATCATAGTTTCCCACTGTGGGTATTTGCTCTGCAGCTGTTTTCCAAAGCCAGTGAAATTCCCAAATTTTTAACAGGTCTTTACCACCATATTCCACCATTTCCTCCCATGTTTAATCATCTTGCAGCTATGGGTTATTCCTATTCCCTGATATAAACCCCGCTCATAATAAGTGTGCCCTCCCTGAATATCCACGAAGTTAGTAGTCAAGTCTGGGATATTACAACCTTATTCCATCTCGGGAGATGTCACAGTTCCTTTTCCTCACATAGTCCACAACCCCCCAAGTTCTCGCCCCTACGCACACTAAACACCTCACCAAACCCCCCCATTATCACCTTCAATCATAACCCCCAACAACCCCCCCCCCCCCCCCCCCCCCCCCCCCCCCCCCCCCCCCCTCGCTCATTGGGGGATTCACCGGTGCTGCCATACCCCTCCATCGCTGTGCATATTCCCTGAAAGATTTCTTTTGTCTGCTTCTTGAATCCTTGCGTCATTTGGAGTATCTTATCAGGGGCCCATTTTTGCGCTTGGAAAGCTATATTGGTGTTAAGAAGGTGTGGGTCCAATTCACCTCCCAATTGTTGGATCCGGGCATTGCCCCAACCCGGGCATACCCAAAAAATTCTCTTCTCGCTTCACCAATAAAAACCCCCATTGGAAAAATATAACCCCAACCTAACCCCCCATACACCAACACACACACCCCAAACACAAAACCCAATGTAGACCATACAAACAATACAACAAACCCAAAAAACAAAAACCTTCCCATTTGTATTTTTCAAATACGGAGGGGAATAAAAATTCCACCCACCCCCTACTCCACTAACCAATCACCTCACATCAACACTCAAATACATTAAACCACCCAAATAACAAAAAAACTCTTACCTTCATACATTTGGATTGTTTTCCACCCAACTTATCTCATTTTTCTACCACCACATACATACGTAATCTACCTCTTCCGGATAGTAAATCACTTCTAATTCTTTTGGTACAGGAATGGCCTATTGGAACGACTAGGCTTTCCCTTAAGTTGAGGTGGATCCCTTCACCTCATAGCGCTTGCTTCCTGTCTTCGGGCCATCCCAATTGCACCATCTTAATTCATCCTCATCGGCCTTTTCTAACATCTGCATCTTAAAGTCATCAAATTCCTCACCTGGATATGGAAACCGGAATTGGTAGTTGGAATATCAGCCAATTTCCATGATATAAAGTTCTGGGCTTTCCTGGTTTGTGTTTTTTTTAGATTGTGAACGTGTTTGGAGGAGCAAGCTTACAGTAAATCAAGGGGTTCGAAGTTTAGTCCTGGGAATATGGAAAAAAAGGTGGATGCAGGCTAAAGTTGTGAACTTTTGTGTTTTGGGGTTTGTTTAGAGCTGTCCCTGTAAAACAGAAAGTCTTTGGTTAATCCTTTAATGCAATAACAAATGCTAAACATCGATTTTTATTAATGCTCCAGCCCCAGCTGTTTTCCTGTATATTTACTTAGATGGTTAGGTAATTTGCTTTTGGACAAAAAAGGAGGGCCATTTATGAATGAGATCATGACATTTACCGCTCAGATGTGAATGTAAAAAGGCATGAAAGAGACCTTTTTCTGCGCTGGGGTAAATCTTGAGGCTGACCTAATCCTTAGGGTTACTTTACTCGCGGGCTTTTCTGGCAGGAAGGTTCCCATATCTTTCGCGAATCTACTCGTCTGAATCTTTTCGATTTGGAGCGGATTATGGGTGGTTGCGTTTCCTGAGCCAGTCCTCCTCTCCGTGGGAGCAGACCTATCGATAGTCCAGTAATTTAAGCAACCGACAGGTTTCGCACATCAGGAGGGAGGTACACTCTCTATACATACATTCCACATTCATTCGTCCTCAACCGTATGCAAATGATTTACTTTAAAGTAAAGAAAACAATTCCATTCAATCATTTTATTCATGTGGGACAAAATACACAACATTCAACACAATCACAAGTAAAACAGGTCAAAAATAATCGCCACCACACATACACATTCATAAAATTTTTAAAGGATAGGATTGCTTCAAGATTTGAACCGCCTGGCTTAAGCCCTCTAATGTTCCCAGCAGAGTCGCCAGCCTGTCGACGAACCGGGTTTTATTCGCCCCTTAATTCCGATATTTGTCCTTTTCTGATTTTTTGCCTTTTAGATTGAATGATTTTTTGGAAAAGGGTCGCTTGAATGTCCGATGGGGGGTTTGACAGAATCGTTTTTATGATGAGCCATATTAACCGAGAGTCGCTAGTTGGGTATTATTTGAAATATGGAGGTGTAACAACTCATGCCGAATTTTTTGTTTCTTCGTAAATCGCTGGCTCATATGTGTTGACTCTGAATTACATTGGGGAGTCTGCGAACCGAGATTCATCAGAGTTTCGGGGGCTTGCTTTTGCGAAGCGAAGGGAAGGTGTTAGGAGGGCACCCCCCCGACGTTCTGTGAAACACTGGTTACCACAATCTTGATGCGTTTTCTATTCTTTTATTCTTGAATGGTGTGTGTATTGTGCGTTGTGCTTAATGTGTGTGTGCCTATATGAAGTGTTTGTGGTGAGTATTTCTCGTATGAAAGAATCATTTGGATTTTTTAGGGGAAAAAAGGGAAAGTCGTGTTGCTTTTAATTTTGAGAACGCCTTCAGAATGTTCTTGTCGGCATTCACGAAGAAAGCTTTTATTTCTTTATTGTAGAAAATTTTTGATTTTGATTGTCAAAGCTTATGAAGATTTTTCAGTATGTGTTTGTTTTGGCAAAACATGAATGTAGTAAACCTTAGCCAAAAATAGGAATCGAGATTTATACCGTTGCATTTCATAGATGATGGGCAATTTTTAGGATCTTCTTTCGCTCCTATATATCAAAGGTTTAGTAAAAACATTTTATTTCTTTTTATAAAAAACCATTTTTGTGGCATTTTGAAAACAAAATTTCTCTTTAGCTTTTCTCGTAGTAGAATAGGAAATCTGAACTTTTTTCTTTAGCCATTTCCAATTTTTTAGCGCTCGTGATGCTTATAGCCTAGTTGATTGATTTTAGAAAAAATTCTTTATTATTTGGCCTTGGAAGATCCTGTTGGTTTGGTGTTTACAAAATCAAATTGAGCATCAAAAACCGCGTAGGGGGCTATTTACGGGCATGTAAGCCATCAAAATACCCCGAAACGCCAACAATCACATATTTCATCTATTTCGGGGCCTTAAACACCAGATTTATTCATTTTGGTAGCGTTTTAAGCCCGAACGGCCCGACGATTACCATGTTGACGCAATCAAGGATCATTTGAATTCCTTTTTACATACATCACAAAATTGTTCCATCATCGGATTTCGACCACAGGGGTCGCGCTGCCTAGGCTCACATTTCACAATTCTTACACACCGCCCTTAAAATGGATAGTACACAAAATTAACAAGCTAAAATTCCACCAAATGGATATCCTATCCCGGTTCTTTAGGAAGAATTTTGTTTCCATTGGAACCCTCACTAATTTCCCTAATCCATGTTTTCTCAATAAATTTATCAAGAAACTACATTTTAGTATAATCCAAAAATGATAAAAAAATTTAACCAAAAATGATATAAACAAAAACGGCTAAAGATAAAAAGAATTTCTTGTTTCACCCTTGCAAATGACACCACCGATGCGTATAAAAACTCATTTTTATTAATTTAGAGTAAGAGAATATATGTGATACAATCTTACAAAAGAGAATATATATTCCTCACTATTTTCCTCCTCTTTTTCTTCTCCCTTAATCGCTTGTTGGGGTTGCTGTTTTCCCTCTCTTTCTTACGCTGCTATTTGCTGCCAACCTCCTGGATGAAATTGAAGAAACTGAGCCTGAAATAAGGCTGGCCCTAGGCAGCCCGCAGCCGCTGATTGATCTGCGACTAGGCTGGCCCAAGACCTAGCACACTCAGCATGATTTCGAGTTCCGTGTTTCGAGTTCCAGTGTATTTCAAAAGGCGCACATCATTGGCAGCAGATCAATCCGCGGCTCCGCTGGCTTGACTTTCTTCCGATTGTCCGTGGCATGCCTCGACTTTCGTGCCGTAACGTTCGGTTTTTCGCTGACAGACTTGTAATTTCTGTTAGTTAGCCGGGACTTTTCCGTGAGAATGTTGGCAACCTTATTTTGGGAATAGCCCGTTTTCGGATGGCCTTATCCTCACGTCAGCTTTTTGGTCGCACAATCTATCCGCCGGTGGGTTTGAGCGCCGTTTTGCCCTTGTCCCATCCTTCCGCGCTCGCAGGCCGGATTCATTTGCCGAATTGTGCCCTCCTGTCAAGGTGTGAGTATACGAAGTGCAAAAATTTGGGGTGTCTTACAATTGACGTTGATGTACTTATCTCCTCCACTTAAAGTTTTCGCTCTACTGTTCCAATTTGGTACCTGATCTTGATCTGGATAAAAAAAATGGGGGGGAGAGAGACGGGGTTCATCGATTCTTTTTTACAATTCACCCAGATGGCGCTTGTGTCTAGAGCCCTGTGGTTGTTTGCCGAGAGTCCTTACCAACAAAAGCCATTGTGATGTGTTCACCAATTCCACTCGGGAATCTCCTAAGGGTTGTAACAATCCACTCGGCCCGTTGCCGTTTGGTGCTCTGCCTTTGATCCTCTGGCAAGTTTAAACACCGTGCTAACCGAATTCTGCAAATTCTCCTTGTCAAGTGCGGTGCACCTAATAGTGCTGACGAAGATCTTGATCACATACTTGTTGCTTACCAAGGATGTACCGACAAACCTCGTATTTATGGGCCTCCAACAATAATTTTCCTTCCCTTTAGTTCTGGTACGTAGGGTATCCAGTTACCTTCCCTCGATATCTCAAGCAACTTCCCGATGTGATGTCAAACCTTGTACTTCAATGTTTTTTGCCTCTGATTAGTTGCTTCTTAATGGTCAATCAAATGCATTCTTCATCAAATTCTTTTGAGCCTACTGTTACGGTGATCACTTTTTCAGTTTCGCCACTCCATTGTGGATACCTAACCATCCCAGTTCCAGGCGGGGTTTTTTTTTTTTCCAAATAAAATAATAATGTTTTTTTTATCCCTATTGTTTTTATTTTCAATTCCTCCGCTTGAAAACTTTGTGAGGGCATCATTTTCACCTTGTCTTTTTCCTGCTTAAGGCAATCAGGGACCCACTACATTAGCTTTGCTCGGATGGTACAGAATTTCACAGTCGTTCAGTCCTTGATTAATTTCTAAACCATCAGTCGCTGTGCCTTCTTGTTTCTAGATACTTTTTGAGTGAAGTTTTATTTTTAGAACTTTTGTGAGTCATTATATATAATCTAGCACTTCTCACCTCCCCGTTAATCGGTTAGTCGGCCTCCAAATTCTTCCAAGGCGAAAAACTACCAGCTGCTAACATCCAATTCATGAGTCCGGGTAACCCCTTCTCATAGTCTTTCAGTTGACCATGATGCGTACGCCAGGACCTGTGCCGGTGTATGCAATCAGTAAACACATCCCAGCACCCTTGTGTGATTGCATCGCTATAACACTACGAAACCCCCAGTGTTGTCGGGTTAAGGTCAATTCCGATTGCTTGGCTGAGTCTCTTCTTCAGCTCCATAAAAAAACTCTCCTCACATTTTCTCACGACCAAACTATCTTACCTGATTTCCTGGTGAGTTGGGTCAATGGCAATGCGATCTATCTTGAAAAATCCTGTATGAATCTTCGATTAGTATCCGACTAATCCCAAGAAACTTCTGGATCTCTGTTGGTTGTCTTCGGCTGTTCCCAGTTGTTAACGGCTTCTACTTTTGTTGGGTCCACTGAAACAAAACCCATTTCTGGCGTGGACTATGAACCAGAAATTGCACCCTCTGCAACCAAAAATCTCCTACTCTCGAAAACTTTTCATACAACCTTCTCCGTTCTGAGAGCTTCCAATACAAATCTTCATGTGTTTTAGCATGACTCCTCCTCTGTTTCTGAATACACCCAAGAAGTCATCAATGAATACAACTACGAACTTGGTTGGTCCAAGTGACTACTTGAACACTAACCTGTTCATATTATCCATGAATGCAGTTTTTTTGTTGCTGGTGCCATTCGTCAATCCAAATGACATTACCGAAGAAAACTCGAAGTGCCCATAAATCGATGTCCTGAATGCAGTCTTGTTCGTGTTATCTTCCTGCCTCACCTTCAGCTGATGTTAGCCTGTTTTCTTAGGTCGATTTGTGAAAAGTATTGCGCTCCCTTAAGTTGATCAAATAAATTCATCAAAATCCTAGGAAAGCGGATACCTATTCTTAATCGTAACTTTGTTCTACTAACTCCCGGATTAGTCGATACAGAAGGCCTCATAGAAAACCATCCGTCTTTTTATAAAACAGAACTGGCGCTCCCCATGGGGATCATCACTCGGTCTGATATAACCCCTTGTCGTAACAGTTCTTGCAGTTTGAATCATCATCTCGTTTCATTTCTAACGGTGCCATCCCGGTACAGCGGGCCTATCGATATTGGTTTTAGCGAGTTGCCTGGTAACCTAATCGAGATAACGAACTCAATTTTCCCGTATCCGGTGGCAGTCCCCGGAAGTTTCAATCTGCGGAAGACATCGGCGAAGTCCCTCCACGATTGGTATTTTTGACTCATCTCGCCCCCGAGTCCTGAAGAGTATCAATCACATGGTGCCACAATCACACACGCAACCTTTCTTAAGCAGTTTCTTGGTTTGCATCATAGTCAGACAAAAAGATTGTCTTGGTGACTTACTAATGTAAAATACCACCTTCGACTTTTTTAGGAGTCTTCAGGTGTACACACTTCTTCTTACAGTCAATAACGGACTCGGGTGAATTGATAGCCATTACAATTCTAGGATTACATCAAAATTCTCCCAGTCCGAATTGGTATTAAAATCCACATTGAGCTTAAATCCTCGCTAATTCAGCACAACTAATTCCTGATGAATGTATTCTAACGGGAATGATTTCCTTGTTTGCTACTTCTACGTTCATAGGGTGTTCTAACTTTTCACGAGGTAAATTTAACTGACTAGCAAATTCTTCGGAAACAAAAGAGCAGGTAGCACTCTGAATCGTATTTACATATGCATTTATATCTATTGATTGGGATGATACCTGACACCACGTCTTTGGATTCCATTGCATCCTGAATAGTCATGTTGATCGTTGCGGGCTGTTGGCCTGTTGGCTTGACTGGCGGGTGCCCCGTAGCTCAACTGGTTGTTAGTCCCGCTGTTGTTGTTGCTCCGGTTGCCACTCCCGACATCGCTCTTCCTCTTGGGACAGTCCTTAATTCTGGTGGTCGGTTGATCCCAACAAGAGAAACATCCTCCTTTTTGCTATGTTCGAACACTGGGGTGATATGTGTCCCGGTTGGCCACATCGTTAACAAACACTTTTCCCCTTCATGCACTCCCGCGTGGGACTCTTCCCGCAGTTGTGGCACTTGACACTTTTCTTTGCCTCTCCATCCGGGTCTAATTGCCATCCGATACGATTGGCTTTCCATTCCATTTGCGCTTTATTGGGGGTTGCTGCCTCCGCTGCTCCCCGCCTTGGCTACTTCCTGACTCTTCTTTCTGTCCTGATTGTATCAGTGCCACTACTTCATTGCCCCCTTCCGCTATGAGATAGCCCTTTCCAGCAGTTCAGCGATGTTTAATTAATTTGTAATATTTGAAACTGACTTCTGCCACCCAGGGTTTTAGTCCCAACTCAAACCTTCTTGCCTTCCTGGCCTTAGTGTCCACCTGGTGTGGGGTTAATCGTGGGCCATACCTCATTGAATTTTGTCGCGTACTCTGCGACAGTCATGTTCCCTTGTTTTCAGTTCTAGGAACTTAACACGCGCAATGTCCTGCTGTGTATTCTTACAGAAACGTAATTTTCGTAGGATAGCTCTTTGAAATCTATCCCTTGGAATGACTCCTTCACCTGCTCGTCCCTTATTGGGCCTTCCACCAATAGTTTGCCTCGACTTCTTCAAGCATGATCGTGGCAAATCATGTCTTTTGTTCCTTCGGCTACCCTGTGCGGTCCTCGATAGACCTTCATATCTCTTCTAGCCAGGTCTTTGTGCTTCTATTGGGATATGAGGTTCCCTTGAACTCGGTGTGGTCAATCCAATTTTAAATCTTTAAAATTTGCCAGATGATGCACTGGCTCGGGTGCTGGTTGGGTCCAGGTGGCGGCCCTTGATTGCTATGGCTTCTGCCAGCATCTCGCGCGAACATCCTCATTGGATTGGGTGGATCCCCAACCTCGCTTTTCGGAACTCCTCAACTCGCTGGTTTACCGTGGTCTTCCTTCTGGCGGCGGCATTGAGTTGGATAAGGGCCTCTCTCCTCCGCCGCTTGACTTTTACATTATAGTTTTATATTCTTACACAATATGTCTATATTTAAAATCAGCGATCAAGAGTAAGAACATTTATCAAACGACGTTTGATTTAAGTGAAACATCTGCATTTATATTTATTATACCACCTGTTTGTTACATGCAGACTAAACATTCGTGGCATACTTCTATAAATGCGCCACTACATGCCCTATCCTGCATTAAACATTCCCCTAAGACAAATGTGGGGGATCCTAACTTTCCATCCCTCAAGACAACAATAGTTGGGGTTTAACTGCTACCCCAACAATGAAAACATTTATAGAGTTTCACCAAGACAAAACATGAATTCGTCCCTAATATAACAAAAAGTGAGGCCTGACTGTACTAAAGACAAAAAAAAACCATCATATCACGACTCTATACGTCAGGACGAATCTGTGCCTGCTGACCAGAAGAGATTGCCCGGCCCATGGACCTACGACGAACACAGCGGCTAGACCTCCCTTACCTCTGGTCCGGGGGCCTCCTGTAGGCGGCATCCAAGGCAATCTCACTAAGGTCTCGATCCTCACTGCCTCTGTTTAGGCGCCTCAAACTGGTCAACCCTTCTGGCTTCCCTGACCCAGGCCTCTCTGACATGCATCCTCCTCAGACTCCTCCAGCCCAAACTTTAAACCTCATGGCCTCCTGCTTGTCCTTCAGAGTGGTGTGATCTGCAGATCCTTCTGCTCCAGCCTCTCTCTCATGCTCAGCGTTTCGGGCCACCAGCTGATGTAGCAGCGTTCCGATCTGCTGCGCTGGAGGACTCGTAACCCTGCAGCTGTACCTTCGCCACTCCCAACTCATGCTCGCGCTGATAGGCCAGGTCTCTATACTGGTCCTCTCAGATTTGGTGGGTCTGATTCTGCTCCTCCAATTGAGCTAATCCGGCCCTCCAGCTCCTCGTTCCTACTTGGTCAATCCCTCTATGATATCATCCGCAATGGAGCCCATGCCATCAACATAAGCAGGTGGGCTCCTATCTCCCTCGGTCTCGGGGTCCTCCTCCTCAAACATCCAGGTCCTGTACTGCCGTACCTCCATGACTCGGCCTACGACCCGGCTCTACCCGCTCCTCTGGATAATCCTCCTCTGGCTCGGACTCCTCCAGCGGTATTCTCCTGGTGGCAATAGGGGCATAACCCCACCAACTGCTCACCAACTACTCGTACATCTATGAATGTCTCCTCCTCTTGGGTCCCACTAGTGTCAGCCATTCCTACAACACAGGATAGAGACAACGACATCAGTATCATAATAGAATATATTCATTGATAAAATGAAATAATATTTTAGCATGGTACAACCTTGGCTTGGGCAGATTTCCACCAATCCACCCCCAGACAAGGCCATTATTCTGAATCTTCTTAATTAATATCCTATAGCGTACTCAATACGAGTTTAATGCTAAGGTTATAACCTAGGTTTCGCGATCCTAAAGTTTTATAACCTACTGCTTTGATACAAACCTGTGACGCCCCCAAATTCGGGTCTCCAAACACCCGGGATCCGGTCATCTCGATCCATATACATCATTCACCTCCAACAACATACATAGACTAAAATGCGGAAAAATAAAACATTTGTTGTTCATTAGGAAGGCGTTACTAGTCCCAGAATACAATAACCCTTAAACACTTACACAAATCCATACCCTAGAAATAACTATCAGGGTTTTTAAATTACATTGATAATAATTATCTACACATAAGATAAAAAATCAGCTATGTGGAACCTATCACTTCATCATCTCCTTCCCTTTTGGTTCTTCCCTGACGTCACGGGTTTAACTGCAAATGGAGTCATGATATATGCAAGGCATGAGCAACGAGTTTGCTCAGCAAGTTTTAAAGTACAACAAGGCAGAGATATATCATGACGAAAGGAATATGGGAAAGAGAGTTCAACAATTTAATTATCAGAAGTAAGAACAATAATTGCTTTTAGAACAATTGTTTTAGTCAAATAGACTTTGAACAAAAACATCCAAAGGAGGGTCAATAGCTAGTTGACCCTCTGGTTTACTGGGCCACAGAATAAGTACTTTAGGGGATCAGTCCTCGCGTACGCTATGTTTATGCATAACATTTAACTCTGATTATTTGTACCTTATATACGGTACCCTGGCTGGTACTCCCCTATAATAAAAAGGGGTGTTCATACAGTCTAAGAATCCTTACCATCGATTTGGTTTTGGATTAGCTTTTATTAAATTCTCACATACTTGCCTGACTTCGAACAAGGGTTCAGGCTCTTAATCACGAATTAGTTCATAATTTCAGGAACTTTAATAAATATACGAATTCAAATGCCACGCTGTTTGTTTTTTAGTGTGCGAATGTCATTTGATTACATAATTGTTGGAATTAATTTGAAGAGTAATTAGACCAATTAACGCATGCTTGGGAGATAAGATTCAAGCTTAAAAAATAACTTGCAATAATATATACCTTTTTGCATGAATTAAAAATAATGCATAAGTGTCGACGCCGGTTTCTTGTCCTTTCCGATTTTAGTCTTTTGATTCAATGATTTTTTTGGAAAAGGTCGGCATAAATGTCGACGGGGTTTTGAAAGATCGTTTTTTTTTATGAGCCAATTAACCAGAGTCGCCAGTTGGTATATTTGAAATGGATGTACCAACTCATCCGAGTTTTCTTTTTTTTATAAATCGATGGCTCATATGTGACTCCGAATTAATTGGTCTGTGAACAGAGATTCTTAGAGTTCGGGGCTTGCTTAAGCGAGGGGAAGGTGTTAGGCACCCCCCGACTTCCGTGAAACACGGTTACCGCAATCTTGATACTTTCCTATCCTTTAATTCATGAAATGTGTATATGTGCGTGTGTGTGTGTGCCTATATGAATATTGTGGTGAGTTTGTATAAAAAGGAATTCTTTTTGGTGTTCTATGAAAGAGACGTGTTTTATTTTGGGAGTGCTCTAGAATGTCTTTTCCATTTATACGAGAGAGCTTTTTTATTTATGAGAAAAGGTTTGATTTTACTCGTCAAAACTATGAGATTTTTTATTAGGTGTCGTTTTGACAAAACAGGAATTTGTTAAACCTTAGCCAAAATAGGAATCGAGATTTATACGTTGCTTTCATAAATGATGGGAAATTTCGAGGATCTCTTTCACCCTATGTATCAAGGTTTAGTAAAACGTTTATTTCCTTTTTTATAAAACCATTTTTCGTGCCATTTGGAAAC